>JAVGWX010000018.1:49079650-50560639 GCA_036924085.1 Ariolimax columbianus
TATCCTGGGCCAAGGCCAAAGTTCAGAATCTCATATCTGACACAGCACCTCAGGCTATCGAAACTCAAGATCACACTACAAAGGGCACCAATGAATTTTACCTATCTAGGCAGCATGATATCATTCGATGGGCGCAGCAGTCCCGATCTGTCAAGGCGGTTTGGGCTAGCTGCATCTGCTATGCACGACCTCCGACGTATGTGGAGTAACGACAAGGTCTCATTTGAAATAAAAATCTGCATTTACCAGTCCTGCATGGTCTCAGTCCTACTTTATGGTTCCGAAACATGGACATTGCTGCAACATGACACGTCAAGACTGGAGCGTATCCTGGGCATCCGATGGCATGACTACATATGCAACATGGAGGTCTCTGCTAAAACAGGCCTACTCCCAGTTTCAGAGACGCTTGACCGCCACTGAGTTTCTTTGTTCAGTCATGTTGTACGGCTAGGCCAGGAAACCCAGGCTCACAAGATACTACAAGTCATTCCTCAGCGCCAAAGGTCTTCCCCCGACCAGCTGGAAACGCAGAAGTCTATAATATGTATGACCATCGTCAGTACAATTCATGAACAAACTGTATAGAGATATCATTAACCTCACGATGATCACTGCTTTGGGGAGGAAGACTTACATACTGATAATACATGTTAATCTTGGTCAGGCAAATTAAACTGGCCAAGACCTTCACCTCGGCTTCCCTGTAGCCCTTCCTGAAAATGAACTGTTTTCATGGCAGCCTGTTTAACTAGGTGATGAATCGACGTAAACCTCGTAGTAGTGAGCGACAGGCAGGTGAAGCCAAGCATAGCACACCAACCTTCATCAGAATGCTTGGGATGTGAGGAAAGCTACAACAAACTGCCACTAAACGTCTTTTTTAGGACGCACAAAAGGGTAAATCCCCCCATTGTCATTGTGGGCATTCCTTCAATAAAAAAACCATTTCTTTAATTATATATATATATCTTTCAGTTCTCGTATGGCTTCGTTCATTCTCAATCTCCCACTACCAAACACTGAAAGGGCTTAAGTAGCAGATTAAGTAACTGGTTGTATACAGACTCTGCAGGGTCTTCTAAACCAGTATAAAGACGTTAAGTTAAGTTAAGAAGCTGTTCCCGCACAGTATGGCTCCAGCAGATAGCAACCTCCACCTTTGCTCTGGCCTAGTACCACGTCGCAGCAGTGGGTCAAGGATGTGGCCGACCGACGCAACTGGCCTCAGACGCATTAAACCAAAATTATGTTGCTGTTGTTTAATGCCCATAATGAGTAAGTTTTCTCTTTTGTGTGCCCTGAAAAGGGCGTTGAGTGGCAGGTTGTAGTAGCTTTCATCACATCCCGTGCATGCTGATGAAGTTGGACCGTATTCCTCCAGGCAATTGTGCTATACTTGGCTTCATCTGTGTGGTGCTCATTACTATGGGTCAGCCAGACTGCCTTGAAAACAACCTGTTTCCAGGGAACAGTACATGGAAAAGAGGTTGTCGTCGTGGTCAGTGTATTGTGCCTGATTGAACTAGCGTCTCAGTTCTCCAAGCCAATATTATTATTATTATATTATTAATTGCGGGAAAATGTATCTCTTAGAATAGAAGAAATAGGGTATTTTACAAATATACAAGTTTGGTAATGCAAAGTATTTATGTTAAAAAATTGTTAGAATAATATAAGGCATATTTAAAAAACTTAACATTCCAAAATATTTACATCAAGAAAGCATTATTCAACAAATATAAATAGTGCTGTGTTGCAAAATGTGTATATAATGATAGTGCTATGGTTCATATATTTATTACATTGCAAAATTTATAGATAAAAATTAGAAATTTAGAACATAATTTCTAATTTATTACATTTTATACTAACTAGCGTAACAAAACCCTGGAACAAATACTTGTTGTCTGTGTTGTCGTTTTTGTGAAGCTTTTCTTCTTACTTATTTGCACCGCATTTTATATTTCTTGTGATGAAGGCTATTGTTACACTCTTAACTTGTGTTTTATTAATAGCATCAACATATACTCAATATGAGGCCAACCGAAAACCTGATTCAGAACTTTATCCTCCATTTTAAAATTTGTTTCACTTGTTAAACACTATAAGACTTTAACTATGCATTAATACTTTATTGGTGAGACTTATATTTTAGGTTGGTCCATCGCTGTTTTATTGGTATTACTTTAGATGGGATCAGAGCTTCACTACTTTATTAGTAGCACTTTAAATGAGATCAGACCTTCACTACTGTATTGGTTGCACTTTAGATGAGATCAGATCTTCACTACTTTATTGGTAGCAATTTAATGAGATCAGACCTTCACTACTTTATTGGTAGCACTTTAGATGAGATCAGACCTTCACTACTTTATTGGTAGCACTTTAGATGAGATCAGACCTTCACTACTTTATTGGTAGCACTTTAGATGAGATCAGACCTTCACTACTTTATTGGTAGCACTTTAGCCAAAGGCAGCCATGTTCTGGTTAATGGTAATATATAAGATTATTTGTTTTAAAGTAAAACAGATTTGATTTCTTTTATTTTATTTTCTTGTGTGAAGGTCCTATGCCGTGTTTTGTTAACCCATATTACTTTATTAAGGCAGAAGTAAGCATGTTATTATTGGTTTATTGGTGATATTGTTGACTGGCTAGAGCTGTTAAGCTGCAGGATCTTTCACAGTAAGCATGTTGTACAACTGTTAATGTAAACATGTTTTTTAAATTATTACAATATGTCTGTTTGAAAATATTAAACAATATACACTATTGTATTATATATCCATGTATATTTTATCTATATACATACATAAATAATAGTTGTCCATCACAAGTGATGAAGACCACTCTCTTTGTTCAGCCGTGTGGACAGTCGTATCACTTGCTGTGTCCGCTGAAATGGGTGACTTGCGCGGTGATGTGGATTAAAGGGAGGAAGAAACTGCGCCTTTTGCCAACCTCACTCACAGAGCCTAAACTACCTTTTGCCAGTGGCAAGACATTCATAGCATAGGATGCAGATTTTGCCTCAGGGTTACCACCGAAGCCTTTCCGTAAACATGTAACCCGCAGGGTAGAAAGGTGGGATGGCATCTAACGCAGTTTGTCGTGCCTTTTCGATAACCACAAGAGGTCGTATGGACAACACTCAGCGTGTGAGTGGGTCTGGCATCTCTCCCCAGCTGTATTCAACTCATCATAATAGCATCTAAAATTCCCACACGCCAAATTCGTGAAGGTGAACCGGCAGAACTAACCTGTGAAATACGTCACAGGTATAAGCGTAGTGCCATTCAGCCGGCGTCCAGACCAGGATAAACGGATGGAAGAAATCACAAAAAAAGAACGAAATAACAAGTCCAGACGGAATACAACATTACGTTTCAGTGAACACAAGTGAAGTCGTCGACTAGTGTGAATTCCAGGCAAATCCGTGGTCTAGCGGCATCCATAATGATCCAAAACAGTAGAGAAATGTAGACTCGCAGCCAGTTATGGCGCCATCTTTGCCAGATTTATATTTTATCTATATACATACATACATACATACATACATACATACATACATACATACATACATACATACATACATACATACATACATACATACATACATACTTGCATGCATGCATACATACAAACATACATACTACCTACATATATACCTACCTACACACATACATACATACATACATATATATATACATACATACATACATACCTACATATATACCTACCTACACACATACATACATACATATATATACATACATACCTACCTACATATATACCTACCTACACACATACATACATATGTATATATGTATGTATGATCGGCCTCACGCTCCACAATCAACGTTTGAAAGGTCTTCACAACACTGACGACACAACAAATATCATTAGTGAAGGATACAGTTACCCACGCAGACAAGGTAAGGCATCGCTGGGCTGGTCACCTGCTTCGGAGAACTGATGACCGTTGGAGCACAGCGATAGCAGTCTGGTACCTACGAGACAGAAGATGACCACAGGGAAGACCACCTACGCATTGGTCTGACTCCTATGAACTCAGAAACAATATCTACGATGCTACAAATGGGAAACTCATTACCCACTGATCCACCTTGGCCCAAGACAGAAGACAATGGAAACATAGTTGGGACCCGCAGCGGCATAACCACCTGTAATATATATATATAAAGTGGCAGAGCAGTAGAGTACTTACCTTTCACTGTGGTCATGGCTATAAAACCTGGTCAAATAGTGCTCTGTCTACACAGGTGTAAAAAGCTACCTGACTGCTAGACTTAGCATAGGGGTAAGGAAGGAGAAATGGTCAATCCACCTCGAAAAATGTGAGATCTCATAAGTTTAATGCTCTACCATTTCATTCCATTATATCCAAAGAGACTGTCCGAGGTTGAAAGAGGTGTACTTTATGTTAACAAGATGAAACTATTTATTGTCATTTGACAGAGTGGCATAATATAGTGGGCAGTCAGACACATCACCTTACTGTAAGTCATGCTGGAAAAAAAAATAGAGAGCAAACGTGTCCGAGGAGAAATAATGCTCTAAGTTGACGGATAACATCAAGAGATGGACAGAGTAAATCTAATAGAGGCAATACAGAAAACAAACAATGAATCACTGTTATCAGAAATCAGAGCTGAACTAGGAAAACTCCAGAGATCCTCAACAATAGCGCTCTCATGGCTAACCTCCCACTGCGGAATCACAAGTGCTATAGCAAAAGATAGCAGTGAAAAGGCACAATTTAATCATCGAGTACCATACAGAGATATCAAGAACATCATCAGAAATCAGTATACACACCAATGGAGAGAAGACAGAAACATAAGCAGTACACCAGACCCAATTCACCAACTCAAAAGAAACCAACTACCTTATTTCACCTGAGAACTGGACACTGAAGACTACTAGAACATCTATACTGACTAATGATCTCACACACCGATAAGTGCCAATGATGAACAGGGGACCAGAATCTTGAACACATTCTACAGGAGTGCTCACTCTATAGGGAAATGAGATACCAGACCTGGCCAGAGGGTGCGCAGCTGAGACAAAAGCTGGGGGGCAGTCGCTCCGACATGGTGAAAACTACAGACTTCATCATGGTGACTGGCCAAAGATCCTGAACACAAAGAAGAAAGAAGAAGGACAGGGGGAAGCCAATCAGATTGCACCGTCAAGGCACTTGACAGAAGTTTTTTGAAGTCCATTTGCAGTCGATCGTTGATACTTACATGACACAAACTGTCAAACGCTGGTTAAGAGAATTGTTTTATTTATGTATTTCTCTAGGGAATATACTTCTCAAGATCAGAAAGTAGATGCTTAGAAAGTTTGCTGCGTATATCAAGTTTATTCATTCTCTAATGGCAAACATGAAGCATTGTTTAACATCTGTCTCTCTAACAGACGCAATGACCCACCACTGGCAGTCATTACCCAAGATTCTATGACCGTGGATGAAGTAGGTAGGTGCAGACATTTTGTCTTGAGCTGACAATTCGGAGCGGGTTTTAATTTTCTTCACCCTCTTATTTGCTATTAGGTGGGATGCATGGTACCATGAAATATTAGAATGATAGAAAAGGATATGGACCTAGGGGTCATAATAGATCATACAGGTAAAGTGAGTGAGCAAGTCCAGGTAGCAATGAAAAAGGCAATTGCAATGTTAGGTATGATCAAATGAAATGTTAAACATAGGAGCAAGGAAGTGATTGTCAAACTGTATAAAGCATTTGTTAGACCTAGATTGGAGTACTGTGTACAGAGTCCTTATTGTAGAGTGGATATGAACATGCTGGAAAGAATACAAAAAAAGAGCAACAAAGCTGATAGTGGGATTCCAGAATTACAGTTATGAGGAAGGAGAAGAGAAGAATTTGAGGTGACTTAATACAGGTATATAAGATAATCAAAGGAACAGATAAATTAGACTATGACAAGTTTTTTCAAAATACAACCACCCACAAGAACACGAGGGATAGCTACAAATTAACTAAAGAAAGGTCCAGATTGGATATTAGGAAATCTTTTTTAAACAGAGAGTGGTGAATGCTTGGAATTCATTGCCACAGAAGGTAGTGGAGGCAGGGACAATTTATGCATTTGGCTTGGCTTCGTTCATTCTCAATCTCCCACTACCAAACACTGAAAAGGCTTAAGTAGCAGAATGTAGTCTAGAGAACGGAATGCCTTGTGTCGTAGTTTACAGCTTGACTGCGATATTTGCACATTTCGGTCCAACACATCCGACTTCAGCAAGCATTTTTTGAGTACCGGGTTAGCATTCCCTCTTTGATCCCTTCTCCTTAGCCAGTTTGCCCTGCTGCAGCCTGTTATCCAGGATCACCGCTTGGAGGTGTAGAAGAGACTTGGCAGCTTTGGTTCGCTGGCCATGACACTAGCAGTCAGCTATGGGTCGCTGACCACTGCAGCTCATGTGCTGCTTAGCATCTTGATCCCATTAATGGATTTAAGAATAGATTGGATGCACATAGCTTGTAGAGCAAGGAAATGTAAAAGAAACCGGTTGTTTACAGACTCGGATGAGTCTTCTAAACCAATTTAAAGACGTTAAGTTAAGTTGTGATTGCTGGTGGTACCTTCTGACCTGGTACTTATCTTCAGCACGGTCCATGGTGGGCCGTGCTCCACCTAACTTCATGATTCAGGATGTTTGCTTCATCTTAACTTCATTTGCTGTTACATTTTACCTTCCACTGGAGTTAAGGCCAAACTTTTGGCAAGTTATATTGTATACAGAGCGTATGGAGTGTGTAGCCTAGTCAGCAGTGAGATGGCTTGCAAGACTGATATTATAGCATTCCAAGGTTCGAATTCATGGATGGACAGACAGAAGTCCGGACTGTAGTTTGTGCCTGGTACAACCTCTTCTCCAGTCTACCTAGCTGTAAATGGGTTGTTTAACTTCAGCGAATTACCAATACTCACCTATGGATGTGAATGCTGGACTAAAACTATGGCATTGGAAGAAGTGGCTAAATATATTCAAGAATAAGTGCCTTAGAAAATTGTTGAATATTGGCTGGGAGGAATTCATAACCAACAAAACAATTAGAGAAGTCACCAATCAACAATATGTTTCAACACTCATCAGGAAAATACGGTAGACATACATCAGGCATGTTCTTAGAATGAACAGCAGCAGACTCCCTCTGCAAGCATTTATGTAGTCACCATCTGGCAGCAGGAAAAGGGGCAGGAGCCCATAGGCCGCTTGATTAATAACCAACCAACAAAATACATGAACTGAAAAGAGTGACGTCACACAGATCAAACTGGAGAACACTGGTTTCTGCCTTATGTGCTGTGTATGGCACTTAAAGAACATTGATTGATTGATAAGCGTCTGCCTATTCTGAGCTCAACTAACAGAAGCTGCTCGTTGAGATGCTGATCAGACATGTAAACATGTCCCGTTCATCTTATCTGGGCTATTTGCAGAAGTGTATAGATGCTCTCCTAAAAATGTCACTGGTCCGGACATTCTCTTCTTCTTTGATCAACGGATGCTATGCTTGTAGTTTGGCGAGGTCCACGATCAACTGATGCTATGCTTGTAGTTTGGCGAGGTTCATGAAGGAGACTGTGTGTTTCAGGTCTTCGTAGGTCATCCATAGCTTTTCGGGCATGGTCGCACCCCCAGGCCAGACTGCCTCTCTTTGATCTACATAGGTGGGGCAATCCTGCAGAATATGTTCTGGTGTTTTGATGTTTGCTTGGGTGCTCCTCAGTCGCACGTGGAGGTGTCTCTGAGACTAACTCTGTGGAGGTGGACCTTGAGTCTACAATGTCCCGTTCTGAGTCTGAAGATCTTTGTCTGCCCATCTCTGCCAAGTTTGTTTATGCTGTCATTTTCTGGCTTGTATTCTTTAAGCTGGTCTTTCTATTCTGTCCTCAAGGATCGTTTGATGAGTGTCTTTGCTTCTTTATAGCTCTGTGGATGGTGAGTCTGCATGCCGCCACTTCCGGCTTTTGCGATCTCTTCGGCTTTCTCGTTTCCAGGGATCCCACAGTGGGCCAGAATCCACTGTAGGACTAAATCTGTTTTTTTGGGCAGCAATCCTATGTTGTAGTTTATTTTATGTGAGAATCTTTCTTGTTTGGGGCTTGAGATGGCTTGGAGTACACTCCGGGAGTCTGTTAGAATGACCGTTATCCTTGTAGTTATATTTTGCCTGCATGAACAGCTCTTGCTTCAGCTCTGCAATTGGCACAGGTCTCTCCTGGTGGTATAGAGTGATTTTCTGTGTTGCCATTGAAGTGTGCAATTAAGATGTCCAGACAGTAATTGCATACATTTCTCAGCGAGTGTCTCCGTATCCAGGCAGCTCAGGATAGACATGCAATCAGGAAGTCAATAGCAGAAAAAATTTAAGAGACAACTGCTGATTACGTTTGTGAGTCGTGCCATAGACTTTTCCAGGCTGAAATTGACTTGATCAGTCACAAGCGCACACAGATACTCAAGGTTGCATTATGACATGTGATGATGTTAGTGGTCCTTATCAACGATGATGGACGAATTATTATTATTATTAATTGCATACATACACTATTTGCAAGCTGCTTTCTGTTGTTTATTCCTCAGAGAGCTTGCTGAGAAACACAGAACACAATGGTTTCCCAGTGGTAGTGTCAAGAGAGTCTCAATATCTTGTTGGCTTTGTGCTCCGCAGAGATCTTCTCCTTGCTACTGGTAAGTGATGCAGTGCTACAGCTTTGGCCAATTCAGAAGAGATAAATAAATCATAAATAAACATGGTGTTTTCCAATTGCAGTGATCCACCAAGGTTTTATAGGTCTGTGGAATATATATGCTGCTTGCATAGAATCTACTTAAGGAATGATAACGTCAGTTGTTGCTCTTCTGCTTCTTCTGCATTTGTTCTCAATCTCCAGCTACCAAGCCCTGAACAGGGATTTGCGTGTAGCAGTATGAAGTCCGGAGAATGAATTGCGTTGTCGCTAGTTTTCAGCATGGCTGCGATATTTGCACCTTTCGGTCCGACACATTCGTCTTCGGCAGCAGTTATTGCTCTAAATTCTTATCAATAATCCCATAAATTGGGTCACCAGAGATACTAGAGGGAGAGTCAGCGTTGTTGCATACTCTACAACAACGTTCAGTATCAGAATGGGGACCGAGGCAATGGCTTTGGCTCTGAGATGGCTATCTGGGACCTCTTTAGTAAGGACCTTAATTGTTTCTGACTTTCAATCATTGCTTTGGTAGGTCCAGTAGGGCTGGCTATGGTATGAGTGGATAGTGGACATAGAGGCCTTGAACCTCTGGGAACTTGTGTGGATTTACTGTCCTGACCATGCTGGGGGTTGTGGGAATGAAAGAGCTGGCATCAGGGTGCACTCGCAGTGGGGACATTGGCAGTAGATACAGGTGAAATTTTCAGCCCCTGTGCAGGTCCCAGCTCTGGCCTGAGCTGGACGTAGCCGGGAGGCTAGCAGGCTAGGTTCGAGCAGCTTATTATCCCACTGTTTTAGGACAAGTGCCGCGGAGGGTGCGAGTTTATCTTAATGGACTTAAACACTAGAGCAAAGTAGGCCAGCAGCCTGTTAGGCGCCATCTATGCTGCTCTTAACAAACCACCTAGCCATGGCTGGTGTGCTATGTCACACAGTTAGTCGCCTGTTACGACATGCTCTCTTAGCTTAACTTAACTTAACATATATATACTTGTTTAAAAGACTCTGCAGGGTCTGTATACAACCAGTTTTATTTATATTTCTTTGTTTTAAATGCTATGAGCATCCAATCTATTCTTAAATGCATTAATTGTTCCTGCACCCACTACTTCATGTGGCAATGCATTCCAAGCACTCACCAGTCTCTGACTAAAACAATATTTCCTGATATATAATCTGTAACTTTCTTTTGTTAATTTGTAGCTATGCCCTCTTGTTCTTGTAGGTGGTTGTATTTTGAAAAAAACTTGTTATAGTTTAATTTATCCTTTCCTTTGATTATATTATAAACTTGTATTAAGTCACCTCGAATTCTTTTCATTTCTAGATACTGTAGACCGGTTTTTCTGAGTCTTTCCTCATAACTGTAATTCTGGAATCCTACTATCAGCTTTGTCGCTCTTTTTCGTATATTTTCCAGCATGTTTATATCTTCTCTAAGATAAGGACCCCACACCTGTACATAGTACTTCAATCTAAGTCTAACTAATGCTTTGTACAGTTTGACAATCACTTCCTTGCTCTTATGTTTAATATATCTTTTTATCATACTTAACATTGCATTTGCCTTTTTCACTGCTACCTGGACTTGCTCACTCACCTTACCTACTCAGAGTCCAATGACATCATTTTTATACAGAACAGCAAGAACACTGTGGTAATCAAAAATTGATATCTGTTTGTTCTGTTCAACCTTGAACCTATTTCTCAGCAAATCACATATTTTTGCCTGTTCCCAGCCAACGCAAGAAAAACATCGGAGGGCATAGTGAGCAACTCGGTCATCTACTTCACAGGGCACGTCCCAGTCAACCCCAATGAACCAGCCCCACTTAAGCTGCGGAAGATTCTTGATATGGTAAAGAGATAAATTGATTGCACGCATCGTTTTACAACCATTTTTTGCTTGTGGTCTTCTTTTCTTAGTTTAATTTTTATATCTGTACTGAGGGGACGCCGTTAAGTGACACGGCTCACAACCAGAAGGTGCTGGGTTCGATCCCCATCACAGCATCGGCCGTTACCCCGGGGAAGCAAACCCTTAGAAAATGCAGGAGGAAGCAGGCCCTAACATAAAATGCATGCTGAAGTCGGATGCACTGGGCCGACAGGCGCAAAATAAAAACCACAGTGCAATGTACACCGCCTTGGGGAATAGAGAAATAAGGCGAACGCAAACAAACAAAAAATATCTGCACTGGAATAATAAATACTGAATAGTACTGAAATAAGAGAACGCACTCCATTTAGAGACGTGGAGGCTGCGTAATTTTGCAAATACCACTGGGCTGGCCAAGTGGTGCGCATTCCAGATAACAGAAGGACATTCAGAACAACATTTTGATGGCCATATGATTATACACGACCATGCAGCCGCCCACCCATACGATGGCGAGATGGTCTGCTGAGAGACGTAGGTCTGAAACGGTACGACACGGGAAAAGATCGGACTGCATACAGGACATTATAGGAAACCTCGCATACGGCACACCCGCCGAACTGAAGTCGAGGATATTGTATTGTATCGTATTGTATTGAATATTTGTACTGGTATAGGGGGCTGTGGTACCGCAGTGGTTAGTGCACTAACTTCCCAACCAAGTGATCTAGGTTCAATCCCCAGTTAGTGCGGAATATTTATTTGATTGCTAACAATTCCCAGAGTCGACCCAGTCTAAAAAATTTGGTACCAGAACAAGTCTGGGAAGTAAAGGTGGCCAGCTTAATGGTGACCACATCACCCCTAATGTGCTGTTGGTCAAGAACTGGTTGGCCTTATACCAAATCCCAATATGCCACATTGGTGTGTAAACCAATTAATTAATTAGACTTATTGGTATCAAGCAATTACGGGACTTCAAATACCTAAATAGTATGTGCACTGGTGGCGGCAGAGTAGACAGAGAGATTTCACATAGAATTTAGAAGACAAACGATTTTGAAACACCCTAGAGTGTTTATTTCCACTAAGAGGAGGCTGATAAATACACTATTTATCCCTACATTGTGTTACCAATGTCAATCTTGGTCCTTACTAGCAACCCATAAGAGTAAGATCCAGAGTTGTGAGATGCCCTGTGTGAGAAGTGCAACCGGAAATACAATCCATGACCAAATCCACAACACAACACTGAGGCAGACAGTGGGGACAAACCCAGTTAGTGCTTACATTGACTTTCAACAAATCAAGAGGTTTGGTCATTTAGTCAGAATGCATCAAGAGCATATCATATGCAGGTGTCCGGTCCACGAGCAGGAGGCAGACTATGACGTCGATGGATCGAGGGTGTCTCTAACACTCTCAGGAAGTTACACATAATGACAGCACAAGCCTCCTATTTGGGAATAACAAGAAATCTACGCAACCCACCTCTCTGCGATGCCGTATGGCAAGAGCAGTAGGACACAAGCAGAGGGTGTGTAAATGGGATCTTTAACTTTCTGGTATAATGAGCAGGTAGAGGAAGAGTCATAGAAGCGAATATGAAAATCATGAACCAGAACTAGAGCACCATACAAAGGATGGTAACAGACCAAGCTAAGTGGAGATAGTGTGTTGCTGCCATGAAAGACACCTCGAAGAAAACCAAGCCATTTAAAATCAACACCTTAAGCAAAGAGCCAGTCATGCATGGAGGGGAGGCACTGGAAGAGCTGGACAATTTGACATATTTTGGCAGCACCATTGATACTTCATGCGGCACAGAGGCAGATGTATGGACTTGAATTGGAAAAGCAAGGACAGTATTCCTGTTACTGAATAATATATGGAAATTCAGGGAAATAAATACTAATACCAAATTGAGGCTGTTTAATTCCAGTGTCAAGTCAGTACTCATGTACAGAGCAGACATTTGGAGAACAACAAAGGCAATACAGAGAGAAGTTCAGTCGTTCTTCAATAAATGTCTACGGAGGATAATGGACATGGGCTGACAAGACATGGTGAGAAACACATACCTTTAGGAAAGGAACCAGCATCAAGTAGTGGAGCAACAGATCAAATGGAGGAACTGGGGTTGGATAGAACACTAGCTATGATATGCATCATCAAATGTGGCCAGACAAGCCCTCACAAGGAATCCACAGGGGAAGAGGAAGAAAGTTAGACCAAGAAACACCTGGAGTAGAGACTGGAAAAATTAACTTCAGTTCTTGGACCTCAACTGGAGGGAGGCAGAAAGGGCAGCTCAAGATGAACTTCCTGGAGGAGGGCTGTCAATGGTCTATGCTCCAAGAGACAGTAATGTACATTGATTGATTCATGAAAGAGACAATCATTAGTGATGTTCATCTACTGCTTTGTCAGTTATCTGCCTGGAAAGAAAAGAGTGTGAATAGTCTAAGTAAGTGCACCCTAAAACAGGCTACAGCCTTCCTGGAAGGTCAATACAATCGACCAGGGAAAGCTGTGATGGGACTGGAAACCTGAGTTGCGGAAAAACAGTTTGCCTTGAAATCACACTACAGATTCATTATACTCTGATTAAGCAGGTATCATATTGACTCACAGTATTTAAACTAAAAAGTAGAACATAAATATCAACACATCAAAAACAGAGAAAATTAATATAGTTGACATACAAGTGGAAACATCCTTCAGCTGTGGGAAACAGAATCACAGCTCGCTGATCAATTTTGGACAGATTCCGTATCACTCCCGCTATGTTTTCAACGGTCTGCTGAGGAAACTGTGAGTCGGAGGATAAGAAAATTTAGCAAACTTGACAGTTGGTATGTGCTGTTTACATCAGAAGTGACGTTATCATGCTCATCGTACGTATGTTCACTTGGTGCAGTTAGGTCAGGTTTCATTTGAACACGTCTCGTATAATAAGTACCTAACCTGCACACTGTGTTGTGATTGCTAATACATGCTGCCTTTATTCTTCAGCCCTGTAAATTGCAGTGAGATAAATCATAATGATAGTTTTCTGTTAATTTAATTTACTGGTGGACCACTGACAACTGTCTTGTGGACCACACATGGGCCATGGCCACACACACCCCCCCCCCCCCCCCCCTCCCCTCTCTTCCTTCCCCTACTGAAGTTTCTTATCCCTATTTTAGATAAACCTTAGCTGATGTGTAAGTCATTGTATATTGTTCTATGACCAGGCTCCAGTGACGATCACAGACCAAACACCAATGGAGACTGTGGTGGAGATGTTCAGAAAGCTAGGTCTTAGACAGACATTGGTGACACATAATGGGTAAGTAGACACACAGACAGTTCTTTATAAAAGAATAATTTGCACTCTGCTTCTACATACACATCAATTCAAGAAGTGTCTCAGCAATGAAGATTGGCTGCAGTGGATATCCAACATTCTCTATCTCTCGCCGTGGTGAAACACACAGACAATGGATCTCCAACATTCTCTATCTCTCGCCCTGGTGGTACACACAGACAATGGATCTCCAACATTCTCTATCTCTCGCCCTGGTGGTATACAGACAATGGATCTCCAACATTCTCTATCTCTCACCCTCTTGGTACACACAGACAATGGATCTCCAACATTCTCTATTGCCTGCCTTGGTGGTACACACAGACAAACTCCTGCTTGTCCATCATTTAATGTTGGGAAAGAAGACTAATGTCTGGTCAGGCAAAACATACTGGCCAAGACCCTCACCTTGACTTCCTCGTAGCCCTTCCTGTAAAAGGTCTGTTCTCATGGCTACCTGGCTAACAAGGTGAGGGATCGACGTGTTCCACGTAGTAGTGAGCAACATGCAGATGAAGACAAGCATAGCTCAACCACCTGGATAACCACGGTCAACCTTCATCAACACACTCGGGATGGGAGGAAAGCTACGACAACCCGCCACTTAACATCCTTTTTAGAGCGTACAAAAGAGTTAACCTACTCATTGTGGGCATTTGCAAACAACAACAATTGTCCTTGGTGAGTCACCAAAGCCCATCCCTACTGTACGAAAACCTACCTGGAGGCAGCATATATTTCCAGAGGTGGTAGAAAATATACCAGGTATTAGGAACAAAAACTGCCAGTCTGAAAAAGAAAGAAGAGATACTACCCTGAGTTTTATTACGGAAAACTACCCAAGCATGGACTAGACCCATGCATACACCGACGGTTCCGTAACAAATACAACACAGAACGGAGGGGCAGGAGCATTCCTGAGCCTACCAAATGGCAGAAAAATAACACTGTCATTCGCTACTGGAAAATACACAAGCAATTTCAGAGCAGAGGCAGAGGCACTGAGGGCGGCAGTGGAAGAAATGGTGACAGGTAAAAGGAATGAAAGCCACATAGTCCTGCTTACAGATGCACTGGCCGTAGTCACAGCACTGAAAAGCCAGAAAAATACTGAACTTAATGAATTAAGAGCAGTACTCTGTCAACTATGCCAGCAGGCCGCACCAAAAAGAGTAGTGGTGCAGTAGGTTCCATCTCACTGCAACATCCAAGGCAACGAGGAGGCAGACAGACTGGCAAAAGAAGGTGCAAAACTACCACAACCTGATACTAGTATGACATACGAAGAGTCAAAACGGCTTATTAGAGCTAGATACATGACCAAATGGGAAACCGAACATACTGGCTACACCAAAAACGATGCCTATTACCAGTTGAACAGAAAAGAGCAGGTTGTGGTCTTCAGACTTCGCACTGGCCACAATAGACTCAGGTACCACCTATTCAACAAATTGAAGATAGGTGGCACCGACGAATGCCCGTGTGGTACCGGGAAAATGACCGCTGAGCATTTGCTGCAAAACTGCCCGACATACGAGGATCAGAGAGAGCAGATGTGGCCATCACCAGTGGCAACACTAGACAAGCTCTATGGCAGTGTCGACAGCCTCAGGATGACGGCTGCTTTTTTCGAAAAAATAATGGTTACTGTCTGACTGCGTACGATGAAGAAGAAGAAGTCCTTGGTGAGTGATGTGGTAATCTATGCAAAACATACAGGTCATATGTTGCGACGAAACGATGGTCGATGGAGCACAGTGACAGCAATCTGGTACCCCCGAGAAGATCTCCAATGCGTTGGTCAGATTTCCTTGCTGTACACAATAACATCCGAATGCCTCTGGAGGAGGGCTTACCATTCACTGGACTGTTGTGGCCCAAGACAGGGTCTGCTGGAGACGAAGTTGGGACCCACAGCCAAACTGATGAACGGGGGATCATCAAGATCAAGACCATCATTGTAAAAGCATGCAAAGTGCTTTGGTACATTTTCCCCAAAGTAGGCTAGCTGTAATGATGGTCCTATAGTCAAGCCAGAGTCTTCTTCTTCTTCTTCTTTTTCTTCTTCTCATTTGCAATGCCTTTATCTTGTTACGTCTACATGTGAAGTCCAGTTCTCTGGATACAGGTTGCTGTAGTGGAAAGTTTTTCAAGGCTTCTAAACAGCTTTGTGTGGAGGTTCGTCTCAGTGGGCTAGTGCTCAGTATGCAATTGGCTAAGCATATAGGTCTTGCAGGATATGATTGGATGTCTGTGCTTCCTGCCCGCAGATACATGTTGACAATGGAGCCAATCTTAGCTGGTGTAAGTAGCGATTCAATCTGTTATGTCCTATTCTCAAGCGAAATGCGATCACCTGTTCTGCTCAATCAAGACAGTGAAAGTTGTCTTTGGTTTTGCTCAACTTTCCTTATGGCTTGGATAAGTGTCTTTTTTTCACTGGAGTGAAAAAGAACAAGAATATAAAGATGACTTTTAAATGTTTTGGCTAGAACAATTTCTGTGCCATTTCCATGGAACAATCTTTAATATTATTTTTAGTAGTAGATAGACATTTATTGCATAAACTTCATATTTTGTGTCAATCTTTAAATTCCATTTTAGTTCAATTTTTTAATTTCTCATTTTCAACATTAATGTGACACTGTTTAAGCCTGGTCCGCTGATCAGAAAAGAGCAGCCTATGCCAACCCTAGTGGCCCGCTGATCAAGAAAGAGTTGGCCTATGCCAACTCCATAACCAACAGCTCAGACCCTCCCGCACCAGCATGATTGCACGTGGGTGTCTTCGGAGAGCATGAACATTCCAATCTCATGCTGGTCACTTTGTGATGAAACTATATGACTGCAATGAGAAACTGGTTGTCTGCAGAATCTTCTAAACCAGTATTTTATGTTAAAATAAGAACAACTGAGATTGGGAAGTGGGCAAGCCACCAGTAAATTTTTACATGCCAAAAATGAAACAATCGAGGACCTCAACAGAAATGTGACCAGAAGTATCAAAAGAAATACAGAATGACACCAACATGAGCGACAAAGCTGGCACACAACAGAAAACTACACCTCCCCATGACATCTAATGACACAAGTGGATAGAAGATGATGATGAATTTCACTTTATTAATTTTCTACGTATAAAAGAACAAAATAGTTAGCTCCGCATTGTAAGTGATGACGGCGACATCGTCAGACAGTTTTTATCTTGGTGATATAAGTTGCGCTGTATTTGGATTATAGTTAGGAAGAAACTGCGCTGGTCGTCGAATTCACTCTATTGTCCCGAGCGACCTTGGCCCAGTTGCAAGATGACTTGAGGTTACTCAAGATACAAGCACTCTGGTCTTACTTCCCTTAGCTTTAAACTTGCGGGATTCGATCGCCTACCATTTCCATTCATCACACAAGAGGCGTAGATCTTGCCTCTCTCGACTATAGCTAGCCCCTCTAAAGTATTTATCAGTATTTATCACTAATAGAATTTCTCGAAATATCAGTTGACTCAGGGCTGGTCTTAGCAAACGTTGGACCTGATAGAAACATGTCGGTGGAACCATTTGATAAATTAGCAACTCACTATTATTTGAAAATAATGTGTATTTGTCTTTCCATCTCCAAACTTAAGGTCGGCCCTGTGAAGACTAGCAAAAACATCATTATTGGCTTTTTTCGTCTTGTTAGACGATAGTAATTGTGCTTTTATCACAAGGCCTGGGCAGAAATATAGAGACCATGTGTTGCCAATGCAGTATGGTCCCTCTCTCGGTTTGCCCTGTTTGCTCCAAAGGAAAGGTGATACCAATACATTTGGAACAAGGCAAGCTGCAGACACTGCCGGCTCAGCAGAGCAATGCTCTATCTGTTCACCTGTCGGGGCTTCACTCCTAGACCAGCAGCCAACCAAGGCTAAGGGCCTGGTCTGCCCTGCCACAACACTGATCTGAGGTTGCCTTTCCTCGCTCTAAGATGAGGCATTGTATTCTCTTGCGTGTGCTCCTCTACACATCATCGGTTGTCAGGTTTGGTAGACTCTGACCAACTTTCAGAGTTATCAGTAAACAGGTTGCACAACCATTTCTGACAAAACCTGACAAGATACGCCAGTATCTTATCTGGAAGGCTTAAGATGGTTTGAAATCAGAGTTTTTCCTTCTCCTATATAAGCTATCTTCCTAGGATTTTGAGCCTCATCTGCCCGAAACTACTGGTTTTAAGGCACCAGTGGCTCGCGTTCCGTCCCTTCTCTTGTTAGTCAAAACAGTTCTGCCACGCGAAGGCCAGGAGATGGACTTTGTTGTCAACGGCTATATGAGACTCATGCTATGGGATTATTTTCTTAGTGTTGAGTGTTCATCCTCAACTCCACCCCCGACTATAACAACATTTAGAACCACCAAAAAAAAGTGCAATGCAGTAACTCTTGATTCAACACCAAGTGTTATAAACAAAAAACGTGCATTTCTTTGTTGACCTTTGATGTGGTATCTTAAACAAAACCGATATCACTTCACTCCAGGTGCTCAGTCTTTTTCAGAAGATGTATACTGATGGTTTCTGTGTGAGAGTCTCCTCACCTACCAGTTAATGTAATTATTCCATCAAGTTCTTCTCTCCCTTTGTGTCTGTGTATTTTCTACTTTCCTCAATATGCAACAAAAACAAGCAATAAACAACAAAAAATTTGTCCTTAAAGAAACAAAAGTGAATCCTGAAAAGAGAGAAAATGGTTGCCCTGGAAAGAACTGGTAAAATATCTAGGAGTTTTGACTAGTGATCTGGATCTCACCGGTTTGGGATGATCAGTACAGTGGACATACAGAAGTGGAAGCACACACACATAGCACATACACACACATATACATCCTCACCTCTTTCAGCAAATGGTACATATTCTGATGGTGCCTCTCTGATCCGCATTTCTTTCAGCAAATGTCAAAGGGAACATACACTGATTGTTCTTGTTTGAGCTGGTCTGTTTCAGCAAATGTCAAAGGGAAAATGCACTGATTGTTCCTGTTTGATCCACACCTCTTTCAACAAATGTCAAGTTCACATACACTGATGATTCTTGTTTGGTGATCGTCTCTTTCAGCAAATATCAAGTTCACATACACTGATTGTTCCTGTTTGATCCACACCTCTTTCAGCAAATGTCAAAGTGCATAGCTGCTGACGGAATTATAGTTTTAATGTTAACTTAAATCACTAATATTCCAACTTACATGGATCTTCCATGCTGGGTAATTTTTTTCATGCTGCTTTTTTTATCTTTTTGCAGACGTCTGCTAGGCATCATTACCAAGAAGGATGTTCTGAGACACATAGCTCAATTGCAGAACCAGGACCCAGAATCAATCCTCTTCAATTAAAATCAGATTTGTTTGTTTGTTTATTTGTTTGCACAAACTAGTCTTTTATTTCTGTTCTCTTCTCTCTCTCACGACCCATATAGATAGATAAAGCCATCTTCTGTGGGTGCATTAGTGTGTGTTGTATTAATTGCAACATGAAATATGTTTGCTTGCTTGAGCTTTTACAGACCTTTTTCAAATGAGATTCACATTGCCATCAGATTTGAATTATGTTACAGGCCTTTTTCAAATGAGATTTACATTGCCATCAGATTTGAATTATGTTATGGACCTTTTTCAAATGAGATTTACATTGCCGTCAGATTTGAATTATATTACAGACCTTTTTCAAATGAGATTCACATTGCCGTCAGATTTGAATTATGTTACAGACCTATTTCAAATGAGATTCACATTGTTATCAGAGTTAAAGGCGAGCGCTCGACTTCATCACCACAGGTTCCCCCATTTGGCTCAGTCTTTCTCAGCAGAAAGGTATTCCGCCTGCTGAGAGCAACACACAAAGCCAGAACTCCGTAGCTTCAGCAATGAACCTGGGGATCTCCGGAAAAATTGACATCATGAACCAACCGTCGCAGTTTGAATTTAAACCATGGCCGTCTGAACACGAGGCAAATGGCTTGACCACCTCGCCACAGTTGAATTCTGGTACATGCCTTTTTAAAATAAGCTCCATGTTATGGTATCATGCCATTTTTACATATGAGGCTTAAAATGTCAGAAGATTTGAATAAAGAAGCAGGCCTTATTCTAATGAGATTCAGATACCCATGACTTTTGAATAATGTTAAACAAATATGTAAGAATTCCCAGTTTTTATTTATACTTACATTATGTCTGTAATATGTGCTTAGACTCTTTAGGAAAGGTATAATTATCATAACTATATGTATGTTCATAGATACACCTACCTGTTGTATACTAATACATCATATACAAGTACCAATCAAATTTAAGACCCCTTTGTACGACCTGTCAAACTTCAGAGCCATGAATAAAAGCTGAAGTATGTTCATATCTCTTTGTTAATGATGATGTAGCCACATTAACGACAGCATTTGCAAAAAACAAGAATAAAATTTAAGAACTCTTAAAACTTTTTGCTTCTAGTTCTAAACTTAACTTAATGGGTTTATACTGGTTTAGAAGACTGCAGAGTCTGTAAACAACCAGTTTCATTACATTTCCTTGCGCTAAAAGCTATGTGCATCTAATTTATTCTTAAGTGCATTTATTGTCTCTGCCTCAACTACTTTCAAGCATTCACCAATCTCTGCAATCTCTGACTAACAAAATATTTCCTAATATCTTCTTCTTCTTCTGCGTTTGTTCTCAATCTCCCGCTACCAAGACATGAACAGGGCTTTGCAAGTAGCAGGATGTTGTCTGGAAAACGGAATGCGATACTTGCACCTTTTGGTTCAACACATCAGTCTTCGACAGCTCCTAATATCTAATCTGGACCTTTCTTTAGTTAATTTTTAGATATGCCCTCTTGTTCGCGCCGGTGGTTGTTTTTTTAAAAAACTTGTTATAGTCTAATTTATCCCTTTCTTTGATTATCTTATAAACCTATATTGTCACGTCGAATTCTTCTCTTTTCTAAACACTAGGCCGGTTTTTCTGAGTCTTTTCTCATAACTGTAATTCTGGAATCGCACCATCAGCTCTGTCACTCTTTTTTATATTCTTTCCAGCATGTTCAAAACTCCTCTTCGATAAGGACTCCACACTACTCTTCTTCTTCTTCTTCGTACGCAGTCAGACAGTAACCATTATCTTTTCGAAAAAAGCAGCCGTCATCCTGAGGCTGTCGACACTGCCATAGAGCTTGTCTAGTGTTGCCACTGGTGGTGGCCACATCTGCTCTCTCTGATCCTCGTATGTCGGGCAGTTTTGCAGCAAATGCTCAGCGGTCATTTTCCCGGTACCACACGGGCATTCGTCGGTGCCACCTATCTTCAATTTGTTGAATAGGTGGTACCTGAGCCTATTGTGGCCTGTGCGAAGTCTGAAGACCACGACCTGCTCCTTTCTGTTCAACTGGTAATAGGCATCGTTTTTTGTGTAGCCAGTATGTTCGGTTTCCCATTTGGTCATGTATCTAGCTCTAATAAGCCGTTTTGACTCTTTGTATGTCATCCTAGTATCGGGTTTTGGTAGTTTTGCACCTTCTTTTGCCAGTCTGTCTGCCTCCTCGTTGCTTTGGATGTTGCAGTGAGATGGAACCCACTGCACCACTACTCTTTTTGGTGCGGCCTGCTGGCATAGTTGACAGAGTACTGCTCTTAAATCGTTAAGTTCAGTATTTTTCTGGCTTTTCAGTGCTGTGACTACGGCCAAGGCATCTGTAAGCAGGACTATATGGCTTTCATTCCTTTTACCTGTCCCACACTATTCTATTCTAGTTCTACTCAGAGAATATCTAAACCCTTGCCCTGCATCATGTTTAGAACATGTCTCACCAAGATACCCTCACCAAATATCTCAGCTTATCCACTTATCTGAACTTTTTGCCCACATAGGTCAAGGTTGCCGTAATCTGAACATCTGATTTTTTGCTACCATTTCTATTTACTAGCCTCGGAGTTTACATCTGTTTTGATACTTAGTCGAGATGTACCATCAAATTTATTTTAACTTCACATTCCATTAGTACATTATCATTATTATTAAACTGTCATTCCAGAAGGATGTGGATAGATCCACCACTACATTTAGTTTACCCTAACTAGTTTTTAGGAAATCCTGAAGCCATTTGTATGCAGTGCTGTTTCAGAAGCAATGGTTTTTACATGGGAAAGTTGCTAACCCCAAGCACAATCTTCTCTAGTAGCCTCTTTTGACATGCCAGGAAGGAAATAATAGGCCTTTTATGTTTAACTCAGGAACTACTAGGGCATCAAGGCGAGTTCGTTGAGGGACAGTCAACAGATGGTGGAGATGTTGATCGTCTGCTGTGCAAACAAATTTTACAGGTACAGTCTCAACAACTTGTAGTAACCGTTCGATAATGAGGACTTTATTATTATCTCCAAAATCAACACCTGGGTCTAGAGAGAGCACATGTTGCCAACACTAGACAAGCTCTATGGCAGTGTCGACAGCCTCAGGATGACAGCTGCTTTCTTCGAACAAATACAAGTTGATGTCTGACAGCGTACGAAGAAGAAGAACACCTGGGTCTTGTGACGATTTGAGCACACTAATATTTCCAACGATACATGCTTTTGAAGTGAGCAGAACATGCCAACATCATAGGTGTTTGTCATTGGCTGTGCAAACAAATCTCACAGTGCATGTTGAGTCTCAATAAATCACAGCAGTCATTTGATGACTGAAAAAAATCATGGTCTCCACCGTAATTCGAACCAGTGACCTCTGGCACCCGAGGCAGACACCTTACCTCGGACCACTGAGTCACCTAAGTTTGATGCAGATGATATATGTGAGTAAATGGTTTTTATGCCAAAGACTTGTTAGTTGCTTCTTACAACATGTCTGACAGATGACAGTGTTATTTTTCTTTGCTTCCCTTTAGCACTTGATAATACATGAATGTGAACCTTTAGTAATATTTTAATTACCATCCTAGAAACAGGAAGGACTTTCCTTACAGTTGTGCAATATGATCTCAGGAGACATATTCTTTTTTTGAAGTTTATGTTATGGTGTACATAACTGACATCACTGCACTTTGGACAGACACATAGGTTCTCAGTTATCTGAGGTACCAACCATGGCAGTTATCAATAATCGAAGATTTGAATTGAAAATTAAAAGAAAATGTTTTTTTTAAATTGTAGGCTGTGTAATTTTTTTCTCTAATCGCTGGGTAATTCACAAATACTTTTATTTTATAATTTATTTATGAAATAGTGTTGCATCTTGGGAAAAATGTAAATTTGTGTAAATATCTATAAATTGCACAATTTCATGTCAAAGACACCTCTGCTACAGACAGTTTTTACTAATTTGTCTGATCAAAGTAATTATCATGCTTTAGAAATACCTCTTATTTTATTTCAAACATTCCATTGTTTCTTACCTCCTATTTTCCTGCACACCTTTCATTGTTTCATACATTGTATTTTGTTTCATACCTTTCATTGTTTCATACCTCTTATTTTGTTTCATACCTCTTATTTTGTTTCATACCTTTCATTGTTTCATACCTTTCATTGTTTCATACCTTTTATTTTGTTTCATACCTTTCATTGTTTCATACCTTTCATTGTTTCATACCTCTTATTTTGTTTCATACCTTTCATTGTTTCATACCTCTTATTTTGTTTCATACCTCTTATTTTGTTTCATACCTCTTATTTTGTTTCATACCTCTTATTTTGTTTCATACCTTTCATTGTTTCATACCTCTTATTTTGTTTCATACCTTTCATTGTTTCATACCTCTTATTTTGTTTCATACCTTTCATTGTTTCATACCTTTCATTGTTTCATACCTCTTATTTTGTTTAATTCCTTTCATTGTTTCATACCTTTTGTTTTCTTTCATACCTTTTATTTTGTTTCATGTATTCCATTGTTTCATACCTCTTATTTTCTTGCACACCTTTCATTGTTTCATACCTTTTATTTTGTTTAATTCCTTTCATTGTTTCATACCTTTTATTTTGTTTCATATTTTTAAGTGTTTCATACCTAAAATTTTGTTTCATATCTTTCATTGTTTTATACGACTTATTTTCTTTCAAACTTTTCATTGTTTCATTACCTTGGTCAGTATGTTTCACCTGATCCTCACGTAATTGCTGTATGAAATTAGAAACCAACTAGCAAAACCATTGGCTATATTATGTTCTCAATCACTTACAAAAGGGATTGTTCCACGGGATTGGAAAGATGCAGGAGTGATCCCCTTATTCAAAAAAGGCAAAAAATCAGATCCGGCAAATTATAGACCGGTGAGTTTAACGAGCATAGTCTGTAAATTGTTAGAGTCAATAATCAAAGAAAACATTGTAATGCATTTAGAAAAATTTAATCTAATTAGAAATAGTCAGCATGGGTTTACTAGAGGGAGATCATGCTTAACAAATCTATTAGAATTCATGGAGGAGGTTACTAAAATCATAGATAAAGGGGAGCCAGTGGATGTTATTTATCTAGACTTTGCAAAGGCCTTTGATAGAGTACCTCATCAAAGATTATTTCGAAAGTTAAAATCACATGGAATAGGTGGCGAAGTTGCCAAATGGATTGAAAATTGGTTAACGGGAAGAAGGCAGAGGGTGGGCATAAATAAGGAGTACTCTGAGTGGAGTGAAGTGAAAAGTGGTGTGCCACAGGGCTCGGTTTTGGGACCAATTTTGTTCTTGATATATATAAATGATTTGGACATTGATATGAGATCCATGATTGCAAAATTTGCTGATGACACAAAACTATGCAGTAGTGTCTCATCTAAAGCGGAAGTGGATATATTGATGTCGGATTTAGATAAAATTCGAGAATGGTCTGTAAGCTGGCAAATGGAGTTTAATGTAGATAAATGTACAGTCATCCACATGGGTAGATCCAATATGGAACATAAATACAGAATGGGAGAAAACAATATTAGAAAGATAGATAGGGAAAGGGACCTAGGGGTTATAATAGATCATACAGGAAAGGTGAGTGAGCAAGTTAAGGTAGCAGTGAAAAAGGCAAATGCAATGTTAGGTATGATAAAAAGAAATATTAAACATAGGAGCAAGGAAGTGATCGTCAAACTGTATAAAGCTTTAGTTAGACCTAGATTGGAGTACTGTGTACAGGTGTGGAGTCCTTATCATAGAGGGGACATAAACATGCTAGAAAGAATACAAAAAAGAGCGACAAAGATGATAGTTGGATTCCAGAATTACAGTTATGAGGAACGGCTCAGAAAAACGGGCCTACAGTGTCTCGAAGAGAGAAGAATTCGTGGTGACTTAATACAGGTTTATAAGATGATCAGAGGAATCGATAAATTAGACTATAACAAGTTTTTTAAAATACAGCCACCTACAATAACACGAGGGCATAGCTACAAGCTGATTAAAGAGAGGTCCAGGTTAGATATTAGGAAATATTTTTTTAGTCAGAGAGTGGTGTCTGCTTGGAATGCATTGCCAGGGGAGGTGGTGGAGGCAGGGACAGTTAATGCGTTTAAGAATAGACTGGATGCGCATAGATTTTAGAGCAGGGTGATGTAAATGTAACTGGTTGTATACAGACTCTGCAGGGTCTTCTAAACCAGTATAAAGACGTTAAGTTAAGTTAAGTTAAG
The DNA here is from genome assembly GCA_036924085.1 of Ariolimax columbianus. Lineage (NCBI taxonomy): Eukaryota > Metazoa > Mollusca > Gastropoda > Stylommatophora > Arionidae > Ariolimax > Ariolimax columbianus. The sequence continues at coordinate 49,105,297 of JAVGWX010000018.1, forward strand.
TAAGGTGGGGATCTTGGTCAGTATATTTCACCCAACCTTCACGTAAGTTGAAGACCTTGACCAGTATGTTTCACCCAACCCTGGTGTAATTTAAGCTTTGTTAAGTAAGTTTCACCTGATCCTGACATAAGATGAAGACCTTCGTCAGTATGTTTCACCCAACTATTTTCAGTGATAATTTGCAATCCAGCTAGTACTTATATGTCTAACACCGAATCGAACTTGTATTAAATGTTGTCTAGATGCATGATTATTGACCCGATCAGGTTTGTAGTTTCTCAGCTCTTTATCGTAATTCCATTTCAGAAAAACTCACAAGTCTAAAACTTTTCTAACGACATTTATACTGACGGAACGTAAAAGACTTCATTTTATGAAAGGTGTGCATACGTTGTAAATTCTGCAAAATTTAACGTAATTCCAAAAACTAATGTCGCAGTTAAGCAACAGAGCGAACCACTTATGTGATAAATATAGATTTCAGTGAAATCAGACTTTATTGGATGTTTTATGTGCCATCAATCCACATTGGATTGGACTGTAAAGGGTTAAAGTTTCTACAGAAGTACCCAACCTAATGCCCAGCCCACTTTCGTCCTTTCTTACAGCATACCTGGCACATTACAATGTTACTATTCCTTTCTCCATATTTGGACCTCAATACACTTAGGCACTTCATCAAGAATAGCCAGTAATGATCATTTTAGTCTCTAGTACCTGATGGAGACCTTTTGGTAGAAATATAAATTGTTTTTGTATATGTGCACTTCTATAAACTAACTCATGCTTATTTATGTTTTATGGACATATTTACAATGATTCACATGTGTTCTTCTTCTTCTTCTGTGTTTGTTCTCAATCTCCCTCAACCAAGCCCTGAACAGAGGCTTTGCAAGTAGCAGGATGTAGTCCGGAGAACGGAATGCATTGTCTCGCTAGTTTACAGCTTGACTGCGATATTTGCACCTTTCGGTTCGACACATCCGTCTTCGGCAGCTTTACTTGTCTAATTATTAACTCCATGACGATCAATGGTCAACAGACATTTTTTTGGGGCGATCACATGAACATATTAATTTTGCCATTGAGTTTTTACTGGTATTCTTAAAGCTGAGATTGCTGTTATTTTTTGTGCCATTTTCTTTTTGCCCAGCCATTGATGAAGGCCTTTATAGATGTAAATGTTGATACACATCTTCTGCTGTTTTTTTTTTATGTGAGATTAGGTGCTAATTTTTCTAGTTTTCCAGCTATTTTTTTCTCTTATGTGTTTCAAAAACTAATTCAGCTGTTCTTGCTTGAATACTCGTTATTTCCCATCATGCTTGTCTCCATTTTGTGTCATCAAACTTGTGGCTGCCTCTTAACATTTACCGTACACGGTACAGATAAAAAAAATTACGTTTGTTTCCTGCAGCTGATTTATCATTCAGCACGTCATGTCGTGACATAATTGTTGATTTTGAGAACCTCTAATAATTTTTGTTGTTGTTGTGTGTCTAGAGACATATATTAATAAAGAACTTCTTGGTGTTATTGTTGTTATTGGTTATTGTGTGTATAGTAGTTTCTGAGATACAAGAAGATGAAGGTGATAGTGGTGAAAAAAGCACAAACATATAAACTCACCCCGGTGCGTCCCTTGGTTAGAAGTTTTAAAAAAAATGTTAAATACCGAAAACATACTACTACTATTGATGTTTACCGTAATGGCTATGTCTGTCACTATGAACATAATTATTGTATCAACATAACAAACTAAATAGATCTACCTCAGAAAAATCTGTTGCAAAAATTTAACTCCCCCATTCTCAGTAATGTGTGGATCTTCAAATCCAAGCGAAAAGCAGAACAAACCTTTCCAAAAATCTGAAACAAATTTTTAAATCGGCATTGTTTTTGTCTAACTGTATTGTATATGATGGAAGTCAGAACTCTCTACAATCAAAAGAGTGATATCATTTGTATTATGTTCTTATTCTTACTGTTAATTAATTATTTTACAATTATCATTACTGTGTTTGATACATTCTTTATATTCATCCACTGTAGTATATTTATTTGTTTCTGAGAGTATAAAGAACTAATAATGTTTCTTGATTTTTCACAGCTTTCTATTGTATAATATGTTTCTTTGTGTTCTGTTAGTATCACCTGATTTATTTTCTCTGTACAGCGAAAATACACTCAGGTCAGTTAGATATATGCCAGGAGCCATGGTTGGTAGACACAACATGAATAATCTACGATATGAAGATGACACTATCCGGATAGCTGATAGTGAAAAGGAGTTAAAGGAGAGGGTTGAAAGTGGAAGAAAGTAAGAATAAAGATCTCAGATTAAATAGCAAAAACTCAGAAGTGACAATCGTTTCGAAGAAACAAATGTGACTTGAATGTAACATACGTGTAGATGGGACGATACTGAAACAGGTATGACGAGTTAACCTTCTGGTTCCACATTTTTTTATTACGTCACAAACATTTTAGACTTACCCATTTTTGGGTACACCAGTTGTCTTGTAAATCCATGAAATTGCTACAAAGCACTAATTGTGTTGCTAACCAGATCGGTATTTCTGTTAGTTTCCACTACAAACGTATTTATAACATCTACATAAACAAACTAAACAGATCTACCTCAGAAAAATTGCTTGCAACAACTTAACTTCATCACAATCAATAATAACCTTCCAAATCCATGTGAAACAGAAACAAATCGTTTACAAAATATCTAAAGTGAAAATCGCTGTTGTATTGTAATCGAGGAAATGGTCTCGTTTTTTATTCAGCTCTTTCTATAGCATAACTGGTGTTAACACAACTAATACACGGTGACTGTACCGAGACAATATACCCTGGTATCTTGATATCATCTTATGGAAGATATGGTGGAGAAATCAGGAGTAGAATAGTAACGTTGTTGTTGTTGTTGAGTAGTTTTACTCTTATGTGCGCCCTAAAAAGGACGCTAAGTGGCGGCCTGTCGTAGCTTTCCTCACATCTCGAGCGTGCTGATGAAGGTGGACTCTCATGCTTAGTGTCGAGCACATTAAAAATCCCTTGGCAGTTGGAAATCGAAAAGTTAACAGCTGCTGCCTTGACAGAATTCAAAATTCAAGCTAAAAATCTACCCAAAAGTTATTTCTGCCTTCCCCCAGGTGGTTTGTAAAGAGCAGCTATAGATAGCGCCTAACAGGTTGCGGGTCTACTTAGCTCTAGTGTTGAGTCTATTAAAACAACCTCCAAGAAACTGGTTTTATGAGTATAAAGACATTAAGTAGAGTTAAGTTAAAACTAATAAGCAGAGACAACTCATCACACATATCAAAGGGAAGCAATAAAATTGTTTTGGACATGTAATGAGGAGGGTTGGGCTGGCACATTGTAAAATATCCTGTATATAATACGGGAACGCAGGTGTGAAGGATAGCTCAGGAAACAATATCTTGTGGTTGAAACGGGAACATATGTGTGGATAACACATTTTTGGGGGGAACCGAGGAGAAAGAAAAAATGTTGGTGATGATTATGCAAGATTGCAGGAAGTAGAGACATAGAGACGCAATGTTGGATGGTTCGTCATCACTGCATAGGATAATGTCAACAACAGAATTGGTTAATAGTACTAGGGATAGAGAGTTGTAGAGATCCACGATCGCCTACGGCAGTTAGCATGGCCATTGAATGAATGAAGTATCATTTACGGTATCTTAGTCTTAGTCTTAATCGACCTGTACTTCTAGAGGGGTGAATGCCCTTGTGTAGGTCCCAGCTTTGGCGTGAGCTGGATGTAGCCAGGAGGAGGATTTCCTGCTTAGCGGGCTAGGCTCAAGTGGCTTATTACTCTGCTGCGTTGGGACAAATTCCGTAGAACGTGGTCAACCGATGTGCGAGTTTATCTTAATAGACTTAAATACTAGAGCAAAGTAGATTCGCAGTCTGTTAGGGGTCATATATGCTGCTCTTAACAAACCATCTAATCATGGTCTGTGTTATGCCATGTCACACAGTTAGTCGCCTCTTATGACATGCTCTCTGTGAGTCAGTGGTGCTATTCTTGTCTTTGTCATTCACAAAGACCCCAACAGTACACTCAGGAATTTACTGTATTAGACTTAGAAAAGGCCACTGTGAACTGGAAAATCATCTTTTTAACAATCCATATGGACCTGTGCCCATGTGGGATAACAAAAATACAGCACATGTTGCTCCCGTCTGTTGCCTGCATGAGAGGAACAGAGAGACAGCATAGTCTTCACAAACCTGCCTAAGGAGTATACTGTGTATTGGTGAGAGAAGTCTGAGGCAGACCACTATGTTTGTACGAGAAACTGATGCGACTGTTTAATAGCAAACGACGAAGAATTTACTGAAAAAAATATTTTCATTTTATTTTTTACCCAAAAAAATCGGGACCATATAACATGTTTCTTGATTCTTCTAGAATTATCATTTATGAATAACATGATGTATTATTTTTCTTTAATTATCATTCACTACACGTTTCTTGATTTTGCAAAATGTATCATTTCTTGTTACATTCCTTGATTTTACATAATGTGTCATTCCCTTTTAATTGATTTTCCAAAAAGTATTATTTACAGTATAATATGTTCTTAGTGTATCTTTAATTATTATGTACTGTATAAAATATTTTTTTGATTTTACACCCAAAAAAAAGAAGTTATTCTACAATAAATTTTGTTATTATTTCTTAGAGTATCAATTACTGTAAAAACATTGGTGATAATTATATCATGTAACTTAATATTTTGTACCTATCATGTAGAAATGTTTTTTGATGTCTGTTCCCCACAGTGATCCCAGTAGTTTGCTTGAGGTTTGTGTATTCTACGAGCTGACTAGCCTTGATGTTTATTCCACTTTTTTTGTAACCAATAACGTGTATTTTTATATAAATAACTGTGATTAGTTTCCACAACCAATGAGACTTAGAGATATCACAGATTTTAAGTGTTCGATTGATAAATGCCATCATGAAATGGCAAGGCACATTTATGCAATAGAGTTGCTTTTTATGCATCTCTTTTTGGCTCTTTGACAAAGACTTCTTTTTAACTATTATCACCCTAAAAAAAATCACATCTTTTTCTCTCATGGCAATAGGGGGTCTCCCGTCGCCATACACTTTATCACTGCATCTGGGTTGGGGTGAGGTCATGTTTTCACTCTGCTCCTATCATGAAGTCGACAGATGTGGAGAATACATTCAGTTTGCATGTTCTTACCACAAAGACAAATGTCTGTTTATCCTACGTTTATTTGTTAAACAGATAATTTGAGTCTGCAGTGACCAACCTGCAGGGTGAGCCTTCACTCATGATCAATCTAGTCTTGGTACAGAGCTGTGAAATGCATAATCTTATTTATTCATTACATTTGAAAATAACGAACTCATTCTTCTGCGGACATTGCTCATTTATACTGGGACTGGATTCTTCAGTGTTGTTGTTGATGTCCCATAGCTGCTGAGTAAGCCTCCTCTTGGCAGCCCAATGCTATTCTTATATAAATACAGGTCTTTATAAATTGTTCTACTGCTCTGTACAGTGTGTTGGCAATTGTCGGCGGTACTTGTAAGAATCTTTTCCTCATGTCTGCAAGCGCTTTGTACTCAATGAGTAGATGTCCAACTGTTTCATCGGGGTGAGAGCAATGTCTGCACAAGGGCAGGTGCTGGGGTTGATGACTCTCCATCATTTACTCTGAACTTCCAAACTGAAAGATGAGACTTTGATCTCTTCTATGTAGTCTATTTATGCCATCATTTCTTTTTGGCTGTGACATTACGCTAAATATATTTCGACCCGTTGTTCCTGTCGCCCACCTGTTCATCCAGATTTCCCTTGTATTTTCTTAATGATTCGTTTAATTGTATGGTTAGGAATGTTCAATAAAGTCTGCTGTCTTATTCAGGGTCTCGATAATGGTGTTCAGTTTCTCCTCGAAGGGAGTGAGCCAGACCCTTCTCAGATCTGTGTGCTGGAAGCAATCCTGAAGTACATTAGCAGTGTACGTTTCCAAGGCTGCAACAACAGACTGGTGGAGCTTATCTTGAATTTCAGGACTTACTTATGTCCTTTCCAGAACACTCTGCTTTTTGAGGGAGTGGGGTAGGAAGAGACGGAGAGGACAAGGACAATAAAGTAGAGGAGGACTCAGTGAATTAATTACGCGAATCCACATATAAAACATATAAACAGAAAACCACTTATAAAACAGAAATAGAAAACTACTTATACAACAAATAAATAGAAAACCACTTATACAACATAGACATAGAAAACCACTTATGCAACACAGAAATAGAAAACTACTTATTCAACATTTAAATAGAAAATTACTTATACAACATAGAAACAGAAAACCACTTATACAACATAGAAAAAGGAAACTATGTATATGACATAGAAATAGAAAACTTCTTATACAACATAGAAATAGAAAACTACTTATACAACATAGAAATAGAAAACTAATTATACAACATAGAAATAGAAAACTACTTATACAACATAGAAATAGAGTACCACATAGACAACATAGAAATAGAAAACTACTTATACGACATAGAAATAGAGTACCACAAACACAACATAGAAATAGAAAACTACTTATACAATATAGAAATAGAAAAGACTTACACATATACACTAGACCTTTTTGATTGGATAACTGGTCTACTTATTACCAAATGTTTAACCAGATATGTACTTTGTGAATGATTTCAAGTTTTCATCATTTCTGACTGTATGCGAATTCAGTCACAAGTGATGTCATTATAACTCGTCGCGTAAGATGCAACTCTGCTGTATAAGTTTGAATGTGTTTATTTTTCTTATGTGATGTGATGCTGGTTATCAAACATTTCTTTTGTCAGAATTAATTATATTTCTCATAATGGCCGTAATACAAGGGGGAGACAAAAATTAAACTTAATATTTTCTTATTAATGAAAAATGCCAAATATTAACGGTTATAATTTGAGTCCTTCGTTTAACACAATGTTAAAAAGCAGTTTGACAGGAGATCATTAACATACTCAGAAGTCATGTAAAACTGCTTTTGAACCTATTATTAGTATTGAGCTAAATGAAGACTGTGAAAAGGATATATTGATGGTGTTAAAGAAGACCAAGAAAAAGATGGATTGATGGTGTTTAAGAACCCCTACAGTCATGAATTGATAATATCAACCATCAGATGATAAAAGGAGACTGTTTGCATTCCCCGTGATGTCTAATGACATAACTAGATATTGAGCAGAAAGAAGTCCAAGAAAAAGATGGATTGATGGTGTTAAAGAACCTCTACAGGCATGAATTGATAATATCAACCATCAGATGATAAAAAGAGACTGTCGTCATTCCCCGTGACGTCTAATGACATAACTAGGTATTGAGCAAAAGGGAGGCCAAGAAAAAGAGGGATTGATATGTTAAAGAATCACTAGAGGCGTGGATTGAAATTATCAACTGTCAAATAGATCAGAAAAGGAGACTTCCTACATTCCCCATGGCATCTGAGGACATAACTAGGCAGATGAATTTGGTACAGAGCAGAAAGAAGGCCAAGAAAAAGATGGATTGATAATGTTAAAGAATCACTAGAGGCATGGATTGAAATTATCAACTGTCAAACAAATAAGAAAAGGAGACCTCCTGAATTCCCCATGACATCTGATGATATAACTGGACATATGAAATGAGATTGACATTTTACTACAGGCCTTCATATTTTTATTGTAACAGTATTTTTCTGTGAACATATTTTATTTGTAAGTTCATGTTTTATGTACCGTTGATGTCCATTTCCTGAGAAATCCTGACTCCCAAATATGAGCAGTATATGTTAGTAATGTAGAATAGCGTACATTGATGTCGCATACCCCACCTTTCAAACACATCTGACCATGACATTTTTCTATCTCCATCTAGAACCTGTACCTCTAACTGGGAAGGACAGAATAGCACCATCTCCTCTTACTATTCATGCATACATGTCAACACACGCTTGGGCTTAGCCCTTTCACTTTTTTAATACAACTTGTAATTTACAGTAAGAAACCTAAACAGTGTCAATAAAATAGCCAATTTGCAATTACTATTTGTTTGACCAGAATGCAGTAACAAAAATACTTTCTGGAATTGTCACACCTCAATATTACCCGCAGGATGGGCCTGGCTTCATGGCTTCATCTATGGATTCAATTTGCAGAGTCAGGTTCCAGCAGAGGCTCTCCCTGGAAACCAGGCTTCGTATATACTTCTCCTGCATCGTTCCCATCCTCCTGTACGACTCCGAGACCTGGACACTACTACAGCAGGACCAGCAGCGTCTTGAGGTCTTCCACCTGCGCTTCCAGAGGCACATCCTCGGGATCCACTAGCACAACCTGATTTCCAACAGTCAAGTAGTTCGACGAACTCAACTTGCAGGCATTGCCTTAACGATTTATTGCCGTCGTCTCTCCCTCTTCGGTCACATTGCCCGCCTCCCCCGGGAAATCCTGACCCACGAGATGGGCCAGATGGCTGGGAGGCGAGGGATGGGAAGAGGCCGTGCTCAGACTGGAGACGTCCTCAGAGCTGCCATTGCAAGACATGGCTAAAACAGATCACCACCTCTCTAACAGAACTGCATGCCGTCTAGGATGCGGTCATCAGATGTGGTCAGGGACATGGTCATTCGACACAATAGGTTGCCTTAGTGGTTGCTTAGGTAAACTATTGATTTCAGAATGACTTATAAGGTCATACAAGCTCCATGCACTTTACTTTGTCTTTTCACAAGACAAGCAAAGCACGAGTTCTCTACATTTTGATGATGCTGAAATAATTCCTAGGTATTTTAGTTTCCACTATACCAAAAACAACAAGCTTTGGTCAGAATAACCGGTGAAACATCAGACTGGTTTGAAGTTCTTCTTCTTCTTCTTCGTTCGTTGTCAATCTCCCCCTACCAAACCCTAAAAGGGTAAGTAGCAGAATGTAGTCGTCCAGAGAACGGAATGCGCTGTGTCGTAGTTTAAAGCTTGACTGCGATATTTGCACCTTTCGGTCCAACACATCTGACTTCAGCAAGAATTTTTTTAGTACCGGGTTAGCATTCCCTCTTCGATCCCTTCTCCTTAGCCAGTCTGCCCTGCTGCAGCCTGTTATCCAGGATCACCACGTGGAGGTGTAGAAGGGTCTTGGCAGCTATGGTTCGCTGGCCCTGACGCTAGCAGTCAGCTATGGGTTGCTGACCACTGCAGCTCATGTGCTGCTCAGCATCTTGATCCCGGTTTGAAGTTCAAAAGGGCATGAGACAGGGATGCATACTCTCATCTTATCTATACAACATATGCTGAATCTATAATGAGGAATGTCAAAAATGATGGAAAGAATGACAAGTTCGAGCCAATAACAATCGGTGGGAATGAGATACCAGAGCTCAGATATGCAGATGGCACAGTTGTTCTCTCCAAGAGCTCTACAGGACTGGAAGAGATGATTCTGTCTGTAAAACAATACAGCGAAGACCAACATCTATACATGAATATGAGTAAATCCAAAATAATGGGGACAGACAAGACAAAGACCAAACCTAAAGTTATTCTCGATCAATAGGAAATTGAGAAAGTCACAAGTTTTGAGTACCTCGGCTCAATTATAAGCAACAATGGAGATTTCATGAAGGAAGTCAGACGGATAATGGCTATGGCAATGCAGAGGTTGAATAAAATGAGAAACTTCTGGCAGAACTCTAATAAAATGACAAACATAAAAATCTTGCGAACTTGCATCTTCCCGGTGGCAACATACGGAAATGAAACGCGGACCACCACACAAACACTTAAGAAAAGGATTGAATCTTTTGAACTAAAATGCTACAGAAGGGTGCTCAAAATATCATGGATAGCGAAAAGGAAAAACAGATATCCTACATGAACTGGATATAGAGGAAAATTGGTTAGTAAATAATATCTTGTCCAGAAAGCCAAAATAATTTAGGCCACATCATACGTTATAATGGCCTGGAGGGTGTGGTGCCTGGAAGGAGGGACAGAGGTAGACCGAAGAGAAGATGGACACAAAACATCACGGAGGTCCTGAAGATGACAACGACAGAAGCGCGAGTTATGGCTAGATATCGAGAGTCTTACATATCGACTGTTTTGAAAGTGATGTTCTGCAAAGGACATGCTACATGATGATGATTTTTGTTTCCATTCCTATCTGGTGTCCGCAAGTGAGTTTTCTTGTTCTCGCTGGATTGAGTCCCAACCGTGACATTGTGCCAGTTTAGCTGTAGTCTTAACCCCTTATCACATTGTTGGCTGGTACCGGCAACACAACAAAACTATGTGCCCAACATAGTCTGGCTTGGCTTGACCTTAGTTCGTTCTCAATCTCCTGCTACCAAGCCCTGCAAGGGCTTATGTAGCAGAATGCAGTCCAGAGAACGGAATGCGTTGTGTCGTAGTTTACAGTTTGACTGCGATATTTGCACCTTTCCGTCCAACACATCCGACTTTTGTAAACATTTTTTGAGTACCGGGTTAGCATTTCCTCTTCGATCCCTTCTCCTTAGCCAGTCTGCTCTGCTGCAGCCTGTTATTCAGGATCACCGCGTGGAGGTGTAGAAGGGTCTTGGCAGCTGTGGTTTGCTGACCCTGACGCAAGCAGTCAGCTATGGGTCGCTGATCACTGCAGCTCATGCGCTGCTCAGCATCTTGATCCCAACATAGTCTGCATCAAGTTATCTTGTCACTGGCAGGTTTGCGTTCACTGATATCTTCTGATTTGAAATTTAATAAAGTTTTATTTTTTAGTTAAATGATTTTGGATTTCCCCATATCATATAGAAAAAAACCACATATCACACAAGAAACCCTTCTTAGGCGTTCTCCCTGAAATTGTTGTGTTGTAGTTTACATCGAGGCTGCGATATCTGCGCCTTTTGATCAAGCACATCAGATTTCAGCTGACTTTTTTGGGCACCAGGTTTGCCTTCCCCCTGCAATTCCTATTCTCTAAGCCAGACTACACTAGTTCAACCTGTTTCGATGGTCACAGCTTTGAAGCGGAAAAAGGTCTTGGTCAGATCTGGCTCACTGACCCTGATGCAAGCAGCCTGTTATGAGTCGCTGGCTGCTATAAGCACATTCACAGTGCTGCATCTTCGACCTCATAAGAAACCGTAAAAACCTGTATTAAATATGACAGAACTGTATCACTTGACAGACTTATTCATATCATATCTTATTCTTCTTCTTCATTTGTTCTTAATCTCCCGCTACCAACCCCTGAACAGGGCTTTGCAAATAGCAGGATGTAGTTCAGAGAACGGAATGCATTGTATCTCTAGTTTACAGCTTGACTGCGATACTTGCACCTATTGGCCTAACACCTCCAGCTTTGGCATATTCATGTCATAAAAAACAAATAAGTAGGGTTGTGTATGGAGCTAGCAACCTTATATAAACTGAAGAACAACACTTCTTCGATACAAGCTTCCCTCAAGAAGACCAGCTATAGTAGTGGCCCCATGTTCCCAGATTAAAAGGGACATGACCATGACAAATAAGTGTACAAAGCTTTGGATGTATCGCAGATATGCTGTCATTGTTGTGTGTGTCTGTGAATTTGTGTATGTTTTATGTGTTCATGTGAGTACCTATTTTGCAGATTTGCAAGGATTTGTCTGTAACACATGTGCTATAATAAGTTGCTGTTTGACGATCAGGTCCTGTGATATTAAATTGAACTCAAGCACATAATTGTGTAAATAGTCTTCTATTTATTGCACAGTATGTTTGGGCATTTGCTACAGAATGTTGGGGTGTTCGTGTGGTACTACGGTATGTTGGGGTGTTTGTGTGGTACTACAGTATGTTGGGGTGTTTGTGTGGTACTACGGTATGTTGGGAGGTTTGTGTGGTACTACGGTATGTTTGGGTGTTCGTGTGGTACTACGGTATGTTGGGGTGTTCGTGTGGTACTACGGTATGTTGGGGTGTCTGTGTGGTACTACAGAATGTTAGGGTGTTCATGTGGTACTACAGTATGTTGGGGTGTCCATGTGGTACTACGGTATGTTGGGGTGTTCGTGTGGTACTACGGTATGTTGGGGTGTTTGTATGGTAATTCGGTATGTTGGGGTGTTTGTGTGGTACTATGGTACTACGGTATGTTGGGGTGTTCGTGTGGTACTACGGTATGGTGAAACACCCATGTGATACTGTGGTATATTGGGAAATCCATGTTATGTTGGTGCACCTGTGCGGTACTATGTACTGTTGAGAGTATTGCCTTGCTCAAAGCAATCCCTTACCTATTTTCAGCGTTATTTTCCTATTACTTTGATCCACAATGTGCGTTCAAGTCAAACCAGGATTTTTTTTGTAAGGTAAAAATCTGTTGTTTTTTTCAAGTGGTCAAAATGCTATTTATTTTTTTAATAGAATCTCCTGCAGCGTTTGTGCACTTATCCCAGTGTTTGTGCACTTATCCCAGTGTTTGTGCACTTATCCCAGCGTGTGTGCATTTATCCCAGCGTTTGTGCACTTATCCCAGCGTTTGTGCACATCCCAGCGTTTGTGTACTTATCCCAGCGTGTGTGCACTTATCCCAGTGTTTGTGCACTTATCCCAGCGTGTGTGCACTTATCCCAGTGTTTGTGCACTTATCCCAGCGATTGTGCACTTATCCCAGCGATTGTGCACTTATCCCAGCGTTTGTGCACTTATCCCAGTGTTTGTGCACTTATCCCAGTGTCTGTGCACTTATCCCAGCGTTTAACTAATGCTTGAGAAGTTTCAGCATAAAAGATTTGTCAGTATGTCTGAACCAATCCAGGACAGCCTGTTTCTCTTCGTTATCAGTGCTGAAATGTTGACCTTCCAGGAATTCTTTTAGGGGTCCAAACAGGTGGAAATTGCTTCTAGCGAAGTCTGGGCTGTAAGGTGGATGTGGCAATACCTCCCAGCCGAGTTGCTGCAGATGGCACATATTGCGGTGAGAGGTATGAGGTCGATCAGGCTTGCGGAAAGCTTGTTTTTGCGCTCAACATGCACTAACCTTTGAAAAATGCAAAAGGTTCATGAATAATAGTGTTCACCCTAACCAGAAAAAGACTTGCCTCTTCTGCAATTTCACTACAGATGCGTAAATTTTTCAGGATAAGGTGTTCCACAATCTGATAAATTCACAGGAAGGACTGGTGGGTTGAGAGCCACTCACGGATGTATGGCCTTCTCTAAAACGTTTACACCATTCAGATAACCTACTACAGCTGAGTGTCTCATCACCGTATTGTGATTGCAGTCTTCTGTAAATTTCCGCAGGTTTCAAGCCTTCTTTCACAAGAACCTTCATCACAACACGCTGCGCCATGCAATCACTACTAGTGTCGATCGCCATTTTTATTTATCTGTCATATGACTGGCCAATTGAAAGTGGGCTATATAACAGTAATAGAACACAAGTGCCCCTAACTAAGTATAGTAGTTACAGCACGATATAACCAATTTAGGTAGAACTAGAACAAAAAGTCCCTGTTTGATTTGAACGCACCTCGTAGCTTTACAATCACCGACAAAGAGGCACTTCTTTCCAGACACTTCCGACAGTTCAGCAAAAAAGGCCATCTTATTTCATAAAATAGATGATCATTATAGATTCTCCTATTTTGCTAGTTAGTTCCATCCCCTGTAGCTCTACACCCTTAACTGTACTGTCACTAGTTTCTATCCATGTATGGGCTGGAATTCTAGCTTCAGGTACATGACCAGCCCCTGTCTGTCGCACACGCGTGGCTTGTTGAAGCACATATATTACGGAGATTAAATGGCGTGATTCTCCTTGAAGAATATCAACTCTACTTCAACATTGGTACAGGTAGTGTCATATTTCACCGTACTTAGTGCTACAGACGATTCACGATTCAGATTTGCTAATTTAGCCGTCTTCAAACGCAAGCGAACAGTAAGTGTTGACAAAGTGGTCCTCATCGATTACGATGGACGAACAACACATCTCCTTGGGGCTGTTCTCCGGGACCACGAGGATGTTGAAATCTGACCATTTTTTTTTTAGAATGGCGTCAACATTGAGTTGCGTTCCGGCAATTTCAGCAGCCTATACGCAGGAATTTTAATTAGCACTCCGGAGACTGTCTGCCACAGCCAAACTTGACTCACATTTTAAAAAAAAAAAGTTTTCCTTTTTGTTTTTATTAAAGCAAGTCTGATTTCCTTCTACCTTTTATATTCCAAGCCTTTCTGTATCTCTCTCCGCTTGACTTCCTATCTCTCTCTCTCTCTCTCTCTCTCTCTCTCTCTCTCTCTCTCTTCATCCATCTTTCTAGATGCAATCCACTAGAGACAACGACGTAGGAGAAATATCTCTGTCTACAATATTGGTCTACCAAAAAAGTTGCTCTAAGATGAACTGCAAAATGGCAAAAGAGCGTAAGCTGTGGTCAGCGGAAACGGAACCAAGGACACGCTTTAGATGATCACTGATCCAGTGCGGTTTTAACCATGACCGGGGAAGAGTTGCCACCAATAGCACAGACCGGTGCTGCACTATTGCGGAGGGTGTTCAGAGACTTGAGGCATCAATAATAAACGTGGCTACACAGTGACGATCGCTTCGTAAGTCGGCTCACATCAACCCGGCCCATATCAACCCAGCCTAGATCAACCCGGCTCACATCAACCCGGCTCACACCAACCCAGCTCATACCAACCCGGTTCACATCAATCCGGCTCACATCAACCTGGTTCACATCAACCCGGCTCACACCAACCCGGCTCACATCAACCCGGCTCACACCAACCCGGCCTACATCAACCCGGCTCACATCAACCCTTTTTCGACGACGATGGTAGGATGTGTCCTATTTCCTTGTACTAAATGTGACAGATAATTCAGGACCACGATTGGCTTATTTAGCCATCTTTGAACTCATATGAACAGTGAATGTTAACAAAGTAGTCCTCCTCAATTACG
The DNA here is from genome assembly GCA_036924085.1 of Ariolimax columbianus. Classification (NCBI taxonomy): domain Eukaryota; kingdom Metazoa; phylum Mollusca; class Gastropoda; order Stylommatophora; family Arionidae; genus Ariolimax; species Ariolimax columbianus. The sequence goes on from JAVGWX010000018.1 coordinate 49,120,320, forward strand.
ACGGACGAACAACAACACCTTCTGTTAAAATGCCCCCTGAACTCTGGGTAGTGAGATCGGACTGCCGTGTACAGTGTCGAGCAGGTTTAAAATTCATTGGAAGTTGGAAATCGAAAAGAGTAGGCTTAACGGCTGTTGCCCAGACAAAATTAAAGTAAAAAATCTACCGAAGTTATTTGTACCTTTCCACAGGTGGTTTGTTGAGAAAAGCTATAGATGGCACCTGACTGGCTCCGGGTCTACTTAGATCTAGTGTTTGAGTCTATTAAGATGAACTCGCACAACCAACCAAGAAACTGATTGTATACAGACTATGTAGAGTCTACTAAACCAGTATAAATACGTTAAGTTAAGTTATCTCCGTAGCTTCTTTTGTGACTTTTATTTGGGGTTTGTCATAAGATTTGTTTTCTTTTCCTAAATAAGTTGTCTGTCAAGTTAAGAGTCTCCTATACACGGTTTGTCATCAGTTATCCCCGCCTACCAAAAATCACCACATCCCGGTAACCAATGACAACAGACCCCCATGTATCTTACCAGTCTTATCACGACATCACAAAAACATCGTACATAATCCGCGAGTCCTAACTGACCCCTTGCGATGGAATAAACACTTATAATATCAATCCATTGCTACTTCTACACCACAACATACTTGAAAACCACTGGAGCGAACTTAGTCAATTCCCGCTTCTACCTGTTAAGCGTAATAGATTATTCGAGCCTCGTTATTACAGGCTGCGTTCAAACAACACAATTAATGAAATATCCACCAATCAACGATAAAAGTCATTCCGACTTTTAATATTGTATGTTAATATACACTTCACCTTTACACGATTCAAGTTTCAAATTGCATGCTTAAGTTTCTTTGTAGCTTTCAAGCATCGGTTTATCATCTGATGGTGCAATATGTGATGTTTGATCTTTATCAATAGGATTAGGCATGCAGGCGATCATAGTTTTCATCATTCTGCTACGCACATTCTATAGAAAATCATCGTTAAAATGTACAACATCGGCTGCAGGTAATACTTCAGCTGGATATCTCCCTTTGAAGCGATCCGTTCTGCACAGAGCGCTGCTATCCGTTCTCCGGGAGAGTTAACAAGCAGGTGTTCCGTCTATTCCCCCCGTCCGCTCTGGCACTCGTGTCCTTGGCAGGTATCTGGTTGTTCCTGGCAGTAGTCGTATGCATGTCTCAGAAATTAAGCCATGCATGTCTAAGGACTCATATACACGGTTGTTCGAAAGAACTATCACAAGGCATAGATTGAAAAGAAGCTTGAGAGGTCCTAGCTTTGAAGTGGCCCGGTTGATTGTCAAAAACAAGTGTGGAAATGGAGAAAAAAAAACGTATGTAGTGAGAAAGAAGCAATGTGGGTCTCAAAATAACAAAATCGTTGCTCTCCTTTATTAATTAGGTAACTTGATCTCTCAAATTGTCTGCTACGATGGAAATTATCTCTCTCTTTCTCTCTCTCTCTCTCTCTCTCTCTCTCTCTCTCTCTCTCTCTCTTAACTCTTGCAGGCAAATGACAATTCTCTCGTTCACAACTCTTGCAGACAAATCAAAGATAGTATACATTTTGCTAATCAACTTGTCTTTGTGTATAACAAGGACAAGAATGGCACCAATGCCCCACAGAGATCATGTCGTATGAGGCCACAAACTGTGTTACATGGCATAACACCGACCTTGGTTATGTGGTTTGTTAAGAGCAGTATAGATGGCTCTTAACAGGCTGCGGGTCTACTTTGCTCCAGTGTCTGAGTCTAATTAAGACGGACTCGCACATCGGTTAACCAACACAGCGGAGTGATAAGCTACTCGAGCCTAGCCCACTAAGCATGAAATCCTCCTCTCGGCTACATCCAGCTTATACCAGAGGGACATCTGCTCTTGTAGAAGTTCAGGTCGACTAAGACTTCACGAGACCACAGTTGCCACTAGCAACTTGATATCCGCAGCTGATTGGATAACGCTCGATACAGAAGTTCTCAACTGAAGAAATGTTTTCATGTTCTCCTTTGAGTTGTAAAGTATTCCATAGCTTTACTGCCGTAGGGGTGTGAGGTGTTAGCGATCTCACATTTCAAAGGCTCGGCTATATGAGGGCGGTAGCCATCTCCTCTCCCTCGCCGCTTTTACTTCCCGTACTGAACCGGTACCCATTTAAGGCTGGGTCGACCCGGGAGCCATTGCTTTCTGAAAAAAAACATTACCGCCTCAACTGGGGAATGAACCCAGGACCACTCAGATGCTACGCGGCTCCACTCTTTGAGTTGAGAGCTCGTGAAATTGATGTCTTCAAAGGATTGATGTATGCTTCAAAATACCAAGTGTTGGTTTAAAGTAGGAAATCTGTATTGGCGTGTCTGTTGTTGGAGCTCCAGGAATGTTGATTCATGTTAGTGGCTTTCGGATTTAGTAAAAAAGCAGATTCTAAAAATAAGTTATCTGCTGTTCAATCCTTCACCAGTCATTGCCTGTGAAAGCAGTTGTAACCTGTTCCTAATAATCAACGTCACTGCACTCCGGGCATACCGATAGGTGCTCAGTCTCTCTCAGTAAATGGCGAAGGGTGTGGATAAAGAGGGTTCCTGCAGCACGTTGGGTTGTACACGCTTTTGCTCCGTTCACCGTTGCGCCTCAGGCGGCTCGTCCGATATCAAAGATCTGCAATTTATGAATTTCTTGTTTATCTACAGCGGTGTCATTATCTAACAGACGGTCGTGGATAGACTTCGTAATGTCACTCATACTCCTAGCTAGCATACACATAATTGGTTCCAATGAAGTCAGCATGTCGGCTCTTACGTTGCCTGGGATCCAAGAATGGCCAGTGCAGTAGATCCACACCTAACCCTGTCAGTTTGATGCTTCTATAGGTCCTTAGCCAACCCCTCCGTACCTTCCGAAGCAATAATTTGGAGTCTGAAACGACGACTGCCCCTGTTAAAGAGGTCCTAGTTAGCCACATTTTAGCTACTGTCACGGCTTCCATCGCGATTCTCATACATGGATGCAAGTGCTGAGCAGTGCATGAGCTGCAACTGTCAGGGAATCAATGTTGACTGCTAGCTTCAAGTCTAGCGAACCAGAACTGACAAGACCCTTCTCCACCACCACGTGGTGATCCTGGATAGCAGACTGCAGCAAAGCATACTGACTAAGGAGAAGGGATTGAAGAGGGAAGGCTAACCTAGTACTCAGTACCCCCGTGTCACTTAACGACTAGGCCACCGTCCCCTTACTGATTGATGTGAAGTGACTTGACGTCATATTCGTTTCGTCCCAGGTATCCCTCGGTTGATAGCCTTGCTTAGTCGTCCTTAACAGCACGTCATAGTGAGACGTCTGACATTATAAGTATCATTAGCATGTCATAGTACCATGCCTGTCATTTTTAGTGTCATTACCATGTCATAGTACGATGTCTGTCATTATTAGTGTCATTACTATGTCATAGTGCGATATATGTCATTAATAGTGTCATTACCATGTTATAGTGCGACATCTGTCTTTATTAGTGTCATTACCATGTTGTAGTGCGATATCTGTCATTATTAGTGTCATTACCATGTCATAGTGCGATGAATGTCATTATTAGTGTCATTACCATGTCATAGTGCGATGTCTGTCATTATTGGTGTCATTACCATGTCATAGTGCGATATCTGTCATTATTAGTGTCATTACCATGTCATAGTGCGATGAAGGTCATTATTAGTGTCATTACCATGTTATAGTGCGATGTATGTCATTATAAATATCATTATCATGTCATATTACCATGTCTGTCTTCATAGATGTCATCGGCATGTCAGATTCTGCTGGGATTGCTTGCTTTGTTGTAAACATCAAATTAAGTCTTCTTTTTCTTCTTCTTCATCTCTTTCTTATTCGTCTTCTGTTTCTTCTTTATCAGTGTATGCCTGAAAAGGGAGTTAGGACGTTGCGTCGTAGTCTACAGTGAGGCTGCGTTATTTGCGTTCTTTGGTCTGACACATTCGGCTTCAGCACGGTATTTTGGTTTCAAGTTTGCTTTCTCTCTTCAATCCCTATTTTCTCAGCCAGACTGTATGTGTCTAACCTGTTTCTAGGGCTGTCACTTGGATGCGAAATAGGCTCTTGGTCAGCTATAATTCGCCGACCTGCAGCCAGTGATGAGTCGCTGACTGCTGCTGTCAGGTCATGCACTGCTGCGCTTAGACCCCTAATTGGCTAGGCTTGGCTTGGCTTCGTTCGTTCTCAATCTCCAGCTACCAAACCCTGAAAGGGCTTAAGTAGCAGAATGTAGTCCAGAGAACGGAATGCGTTGTATCGTAGTTTACAGTTTGACTGCGATCTTTGCACTTTTCCGTCCAACACATCCGACTGCAGCAAGCATTTTTTGAGTGCCGGGTTAGCAATCCGTCTTCGATAGCTTCTCCTTAGCCAGTCTTCCCTGCTGCAGCCTGTTATCCAGGATCACCGCGTAGAGGTGTAGAAGGGTCTTGGCAGCTCTGGTTCGCTGACCCTGACGCAGGCAGTCAGCTATGGGTCGCTGACCACTGCAGCTCATGCGCTGCTCAGCATCTTGATCCCAGACCCCTAAATAATTTCCATTCTATTGTACTTGAATTCATCAACAGTACTCCACCTGTATGCATTGGGTATGTAAATGGAAAATGGAAAGGAAAGAACAAAAAGAAGAAGAAAAAATACCTTTTCTATGAAATTGTTCCCATTGCTGGGGTAGTCGAGGGGTTTTGAAGGATGAGGACTACAGGCCGCTTGGCCAATGATGTCGCCACGTCGTGTGCTGGCTATGTTTGTTTATTTCACTGGAAATTGAGAATATTTAAATGGAAAAGTCATGTCTAAACTTTGGAACCATCTAGTCGGCTTAGCTTTACAATATATGATATGTCAGGTTGTTGTTGTTCGCATGCCCAAAATGAGTAGGTTTACTCATTTGTGCGCCCTGAAAAGGACGTTAAGTGGACGTGTTGCAGTAGTTGTCTTCACATCCCGAGCGTGCTGATGAAGGTGGACCTCCTGGCGGTTGTGCTATGCTTGGCTTCATCTTCGTGCCGCTCACTCTACTGGGATCACCCCCACCTCTCACCTCGTTAGCCAGGGAAACTTCCTGTTTCCGGAGAGGGCTACTAGGAAGCAAAGGTGAGGGTCTTGGACAGTATATTGTGCTTGACTTTGACATGTCTGACCAGTATATTTTGCCTGACCAGACGTTAGTCTTCCTCCCCGAAATATCATGTTAAACCAGTCCTTCGTCCATCGTGCAGATCCGTGGGCTTGCTGTACATATCTTGTTCGAGAGTCATTTGGGCAATATTTGCGGAATGTAGCGGACTACACGTGTGTACATTTAAAATAAGATTTACATTTACAACTTCCTGAAGTTCCGCAATTTGCAAGTGATGTTCACGTTGACTTACTACGGGCAGGTAAGACATGCCAGGTAAGCCATGACAGCTAAGCGCTGAAGCAGGCAGTTATACGGGAAAAGTACGAGGTAGCAGTAAAGGACGAGTATGAAAACTGACAATAGGAAGAAAAGAATGGAAACAAGGAGTTGGAAGTGAAAAGAGAATTTATGATCAAAATCAGTGTTAGGTAGTTAAATTATTTTGTCCATATAACAAGACATACCTCCTTGTTGAAGACCTTACTAGAGGGCAGTCGTTCAAGAAGCAGACAACGTTATAAGAAGGTGGATAACATAAGGAGAGAGACTGGAAAAAGCCCGTCAGATGCACCATTACGGCAAGAGATAAAGTACATTGGAGATCCATTGCAGCCGACCTACGATGTGGAGATGGCACTTGAACTAAACTGTTTACGTGTTAGCTATGTTCCTTTCGTATTGGACAAAACTTCATGAAGTACAGTACCTACTGCCGGACAAGGGAGAATACGTAATCCGGTAAGACAGCGTTCTCATGAGAGACAACACTGAATCCAAGACCCTCACCTGACCTCCTCGGTGGTCACCCTTGAAACGGGCTGTTGTCGAGGACAACAGTCTGACTAACAAGGTGAGGTTCGATGTGATCCCCCTAGTAGTGACTGACACGCAGATGAAGCCAAGCATTGCACAACCGCCTGGAAGACCCCGATCCAATTCATCAGCACGCTCTGAATGTCGGGAAAGCTACTACATTCTGCCACAAGCTCCATCCTTTTCAGGGCGCATAAAAGGGTTACCAACCCATTGTGGGCATTATCAACTAACCAACCAACCAACCAATCAAGTTAAGGACTAAACCGCTAGATATCGTCATTTTACAACCTGTGCACCAGTTCATTTACATAGTGGATGAGAAATAGAAGCATAATATGAAGACAAAGGATAGTATCGAACCCATACAATCTATTGATTTTTTTTATAGTTCTGTAATGGGAGATATGGTTTTGATAGTTCTGCAATGGGAGATATGGTTTTGATAGTTCTGTAATGGGAGATATGGTTTTGATAGTTCTGTAATGGGAGATATGGTTTTGATAGTTCTTGGAGATGAGATGTTTCCGAAAACTTTTAAACGTCACGTACAAAGATCGAGTTACAAACGATGAAATACGAGATAGAATTACAACAGCAATAGGGCCTTTCGAAGATCTCTTGGCAACTGTCAAAAGAAGAAAACTCACTTGGTACGGTCACATATCGAGATCAAATGGTCTTGCAAACACAATCGTCCACGGGAAGGTGCAATGCAGACGACGAAGAGGCCGGCCCAAAAAGAGATGGGAGGACAACATAAAAGAATGGACCAGTCTCCGACCAGAAGAGTCACAGGCAGCGGCATCTGACAGAGAGGGATGGCGTGGAGTTGTGAGGATGTTTTCATGTGTGCCCCAACGACCTCACTGGTTACGGGATGACCTGACCTGACCTGAGTTCTATAATGGGAGATATGGTTTTGATAGTTCTGTAATGGGAGATATAGTTTTGATAGGTCTATAATGGGAGATATAGTTTTGATAGTTCTATAATGGGAGATATGGTTTTGATAGTTCTGTAATGGGAGATATAGTTTTGATAGGTATGTAATGGGAGATATGGTTTTGATAGTTCTATAATGGTAGATATAGTTTTGATAGTTCTGTAATGGGAGATATGGTTTTGATAGTTATGTAATGGGAGATATGGTTTTGATAGTTCTGTAATGGGAGATATGGTTTTGATAGTTATGTAATGGGAGATATGGTTTTGATAGTTATGTAATGGTAGATATGGTTTTGATAGTTCTGTAATGGGAGATATGAATTTCAGAGTTTAAAAATTACAGAAAAATACAAGAATATGGTTTGCCAATTTGAAGTGGTAGTAGGAATGAAGATGCTAAGCAGTGCATGAGCTGAATCCAAAGCTGACTGCTACAGAGTAAGTGAACCAGAGCTGCCAAGACCCGTCTACGCTTCCACGCGGGGATCCTGGATAACAGGCTGCAACAGAGTAGACTGGGAAGAGGTAAGGCTAACCTAATATCCATGCTGAAGTCGGACGTGTCGGACCGAAAGGTGCAAATATCGCAGTCATGATGTAAGCTACGACACAACAGATTCCGTTCTCCGGACGACATCCTGCTACTTGCAACGCCTTTTTCAGGGCTTGGTAGCGGAAGTTTGAAAGCCAACCCCGAAGAAGAATTAGTAAATAGAAACTACAGAGGAGATAGCCGATATGTTTATGTTAAGAGAACAATCTGTTGTACCTAACACATTTTTTCTAAGAAGAAACTCATGGAAAAACTGAAGAGATATAGTACGAAATCAGAATTACATTTGTTAATTAAAGGACATATTAAAATATGGTGTCAAAATTACAAACACGTATCCACGTGCAGATATAACGGGAGAGCAGAGCTTGAGGTAAATCATCTGATAACTGAGAACACGCAGGATAGTGATGCCGTCAGATACACCGACGGTTCTGTCATGCGCAGTGGGACATCAGGCTGGGACTTCTGGCTAGAGTGAGAGGACAGGTCGTGGCTGAGCGCAGTAGGGCATACATGTCAACAACCTCCAGTTTGAGAATGGAGATGAAAGCAGTGACCTCAGCACTGAGATGGAAATCTTCTATAGAAAGGGCAGTCATCGTGACAGAAGGGATGGCTTACGTTCGAGTGGAAAGCAGCTGTTGAGGCCTCAAACATCCGGGGGTTGACATGGGTATACTGTCCTGCTCATACTGGAGTTCAGGGCAAAGAAAGAGCTGACATCATGGGATCGCAAGCTCCCATCATGGGCATATTAGTGATGGATAAAAGTGACCTTTTGAAATCAATCAATGACCGCCTGTTAGATGAGGACACCACAATAGATGAAGCAGCAATACACAGGCTGCAAAGTTTCGACATTAAACGAGATTAGTGCGGAGTAGGGCGCATGCGAGGACGGAGCAAGAGAGTACAACCAGCGAACTACAGGGATCATCAACACCCATACTCTACGCCATTTGCTGAGAGAGACTGAGCACCTATGGGTATCCCCGGAGTGCAATGACGTCGATTCTTAGAAACAGAAATAAATTCCTAACACAATACTGTGGTGATTATAAAACTGTCAGCCTGAAATATAATGAAAAATATTACAATTATCCCCAAATTGATATAACAACTTCAAAGAATCTCGGACATTAAACAGAAATATCTTGTGAAAGTCAAACATTTATATGATAATCTACAGTCAGAAAACATGGAAACACAGAAAAGAGAAAGTCAAGAATGGAATACAAGCACTAAGTGAAACTGTCTAAAAATAAGCATTCCGACATCAAATAAAACGAGTTTAAGAAGAATAAAGTGTGGATAACAGATGCTATGTTACGCAAAATGGCAGAGAGGAAAATAACAACAAACCAACAACAACAACAAAAAACTTCACAGTACTTGCGTCGTAATTCACCCACAAATTTTAAAAAAAGTATTTTTAGCACCTGATTTGAAGGAGTAACGTCATAGAATAGTCTACTTTTTAATTGTTGGCGGTGACAAACATTCTGCAAGAATTGACGCTAATTTCTGCTTATTCCTGCCGCCTTAGCAATTAATTTCTTGAGTTAATATTACGGTTAAGATTATATTATCATATTATATTAAGATTAGAGCGCATGAGCTGCAGTGGTCAGCGACCCATAGCTGACTGCTAGCGTCAGGGCCAGCTTACCAGAGCTGCCAAGACCCTTCTAAACTCTTACGCGGTGATCCTGGATAACAGGCTGCAGCAGGGCAGACTGGATAAGAAGAAGGGATCGAAAAGGGAATGCTAACCTGGTACTAACAAGATGCTTGCTGAAGTCGGATGTGTTGGACCGAAAGGTGCAAATATCGCAGTCAAGCTGTAAATTACGATACAACGCATTCCGTTCTCTGGACTACATTCTGCTACTTAAGCCCTTTCAGGGTTTTGTAGCGGGAGATTGAGAACGAACGAAGCCAAGCCAAGCCAAACCATTTTAAGATTAAATTATATTATCGTATATTTCAGGGGTTACCAACCGTTAGGCTGGTTACAGATACAAGGATTGGCGTGGCAAGTCACCAGCGAATTTTCGCCCGCCAAAAATATGAAACAAATTAGGTCACACCTCCCCATGACATTTAACGAAACAAGTGGACATAGATAGACAGACAGACAGACAGACAGACAGACAGACAGACAGACAGACAGACAGATAGACAGACAGACATACAGATAGATAGATAGATAGATAGATAGATAGATAGATAGATAGATAGATAGATAGATAGATAGATAGATAGATAGATAGATAGATAGACAGACAGACAGACAGACAGACAGACAGACAGACAGACAGACAGACAGACAGACAGACAGACAGACAGACAGACAGACAGATATACAGATAGATAGATAGAGATAGATAGATAGATAGATAGATAGATAGATAGATAGATAGATAGATAGATAGATAGATAGATAGATAGATAGATAGATAGACAGACAGACAGACATACAGATAGATAGATAGATAGACAGACAGACAGACAGACAGACAGACAGACAGACAGACAGATAGATAGATAGATAGATAGATAGATAGATAGATAGATAGATAGATAGATAGATAGATAGATAGATAGATAGATAGATAGATAGATAGATAGATAGATAGATAGATAGATAGACAGACAGACAGACATACAGACAGACAGATAGATAGATAGATAGATAGACAGACAGACAGACAGACAGACAGACAGACAGATAGATAGATAGATAGATAGATAGATAGATAGATAGATAGATAGATAGATAGATAGATAGATAGATAGATAGATAGATAGATAGATAGATAGATAGATAGATAGATAGAATTAGAGTTGGGGTTAAGATTAGGATTAGGGCTAGGATTAGGATTTTAAGGTTAGGATTAGTGTTAAGATTAGGATTAGGCTTGGGATTAGGGCTATGATTAGAGTTAAGATTAGGATTAAGCTTAGGATTATGATTTGCTTTAGGGTTGGGATTTGCATTAGGGTTACGATTAGTATTAGGATTATAATTAGGCTTAGCATCTTTTCTACACTTCTAACCAAGTCTTTACTTTAAAGGGAAACAAATTATATCGACATGTCCTCTCCTTAACCCGAAATGGAATGTCCCGTTACAGTCAAAGGCGTATGATGGAAAGGCAGGGGGGGGGGGGTAGAGCAGGTGAATTAAGAAGCAAGAACCCACTCCAGCAGTTACATCACCACACAGGCATATATGTGCTATGAGGCGACATACAAAAGTACTGTGGATAGAAACTAGATTCCCCTTTCCCACCACCAAGTAGCTACCCTACGGCGAATAACACAGCTCATTGTATGAACTACTATTTGTAGACTGGTACAGTCTAATGTACGAGAACAACGATAGATTGTCAAAATTAAATGCATGCCTCTGGTACAGTCTAAGAAAGATAAAACACGACGACTAGCATATCAAAGGCGGAAACAGCAAGTCGGTAGAGCGTCTCTTAAAATGCGTGTAAACAATATCAAACTTTGCATACGCAAGAGTTTTAATATATGGGAAGAAAGTATTTTAACACAAGATGGAATATGCGAGTTAGCTAGTTAGCCAGTAAATTGTAATAATAAAAATGTAATAATTAAAATGTAATAATTAAAATTTTAAAAATTAAAGTGTATTGCCCATCGCAAAGCGATGATGGCCACAACATCAGATGATTTTGTCTTAATAATGTGATGTGGGTTGTATGAGGATTATAGTGAGGAAGAATATACTCTGGTCATCAATCTCACTCTTATCCCGAGTTAACTTGGATCAGTGGAAAATGGTAATACAAAAGGTGTAAAGATATAGTTTAGTGAATTGTGTAGTTAAAAATAGAAGACTGATAATTTTGGTAAATTAGTAGCAGGGGTTCCATCAATAGCTTAAATAATCTGTTTTAGTCCGTCTTTCATAAATAAGGTCCGAAGCAATTTTCTTATAATCTGCATGTCAGATCCAAATGATTTTTGGCATTCAGTCTTAGAATATCCATGACGTTATGGAAATAATTTTTTTTTCTCTAAGAAATTTGATAAATTTTGAAAAATGTATTAATTAGTGTGTATAATATATTAAAAGCAACCTCAGTGAATTGGACATAATTCAAACATGTTTAAGGTACACAGACGTGCTGTTTTAAAAATAGATGTTTTGATCTTCAAATACGCTCAGAAAATACAAATTCCTGATTACTCCCTGAACAAATTATACACTTTGTCGAATGCGGAAAACAACAAACGTCATTCATGTAAAACTGTCTAATAGTTAAAGGCGTATACGCCAGTGTTGGGATGTGTGGGTCGTATCTAAGGACATGAGAGACGCCAACATAATCACCATTTACACACAAAAAATGGAGACGGAGAAAACTGCAACAATTACAGGGGGATATCGCACCTCAACACAGTAGGCAAAGTGTATGCTCGCATCATCCTGAGTAGCCTGCGAAAATCGGCCGACAGGATGTACCGGAAGTCTCACTGTTTCACAATTGCAGGAGAAATGCAGAAACTAAGTTGACCGAAGGGCTGTACCAACTGTTACATATTGATGCTATTTTTACCATTGTACATAAAGGGCAACACAAACAATCAATTGACCTCTAAAGACATTAAGGAGAAACCCCTGTGAACAAAATGCTGAGAAATTCAGCTGCATACTATAAGATCTTAAATCTAATGTCATTTCTTTGCAATGATCATACAAGATCAAAAGAATTCGCCGATGTGCAAATGTCTTAACATCTATAGACTAAATAATATCAATGTTTTAGCGTCATGGATATTTTAAGGCTGTATGCAAAAAATCATTTGGATCTAACATGCAGTTTAGTAGAAAATTGCTTCGGACCTTGTTCATGAATTAAAAGACGGACTACAGTTAATGTTTGATATCATTAGATTAGTTAGTTTCTTTTATATTGATGTAACAATATCTTTTGTAATAAATTAATTGCTTTTGTATTATATAAATCAAGTCTTAGAGTCTTCTATGTTTGAGTCTTAACGTCAAAGTATTAAATGTGTTACATAGTGAGAATGGTCTCCTAGCTGTATCGTGATAGTAATAGCTGTCCATCGTTGTCGATGAGGACCGCCGACATCGTCCTTGTCACAGATTTCCCTGTTGGGTAAACGTCATTCAGCTGTATCACATAAAGTTAAATTGGTCCATGTAGCCAGGATATTATAGATCTATTACATAAAGATAAATTGTTCAATGTGACCAGGAAATTATAGATCTATCACATAAAGATAAATTGTTCAATGTGACCAGGAAATTATAGATCTATCACATAAAGATAAATTGTTCAATGTGACCAGGAAATTATAGATCTATCACATAAAGATAAATTGTTCAATGTGACCAGGAAATTATAGATCTATCACATAAAGATAAATTGTTCAATGTGACCAGGATATTATAGATCTATCACATAAAGATAAATTGTTCAATGTGACCAGGAAATTATAGATCTATCACATAAAGATAAATTGTTCAATGTGACCAGGACATTATAGATCTATCACATAAAGATAAATTGTTCAATGTGACCAGGATATTATAGATCTATCACATAAAGATAAATTGGTCCATGTGACCAGGATATTATGTATATATCACATAAAGATAAATTGTTCAATGTGACCAGGATATTATAGATCTATCACATAAAGATAAATTGTTCAATGTGACCAGGATATTATAGATCTATCACATAAAGATAAATTGGTCCATGTGACCAGGATATTATGTATATATCACATAAAGATAAATTGTTCAATGTGACCAGGATATTATAGATCTATCACATAAAGATAAATTGTTCAATGTGACCAGTACATTAAATAACAAGATGATCATGTTACAAACTACAAGAAGACAAGAATCTTCCTCAGAGATGTGTTGATTAAACAATGTTGTTATTGAATGCACATAATGAATAAGTTGACTCAATTGTGTGCCCTGAATAATGCCTTAAGTGGCGGGTGACAATAGATTTCCTCACATCTCGAGCTTGCTGATGAAGGTGGACCGTGGTCCTCCGATAGGTTGTGCTATGCTTGGCATCATCTGCGTGTCGCTGACTACTACGGGGATCACATCGATGACCCACATCTCGTCGGCCAGACTGTCTTGAAAACAACCAATTTCGAGGAAACGATACATGGAAGAGAGATTGTAGTCTTGATCAGTATAATGTGCATGGCCCTGACACGTGATCAGTATATTGTTTCTGACCGGACTAGCGCCTCAGTTCACGCTCTAACATTGTAGAGCTACAACAAACAGAGCATCTTTCTAAGAGAGTTGCTGTTGCTGCTGTTGTTGTTGTTGTTGAATGCACACAATGGGTAACATTTTCTCTTATCCCGAACGTGCGGATGAATGTGGACCGAGGTCCTCCAAGCGGTTGTGCTATGATTGGCTTCATCTGCGTGTCGTTGACTATAACTGGGATTCTGTCTCCCCCCCCCCCCCCCCCTCTACAATGGTCAACATGACAATCATATGGAACTCTACAATGGTCAACATGACAATCATATGGAACTCTACAATGGTCAACATGACAATCATATGGAACTCTACAATGGTCAACATGACAATCATATGGAACTCTACAATGGTCAACATGACAATCATATGGAACTCTACAATGGTCAACATGACAATCATATGGAACTCTACAATGGTCAACATGACAATCATATGGAACTCTACAATGGTCAACATGACAATCATATGGAACTCTACAATGGTCAACATGACAATCATATGGAACTCTACAATGGTCAACATGACAATCATATGGAACTCTACAATGGTCAACATGACAATCATATGGAACTCTACAATGGTCAACATGACAATCATATGGAACTCTACAATGGTCAACATGACAATCATATGGAACTCTACAATGGTCAACATGACAATCATATGGAACTCTACAATGGTCAACATGACAATCATATGGAACTCTACAATGATCAACATGACAATCATATGGAACTCTACAATGGTCAACATGACAATCATATGGAACTCTACAATGGTCAACATGACAATCATATGGAACTCTACAATGGTCAAAGGCCACTATTGTTCTTTTAATCTATATATTTACATCCTCGCTACACCACCAATCTTGTTTATGATGTTGAAAATCTTATCGAGCTGTTTACAATTAGATAACTTGGTCCACTCGTAAAGTTTTTCCCGATCCTCTCCTTGTCACATACAAACGGGACAGGAACCTAGCCGTGCAAACATACACGGGGCTGTGTTACCTGCCCTCGTGTCATCCTTTCTCGCTCCATCACCTTTCCTAAAGCAGAATTTTTAATCAAAGAGGGATTTACGTGCAACTCTCGTAACCTCATCTATTCTGTCATCTGCCGCCAGTGTGGTATGACATACATTGGGGAAACTGGTATGGAACTGCGGGAGCATTTTCGCCAACACCTCAACGACATCCGCAACCGCACTGGTTCCCCAATTGCCAGCCACTTAAATGGTCCTGAGCACCGGGGTAAGGCTGACGTTAGTGTCAATGGTCTAGTTTCGTGCTTCACTGACGATCGTCATCGATTCGCCGTTGAGAATAGACTTATCTCTAGTATGGGCTGTCTCCAACCACATGGCATTAATATCTTCCATACTTTTTCTTAAACCTTCCCACTGGCTCCCATCTATTTGTTTTCTTTTGCCCCCCCCCCCTTCTTCTATCAATTCTCACA
The DNA here is from genome assembly GCA_036924085.1 of Ariolimax columbianus. Taxonomy (NCBI): domain Eukaryota; kingdom Metazoa; phylum Mollusca; class Gastropoda; order Stylommatophora; family Arionidae; genus Ariolimax; species Ariolimax columbianus. The sequence continues at coordinate 49,135,602 of JAVGWX010000018.1, forward strand.
CCCCCCCCCCCCCCCATATTAATATCACGCCCTCCCGGCTTATATCACCTTCTCTTTGTTCTCCCATCTGGACCACTATTTGACTACCATTGGCTTATCCGGCACATTCCCCCACATTGCGGGCGCTCTCCTGACCACTTTGTGTTTGACCGTTCCAATTCAGTTTCAGTCAAGCATCTGGCCCAACCGGTCGCTTAGAGAGACTGGGTCTTCTATCAGAAACAGATGAGTTTACCATTTTTTCTTATATGTTGATTTGTTAGTTCAGTATTGTTGTCCCTGATGAAGGCATATTGGTCGTAACGTAGGTTTTGTTTGTGTTCTCGTCTCGGTGCGGTATCTGACCATACCCATTTTTAAATTTTGATTAAACTCAACCTTAATCAACTTTTACAATTTTTTTTTCATGTGTTTTTCCAATTACAGTTAGATAACATTGTGTAGGACGTACAATAGCCTGGCACAAGCCTTGAGTGTTTTACAAGTGCTAATAAATGAATGTCTTGTGAGACATGGACAGTTACACCTGACCTTCAACGAAGGATACAGACCTTGGAGATGAGATGTTTCCGAAGACTTAAACGCAACGTACAAAGATCGACATACAAATAAGGAAATACGAGATAGAATTACAACAGCAATAGGGCCTTTTGAAGACATCTTGGCAACTGTCAAAAGAAGGAAACTCGCTTGGTACGGTCACATATCGAGATCAAATGGTCTTGCAAATACGATCCTCCATGAAAAGGTGCAAGGCAGACGACGAAGAGGCCGTCCCAAAAAGAGATGGGAGGACAACATAAAAGAATGAACCAATCTCCTACCAGAAGAGGCACAGGCAGCGGCCGCTGACAGAGAAGGGTGGCGTGGTGTTGTGAGAATGTCTTTATGTGTGCCTCAACGACCTTACCGGTTACGGGATGACCTGACTTGACCTGAATAAATAAACATGTCTATGCAAGCGTTGACATGATTTTGTTTTCAAGTTGTCTAGCCTGGGGGTTTCCCCGTCCTTTCATGTTGTCTAGCCTGGGGGTTTCCCCGTCCCCGTCCTTTCATGTTGTCTAGCCTGGGGGTTTCCCCGTCTTTTCATGTTGTCTAGTCTGGGAGTATCCCCGTCCTTTCATGTTGTCTAGCCTGGGAGTTTCCCCGTCTTTTCATGCTGCCTTAGTGTACTCTACCTTTGCTCTTTTCTTCTTCTTCTTCTTCGTACATCCTCAGATCAAGGTCACGGTTTCTCTTGCAAAGGATAACATTGTTTGTAAGGCTGTTTCATATCCATAACGCTTTTGTCTCATATCTGTCTCACGAGGCCAGTATTGTTTTCTCTCTTCCTGCGTGAGCATGCAGCTTTGGAGAATGTGTTCCACGGTCATGATATGCTCCCCACATGTCCCAATCCTCATTTTGTTGTAAATATGACCCTTGAGTCTGTTATGCCCAGTTCTCAGTCTGAAGATGATGACTTGCTGTTCTCTAGTTAAGTTAAACTTTTTGCTCTACCAGTTATAAGATTATATTCGCTCGCTAACAAAAAATAATCTTCTTCTTCTTCGTACGCAGTCAGACAGTAACCATTATTTTTTCGAAAAAAGTGGCGGTCATTCTGAGGCTGTCGCCACTGCCATAGAGCTTGTCTTGCAGTTCCACTGGTGATGGCCACATCTGCTCTCTCTGATCCTCGTATGTCGTCGTATGTCGGGCAGTTCTGCAGCAGATGCTCAGCGGTCATTTTACCGGTACCGCACGGGCATTCGTCGGTACCACCTATCTTCAATTTGTTGAATAGGTGGTACCTCAGTCTATTGTGGCCAGTGCGAAGTCTGAAGACCACGACCTGCTCTCTTCGGTTCAACTTGTAATAGGCATCGTTTTTGGTGTAACCAGTATGTTCGGTTTCCCATTTGGTCATGTATCTGGCTTTGATAAGCCGTTTTGACTCTTCGTACGTCATACTAGTATCTGTTTGTGGTAGTCTTGCACCTTCTTTTGCCAGTCTGTCTGCCTCCTCGTTGCCTTGTATGTTGCAGTGTGATGGGACCCACTGTACCACTACCCTTTTTGGTGCGGACTGCTGGCACAGTTGGCAGAGTGCTGCTCTTAAGTCATTAAGCTCAGTGTTTTTCTGGCTTTTTATCGCTGTGACTACGGCGAGAGCATCTGTAAGCAGGACTATATGGCTCTCATTTTCACTGTGTGTCACCATTTCTTCCACTGCCGCCCTCAGTGCCTCTGCCTCCGCTCTGAAATTGCTTGTGTACTTACCAGTAGCGAATGACAGTGTTATTTGTTTGCCATTTGGTAGGTTCAGGAATGCTCCTGCCCCTCCGTTCTGTGTAGTGTTTGTTACAGAACCGTCGGTGTATGCATGGGTCCAGTCCGTGCTTGGGTAGCTTTTCGATATAAAGCTTAGGGTGGTATCTCTCCTTTCTTTTTCAGTCTGGCAGTTTTTGTTTCCAATACCTGGTATATTTTCTACCACCTCTGGAAATATATCCTGCCTCCAGGTAGGTTTTCGTACAGTAGTGATGGGCTTTGGTGTTGTTAGTGCGTTTATGGGATCTTCGTGCATCTTTGCTTTGGCTATTTCTGCTGTTCTCTAGTTAAGTTAAACTTTTTGCTCTACCAGTTATAAGATTATCTTCGCTCGCTAACAAAAAATAATCAACTCTTGAGACTTCTTGATGACTGTAAATAAACTCCCACTTCCGATGCAATGTGGATTAGTTTCCATCAACGTGTCTTCTTTAGTTATTTTAGCCGTCCGTGGCATTATAAATAGTGTTGGTTGGCTGGCTGGTTGGTTGGTTAGCCAATGATCCAACAGCATGTCGGCTCCTGTCCTTTGGCCCAATGTCATATAGTGGTATCTCCAGGTATTTGCAAGCTTAGAAGTTTACTTTGACTAAGACCCGTCTCATCTTTCTTTACCCCAATTAAATATTCATCTGACCTGCTTTGTCCGTCTACAAAGCGTAACAATCGTTCAGTTAGCGACAGTTGACTTAATTAAAAGATCGGTGGAAGACTGAGATATGTGACCTACATTTGGTTGAGCAGCTTCGAGCTAGTTATTGCGTGGTGTGGGCGGTGCGCGTACTTACTCTGGCGTGTGCGTTTGTTTGTTCGGTCGGTGCACGTAAGCACACGTCTGTTCGTGATCGTGTCAAGTGCAGTCTCTGCATCGAAGGCTGACTGCAATGGACCTCCAACACCCATTGTTTCTTGCCTCGAAATGTACTTGCTGTTAGAAAAATATCTTAAATAAAAACTTGATTCGGAGAACAAAATAAGAAAAAAGCCACACATATTTCTGATAAACGGTATCTTGGAAAAACTATCAAACGACTGCGTTATCACTTACGCTTAACTATCGTTTTGTCGTCATATGGTAAAATTCCCTCCCGAACAAAATATTTAAGTTATCTCGGCTTCTAACGTCAATAATTGTTTTTCTCCTAATCAAATTGCGGGTCGCAAACCATAGCTCTAGTGACCGCATGCCTTCCGAGTGCTTCGATCTGGAAAGCCATTCTTGGACAATATGAGAGGAGGAAAAATAAAGATAACCCCAGAACTATCCTCTTGATCTTGATGATACGTTCATCAGTGAAGCTGCAGGCTCCAACTTCGTCTCCAGTCTTGGGCCAGAAGGCGTCTATGATGTTGTTGCGTACAGCAAGGAGGTCTGACCAACGCAAAAGAGGTCTTCCCCGCGGTTTGTTTTTTTACCTAGGAAGTACCAGATTGCTGTCACCGTGCTCTATCGACCATCGTTTTGTCGCAACATGGGACCTGCCCATCTATGTTTTGCCTTGCCTGCATAGATTACCGCATCATTCAGCTAGGATAATCATCGAAAGTCGGAATTGGGGAGATTGTGTATTCATTGGTTCCATAGAGTGATTACGACCAAGCGTCTCTCATTTGTCCTCCGGTGATTTTGTTAGGGTGTGCAAAGGTGTGTTTTGCGCTCGGCATCGCAAACCCGCGATGTCGGGGTCGGCTAGTCCTTCTTCTGAGGGGCAAAAAGTGAAATGAGTAGCCTGCCGATAAAGCGAACACACAAGTCAACCTCACCTCCAAGTAGTGCACACTGGGAAACTATGGCCGCGAGGCTGTAGGCAAACAGGTCAGATGCAGATGTTGGCCCGTACCGGCTTGGAGAGGAGATGGGCTCCGCCAAGAGAAAACCGCACAAGATTCACACACGAGGACAAAATTAATGACCAACAACGCTACGGGCTTCAACAACAAGATAAACGCTAACGGTAAGGAACTCGTAGTTGGTTGACCGTTTCAAATATCTTGGGTCGATTGTCAGTGATGAAGGATCAAAATGTGAAGTATTGGCCAGAATAGCACAGACAATAGCGGCGCTTGCACGGCTTAACAAAATCTGGCAAGATAAACGGTTAGCACTACGCACGAAAATCAGATTAATGCGTACACTGGTCCTGTCAATATTCCTTAATGCGTGTGAGACATGGACAGTTACAGCTGAACTTCAACGAAGAATACAGGCCTTGGGGATGAGATGTTTCCGAAAACTTTTAAACGTCACTTTTACAAAGATCGAGTTACAAACGAGGAAATACGAGATAGAATTACAACAGCAATAGGGCCTCTTGAAGACATCTTGGCAACTGTCAAAAGAAGGAAACTCACTTGGTAGGGTCACATATCGAGATCAAGTGGTCTTGCAAACACAATCCTCCACGGGAAGGTGCATGGTAGACGACGAAGAGGCCGGCCCAAAAAGAGATGGGAGGACAACATAAAAGAATGGACCAGTCTCCGACCAGAAGAGTCAGCGGCATGTGACAGAGAGGGATGGCGTGGAGTTGTGAGGATGTCTTCATATGTGCCCCAACGACCTCATTGGTTACGGGATGACCTGACCTGACCTGACCTAATTTTGTTAGTGTCCATATCTCAGCACCATATCACATTTTGTCATACATTTTCAAAAGGTTTATTAAAGCCAGATAATGGACACATGGGGAAACAGAGCATACTGGCTACACACAAAAATTATACTTATTTCCAGTGGTCGTCTTCAGACTCCGTACAGGCACAACAGACGGAGGTACCATCTATTCAATAAACTGAAGATATGTCCTACTAATGAATGCTCCTATGGTACTGTGAAAATAACCCCTAAACATCTGCTGAAAAATGTTCCGACATACGAGGACCAGAGAAAGCGTATGTGGGCTTTCCTAGTGTTAATACTAGACGTACTATTGCAGTGTCAACAGCCGCAGGGTGACTGCTGATTTTTTAACAAATTCATGTCGACGTCTAACAGCGTAAAAAACAAGAAAAAGGAAAAGAAGAAGAAGAAGAAGAAGAAGATACCACTTTTCCTCAAGTGACGTTTTACTTCTTATCTTATCCCATGCTTATCTAAAAAAAAGGACAAAAAAGCTTTGTGCGCTGAAGCAACGAGAGTGTTTATCTTGCAGAACTTGACAAATCTCTCAGTTGGAATATCTATGTGTAGGAGCGTATGTCGTCCTTTCATGTCAGTTGTAAAACGTTGTTGCATTAAAAAACGTTATTGAAAACCAGAGTTGTGCTTGTACATGATTATATATTGTATTTTTAAAGGCTTATTCATACGGAGAATAGGGATCAAGATGCTGAGCAGCGCATGAGCTGCAGTGGTCAGCGATCCATAGCTGACTGCTAGCGTCAGGACCAGCGAACCAAAGCTGCCAAGACCCTTCTACACCTCCACGCGGTGATCCTGGATAACAGGCTGCAGCAGGGCAGACTGGCTAAGGAGAAGAGATTGAAGAGGGAATGCTAACCCGGTACTAAAAAAATGCTTGCTGAAGTCGGATGTGTTGGACCGAAAGGTGCAAATATCGCAGTCAAGCTGTAAACTACGATACAACGCATTCCGTTCTCTGAACTACATTCTGCTACTTAAGCCCTTTCAGGGTTTTGTAGTGGGAGATTGAGAACGAACGAAGCCAAGCCAAACCAAGCCCAGCCACACAGGGAATAGAGACATCTTGCAAGCACTAGTAGTAGTCCAATTTCAATCATGTCTGACTATAAGTTGATGCGAACTTGGAGTAGCAGTCCTCTAATGTGTTTTTGGTTTTCCTTTTCATTTTGACGTCTTTTCATTTCCCTGTGTTGTCTTTTCACGTCCCTGTGTTGTCTCTTCACTTCCCTGTGTTACATGCGCTTATTTTCACCCAGCCTCAGGTATCTCTTCAGGTTTGATCAGCTATGTCTTCCAAAGGTGTCAGATCCATATCCAGAACCTTCATGTCCTGTGTACATGCGTCTTTGAACGCAGCTGCGGTCGGCCAGCTGTTCTTTTACACAGGGCCGCTTCTACCATTAGGCAACACCAGGCGGCCGCCTAGGACTGCAATATTTTAGGGGCGGCAAAAAGGGGGAAACAATTTTAATTTGAAATCAAACAGCGAAAACATTAAGCAAATTAGAAGAATAAAATGAAATAGAGAAAAAAAAATTGTTGTTCTTTTGATGTTTTCAGTGCTACTATTGATTATTGATTGTTGATAATTGATCAAGAGCTTGGTTTTGTACTTCTCTTTCAACATATCTATAAGGTCAGTGCAATTCATGTTTCATATAAAAGAGATAGGTTACTATTAATGTTATATTATACAAGTTGAATACAAGTTCTTTTATATCTAATACATGAATTCTTCTAGCCTGAACGACAGGGGGAGAGAGGGATGTTAGTAAAAGGGAGAGACGGTATTTTTCAAATCTCGCCTAGGGCGGCAAAACACCTGGACTGACCTAGAAACGGCTTTTACCACACGTCAGCTGCCCATAGAGAATATCCTTGAGGATGCGACCGTCTTCCATGCGACGAAAATGTTCAAGCCATCAAGGTGGGGGTATATACTTGGAAGACCGGTGCGAGAATGCACCTCCATATTTATCACCCTGTCTGTCCTTGAGACGCCAAGGATGCATCTCAGGCGACGTCGATGAAAGTTGTTGAACCTATGCTCTTGTTTGACATAGGTTGTCCACGTTTCGCTGCCATAACTTTGCAGCCACTAGGTATAGAGGAATAACATCACAAGGAAAAAGTGAAGTTATTTCGGTCATATGAACAGAGAGGATGACTTAGAGAAGCAGATTGTGGTAGGCATTGGATGGGAAGAGGTTTCGAGGTCGTCGCAGAAGAAGATTTTATAAGGACATTACCGACAGTTTGAGGAAAACGAAAGAAACCTACGGTTGGTTAATTGGTTGTTGGTTATTAATCCAGTTGCCTGTGGGTTCCTGTCCTTTGGCCCAATGTCATATAGGGTTATATGCAAGTGTTTGAAAGCTGTTGTTTAGTTCCATACAACGTGTTCCATTTGTTCTCTCATGCTCGGGGTGGAACTGTTACAAACAGTTTAACAGGGATATGTGCATATCCTGGAGTATATTGTGGTTAGATTCTGTTATAGTGGCAGTTAAGTTGTATGTGCTAAGTTCGAAGTCGGAAAATGGTGCTTTTGTCTCTCCTTTTCAGGAGGCTGGTGTTGTCTTTGAGATTTGGGATGGCCATATGTTTGTAGATGTCTCTCCCAGTATCTCCCATTGCCCGTCTATTCATCCAGTCTTCTTTGTTCGCAGTCTTCAATCGCTGTTTAGCTGTATCTAGTGTTGTTGGTGAGTATTGTTGTTCTTGACTTGATCCCTTCTTAGTCAGTATGTCTGCCTTGTCATTTCCAGGTGTATTTGAGTGACCAGGGATTCATTGTATAACTATTGTGACTTTAAAAGAAGCCTACGGGAAGATTGTACGAAAATTAACACAGCAATCGGCTGCACTCTGGAAACGACTTCTTAGTGGGTCAACCCTTTAACTACCGAAGTACTTTCGTAGCATCCTGGCCCTGTGGAACAATACAAGACCCAAACCACCACCTGATGATCTACCAAGTCCTTTGGAAACACGCGATATGGATGACATGTTGAGAGGGAATAACAAGGCAGTCCACTTGGCTCTAATTGAAAACATGTCTGACGTGGTGCCCAAAACAGGGGAAGAAAGAATGTATTGACAGTTTTGAAGATGTCCGTGAGAGAAGCGGTCCGTTTTGCCATGAATCGAGACGCATACACAATCTTGTTTCATTTTACTCTGTCCAACAATCATACTCTTGCACAACTTTCACATCAGGGTGAGACACTTCCATTGCACTTTGGTTGGACTGGCTTCTGAGAGCGCTCAAACCTAGCATAGATACTTTCGGACGCACACATACATCCAAGCACTGGTTTATGCGTCTTAATATCGCCCAATTGACTACGGTCTGGGGTGGAATAGGCGCGCCAGTAGAAACTAGTGAGGCGGACCTGTAAAAAAAAATGTGTTTAATTTTAAAAAGAAATCGAGACGTGTGCATAAATGCTGTAAAGGAGACTTCGTTCTGAAAAGAATATGTTACACAACGAACATAAAGAATACACACCACCGACTGCGAACATTAAAAACAGCGATTTAAACCAAATATTAGCATAGCGCGCAGTAAATTTTGGGACAATAAAATGTTTAATAGACTTTTTATTTTGTTGCTATTCACAATTATGTATTTTAAATCTTTTCAGAACGTTATGAAAGCGGTTCCAAAGTGCAAACATTTTCCTATTGTGTCTATGAAAGATAATATGTTATAATGTGTGTTAGCTTATGGACGGGTCCCCGAAAGCGTTAAGTCCATTTGCGTGCTAAACCTAATGGATAATTCGGCTCTAGCCTTATGTTTGAGATCAGCTGCCAAAAATCAAATGCGCTTGCATATCAGCTGTCATCATTATTGAAACACCCTAATATAAACATGTCTACAAAATGAATCCCAGAATATTCCTGCCAACTCTGTTACCAGTGACAAACTTGAACTTTAACAAAAACTCTAGAGAGAAAGATCTCGACATGTGAGATGATATGCCTCCTGAAAACAATCAACATAACTAGGAGAGAGAGAATGAGCAATGAAGATGTGGGAAGAATAGTTGAAGCAAGACCCTGCTCTGAATATATTGATGAAGTGAGAATCAAGTGGTTCAGCCACCTAATGAGAATGCATCCTAACTAACTACCCCTGCGCACCCATAACTCACGACACTCGGGTTTTCGCAACCATGGCAGACCGAGAACTAGATGGATAGGAAATGTTGCGGATATTCTAAATCATTATGGGATGACGACTACTTCTAGTCCTGGACAGAAAACTACGACTCCCCACGACGCCTCACGGCACAAATGGATACGTCAAGACAAGACAAATCTTATGTTGTTGTTGGAAGTTACGCGCACTGAGTTAATTTAGCTCTTAGCTATGTTTATTTCAGAGCAGGTTACAGTGGCTCTTTATTTGGTTGGTTGGTTGGTTGGTTGGCTGTTTATGCCCACAATGGGTTCGTAATCATGTTGTGCGCCCTGAAAAGGGCGGAACTTGTGGCAGATTGCAGTAGCTATTCTGACATCCTGAGAGTGCTGATGAAGTTAACCGGGGTCCTCCAGGCGGGTGTGCAATGCTTGCTTCATCTGCGTGTCACTCACAACTACGGGGATCACGTTGAACCTCACCTTGTTAGCCAGACTGTTGTCCTCAACAACAGCCCGTTTCCAGGACGACAAACGAGGAGGTCAGGTGAGGGTCTTGGCCAGTATATTTCTCCTTACCCTGGCTAACATTGTCTGATAGTGTCAGTATATTTTGCCTAACCCTAACTAGCATGTCTGATCAGTATATTTTGCCTGACCATGACTAACATGTCTGAACAGTATATTTTGCATGACCCTGACCAACATGTCTGATCAGTATATTTTGCATGACCCTGACTAACATGTCTGATCAGTATATTTTGCCTGACCCTGACTAACATGTCTGATCAGTATATTTTACCGGACCCCGACTAACATGTCTGATCAGTATATTTTTCCTTCCCAGGTGTTAGTTTTCCTCCCCAAAAGTAAGGGTAAATAGTGCCCTTCAGCAAGCTTCTTCGATGGTCCCAAATGAAGTGTTAGAGACCAGTATACTAAATCCCATCGTGTGCGAGGCGAGATGATCAGTTCCCTGTCTCGTTACCTTAAAGTTTAGAAAAATGTACAGTCATCCAACGGGAAGATCCACTACGGATTATAATTTCCTGATGGGAGAGAACAATATTAGGACAATCAAAAAGTAAAGGGACCTAGGTGTTAAAATAGATCATACAGGTAAAGGGCGAGAGTTAAGTCCGGGTGGCAATGAAAATGGCTAATCCAATGCTGAGTATGCTTAAAAGAAACAGTAGACAGGAGCAAAGAAGTGATAGTCAAGCTATATCAATCATTGGTGAGACCTAAATTGGGGTACTGTATTCAGGTGTGGAGTACTTATCGTAGAGGGGATATAGATATGCTAGAAAGGATACAAATAAGAGCTACACAAATGATCGTTGAATTCTAGAATTATAGTTTTGAGGAAAGACTCAGAAAACCTGGTCTTCGGTGTCTAGAACATAGAATAATTCGAGGTGACTTTATACAAGTTTATAAAGTAATCAATGGAAAGGAAAAATTATAGACTATTCCACATTTTCCAAAGTACAACCGGCTACAAAAACCAGAGGGCACAGCTTTAGTTTGTTTTCAAAGACAGGTCCAGATTAGATATTAGGAAATATATTTTTTAGTCAGAGAGTGGTGAATGCTTGGAATGTATTGCCACATGATGTGATGGAGGAAAAGTCAGTGAGCGCATACAAACATAGATTGGATGCTTACAGTTATTTTTAGTATCGGTGGCGTGGAATAAACTGGTTGTATAGAGACGCTGTATATCATTCTAAACCAGTATAATGAAGTTAAGTTTAGTTAAGTTTTCTGTCCTAACCGTGACTTAACTTGTGTATACTGTTTAAGAAAATGCTGCATTCAGCCAGTTTCATCTTCTCAGCGTGATCTAACAATATCTAAATGTATCCAATCTATTTGTAAATGTAATAACTTACATGAATTGGTAATGCATTCCAAGTATTCACCACTCTCTGACTAAATAAGTATTCCCTAATATATAATCTGAACATTTCTTTAATTCATTTGTAGCTATGCTCTTTTGTTCATGTAGCCGGCTGTATAATTGGAAAAACTTGTTATAGTCTAATATATCCTTTCCCTTATCTTATAAACCTGCATTAAATCACCTGGAATTCTTCTCATTCATAGACACTGCAGTCTGGGTTTTCTGAAACTTGTGTATTAACTATAATTCCGGAAACCCACTACGAGTAAGATACCCATTTACAATTGGAGTGTGACGATTGTGTGACGAATCTAGTACGAAATTATTTTATCTTGTTTTCCTTCACCTTACTGACTTGATCGCTCTATTTCTGTAGTGGTGTGTCGAAATCTTTTGTTCTTTCTCACGGTATACATTTTCTACAATCGACTTCATTGCATAACCCACTTTGCTGACATCTTACCACATGACTGGTAACAACAAAGTAACTATTCTCTGCCACTCTTCCGTGAATCGATAAAATACCAACGTTTATGTCTCTCCTTTGTTGTGGCGTAAATGCGTCACGTAATCCAGAGTGAATGTAGTGTGCATGTCTCAGTTATGGAGGTGAAGGGTATGTGCGATTATGTATTGCGTTTAACTTTGTTTTGTGTGTATGTGTCAGGTCAACTTGAAGAGACGATCTTATTTTTTAATAATTACATTTCGTGTCTGTTATTTGTGACATTGTGTATCCATATCACGATGTTGAAATATCGAGTACCTTCCATTCCATAAGTTTCTTTATTTGGGAGTAATTCTTTCTAGTATGTATTGGTCTTCTTCTTCTTCTTCTTCGTATGCTTCTGTTTCTTTTTCTTCTTCAGCTAACTCGTTCATCATGAAACGAGCGCTTTTGGGTTTTTCTTACGTTGCTCCTATTTTCTTCTTCGAACGCTGTCAGACGTCAACCTTTATTTTTTCGAAAAAAGCAGCGGTCATCCTGAGGCTGTCGACACTGCCATAGAGCCGTTGCTCCTAGTTTAAAACTAGGCTTCGGTATCTGGGCATGTCGTCTCGACACATCCGGTTTTAAATCCGCACATTTTTGGTACCGGGTTTCTCTTCCCTATTCGATTTATTTTCTCTCAGCTAGGCTGCACGGGTCCAGTCTGTTCTAGGATCGCCACTTGGAGACGGAATATGGTTTTGGTCAGCACTAGTTCGCTGACCCTGATGCAAGCATCCACCAGCTATGAGTAACTGCCTGCTGTCAACTCATTCACTGGGTTGCATCTTTGACCCTACGTAATCCAAGGGGCGCAGAAGCAAATGCAACAAAAATGATATCAGAAACTCTCTGCCATGACATAGCAACTGTCACCACTACTTAAACACCCGAGCATCAGCTCGGTCACAGGGCAACAAATGGCTAACAATGTTGTTGCTCCATCGTAATCGAGGATGACCACTTTGCTAGTATTCACTGTTCACGTGAGTTCAAAGATGGCTAAATAAGCAAATTGGTGCCCAGAGTTGTTTGTCATATTTAGTACAAAGAAATAGGACACCCCCCTGCCACCAGGGTTGAAGTAGGGTTGATGCGAGCCGACTTGTGAGGCAGTCGTCTCTGTATAGCCGCATTTATTCTTGATGACATAAAGTCTCTGAACACTATCAGTAATAGTGATACGCCAGTCTGTGCGATTGGTGGCGATTCTTTCCCAGTCATCGTGGTTAATGCCGCACTGTATCAGTGATGTCTTAGGCGTGTCCTTGGTCCCGTTTCCGCTGACCACCGCTTGCTCTCCTGCCATTTTGCAGTTCACCATAGAGCAACTTTTTTGGTAGACGTTGATCTCTCGACAAACAATATACCAATACCAGCTATTTGATCCAGTTACCATCAATCCATACCATCAAATCAATCAAAGTCCGAAGCGTCTTTCGGTGTAAAGGCAGACGACATTTCGCCATCAATCACGCTCCTCTGAGACTCTTGCTGCCTCTCTCCAGGTGTAACCATTTAATCGTAGTTCGTTCTCACATGTTCTTCTCCCTGTATTTTAAATTTACCCATCTTTTTCTTCCTCTGCTGATTCTGTGTGAGAGCCTGCCTAGCTATGTTGGACGGTGTCTTCCTCATCGTATGTCCTATCTAGCCCAATTGTATTCTCTGCATTTGTTGTTCCAGGGACTGTTGTCGGTTCCTTTCGTCACTATGTTCTGCCACGTTATGTCATGACCTTGTAACCATCTGTTAATTAAAGACTGGAGTCTTTAGTATCCCCTTGGTCATTCTGCATATTTCTGATCCATACAACGGCGCTGACATCATTTTGTCGCTGAATATTCTAACTTTAGTATGAATCTTGATTTCTCCGGATCTTCATGTATTGTTTAGTGTCAGGAATGCTGCTCTTGTCTTTCCAATTCTCTTCTTTACGTGACCATACGTACGCCCTGAGGTGTCAATTGTGCTGTTCAGATAAGCAGAGGCATTCCCCTCTTCCAACGGCTATCCCTCCAGCATTGGAAAGGACAGTTACTCAGTGCAGAATGAACCATCGGAATAAAGTCATTAATGTCTCCAAGAAAGATCAAATGTGAATCGAAGACATTAGAAATACATTGAGAACTACCCCTTCTGCTGAATATACAGCAAGATAGGAAATGAGATTGTTGATTCACCTCAAGATGGGAAATGAGATTGTTCATTCACCCCAAGATAGGAAATTAGATTGTTGATTCACCTCAAGATAGGAAATGAGATTGTTCATTCACCTCAAGACAGGAAATGAGATTGTTCATTCACCTAAAGATGGGAAATGAGATTGTTCATTCACCTCAAGACGAGAAATGAGATTGTTCATTCACCTCAAGACAAGAAATGAGATTGTTCATTCACCTCAAGACGGGAAATGAGATTGTTCATTCACCTCAAGACAAGAAATGAGATTGTTCATTCACCAAAAGACAAGAAATGAGATTGTTCATTCACCCGAAGACAAGAAATGAGATTGTTCATTCACCTCAAGACAAGAAATGAGATTGTTCATTCACCTCAAGATGGGAAATGAGAATGACTTGCGCAATGATTTTGATTTAAATGAGAAAGGGTTGGTGAGTTTGTCGACCTCACTCACACGCCCAGGTCCAACTTGAACCAGTGGCAAGACAAGTCCGGACGACTGGATATGGACTCGGATGCAGTGGGTGACCACTGCTGCTAAAGTGCCTCACCATGTTCTGTGCTGTCCATACCGCTCAGCACATTTGCTGTCGTGGTACCCTGATGACGAGTTTCCTGCTTAGTTGGCTGGGCTTGAGCAGGGCAGGGCAAATCTAAAAAATCTTTCCCTGTTCTTGGCTTCCTACTTTTTCTTTTACCACCTCTCTTGTCCCTTTACTTTCCCTACGTTTATTTCGGTTTACTGGTAAAGCGATGGGATAAGTGTATCAATGTTGGAAGAAATGATGTTGAGAAATAAAATACAATGTTAGTTTTCTTTCCACTTGTGTCGTTAGGCGTCGTGTGGAGTCTTAAGTCGTCTGGCCTGCGATAAGTGCGTTGGTCAATGTGAACCCGTGTCGTTGCACAATCACTCTAATTGCATCTAATCACATGCCTTTCGGCCGCCAACTTGCCATATAGTCAGATCTACCAGCGTTGTAAGCCATCAATGGAAGGTGATAAGAGTGTATTCTCATGAGATGACCGAACCAACGTATTTTGTGTCTGGAAATGTATTCATCCCAAGACGTAGTGCCAACCAGGGGCAATGTAAACACAATAATTAATAGTTTTCAAGTTCGTTTCTCATTAAGTTTGTTTTTGTCTTTTTATAATAGCTAATTGTGACATATTTACTGACGCCATCGCAGCTGCTTAGGACGAGAAAACCACAACTAACTCAGGTAACTTTATTTATAAGCATCCTTTGTAATACCGCACGTATCGTAATGAAACAAACGAGTGGATATCTCCTTCCACTCAGCATATGTGGACCTCACCATATTGAATATGGCATATTCCTCATGCGACTCAAAATGCCACATGCCGTGTAACTGTAAGCCGGATCCCTTTCCCGTTTTAAATTTAAAAAACTGGCGATCATAAGAAGTGAAAGCTCATTTGCGTGTAGCAGCCCTTGCTTATTAACATATGCTTGTTGGTCTTCTAGTCACACCCAGGATGTGGTTCTATTGAATACACTAGCTATTTCTGGCTCCGAGTTACACCAGATCCAGTTTTGTGTTGACACTGCCGCCAGGGTTCAACGGTAGGTCATTGACACAGGCACTCTCCCTCTACAGCACACTCCCCCATCCCACCCCCTCCCCGCCACACCTAAATGACCCTTGATATGCTTTTATTTATACTGTCTCATACATATATACAGACTATTGTACTTTTAAGCCAATTGAATGATCACTTTCAATAACATCCTCTCGGGTACTTGATGTTCCCAGCTACAACACTACGTCAAGAATGTAAACATAAAAGTTCAATAAAATCCCTTTGACCTAGATACAAAAAAGCGTTGTGACCTAAATTGCTGGACCGTGGTTAAGTTTGCTCAGTGCGTGGTTCGCCTGATTCAGACTGTAGCAATCGCTCGTCGTGTTCGTCCTCTCTTTCTCCTTCAGATCAAATTGCAACTCTTCTAATTTGTAACGGTAGGACACGGTTAAACCATGATTATACAAAGAGCTCGTTGCCAGTTTTAAGTGCCATTAAAACCAGTTCAGAACCGTGCATGAGATTGCCTGGAAAAGGATGTTCTCCAGATTGAATTGGTATATATCTTTAACAGATTTTGGGTTAGGAGGTAAAATGTGATTATAAAGTGGAGTAAATCATTCTGTTCTGGATGGTTCGGTGTGTATGTGGCAATAAGGTTAATTCCCTCCCTGTGTATTTAAAAGGGCATATTAACTAATGAATTAGGGATGCCGGTATATAAGTATCTGGTTCACTTGTCTTAAGCTGATCACAATTTATTGTACGTGTGTTACTCCTGTCTGTTATTATTGCTGTTGTTAAATTCTTTTAGAGCAGGAGGGTATGGACGTGAAATAAGAAATCTTTCTATTTCGAATCGGTGAATGTGATATCATAATTAATCATACATGTGATATATATGTGCTAACAATTACTTCTTTTTTGTGTGAAGTGTGCTAACAATTACTTCTTTTTGTATGCTAACAACAATTGCATATATATTGCAGGTATTCGTATTTTGTTGATATCGACACTGGAAAAAAAAACAACATTCGTATGTTTTAAACACCAATAATACTAAGTGAACTTAGTTTTAGTAGCTCCCCTTCTACCCTAGGGCGTATGGTACATTATAGACTTATTAACATACTCATAGCATAACAACAAAATGGTATTTTACATTGCTCATTGATAATGATAGTCATGTCGAAAGATTGAATTACTCCGTACAGTTTGGTAGCATTTCTGATTGCTGTCAATTGTCATTAGATATTCAATTGCGTTTTTGTTTTCACACATTCAAGGAAAACAAACAATTACTAATTGAAATAAAAAGGAAATACAATGGTATGGTTAAAATGTTAAACATATTATGTTTCTAACAAGAGGACCGTATCTGTCTAATTCCTTTGGTAGTTATTACTGCATTTAAAGAAAAAGTAGACACATTATTACAAACCATCAATACATTAGACATGATTAGATTACTTATAACTTAATCTATGGGCGAATAATTGTTCTTAGTTAATAAACATTAACACCAGTGTTGGACCGCTTCTTAAATAAAATATTGGTCTGATTGGAATAAATTTGAAATCAGGCCGTATTTTAATGTTGTTTCCTCCACCTTAAAATGTCAGTATGTGAGTATGTCAGTATGTGAGTATGTCAGTATGTGAGTATGCCGCCATGCGGAATGCAGTTTGTTAACGTAGTCACGCTTTGATGATGTTCCTGAACTATGAAATGGTCCTTCGCATTTATTTTTGTTGTTGTCTGCCCAGTCAGTGCTAGTGGAGACATATTATAGTTTCGTCCGGTGGTAGTAGCTGTAGTGCTGAAGACCTCCTCAGTTTGTCAGCGTTCACAGACCTAATACTAGTGATACACTACAATACAGTATTTTCAGGAGCCAAATGCTTTATCAAGGTAATCGAGAGATATTCTGCATGTGCGTTATGTGAATATGATAGTTTAATGGGAAATACATGTCAGAAGTAGTGTTTATATAAATAATACAAACAGAAACAATTTTTAACGTGTGTAGGATGTACAGAAGAAATCAATGATTTAACCCCGTATTGGTATGTATAGGACAAGTGGAATGACTAACATGATGAAATAGTCTAATAGTAGTATTAGTAGTAACAGTGATTTAAAAAAAAAAAGGCAGTAGCATGTCCTTCCTTTGCAGAACGTCCCTTATTACGACAGCCAACCTATTTGACTATTATAATATGTTTCTTAGTAGTGATAATAATGTTTCTTGGTAGTGATAATAATGTTTCTTGGTAGGGATAATAATATTTCTTGATCTTGGTAGGGATAATAATGTTTCTTGGTGGGGATAATAATAAGATAATAATACGTTTCTTGGTAGGGATAATAATAAGTTTCTTGGTAGGGATAATAATACGTTTCTTGGTAGGGATAATAATAAGATAATAATACGTTTCTTGGTAGGGATAATAATACATTTCTTTGTAGGAATAATAATAAGGTTCTTGGTAGGGATAATAATGTTTCTTGGTAGGGATAATAATAAGATAACAATACGTTTCTTGGTAGGGATAATAATAAGTTTCTTGGTAGGGATAATAATACGTTTCTTGGTAGGGATAATAATAAGTTTCTTGGTAGGGATAATAATAAGTTTCTTGGTAGGGATAATAATAAGTTTCTTGGTAGGGATGATAATACATTTCTTGGTAGGGATAATAATAAGTTTCTTGGTATGGAAAATACTACATTTCTTAGTAGGGATAATACTACATTTCTTGGTAGGGATAATAATGAGTTTCTTGGTAGGGATAATAATAAGTTTCTTGGTATGGAAAATACTACATTTCTTAGTAGGGATAATACTACATTTCTTGGTAGGGATAATAATGTTTCTTAGTATGGATAATACTACATTTCTTGGTAGGGATAATAATGTTTCTTAGTATGGATAATAATACATTTCTTGGTAGGGATAATAATGTTTCTTGGTAGGGATAATAATACATTTATTGGTAGGGATAATAATGTTTCTTGGTAGTGATATAGCAGAGTCACCCCATCATGCCCATGGATTGGCAGGTAGGTAGATAGGGGCTTACAAATGAAGTTCTAATAATACATGGATGGATGAAGCACAGCTGTTATAATACATGGATGGATGAAGCACAGCTGTTATAATACATGGATGGATGAAGCACAGCTGTTATAATGCATGGATGGATGAAGCACAGCTGTTATAATGCATGGATGGATGAAGCACAGCTGTTATAATACATGGATGGATGAAGCACAGCTGTTATAATACATGGATGGATGAAGCACAGCTGTTTTTAATTTTGCTTTGTTAAAATGTCAAGTATTTCATTATGATAATAATTTCAAATGGTGCACTTTTATTCATGAAAGTGTAGCACATGTTATTTGCATTAGTCAATATATTTGTTATTATCATAATAGATATAATTATATATATGATATTTTTGTCAGGAAGGCCCATAGGCTCAGTGCCTGCATTTTTCAATAGGCCTAAATATTGCAGGAGCCTCATTTTGAGGCTCCTGTAATGTAATTATTGTCATTTTGTTTAAAAACAAGTTTGCTAAACAGGCTCAACTTTACTTCCAGCCTAGAACCACATGAAGAGTAAATCTGGCACTGTCTAGGCTAATTTGTGTTTGGAACCCTGCGCCCTTTCCTCAAGGTCACCTGTGTTTGAGGACCCCACTCCACCCCACCATTCTGCTCTTAGACAATATTTTTCTTAAATCATTTTAGGGATCAAGATGCAGAGCAGCACATGAGCTGCAGTGGTCAGCGACCCAAAGCTGACTGCTAGCATCAGGGCCAGCGAACCAGAGCTGCCAAGACCCTTCTACACCTCCACGCGGTGATCCTGGATAACAGGCTGCAGCAGGGCAGAGTGCCTAAGGAGATGGGATCGAAGAGGGAATGCTAACCTGGTACTAAAAAAATGCTTGCTGAAGTCGGATGTGTTGGACCAAAAGGTGCAAATATCGCAGTCAAGCTGTAAACTACAACACAACGCATTCCGTTCTCTGGACTACATTCTGCTACTTAAGCCCTTTCAGAGTTTGGTAGCGGGAGATTGCGAACGAACTACGGTCAAGCCAAGCCAAACCCTTTTAAAGTGGTAATGGACCTAATAGTTTATATAGTTTTATTTATAGACTGACATGTTATTCTGTCTGGCTAAACATGGCTACCAGTTTGTCTAGCAATTATTACTTTCTATAATGATTTTAGTATTGCTGTCAGTGTCATAGTAAACACAGTCAAACACGTTTGATTGATAACATTTTCTTGTCTTACTCACAACAAATTCTATGATAACAATGATGGGGACTGTGCATGGAAAATAAGGAGACGATTGTCCATGGCGATGCAAAAACTGAATAGTACGCAAAATTTGGGGCTAAATACTTATGGAGAATTAAAATTGAAGATCTTCATAACATCCGTATTCCCGGTGGCAATGTACAGAAGCGAGACATGGACCATCACACAAATATTAAAAGAAAGATAATTGGGGTTTCGAGACATATAATGCTGCAGAAGAATCTTCAAAATACCTTGGGTAAAGAAAATAACAAATAAAGCCGTCCAGCAAGGTCTGGGTGTCGAAGAGAACTGGTTATAAACCACGGTATGTCTAGGAATCTGAGGTTTTCGGCCATATCAAGCACCATGATGGACTGGAAAAAGCAGTTCTGCAAGGCATTGTTGCAGGAAGACGAGGCAGAACCCGACCAAGGTGTAGATGGACACAAGACATTAAGGACACCCTAAACATAGAGCAGGCTGGTAGACTCACTGCTCATTGAGATTCCTATTCATTTGCTGGAATGAATGCGACGCTCTGCCAAGGATATGCTACATGGTTATGATGATTCTCAACAATTTATTCAGTATTTGGCTAAACAAATTTCATTTCTGAGTTCATTGTCAATATGAAGATTGGATATATTAGTCTCTGTGCCAACTGGTCATGCAGAAATAGAATCAACGAGTGGTATAAGCAATGTTCGTTTAGAATCAAAACTTGCAGTTATATGTCCATAAATACTGTCAGCTCGTTGTTATTACCCGAGTGGTCTGGCGGGGTCTTTGTGTATGACAAGGACAAGAATAGCACCATTGCCTAACAGAGAGCAGGTCGTAAGAGTCGCTGAACTGTGTGACATGGCATAACACCGGCCATGGTTAGGTGGTTTGTCTAGAGTAGCATAGATGGCACCTAACAGGCTATGGGTCTACTTTGCTCTAGTGTTCGAGTCTATTAAGATGGACTCGCACATCGGTTAACCACCCTTCGTTAAGCACTTGTCCCAATGCAGCGGGATATTAAACTGCTCAAGCCTGGCTCGCTAAGCAGGAAACCCTTCTCCCGGCTACATCCAGCTCATACTAGAGCTGGAATCTGCACAGGGACATCTGCCACTGTAGAAGTACAGGTCAACTAAGAACTTTGTTATTTCTGAAGTTTTACTGTTCTCTGCTTCGTTGATTTGATTATTGTTAGTTTCCAAAGACGTCAGATTCACCAACTTCATCTTCATCCCCATAGGAAATCTGGTTCTAGTTTGCTGCTGTAACATGAACACCCAACTGTGTAAGCATCTTGCATCCTTTGATGTCACTTTGAAAACGTTATTGCTTTTCATTATTGTCTTTAAAACTCAGATTTATGCTTGTGCATTTTGATACTCTGTATATATTTATAAATTAGACTATAATAAATTTTTCAAAATACAGTAGCCTACAAGAACAAGAGGGCACAGCCACAAATTAATTAAAGAAAGGTTCAGATTAGATACCAGGAAATATTTTTTAAGTCAAAGAGAGATGAATGCTTGGAATGCATTGCCAAAGGAAATAGTGGAGGCAGAGCCAAATAATGCATTCAAGAATAGATTGGATAGGCATAGGTATTTGTAGATCATGTGAATGTAGAAGAAACTGGTTGTATACAGACTCTGCAGAGTCTTCTAAACCAATATAAAGATGTTAAGTTAAGCCATTTGTAGGCCTATACCTTTATTGTGGAGCGTGTAGCCTAGTCGACAGTGAGCTTTCTTGCTGAGGTTATAACCGCATAAGGGTTCGAAATCATGGCGGACAGAAAAAATCTGTGCGGGGGTTCGTTCCTGGTACAACCTCTCCTCCCATCGACCATGATGTATATTGGTACCAGACGCATGGGTTAGGGAAGGTATAAACAGCAAGGAAAGGAACTGGGAACCGCACCTCACATAGACTGCGGCTTAGTCCATGAAGAGTTATCTTCGTCCCCGAAGGCAATTGTTGCCATGAGACCCACCTTTACCTTTTACCTCTTGCCCAAGTGGTTTCCGTGACAAACACAACAGGACCACAGTTTCTTTCACTGCATGTTGTAGAGGGCGGTTAATAAAAGGTACGTTGGGTTTTCAACCTCACCATGTAAAATAATTAGAATTTTATACATTTATAAAGCTGGTTACACAAACAACACACACACACACACATGTATATATTATATATATATATATTTAAATATATATACACACATATATACTGCTGAAGACGGATGTATCAAACTGAAAGGTGCAAATATAGCACTCAATCTGTAAACTAGCAACACAACACATTTCATTCTCCCGACTAAATCCTGCTACTTGCAAAGTCCTGTTCAGGGCTTGGTAGTGAGAGAATAAGAATGATTGAATACAAAAAAATATATATTTATACATAAATAAACGGGACAGCGTGGTTAAGTGGCACGGCTCATGACCTGAAGGTGCTGGGTTCAATGCCCATCACAGCACCGGCCGTTACCCCAGGGAAGCAACCCCTTAGAAAATGCAGGAGGAAGCAGACCCATACATAAAATGAGTGCTGGTTGGATGCACTAGGCCGACAGGCACAAAATAAAAACCACAGTGCAACGCACACCGCCTTGGGGAATAGAGAAATAAGGCGAACGCAAAAACAAAAAAAACAACAACAAAAAAACATAAATATATATAGTTAGACTGAAAACTACAGGTCTCTTTGCCACATCTGTCATCACGTTATGTGTTGGCTATGTTTTTTTTTTTCACCCCGAACAGAAAAACAACATATGCCTTACTGGGGATTTCATCAACTTCCCTCAACAGGCAGGCATTGAAATCATTTGGCCACTTACTGGTTAAAGGAGCAAAATGCAGTGTTGAATCTATGCTTCAACAAATGGAACAACAGGTTAAGTTATGCATGTCACAAACCAAGAAGATTAAAAACAACTCACAATCAATACTAAATATCAGCATAGCCCGCAGGTGCAATAAAATTATGGAAAATAACATGTTTAATGCTGGTTGTATGCATTGTCTTTTTAGTGCATCTTTTATATAATGTTATGTCCGTACTTGCAAAGTGCCAACATTTTGTGTGTGCATGTAATGAAAAATATGTATTACATTTTTTTTTCTTATGCATGGGTCTCAAACAAGCTCTGAACCCCCATGCTTCAGCCTACATAGCCTAATGCATAATCTGGACCTGCCTTTGCTGTATTTTTGAAATTGTGTATATTCTGACAAAAAATATTGAACATATCAAATGATGTTCTTTTGCTTTTAGCCATATCATACATGCCTGTTCCATGGAGTAGCATGTATGCATAGTGAGGCCCCAATCTGTTTCACGGTTACCAGTCATCATCTAATTTTGTGTCCTGATGAATCTCTTATGTGCCACACACTTTGCTTCTTCTTCTGTCTTCTTCTGCATTTGTTCTCAATCTCCCGCTATCAAACCCTGATAGGGCTTAAGTAGCAGAATGTAGTCCAGAGAACGGAATGTGTTGTGTCGTAGTTTACAGCTTGACTGCGATATTTGCACCTTTCGGCCAACACATCCGACTTCAGCAAGCATTTTTTTGGTACCGGGTTAGCATTCCCTCTTTGATCCCTTCTCCTTAGCCAGTCTGCCCTGCTGCAGCCTGTTATCCAGGATCACCGCGTGGAGGTGTAGAAGGGTCTTGGCAGCTCTGGTTCGCTGGCCCTGACGCAAGCAGTCAGCTATGGATCGCTGACCACTGCAGCTCATGCGCTGCTTAGCATCTTGATCCCACACACTTTGCTGTTCTGCCTTG
Source organism: Ariolimax columbianus (assembly GCA_036924085.1). Taxonomy (NCBI): domain Eukaryota; kingdom Metazoa; phylum Mollusca; class Gastropoda; order Stylommatophora; family Arionidae; genus Ariolimax; species Ariolimax columbianus. Next base: position 49,158,961 of record JAVGWX010000018.1, read on the forward strand.
GCAGTCATTGATCTTCATGATTCATTTGCTTCCCTCACCTTCTCGGACTTTGTGTTCTAGGGATGGACATTACTGTAATCCATTCCAACAAAGAGAATTGATGAATGAAATCAGAGACTAACAGTGAAGATATTTTGGTCACATGAAAAGACTGCCTTATTGAGATAATAGTGGACTGATAAGCTGAATGATTGCTTCTGTTTCTAAGAATCAAAGTCATTGCACTCTGGTTGTACTTATAGGAGCCCAGTCTCTCTTAGCAAATCTACTTCTTCGTTCATCCTCAGATCAAGGTTCCGGTTTCTCTTACAAAGGACACCGTTGTTTGTAAGGCTGTTTCATCTCCATACAGCTTTTGTCTCATTTCTGTCTCACGAGGCCAGCATTGTTCTCTCTTTTCCTGCGTAAGCATGCAGCTTTGTAGGATGTGTTCCACGGTCATGATAAGCTCCCCACATGGGCACCTGTCATCTGTCCCAATCCTCATTTTGTTGAGTCTGTAATGCCCAGTTCTCAGTCTGAAGATGATGACTTGCTCTTCTCTAGTTAAGTTATAGTAGCTGTCTTCTTTTCGGAAGTCGGGGTGCTGATCAGCCCATTTTACCCTGAAGTTGGCTTTAATTATGGTCTTGGCCTCATTATATGTGATACTCAGGTCTGTTTGTGGGGATGCTCCTCCACTCTTTGCTAGTTTGTCTGCAGCTTCATTGCCTTCAATATTGCAGTGGGATGGAATCCACTGTATGACCAACCTTGGGTGTTCTGCTGAGAGCTGTGTCAGAGAGAACATACATTGCTCGAGATCTTCATCTTTGTGTTGTTTTAGTGCTGCTATTACTGACGCGGCATCAGTCAGGAATGCTATGTTTTCTTGGTTGATATCTTTATCTTGGATTACAAGCTCAGCTGCAGCCTTCAGTGCCTCTGCTTTTGCACGGAAATTACTGGAAAATGTTCCCGTAGTTAAAACTCAAGTTTTTTCTTCTCCATTCCTTAGTCTGTAATAGACCCCTCCACCTCCATTGGATGTGGCTTTGTTAGATGAACCATCTGTATATCTATGTGTCCATGTTTCTGGTGAGTATATTCTCCTAAGATATTCTTCTGTGATAAATTTCCTTACTGAATCTGTCTGAGTTCCCTTTTTCCCTATTCCCTGTATGGTTTCTACCATCTCAGGGGACTTGGCTTTTTTCCATGGTGGGATTTGGGTTGTTTGTTTTACATCTCTAACCACTGCCTGGCTTATGATTTGGTCTGCTCTTGCAAGTTCTTTTGTTTTTGATATGAAGTGGTTTCTCTTTAATCTCCCTCTTCCCATGCAATTCATCCTGTCATATATTGGGTGATCAGGCATTCGCTTGAACTTCTCTCCCTGCTGGAGTGTTTTTTGGTCTCTGCGTGTCTCCATACTTTCGATTCGTGTGATGTTCTCCATTGCATTTATTGGTGTTGGTCTCATAGCTCCAGTGATGATACGTATACCTTGGTTTTGGGTTGTATATATTTTGTGAAAGTTATTCTTTGTTGCTGTGGACCATGCTGCTATCCCGTATTCTAGCCACTGGTCTCACATAACCTGCGTACAGTTTCTCTTAACAAATGATGCATTGTCTCTGCTGAAGACGGATGTGTCGGACTTATAGGTGCAAAAATTGCAGTCAAGCTGTAAACTAGCGACACAACGCACTCCGTCTTGCTACTTGCAAAGCCCTGTACAGGGCTTGGTAGAGGGAGATTGAGAACGTTCAGGGCTTGGTAGAGGGAGATTGAGAACGTTCAGGGCTTGGTAGAGGGAGATTGAGAACGTTCAGGGCTTGGTAGAGGGAGATTGAGAACGTTCAGGGCTTGGTAGAGGGAGATTGAGAACGTTTAGGGCTTGGTAGAGGGAGATTGAGAACGTTCAGGGCTTGGTAGAGGGAGATTGAGAACGTTCAGGGCTTGGTAGAGGGAGATTGAGAACGTTTAGGGCTTGGTAGAGGGAGATTGAGAACATTCAGGGCTTGGTAGAGGGAGATTGAGAACATTTAGGGCTTGGTAGAGGGAGATTGAGAACGTTCAGGGCTTGGTAGAGGGAGATTGAGAACGTTCAGGGCTTGGTAGAGGGAGATTGAGAACGTTCAGGGCTTGGTAGAGGGAGATTGAGAACGCTCAGGGCTTGGTAGAGGGAGATTGAGAACATTCAGGGCTTGGTAGAGGGAGATTGAGAACGTTCAGGGCTTGGTAGAGGGAGATTGAGAACGTTCAGGGCTTGGTAGAGGGAGATTGAGAACGAACGCAAAAGAAGAAGTTGTAGGGTATGGATGCTGATGGTCCCTGTAGCTTGCTGGTTGTACACTCTCCTGCTCCATACTCTCATGCGACCCACTCCACTCGAACCTTGTTTGATGTAATAACTTTGCAGTCTGTGGATTGCTGATTCATCTATTTTGGTGTCCTCATCCAACAGATGATCGATGATTGATTTGAAAATGTCATTCCTATCCACCACTAATTGAATGATCGTAAATGCTTGGAAACAGGCTTCCTTTAAGGGGGTCACATGCAGTGGTGACCAATGCTTCAAGTGGAATCAAAAAAGGGAATGATTGAAGATGAAAGATTTTGATTGTCTTCTTCTATGGTGCTCGCCCTGAAATGGACGTTGTATTATAGATTATAGCAAGACTGCAATATATGCGCCTTTCAGTCCAACACATCTAGTTTCAGCTTTTTTTGGGTACCTGGTTTCTTCTTTGTTTGTTCTCAAACTTCTACTACCTAGCCCCGAAAAGGGCTTTGCAAGTGGCAAGATGTAGTCCGGAGAGTGGAATGCGTTATGTTGTAGTTTACAGCTTGACTGCGATATTTACATCTTTCAGTCCAACACATCCGGCTTCAGCTGGCATTTTTGAGTACTGGGTTGCCTTCCCTCTTCGATCCCTTCTACTTAGCCAGTCTGTTCTATTATAGCTTATTATCCAGGATCACCACATGGAGGCGTAGAAGGGTCTTGGCAGTTCTGTCTTGCAGACCCTGACGCTAGCAGTCAGCTATGGGTCACTGCCACTGCAGCTCATGTGCTGCTCAGTGTCTTGATCCTGAGTACCTGGATTCATTCCAATTGTAATCCCTATTTTCTTATCCAGACTGCACTAGTACAGCCTGTATTCAGGGCCACCAGTTAGAATAAGGTCTTGATTAGCTCTGGTTTGCTGACCCTGATGCAAGTAATCAGGTAATGATTCACAGCCTGCTGTCACTGTGGTGCATCTTTGACCAAGTTGATGCCTGAAAGCATAAAAAGAAGGAACAAATTGCTCAGGACACAAGACAGGATATGCATTTGTTGAATCCCTGTGCTCCACTGGGAGCTGAATGGTTTTGTTTGCTAAAGGATGTGCTTTTCATCATACATGTTAACTATGAACAATATTTAATCTGATGTTCTTTTGATAACAATGTTTGTGTTCTATTCTCAGAGATACATAACAAGAAAGATACTCAAACATCCGATTTGAAAACTTGGTCTTTGCTACAAATCAGAAATCAACAATATAAATATTTTAATAAAGTGTTCAAGGTGGTCGAACAATACATCTAGGTCGTCTAACATACATCGAGGTGGTCTAACATACGCCAAGGTGCTCTAACATTCATCAAGGTGGTTTATCATACATCGAAGTGGTCCACTGTGTCTTGAGATACATCAAGGTGCTTTAACATACATCGAAGTGCTGTAACATATATCGAGGTGGATTAACGAACATCGAGGTGGTTTAACGAACATCAAGGTGATGATGGCGCACTCTGGTGACGATGATGACTATTTTAATGTTTTACCTAGAATGCAGAATGGATTTAAGTTCAAACACGGGGAAGAATCTGCAACTGAAGACGTGATTTTGACAGAAAAGGGAGTCAATTGCGAAGACTATGAGTCTTTAGAAGTGACAGGTAGTAGTTGTTATCTTGTTGATGTTGTCATCGTTGTTATTATTATGTTTATTAAAAAGTTTGTGCTTTATGTAATTACTAGTCATTTTTATACATCAATAATAAATAATTAACAATACTGAAACGATTTTTATGTTACAAACTTTGAAACATCCACAAATTGACACATGCCAGTTACGATCCAACCTTAGGATTCCAAAACTTTCCACTACCAACTAAACTATTGTGTGGCGTAGAAATAGTTCTGGGTATGCTGTAGTTGTATGTTTATTGTGAAAATGCAAAGATGTCGGTTCACTGTTCCTGTGACATAAATCCACATGCTTAATGGTCACATCTAAGATGACATTTGGTTTCTGTTTTGGCACATTGACTGACAAATGGACAAAAATAGAGAATTATATGTAATGATGTATAACTTTGCTTCCATGGTATATCCTCATGACTATTACTGAGGAGGAAAGATCAGACTCACAGTGTCTTTTGGCTTGGCTTCGTTTGTTCTCAATCTCCCGCTAAAAAACCCTGAAAGGGCTTAAGTAGCAGAATGTAGTCCAGAGAACGGAATGTGTTGTGTCATAGTTAACAGCTTGACTGCGATATATGCACCTTTCGGTTCAACACATCCAACGTCAGCAAGGCTTTTTCTGAGTACCGGGTTAGTATTCCCTCTTCGATCCCTTCTCCTTAGCCAGTCTGCCCTGCTGCAGCCTGTTATCCAGGATCACCGTGTGGAGGCGAAGAAGAGCCTTGGCAGCTCTGGTTTGCTGGCCCTGACGCTAGCAGTCAGCTATGGGTTGCTGACCACTGCAGCTCATGCGTTGCTCAGCATCTTGATCCCACAGTGTCTTTCGATGATATATACATATTGCCTTTCAAGCATGCAGTAAAAGTAAACTAAAGAGGGTTGTGCATGGAGCTAGCAATGTCATCATGTAAAAACCAATGCTAATGGAACCATCACTGCAAATTCTAAGATACACGCATCTTAAAAAGAGATCAGATATAGTGGTAACCCTATGCTTCACTTAAAGCTAAAGGACTGTCCAGTATCTTCTCTGCCTCATCTTCTGTCCCTTTTTTTCCAGGCAGTCTTCCTGTTACAAAGTCCTCTTATCACATGTCCTAAAAGGGACCGAGTAAAGTTATGCATGAGGTTTGCAACATTGTCGTGTAAAACTAAGCGCCACATGAGCAACGTCCACAAGAGGACATACACAGATTGAATTCAGATATGCTTTCTGTAAGAAGGCCAGCTGTAGTAGCAGCTTTTTTATGTTTCTATTGGAGTAATAAAGGACAATAAGGAATGATACCAGTGCCAAACAATGCAATATATGATGGGAAATGAGTTAAAATGTAACATTAATATTTGTTTATTAACAGAATAGGATAACAGACATAAGGGGATTGGATAGGACACATGCAATGGAAAGCACCTTCAAATGTAGCCAGACAGGCCTTGACATGGAATCCACAAGGGAAGTGAAAGAAAGGTAGACAAGAGAAACACCTAGAGAAGAGATTGTGAAAATGAACTTCGGTCCCTAGACTTCAACTGGAGAGAGACAGAAATGGAAACTCAAGATAAAATTTGTTGGAGGAGGGTTATCAGTGGCCTATAACCCAAAAGGAGCAACATGCATTAAACAGAATATGCCAAATTAACAATTTATTTTTTTTTTTTTTTACTTTTCCTTGTATGTAATGCCACTGTAGCACATCAATGAGAATGAAATACCAGAACTAAGATATTGCTGATGACAGTTATTCTCTCGTGGAGCTTGGACGGACTGGAGTAGATTATCCTGTTCCTGTTCAATGTCACAATGAAGATCTAACTCTTAGCTTAGCTTGGCTTGGCTTGGCTTCGTTCGTTCTCAATCTCCCGCTACCAAACCCTGAAAGGGCTTAAGTAGCAGAATGTAGTCCAGAGAACGGAATGCGTTGTGTCGTAGTTTACAGCTAGGCTGCGATATTTGTACCTTTCGGTCCAACACATCCGACTTCAACAAGCATTTTTTGAGTACCAGGTTAGCATTCACTCTTCGATCCCTTCTCCTTAGCCAGTCTGCCCTGCTGCAGCCTGTTATCCAGCATCACCGCGTGGAGGTGTAGAAGGTTCTTGGCAGCTCTGGTTCACTGGCCCTGACGCTAGCAGTCAGCTATGGGTCGCTGACCACTGCAGCTCATGCGCTGCTCAGTATCTTGATCCCAAATCTTAATTTCAGCATTAAGATAACCAAGATAATGATTACCCAATAAAGTAAAAAAAAAACAAGACTCAAAATTACCAAAAGAAAAAAAAAATAGAAAACATCACTAGTTTTGAATATCTCAGTTCCATTATAAACAACTACAAAAACAGCTAAAATGAAGTCAGCACAAGAATGTCCATAACAAAGGCAAAGGTCACCGTCCATAGTAGACGATAATGGCATTATTTATTTTGGTAACGCTATTTTTAGTAAGGATTAACTGCGCAACTTTTTATCCTCACTCTCTCGTCTCGTGACGCCCGAGCCCAGTGACAAGTCAAGGACAAGACGACTACGAGATGCAGGGGACTTCACCACGGAATCCTCATATGTTCATAACAACCCACAGGTTAAATAAAATGATTGTGTGGCAGAACACTAGCAAATAAGCAAAAATAAAAATCCTGCAGACATGCAAAATATAAACCACCACAGAAACACTAAATAAGAAAATATTGAATCCTTCAAGTTAAAAGACTACAGGAAAATTATACGAATATCATAGATAGCAAAAAATAAAATTACAGACATACTAAACTAGGTGGATATAGAACAAAATTGGCAGCATTGCATCTATGAAACTAAAATTCTTTGATCACATCAAACGCCACAGCGGTTTAGTAAAAAAACAATACTAGAGGGTAGAGTACCTGGAAAAAGAAGCAGAAACACACCAAAGAGAAGCCAGACACACATTAAAAATGACGATGGCAGAGGTGGAAAAAACTAGCCAAAGATTGAGAGCCTTACAAAATGACTGCAATTAATACACGGTTCTTCAAAGGACATGTTACATGGCCTTGTAGCACACACAGAGAGACAAGTAAGCCTTCTTGGTTCTGACTAGTGCCACCATAAGTATATTTGGGATCAACAATTTATGTTTTGTGCCATTCTATTTAGTTAGTTTCCTTGAATTCTTCTCACACTAATAATTAGCTGTCCATCGTTGTCGATGAGGACCGCCGACATCATCCTTGTCACAGATTTCCTTGTTGGGTGTGGGTGCGCATGTGGCTGAACAGGCCAATGCGAGCACGAAAACATCTGCTACATATCGGGCACACAAGGTTTGTAGAAGGGGATGGTGTTCCCGCTGCTCGGGATTTCCGCGTCTCGTGTCTGTTCTGGGCTTTCACAACACGGTCATTTTCACCGGCAGCTACACCTGATTTGACTGCGCTTCTCCAGTCAGATCTGTTTTTCGCAAGACATTCCCAGGTGTCGATGTCTATCTGGCAACTTTTTAGTGAGTCCTTCAGACCGTCTTTAAAACGTTTCTTTGGGTGCCCTCTCTCGCGCCATCCCTCTCTCAGCTCGCCGTAGAGAAGCTTCTTTGGGAGCCGCTCGTCTGACATACGGACGAGGTGTCCGGCCCATCCTAGTCGTGCTTTTTCTAGCAGTACATGGATCACACTATTCTCTGCTTATTGCCACTTTTACCTCCCAACTCTTCTCTTCATCTGTGGGTTCCAATTAAGCAGTTTAATTATTTCATTTCTTCCTAAAGATGTTGTCCTCCAACTTTCACTTTCATGCCCTAATCTTCATCTGCTTGCTTCTGTTTTTTTCACGAGTATGTATATGTTATTATATCTGCTAATCTGAAGAGGCAGTAGACATCAGTTCACGGTGGGCTGTTCTTAAATGCATGCCACATATCCAAACGATGTATTTGGGCTGAATTTACATTAGTGATGAAAGACCAAATCTTGCTATGTGGTAGAATGTAGACATCAGTTCACGGTGGGCTGTTCTTAAATGCATGCCACATATCCAAACGATGTATTTGGGCTAAATTTACATTTGTGATGAAAGACCAAATCTTGCTATATGGTAGAATGTGGCCAAGTTAGCAGTGGGTACAGACAGTTGAAAGCAAGTAGGGTTTTCTTAATTATGGTGTTCATATCCTTGATTGTTCCTCCAACAATTTACAAGGCGTGTTCAAATGAAACTGGACCTAACTGCGGCAAGTGAACATACGTACGATATGCATGATGACGTCACTTCTGATGTAAACAGCACATACCAACCATCAAGTTTGCAAAATTTCATTATCCTCTGACTTATAGTTTCCTCAGAAGACTGTTGAAAAAAGGGCGAGTGTGATACAGAATCCGTCCAGAGTTGATCCGGGAGCTGTGATTCGGTTTCTAACAGCTGAAGAATGTCAACCAATTGACATTCATTGCAGAATGTCAACCAGTTGACATTCATCGCAGAATGCAGGCAGTGAATGGCGATAAGTGTGTTGAAGACAACAATGAAGAACCGGATGTTGATATTTAAAGACGAACTTGAGTTAACGAAAAATCTTCCGAGACCATGCCAGGCGCAAATTTTTGCGTCGGAAGATGCCATCACCAAAATTGATGCAGTAATTCGGGTGGACCGTCACCTGAGCTTAAGTTCACCACACTTTTGTCACCATACACTGCCTGCATTCTGCGATGAATGTCAACTGGTCGACATCCTTCAGCTGTTAAAAACCGAATCACCGCTCGCTGATCAACTCTGGACCGATTCCGTATCACACTCGCCATGTTTTCACCGGTCTCCAGAGGAAACGTCTGAGTTGAAAAATAATAAAATTTAGCAAATTTGACGGTTGGTATGTGCTGTTTGCATCACAAGTGACGTCATCATGCGCATTATACATATGTTCACTTGGTGCAGTTAGGTCCGGTTTCATTTGAACACGCCTCGTACATTGTATGATTTTGTCTTTGCTTATCTTATTTCTACAGGATCATGTATCATTATGGATCCACTGGAAGATATGCCACAATTTACTAAATATGATGACTTCCACACAATTGACTGGTTGCAGGACATCGCCCGTGACCGCATGAGACACAGACATTTAATGAAAAAACGAAAAGACGGATGCTGGGCAAGACTTAAAGGGGCCCATGATGCTTGGGCTGGGTGGCTGTGTGTCTTATTGGTTGGAGTGGCGGCAGGTAAATGTTGCGGAGTTGTAATTTTAATTTCTTCTTCATCTCGTGTCCCTTCATTCGACTTCCTTCTCCCTGTTCTCACATTCATGTGTTTTATGTACGAGTATCACCATCTAGTCATTTTCTATTTGGCCTCTATTAACTTATCTGGTCTTTTGCTTTTACTACATTGTACATTGTCTCGGCCAGTGTTTTCAGTACAAAGTGACAGATCACCAGTCCACTATTTAGCCGTGTTTCTTTTTATGTGTTCATATCTCTGGTGTGTTTATTGCTTTTTCCATGATGTAAACATGCTGAAAAGGATACAAAGAAAAGCAACAAAATAGTTGGATTCCAGAATTATAGTTATGAGGAAAGACTCATTAAAACTGGCATACAGTGTCTAGAAAAGAGAAAATTTATTACAGGTTAATAAGATAAAGGAAAGAATTGTTATTTCAAATACTCACAACACTGTCATTCGCTACTGGTAAGTACACAAGCAATTTCAGAGCGGAGGCAGAGGCACTGAGGGCGGCAGTGGAAGAAATGGTGACACATAAAGAAAATGAAAGCCATATAGTCCTGCTTACAGATGCTCTCGCCGTAGTCACAGCGCTAAAAAGCCAGAAAAACACTGAGCTTAATGACTTAAGAGCAGCACTCTGCAAACTGTGCCAGCAGTCCGCACCAAAAAGGGTAGTGGTACAGTGGGTCCCATCACACTGCAACATCCAAGGCAACGAGGAGGCAGACAGATTGGCAAAAGAAGGTGCAAGACTACCACAAGCAGATACTAGTATGACGTACGAAGAGTCAAAACGGCTTATCAAAGCCAGATACATGACCAAATGGGAAACCGAACATACTGGTTACACCAAAAACGATGCCTATTACCAGTTGAACAGAAGAGAGCAGGTCGTTGTCTTCAGACTTCGCACTGGCCACAATAGACTGAGGTACCACCTATTCAACAAATTGAAGATAGGTGGAAACGACGAATGCCCGTGCGGTACCGGTAAAATGACCGCTGAACATCTGCTGCAGAACTGCCCGACATACGAGGATTAGAGAGAGCAGATGTGGCCATTGCCAGTGGAACTGCAAGACAAGCTCTAAGGCAGTGGCGACAGCCTCAGGATGACCGCCGCTTTTTTCTAAAAAATAATGGTTACTGTCTGACTGCGTACGATGAAGAAGAAGAAGAAATACTCACAATGAGTAGGTTTATTCTTTTGTGCATCCTGAAAAGGACATTAAGTGGTGGGTTGCAGTAGCTTTCCTCACATCCCAAGCGTGCTAATGAAGGTGGACCAGGTTCCTCCAGGCGGTTGTGCTATGCTTGGCTTCATCTGCATTGTTGCTCACTACTATAGTAGTCACGTCGATCTCTCATCTCGCTAGCTAGGCTGCCATGAAAACAGCCCATTTCCATGGAGGTTTACGAGGAAGCTGAGGTGAGGGTCTTGGCCAGTATATTTTTCCTGACCCTGACTAACATGTCTGATCAGTATATTTTACCTGACCCTAACTAACATGTCTGATCAGTATATTTTGCCTGACCCTGACTAACATGTCTGATCAGTATGTTGCGTCTGACCAGTCTTCCTCCCCAAAGGAAAAGATAAATTAGACTATAACAAGTTTTTTTTCAAAGTACAGCCGCCTACATGAACAAGAGCACACAGCAACAAATTAATTAAAGAATTGTCCAGATTAGATACTAGGAAACATTTTTTATTCATAGAGTAGTTAATGCTTGGAATACATTGGCACAGGAAATAATAAAGGCAGGGTCAATTAATGCACTATAGAATAGATTGGAAGCTCATAGGTATTTTTAGATCAAGTGAATGTAAAAAAAACTGGTTGTATACAGACTGCAGTTTTCTAAACTAGTATAAAAACGTTAAGTTGTGTTAATTCATATGTGTATTATCCATTGTTCTTGATGAAGGCCTTTTGGTGATAAAGTAATTTCTATATTTTGTTTATATTCTAGCGCAGTATCTGAGCCATACTTATCTGTGTTTTTAGACACAGGGTATATTCACTATTTACTGTCACTAGAGGGGAGGAAGACTAACATTGGGTCAGGCAAAATATACTGATAAGACACGTTAGTCAGGGTCAGGCAAAACATACTGGCCAGACCCTCACCTTGGCTTCCTAGTTGCCCTCCCTGGAAACGGGCTGTTTTCATGGCAGCCTGGCTAGCTAGGTGAGGAATCGACATGATTCCCGTAGTAGTGAGTGACACATAGTATAACTGCTTGGAGGACCCTGGTCCACCTTCATCAACACGCTCGGGATATGAGAACAGCTACTGCAAGTTGTCACTTAATGCTCTTTTCAGGGTGCACAAAAGAGTAACGACTAACAACAACAGCTGTTACTAGAGCTATTTCTTTATTTTATCGTTAACTCTCTATCTGAGTGGTGCACAGGTTGACAACTGTAACGTTTCAAGCATGTAGTAAAAGACAACTTAAGAGGATTTTGCATGGAGCTAGCAACCTCATCATGTAAAACACGTGCTATTGAAATTATCGCAGCAAATGCTCAGATACAAGCTTCCTATAAAGAGGCAGGCTGTAAAGGTAGTCCTATGCTTCACCTAGAGCATTAGGCAGATAATTGTTGACTCTATTATTCCATGCCAGAGAAGCGCCATGTAGCCTAGAGTTTGTGAGCTTGGTTTACAAAACCATTGTACTAGGTTCAAGGTCAGAAGAAGAAGCAGTCAGCTACTCAAAGCTGGCTGCTTACAACAGGGTCAATGACCCATAACTGATCAAGACCCTACTCCGCCTCGAAGTGGTGACCTTGGACATAGACTGCAACCAGCAACCTGGCTAAAAGATTAGGGATCAAAGAGGGCAAGCAAACCTAGTGACAAAAAGGCTGTGTTGAAATCAGATGTGTTGAGTCTAAAGATAAGATATTGCAGCCTCGCTGTAACAATGTCACAAATGTCCTTCGTTTTCAGGACGACCGTCGAAGGAGAAGAAATAACGTTTCGCTCAGTTTGACTGACTAGCATGTGAGGGTTTTTTTCATTGTTTAACCACTTGTCCAAGCCAACCCAGCTGTAAATGGTTACCTATGAAAGTCGGGTGGAAAACTTATAAGCCGCGGCAGGAGTTACAGAGTACGTGCTCTGTTTTTAACAATGGAGGAGGTTGAGCACATATTCGAACGGGTAGGGGCAATGAAGTTGGTTTTATAAGCCTTAATCAATTTGTCTATTTCTATGCCCAGATGTTAGACCAGTATCTTCTCCGTGTCATCTTTTGTCTCTTTTTACCAGCTAGTTTATTCATAGTGTACTGTATTGTTTTAATTCCTGTAAAATGCCCACACATTATTGATTATTTCTGCTGAGTGTAATTAACTGCCTTTGTGCATTAGCTCAGATTAACATATCTTTATATTTCGTCCAGAGTAAAGACTTTTAGACTATAAGGGATTTGCCCATCTGTTGCCAGGAATGCTGGAATTAATGCAATCATGTCCCTGCATGATGGAATGAAGACTGATGTCAGGATCAGGTGAAACATACTGATCAAGTCCTCGTCGTGCTCTGAGAAACAGGCTGTTACAACAGCCTGACCAAAAAGGTGGAAATCAACACCATGATCCTTGTAAGGATGAGCCTGTTGAGAAGTCTTTCAAATTCACTACAGCTGAGGAAGACCCTGGATGACCTTCTTCAGTACATCCTGGAATGTATGAAGCATCATTGCAAGCTAGAAAGTGATAGTCAAACTGTATAGAAGATCAGTTAGACCTAGATTGGAGTACTGTGTTCAGGTGGGGAGTCCTTATTGTAGAGGAGATATAAACATGCTGGAAAGGATGTAATGAAGAATGATAAATTGATAGTGGGATTCCAGAATTACAGTTATGAGGAAAGAAAAACAGGCCTACTGTGTCTTAAAAAGGAAGAATTTTAGGTGATTTAATGCAGGTTTATAAGATAATCAAAGGAAAGGATAAATTAGACTAACAAGTATTTCAAAATACAACCACCTACAAGAACAAGAGCGGACAGCTACAAATTAACTAAAGAAAGGTCCAATTAGATATTAGGATATCATTTTTTAGTCCTAGAGTGGTGAGTGCTTGGAATGCATTGCCACAAGAAGTAGTGGAGGCAGGGTCAATTAATACATTCAAGAATAGATTAGATGTGCATAGGTTTTTTTTAAATCAAGTGAATGTAAAAGAAATTGGTTGTATACAGACTCTACAGTGACGTTAAGTTAAGCTTACTACCAGAGAAAATTTATTCAAAAGCAAACAGCACTTCACCGCATGAGCAGTTATTTTTTGGATGGTCCATGTGCGACAGAGATGAGAATTAAACACTGCCATACTGAGATCATGTTGTAAGAAGGGACTTCTTCTTCTTCTGCATTAGCTCTCAATCTCTTGCTAATATGCCCTGAACAGGGCTTTGCAAGTAGTAGGATATAGTCCAGAGAACAGAATGCGTTGTGCCGCTCATTTACAGCTTGACTGCAATATTTGCACCTTTCAGTCTGACACATCCATCTTAGGCAGTGCCTTTAACTCCTCTATGGTAAAAGACTAAACAAATTATCAAGTTTCACATATCACCTTTCAAACGTATCAAAAGCCTGCAGAGTTTGTAGTGTGGTAGAAAGCTCTAGAACATTACCTTGTATTTCATTCAGGAATATTGGAACGAGTAACTTATTTTTCTTGGAATCAGAAGGAGCAGCAGAGAAGGCATACATGTCTGAGGCAATCCTCAGACTTTTACTGTAACTGAATTGTTTTACTTAAAACATTTTGTTAAAAAATTATTTGCTAGTTCCATGTTAACATTTTCCATCCACTTGTGCCATTAAGCGTCATTGGGAACAAGTGGGGGGGGGAGCAGTCATTGGTCTTGGAGCAAGTATATTGTCCGCTTGCGCCTAGTGTGTTGTGTCAGCTTGGTCCTAGTGTATTGTCAGCTTGGGTCTAGTGTGTTATGTCGGCTTGGGTCTAGTGTATTGTGTTGGCTTGGGCCCAGTGTGTTGTGTTCGCCTGACCCCAGTGTGTTGTGTTGGCCAGTGTAAACCTATGTTGATGTATTAACATTAATTTTCTAGGAGAAGAGAACATCTGGTCATGAGGCAAAACATACTGAATAGACAATGTTAGTCAGGGTCAGGTCAAATGTATTGGCCAAGATCCCCACCTCAATTTCACGCAGGTCTCCATGAAAAAGGACTGTTTTCATGGCAGACTGGCTTACTAGATAGAGATCAACATGATCCCTGTATTAGTGAGCGACACGCAGATGCAGCCAAGCATAGCTCACCCACCAGGAGAACCCCAATCCACCTTCATCAGCATGCTCGAGCGGAAAATTATTGCATCATAACACTTCACACCCTTTTCAGTGCACACAAAAAGTAATCTTACCTTTTGTGGGCATTCAACGCCAACACCAGTTTTTATATAACTGTTGTTATTATATTGTTACATTTCTGTTATGTCATTTATCCATCTGCCACGTTTCTTCCATGTGTCTTGTAACCAGATCTTCCTGTGTTATATGCATGCAGTGGCAGATGAGCATTTTGCAGACTGCAACATTTAGTGGTCTCGAGGTAAGGTGTCCACCTCTGGTGCCGGATGTCGCGTGTTCGAATCACAATGAAGGCTAGGATTTTGTTCACGTAGATCTTCTGGTAAAAATCCTCCTGATCTCTGAGTAGTGAGATCGGACTCTCGTGCTTACTGCTAGGCACGTTAAAAATTCCTTGGCAGTTGGAAATCGAAAAGAGTAGGCTTAACGGTCGCTGTCCAGACAAAATTATAATTAAAAATCTACCCAAGTTATTTGTACTTTTCCTCAAGTGGTTTGTTAAGAGCAGCTATTGATGGCGCCTAAATGGCTGCAGGTCTACTTAGTTCTAGTGTTTGAGTCTATTAAGGTGTATTATTGTTTGCAGACTCCGTTGAGTCCTCTAAACCAGTATAAAGACGTTAAGTTAAGTTGTTATTTAAGATAGTGAATGCTAATGCATAAGACCATCGGGTTATTTATATTCCCTTCATCAGCCTGCTCTTAAAGTTTTCATTTTAAAATACTATTTACTCCAGGCACATGTGCAGGTATCATTGATATTGGCACACTATGGATGACAGATCTAAAGGAGGGAGTCTGTCTAGAAGCCTTCTGGTTTAACAGAGAGCAGTGTTGTTGGAGCGGACCCAGTCTCAACTCCACATCCTTAGATGAGGATATTGGTTGTACGCAGGTGAGCTGTCATGATCCTCTTCTTCAATCATTGAATTTCCCCAACACCTGTACAATGCACACTCGTAAACAGAATCGGACAAAGAATCAGTTTATAATTTATTTAGGGTGACTTAACCCTTTCAATCATGGCTACCTAGTTCGTAAAATCCAATTCCCCTGTGCTCCTGAGAAAATATGCACTATTTGAACATTTGTGTTAAGCTATTTACCATGACAAAACTATGTGCTCTAATTAAGTTATTCTATCTAAAATTGACTAAAACTATGTGCTCTAATTAAGTTATTCTATCTAAAATTGACTAAAACTATGTGCTATAATTAAGTTATTCTATCTAAAATTGACTAAAACTATGTGCTCTAATTAAGTTATTCTATCTAAAATTGACTAAAACTATGTGCTCTAATTAAGTTATTCTATCTAAAATTGACTAAAACTATGTGCTCTAATTAAGTTATTCTATCTAAAATTGACTAAAACTATGTGCTCTAATTAAGTTATTCTATCTAAAATTGACTAAAACTATGTGCTCTAATTAAGTTATTCTATCTAAAATTGACTAAAACTATGTGCTCTAATTAAGTTATTCTATCTAAAATTGACTAAAACTATGTGCTCTGATTAAGTTATTCTATCTAAAATTGACTAAAACTATGTGCTCTAATTAAGTTATTCTATCTAAAATTGACTAAAACTATGTGCTCTAATTAAGTTATTCTATCTAAAATTGACTAAAACTATGTGCTCTAATTAAGTTATTCTATCTAAAATTGACTAAAACTATGTGCTCTAATTAAGTTATTCTATCTAAAATTGACTGACTGATCTCCAATGTTCCTACTTCTTTAGAGTGTAGAATATATTCATCAAATTTACTTGTTATATTATGTGGGATAAACCCCCTTGAGGAACACATCCTAATCAAGGAATGAATGATAATCCAAATCACACACATGTTGTTCAAATAACAACTGATCCTTTTCAGAATAATCCACATCTAAATCCAATTTATCAGTTTTAAAATACTTGAAATTACTTTCAACGACTTGTTCTGTTGTTAGCCTTTAGAATGGCTGAATTTTCAAAACCATTTTCCATCACACAAGTCTTCCTCAGGGTATACTTCGATATTTGCACCGCATTTTTGTGATTTCCAGAAATGTGTGTACTGTGTAGATGCCACTATAAGATGATCAACATCTAAGCAGTAAAGCCAAAATGTGCCTTAAAATAATGGTCCACCCATCACACCGAGAAACGGGTGGCTCGGGAAGTGGGGTATTTACACACACACTGATATATCAGTATCATGTGTTCAAAGGGTTTAAAGCAAAATGAGATTAAATTGTACATTTACATTAAATTATTATGCTTACAAAAATTAGCATCGCTGTGCTCTGGACAAACTCATATGTTCTCCATATCTTTCATCAAATGGCGAAAGGTAGATACTGATAATATGTGTATCTGACTGATTGCTCATTCTTGTTTTGTCTTTCTTGGTACCCCTCTCTTATCATCCTATGTTTGATTTAAAACTCCTACTGTCTGTAATTATAAATTCATCTACGGAAACATATGTTGTCAACCCAGATAAAGAAAATGAAACCACTATTTCATCCAATAGAAAATTCTGTTAAAACTGCTCAGCTGAAGCACAGGCACTAAGATTGTTAGAGAAATAATAAACAACACAACAAGCCATTATCAGTAGGCTGTATTGTATACATATGCAATGTCAGTTCCGTAAGCCTCTAGAATGAAAAACTGTCAATACAATATGTTATCCTCAACTTCAGTCCGGCAGGTGTACCCTATGTGAGGTAGCCAACAATGTCTTGTATGCAGTCTGATATTTCACTGTGTCATACCATTTCGAACCTAAATATCTCTTAACTTAACTTAACATCTTTATACTGGTTTAGAAGACCCTGCAGAGTCTGTATACAACCAGTTACATTTACATCACCTTGCTCTAAAATCTATGCGCATCCAGTTTATTCTTAAATGCATTAACTGTCCCTGCCTCCACTACCTCCCCTGGCAATGCATTCCAAGCAGACACCACTCTCTGACTAAAAAAATATTTCCTAATATCTAACCTGGACCTCTCTTTAGTCAGCTTGTAGCTATGCCCTCGTGTTATTGTAGGTGGCTGTATTTTAAAAAACTTGTTATAGTCTAATTTATCGATTCCTCTGATCATCTTATAAACCTGTATTAAGTCACCACGAATTCTTCTCTCTTCGAGACACTGTAGGCCGGTTTTTCTGAGTCGTTCCTCATAACTGTAATTCTGGAATCCCACTATCATCTTTGTCGCTCTTTTTTGTATTCTTTCTAGCATGTTTATGTCCCCTCTATGATAAGGACTCCACACCTGTACACAGTACTCCAATCTAGGTCTAACTAAAGCTTTATACAGTTTGACGATCACTTCCTTGCTCGTATGTTTAATATTTCTTTTTATCATACCTAACATTGCATTTGCCTTTTTCACTGCTACCTTAACTTGCTCACTCACCTTTCCTGTATGATCTATTATAACCCCTAGGTCCCTTTCCTTATCTATCTTTCTAATATTATTTTCTCCCATTCTGTAATTATGTTCCATATTGGATCTACCCATGTGGATGACTGTACATTTATCTACATTAAACTCCATTTGCCAGCTTACAGACCATTCTCGAATTTTATCTAAATCCGACATCAAGCATCTCAGCAGACCATCTCGCCATTGCATGGGTGGGTTGCCACATAGTCATTTATAATCATATGATCACAATGTCGTTCTGAGTCTCTATCTGTTACCTGGCATGCACACCACGTGGCCAGCCCAGTGGTATTTGCGAGGCAATGCAGCCTCCACAACATCTCAAAATCAGATGCGTTCTTTGATTTCAGCATTGTGGATTTGATCTCTGATTGAGATCCTGAGAACGCGGCTTTCCATCACTCGCCGGGTAAGTCGTAGTTTTTCTTCGTCCGCATTGCGTAGATTTCACACTTCACATCCGTAGATCATGGCTGGTATGACTGGTAGATTCCACACCTCACATCCGTAGATCATGGCTGGTATATTCCACACTTCACATCCGTAGATCATGACTGGTAGATTCCACACCTCACATCCGTAGATCATGGCTGGTATAACTGGTAGATTCCACACCTCACATCCGTAGATCATGACTGGTAGATTCCACACCTCACATCCGTAGATCATGACTGGTAGATTCCACACCTCACATCCGTAGATCATGGCTGGTATGACTGGTAGATTCCACACCTCACATCCGTAGATCATGGCTGGTAGATTCCACACCTCACATCCGTAGATCATGGCTGGTAGATTCCACACCTCACATCCGTAGATCATGGCTGGTAGATCATGGCTGGTAGATCATGGCTGGTAGATCATGGCTGGTAGATCATGGCTGGTAGATCATGGCTGGTAGATCATGGCTGGTAGATCATGGCTGGTAGATCATGGCTGGTAGATTCCACACCTCACATCCGTAGATCATGGCTGGTAGATTCCACACCTCACATCCGTAGATCATGGCTGGTAGATCATGGCTGGTAGATCATGGCTGGTAGATCATGGCTGGTAGATCATGGCTGGTAGATCATGGCTGGTAGATTCCACACCTCACATCCGTGGATCATGGCTGGTATGACTGGCTCATTTTCCAGCTTGATCTCGCATTTGTGGCAGTATGGGTTTCGGAGACATTGCGTCTTCTTTTTGTTCATCCATAGTCCAACGCCGCAGAATCGGTTTAGGAGACATTGCATTTTCTTTTTGTTCATCCGTAGTCCAACATCTCTGCCAACTTTCTCCAGTTCGCTCAGGGAGTGTTGGGCCTCCTCGGTGGTGTTACTAAGGAGCACAATGTTGTTCGCAAATCATAGGTGGGTGAGCCTTTCCCCAATCGTATATATGCCTCTATTGGATCAACTCAGCTGTTGGAAGATGTTCTCAAGCACTGCTGGGAAGAGCTTTGGAGAAATTGTGCCACCCTGTCGCACTCCTCTTGCTAGTGGAATAGTTATTGGACGATGGTACAAAGTAATGTCCGTACTACAACCTACGTTTATTTCTTCGATTATCCTCTTGTAATTTTTGGCCATGCTCTGGTTTCTTAGGGCATTCATCCCATCAATCTCAATACTCTCAGAGATTAAAAGATACCTTTAAAAAGTCTTAGGCGTACTTAAAGTCAAAAGAAGGTTAGTCCTGCAGCGGATACTATCACTCTGGCATGCCAAGAAGAAAGAGATTAGACAAATTAGCAAAAGAGGAAGCAATGTGAGAACAAACAATCAACTTCCAGGAAAAGTAGATCCTTATTCAAGTATTTAGGAAAGTTGACATAACAGACTACTGGCCACTTATACAGACTAAACCTGCCTCCATCACCCACATGAATGTGAAGTTCAGGCAGTCAGAAATATCCTACAGTACTGGATGCGCACGAAGATGGCGCCAGATCAGAGGTGAATTGAGATGGCTCTCCCTTTTCCTCACTTCATTCATAAATCTTGGAGCCAACAGATGTTATATCTCACTCTACTTGATGTGGTATGTGGTTCTCCTGCATGAGATGAATGTGTTTCTTCTGTAACTGTCTTCGTTACACATTTATGATTTGTCATCCGGTTGACGTGGCTGATGTCACAATAATGGACACCATTTGTGTATAGGATGGCTAGAAACGTGTTCTTCACAGTTGCTGAGTATTATCAGATATATATACTTAAGCAATTGTATCCTGAGCAATGGCCCACAGAGATAAACCTCTATGCAAAGCTATTAGGAAGTTTTGAATAACTTTTTACTACTGCAGCCTTTTATCCAGAAAACTGGACTTTACGTGCTGAAATAATTTTTCAAACACGGTGAACGAGAAGAAGGAGTCCAGTTCTCTGTTAATAACCGCAGCATAATCAGAACAGTAGATTCACACATCCGTGAACATTTGAGATCTTCTATGTCTGCTACCACTCATGCCATATCTATCCATTTTCTGAGGCATGGATTGAGAGTTTAACTATCCTGTTTGATGAGGTCATGACGTCAGAGCTTGTTATTGCATGGATCTAATTATACGGAAGATCAACAACAGATGTATGTAATTGTTTTTATGTATCACCACCATTTAACTTGTTTTTGTTGTTCAGTCTCTATTGATTGCTTATTTCGCTGCAGTCTTTCCATATATGTATTGTACTTGACAATAAGGTGACTCTAGGGGGCGACACTGTGGACTAAAAGTGTAAAATGAAGTGTAAAAAAACATATTTAGAGTATGGTCAGATACCATGCTAAGATAAAAACAGAAATGAAAACTATGTTACAACCAAAATGCCTTCATCTGGGACATAGAACAACAAAAATAAGGAACATGACTCATAGAGGAAGGGATGAATACATAAAATAAAGATATGAGCACATAAAGGAGTTAAAATTACATAAAAAATTGATTACATAAAAAATAATCTCGGGTTTCCTTTCTTGTTTCTGAATAAAAAAATGGTTTGAGTATTTGCTCTTTGTTGCAAAAGCACAGGGTACAATTCCCAGGCATGACAAGTTCCAATGTACCCAACTGTAAATTTGCACTTGGTTTACAGTTAGGGAAAGCAACGAACTGGCCATCCAAACTAGTAAAATGAGGATTCTAACATATTACTGTTATCGATGTCTGCTATTAGATAACCTATATCGGGCTTTTCAACCTTTTGTTGCCAAATGCACTCCTTGCACCATATGTCAGGATGTCATTTCCATCCATTCACCCTATGTCAGGATGTCATTATCCCCTTTTCAACATATGTCAGAATGCCATTACATCCTCTTTACCATATGCCAGAATGTCATTTCCCCCCTTTTCACCATGTCCCAGAATGTCATTTTCCTCTTTTCACCATATGTCAGAATGTCATTTCACCCATTTCACCATATGTCAGAATGTCATTCCATCCCTTTCGCAATATGTCAGAATGTCATTCCATCCCTTTCGCAATATGCCAGAATGTCATTTTACCATATGTCAGAATGTCATTCCATCCCTTTCGCAATATGTCAGAATGTCATTCCATCCCTTTCGCAATATGCCAGAATGTCATTTTACCATATGTCAGAATGTCATTCCATCCCTTTCGCAATATGTCAGAATGTCATTCCATCCCTTTCGCAATATGTCAGAATGTCATTCCACCCTTTTCACCATGTCAGAATGTCATTCCACCCTTTCCACCATATGTCTGAATGTCATATTCCAATTTCCAAGATTATCTGACTCAAAAGGTGCATTCCAAATAATATGCATACAGTATTGACAATCTTGCATTTGTTCAATATTAGTACATATACATTTGCTTGCTTTTTATTTTGTAATGTTTTACAAATGTAATAGCAATGAAAAATGTTAACTTAACATCTTTATACTGGTTATACTTCAGAACACATAAAGAGGGGAAAATAGAACACAAACAGAACTGACATGCAGAGTCAATGATACAGATTTCCTGGATTTTTTTTTTTTTTTTTTTTGTTTTGCATTTGCATTTGCCTTATTTCTCTAATTCTCCAAGGCGGTGTGCGTTGCACTGTGGTTTTTATTTTGCGCCTGTCGGCCCAGTGCATCCGACTTCAGCATGCATTTTATGTAAGGGTCTGCTTCCTCCTGCATTTTCTAAGGGTTTGCTTCCCCGGGGTAACGGCCGGTGCTGTGATGGAGACCGAACCCAGCACCTTCGGATTGTGAGCCGTGCCAATTAACCATTAGGCCACGCCGTCCCCTCGAATTCCTGGATTGATCTGTTTATGCTCCACAGGAGTGAGAAGTGCTCACATTTCTTCTTCTTTGTTGTTCGTTCTCAATCTCCCCCTACCATGCCCTGAAAAGGGCTTTGCAAGTAGCAGAATTTAGTCTGGAGAACAGCTTGTACTTTACAGCTTGACTGCAATATTTACACCTTTCGGTCTGACACACCCGACTTCAGCAGGCATTTTGAGAACCAGGTTAACCCTCCATTTTCAATCCCTTCTCCTTAGCCAGTCTGCTCTGTTGCAGCTTGCTATCCATGATCACTGCGTGGAGGTGTAGAAGGGCATTGGCTGCTCTGGTTTACCGCCCCTCGCTGACCGCTACAGCTAATACATTGCTCATGAGCTTGATCCTGGGCTCACATTTGAAAACAGTTTTTAGAAACTAAATAACTTTGTTGTATAGATAATTTATGTGCATTTTTTTTTACTTTGCCCTTTCCAGTGGTGGACTTGGAGTCACATTTTGGGGGAAAGGAAATATGGTTCAACCTCCTACCTTATTGCGTATCTGATGTATGTGATGTGGGCCTTGTTGTTCAGTTTTTTGGCAGCTACACTAGTCAGGATGTTTGCACCATACGCTTGTGGCTCTGGTATTGCAGAGGTAAGAGTATGTTCTGTTTTTCTGTTTCTGATTGTCTGTATACAAATTCCTTCAAACACTTGATTTTTGCACACCTCTTGAAATGGGGATGTCCTAATGGGTTTAACTTAACTTAGCATCTTTATACTGGTTTAGAAGACACTACAAAGTCTGTATACAATTAGTTTCTGTTTTTCTGTTTCTGATTGTCTGTATACAAATTCCTTCAAACACTTGATTTTTGCACACCTCTTGAAATGGGGATGTCCTAATGGGTTTAACTTAACTTAGCATCTTTATACTGGTTTAGAAGACACTACAAAGTCTGTATACAATTAGTTTCTTGGAGGGTGGTTTTTACCCATGTGCAAGTCCATCTTAATAGACTCAAACACTAGAGCTAAGTAGGCCCACAGTCAATTAGGCACCATCTATAGCTGCTCTTAACAAACCACCTAAGGAAATACAAATAACTTGGGTAGATTTTTAATTTGAATTTAGTCCGGGCAACGGTTGTTAAGCATACTCTTTGTTATTTTTAGCGCGCTCAGCACTGAACACTGGAGTCTAATCTCACTACCCAGAGATCAGGGAAACTTTCACCAGAAGATCCACGCTTAAAAAATAAAAATAAAATAAAAACCACAGTGCAACACACACCGCCTTAGGGATTAGAGAAATAAGGCAAACACACCAAACAAACAAATATCATTCTTTTATTCCAACCCCACCACCCCCCCCCCCCCACACACACACCCCCCCCCCCCCCACCCGCTTTCCCCCGCCTTTCCATTTTTTAAATGTTCCTTGCTGTCAGATATGCTAAAAGATCTAATTTATTGTTTTAACATGAGCGGAGATTAGGAAACTCAGTACAATGTAATTGCAGTTCCTTATTGATTGTATCAACTGCATTTATTATGTTTTTTACATCCAGATCAAAACCATTTTGAGTGGATTTATCATTCGAGGCTACTTGGGCAAGTGGACCTTACTCATTAAGTCTATAGGAATGATGTTTTCTGTGGCAGCCGGCCTCAGCCTTGGCAAGGAGGGACCATTTATACATGTTGCTTGCTGCTGTGGAAATATTTTCTCATATTTATTTCCTAAATATGGCCGCAATGAAGCAAAGAAAAGAGAGGTTTGTGTTCATTGATTCCACAAGTTCATTTTGTTTTTGTTGTGGTTTGTTTGTCAGTTATTGATACATTTAAAAAATGAGCTAGAACAATGCCTACATACAAAAAAGGAATTAAATGGCTTTTGATGAAAAGATGATGATCTGGTTGGACTTTCTTGATGGCTTGGCTCTTCCGGCTTACAACCAAATGATGATCTGGATTTCGCTGATGGCTTGGCTCTTTTAACTTAAAAAAAACAAAAAAAACATTAAGTGTGGGCTTGACTTCATCGCCTCGACTTTTCCCCATTTAGCTCGGTCTTTCTTGGCAGATGGGTACCCCATCTGTCGAGAGCATCGCACAAAACACAAACTCCGTAGCTCCAGTGATGAACCCAGGGACCTCCGGAAATAATTGACATCATGGGCCGACCGTTGCAGCTCGAATTCGAACTCAGACCGCCTGAACACGAGGCAAACGGCTTGACCACTTTGCCACAGAGACCCCCTGATGGCTTGGCTCTTCTGTCTCACAACCAAATGATGATCTGGACTTTTCTGAACACATGGCTCATTTGTCTCACAAACATAACCAAATGATGATCTGGACTTTTCTGAACACATGGCCCCTTCTGTCACACAACCTCAACCAAATACAAAATAAAATAAATATGCTTACTAAATGGTCACTGAAATTAGGTCTGAGAGTAGACAGAAAACACAGATTATGACAATAAAAATGCATAACGACAATTAGATTGTACTGGGAGACATTGTTCTACAAGAGGTAGATTCATTCATATATTTTGGTAGTAATATAGACAAGATCAGAGAGGTACTGATAGAGATATCAAATTAAGAATACAAAAGAGGAGAGGGGATTTTATTGCTATTGGGAATTTGTGCAAAATCAAGAGAAATTAAGTCTGCAACAAACATACAGATCTTCAATGCCAACGTCAAGTTCATCCTATTGTATAGTTCGGTGATGTGAGAAACAAAAGGTCCAAGCCTTCATCAATGGATGTTTACACCGAATTGAGGAAATAAAATGGCACGATAAAGTAACTAATATAGAATTGTGAGAAAGAACCGAAAAGATGTCAGTGGACTAGACATAAAGAAAAATGGCAATGAAGAGTTTTGATTGATTTGTTTTGAAGAACAGCACCTTAGACTACATTACATTTCATTGGAACTGTTGCAGTGGTTGACTCAAAAAAATAATAAAATAAAGAAAGTTTGGAGTTAATATAATATCCATTGAGCTCAGTGATGGGGAGAACATAAAAGAATCCACCCAAGTGCTACATTTTTGCTATCTTAGCCAACATTTGGAGACTCCGCGGTTCAGTACAAACCACCAAACCAAGATTATACAAGAGTTGTGCACTTTCTGTGCTTCTGTACGGTGCAGAGCGTGGGAGAGTAACAAAAAAAGAAATTACAAAATTAACATCTTTCCATACAACCTGTCTTAGAAGAATTCATATAATTTAGTATCTAAAGTTTTCTCTGTGTATTTTCAAGCCTAATTTCAATGACATGTCATTAAGTATATTTATTTTATTTTGTACGTAGTTGTAAGACAGAAGAGCCAAGTCATCAGGAATGTTGAGATCACCAAGTCTTTTTGTAAAAAGCCCATGAATTCTATTTTCGTATGTAGAAGTCTTGTTCTTCATAATCCAGTCAATAGTTAACAAAACGTGGAATGGTGATAAGACACAGTCCTGTCTCTCCAGTTCCTATCTCAAAGGACTCAGAAAGTTCTCCACCATGTAGAACACTACACTTCAAATATATAATTCTTTATTTGTTGGCAGCCCCTTAATAATGTCCCTGTAACCCAACTGGGGTTGTGATCCCAGGGTTATGCACTTCTGTCTTATATCACCATACCCTGCGGTGATACCAATTATACAAAGTTCTAAGAATTTTAATTGCATCATCTTGTAGTTTTACCTTGTCTAAAAGAAATATTGTCCGATCCATTTCTGGAAAATCATTGGTGTATCTGTACGACTACTGTAATGCTTGTGTTCATTCAGGCACATTATCTGCCCTATGCCAGGTAGCCAAACGTTGTCTAAATTCATCTGTCTTTTGCCTATAAGTACCATATCGGACCAACGTTTTGTTGTAGGCCATCTCATTGGACATCACGGACGATGATTATAGGTGTAGAGCCACCATGACTTCACTTTACGTGTCCATCTATTGTCAGACATGCATACCACATGGCCTGTCTACCTGTACTTTCTTATCAATGCTGTATCTACGACGTTATTGAAGCAGGTTTGGCTCCTGATGTCGGTGTTCACGAATGTGGTCTTGTAGTGAAAGTAACTTCTACGCTCCATTGCTTGGTGAGTAGCGTGGAGCCGCGCCATGTCACTTTTTCGTAGGCTGCACACCTCGCAGCGATATACCATGGCTGGAATGACCAGGTTTCAACAGCATAGTGTATCCATTCGTATCAAAAAGCTGGTATATCCTTTCCAAGAAAATATGTTTACCTGTGTCAGATCAAATGCCAAACATTACCTTTTTCAGATCATGTCAGCAGCTGCAGCCGCTGGTGTTAGTGTGGCTTTCGGAGCCCCTATAGGTGGAGTTCTTTTTAGTCTGGAGGAGGTGAGTCTGTGAACATTTAATCATGTGAAATTTGAATAACTGTATGCTTGTATTAAGTGTAAAAAAAAACATCTATATGTGTGGTTCAGAAACTGTGCTGAGATGAAAACAAGAACAAAACCAATATTATGGGCAAAGGACCTTCAAGGACGACAGACAGTACACATACAAGCTAACATCATGGAAGATGAAATGAATGTATCAAAAGGAGATGGAAACTCATAAAAATTAAATAAAACTATACATATTGAATGTCGAATATTTGACCATGAGATATGTCCGCACCAGGCGAACAACATCTTCGTGCAATGACCAGGCTTGTCCCCTGGTCAAATGCACTATTTCGAGAGGAATCACAGGTCGCTGACATTTGGTCCACGTGCTTGGCTGATAAGCTACCATCTGAGGGACTACGGCCGAACGCCTGTAAGCCAGAATCCCGCCCTAAATCTCAGCACCGCTGTGATGGGAGGCTACGACATGGCTGGGGCTTGCGTCTCAGCCCGGCCCGGTCGAGCCGCAGGAATGCACCTGGTAAAATGCACTCCTTCCTCTTTGCATCTGTCTGCTATCAGTCATTCCAATGGACGCAGAAGAGATGCAGTCCAGCGGACATTGCACCTCCTGCTCTATTGTGACAACCTCCCGGGTGGCGGGGAATGCTAGGCGTACCATCACTGCAGATGAGCCGAGAAAATAAAGGGAGCAAAAAGATACCTCACTCACATGCATATGCTACGTTTCTGGCAGGACGTGACGATCCTGGGACAAAGTCACACTGGACTGCCTCTCTTCCGGGATAGTACAAACTAGTACATAGTCCATCATATCATTGTCAAACCCTATAGACACGAGTAGGGAAGACTCGATAGTCCTGCAAGACAACTTCCTAAGAGAGACAACTCTGACCAAAAACAACTGCTGCCTTGCAGTTAGGCTGGGGACAGCCAAAGGCTAAGGAGGGCAACCCTACAGAAACGCCTGTTGAAATTGGATGCACTGAGCCACAGGCTAACAAATTAAAACAGTGCAACGTAAATATCGCTGTAAACAGCGTACGATGAAGAAGAAGAAGAAGAAGAATGTCGAATATACGAACTGTGATGATCATACGGAGCAAATGAGAAGAATAATGTGAAAAAACTGGCTAAGAAAGTGTTGTTGTTTAATGCCAAACAAT
Organism: Ariolimax columbianus; assembly: GCA_036924085.1. NCBI lineage: Eukaryota > Metazoa > Mollusca > Gastropoda > Stylommatophora > Arionidae > Ariolimax > Ariolimax columbianus. The sequence goes on from JAVGWX010000018.1 coordinate 49,186,739, forward strand.
AAGAATGTATACTCTTTTGTGTGCTCTTTAAAGGGCGGGATGTAGTATTTATATCCTGAGCATGCTGATGAAAGTGGACTGCGGTCCTCCAGGCGGTTTTGCAATGCTTGGCTTCATCTATGCAGTGATCACTACTACTGGGATCACATCGATCCACATCTCGTCAGCCAGACTGCCAGCAGCCTATTTCCAGGGTATGCTACATGAAAGAGAAATAGTGGTCTTGGTCAGTATATTGTGCCTGATCCTGATGTGACTTCCTGGTGAGTATGTTGTGACAGACCGGACAAGCGCCTCATATCCCCGCTAAGAATGTGTAAAAGGTGAGACAAGGCCGAGTAAACCGACAGCAGCTAAATAGGAAATGACCTGAGGATGGTATGATAAGACATAAATAGATTCAAGAAATGGGACAAGAAGATGAAGGCAAATAGAGGGAGAAAAGAAAAATTGACGTAGCCTACAGAAAGGTAGTTAAAATATTGATGCCATGCAGCTGAAGGCAGCTCACCTGTAAGAGTTTGATTCTGTGAATGTCATGAGATAGTTGTAAAAATACCTGCGCAAATAATATTACCAAAGATGTCATAAAAAGTGACTAAAGAAAGTCATGCATTGGGCTAGCAATCTTATCTTGTTAAAAAGCAGTGCGTTAATGATATTGTTGTTCAAAGCTAAAAGCTACTTGTTCTAAGTTGAGTTAACTCTTTACGATGTCTTAGTAGTAGGTGGACTAGATGACATTAAATTGGTAGTGGGTGGACTTGATGACATTAAATTAGTAGTGGGTGGACTAGATGACATTAAATTAGTAGTGGGTGGACTAGATGACATTAAATTAGAAGTGGGTGGACTAGATGACATTAAATTAGTAGTGGGTGGACTAGATGACATTAAATTAGTAGTGGGTGGACTAGATGACATTAAATTAGAAGTGGGTGGACTAGATGACATTAAATTAGTAGTGGGTGGACTAGATGACATTAAATTGGTAGTGGGTGGACTAGATGACATTAAATTGGTAGTGGGGGGGCTAGATGACATTAAATTGGTAGTGGGTGGACTAGATGACATTAAATTGGTAATGGGTGGACTAGATGACATTAAATTGGTAGTGGGTGGACTAGATGACATTAAATTAGTAGTGGGTGGACTTGATGACATTAAATTGGTAGTGGGTGGACTAGATGACATTAAATTAGTAGTGGGTGGACTTGATGACATTAAATTAGTAGTGGGTGGACTAGAGGACATTAAATTAGTAGTGGGTGGACTTGATGACATTTAATTGGTAGTGGGGGGACTAGATGACATTAAATTGGTAGTGGGTGGACTAGATGACATTAAATTGGTAGTGGGTGGACTAGATGACATTAAATTGGTAGTGGGTGGACTAGAGGACATTAAATTAGTAGTGGGTGGACTTGATGACATTTAATTGGTAGTGGGGGGACTAGATGACATTAAATTGGTAGTGGGTGGACTTGATGACATTAAATTGGTAGTGGGTCTTCAAGGGGACATCCGATTCCTGCATTAATTACAGTATACTTGGAGGCTCCTTTTATGTAAAATGTACTGATCAAGAAACCTCCACCACCCCCCTCCACTTCCAGTTCTCCCAATGCTGTTCCGTGGCAGTCTGGCTAATAGGTTTGGGGATCGGCACTCTAATCTCCCTAATGGGGTGAGTACCCAGAATCCTTGCATTGTACTACAGCGAGAATGATCCAAGTCTACCTTCTCAAATATGCCTCGGGATGTAAGGAGAGTCACTGTAACCCACCCCTCTCCCCCACCAAAGAAAGTCATCAAGTATGAGTGGAATTAATAACAAAATTAGCCTTGGGTTCTCTGTTATGTTGCCAAACACACGAACAGACTGTCTTAACGGAAACTGCATATTTCATAACTATTTAGTTTACATACTTAAAACAAATGTTTTTAAATGACGACTCTTTTCATCTTTTTTTTACAGGTCAGTTATTACTTTCCCCTGAAAACCCTGTGGAGGTCATTCTTCTGTGCCTTGACTGCTGCTTTCACTCTTCGCTACATCAATCCATTTGGGAATGATCACCTGGTCTTGTTTTCTATAGACTATAATGAAGCTTGGTCACTGGTAGAGCTGATTCCCTTTATTATCGTAGGCGCACTTGGTGTAAGTTTAATTGAATACTGTAATCTTAATATGCCATATGATTAATGATCCGCAAGAACTATTAAGCAAATGCTTTACACATTGACTTTGTATCTGTCCTTGTTTCTTTTCACTGCCTTTTTTTTGCATTTGCTTTTACTCGTAGCTGCAGTTTTTATTTTTCACATTTTTGTGTGTTTGTATTAACCCTTTACAGTCCCACCAAATTTGGCATATAGAGTGTCTGATCATGGCGTACGTTAGATAGGTTGTCTGATAATAATAAAGTTTGCTTAGGTGCCTGAGGCCTGTTGCATCGGCTGGCTGCATCTATGACACACTGTTGTGGCGTTGTTCCTGGTCTCATTCAGGGCGGAGATGGAGGTTGATATCTGCTGAAGCCATACTGTGTGGGGACGAACTCTTTTGCGCCTGCAGCCATCAGGGAAAGACATTGGCACTGAGGAGCGACTTGAGTAGTATCTTGTGGGTCAGGGTTTCCTGGTCCAGTCGTACAACATGACCAACAGAAACTCGGCGTCGGTCAACTGTTTCTGAGACTGGGAGCAGGCCTGTTTAAGCAGAGACCTCCATGTTGCAGATGTAGTCAGGCCATCAGATACCAAGGATACGCCACTGGTTGTGCATGTGGAAGGCCTCTAGTTTTGACATGTCATGTTTCAGCAGTCCAAGTTTCAGAATTGTAAAGTAGGACTGGTAGATGCAGTTTTTTGTCCCAAGGGAGATCTTGCCGTTACTCCACACACGTCAGAGGTCGTGCATAACAGACACAGATAGTCCGATCCGCCTTTGTCTGACTCACCGGGAAAACCCCTTGAAACGTCACATTCCACAGCCGACTAAATAATAGAACTCGTATTGTGCCAAGGTTTATAATCAATCCATGCTCCACATAGAAAAATAAAACGGTACAAAACACAACAAATCACTGTCGAGAGTGATCCTTTCACAGAATTCTGATCTGAAACCAACTACATATCAATCTTTATTTTCCGAACACAATATTGTAGTTGTACTGACAGTTGACACATGTAAGTATCTAGCCAGCCGTGGTATATGATGTTCCAAAGGGATTTCTCTATGAGCCAGAAGGCGTGTATCTAATTTTGTCATACTTAAGAAAATTGTAGAATACCTCCAGTATGAGAATGGAGACGGAAGCAGTGACCTCAGCACTGAAATGGATATCGGAGACTTCCATAACAAAGGCAGTCATCGTGACAGACGCGCAAGCCGTACTTCAGAAACTACAGAAGGGATGGCTTAGGTACGAGTGGATAGCTGCTGTTGAAGCCTCAAACCTCCAGGCGCTGACCTGGATCTACTGTCCTGCTCATGCTGGGGTTCAGGGCAATGAAAGAGCTGACATCTTAGCTTCACTGGCTCCCATCATGGGCACATTGGTGATGGACAGAAGTGACATTTTGAAATCAATCAATAACCGCCTGCTGGATGAGGACACCGCAATAGATGAAGCAGGAATCCACAGACTGCAAAGTTTCGACATAAAAGGAGGTTCGAGCGGAGTGGGGCGCAGGAGAGTGTACAACCAGCGAGCTACAGGCACCATCAGCATCTATTCCTTACACCATTTGATGAGAGAGACTGAGTACCTATGGGTATCCCCGGAGTGCAGTGACATTGATTCTTAGAAACAGAAACAGTAAAACCCAAAATGTCATAGCTTAGCATCAGAGTGAAACATGTGTTAGATGACATTTTTTTATTATAAGGACCATCATTTCCCATCAAATTAGACTGGAAAGAGTTAAATGATTTGTACTAACAAATTTGTTTCTTGTCTACTTTCTTTGTGTTTTCCATAATGTGTACCAATCATTTTGTTTCTTGTCTACTTTCTTTGTGTTTTCCATAATGTGTACCAATCATTTTGTTTCTTGTCTACTTTCTTTGTGTTTTCCATAATGTGTACCAATCATTTTGTTTCTTGTCTACTTTCTTTGTGTTTTCCATAATGTGTACCAATCATTTTGTTTCTTGTCTACTTTCTTTGTGTTTTCCATAATGTGTACCAATCATTTTGTTTCTTGTCTACTTTCTTTGTGTTTTCCATAATGTGTACCAATCATTTTGTTTCTTGTCTACTTTCTTTGTGTTTTCCATAATGTGTACCAATCATTTTGTTTCTTGTCTACTTTCTTTGTGTTTTCCATAATGTGTACCAATCATTTTGTTTCTTGTCTACTTTCTTTGTGTTTTCCATAATGTGTACCAATCATTTTGTTTCTTGTCTACTTTCTTTGTGTTTTCCATAATGTGTACCAATCATTTTGTTTCTTGTCTACTTTCTTTGTGTTTTCCATAATGTGTACCAATCATTTTGTTTCTTGTCTACTTTCTTTGTGTTTTCCATAATGTGTACCAATCATTTTGTTTCTTGTCTACTTTCTTTGTGTTTTCCATAATGTGTACCAATCATTTTGTTTCTTGTCTACTTTCTTTGTGTTTTCCATAATGTGTACTAACAATTTTGTTTCTTGTCTACTTTCTTTGTGTTTTTCATAATGTGTACCAATCATTTTGTTTCTTGTCTACTTTCTTTGTGTTTTCCATAATGTGTACCAATCATTTTGTTTCTTGTCTACTTTCTTTGTGTTTTCCATAATGTGTACCAATCATTTTGTTTCTTGTCTACTTTCTTTGTGTTTTCCATAATGTGTACCAATCATTTTGTTTCTTGTATACTTTCTTTGTGTTTTCCATAATGTGTACTAACAATTTTGTTTCTTGTCTACTTTCTTTGTGTTTTCCATAATGTGTACCAATCATTTTGTTTTTCACAAACTTTTAGTTGTGCATTCAATGTAAGTTTTGTACCAATTAGTTATTGTTTTTTCCATATGCTGTCTTTATATTTTAAGTATCTTGTACCTATAATTTTTGTTGTTTACAGATTTATTGAGATTATGTATTTGGGTGCAATATTTTGCAACTATAATTTTGTTTAATGGAGAGTTTCTTTGTATCATCATTAATTTTCTTTGTATTGCTAGTAATGTAATTGTGTTATATAATTAACTCATTTAGTTTTATTCTACCCTATGCTGAAGATGATAGGCAGAAATTTCAATGTACTGTCTTACCTGCAGTCTTCCTTTTCACTTAATTCTAGACATCACATCTTTAGAGATTAAGTAATGTTGTTGTTGTTGTTTAATGCCCACAATGAGTAAGTTTACTCTTTTGTGCTCCCTGAAAAGGATGTTTAGTGGCTAGTTGTAGCTTTCCTCACATCCCGAGCATGCTGTTGAAGGTTTACTGTGGTCTTTTAGGCGGTTGTGCTATATTTGGCTTGATCTGCGTGGCACTCGCTACTGCGGGGATCACTTCAATCCACATCTCAACCAGGCTGCCTTGAAAACAGCTTGTTTCCAGGGAACCCTACATGGAAGAGAGATTGTGGTCTCGGTCAGTTCCCTTTGCAATGTTAGAATGAATAGAACTGTCCCTTCTCATATTCATCTCTTCTTTTTTTTCAGGGTATGGTTGGAACGTTTCTCATCAAATTTAACATCATGTGGTGCAAGTTCAGAAAGACTTCTCTTTTGGGAAACTACCCAATATTTGAGGTGGGTAAACTAAATCAGACCATCTGAATGCTAGTGTGCTGGCTTCTCATGACAAAGGTGCTATGTTTGTTCTTGCTATGAGCGCACTATAGTTGACCAAGCTGTTATGGATACCTGACTTACTGTTAGTCCCCACTTGGGTCATGGCTCCAAAGTGCTATTCTTCTTCTGCCAGTTTTATTTGATTGCTGTTGTTTTTGTTTTGTTATTCCTGCCAAACTTTGAGATTTTACCCACAACAGACAAGCTTTTCCACTTCCATTCAGGCGATATGACACTATTATTTTAATTTAACTGAACAAGTCTGGGAAGTAAAGATGGTCGGCGCGATGCTGACCACATCATCTTTAGTGTGCAGTTGGTCAAGTAAATAGATGCCTAGCACCATATTGATAGATAGAGAGGTAGAATCAAGAACACAGAAAGCTAATGCGGTTTCTTATCAGCTCTCACCATTACTAAGACACAAACACATTCCAATGAAGACAAAGAAACAGCTGATAAATAGTATTTTTATACCAACTCTCTGCTACCAGTGTCAGACATGGACTTTCACCAAGGCACAAGAAAGAAAAATAATGGTATGTGAAATGAGGTGTTTGAGAAAAGATGTCGGGGTCACAAGGCTGGACAGACTATGAAACAAAGTAATCAGACAGAAGGTGGGTGCAACACTGTGCATGGAATTTATGGAAAGGCAGAGAATAAAATGGTTCGGACACCTGTCAAGAATGCAACCAAAATTATCAGCTGTTTGTATCTATAATACCAGACATCAGGGCTAGAGAGATGGAGGCAGACCATGAAAAATATGGATCAATGGTGTCAGTGAGACACTGAAGAAACCTGGAATGACAACATCATCTGCGATAAAGCTGGCACACGACAGAAAATTACACCTCTACACGACGTCTAACAACACAAGTGGATAGAAGATGATGATGAACACCATATTCCCAGCATGCCACACTGCATGTAACGGGATCTTTTTATACTAACTTTCTTCATTACTCCATTTGTTGATAGCTCCAACAATGCATTTGGAAGAATTTGTAGCAGATAAACAGATGATATAACAAATCCTAGGACTTACAGAAGCCAATGCAACACCTCAGTAAAGGAAATGTCTTTTCCCAAGGCCACTTCATTGCCAAAGGGGATGCTTCTTTGATTAACTGATGCTATCCTTCTAGCCCAATGGGGTTCACGAAGGAGACTTCATTTCAGGTCTTTGCTGGTCCCCCGCAGCTTTTTGAGCACTGCTGTTCCCCCAGGTCAGACTGCCTCTCGTTGGTCTGCATAAGTGGGGCAGTCCTGTAGGATACGTTCTGAGGTGTGTTTGGGTGCTCTGCAATCGCACATTGTGATGTCTCTAAGACCCATTCTGTGGAGGCGGGCCTTGAGTCTGCCCATCTCTGCCAAATTTATCTACGCTATAATTTTCTGGCTTGTATTCATGGTGCTGGTCTCTCCATTACATCCTCATGGATCATTTGATGAGTGTCTTTGCTTCTTTATAGCTCTATGGATGGCGGGTCTATGTGACATCACTTCTGGCTTTCGTGAGCACCTTTGACTTTACGCTTCCAAGGATCGCATAATGGGTGGGAATCCATTGGACTAGATCTGTTTTTTTGGGACAGCAACCCAATGTTATATTTTATTTTGTGTGAGCGTCTATCTTGTTTGGGGCTTGAGATGACTTGAAGTATGCTCCTGGAGTCTGTTAGAATGAGCATTTTCCTTGTAGTTGTGTTTTGACTGATGCTAGAAGAGACAAAATGTAATTGAACGTAATGAAACAGCAGCTAGTTTTCTACACAAACAATGCAAATGATCCCTTCATTATTTTTTTACTTTGGTATTCTCAGGTACTGGCTGTAACCTTCATCACTGCTATGCTTGCCTTTCCAAACCCTTATGCAAGAATGGACAACAGTGAGCTTATCAAAGTTTTAGTCAGCAGATGTGGACCAGAGGATGATTCAGAGCTCTGGTATGTGAAGGATTTGAATTTGTTATATCTCTTTTGTTGACCACTATTTATATTTGGCTGAATAGTATCTTGCAATCGAATACGGATAGTTCAAAGAGCAGCATGATAATTTGTTACCCTAAAACTTGGATAACTTTCAGTTTAATTTGCATCGGTTTGAACTAAATTAGTTTTAATGTATTTGCCCCATTTTTGTAATGATGTAACACTTTGAAACGTGATACGTTTTTGTTGATTACTTTATAGGAAATTGTTGATAGATATATTTTAAACAAGCTTCTGCCAGACAGGGCCAGACATTCACTCACTATTTGTATCTGTCCTCCGACCAAATAGTTAAAGGTCTTTATTCATATTCAGCAGAATAATAAAAACATCCGTGGAGTGCATCCCTACTTAATAGGTAACTAAAGAGAGTTGTGTATGTGTCAAGGTACCTCTTCATGTAAAATAAATGGCTACAGAAACCAGTACTGTGAGAGTACGTCTATGCTTTTGTTTTGTAGGTGCCCTTAAAAGCTGATAATTGCAGAAGTGGCCCTTTGCGTTGCACAGTTCAACAATTGGGACTACTTCTTTCTTTTGTCTAACTGCTGTTGCCTTGAGAAGTCACAGAGAGGAGGAATGAGTAGATGTCTGCTTTGCGCTAGATGGGAGGTTTATGCTGCCGGCATGTTGAACTTTTGGAGTTTCTTTTTTACCCTCTATCTATCATTGCAAGGGTCGACCTCTGAAAATTCCATGTGGTATGACCTTGCTGCAGGTTGACCATACTGCATCCTTGTCAAATGTCCAAACCACTTTATTTTCTTTGCTAAAGTTTGATTGTTTTTTACCCTCTTTCATTGCAAGGGTCGACCTCTAAAAATTCCTTGCTGCAGGTTGACCATACTGCATCCTTGTCAAATTTCCAAACCACTTTATTTTCTTTGCTAAAGTGCCACTTTATTTTCTTTGCTAAACTACCACTTTATTTTCTTTGCTAAACTACCACTTTATTTTCTTTGCTAAAGTACCACTTTATTTTCTTTGCTAACATACCACTTTATTTTCTTTGCTAAAGTACCACTTTATTTTTTTTTAAAGTACCACTTTATTTTCTTTGCTAAAGTACCACTTTATTTTCTTCTCTAAAGTACCACTTTATTTTCTTTGCTAAAGTACCACTTTATTTTCTTTGCTAAAGTACCACTTTATTTTCTTTGCTAAAGTACCACATTATTTTCTTTGCTAAAGTACCACTTTATTTTCTTTGCTAAAGTACCACTTTATTTTCTTTTCTAAAGTACCACTTTATTTTCTTTGCTAAAGTACCACTTTATTTTCTTTGCTAAAGTACCACTTTATTTTCTTTTCTAAAGTACCACTTTATTTTCTTTGCTAAAGTACCACTTTATTTTCTTTGCTAAAGTACCACTTTATTTTCTTTGCTAAAGTACCACTTTATTTTCTTTGCTAAAGTACCACTTTATTTTCTTTGCTAAAGTACCACTTTATTTTCTTTGCTAAAGTACCACTTTATTTTCTTTGCTAAAGTACCATTTTATTTTCTTTGCTAAACTACCACTTTATTTTCTTTGCTAAAGTACCACTTTATTTTCTTTGCTAAAGTATAGTAGTTAACCAATGCAGTCACCACATGCTGTACAAATTGTCTTTCATGCTGCATTCCATGCCCAGCACATCTCACATGTCTCTATCTTACATTTGGGCCTATCTAATAGGGCCCAAGGTTGACATTAATAACATAACGTAGGGATGATCAGCATATGTATCAGTGTGCTTTATCAGAAGGAGACAAGGAGTACGAATCTCACCACTCTATTCTCAATACTTGCTCTACGAACGTGTCCTGTTTTCTTGTTGGCAATACTGTCTCATATCTTAATTAATAATTGCAAATGTTCATGGAATTATTTTTATGTTTTTGTATAATTATATCCCTTAAATTTTCAACTGCGTTTTTTTGTTTACTCATTTCTACTTCTTATTCTTTGGTGTTTGTCCTATAAATGACCTTTTGTTGTAGTTTATAGCGAGGATGCGATATCTGCACATTTCAGCTGACACATTCAATTTCAGCTGGGTTTTGTTTAGGTACCAGGTTTGCCTTCATACTGTGGTCGTTATTCCCTTCGCCACTCTACACTAGTGCCGCCTGTTTCCAGGGTCGCTGCTTGGAGACGAACTAGGGTCTTGGTCAGCTCTGGTTTGCTGACCCTGATGAAAGCAGCCAGTGACTCATAGCTGGCTGCTGTCAGTTCATTCACTGTGCTGCATTTTCAGTTCCATTTATTTCTACAATTGACTGCAGTGGAATACAATCAGTAAAGGTAGTCCCAAGGCAGATACTACATACACTAGGAATAACGTATTAGACATTTCATTGTGTTAGGTCAGAACTTTATCTGAGGTATCAACATAAACATACCAGGCAGTTCAGATAAAGATATCCACTATATCCACATAAAGATATCCACAAAAGGTGAGAGGAGTTATGAAAATTTAAAAATATTAAGTCCATCGCAAAGTTGAGAATCTTCAACTCCATTGTATGTTGTTGTTGTTACTGAATGCACACAATGAGTAAGATGACTTCTTTGTGCCGCTTGAAAAGTATGTTAAGGGGCAAATTACATCCTGAGTGTGCTGATGAAGGTGGACCGGGGTCCTCCAGGCATTGTGCTATGCTTGGCTTCATCTGTGTATCACTCGCTACTACGCTGATCACATCGATTCCCCCACCTCATTAGTCCGGCTGCCATGAAAGTGGCCCATTTTCGGGAAGACCTGCTTGAAAGTAAGAAGGTGGTCTTTGTTTTACCAGACCCTGACTAACATTTTCCAATCAGTATGTTTTGCTTGACTAGACATTAGTCTCCTCTCCCCACAACTCCAATGTACAACTAGTTCTGTTTTATGGTTCTGAAACACGGAGAACAGCCAAACAGTCAATGAAAAAAATTACTACTTTCAAAGATAAGTGCTTGTACAAAATCAAGGAATTGAGGTCTTATGACATCAGTGGAATGTGACGTACATAGAAGGTGCCGGAAAGGCTACACATTATGAAAACCTGTCGGTAACATTATGAGACGGCCTCTTTTCTAGAATCCCAGAGACAAGAGAGGTAGAGGCAGATACACATAAAGGAGGAGTTAGAAGCAGACATAAAAGGCATATTAAAGGGAGTGCAAAGGATTTGATTGATTGATCTAGTTCTCATCCTTTGTAGCCTTTCCTTTGCTTCCTTTGTGGTCTAGCCTTTTCTGGCCTTGCCTTCCTTTCCTTTGTGACCTTGCCTTCCCTTTGCTTCCTTTGTGGCCTAGCCTTTTCTGGCCTTGCCTTCCTTTCCTTTGTGACCTTGCCTTCCCTTTGCTTCCTTTGTGGCCTAGCCTTTTCTGGCCTTGCCTTCCTTTCCTTTGTGACCTTGCCTTCCCTTTCTTTGTGGCCTTGCCTTCCCTTTCTTTGTGGCCTTGTCTTCCTTTCCTTTGTGACCTGGCCTTTCCAAATAGTAAGTTGGGTATTAATTAATAAATTAAAGCATGTTGAAATGAGGGATTGAACCCTGTCCCTTTGCCATGCCAGCAAGTGGTATAACCAGGATTTACTACTTCATTCATTGACACATTCATTGATGACCACATGATTAGAATGTACATTTGTATATACAAATATCAGAAGCTGCATATCAATACAGAACAAAATAAACCATTCTGGATTATTAAAGCCATGTTTGGACAATTACTAATAACATTTTGAGTTCATTAAAATATAAATTCTTCATAAGTGGATATAGACATGATGGAGAGAATACAAAGAAGAGCTACAAAAATGATTGTGGGATTTCAGAATTATAGTTATGAGGAGAGACTTAGAAAAACTGGTCTGCAGTGTCTAGAACAGAGAAGAATTTGAGGTGACTTATTACAGGTTTACAAATTTATCAATAGAAAGGGTAAATTAGACTATACCAAGTTTTTCAAAGCTCAACCGGCTACAAGAACTAGAGGGCACAGCTTCAAATTATTTAAAGGCAGGTCCAGATTGGATATTAGGAAATATTATTTTAGTCAGAGAGTGGTAAATGCTTGGAATGCATTGCCACAGGATGTGGTGGAGGCAGGGTCAGTTAACGTATTCAAAAATAGATTGGATGATCAGTCATTTTTATTATTGGTGGAGTGAAATAAACTGGTTGTATACAGACTCTGTGAGCATTCTAAACCAGTGAAATGAAGTTAAGTTCAGTATAATGAAATAAGCGTGTGTTTAAAAAATATTTACAATAGATATCTAGTGATTCATATTTTTTCCAGTGACTATTACCGTAAACCAAACATAACAAACCCCTACCAGTACACAGCAGTGTCAGGACCAGGTGTCAGTAGTGCCATGTGGAAACTGTTTCTGGCATTTGTCTTCAAGCTTATCATCACAGTTTTTACTTTTGGCATTAAAGTAAGTAGCTTATTTTTTAAGATACATTAAGAAACATTTCTGCATCAGAGGCTGACCTCAGTAGAATACCTATCTTTTACCTTTACCTCATTGTTTTATGAATTTGTATGGGCAGGTGCAGTTGTGGCAGTTAGGTTCGTGTTCAAGGTTTAAGTTGTTTGAGTATTTGTTAAATCCAATGTGTTCTGTCCTAAGTTGGAAGATTATGCTCTGCTCCCTGTGGTGAAGTTTATGTTTTTGTAAGTAAGATTTCTTTGCAGCATGATGTACATCATTCCTATTTGTTCTCAGTAACATTTTAATGAAGTTCTGTTCTGTTGCTAAGATTCTACTTCTCTGCACTCTGGGCATACTCATAGGTGCTCAGTCTCTCACAGTAAATGGTAAAGGGTGGGGATACTGATGCTTGTATCTTCTTACTGCTTGTTTGTTGTACACACTTCTCCATTATCTCTTGTGTTCCAATCTGCTTTAACCTTCTTTGATTTTGAAGCTCTGCAGTCTGTGAATTGCTGATTTATCTATTGCGGTGTCATCATCTAGCATGCAGTCATTGATAGACTTTAGAATGTCTCTATGTCTCTATCCATATCTAGTGTATGCATAATTAAAACTTGTGAAGCCAGGATGTCAGCTCTTTCATTGCTCTGGTCATCAGCATGACCAGGACAGTAGATCCACAGCAGTCCCTGCAGGTTTGATGTATCTGTAGTTGCCTTCCACTTGTGCCTTAGCCAGCCCTTCTGTACCTTCCAAAGTAAAGGTTTGAAGTCTGACTTGCAAAGCCCTGTTCAGGGCTTGGTATTGGGAGATTGAGAACGAATGCAGAAGAAGAAGAAGAGAATGAAGTCCGACATGATTACTGTCCATATTAAAGATGTCTCAGATAGTCATCTTGGAGCTTCAGTCACTGCTTCCATCTCTATTCTTGTACTGAAAGTTTTTGTCCTGTTTGCCCCCTTCTGCTTTGTAGCAACCTGACCTCTTACTCCATCAGAGAAGCTCCAACCAGTTATCTCACTGCAAAGCACCGATTCATCAGTATTTGATGATATGACCATACTGAATGTTATAATTTGTTACACCAATTTTATTGAAGTACGACAATCATGTGCAAATATGTCAGAACAGAATACAAAGATATAAGGACATTTATCATGTCAAGATGTATGTGTGCAAGAGTGGTTATTGTAACACATGTGTTGGAAACAAAGAGTAACCAGGGTCAGGTTGGTTATTGATCCAGAAGCCTGTGGGCGCCTGCCCTTTGGCCCAATGCCATATAGAGGTATCTGCAAGTGTATGTGAGCTGTTGTTTAGTTCCGTACAAAAAAGTGTTTCATTTATCTGGCTTTGGAGGAAGCTCTTTTCTAACAAAGGCTTGCACAGGACATTACAAAAGATGGCGTTCAACAGTTTCATAGGGATATGTGCACAGCTGGTGCTATAGGTCGGGGTAAGGTGAAACTTACTGGTTAAGACCCTTACCTCACATTTCATTCATGCTCTTAAAAACAGGCTGTATGACAGCAGTTGGACCAACAAGGTGAGGATCAACAGTGTAATCTCCTTAGTGGTATGAGGAGCCTCATATTGCACTACAGCCAGGAGGACCCTAGAAAATCAAATATTCCTTGGGATGTAAGACGAGCCACTGTAACCCACTATCAAAGAGATGTCAAGAGTTAACTCAGCTCATCATGAGTAGCTTTGAACATCAACAGCATGAGTAGCTTAGAACAGCAACAACATGAATAGCTTAGAACAGCAACAGCATGAGCAGCTTAGAACAGCAACACCATAACTTGCTTCGTACAGCAACAGCACGAGTAGCTTTGAACAGCAACAGCACGAGTAGCTTTGAACAGCAACAGCAAACATTTTTTTTAGTTATTCGTACAAAGTATTTTCTTTCATTAGTCACCTATGAAGTTACATATCCACAAAACATTTGTTACAATTACTTTCCATTGAAGAAAAATCATCTACAAAAGTTTCATCTATTGATTTCCCATGTGTTTCATGGAAACACCATATATTAAATAGACCAAAGTTTTTGGCCTAAACATTTTGGAAATGAAAACAAAACATTTATAAACATTCAATGCTTTCAGTTATATATCATATTTTTTTACATCTTTAGATATCATTAGTAAAACTTGCTGATATCATGTGAATACGTGCAAAGAAGTTTCCACATCATTGGTAGTTAGCAAATACGGGAGTTCAAATACCTAAGTAGTATGTTCACTGATGGCGACAGAGTGGACAGAGAGATTGCACCTTAGAATTCAGAAGGCGAACAGTGTCCACTATCAAATTATACTTATTTGGAAACACCCTAGAGTGCGTCTTTCCACTAAGAGGAAGCTGATAAATGCACTGTTCATTTCTACATTGTGTTACCAATATCAATCGGGGACCTTAATAGTAACACATAAGAGTATTATCCACAGCTGTGAGATGCACTGTGTGAGAAGTGCAGCCGGAAAGACAATCCATGACCGAATCTGCAACACGATGCTGGGGAAGATAGAGGAGACCAACCCAGTTAGTGCCTAGATTCAGTTCAGTTCAGTTCATCCCGTAACCCATCAGGTTGTTGGGGCACACATGAAGACACTCCCAGAATACCACACCATCTCTCTCTGTCTGTCGCCACCTGACGTATCTCACCAGGACGAAGGCCTGACCACTCAGTGATGTTGTCCACACATCTCTTCCTTGGACGTCCTCGCCCTCTCTGTCCCGGTACGGAACCAAAGAGTATCGAGTTGTTAATTCCGTTGGACCTCGCGACGTGCCCGCACCAGGCCATCTTTCGTCTTTTGATAGCTGTGAACAGATCTTCAAATGGACCAATAGCGTCTTCAACTCTCTGACGTATTTCTATGTTCGTGACACAATCTTTATATGTAACATTTAGTAGTTTTCTATAGCACCTCATTTCCATTGCATGTATTCTGCCCTGGATATCTGCTGTGATGGTCCAGGTCTCGCAGGCATACAGAAATATTGATAGCACCAAAGAGCGCATTAGTCTAACTTTTATGCCGATAGGGAGCCGCTTGTCTTGCCATATAGGTTTCAGCCGAGTCAGCGCCGCTGTTGTTTGTGCTATTCTTGCAATTATTTCTGGCTTTGATCCCTCTTCACTGATCAATGATCCCAGATATTTGCCTAGATTGACGCACAACAAATCAAGAGGTTTGGTCATTTGTCAGAATGCATAATGACCAGCCAGCAGTGAGAGCATATAATATGCAGGTCTCCTGTCCACAAGTAAGAGGCAGACCCCGATGTCAGTGGATTGAGGGTGTCTCTGACACTCTCAGGCAGTTACACCTAACGACAGCACAAGCCTCCCACTTGGTGCACAAGCCTCCCACTTGGTGCACAAGCCTCCCACTTGGTGCACAAGCCTCCCACTTGGTGCACAAGCCCCCCACTTGTGCACAAGCTTCCCACTTGGTGCATAAGCCTCCCACTTATTGCACAAGCCTCCCACTTATTGCACAAGCCTCCCACTTGGTGCACAAGCCTCCCACTTGGCGATGACAAGAAATCTACGTATCCCGCCTCTATGCAACGCTGCATGACAAGAGCAGTAGGACACAATAACAGTATAGCAGTAGGACACAATAACAGCATAGAAGTAGGACACAATAACAGTATAGCAGAAGGACACAATAACAGTATAGAAGTAGGATACAATAACAGTATAACAGTAGGACATATTAACAGTATAGAAGTACGACACAATAACAGTATAGAAGTACGACACAATAACAGTATAGAAGTAGGACACAATAACAGTATAGCAGTAGGACACAATAACAGTATAGCAGTAGGACACAATAACAGTATAGCAATAGGACACAATAACAGTATAGAAGTAGGACACAATAACAGTATATATGGCTGCTGCTTGGTTTGGAATGTTCCTCGTGCAGGGGATGCAATCATGTTATGTATTAGTTAATGAAGTTGTGAATAACTCACTCATCAATTTTTTTGCTTATATTTATCTGGTTTTGTTTGGTGCCATCATTATCATATCCCTTTTGTGTGCTCCAGTAAGAGCATAAGACCACCACTATGGTCTGTAACAATGGAGCAGTAGTGTGTACAGTCAGCGAGCTGCAGAAATTATCAGTATCCATACCCTATGCTATTTGCTGGAAGAGACTGAGCACCTGTGGATCTGCCAAAGTGCTTTGTTATCAACTCTTCAAACCAAACAACATATAACATTCAATCAGACGTAAATCATGGACTGTCTGCAGACACGTATAGATTTGGGACAGTGCTCATAGCTTTTCTTATTACATTTTTTTGGTTTGTTCTGTGGTTTTGTCTTATTTATTAATACGGAACATATTTTATTGTAAGGTTCCAGCAGGTCTGTTTGTTCCCAGCTTGGCTATTGGGGCTATTGTTGGGAGACTTGTTGGTGTTGGTTTTGAGCAGTTGGTTGTGTAAGTAACTTCTTTCATTTTCAAATAAGTGTGTTTGAGGGGGCATCGTAGTTATGGTTAGGTGACACGGCTCACAACCCAAAGGTGCTGGGTTTGCACCCCATCACAGCACCGGGAAGCAAACCCTTAAAAATTAAGGAGAAAGCAGACCCTTACATAAAAGGCATGCTGAAGTTGGATGCACTGGGCCGACGGGCACATAATAAAAACATAGTGAACTAAGGCGAACACACACAAAATAAAAATAATATGTGAATTTCATCATCATGTATCTGTTTGGTTCCCCTAGGAACATTCGGTTGCAAAAGATGCTCTTCTTGAGCTTCTCCAACGAGACCTCGATTAAAATGTCCGTATCTTCTTCTTCTTCGTACGCCGTCAGACGTCAACCTGTATTTTTTCGAAAAAGGCAGCGGTCATCCTGAGGCTTTCGACAAATGTCCGTATGATGGTGTGGTGGTTGTTAATGCCCACAATGGGTTAGTAACCCTTCTGTACCCCCTGAAAAGGATGGAATTTGTGGCAGAATGTAGTAGCTTTCCTGACATCCCGAGCGTGCTGATGAAGTGAACCGGGGTCCTCCAGGCGGTTGTGCAATGCTGGGCTTCATCTGCGTGTCACTCACTACTACAGGGATCACATCAAACCTCACTTTGTTAGCCAGACTGTTGTCCTTGACAACAGCCTGTTTCCAGGACGACCAGCGAGGAGGTCAGGTGCGGTATATTTCTCCTGACCCTGGCTAACATTGTTTGATCAGTGTGTTTTGCCTGACTAGACGTTAGCCTCATAGTCCCCATCCGTATGGTATGACATTTTGTTTGTTCTGCCATGGGGTCAACTGATGTCTTTTAGTTCTCTTCCCTCTGGAAAATGACTTATTATTTACTATTTTATTTCTATATCATATATGGGGGAATGTTTCTAGAGCCTTCATTCAAACCCAGAAGGTGGGAACTGCGTGGTATAGTGGTTAAGTGGCACGGCTCACAACCCACAGGTGCTGGGTTTGCTCCCCAATCACAGCACCAGCCGTTACCCCGGATAAGCAAACCCTTAGAAAATGCAGGAAGAAGCTGACCATTATATAAAATGCATGCCGAAGTCAGATGCACTGGGCCAACAGGAGCAAAATAAAAACATAGTGCAACGCACACAACCATGGGGATTAGAAAAATAAGGCAAATGCGAAAAAAACCAGAAGGCTACACACTCTGCTTGCTTTTGGCGTGCATGAATAGCGCAGTGTTAAATATTATAAGCTAGAGAGCCTTTCACTCTAGAAGGATTACATGAGGGCCAGTTTTTGTCTTTATGTCGATAATAACAAATAAGTGTATGTCTGTTTATAGAAGAGCAGAAGATATAAAAACAAGAATCTATATCATGTTCAAAAGGGAGAGGTGACTAACGTCTGGTCAGGCAAAACATATGACCAGACATGTTATTCTGGGTCAGCAAAAATATACTGGTCAAAACCCGTACCTCGATTTCCTCACAGTTTTTTACTGGGAATGAGCTGTTTTTCTTGGCAGCCTGGCTAACGAGGTGGAGTATTGACGTTATCCTTGTATTAGTGTACAACATGCAGATGAAGCCAAGCATAGCACAAGTTCTTGGAGGACTCCAGTCCACCTTCATCAGCCTGCTCAGGATGTATTAACATCCTTTTTAGGATGCACCAAAGGGTACACTTACTTATTGTGGGAATTCACAACAACAACATGTAATGTTTATAAGGCCTTCAGACACTAACAGCAAAAATAAATGGAAATCTAAGTGATATGGATGGTGACTACTAGAGCAGGGAATCATCCTCATATCTTGTCATGTCGCCCCATATTTAATATCATCCCATATCTTGTCAAGTCCTCCCATATCTTGTCATGTTGCCCCCATATTTGATATCATCCCATATCTTGTCATGTCGCCCCCATATTTAATATCATTCCATATCTTGTCAAGTCTCCCCATATCTTGTCACGTCCCCCCATATCTTGTCATATCACCCCATATCTTATATCATTTTATTACAAAACTCAAGGAAGAGTGTATAATGGAAAATCTTCTTTCAGAACACAAACTGACTCTTTAGTAATACTCCATGAAGGAATTGTGTCGATAGAATAGTATGCGCATGCACAGTATAGTGTACAACATGGACGGCCCACTGTTGACTTTTGAAAGAACAAATAGGCGTTATTCGTCTTTTGTGCCCAGATGGAGTGAAACCTTCTGAAATCTACAGAAGAATGAAGGTTTAGTATGGAGACAGTTGTTTGAGTTAGAGAAGAGTATATGAATGGGTAGAAAGATTTTGAAATGGAAGACAGAACATCACTGATGAATCGCGGCAAGAGAGACCAGCATACGTGACAACTAACACAGTGAAACAGTAGATCGACCAGCTAGTTCACGGCAAGTGACATATCACTAATGATGAAATAGCCGTAGAATTCAACATGAGTCAAATCACTGCACAAAAAAACTGTCCATGACAACCTCGGTTATAGGAAAATGTGTAGGAGATGGGTCCCAAGGCAGCTAATGGAGGAGGTGCAAAATTGTCAAATGTCACACCAAAAGACTTTTTTCTAAAAGGCATCCACTAGCTAATGGACATGTAAAAAGAAGGGTGTTGCCAGGCATGGTAACTATGTAGAAAAATAACAATAAAAATGCCTGGTTCGAACTCTTGGTACGAAGTGGAAGATTGGGAGATAGACACGAATCTCCATCTAATCAATAGGCCGGAGGATAGCCCTAGCTTCTATTCTAGAACATGGCATACCACCTCGACTCCAGATTTGGCCTTCTCCACAATGGACATTCACCATAAAATAGACCGCCAGGTGCTAAACCAATTGGCAGGTAGCGACCACAGGCCAATTAGGCTAGAAATCGATATGGAAGTAGGCCCACAGGAAACAAAACTGCTCCCACGTTGGAATTACAAACGAGCCGACTGGGACAGATTTGCAATCCTGACAGATGGGCTGTGTGAAACCATCAACATACGGAACAACAAAATTAAACCCATGGGGGAAAGCCTAAGCAAAGCAATAATGCAAGCTGCCACTGAAACCATCCCAAGAGGGGCAAGGAAAATTATAAGCCCTATTGGAATGATGAGTTGCAGAAAATGGAAGATGCAGTCACAAATGATAGGAACATGGCAGAGCGAGAACAATCAATAGAGGCAAATATTGCCCTCAAAGCCGCCACGGCAAAATACAAATACACTCTAAATCAAACAGCAAGAGAAAGCTGGAAAAACAAAAAAGAAAGTCTGAACTTAGACAAAGAAGGGAACAAACTATGGAAGTTAGTCAGAGCCATAAAAAACGAAACCCCGTCAAACAAACAAATTACCATCAAGCAGGGTGAAAACTTGCTCACTGGAAAAAAAGCTGCAAACGCTTTTGCCGAACACTATGCCAAAGCGAACCACATAGATGTCCCTGCAGATAGGCATACAGACATCAATGAAGAGCAAAAGGGGCACGACAACATCAATATGGCACCAGAAGAGCATATGATGGCAAAACTAACAATGAGCAAAATGGAAGAGGCCATGAGAACATTAAAGAAAAGGAAATCTCTCGGAAAAGACGGGATAACAAACGAAATGCCGATGGGGATGGGCCAAACAGTAAAGAGGAAACTGCTATCAGTCCTAAACCAAAGCTGGAAAAGGGGTATTGTACCCCAGGCATGGAAAGACGCAGTACTTGTACCAGTACCAAAGAAAGGAAAAGACAAAACCGATCCAAATGGATACAGGCCTATCAGCCTACTGAGCTGTGTCAGCAAACTGTTGGAACGTATAATAAACACCAGACTGATGTGGCATCTGGAAGAAAAACGGATACTAATTCCACAGCAAGCAGGCTTTAGATAGCACAGATCCACTGAGGACCAGGTCATCCTCATAGCCCAGGAAATAGAAGATGCCTACCAGGAGCAAAAGCATACAGTAGCGGTTTGGGTGGACCTGGAAAAGGCATTTGACAAAGTCTGGAAAGATGGACTTAGAATCAAGCTAAGAAGAAGTGAAGTTTGTGGGAAAATGTACAAGTGATCAACCACTACCTCAAAAACAGAACGGCCAGAGTCCAAGTACAAGGGCAGATGAGCAAAAAGGCGACACTTGAGCAGGGAGTACCCCAAGGGGGAGTACTGTCACCCACACTCTTCCTGGTGTATATAAATGACATTACAGAGAATATACCAAGAAGAGTTCATAGCTCAATGTTTGCAGACGATCTGGCTATGTGGACCTCTGAAAAGAATCTCACCATAGCAAGAAATTGGATGCAGCAGGCCTTAACATCGCTGGAAGAGTGGGCGAACTCATGGCTGGTCAAAATAAACGAGGACAAAACCACATGCACAATATTCTCGCTATCAATCAAACCCCAAAACACCAAATTAACGGCAAATACCTTCAGCC
The DNA here is from genome assembly GCA_036924085.1 of Ariolimax columbianus. NCBI lineage: Eukaryota > Metazoa > Mollusca > Gastropoda > Stylommatophora > Arionidae > Ariolimax > Ariolimax columbianus. The sequence continues at coordinate 49,207,878 of JAVGWX010000018.1, forward strand.
AAACGACAACCCAAACTATCTGGGAGTCGCATTTGATCGGCGCATGACATGGAAAAGTCAGATCGAGAGAAACCGAATGAGAGCCAGAGAAAGAATGGCAATCATGAGGAAACTTGCTGGCACAAGCTGGGGAGCAGACGAAAGCATACTAAAGAAACTGTACACTGGAAGAGTGAGACCAGTTCTCGTGTATGGCATTGTGGCATGGACAACAGCAGCAAAGGCGAACTTCGATAAAGTTAGCAAACTCCAAAACCAAGCCATGAGAGTTATAACAGGAGGCATGAAGTCAACGCCAATTGTAGAACTTGAAAAGATTACAAAACTGCAAATCCATGGCCGACAGAAGAGACTGCAGAGCCCAGCTGCAATCAGAGAAACTCAGAAGACTGACTGAACTCCCAATGCACCAGAGACTAAACAATTTCGGAAATGGGAAGCTAAAGCGAAGAAACTTTGCAGAAATAGCCAAAGCAAAGATGCACGAAGACCCTATGAACGCACTAACCACACCAAAGCCCATCCCTACTGTACGAAAACCTACCTGGAGGCAGCATATATTTCCAGAGGTGGTAGAAAATATTCCAGGTATTAGAAACAAAAACTGCCAGTCTGAAAAAGAAAGAAGAGATACTACCCTGAGTTTCATTGCGGAAAACTACCCAAGCATGGACTGGACCCATGCATACACCGATGGTTCCGTAACAAATACAACACAGAACGGAGGGGCAGGAGCATTCCTGGGCCTACCAAATGGCAGAAAAATAACACTGTCATTCGCTACTGGAAAATACACAAGCAATTTCAGAGCGGAGTCAGAGGCACTGAGGGTGGCAGTGGAAGAAATGGTGACAGGTAAAAGGAATGAAAGCCACATAGTCCTGCTTACAGATGCACTGGCCGTAGTCACAGCACTGAAAAGCCAGAAAAATACTGAACTTAATGAATTAAGAGCAGTACTCTGTCAACTATGCCAGCAGGCCGCACCAAAAAGAGTAGTGGTGCAGTGGGTTCCATCTCACTGCAACATCCAAGGCAACGAGGAGGCAGACAGACTGGCAAAAGAAGGTGCAAAACTACCACAACCTGATACTAGTATGACATACAAAGAGTCAAAACGGCTTACTAGAGCTAGATACATGACCAAATGGGAAACCGAACATACTGGCTACACCAAAAACGATGCCTATTACCAGTTGAACAGAAAGGAGCAGGTCGTGGTCTTCAGACTTCGCACTGGCCACAATAGACTCAGGTACCACCTATTCAACAAATTGAAGATTTGGTACCGTGTGGTACCGGCAAAATGACCGCTGAGCATTTGCTGCAAAACTGCCCAACATACGAGGATCAGAGAGAGCAGATGTGGCCATCACCAGTGGCAACACTAGACAAGCTCTATGGCAGTGTCGACAGCCTCAGGATGACGGCTGCTTTTTTCGAAAAAATAATGGTTACTGTCTGACTGCGTACGAAGAAGAAGAAGAACTCTTGTAAAAATGTTATTAAAAATTGCTGTTACTTTATGATTGTCCCTCGCATATATTGTTGTTGTTATTATGTGGGATCATCAATTTATACTTAGTGTTTAAAATCATGTCTGTCTTCTTCTTCTTCGTTCGTTCTCAACCTCCCTCTACCAAACCCTGAACAGGGTTTTGCAAGTAGCAGGATATAGTCCTGTTGCTAGTTTACAGATTGACTGTGATATTTGCACCTTTTGGTCCAACACATCTGTCTTCGGCTGCATCATGTCTGTAATTGTTATAAACAGATCTCTGTTCTTTGTTTTATTTACAAAAAAGCTTGAAATATGATTTTCAAAATAGATTTTTAATTTGTGTACATTTGTTTGCAGTAATAACCCAACCAGTGCACTCTTTTCTGGGATCTGTGAGTCTCCAGATAGATGCACTGTAACACCTGGCCTATATGCCATGGTTGGGGCAGGGGCTGCACTTGGTGGTGTCACTCGCATGACAGGTGAGTGCAGGTGTCTTGTGAGTAAGTGAAAGGGAGAGGTTATAGAGATGGTGGCTGTGAATGAAGAATGAGGTTAATGCCAAATTGAAACCAGGGCATTGTTTAAAGAAGTGACTACTCTCTCTTAGTGAATCCTCTACTACTCCTTGTATGGTTAGTTAGTTGCCCATTGCAAGGGGCATCATCATCAGATTTTTGTCTTGAGGATGTCTTGCACTGTACTTGGATGAGGGCAAACTGCACTGGTCATCACTCTCTGGTCCTGCGCTACCTTAGACCAGTGGCAAGACATAAGTCAAGATGACTGGAGGTAACTCTCAGGAGGCAGACTCTCTGGTCCCATCTCCTTTGAGACCAGGGATCATTTGAAAACTTGTGGGTTCCTGGTCCTATTTTCCATCATTTGCGTTCATTGCTTTGAGAGGCAAAGGCCTGACCTTCAGAAGACCCTGCAGGGTATGTAGACAACTAGGCTCTCATTCCAATTGTATAGTTCAAAAGTCACAAAGTCTTCCCTGCGCAGTCAATCTGGCATTGGAAGGGTCTGAGCCGATGGATTAGGGGTTGTCATTGGCCGTCTTTCCTGATCAGAGGGCAAGTACTGATCAAGGTTGTTAGTTTCACTACTTCTGTCTGGCTGCAGCACTACTCTCTCTACCTCTATCCCATGGTGTGATAGTTATTTCATACGTTGCATTTCATCCTGCCGAATGCTCCACGTGACGCATTCAAACCGGTTTTTGTTGTCTATGTCATAGATTGCTTTAGACCACTGAGGCCTAGTCAACTATCACCTTGCAGCGAATATTACTAGAATTTTTTATATACAGCCCCTTCTCATGCAGAAAATCTATGAAATCCACGTAATAGCATCCTTACTCGTGCACCCCTTGTATATATTTGCATCGAGTGTACGAGCAAACAGGAGATTGGTTTATTGTGTCTTACAATAATGAGAGGCCACTACCTTTTTGGCATTCATGAATGTATGCCACTATTGGGTAGGAATTTTGTTACTTTTAAAATTTTTGTTTAACAGCCTGCTCTTTTCAATTTTGAACTACAAAGGTTTCTTTTGCATGTACACGGGACCTCAGAGCTTATCATTCGTCTCTGATAGGACTAAGTGTGATATCATTTCCTTTCAGACTGAAGGTACTTGAGACTTGCAGAATTTAAATACTAACCATTTCATGCATTTGTTCATTCATTACCGATGGCAAGATCGTGTCACTGACATCGAGGTTCTCTCGAGGGCTAACATGCCCAACATCCATGCACTGCTAGAAAAAGCACGACTAGGATGGGCCGGACACCTCGTCCGTATGTCAGACGAGCGGCTCCCAAAGAAGCTTCTCTACGGCGAGCTGAGAGAGGGATGGCGCGAGAGAGGTCGCTCAAAGGAACATTTTAAAGACGGTCTGAAAGACTCACTGAAAAGTTGCCAGATAGACATCGACACCTGAGAATGTCTTGCGCAAAACAGATCTGACTGGAGAAGCGCAGTCAAATCGGGTGTAGCTACCGGCGAAGACCACCGTGATGTGAAAGCCCAGAGCAGACGCGAGACCCGGAAATCTCAAACAACGGGAACACCATCACCTTCTACAAACCTCGTGTGCCCGATATGTAGCAGATGTTTTCGTGCATTGACCTGTTCAGCTACATGTGCACCCACACCCAATAGGGAAAACTGTGACAAGGATGATGTCGGCGGTCCTCATCAACGATGGACAGCTATTACCTCTCAGTAAAAACAAAACCCCACCTCCCTCTAAACTAAGTCAAACGATAACCCAAGAATTCCTTTCTCATCCTTCCAGTTTCTCTGGTGGTGATCATGTTTGAGCTAACTGGTGGTCTAGAGTACATAGTGCCCATGATGGCTGCAGCAATGACCAGTAAATGGGTAGGAGATGCTCTGGGCAAAGAGGGAATGTATCCTTGCAATAAGAATAACAGTATTTTCGTCATATTTTCCTACTCTAAATTTTTTATTGGATTATTTCATTGTGTATGTTCATGCACAACTTCATCATATCTATAATGTATCACTTTTAGAAGTAAAGTAATTTTTATTCAGGATCATTCTCATTCAGTATTATCACGCCGTACTGCTAGGTACTTTGTGAAGGTAAAAAAGTAAAGTAAAGTAACCTTTATGAAAGAACAAAGTTGTATAGTTTTGTGACAAAGTGACCAGCGGACGATTGGAATGTTCATGCCTGCATAAAGTCTCCCCTGCGCAGTCAATCTGGGTCTGAGCCGATGGATCAGGGGTTGTCATTGGCCAAGTCCAAGTCTTTCCTGATCAGAGGACAAGTACTGATCAAGGTTGTTAGTTTCACTACTTCTGTCCAGCTGCAGCACTACTCTCTCTATCTCTTCCCCATGGTGTGGTAGTTATTTCATATGTTGCATTTCATCCTGCCCAATCTCTCTATCTCTTCCCCATGGTGTGGTAGTTATTTCATATGTTGCATTTCATCCTGCCCAATGCTCCATGTCATGCATTACTGCCGTAGGGGTGTGAGGTGTTAGCGATCTCACATTTCAAAGGCTATTTGAGGGCGGTAGCCATCTCCTCTCCCTCGCCGCTTTTACTTTGCTTTTCAGACATTGCGGTCTGAAAAAATACTAACCACTGTTCTACACGGCTCCCTTTGTGAAGGTGCATCTATATAACCAGCAACTGAAAATAGAGGCAGGCTAGAAAAGCCAGTGAAATGATGCCTTCATATCATGCATACATTTCCTGCCCACACTGTCTGAGGTCTTTCATTTTTACTCTGCATCCCACAACTGCTAGTCAAGTACCCATTTAGATATGAATAGACTGGAGCAAGATTGGGAATAGAAAGAGAATTACTGAAGGAGATAAAAATTAGGCAAATAAAATATTGTGGTCATTAATAGATGGACTAACTACAGTCTGTACTGTTTTGGATCATTATAGATGCCGCCAGACCTCGGATTTGCCTGGAATTCACACTAGTCGACGACTTACACTTGTGTTCACGGAAACGTGGTGTTGTTTTCCGTCGGGACTTGTTATTTCGTTCTTTTTTTGTGATTTCTTCCATCCGTTTATCCTGGTCTGGACGCCGGCTGAATGGAACTACGCTTATACCTGTGTCGTATTTCACGGGTTAGTTCTGCCGGTTTACCTTCACGAATTTGGCGTGTGGGAATTTTAGATGCTACTATGATGAGCTGAATACAGCTGGGGAGAGATGCCAGACCCACTCACACGCTGAGTGTTGTCCATACGACCTCTTGTGGTTATCGAAAAGGCACGACAAACTGCGTTAGATGCCAATTGCCATCCCACCTTTCTACCCTGCGGGTTACATGTTCAAGGAAAGGCTTCGGTGGTAACCGTGAGGCAAAATCTGCATCCTATGCTATCTCCAGTCGTCTCGATGAATGTCTTGCCACTGGCAAAAGGTAGCTTAGGCTCTGTAAGTGAGGTTGACAGAAGGCGCAGTTTATTCTTCACTTTAATCCAAATCACTGCGCAAGTCACCCATTTCAGCGGACACAGCAAGAGATACGACTGTCCACACGGCTGAACAAAGAGAGTGGTCTTCATCACTTGTGATGGACAACTATTAACTACAGTCTGTCCAGTGTACCATCAAGACAAGAGACAGAGGATGTTGGAGGTCCATTGCAGCCAACCTTCTATGTGGAGGCTGCACTTGACAGAAAATGAAGACTAGAGCATGCCATCATTTTGGGATTTAACTTAACTTCTTTATACTGGTTTAGAAGACTGCAGAGTCTGTATACAACCAGTTTCATTTACATTTCCTTGCTCTAAAAGCTATGCGCATTCAATTTTTTCTTAAATGAATTTATTGTCCCTGCCTCCACTATATATATTGGAAATACATTCCAAGCATTCACCACTCTCTGACTAAAAAAATATTTCCTAATATCTAATCTGGACCTCTCTTTAATTAATTTGTAGCTATGCTCTCTTGTTCTTGTGGGTGGTTGTATTTTGAAAAACTTGTTATAGTCTAATTTATCCGTTCCTCTGATTTAGTTTGATGGCTTTACTGTGAGAGACAAGTGCTGTTAATGCTCTACTACTAGTTATAGGTATGCATGCAAAATTGTATCTTGTGTACATGTCTCAAGACATATATTAATAAAGAACTTGTTGGTGTTATTGTGTTGTATGTTAGTTTCTGAGATACAAGAAGAGGAAGGTGATAGTGGTGAAAAATAGCACAAACATACAAACTCACCAGGCAGCAGGGTCACTTGGTTTAAAAAAAAATTTTTTTTAATTTGCAGAAAAACAAACTAACACTACAATTGATGTTTACTGTAATCGCTATGTGTGTCACTTCAATTATAAATGTAATTATTGTATCTACAGAAACATACTAAATAGATCTACCTCAGAAAAATCCATTGCAGAAATTTAACTCTCCAATTCTCAATAATGAGTGAATCTTCAAATTCAAGTGAAAAACAGAAGAAATCCTTTCCAAAATCTAAAACAAATTAAAAAATAGCCATTGTTTTCATCTAACCATACATGATTGGTTGGAAGTCTCTACAATCAAAAGAGCAGTATGTTCCGCCATTTCTATGGCATTAACCCGGTAGTTTATATACGATAAAGCAATGGAGTATATGTGAGCCTTAACTAAATCAGATATGATGCCCACATAGCACTTAATGGGTACCCATTCCTAAACTCCAAAGAAGAATTTACCCATACCACAATTGCAGCTGATGTAATGAAACCACGGTAAGTTTACTGCTATGTACTGTCAGCTTTGAATAATCTTCTTAAACTATTAATGAACTCTTCAGCATTTTGACTGCCATAACTCTTATGTTAATATTAAAAAAGACTTCACTAACAGCATTAACAAAATTTATCGTCTTCTTTGTCCATGTATGTTTGTTAAGGGTCGTTGAGATATGTAATCTTCTTTTGTGTGGACATTATTTTCAACCTATACCTCTGTAGTGTTTTTGACCACATCAATTCATCTTTTATTGTTTTTTTTAATTTGATTTTTAATGCGCAAATGTTAAAGCAACTAATCTTCAACAATGGTCTAGTCCCCAGAATGTCTTTGTAGCAATTTGATTTTCTCCTGTATTTCGTTATCCTAAGCATCTTCTTCATTTACAGCTATAGATTGATTATAGATTATGTATTTCATGCAGGGTACCAGTAAATTTCAAATGAAGTATATCACATTAACATAGAACTGCTTTGAGCCACTCACTACGTCAGATAAGTTGGTCGATTGTAGCACAGAAAACTAGTATAGTGATACAATGAATTCTGAAAGTACTGAAACACTTCCTTCCCATCTAATCCAATGATTTAACTTACCACAGCTTAATTCACAAATTTACTTCAGGGGGGAAAAGATGAACAAGTAGTAATTACACCACATTAACATAGAAGACAAAAGTCATAGAGGAACAGAAAAAACAGTTTCAAATTACATCAACCAAAAATGTCCACATGCTTACTCAGCCAAAGATGCATTAGAAATGGGAGAGGAGACATCACTATAAAACTAAAAAGCGAAGTATACTCAGCAGCATTTGCCACTGGGAGACAGGGCATAAACTTCCGTGCCGAAGCCAGTGCCCTGAGACAAGCAGCTGAAACCCTTATAGACCACAAGAAACAGGAAGAAAAGCAAGTGGTCATTCTCACACGCCCTCTCAGTGTTAATGACTCAAGAACCGGCACAAAAATGAACTCACCGCTCTGGCAGACTTGCTTGAACACCTATCCCAGTGCTTAAAAAAAAAGCACAATCCAGTGGATACCAGACCACTGCAACATGTCAGACAACAAGGAGGCGGATAGACTCGCCAAAGAGGGAGGAATGCTGCAGTAGAGTGATACAGAAATTACATACAATGAGATAAAAGCAGCCATCAGGGCTGGAAATGGAAAAAAGACCACCCTGGCCACATAGAAAATAATGCCTACCACTAACTCTCCAGGCAAGACCAGGGGATCATTCTCCAGGTACACACAGAATACAACAGACTGAGATGTAATCTGTACAATAAGTTCAAGATTGGCACTACAGACATTTGTGCCTGCCGCACAGCCCTCATGATGGTAGAACACACTGTATACCGACAAAAGAAGTAGCATTTCGCAACAGTCAGTGTCCTTCCACGAGAAGCTGTACGGAAGTGCACAGAGCCTCAAGTCGACTGCTGCCTTCGTTAGAGTCATTGAAGTCGAGGTATGAAGACAAACGAGGAAGAAGGAGATGAATTATACCACACCATGTTTTTCAATTTATTAGTAAGGGGGCTGTGTGGTTTAGGGGTTGTGGGCCTGGTTTACAATCCCAACGCACCAGGTTCAAATCATGTCATGTTTAGTTGGACAGACCAGTTTAGACATGGATTTTTTCATGGTATGACCACTTCCCAGTTGACCCAGCTATAAATGATGTCAAGGGAAAATTACTGAGCCACCGCAATAGCTGCAAAATTTATGCTCTGTTGTCAGTACTTTAAGCACCAATGAAAGGGACTGAGCACAAATGGCTGTGCTCAGCTGCAGTGAAGTCGATTCTGTGAGCCATTTTCAGTTGATTTGTTAACTCATCACTCCATAGTATTTTAGGTGATTAAGCACATATATTCTTGCAATGTAGAACAGCCACTAGGAAGTACAGGTATATTTAGAAATTTTAAAAATACTTGATATGGAGAAAATGTTATGTATAAGTATGATAACTGTGCAAGCCAATATATCAGCTCTACTGCATTATTTGTGAGTTGATATATCAACTCTATGGAGTGAGTCAGTTAATCTATATTTATTTTACTTTATTTTTACAACTAATTTTTGTTGTCGCGAATGTGGTTAATCTTGTTCAGTGGGAAAAAGTTGCCATCATTAAAATTTGAATCTGTTCCTTTATTTGTAATACTCTCTCTGTCACTGATCTCTCTTTATGTTCTTTGTAGTTAACCTTCTATTTTCCGGATTGCAAAATTACGTAAATTTCCTGTATCTGCATAATTTTTCAGCACGTCATGCTGGAGGTGGTTTTTGATTTTGAGAACCTCTAATTTAATTTTTTTTTTAATTTTGTGTTTGTGTCTCAAGACATATATTAATAAAGAAGTTGTTGGTGTTATTGTGTTGTATGTTAGTTTCTGAGATACAAGAAGAGGAAGGTGATAGTGGTGAAAAATAGCACAAACATACAAACTCACCAGGCAGCAGGGTCACTTGGTTTAAAAAAAATTTTTTTTTAATTTGCAGAAAAACAAACTAACACTACAATTGATGTTTACTGTAATCGCTATGTGTGTCACTTCAATTATAAATGTAATTATTGTATCTACAGAAACATACTAAATAGATCTACCTCAGAAAAATCCATTGCAGAAATTTAACTCTCCAATTCTCAATAATGAGTGAATCTTCAAATTCAAGTGAAAAACAGAAGAAATCCTTTCCAAAATCTAAAACAAATTAAAAAATTGCCATTGTTTTCATCTAACCATACATGATTGGTTGGAAGTCTCTACAATCAAAAGAGCAGTATGTTCCGCCATTTCTATGGCATTAACCCGGTAGTTTATATACGATAAAGCAATGACCCTAGAGCTGGCGGCATGCAGCGTCAGTGGAACGGAGCCAATCGTCTTAATCTCATGCCTTTGAAACGGAAAAGGTTAACTACACACCCAGTCTGTATCTAGATTGAAGCTCAAATTAAGAACCATTTAGGAAGATATAAAAATATTTTTACAGTCTACAGCAGAAAGGGAGAATTCCAATGAACCTGACCCACCAATGATTGCTGTTTTGAAGGTGTAATCAGCCTTGCCATCTATTAGGTGTACCTTGTCATCACCAAAATGTTTCAGTTTCCTGTAGAGCATAGGTCATCGATGAATACTGACTAATTTTCCTGTACTGTATCATCCATTCAAGCTTTCTTCACATCTCCTTTATGTATATTGTGTCTGTCTTCTTCCTGTGTATTTTTGTCTGCCTGTTTCTCTAACTCTGGGAATTTCTGCTATCAGCTGGTTTCCTTAATGTGTGTCCTACACTTTTCCAGGTTTTTAAGATCCATTTCTACTGCTATTTTCCTGGTACTTTCCAACTTTTCACATTCACTCAATCTATCAAATCTAAGATGTCAAGGTCTGGGAAGAGAACACGTATAAGAGGCTCTCTTCCTCTTTCCTTGTGGATTCCATGTTAGTGCCTGCCTGTCCATGTTTGATGGTGTTTTCCGTAGTGTATGTCCTATCCAACTCCATTTCCTATATTTGATATGTTGCTCCACTGGTTGTTGTTGGCTCCATTCTAATAAGTCTACGTTACTCACCTTGTCTTGGCAGCCTATACTTTATCATTCTTAGACATTTATTGAGGAAGTTTTCGTGTACAGATATTTTATAAAAAGTCTTCACAAAATGACGTACGTCTGTTCTTTTTCTGATAGGCGATATGACACTTCATTGGCTGTCATTACTCAGGACTCCATGACAGTGGAAGAAGTAGGTAAGTACAACTGTTTAACAAAAAAAAAAGACTTTTTCTTCAAAATGTTCCCTCAAATGCTGTTTAGCTCTCAAATAGCCACCTGCCCCAATGGAGAACAAAATGCTCACCAAAGAACAACAGTGGTATTGAACATTATCAAAGAACTACACTCCAGAGAAGCATGGATCCAGGTATATACTGACGGATCATCAATAAGAGCAGTGAAGAATAGAGGTGCAGAAATCTATGTTGTCTTCCCAGGTAAAGAAAACAAAACCACTAGTTCATCCACTGGAAAATTCTTTTCAAACTACTGAGCTGAAGTACAGGCACTAATTATTACTACAGAAATATGATTACCAACACAAGCTAATGTCAGCAGGCTATATTCCTTACAAAAACAATGTCAGTTCTGCAAGTCCTCAAGAGTAATAAACTACCAGAGCTTATAAAAGTCTTAAACAAACTAAAAGCCAAGAGAAGGATAGGGCTATAGTGGATACCATCACACTGTAGCAAACCAGGAAATGAGACAGCAGACAGGTTAGCAAAGAAAGGCACAACACAAGAACAGAAAGATCAAGCAATTATCTTTAAAGAAATGAAAACCATAAAGAAAATTGACCGAACTATAGACAACTATCACTGCCTTAATCAAGTGGATGTTCCACATGAGAACAGGACTTAACAGAATGACCACTTACACAGGCTAAAATTGGCTCCATCATCCACGTTCTTTTCTTTCTTCTTAGCGTTCAGGATCGTCTGGTCATGCTCTATATGCAGGCCAGTCATCCTGATGAAGTCTGTAGTCTTTACCAGGTCGGAGCGGCTGCCCCACAGTTTTTTGTCTCAGCTCCACACCCTCTGACCAGGTCTGGTATCTCATTTCCCTATAGATTGGGCATTCCTGTAGAATGTGTTCACGGTTCTGGCCTCCTGTTCAACATGGGCACTCATTGGTGTGTGAGATCTTCAGTTGGCATAGATGTTCTTGTAGTCTGCAGTGTCCAGTTCTCAGACAAAATAAGGTGGTTTGTTGATTTCTTTTGAGTTGAATTGGGTCTGGTCTGGTGTATATATTGACTTCTGATGTTGTTCTTGATCTCTTTGTATGATCACCCATGTGTATATGCAGACAAGTAAAACAGAATATTTTTCAACTTACTTGCTTACTTTTCATGTCTGACAGCATCACAGATTGCTCAACCGGAAACCAGTCACAAAAGATACTCTTTTGTCACCATCAGATCTTCCATTATACAGGATTCCTGCATTGTGGGGCAATTAAGCAGGTGTCTTGGATGACCATACATTCACAGACATTATTGTCTGCATATCCCCATTTTTTTAGGTTCTTAATCTGTTTACACAAAGTGTATGACATATTATGCCCTGTGGCAAGTTCTTCTTTGATCTCTATCATTTCTGCACCAAACCTTTGATGTCACTTTTTCAGTGTGGTTTCTGTCAGGGCTCTATGCCTAGGGCTGCACAGTTTGCAGCATTTCCTTGATTTCAGCCATCCTCTTTCTGGTTCATATCCAAAAAGAGGATGTCTCTGATCACATGGCTGCTTTCTCTTTTCAACATTGGGCAACACATCTTCTAATATCCAGTGGTGCAATTCCAGCACTTGTGTAAACCTTTTCCTTTGGAGTCAGTTCAAGGCCCCCTGTCACAATACGACATGTCTCATTTACTACAGCATCAACATATTTTGTGTGTGAAGACTCATTCCATATAGGTGCATCACATTCTGCTGCTGGGAGACACAATGCAAGGGTTACAAACAACTTTTTCCCCATTGCTGGAGTAGTCAAGAGGTTTTTAGGCTGAGAACTACAGGCTGTTTTGCCACGTCGTGTGCTGGCTATGTTTGTTTATTTCACCCCTAAGAGAAAAATAACATATGCCATACCCGGGATTAGAACCCCTGCCCTCCTTGTCGGCAGGCAGGCATCGAAACTATTCAGCCATGCACCACACAGTGCAAAGGTTGATTTTTGTTAAACTGTTGGGGATGTCCCCAATGAAGTGTTTGTCAGCTTACAGTTTATATTTCTTACACTGACTTTTTCCACGGTGATTGCTCTCAAATCCTATTTCTCCAAACAGCTTATTTTATCAGCTTTTACTTCTCATCCCTAATGTTTAATCATGTCATTTTTATATAAAATGAGATTTGTACAGTTACACTGAAACACATTTGTACAGTTACACTGAAACACATTTGTACAGTTACACTGAAACACATTTGTACAGTTACACTGAAACACATTTGTACAGTTACACTGAAACACATTTGTACAGTTACACTGAAACACATTTGTACAGTTACACTGAAACACATTTGTACAGTTACACTGAAACACATTTGTACAGTTACACTGAAACACATTTGTACAGTTACACTGAAACACATTTGTACAGTTACACTGAAACACATTTGTACAGTTACACTGAAACACATTTGTACAGTTACACTGAAACACATTTGTACAGTTACACTGAAACACATTTGTACAATTGAGCTAAAACACATTTCCTAATGTCTGGTGTATTTTTTTATTTGCAGAGAACTTGCTCAGTTACACAGAGCATAATGGCTATCCAGTGGTTGTGTCTAAAGAGTCCCAGTACCTTGTTGGTTTTGTGCTGCGCAGGGATATTATAATGGCCATTGGTGAGTAGCTCATCCTCATTATCCATCCCTGTTTGCTCCAAGAGTAATATCTAGTTGCTGCTGCAGATGACCTTGCCTTAAGCAAAACCACTTCTGTGCTCTGTTAGTTGTAGTTTTCGTTCTCATGAAATGTTATTAAACTAACTTTTGTTCAAAGTCTTTTCTCAGCTAATTTCTAGTTGATGTATTACCTGTTCCCATTTTAGGAACTGAGACGCTAATCCAGTCAGGCAGAACATACTGACCAGGATGTCGCGTCAGGATCAATACACTGACCAAGACCACAATCTCTCTTCCATGTAGCGTTCCCTGAAAACAAGTTGTTTTTAAGGTAGCCTGACTGGCGAGATGTGGATCAGTGTGATCCCCATAGTAGTGAGGGCCATGCAGATGGAGCCAAGCATAGCACAACCGCCTAGAGGATCACGGCCCACCTTTATCAGTATGTTCGGGATATGAGGAAAGCTACTGCAACCCGCCGCTTAACATCTTTTTCAGAGTAAACTTACTCATTGTGGGCATTAAACAACAAACTGTTCCCAGTCATGCCAAAAATTGACTGGACTGGTCACATAGTACCAAGGTGACTGGTACCTCCTGGCCTGGTAGACCTGTCTTCAGCACCTTTTGTATGGTGGAGTGTGCTCCACCTTCCCCCTCTGTCTGGTAGCTTTGACTTCATCTTAACCTCATTTTCTGTCCCATCTTAAGTCCCAGCCTTTGACAATATTACTGGGTATAACATGGTCCACCAATGTGTAGGTGACGTAGACTTGTGCTGTATGGACCATAAGTTTTGTAATCTGCAATCATTGCCCCATTTGAACCCCACAGACAGCTGAAAATATCTTAGACCTATATTCAAAGCCAATTGTGTACTGAGCACTGGTCCACAAAGACGAATCTCCACAAAAAGCTGTTTGGAAGCCTTGAAGAGCAAATGCAACCTTTATCCAGAGAACTGGACTTCACATGTAGGCGTAATAAAAAAACGTAAGCTAGAAGAAGAAAAGGAGAAGGATGAGGACCATCTGTTCCCAGCCACACAAATTAATCAAGACTGCAATTTTATTCCAAGTCACACTATTCACAATATGTGAATTCTTTTCCAAGCCAAAACATTTTATTGTTCGCAGAATGCCATTTTATTCTTATCGTGAGACTATAACAGCAGTCTACAGGGCTTCAGAGGAAGAGGAAGACCAAGAAAAAGATTGACCAGCCAGATTATTGCTAAAAATGTGAATTTCAGCCAAACATTGACTAAAATTTTAATGTCAATCAAATCTGTACTAAATTGTTAATCTGTTTGCAGCCAGTGCTCGTAAAACATCTGAAGGAGTAGTGAGTAACTCTGTTATCTACTTCTCACGTTATGTTGAAGCCAACCCCAATGGACCAGCTCCACTTAAGCTTTGGAAGATTCTTGATATGGTAAGCATCTGAGCTAAGTTTGATAAGAGGTTGACATTGTAAACATATTAGGTGGGCATGGATTGATGGCATGTGTATGAGTGGGTGTTGATGTTGACATTTTGTCTGTCCTAATTATTTCAGAGGGACCTGCAGGTCAGATAAGTTCATGTGTGTATCATATTAATTTAGGTAGACATGCTCTAGTCTAAGTGAACACTTGACTTTCAGATAGAGAAAGCAATGCAGCAAAGAAAAGAATGTCTACAAATACCCAACATCAACACCTCACAAATATTTGAGCAAATGTTTAGTGAAGTCTTATCCTTTTAACCTCATTGGCAGTATCTACTACGAGACTCCTCATTGGCAGTATCTACTACGAGACTCCTCATTGGCAGTATCTACTACAAGACTCCTCATTGGCAGTATCTACTACAAGACTCTTCATTACTATTATCATTCATCCATGCCACATAACCCATTATTATCATTCTCATTTATCCGTGTTCCAGGCTCAAAATTATTTTCATATCATCCATATTTCTTGACTCATTAATCCATGTTCCAGGACTCATCCTTCTCATTCATCCATGCTATGGGACATTATTATTCTCATTCATCCATACTCCAGGACTCATCCTTATTCATCCATGTTCTGGATACATTCTCATTCATCCATGCTATTTAACTCATTATAACTTACATTCATCAATGCTATTGGACTCATTATAACTTACATTCATCAATGCTATTGGACTCATTATAACTTACATTCATCAATGCTATTGGACTCATTATAACTTACATTCATCAATGCTATTGGACTCATTATAACTTACATTCATCAATGCTATTGGACTCATTATAACTTACATTCATCAATGCTATTGGACTCATTATAACGTACATTCATCAATGCTATTGGACTCATAACTTACATTCATCAATGCTATTGGACTCATTATAACTTACATTCATCAATGCTATTGGACTCATTATAACTTACATTCATCAATGCTATTGGACTCATTATAACTTACATTCATCAATGCTATTGGACTCATTATAACTTACATTCATCAATGCTATTGGACTCATTATAACTTACATTCATCAATGCTATTGGACTCATTATAACTTACATTCATCAATGCTATTGGACTCATTATAACTTACATTCATCCATGCTATTGGACTCATAACTTACATTTATCCATGCTATTGGACTCATCATTCTCATTCATCCATGCTCCCAAACTCATTCATCCATGCTCCAGAACTCATTCTTATTCATCCATGCTCCAGAACTCATTCATCCATGCTCCAGAACTCATTCATCCATACTGCCGAACTCATTCTAATTCATCCATGCTCCAGAACTCCTTCTTATTCATCCATGCTCCAGAACTCATTCGTATTCATCCATGCTCCAGAACTCATTCTTATTCATCCATGCTCCAGAACTCATTCATCCATGCTCCAGAACTCATTCTCATTCATCCATGCTCCAGAACTCATTCATCCATGCTCCAGAACTCATTCATCCATACTGCCGAACTCATTCTAATTCATCCATGCTCCAGAACTCCTTCTTATTCATCCATGCTCCAGAACTCATTCGTATTCATCCATGCTCCAGAACTCATTCTTATTCATCCATACTATGGAACTCATTATCATTTTTTCATCCATCCATCCATTACCCATGGAATGGAGGACTGCAATGAATTATTTCCATTTGTTTCTATTCTGAGCCATCTTCTTAAGTTCTTCACAAGAAACTTCAGCTGCAGTGGCCTTCTCTTCTACTCATTTTCACCAGATGCTCCTTGGCCTCCTTGTTCATCTCTTTCCATTTTGGTTCTAATAAAGGGTTTCTTTCTGAGGGTTTGTCATCTTAGCTGCACTGTCAATTTTGGTGTGTGAAATTTAGACATGACTATAACGGACTGAGCACAGCCTGGGAGAGATGCCAACTGCACTGACACACTGAGTTATGTCCTTATAACCTCTTGTGATTATGGGAAAGGTACGACACACAATGTTAGATGCCATTTCCCCCCCACCCCCTCCTCTGCCTTGCAGGATACCTGTTTACTGGAAAGACTTCGGGAGTAAACCTTCAGGAAAAATCTGCACCGTGTGCTATCTCCAGTCATCTCGATAAATATCTTGCTACTAGCCAAGGGTAGCTCAGGACCAGAGAGTGAGGTTGACAAAAGGTGCAGTTTCTTCCTCATTTTAATCTAAATCACAGCGCAAGTCACCAATTTCAGCGGACACAGCAAGAGAGAAGACTGTCCACACGGCTGAACAAAGAGAGTGGTCTTCATCACTTGTGATGGACGAACATCACTATCATCATGTGTTTGCTATTACTCTGGCTGTTTAATATCTTCCTTCTTTTTCGTATGCTGTCAGACATCCATTTTAATTTGTTTAAAGAAAACAATGGTCATCCTGAGGCTGTCAACACTGCCATAGAGTTTGTCTAGAGTTGGCATTGGTGATGGCCAGATATGCTTTCTCTGGTCTTCATATGTCGGGCAATTTTGCAGCAGATATTCAGGGATAATTTTCTCAGTACAACAAGTGCACTCGTCAGTAGCACCTATCTTCAGTTTATTGAACAGACAGTACCTCAGTCTGTTGTGGCCTGTGCAGAGTCTGAAGACCACCACCTGCTCTCTTTTGTTCAACTGGTACCACCACCTACTCTCTTTTGTTCAACTGGTAATAAGCATCATTTCTTGTGTAGCCAGTATGCTCCGTTTCCCATTTGTCAATGTATCTGGCCCTGATAAACCTTTTGAATTATTCGTAAGTCCAACTTGAATCTGGTTGTGGTAACCTTCCACCTTTCGCCAGTCTGTCTGCCTCTTTGTTGCCGTGGATGTTGCAGTGGGATGGGACCCACTATACCCACTATACCATAACTCTTCTTGGTTTGGACTACTGGCATAGTTGACAGAGTACTGATCTTAGACTATTTAATAGGAAGTACTGTAAAAGCTTGCATATAATATGCACTCTTGTATAATACGCAAGCTTTATTTAGTCCACAATTTTTATGGTAAAATGAATATTTGTGTATAATATGCATCATAATTTTTTAAGATTTTATTTTAAAAAACCTTTTTTTTAACCTGGAAGTATTGGTAATAACAAACAGAAATAGATACACATCTAAATTTGAAATACATTGTACTACCTCAGTAAGATGGCAGCACCTGTCAAGACTGAGTGCACACTTAGCTCCAGTGTTTTGTGTTATCCTGCATCTTTTTCACCTTCACTTGGATTAAAAATGTATCTTGTGTTGGCAAACATCTGAGGACATAATCTGTGAAAGTTTGTGCACTCACATAGACATATTGTGATCAGTGCATCCCTTTTTCTTCATCGGTTACCCAACAAAGCTGCACGACAGGACCAAACAGGCTGTGACCACAGTTCTTGTTGAGACCGAATGTACAAACAACAGTGAAACCAGGTCATGGCATTTGGTGTTCTCTACTTCACCCCTCTCGCCTTTGGTCATGCATAAGCTTTTTTACCTACACATCCTCAATATGCCTCATGGCGAATGCACACTAGGGACAAGGAATGTCTGACACATAAGAAAACACATGGTACATTCAGTTCTGCATCATTGTCATTGGCAATGTAGGTTACTTTCAATAAAAAAAATAATATTTTTTGCACTCGTATAAATGGGGATTGCCTAAAGGAAGTCAGAAGGAAAATGACAATGGTGATGCAGATATTAAATAAAATTATAAACTTATAACAGAACAAATGAAACGATGGACATAAAAATCTTGCGAACTAACATCTTCCCGGTGGCAATGTACGGATGTGAAACGTGGATCACCGCACAAACACTTGAGAAAATGATTTAATCTTTTGAACTCAAATGCTACAGAAAAGTACTCAAAATACCACGGATAGTGAAAAGGAAAAATGCAGATATCCTAAAAGAACTGGTTATCTAGATCCATGGTTAGTAAACAATATCTTGTCCAGAAAGCTAAAATGTGTTGGCCACATCAATCGCTATGATGGCCTGGGAACAATACTGGAGGGTATGGTGCCTGGAAAGTGGGTCATAGGCAGACCAAGGAGAAGATGAACACAAGACATCACAGAGGTCCAGAAGATGACAGAGGCGAGAGTTACTTGTGGGAGTCGATCGCCTACCATTTCCATTCATCACTGTTAGAGGCGAGTGCCTTAACTTCTTGACTACAACGACCCCGGTAAATGTCTGCAGTCTGAATGTGATCCTCTTGATCACATGTCATGTTTTAAAGTCATATAGCAGTACTTAACAATACATTGTTGTTGAACAGCCTAATCTTTCAAGACGAATGCTGCTGAGTTCTGCAATGGGGCTACCTTTCCTTTTGTTGTTGTCGAATATGTAGGTTACCCCAAGAAAGCTAGCCACAGAGAGTGAAACTTGCATGATACTGTGGTTTCTAGTGTGTCACCTAACCTAGTAATGCCATCTTTAGCACCTCTTCATTAGGAGATTAGGCTCACCCCAACCCTGACTGGCTGAGAAAAAAAAGAGTTTGCTTGAACTTCATCTGCTGTCCAATCCTGCTGTCACTAGGAATTAAAACACCAATCTTCATCTGGATTACTGGGAAGAAGTGGAACACTAACAAAGCCTCAAACAAGATTGTAATTGACACATTAATCGTAAAGATTTTTTAGTCAGCCAATCCTTTCACTGCTGAAGCACCAATGAAGCATCATGGATCATAAAACAGCTTTCCTGCTAATTTAAATCATCATCTAAGAGTTGTCAGCACAAGATACAGACCACCTTATGATCTGCCAAAACCTTCTGGAAATATGCTATATGGATGACATGTTGAGGGAGAATGACAAGGCTATTCATGTGGCCCTATATTGTGTTCTGTTGCGTTCGCCTTATTTCTCTATTCCCCCGGGGCGGTGTGCGTCGCACTGTGGTTTTTATTTTGCGCCTGTCGGCCCAATGCTTCCGACTTCAGCATGCATTTTATGTAAGGGTCTGCTTCCTCCTGCGTTTTCTAAGGGTTTGCTTCCCCGGGGTAACGGCCGGTGCTGTGATGGGGATCGAACCCAGCACCTTCGGATTGTGAGCCGAGTCACTAGCCCATGCCGTGACTACGGCCCTATATTGGAAACATGATGTCTGATGTGATGACCAGGTCATGGAAAGTTAGTAAGTACTTGAAAGAAGAGGTTCCATCACTTGTAAGTGAGGTAGGCTTCGACATGGGGAGGCTAAGAGACATTGTGAGTCTTATGTTACACATAACACCCCATTATGATCCCAAAAATGCTGGTAAAAGCAAGAGATCTTTATTTGAATCTTGTTGAAACTTTTAAGTATTATCTATACGACCCAGTTACTGAGTAAACACATCACAGTACTGACATATGGCTGTTGAAATTGGAAAATGACAGACACTTGAAAATAGGTTGAATGCAATTGAAAATAAGTGCCTTAGATATTTACTAGGCATTGACTGGAAAGAATTTTTGACTAGTTAGCAAATACGACTAGTCCAACCAAAATTATGTTTCTAATGTGATCAGGAAACAATGGATGCACACATGGCACGTTCTTTCGATGAACAATGATAGGCTCCCATTACAGACAATTATGTGGAAACCGTGTGACGAAAGGAAGCAATGAAGATCCAGAGAGACTCATTGCAGAACAGTCACCAGGGAACAGCACAACCATACGGCTAGGGAGCATGCAAGAACTGTAGAGAGTCATTGCGGACCAATCAAATTGGAGAATTTTTAGTTCCGCCTTTTGCAATGTTTTTGATGCTAAAAGACCATCGAGAAGATATACCCAACTAATTTCTTCATAATTATCTCTCTTATTATCTGTGCAGGCTCCAGTGACCATCACTGACCAGACACCCATGGAGATCGTGGTTGAGATGTTCAGAAAGCTGGGAATCAGGCAAACACTGGTTACACACAATGGGTGAGTGTATACAATTACATACATACTATGCCAGTATTCTTGAGGTAAGGTGTTCGCCTCGGGTGCTTGAGGTCGCGGGTTTAAATCACGGTGGAAAGCGGGATTTTTTCACGTGGATCATCCGGTAAATATTTCCCCTGATCTCTGAGTAGTGAGATCAGACACCTGTGTGCTGTGGCTTGCATGTTAAAAATACCTTAGCAGTTGGAAATCATAAAGAGTAGACCTAACGGCCGCTGCTCGGGCAAAATTCAAGCTAAAAATCCACTCAAATTAATCTAGGGATATTGGCCCCACAGAGAATATGTCGCAAAAAGGGGACTGTGTTGCTATAAAATCAAGTCTTGGTTATGTGGTTATTGGAGCGGCATAGATGGTGCCTGATAGGCTGCGAGTCTACCTTGCTCTAATTTGTACTTTCACCTCCACCAGTCCCAAAAATAGGTGATCATATATTCCAGGCGCTAACAGATGCTGGGATTAACCTGGCAAGTAACCAGTGGATTTTCACCTGCCAAAAAAAAAATATGAAACAAAGGAGGTCACACCTTCTCACGACGTCTAACAACATGTGTTGACTGAGATGGATGGATGGACTATGCCTGTAGTTTTCAATGTAATCTCTGCAGACCTCTGAGAATCAGTCTTCTTCTTCTGTGTTCCTCCTGAAAGAACATTTTGTTATATTGTTTTGAAGTTTACAGCAAAGTTGCAATATTTATGCATTTTGGCCTGGCACATCCAGTTTCTGCTGGCTTTTTTCAGGTGCTGGGGTGCCTCCCTTCCCCAATCCCTATTCTCTTAGACAGACGTCATCGGCACTACCCACTTCCAAAGCAACTAATTAGAGACGAATTATGGTCTTGATCAGCTATAATCAGCTATAATCCGCTGATCCTGACATAAGCAGCTGTCTATGAGTCACTGGCTGTTGACTCAATTCACTACTAAGGGGACGTCGTGGGCAAGTGGTTAAGTGACATGGCTTACAATCCAAAGGTGCTGGGTTCTCTCCACATCACAGCACCGGTCGTTACCCCTGGGAAATGCAGGAGGAAGTAGACCATTACATAAAATGCATGCCGAAGTCGGATGCACTGGGCCAACAGGCGGAAAATTGAAACAGTGCAACGCACACCACCTTGAGGAATAGATAAATAAGGCGAATGAAAATAAATATTTTTAATTCACTATTACATCTACGACCCCTAAATGGTCAGTGAAAAGCCTGTAATATTTGTAGTTGAGATGTTCAGAAACTGGTTATCAGCCTTCTTCTTCTTCTGCGTTTGTTCTCAATCTCCCGCTACCAAGCCCCGAACAGGGCTTTGCAAGTAGCAGGATGTAGTCCGGAGTAACGGAATGCGTTGTGTCATTAGTTTACAGCTTGACTGCGGATATAAGTCATAACACAAACCATTCACAGGTGAGTGTACACAATTACATACATATAATGCCTGGGATTTCTAACTTGAGATCTACAGACTTCTATGGATTATTGAAGAGCCCTTTTGTATTCAGCAAGCTAAATCTATTAACTTCCATGACATTTTCCAATTTCCTTCTCACTTAATGTACAGTGTTATTTCCCTAAAGGCCATAAAATACTTTACAATTCGACCTAGTTTACTAGATGTGTGTCTTATAGCACAAAATTGTTGTTGTTTGTGAATGCCCACAATGAGAAGGTTACTCTTTTGAGCGCCCTGAAATGAACGTTAAGTGACAGGTTGCAGTAGCTTTCCTCACATCCCGAGCGCGGTGATGGTGAACCGTGATCCTCTACTCGAGGCGATTCTGCAATGCTTGCCTTAATCTGTGTGTCACTAATTACTACGGTGTATCACATCAATCCCTCATCCCGTTAGCCAGGTTGCCATGAAAACAGCCTGTTTCCAGGGAGGGCTACCAGGAAGCCGAAGTAAGGGTCTTGGCCAGTATGTTTTGCCTGACCCTGACTAACATGTCTGATTAGTATATTTTGCTTGACCAGATGTTAGTCTTCCTCCCCCCAGTTCAAGGTTAGAGCCACAATTCTGTATGCCAAATAGTTTTTTTTAATAAATAAAATTCAATGTCTAACAAATTGAGCTAAAATTATGATTAATAGATCTAAATGTTATTGTTTAATAGATCTAAATGTTATTGTTTAATAGATCTAAAAGTTATTGTTTAATAGATCTAAAAGTTATTATTTAATAGATCTAAAAGTTATTGTGGTGGTCCTATGCTTCACTTGTAGCGAAATGGGAATATCTTCAACATCATATAATAGTCTAAATAAATCTTCAGAGATTGGTCTTGTCTTGCTTTGTTTCGTTTCTCTTATGCTGCTTTGTTTCTTCTCTCTCATCTTGCTTTATTTCTTCTCTCTCATCTTGCTTTGTTTCTTCTCTCTCAACTTGCTGTTTCTTCTCTCCCATCTTGTTGTTTCTTCTCTCTCATGTTGCTTTGTTTCTTCTCTGTCATGTTGCTTTGTATCTTCTCTCATGTTTTGCTTTGTATGTTCTCTCATGTTTTGCTTTATATCTTCTCATGTTTTGCTTTATATCTTCTCTCATGTTTTGCTTTGTATCGTCTCTCTCATTTTGCATTTTTGTCTTCTCTCTCATGTTGCTTTGTTTCTTCATATTTATTTGTTTCTTCTCTTTCACATAGTCGCCTGCTAGGGATCATTACTAAGAAGGATGTCCTGAAACACATAGCCCAGTTACGAAACCAGGATCCTGAATCAATACTTTTTAACTAAGATGACAGACTGATGTTCACACACATTATCAAATTGCTTCTGAATTGGACTTCATGATCAACAGATACTTTGGCACAACTGTAGTCAAATATGAGAATGGTTCATGTTACATATTCTGATGATTGCTGTCAGGATATATACCGGTATTTAATATCATTTTCTATGATTGTTTTCTAGTACACCTAGGTGTATGTGTCAAAGATTTAAGTGAGTAGATCTAATCCTTGCAATTAGAATTTTTAACTTCTTCTTCTGCGTTCGTTCTCAATCTCCTGCTACCAAGCAGTGAACTGGGCTTTGCAAGTAGCAGGATGTAGTCCGGAAAACGGAATGTGTTGTGTCGCTAGTTTACAGCTTGACTGCAATATTTGCAGTCAAGCTGTAAACTATAGAATTTGTAACATGGCATAATCAAAGTGATGTGATATAATTTGTTTTCATATTTCAACTATGAACTTGATGAGTTAGTGCACCAGCACCAGTCTCTTAGTTTGGAGATACGGGTTTCAATCTCTGTGAAACCTAGGTTTTTTTCCAATAAGGGGAAATAACAATCTGACCTGCACACTGTGTGGAGACAAGTTATTACTTTAGCCCTGTAAACCTTTCAATGAACACTAGCAATGGGAAAAATGCTTACAAGATTTTGTAAAGAAAGTTAATTATTTAAATTGTAAATTGTTTTTTTTTTTGCTTAGATGTTTGCCTCACTAGTTTCTACTGGCGGAGGCGTGCCATTTTCCACCCCAGACCATAGTCCATTGGGCGATATCAGGACGCATAAACCAGTGCTTGGATGCATGTGTGCGTTTGTATGTACCTATGCTAGGTTTATGTACCCTCAGAAGCTAGCCCAACCAAAGTGCAATGGAAGGACCTCACCATGAGGGTGCGTGTGAAAGTTGTGCAAGAGTGTGACTGTGGGACAGAGTCAAATGAAACAGAGTGAGGTAAGAGGAGAGAGAGAAGGGGAAGAGTGGCCCCCAGGGTGAGCCTCCTCCATCTAGCCCACTTTATCATTCTAGTAGGTACAAGTGACTGTCACTACAGTTTATATCCTTGCAGGAAGACTGTCAAAACATTATGCTTTTACTCCATGCACAACCCTGCTTAGTTGCTTTTAATGGTGTGCTTAGTAGGGTAAAACAATCAATCTATCAAAACTTTTTTATCCCCCTGTGGAGCATAGATCCTCAACAAATAGATGACAGGTCACCAGATGTTGACCTGTCCATATCTGTTAGTTTTTTGTGATTTTAAGTCACGTTCTATGACATGACTGGCAGGTTACAGTGTTACTATTCTTTGCTCTGCTATCAAGCTCCAGTAACACTCAGCTTATGGCCTAGTATTTTGCAGTGATTCTATGCTTTTCTTTTCCAGTAGGAAGCTCTAGGATTCACATGAACAAATTGTTTACTTACAGATAAACTACTGGCAAATGTACAGGCAGTAATATAAATAATTGATATGCAGATAAAAACTCACAGATAAAAATTTACATACTTAATACACTACCTGTATTCTGCGATGAATGTCAACTGTTCGACATCCTTCAGCTGTTAGAAACAGAATCACCGCTCACTGATCAACTCTGGACGGATTCCGTATCACACTCGCCATATTTTCAACGTTCTGCTGAGAAAACTGAGTCGGAGGATAATGAAATTTGTAAACCTTGACAGTTGGTATGTGTTATATACACCAGAAGTGACGTCACCATGCACATCGTACGTATGTTCACTTGTTGCAGTTCGGTCCGGTTTCATTTGAACACGCCTTGTACATACCTATTCCTCTTGTTATGAGCCATCCATCCCAGCTTTCTCTGTCTACATCTTAATATATCTTTTGTGTTTTGTCTCAATGTCTTCTCCGTCTGTCTTTTGATATGCCTGTACTTTTCCTGCCTTAGGAATCTAGAACAGATACTGCCTTGTAATACTATCAACTATTTCCCTTAACCTTTTTCACTCCCTGGTTCAGAGTCTCTGGACCAACTCAGCATACAAAATCGGAATTTAAAATAAATAATTTTTTTTTGCACGGAGACCCTACGCATAGCCATTTTTTTAAATGCTGAATATGTCATCCATCTACATACAATATTTTGCCGGTGAAAGTATTGTATGTTAGATTATAAATGGATTTTGAACAATTTTTCTTCTTATATGCCGTTTGGAGCAAGCTGACTTTTTGCGAAAGATGAAGTAGGTTGTTGGTAAAGATCTTTATCGAGTAGATCTGTTTATTTTGTTTTTTTAGATGTAATAACTACGTTTGAATTGGAAACTAACAGTTGTGTCGATATTGTAAACACAGTATCAATATGTTGTTGTGGTTTCCATGGATTTCTATTTGAGCGACAAGGCCTAGCGGTCGAGTCAAAATTGTTTGGGGTTTTCCATAAATTTTCACCTTTATCTTTTTGTATCTCAGAAACTAACAAACACACAACAAAATCAATAATGCCAACAAGTTCTTTATTCAATTGTGTCTTTACATACAAGAAAATCATATTTATTGACCAACAAACAGAAAAGTTACAAATTTTGAAACTCAACTACCATAGCGAAATATAATGTTGTGAAAATGTTAAAGAAACAGTGCAGCGGCCTAAAGGTTAATGTGTCCCCTATCTAACATGGTAGTGCAGTGGTTAGGGCATTGGCTGCCCATCCAAGTGATCTTGATTGAATCCCGAATTGATTTAGAATATTTTTTCAATTGCAAACGGATCAAGGGCTGGTCCAGCCTCAAGCATTATGCACCAGAGCAATTCTTTAAAATAGAAAGCAGCTGATGTGATACTAATCACATGACCCCTAGTGAACCATTGGTCAAAGTAAAGTATGGGCCTAGCACCATATTTCCAAAATGCCACACAGCATGTAAACAAGATTTGAACCATTACCCAAGGCCAGCTCTCCCTATAATCTGTCTGATTATTTCCAACAACTACACATTAGTGATCTTACCATATCTTCTCTTGGTCACATCTCTTCTGCCAATGGGAATGTAAAGATCCTTTTGAATATGCTTGCAATCAAAGTGCAGACAGATTGTTGTCCTATCTTGCTATTGGCCTTCATGCAAGCCTTTGTAATGTAGAAATGTCATTACAATTTGAATTTTTGCCTGGACAACAGCTAGCAGCTTGCTTTTTTCAATTTTCAGCTGCTAAGGGTACTTTTACATATACAGTGTGTACAGAATCTCTGAGTTTATTATCAATCTCTGATAGGACTAGGCAGGCACCCAATCTTACCTCCCACGAGACAAAGGGATGTTTGAAACTTGCATGATTCGAACATCCACCATTTTGTGCATTCGTTCATTTCTTGAGGGGTGAGCACGTTACCTCTGAACTATAGCCTGATAATGATCTTATCATCTCACTGTTCTGTGAAGGCACTCAAATTCGTATCTTTCTAGTGGTTGCTTTTGTTCTCCATGTTTCAGAGCATACAATAGAATGGACTTTACATTGGAGTTTTCCCTTCCACTGAAAATACATAACATTATTTCTCCATAATTTCTACACGTTATGAGCTTGTAATCCAAGATAAAGATATTCACCAAGAAAACATAGTATTCCTGACTGATGACACGTCAGTATTAGCAGCGTTAAAACAACACAAAGATGAAGATCGCGAGCAATGTATGTTCTCTCTGGATAAGCTCTTAGCAGAACACCCAAGGTTGGTCATACAGTGGGTCCCATCCCACTACAATATTGAAGGCAATGAAGCTGCAAACAAAGAGTGCAGGAGCATCCCCACAAACAGACCTGAGCACCACATATAATGAGGCCAAGACCATAATTAGAGCCAACTTAGGGAAAAATGAGTTTTATTTAAAAAGTTAAAATCACATGGAATAGATGGGGAAGTTGCCGAATGGATTGAAAGTTGGTTAACAAGAAGAAGGCAGAGAGTGGGCATAAATAAGAAGTGCTTTGTGTGGTGTGAAGTAAAAAGTGGAGTGCCACAGGACTCAGTTTTGGGACCAATATTGTTCTTGATATATATAAATGATTTGGACATTGATATAGGATCCATGATTGAAAAATTTGCAGATGACACAAAACTAAGTAGGAGTATCTCATCTATAGCAGAAGTGGATATATTGAGATTGGATTTAGATAAAATTTGAGACTGGTCTGTGAGATGGCAAATGGAGTTTAATATAGATAAATGTAAAGTCATGGGTAGATCCAATATGGAACATAATTACAGAATGGGCAAGAACAATATTAGAATGATAGATAAGGAAAGAGACCAAGGGGTTATAATAGAACATACAGGTAAAGTGAGTGGGTAAGTCCAGGAAGCAGTGAATAAGGCAAATGCAATGTTAGGTATGATAAAAAGAAATATTAAACATAGCCTATGAGTAAGGAAGTGATTGTCAAACTGTATAAAGCATTGGTTAGATCTAGATTGAAGTACTGTGTACAGGTGTGGAGTCCTTATTGTAGAGGGGATATAAACATGCTGGAAAAGATACAAAGAAGAGCGACAAAACTGATAGTGGGATTCCATAATTAGTTATGAGGAAAGACTCAGAAAAACCAGCCTACAGTGTCTAGAAAAGAGAAGAATTTGAGGTGACTTAATACAAGTTTATAAAATAATCACAGGAAAGGTTAAATTAGACTATAATAAGTTTTTCAAAATACAACCACCAACGAGAACAAGAGGGCACAGATACAAATTAACTAAAGAAAGGTCCAGATTGGATATTAGGAAATATTTTTTTAGTCAGAGAGTGGTGAATGTTTCAAATGCATTTAAGAATATATTGGATGTGCATAACTTTTATAGCAGGGTAATGCAAATGTAACTGGTTGTATACAGACTGGTGAGCCTTCTAAACCAGTATAAAAATGTTAAGTTAACACCCTGACTTCCGAAAAGAAGATAGCTACTTTAACTTAACTAGAGAATAGCAAGTCTTCATCTTCAGACTGAGAACTGGGCATAACAGACTCAAGGGTCATTTTTGCAACAAAATGAGGTTTGTGACAGATGACAGGTGTCCATGTGGGGAGCAATCCATGACTGTGGAACACATCCTACAAAACTGCATGCTCATGCAGGAAGAGAGAGAACAAAAGCTGTATGGAGATAAAACAGCCTTACAAACAATGGTGTCCTTTATAAGAGAAACTGGGATCTTGATTTGAGGATGAATAAAGAAGAAGAAGATCTCCGTTATTTGCAACTCTACTACATAGTTTTCCTTCCATTCTGCTGGTGTTTTTTCTCTTTCCCAAACCTTGCCAATTAATTTGTATAATATCTATGTTGAAGTGACACTTACCGTTTCAATTGTTTCTGCTGAGATACCACTGGCCAGTGACTTTACTATCTCTCAGAAGCTTTATACCTTTTTAAATTTCTTCTTTGATACTTGCCATTCAGTTTCAGCTGACTGAATGTCTGGGGGATCTTGTGAGTAAGCACCTCAATACTAACTTACAGCACAGTTTATTTGATATTTTTATCACAATGTCATACAAATATTTTAGCGGGAGAGTGAATAGAAATATATTATAAATTATTTGGAGTAGCCTGGCTGTGAATTGTTTCAGCTTATCAGACGTAGAAAAGTATGCTGTATAGAGTTGACATTAAAACCAATTTTGTTTCTATCTTTTTATATTTTGTTGTTGCTGTACCATGTATTTACACAATTGTTACTGCTATACATTGTTATTGTGAATTTGTACAACTTAGATACAGTTTTGCGAAACACCATCACTGCACTCCAGGCAGATCAATATGTGTTCAGCCCCATTTTTAATTGCAGATTCCTGTAATCTCAGAATAACTATAGTTTATCATTCCTGAACTCTGCTTAAAAACCAAACATGTCTCAACCATTGCTTCCTCTAAGGTTTGACTGCATCTTTATACAATTTGTCACAAGTTCTTCGATACAGGGGACTGACAGCAATGATGACTCAATGCTTAATATATAACAGAAAGAAAGGAATAATTTTGTAAAGATGTTTAGTATAAAACTCTTATTTACAGTTAGTTAACTTGTCTGAATAATTATGCTTGGATATTAATGATTTGTCCACTGCAATGCTGTTCTCGCATACAGTTTATACAGAATGTTGTTCTTGGAACTCTGTATAAATTGACCACCTCAGTATAAAAACTGACTGTAACTCACCTGCATGTACAAGATATTGCTTATTTGATACAGGGACTTGGAATGGAGCAAAGAATAATTGTATGATAACCTGTCAATCATGTTGCAAGACGTAACTTAGGAGGGTTTGGTATAGGGCCAGCTACCCCATCCTGTAGAAACTTTAAAGCCACAAGAAAAATGAAAGACTGCAGCAGCTAACAAAACTAAATTATCTTAAAAACCTAGTGTTAGACAGGAGCAACTAAGAAAGATAAAAGACTTTTTTACACCAAGTTGTAGACGGGAGCAACTAAGAAAAATAAAAGACATTTACACCCTGTGATAGACAAAAACCAACCGAGAAAAATATTTTTAAGACATTCACATCTCGTGGTAGACAGTTTAACGAGCATAGTCTGTAAATTGTTAGAGTCAATAATCAAAGAAAACATTGTAATGCATTTAGACAAATTTAATCTAATTAGAAATAGTCAGCATGGGTTTACTAGAGGGAGATCATGCTTAACAAATCTATTAGAATTCAAGGAGGAGGTTACTAAAATCATAGATAAAGGGAAGCCAGGGGATGTTATTTATCTAGACTTTGCAAAGGCCTTTGATAGAGTACCTCATCAAAGATTATTTCGAAAGTTAAAATCACATGGAATAGGTGGGGAAGTTGCCAAATGGATTGAAAATTGGTTAACGGGAAGAAGGCAGAGTGTGGGCATAAATAAGGAGTACTCTGAGTGGTGTGAAGTGAAAAGTGGTGTGCCACAGGGCTCGGTTTTGGGACCAATTTTGTTCTTGATATATATAAATGATTTGAACATTGATATGGGATCCATGATTGCAAAATTTGCTGATGACACAAAACTATGCAGTAGTGTCTCATCTAAAGCGGAAGTGGATATATTGATGTCGGATTTAGATAAAATTTGAGAATGGTCTGTAAGCTGGCAAATGGAGTTTAATGTAGATAAATGTACAGTCATCCACATGGGTAGATCCAATATGGAACATAATTACAGAATGGGAGAAAACAATATTAGAAAGATAGATAAGGAAAGGGACCTAGGGGTTATAATAGATCATACAGGAAAGGTGAGGGAGCAAGTTAAGGTAGCAGTGAAAAAGGCAAATGCAATGTCAGGTATGATAAAAAGAAATATTAAACATAGGATCAAGGAAGGAATCGTCAAACTGTATAAAGCTTTAGTTAGACCTAGATTGGAGTACTGTGTACAGGTGTGGAGTCCTTATCATAGAGGGGACATAAACATGCTAGAAAGAATACAAAAAAGAGCGACAAAGATGATAGTGGGATTCCAGAATTACAGTTATGAGGAACGACTCAGAAAAACCTGCCTACAGTGTCTTGAAGAGAGAAGAATGCATGGTGACTTAATACAGGTTTATAAGATGATCAGAGGAATGGATAAATTAGACTATAACAAGTTTTTTTTAATACAGCCACCTACAATAACACGAGGGCATAGCTACAAGCTGACTAAAGAGAGGTCCAGATTAGATTTTAGGAAATATTTTTTTAGTCAGAGAGTGGTGTCTGCTTAGAATGCATTACCAGGGAAGGTAGTGGAGGCAGGGACAGTTAATGCATTTAAGAATAAACTGGATGCGCATGGCTTTTAGAGCAAGGTGATGTAAATGTAACTGGTTGTATACAGACTCTGCAGGGTCTTCTAAACTAGTATAAAGATGTTAAGTTAAGTTAGGAGCAACTAAGAACAATAGAAGACCTTTAAACGCTGTGGTAGTCAAAAACAACTACGCCAAAACATAAACAAGATGCCTATCTCATAACTTCAAAAGTTTACTATGTCTAGGCTATATAAATGTTTAAAATCTCTTATCTCAACTTTGTGGATCAATTCTCATTGAGTCACACTTCTTCCACCCCTGTTGAGGTGTAGAGGTATTTTTTCTGCTTGTAATTGACTGTGCAAACAAGATGGTGATTGGCTTGTTGTGTCCAATTGTCAGGTGCAAAAATTGTTTACCACATTTGATCTCAGTACAAAAAGCTCCCCATGCATATTAACGCATCATCTCATACTTTAAAACAAAAGTTCACCATGGATCAGCTCACCATCTCTTTTCTCATCACAAAATTTCATCGTAATATATTTCTATCTGAACACAAAAAGTTGTCCATTTACAGGTTTCCCATCTCAAATCTGAATACAAAAGCTTATGTGTAAGTTTACCACTTCTATCTCAATACGAAAGTTGACAGTGCCTTTGTTCCATACCAAAGCGTTACTTTGACACTGACATTGCATGTATACAATAAATGTACATGGATACATTGTTCTGGTATTACAGATATTTCTTTTTCTGTAATTCCATTTGTACAGCAATATTGCTGATGCATAACCATGTGTTATCCTATATGGCAGCATACAGAGGGAGACTGTATGGGATTTATTCATATATAAATATGGGGGGTGACGTGGGCTAGTGGTTAAGTGACATGGCTCACAAATCGAAGGTGCTGGTTTTGATCCCCAACACAACACGGCCGTTACCCCTGGAAGGCAAACCCTTAGAAAATGCAGGACGAAGCAGATCCTTACATAAAATGCATGCTGAAGTCGGATGCACTCAGTGGACATACGCAAAATACAAACATAGTGCATCGCACACCACCTTGGGGAATACAGAAATAAGGTGAACGGAAAAAAATAAATATATATAAATATTATTATTATATATATTCAGATGGGATGATTTATAAATAAAAATACAGTAGGTCCCCACTCATATGGCAGGTTAGGTTCCAGACTTCCACTGAAATTCAAAAATCACAAGAAAAGCTAGACATAGATTTTTGTAACTTGCAAATGCATATGTGTCCCCGAAAGTTACTATGCATTGGAGTATAAGGCAGATGGGAGCAATGGTTTTGATGTGAGAGTTGTCCATTCTCTGCGCAGTTGACCGTGACAACACTTGCGCAGGTGCATTGACAGTCGTCCAAGCACCAGTACATGGCTGCAATTGGATTATAGCAAGGCTTAACTGCAGGGTTAACCATTATTGCTGAGTGACAGTGATGATGTTGATGATTGAAGAGAGGAAATTCCTGGTGGAGCTTGTGTTTCATGATGGTGATAAATACAAGGAGAATATTCAGTAAAAGTTCATGCAGCAGTTTCCAGATGCTTAAGCAGTTCCAAACTATAATGCGTTGTGCAAGATGTACTCCAATCTGGTACATTCTCCACTTCAGAAGAAACAGTTCTTTGTATTCAGAAATGGATTATCTAGAGTCTACGTACATAAATCTGTGAGATTGTTGTTCATATGTCAAGGAGTATGACTCACAAAATTCTGAAGATGAAATTGAAGTTGCATCTATACAAGGTGTCCGTGCTGCATCAGCTGAAAGAGAGAGAGCGAGATAACAAGTCTCATGTCAACTAATGTACATGGTTTCAAAATGTCCATATTGCATAAATCATTGATGTAACCACCTTCACAGATGAGACATCGTTCCTCCTTTCTGTATACATGAACAAGCATGACACTAATCTGTGGAGGAGTGAAATTCCCCATCGATTTCATGACATGCTTTACAGCAATCAGAAAATCGGCATGTGGTGAGGCATAAGAAGTATACGCATAATTAGACTTGTTTTTTACAGTGACATCTAAAATGTAGAACATTACCATACCAATATTCTTGAACCACTACTAGCCTACCTTATTGTGCAGGAAATTGAAGAAACCTGGTTTTTTGCATTTAAGTGAGTGAACACGTTAATGTGATAAAATAAAATCTTGGACTGGACCAGAATTTATTTGTATTAATTGTTCATCAGTTTTATCCATATGCTATTATTGGTTCGGGGAGGGGCTCTTTATAACATTGGATAAATTGATCTGATGCTGTAATCAGTTTATATTAGTTAATGTGTTAATATCAGTTTTGTTGTGTCTTGACAGGATATACCAATCAAAACATAAATAAAGAACCGTTCCTGAAAATAGAAACCGCATTTCTATACAAATTTTATTTTACAAACCTATGGTAAACGGTAGGTGAAACACAGGCAAGCCTATATACCCATGGTGGAGAAGGGTGCTGGATTTCCAAAACTGATCTAGTAATGATCCAGTTAGAAAAGCTGGCTATGGATCCACTTGACTTGTGATTATTTGTTGAGGACCTATGCTGTGCAGGAAGTGACAAAAGTTTTGATTGATTGATCAATGGTAAAGGTATTCACATAGTACATCTAACAGTAATGGATGAAATGCATTGATTGATTGATGGTAAAGATATTCACATAGTACATCTAATAGTAATGGATGAAATGCATTGATTGATTGATGGTAAAGATATTCACATAGTACTTCTAACAGTAATGGATGAAATGCACTTCATTTGATTGATGGTAAAGGTATTCACATATTACTTCTAACAGTAATGGATGAAATGCATTGATTGTTCGATGGTAAACATATTCACATAGTACTTCTAACAGCAATAGATTAAATGCTTAGCATTCTGTATGATGAGGTTGTGTGTCAGTTTCTCTTCCTAACTGTGCTAGTGGCATATGCTTCCCTCAGCAAACACTTATTATGTTTAGTCGTTCATAAGAGACTTATTATTTTTCTGTAAAGTCACACGTATGTGGCCTTCAGTGATCCACTTGTTGTATTCCACATATTTATTGACCATTTACGTAAGCTAACTTTGAATATTATTTATATATTTGTAAAGCAACTGTGTACAAATAAATGTTATAAATATTCTCCTTAACTTGGAGTAAGAGTTAGGCACAATTTTTACAGCTGAATAAACTAGAGTATGTGAGGGCTGGGTAATGAACCAAGTCCTCTTTCTGTGAGAGGAGCACACCAGCAATACTGTAAATAAAACACTCAGTTTACAGAACTCGTATATCTATCACTTGAATAATTTCACAGGAATAAAATACAAATATGTTTATTTCTTCCACAAAGATGCTATATTGTCATTTTTTATATATCCATAATTTGCATTATTTTTTTCTATATTTCCTTGTTCCTTTCCTACTTCTCAGTAAAGCATTTGTAATTTGAGATGTTTCTGAAGACTTTTAAACGTCACGTACAGTTACAAATGAGGAATTACGAGATAGAATTACAACAGTAATAGGGCCTTTTGAAGACCTCTTGGCAACTGTCAAAAGAAGGAAACTCACTTGATACGGCCACATATCGAGATCTTCTTCTTCATCGTACGCAGTCAGACGTCAACCTGTATTTTTTCGAAAAAACCAGCGGTCATCCTGAGGCTGTCGACACTGCCATAGAGCTTGTCTAGTGTTGCCACTGGTGATGGCCACATCTGCTCTCTCTGATCTTCGTATGTCGGGCAGTTTTGCAGCAAATTCTCAGCGGTCATCTTCCCGGTACCACGGTCAGTGCCACCTATCTTCAATTTGTTGAATAGGTGGTACCTCAGTCTATTGTGGCCAGTGCGAAGTCTGAAGACTATGACCTGCTCTCTTCTGTTCAACTGGTAATAGGCATCGTTTTTTTGTGTAGCCAGTATGTTCGGTTTCCCATTTGGTCATGTATCTAGCTCTAATATCGAGATCAAATGGTCTTGCAAATACGATCCTGCACAGAATGGTGCAAGTCAGACGACGAAGAGGCCATCCCAAAAAGAGGTGGGAGGACAACATAAAAGAATGGACCAATCTCCGACCAGAAGAGGCACAGGCAGCGGCTGCTGACAGAGAAGGGTGTAGTGTTGTTGTGAGGACGTCTTCATGTGGGCCCCAACGACCTCATGGGTTACGGGATGACCTGACCTGAATGTTCTCAATGGAATCTCGTGCATACAATGTCTATTTGCATAAACTTGAAACATATTTTATTAACTGTGATATACAATTATGTGCAAAATTATATCTTCATATTTGAGAGGTTCTTTTTTAGTACAATAATCTATCCATTTCAGTTGTCATCTTCACATTGGAGGTCAGATGTGATGGATTTCCGAAGTTCTCTATCTCTTGCCTTGATGGGGCACTCATACTTTTTCTTACTTACATTTCTTGATGTTATTCTTCCTATTGTGGCTCTTGTTTACCTCTGGCCCATTTGATATAATCATACTATATCTCTCAACTGTCTGTTCAACTTTTGTTCATTAGCTTTCTTTGTACTTCTAATTTCATCAAGACTTTCGTATTTGTTTTTCTTTCATTCCACAAGATGTGTTATATTCTTCTATGAATCCATAATTCAAAGACTTCAGTTCTCCTCACCATAAGTTTGTTTATCGCCCATCTTTCTACACCATACAATAAGGATGAGTATACACAACATACATTTGTTGTTTAATGCCCACAGTGAGTAACTTAACTTAACGTCTTTATACTGGTTTAGAAGACCCTGCAGAGTCTGTATACAACCAGTAAATTTACTCTTTTGTGCCCCCTGAAAAGGACGTTAAGTGGCGGGTTGTAGTAGCTTTCCTCACATCTCGAGCATGCTCATGAAGGTAGACCATGGTCCTCCAGGCGGTTTCTCTATGCTTGACTTCATCTGCGTGGCGCTCACTACTACGGGAATCACATCGATCCACATCTTGTCAGCCAGGCTGCCTTAAAAACAGCCCATTTCCAGGTCCAAGGAACGCTACACGGAAAAGATATTGTAGTCTTGGTCAGTGTATTGACCATGACACAACGTCCTGGTCAGTATTTTATGCCTGACTAGACTAGCAGTTCCCTACATAACATAACTCATAGTGGCAGGATAGCGTACCAAACACCGAGATCCCCAACAAGGCAAAAATACTGAGCATCCACACACTGTTTCAGAAGACTCGGATTAGGTGGGCCGGCCACGTCATGCGCATGCCAGACAACTGCATCCCCAAACAACTATGAAGAGCTGAAATAGGGCCTATGTCTGGTCAGTGGCCAAAAATAGTGCGTCAAAGACTCCCACTAAATATCTCTGACATGCTTCAACATAGATGCAAACTCATGAGAATGCCTTGCACATGACTGCAAGGCATTGCATGGAACCACCGCAGCTGAGGAACGCCGAGCCTCCGAAGCACAGAAAAAGTGCACTTTGCAAGAAAACAAAACAACTGATACTCACATGTCCAATTCTGACCTTAAATGCTACATATGTGGAAGGGGTTTCCGTACCAGAATTGGACAATACAGCTGCCTCCAGACTCATCGGTGAGATGCAACACAATATGTCTGACTGCTGTTGTCATCATTGCTTGCTGGGGACAGCTATTATTATTATTAATATACATTACATCTTATCCTTTTCACTTTCAACTTGTGAATCATTTGTTTCAATGTTAGTATTTGTCTAATGTCTATTAGATCATAGGAATGAAGTGTTTTACGCACACACAAACATAAAAACATCAAAGTGAGCCATATTGATGAATCTGTCTTAATTTCATGTGCATGCTGACCTATGCAGTTTTTCTACTATAACTTTCATTATACTGGGTTAGAAGGCTCTATGTAATCTGTATACAACCAGTTTATTACACTACACCGATAATGACTGAGATCATCCAATCTATTTTATTTGTTAATCTATTAACTGACACTGCCTCTACCATATCCCGTGGCAATGCATTCCAATCATTCACCACTCTCTGACTAACAAAATATTTCCTAATATCTTATCTGTATCTGTCTTTAAATAATTTGAAACTGTGCCCTCTAGTTCTTGTAGCCGGTTGAACTTTGAAAAACTTGGTATAGTGAACAGTATAATTTATCCTTTCTGTTAATTATCTTAGAAACATGTATCAAGTCACCTCGAATTCTTCTGTGGTCTAGACACTGTAGAGTTTTGTGAGGTTTTTCTCAGTCTTTCGTCATATCTCAAACTGTAATTCTGGAATCCCACGATCAATTTTGTAGCTCTACTTCTTTGTATCCTTTTTAGCATGTATATCCACTCTATGATTGTTTTTCGTTATTTATGTTTCTCGATCACCAAAACATACTTGTCGATGTGGTCGTTGTCACTAACAAAAAACATATCACCATAGAACTCCAACCAGTACCAATGTTTACATCCGACCAATTTCGTGACGCTACAAACATGATGGCACAGCCTTATTATCAACATGGCAGTGGTATAACAATATCCACCAACGTATAGGTAAGGTAGGCTTGGACAGGAAAGGTTAGGAGACATTCAAGTCATGTATTTAGCAATCTTTGACCAATTTGGATTCCACCTTGTTGAAAATAATGCTGAAAAACAGATGGAGGGTAAGCGTGTCTTGGATAAACGGGGCTAAAAGTGGAAAGATAAGATTAATGATGGAAATGGAAAAACCTTGCAGATTTCCCCGTCATGACAAGAGACAGAGGTCGTTGGAGATATATTACTGTCAACTTTCTGTGGGGAAATTTTCTCCCTCTTCTTCGTTCGTTCTCAACCTCCCACTTTCAAGCCATGAAAAGGGCTTTGTAAGCAGCAGAGTGTTGTCCCATGATAGAATTCAATGCGTTGTGTCGTAGTTTACAGCTTGGCTGCGATATCTGAGCCTTTGGTAGGAATATTGGAGATGCCGCTTGAACTAATCGGAATTGAACAAGAACTTGATAACGAGAACAAGCAAAACGAAAACAGCGAGGTAAGTTTGACAAATATCAGCACATGTACATATTATGCAGCAAAACCTAAAGAAACTGTGACCTAATTGTGATAGAGTTTTCCTTCGCAGGATGCAACTAGAGGATGCCAACGAGTGTATTTATCTTGACCGCCTCCTCAATATGAAGAATAACCTGGAACCTGAATTGACAAGACGTCACCGCGCGGGCTGTGCAGCCTTCTCGTCCATGAATACGAGCAAGTGGTTCCCACTAACAAACCCTGAGAGGGCTTAAGAAGCAGAATGTAGTCCAGAGAACGGAATGCATTGTGTCATAGTTTACAGCTTGACTGCGAATATTTGCACCTTTCAGTCCAACACATCCGACTTCAGCAATCATTTTTTGAGTACCAGGTTAGCATCTCCTCTTCGATCGCTTTTCCTTAGCCAGTCTGCCCTGCTGCAGCCTGTTATCCAGGATTACCGCGTGGAGGAGTATAAGGGTCTTGGCAGCTCTGGTTCGCTGGCCCTGACGCTAGCAGTCAGCTATGGGTCGTTGACCACTGCAGCTCATGCGTTGCTCAGCGTATTCAAAAGGGGAGAAACACATCAAGAAGCAAAACGAACACATAAAAGAGATTTTAAGCTCATCATCTGTGTTGGCCTGTAATCTGAAGTACCTTTTCACTTCCACACTTCATGGTTGTCAGACGATGCAGATCCTGAGTTCAGTCTTCTTCTTTGCGTTCAGGATCTTTTGGTCATGCTATATCTGCAGGCCAGTCGCCATGATGAAGTCGGTAGTCTTTACCAGGTAAGAGCGGCAGCACCACAGCTTTTTTCTCAGCTCCGCACCCTCTGGCAGGTCTGGCATCTCATTTCCCTATAGATTGGGCATTCCTCTAGAACATGCTCAGGGTTCTGGTATCCTGTTCCACATGGGCACTCATCGGTCTGTGAGATCTTCAGTCGGTATAGATGTTCTAGTAGTCTGCAGTGTCCAGTTCTCAGGCGAAATAAGGTAGTTTATTGATTTCTTTTGAGTTGATGAATTGGGTCTGGTGTCCTGCTTATGTTTCTGCCTTCTCTCCATTGGTGTATATACTGATTTCTGATGATGTTCTTGATTTCTCTGTATGGTAGTCGATGATTAAATTGTGCCTTTTTGCTGCCATCTTTTGCAAGAGCTTCAGCTCTCTGGTTTCCCGTGATTCCGCAATGGGAGGGTAGCCACTGGAACGCTATTGTTGAGGATCTCTGGAGTTTTCCCAGTTCTGATCTGATCTTTGATAACAGTGGTTCGTTAATTGTTTTTTGTATTCTCTCTAAAAGTACTCTGCAGTCTGTTTGAAGTATTCTCAGTGCTTGCAAGAGGGCTATTGATTCTGCTCTAAGGTTTGTGGATATCTTTCCTGTTGGGAGGGCCTCTTCTGTTATATTTACACTTTTGTGTCTCATGAATATGCCTCCTCCCCCATTTCGGACTGCCCCCTCTTCTGAACCATCTGTGTACACCTGTGTCCCTTCCTTGATATTATATTTCTCCTCAATCATTGTTTGTGCAAAAATGTTCAGCTTGTGGATACTCTGTTGGTCTTTTCTTCTTATTCCTGGGATCCCTGTACTTATCTCGATGTTGTTTATGTTGCAACTTCGCTCTTCATAGTTGAAAAGCATTTCTATTTCTGTAGGAAGACCAAACTTTTTCCTCTTTTAGAACAGCTTAGGGTAGATAGAACTATTTTTGAACTAATACTGAACTTGTATGAAAATCAAACAACTAATATTGCACTCATGTGAGAAACAGAGAAATCATTACAAAAAATACTCACCAGGGTCAACAAATAATACATTCGGTATGAGAATAAATGCTAGTAAAACAACAGCAATGTTATAACACTCACGTTAAATTAAATATCGGCATCGAGGAACATATTATTGACTAAGTGCAGAGGTTTTCATATTTGGGACAAATTATTATAGACGATGCCCGCTGTGAGGTTGTAATTAGAACTCTGATCGCAGTAACAAAAATAAAAGGCCTTCAGTGAGAAACAAAAACTTCTAATTACAAATAACGATCAAAATTGAGCTTCGAAAAATAATACTAACTACACATATCTGGCATGTCGCATGATTATATGACTCTAAAACATGGAATCTAAACAAAAAGGATGAACACACATTAACAGTTTTTGAGATGTGAACAGACCATGTAGAGTCTTCTAAACCAGTATAATGAAGTTAAATTATGTGGTGCTATCGCAGAATGCAAAAAGTAAGCTGAACAGAAAAAAAGGCCAAATGTTCAAGTGCTTAAAGATATATGGTCACACAATGACAGACATATATTATGGAGTATACAGAAAGGTAGATTGTCTTAGCTTGGCCATATTATTGAAAATATTAGAAGACAAAGTTCAGAGGGAAAGAGAATGAGGGTGTCAAAGAAACAATGACATCACATAGGTTTGCAAGAACATAGGAGTTCAGACTTATACTGAACCATACTGAGAGGAAAAGGCCTGTTATGAACAGAGAAGAGTAACAAGTACATGATCAGAAGACCAGTCTCCGAACTGAATAATCTGAAGATGATGAGTTAAGGTTCCAACTAGCTTCAAAAAGTATGTGTCCTTGACTATCGAGGTTGAGAGATTATGTTTTTAACTCTAGAACGATCTCTTCTTGTCTAATTGAGTGTTATGAGTTGTACTTTTCACTTTTCTGCGGCTGTATTGTTTTACTATTATAAGTCATTTACTCACTACTCAGTAGTACTGTAAAATATAATAAGTGATAGTCTTCAGCAATGTTTGCTTCATCTTGTGATTGTTTCCACTCTGCCACGCTCCTAGTTCATCCTCTAGCTTTTGTAATTCTTCACTCCAGTACGGTTTGTACCGCCGCTTTGGAGAATGTCGCAGCGGCTGCTTGGTAAAAAGAAAACAAAAGATTTATTTAAACTTCCAACTAATGTTTTATTACTGCTAGATCGCGTACGATAGACTCCATCCTGCTCGTTTGATTCTACGCTTTGTTGGTAAAAAACTATAATTAGTACGAGACACGACGTGTAATGTCATGTGGTATAATGAAACGACACAATTAACACATGGAACGTTTCAGGTAATAAGCTACCACAACAAAACGCAAAAAACTGCTGTACTTGTTATCTAGAATTATTTTTAGTATTTGCTATAATGACCTGAGTGTGTTACTGTTACTGTGTTAGTGAACATCAGACTAGCTAGCTCAGTACAATCAGCTGTGCTGTGCACTGTGCTTTTTAATATTATCATAATAATTATGTGATGTAAAATTCGAGATTCAGTACTAAGAATACATTCAAGATTGTCACATAATTTCGACATGACAGTTAAAATGGAAAACAAATGATCTATCATTGTGCCTTTGATATAGTTAGAAGGATGCAATATAACTATACCGTTTTTTATTATTATTTATGAATATATTATATATCATTGACAATGGTATGGGATATTCCGATCCGAATGACCATATCGTAACAACAACTTCCGGGCACTTGCCTGTGTGTGTGTGACATAATAATTGTTTGATCAGGTAAGCTGGTACAGGTAAGGTGACACTGCTGACATAATCATGTTCAGAAATAAGGTGTACAAAATGGGATAGAAACACTGAAACAGCGATGTAATAACAACCAGATCGCAGAGGGAAGGTAGATCAGTTATTTTTTTTAAGTCAGAGGAAATACAAAAGTAGAGCTTGGCTCTTGTTTGTGCGGGCAGATTTAATACTACCAGATCCGATAAATAATATTAACGTCCGTCATCATACTCTTATACTATCAACAAAAACAAAATATTAATTTACTACTCTGTTTATTTAATTGCTGAAGTTCATTTGATAATATAGGGTTAATCAATAAAGGTCCCTGGGTCCAGAATCCACCATGCAGTGTACAGAGATTATTAGGTTTTTATTTTGTTTTTCTTTGGAATTGCACTGTAGTAGTTGTGGAGCCATCCTCAAGCACTGCTGCATTCTTTAAACTTAAAGGCGTTCGATAGAGTAGACAGAAATAAACTATGGGCCATCCTAGATGACAACGCAGTACAGGGGCAGCTATTAGAGAGTATTAGAGCACTGTGCCAAAGTATAGTAAGAACAACAGATGGTCTGACCAAAACAATGGAGATAACAACCGGGGTGAGTGAGACAAGGGTATGTGTTGTCACCAATACTCTTCAACACATTTATGGACAGAATAACACTGGAGGCCAAATTGGAGCACCTGTCAAGAAAGGCAGAGGAAGAAAGGACAGAGGCTGATCAGTTAAACAAACTCCTTTTTGCAGATAATCAATGTCTACTTTACAAGAGTGAAGATGATCTGCAACAAAATCTGACTGAGCTCAACTCTGTATGTGAAAGATACAGTATGAGAATTAACACATCCAAAACAGAAACTATGCAGATAAGCAGATCGCCTGAAAACATGAACATTATGGTAAACGGGACCAAGATCAAATAAGTGCAGGAGATCAAGTACTTGGGCAGTGTTTTCACACAGGATGGAAGTTTAGATAGAGAGATTGAGATCAGGTGTCAAAAAGCAAATGCTATTGCATACCAGCTGTCACCATTATTGAAACACCCTAACATAAACATGTCCACTGAAAGAATGCTAATCAACAGTATATTCATGCCAACTCTCTGTTACTAGCGCCAAACATGAACTGTAACAAAAACTCTAGAGAGAAAGATTGTGACATATGAGAGATGCCTCCAGAAAACAATCAACGTAACTAGGAGAGACAGAATGTGCAATGAAGTGAAGATGTGAGAAGAATAGTTGAAGCAAGACCCTGCTCAGAATATATTGATGAAATGAGAATCAATAGGTTTGGCCACCTAATGACATTATGTATCCTGACCAACTACCCCTGTGCGCTTATAACCCTATAACGCACGACGTTAGGGTTTTCGCAACCGTGGCAGACCGAGAACCTTCTTCTTCTTCTTCGTACGCAGTCAGACAGTAACCATTATTTTTTCGAAAAAAGCGGCGGTCATCCTGAGGCTGTCGCCACTGCCATAGAGCTTGTCTTGCAGTTCCACTGGTGATGGCCACATCTGCTCTCTCTGATCCTCGTATGTCGGGCAGTTCTGCAGCAGATGTTCAGTACCGCACGGGCATTCGTCGGTACCACCTATCTTCAATTTGTTGAATAGGTGGTACCTCAGTCTATTGTTGCCAGTGCGAAGTCTGAAGACAACGACCTGCTCTCTTCGGTTCAACTGGTAATAGGCATCGTTTTTGGTGTAACCAGTATGTTCGGTTTCCCATTTAGACCGAGAACCTAAATGGATAGGAAATGTTGCGGATATTCTAAATCGTCATGTGATGACGACCACTTCAGCGACACGTGTAGTCCTGGACAGAAAACTACGGCCACCCACAACACCTCACGACACAAGTGGATAAGACAAGAAAAGATAAGACTACTTTGAAAATAAACTTAAATTTGCACATCCAGAGTTCATATTTTCAAAAGCACTTCACCTATACCCCCATGTATCTTACACAACCATACAAAGAACTATTCATCCAGCACTATGCATAGCTCCTACATTTTTTTACCTGGTGCCTAAATCCTAAACAAATGTGTCACCACCCTGCTTTATCCATCTGGTTTATGTTGCAATACAGTACTCTATCAGGACCTGGGACAGTCTCAGTTACTTAAAGTATGTTCCACATTGACCCCAGTTATTAGGCCAATATAAGACTCACCCCTGATGGCTGGGGCAACAATACATTACAAGATTTCCTGATGGGCATTTCTGTTGCCTTTGTCTGTCTGAGCAACATATCGCTTAAGAAACCTATGACTGTTTTCATGATTATCTCTGTCGAGTCTTACATATTGGGAACGTGCTGACATGTACTCATCCCATGTATCCTTCAATGCATGTATTAGAACTTCTGAAGAGTTTTATAATTACCTACTCAAGGTATGAATTACTCCCACTTCTCATTCTTTGCTTCCCTGACTAATAC
The DNA here is from genome assembly GCA_036924085.1 of Ariolimax columbianus. Taxonomy (NCBI): domain Eukaryota; kingdom Metazoa; phylum Mollusca; class Gastropoda; order Stylommatophora; family Arionidae; genus Ariolimax; species Ariolimax columbianus. The sequence goes on from JAVGWX010000018.1 coordinate 49,252,050, forward strand.
TACAATCCCCAGTTTAATAATTGAAGATACACCACTGAAAACAGGCAGGCAGGGGCTTTGAGTCCGACACAACTAAGTACAAACATTGTCATCTTGAATGACAGTGCACTGACCAAATTGGTGTCCTAACCTTGGATACTGATGGTGTAATTGAATTGGAACTTATTTCTAGTACTGTAACTCCTTCAACACACTGGAACATATTGGGGACACAGGAAAGTGAAAACTTGCCATGTATCATCCACCTTGTGAAGGAAAATAACCATGAAACACAGAAAACACAGATTTTCAATTACCCTGATTTCGCACACATCCGGAAATGAGATTGAAGAGAAGAACAATAAAAGATATATAGCAGCCAATTGCTTGAAAGTAAATAGCTCAAAATCGTCGCAATATACATTTTTGTTAAACCTCATACAAAATAATGTTGTTGTTTGTCCATCATTTCCGAAGAGGACCACATTGTCATCAGTCAATCCTGGAGTGTGTTCGAAGGTGGCTGATCAAACCAATCTTGAGTCTAAAAGCACCTGTCACACTGAGGGCAGAGAAACACTGTCTGACCGTCAGATGGAGGCAACTCTTCTCTTGCCTTTTGTGTCGCGTGTCTCAGATTCTTGTCTTTTCTTTATGTGCCGTGACAGAAAAGATTTTACTACGCCAGGCCGAGCGATCAACAGCAATGTTCTTCCAATTATCGGGGTCAATGTCACAGTTCTTCACTGAGGCTTTCAGTGTTTTTGTAATGTTTTATTTGGCACCGCGAGCTTGCTAGCCTGACTATTTTCTTTGGAAGCCGCTCATCTGACATGCGGACAACATGACCAGTCCATCTAAACTGCGATTTGCACAGAGTTGTGTGGATGCTTGTCATGCCAGACTGCGAAAGAACTTCTTCATTCGTAATCCTTTCTTGCCATTTTATGTTCAGTAGTTTCTTTACTCAGCCCATAAGAAAGTGGTCAAGCTTCTTTGCATGTCGACTATACAGTTAAGGTTTAATAAGCGTACTGAAGAGTTGGTAGGACGAATGCTGTATAAACCTTCAATTTGGTTAAAAGCTTACAAAATAATGTCAACAAAACAGTCAGATGTAAAACATAAATATTATTTATCAAATGACCAACAAAAATGTGTCATGATGTTCCGTGCATTGAGAATTAAAGGAAGGCTGTATTTTTCAAGCTGGATTTCAGTTTCAGAAATAGAAACCGACTTTTTTTCCGCCAGACATGCTCCCTGAGATGTTTCAACGATTCCAAATAGTACGGGCGATTAACTACTTGCACTTCCTGTATGAATTTATAGTGTACAGCACCCTCGTGGTAAAAACAAAACCAGTCAACAAGACTTAATGTTCATTCACTGCTCATAAAATTCACAAATCTTAGGAAATGTAATCTGCATGAATGTAAACATTCTGCTATGTGACGATGAACAATCACATGAAATAGTAGATTAAGACATCCATCATTAGACAGCACCACTGACCTGAAGTTGCTATGACATCGCATTGGTCAAATTTAAGAGGTTCTGGAACTTTTTGAACAGGCCTTGTTTGCGTGACTGCAGTAAAATTTAATATTAATAATGACTGGAAAACAAAGTTAAAAAGGTCTCGAGGTAAGGCGTCCGCCTTCGGGTGCTGGAGGTTGTAAATTCGAATCACGGTGAAGACTAGGAATTTATTCACGTGGATCGGATCTTCTGGTAAAAATTTGTCTGATCTCTGGGCAGTGAGATCGGATTCCCATGTTCGGTGTTAAGCATTTTAAAAATCCCTCGGCTGTTGGAAATAAAAAAACAGTAGGCTTAACGGCCGCAGCCCGGACAAAATTCAAATTAAAAATCTACCCAAGTTATTTGTACCTTTCCCCAGGTGGTTTGTTAAGAGCAGCTATAGATGGCGCCTAATTGGCTGTGGGTCTACTTAGCTCTAGTGTTTGAGTCTATTAAGATGCACTCGCACATTGGTAAAAATCACCCTCCAAGAAACTGGTTGTATACAGACTCTGTAGAGTCTTCTAAACCAGTATAAAGACGTTAAGTTAAGTTATAAGTTAAGTTTTTACATGTCTTGACATACACTTGTAGCTTTTTTCTCTCTTTTATTCAGTTACAGACTTCAGATGGTCGAGAATTATTCCAAGATTTTGTTGTGAATTAACAAGTAAAGTTTATTGTGCTCAAGAAACATTTCAGTATGAGTTACACAAGAGCAACTTCATTTGATGACTGGGTGTGGGTGAAGGACAAAGTTTTTTCTGTGAAAGATGACAGCTGTGTGTCCACATTTCTAGTGGAGTGGAACGAGGTGGACTGCATGTTTGCTGTCACAAGTCGATTTTCCAGTAGGATGGTACGGGATAAAGTGGATAACTCAGAGACAGAAGCTTTCAGTATCAGTGCTATTCATGGCATACATCACACGTTGCACAGCCTCAACAGTAACGTGCCAAAACTGCCAACAAACCTGCCAAAAGAACCTAAAGGACTGAAAGCAGTGTTTGTCGGTATGCAAATGCCTCAGAATAAGACAAAATTGTGTAGAGATCTGGAAGATTACTTTACCAAAGCTGCTGAGAGAGTGGGATCAAGGGTTTTACATGAGGTAAGAAGTGCTAGACTCTTAAATGTTGTTTAACCCATTCCGTTCTCTGGACTACATTCTGCTACTTGAGCCCTTTCAGGGTTTGGTAGTGGAAGATTGAAAACGAACGAAGCCAAGCCAAATGTTGTTTTATCCCTAAATTAATCTACATATTTATCTGTATAGATCTCTGGGAGGAGAGAAAGGTCTACTCCAACCTTTCAAGCATGTCATCAAAGGCAATTGTTGTTTTTGGATGCCCACGACGAGTAAGTTTACTCTTTTGTGCGTCCTGTAAAGGGCGTTTGATGGCCAGTTGAAGTAACTTTCTTCACATCCTGGACTTGCTAGTGAAGGTGGACCTGGGTCTTCCAAGCTGTTGTACAATGCTTGACTTCATTTGTGTGTCACTCACTACTACGGGGATCATGTCAATGCCACCTCCTTAGCCAGGCATCTCTTGACATTCTGTTTCTATGGAGAACTACACAGAATTGAGGTGGGGTCTTGCTCAATATGATCACCTGACTCTGACTAACATAGTTGATCATTATGTTTTGCCTAGCCAGACATTAGTCTCTTCTCCCCATTAAAGGCAATGAAAAAGGTTTGTTTAGTTTAGTTTAGTCGAAGAATCAATGTCATTGCACACGGTTTAACCCATAAGTGCTCTGTTCTTCTCCATATTTTTTGAGAATCTCAGCACAATGCACGAACTCAGCAACACCGGCAAGGATTCCATAATAAATTGTGTAGATTTTTAACAATTTTTAATTTTGCCCAGGCAGCGCCCGTTAAGCCTACTCTTTTCTATTTCTAACTGCCGAGGGATTTTTAACTTGCGGGACACTGCACTGGGACATCCAATCTCTACTACCCAGAGATCCGGGAAAATACCAGAAAGTCCACAGGAAAAAATCTCACAGTCTCCACCATGATTTGAACCCGCAACCTCCAATACCCGAGGCCCATGTCTTACCTCAAAACCACTCAGTCCCCAAAGGTTGTGCATGGATCTAGCAATCTCAATCATGTAAAGAAATTGCTTCAGAAACCACCACTGCAAGAGCACAAAGTGCCCCTATGTTTGGTAGGGAGCAGAATAGCGACAAGATTAATCTTTACATTAGATTTATAGAAATAGAAAGATAGGTGTGTAGAGAGAAAGGTATATAGATAGACCATAAGTAAGCAAATGAATAGACAAATGTAGTTTTAGTAGATTTTGATGGATAAACAGAAAGAATAATAGAAATGCATTTCCCGAGAGAAGCAGAGACTAACTTGTGATATAAAATGGAATATGAAGTTTATTTTGTTTGATCCTTTTTTGATATTACAGGTGATGTTTGAAGCAGCTGCACATGCAATAGATAACTATTATGAGCTTATGTCTGAAGTTCACAAAAGTAACTTATCACAGGTAAGATAGCTAGATGCATTCATCAATATTTGTTTTAAAATGTCTTTAAAACTCTACACACAGGATAGGGTAATGATTGAAGTCATCCCCTTTCTTAAAACCTTAACAAAAGTACTTTATGTGGTCTTTTGGTAGTTATTTTAGTAACAATTTGTTTAAGATATTTGTTAAATTGTCAGAATTAAAATTATTTTATTGTATTTTCCATTGGTTTTTCATTTCTCACAAAAAGAAAGTTGTTTCTAAATACAGAACTAAGCACTTCCCACTACTCACCTGACCTATTAATGAACAATTATGGTGACAGGTAGTAATGTTAATAAATTACTATTTATTTGCCCATCTACTTCAATCAAAATAAGTAGTCACAAGATTGAGAAAGAATTTGTAGAATTTAAATAATAATTTAAGAAAAATCAGAGAATTTATTTATTGTGAAGAGCTGAATAGATAAGACCAAAAAAATGAACTCGCAAGTAGCCCATAGTTTTATGAAATATAATAAACAATGAGTAAATTTTTGAAGGCTTCATTTCCGTTACTGATGATTCATAGTGCATTACAAAGTAGAATAGCATTTATGAGTTCTTATATAACTGGGATTGGCTTCTTTTTTTTTTTTTGTTTTTTTTTTTGGAGCCAATGATAAATATTTTTTTTTCAGTTATTGTGAGTCTTTAAATTCCAGAGACAATCATTATCATCCTTTATGCTGAACGCATGAGCTGCAGCAGTCAGCAACCCATAGCTGACTGCTAGCATCAAGGCTAGCAAACCAGAGCTGCCAAGACCCTTCTACACCTCCACATGGTGATCCTGGATAACAGGCTGCAACAGAGCAGACTGGCTAAGGAGAAAGGATCGAAGAGGGAATGCTAACCCGGTACTCAAAAAATGTTAGGGTTTGGTAGCGGGAGATTGAGAACGAACGAAGCCAAACCATCCTTTATGCTCACTGTGGAACTTGGGGCTAAATAGTTGCTTTTCCATACAATTCATTTTAGGAAATTCTTTAAAATGTCTGGCCAAACCAAAACACGAACACCAACCAAGAACTACTTGCTTGGAGCAGCTAGGAAAACATACACACCATCGTAATCATTTGAATTTGATTGGCCATGTTCTCTAAAGAGATTCCAATTCAATATCTAGAGCCTTGATACTTGATGCTCCTAGAGAGTCAGCGAAAGAGAGGCCAGCTAGAATGACAATCATGAATTTGAGCTAAAACACTGTACGCATTATGGCTGCAGACCAAGCAAAGTGGAGGAAATGTGTTGCTGCCCTAAAAGAAGACATTAGGGCCAATTGTTATTTACCTTTCCATGTCATTGACCAAGAATTTATGAAGAACAAGAGACTGCTAATGGTTATTCCCACATATGTTTATTTGTGTGCCATCTTGTTACATGCTGTTCGTGAAGCTTTATTTAGCTTTTACTTCCACTTCTGAGTTTATTCTGTGATTTTCTGGGTCTGGTCCTTAATTGGTAAAAACATGGCTTGAGCTGATGGCCAGTTGAAGTAACTTTCCTCACATCCTGAACTTGCTGATGAAGGTGGGCATGGGTCCTCCAGGTTGTTGTACAATGCTTGACTTCATCTGCGTGTCACAACTATGGGGATCATGTCAATCCCCACTTGGTGACTCTAGAAACAGACTAAACTAGTTACTAGTGTATTCTGGCCAATGGATATAGATCACAGTGGGAATGCAAACCCTGTGCGCAAGTAAGCCAGATGAAATCAGATGTGTCATGCTGAAAGGTGCAGATATTGCAGCCATGCTGTAAATTATGACAAAACGTTCTTTTCAGGGCGAACGCCTAAAAAGAAGAAGAATTGGTAAAATCTTTATGTCCTGTCTGTTAATGGTCTTATGTAAATTCTGATGATAGACAAAGTAGGAGGAACAGATAGAAATATCAGATTAAGAATACCAAAGGGCCTTACATTGCATTAGGTAATTTATGGAAATCAAAAGAAATTGTCCACCACAATACACAAATTCTTCAACTTTAATGTGGTCTTTCCTATTGTATAGCTCTCTGTAACATGGAGAACACCAAAGACTCCCATGAAGAAGATTAGCTTTCATCAATGAGTGCCTGCACTAAGTAGTGGGGTTAAATTGGTACGATATAGAGCCAAACTGCAGAACTGTAGGAAAGAACCAGCCAGATATCAGCGACACTTGATGTAAGGAGAAGGTGCTGGCATTAGATGGGACACACACATTGCAGAAAACAGCTGATAGTATTACAAAACAGGCTCTATTTTAGAATCCCCAAGGCATAAGCAGTAGAGCAGACCAAAACACTTATAGAGACATAAAGGCAACATGAAAAATGTGAACAGAGCTATAATGAATGGCTCAGAACAAGAAGACTTTGCATGTATCTGTAAAGGACCTATGCTCTGCCTGGTAGCTGACAAGATTTGATTGATTGACGAGTTTAACTTTTTATTACAAAATCTGAAGTGAATTCTTTCAATTTTTGAAAGATACAGTTCCACAATAAACACATAAAGATAATACAATTTTTAATATGGTAGATACATGGACTTCCTTAGAAACATAAGTTTGTTTTGTTCTTGTGTTTTGAATTAGTTGGTTCTAATTTTTCTTGTAATTTTATTTTTTATGCAGAAAATCGTTTTTGTAGAAGATGAACTAAAGAATATTGCATTTGAAAGGGAAAACTGCAGTCATGAAGGATTTGGAGGATGTCTACCAAAGAGAAGATGAGACAGTATTAAAACTCATCTCTGCTCTGGCAGAATATTATAATTATGAATTACAGGTTAGAGCAGTTGTGAAAGAAAGGAAAAAAGTTTGTGTTTGCATACAAGTTCTTGAAATTGGTTTAAGGAGTGTGGTTATATACAAATTCTAGAAACAGTGGTTTTGGAAGTGTAAGGAGGCATGACAAAGCTGGGATAGTAGGAATATTTCATGGGACTTTTCAATCCAGTATAAATAGGGGATAATGAAATATTCACACTAAAACACATGGAGAGAGAAGAACTACCAATCTTAGCAGCAGAAATCGAACACGCTATCATAAAGAGTCCACGAAACAATGCACCAGGAATAGACAGTATTTCAACAGCGGCCGTACAAGCCTGCAGAGAAACGGAAGTAAAATGGCTGTCTAGAATAATAAATGTGGCATGGACAACAATATAAGTTCTGGAGGATTGGCAAAAATCAATAGTTGTACCCATTTGGAAGAAAAAAGGAAACATAAGGAAATATCTTTCTTGAGCCATATAAGTAAAAATGTACGCGAATTTCCTGGAAAACAGAAAAAGACGAATAGTCGAAAGACAATTAAATAACACACAGTTTGGATTCAGAAAAGAAAGAGGTGGACTACTGTGTTGCTGTCGTGATATGTGGCCAAACCACTGAATTTGCTGTTTTCTAATGAAGTCTAGCACTGTCTTAGTGCCCATCTGTTTCCTGATCTCATCATTTCTAATTTTGTCCCATCTTGTCACATTTAGCATTCACCTCAGGCATTTCATTTCAATTATTTCTATTTTTCTCTTATCTGTTACTGAGAGTGTCCAAGTTTGCATGAAAATTGTGTTAAACAGGGCTTTTTTTTGTGACAACCTCTACATGCGTGTTCTTTAGTATTGTTGACATCTGGCCAATGATTTAGTTTGTTTTGGTGCATGTGATCGATTTCTTCTTGCATTCTTCCATTAAATGATACTATGCTTCCTAAATATTTGAAATCCTTCACCTGCTTGATTTGTTCCTGTTCTATGTAGATCTTAGCGGTTGTTTCTGTTCTTGCTTTTGTCATTGTTTCAGTTTTACTCACGTTGATTCTCATGTTGTGTCCTTCTGCAGTTAAGTTAAGATTGTTTAAGCATTGTTGCAGTTGTTCTTCAGTGTTTGCAATGAGTGCTTGGTTGTCAGCGAAGAAGAGTTCGCTACAGCTGTTGTCATCATTAGATTGGGCTTCTTTGCTGATTTGACAGTGTATGTGCTTGTATACAAATTCTATAAACAGTTGGTTTTGACAGTGTGTGTGTGTATACAAATTCTATAAACAGTTGATTTTAACTTAACATCTTTATACTGGTTTAGAAGACTCTGCAGAGTCTGTATACAACCAGTTCCAATTTCATCATCTTGCTCTAGAAGCTGTACGCATCCAATCTATTCTTAAATGCATTGAACGTCCCAGCCTCCACCACCTCACTTGGCAATGCATTCCAAGCATTCACAACTCTCTGGCTAAAGAAATACTTCCTAATGTGCCCTCTTGTCCTTGTTGGTGGTTGTACTTTAAAAAACTTGTTATAGTCTACCTTATCCATTCCTCTAATCATCTTATACACCTGTATTAAGTCACCACGAATTCTTCTCTCTTCTAGACACTGTAGGCCGGTTCTTTTTAATCTTTCCTCATAACTGTAATTCTGGAATCCCACTATCAGCTTTGTCGCTCTTTTTTGTATTCTCTCCAGCATGTCTATATCCCCTCTCTGATAAGGACTACATACCTGTACACAGTACTCCAATCTAGGTCTAACTAAGCCTTTATACAGTTTGACTATCACCTCCTTGCTCCTATGTTTAATATTTCTTTTTATCATCTCTAACATTGCATTTGCCTTTTTTACTGCTACCTCAACTTGCTCCCTCACCTTACATGTATGATCTATTTTACCCCTAAGTCCCTTTCTTTATCTATCTTTCTAATATTGTTCTCTCCCATTCTGTAATTATGTTCCATATTGGATCTACCCATGTGCATGACTGTACATTTATCTACATTAAAGTCCATTTGCCAGATTACAGACCATTCTCGAATTTTATCTAAATCCGACCTCAATATATCCACTTCTGCTTTAGATGAGACACTACTGCATAGTTTTGTATCATCAGCAAATTTTGCAATAATGGATCCCATACCTATGTCCAAATCATTTATATATATCAAGAACAAAATTGGTCCCAAAACCTAGCCCTGTGGCACTCCACTTTTCACTTCACACCACTCAGAGTACTCCTTATTTATGCCCCACCCTTTGCCTTCTTCCCGTTAACCAATTTTCAATCCATTTGGCAACTTCCCCACCTATTCCATGTGATTTTAACTTTCGAAATAATCTTTGATGAGGTACTCTATCAAAGGCCTTTGCAAAATCCAGATAAATAACGTCCACTGGCTCCCCTTTATCTAACATTTTGTAACCTCCTCCATGAATTCTAATAGATTTGTTAAGCATGATCTCCCTCTGGTAAACCCATGCTGACTATTTCTAATTAGATTAAATTTATCTAAATGCAATACAATGTTTTCTTTGATTATTGACTCTAACAATTTACAGACTATGCTCGTTAAGCTCACAGGTCTATAGTTTGCTGGATCTGCTTTTTTGCCCTTTTTGAATAAGGGAGTCACTCCCGCATCTTTCCAATCTCGTGGAACAATCCCTTGTGCAAGTGATTGAGAACATAATATAGCCAATGGTTTTGCTAATTGGTCTCTAATTTCAAACAGCAATTTTGGATGAATACCATCTTGACCTGGACATTTATCCACTTTCAACCCCTCCAATTTGTTTTAAACCATTTCCTCTGTAATACAGATTGATCCTAATCCTGCTGTATCCATTTCTCTTTGAAAGATATCTACAGGCTCTGGGATCTTGGAGCAGTCCTCTTTTGTGTACACTGTGCCAAAGTAGGGATTGAGTAGATTTGCTGCCTCCCTATTTTCACTTATTTTTTTTCTTGTGCTGTCTATGAGAGGGCCTACTTTGTCCTTTGATCTTTGTTTATTTCTAACATAAGAGAAGAAGCTTTTACTATCAGTTTTGATCCTCTGAGCAAGTTTCTTTTCGAAGTCTATTTTTGCTGTTTTATTCGCTTTCTGAGATATGTATTGCTTGTCCAAATTTTAAATATGTTTCTTTTGATTGATTTACCTGCCTCTATATATTTTTTCCATGCTTTATTTTTAGCTCTTCTACATTTAACTACAATTTTAGTGATCCACTTTTTACGCTTGGGGTTTACCTCCCTATATGGAACACATTCCTCTTTTAGCATTTCGAGAACTGTTTTAAAACTCTCCCACTCCTGTTCAACATCTGTTCCTCCGACAATATCTTCCCAGATTATGTGGTTCACTGCCTCTTTCATCCTCTTAACATCTATCTTAGAGTAGTCATATGTTTGTGTGTTTGTGTTTACTTCTTTCCCTGCAATAAGATCCCATCGGATGATTTGATGGTCACTTGAGCCAAACAGTTCCCCAACGGTAACATTTTCAATCATATTTTCCTCTGTAGTAAAAACTAGGTCGAGTATGTTTTTGCCTCTGGTGGCTGCTACTACATGTTGAATTAAAAAATGTTCAGTTATGCACTTAACAAAAGGTTTTGACTCTACAAGTGCTTCTGCCATATCCCATTTTATTTCTGGAAAGTTGAAATCCCCCATTAATAATAATTTCCTATCACTTGCCTTTACTATGCTACTAATCAGCTCCTCATCTTCCTCTTTTTGACTTGATGGACATCTATAGCATACTCCAATCACTGTTTTTTCACCCCCATTTTCTATTTCACCCCATACACTTTCATTTTTGTTACCACATGATAAATTCTCTCTGCTCGTTATATTAACAGAATTTATACAGTATAATAAAACACCACCCCCCTTAGCCTTGTCTCCAACTATCCTATCCTTCCTTAACATTGTATATCCCTCTATTTCAAATTCACCATCTGCAATGTCCTCATATGCCCATGATTCTGTTAACCCTATTATATCTGGTTTTTCTTCCTCTACATACAGTTCCAATTCTTCTCTTTTATTAACTATTCTTCTCACATTTGCATAAAAACATTTTAGTTTGCAATTTTGTTGTTTTTCCACTTTTTGCTTTTGCTGCATCATTCTAATGTTTGGTTTTCCACTAATTAATTCCCACTTCTCTGACCCAAACTCTCCCCTTTGACTACATCCTCTATAGCACCCTATTTTGACAGCATGTGTGTGTGTATACAAATTCTATAAACAGTTGGTTTTGACAGTGTGTGTGTATACAAATTCTATAAACAGTTGGTTTTGATAGTCTGTGTGTGTGTATACAAATTCTGTCAACAGTTGGTTTTGACAGTGTGTGTGTGTGTGTACAAATTCTAGAAAAGTTGTCTTAGTGGTAGGAAACATTTCGCCCTGAGGATGGAATGGAGAGACCAGCACTAAGAACATAAGCCAGAAAATGACAGTATAGACAAACTTGGTAGAGATGGACAGATAAAGATCTTCAGACTCAGAACGGGACATTGCAGACTCAAGGTCCACCTCCACAGAATGGATCTCAGAGACACCACCACATGCAATTGTGGAGCACCCAATCAAACACCAGAACATATCCTGCAAGACTGCCCTACTTATACAGACCATAGAGAGGCAGTTTGGCTCGGGGGAGCAACCATGCTCAACAAGCTGTGGGGGATCGGCAAAGACTTGAAACAGAGTCTCCTTCGTGAACCTCACCGGACTACACCATCAGATGATCAAAGAAAATCAGCACAGTACTCAGTACACATGTTGCAATTAGAAGGCATCCACTGTATCACAGTTTTTTTTCAACTGCTGACTTAACTTTTAGAACATTGTTATTAGAAAATTTACACATTTTAAAATGCAACATGTATTTTTGTATGATGTTTTGTTGCAGCCATATTTAGACAGTCAGTCATTGGCCAGTAAGAAGATCCAACACTACAGCGAACAAATTAAAAACCCAGACCTTGGGGAATGGGTGAAAAATGAAAGTAAAGAGCAACATTTGTACTGGAGTTGTTTGCTCATGGAAGCTAAGGATGTCATACAGAAGCATTACATTGAGCATAGAGCAGAAATTGTGTCAATATTTCAAGGTCGGAATTTGTTATAAATCTTGTTTGTTCTGAACTGCAGTGGTTAGTGACCCATAGCTGACTACTAGCATCAGGGCCACACCTCCATGTGGTGATCCTGGATAACAGACTGCAACAGAGCAGAATGGCTAAGGAGAAGGGATTGTAGAGGGAAGGCTAAACAGGTACCTACAAATTCTGTCTGAAGTCGGATGTGTTAGACCGAAAGGTGCAAATATTGCAATTAAGCTGTAAACTATGACACAACATATTCCATTCTTCGGACAATATCCTGCTACTTGCAAATCTCTTTTCAGGACTTGGTAGCGGGAGATTGAGAACGAACGAAGAAGAAGTAAAGAGACTGAGATTCCAGTGCTGAAAATCCTGTGTGTCTATCTGTTGGGAGGAAAGACTATGACCACTGCATCTTGCTATTCTTTTTCTTCTCTTTTTTGCTCTATAAGAATTCTAAGGTGACTACTACAGCTTGGTTCCCTTCCCTTGCTAAAGAGATTTGGTGGACTAGGGGTTGTGAGCTTGGCTTATAATACCAACATACCAGGTTCAAATCACATCAATTACAGACCAGGTATGTCATGGATTTTTTCAGGGCATGATTGCTTCTTCCAGTAACCCAGCTGTAAATGGGTTTGTCAGGGGAACATTTTATAGTTGATGCGGGAGCTACGGAGTTCATGCTCTGTTGTTGGCACTTTCAGTACTGAGCACATATGGGGCGTTCAGGTGCAATGAAGTCAGTTCTATAAACCATTTTCAATTTTTATTTCTGTTTGCTAAAGACCTATATGAGAGCACTTTTGTGCTCTCTTGCAGTGATTCTTCCTGCAATAATTTGTTTGGTAGTTTACAGGTGTGCATGTTGTAAATGTTAAGGATGATTTACACATGTTGCTAGCAACCTCATCATGTAAATCACAGTATTATGGAAAGCACCATGACAGAACACATCAACATTACTTTCATCCAGACTTCCTACATGGAGGCTAAATGCAGTGTGGCTCTGTGCTACTTTTGGTTCAGAAAAGTTAAGATGATGATATATATGAATGGGTTTTTTTGGTTAAATTGTAGCTGTAGGGAAGATGATTGTGGCATTTGGTGGTGAAACAAAATTAACATGAGATTAGCATAATTGTATCTGAGGTGTTTATATGGTGATCTAGCCAGATGACACTATGACAGGAAGATATATAATACCAAATATAATACTTAAATTAGTGTGTTGTCATGGAATCTTCTCATTCTTTTCTTGTAATTACATTCAGAAAACATTCCAGCATTGATTTTTGAGTTTTTTTGTGAACTTATCAACAATAGATGCTGTTAAAAGCTACTTGTACTGAATCAAGTTAACTCTTGATGATGTTTCTTTTGTAGCTGGTTACAATGGCTTTTCTTTGATCCTAAGGCATACTTGAGAAGGTGTCCAGCGGTCTTCCTGGCTGTAGTGCAATGTGCCACTTTGCAGTAAGCTCACCAATACGGGAATTCCAACAACAGATAGAAAATGGGATTAAGATGCTGAGCAACGCATGAGCTACAGTGGTCAGCGACCCATAGCTGACTGCTAGTGTCAGGGCCAGCGAACTAGAGCTGCCAAGACCTTTCTACACCTCCAAGCAGTGATCATTGATAACAGGTTGCAGCAGGCAGACTGGCTAAGGAGAAGGGATCGAAGAGGGAATGCTAACTTGGTACTCAAAATATGCTTGCTGAAGTTGGATGTGTTGGACTGAAAGTTGCAAATATCACAGTCCAGCTGTAAACTACGACACAACGCATTCCGTTCTCTGGACTACATTCTGCTACTTAAGCCCTTTCAGGATTGAGAACAAACGAAGCCAAGCCAAGAAAGAACATAATGTTGCAACTACATCTGATTGGAAGAGCAAATTTTCTTCTTGTTTCAGAACTAATTGAGCAGATGAAGATAGATAGAAACAGATTTGGAGCTGGTGCATATGACTTGGTTGCTGCTGGCAGAGAACTTCTGTAAGTGTTTTCTTCATTATTCACATTTATTTATTTATTGTGATGAGTTAGTTTTCTTTGAAGGAGATGTTGAATCTTGCCTGTTTCCCCTGATTTACAAATGTTATCGTGTTTTAAGGATTTACATACATAATTAATTTATGTTTGACCACATCTTCATTTGTTTCTTGGGTCAGTGACCGATGTCTCACAATGCAGCCAGAGACCATCACTTCTTCCTCAGTGTTTGTCCTGAAAAGGAGGTTTGTGGCATTTTGTAGTTTACAGCAAGGCCGCAATTAATGTGCCTTTCAGCCTGACACATCCAATTGTAGCCAGGTATTTGCCTTCCTTCTTCAGTCTATAACCTCTTAGGCAGGCTGCATGGTTACAGTATGTTTTCAGGACTGCCACTTGGAGATGGAATAGGGTCTTGGTTTGTTATATGTCACTGGCCATGATGCAAGCAACCAGCTGAGTTGCTGGCTGCTGTCAACTCATTCGCTGCTGCATCCAGACAATCACATCTGATGGCATCTCTCAACACAGCAATAAACTCCCTCCACTTCACTCTGTTGGCAACCATATTTCTTATAGTGTCCAAGTTCTGGTTAAAGAGTTTCATTTAGGCTAATTCCATGTGAGTCAGGCTGTAATACTTATTCAGACTGTTACAAGCATGGGGTCTAACAATGCAAGATCTGATTTCATTTCTGTATGTCCGAAATGGAACTTGGCAGTGTTCTCTCATGAAAATAAGATTAGACTGCTCAACAACGCCAATGTAAAGTCTGTCCTGCTCTATAGTTCTGAAACATGGCAAGAATAAGTATCATAAACCAAAATTGCAGAACTTCATCAGTTGATTTCTGTCACAAACTGCTTATCAGATGACCAAATACTAGGTGTGTTCAAATGAAACCGGATCTAACTGCACCAAGTGAACATAAGTACGATGCGTATGATGACGTCACTTCAGGTGTAAACAGCAAATATCAACTGTCAAGTTTGCAAAATTTCTTTATCCTCCGACTCATAGTTTCCTCTGCAGACCGTTGAAAACATGGCGGCTGTGATACGGAATCTATCCAGAGTTGATCAGCAAGCGGTGATTCTGTTTATAACAGCTGAAAGATGTCAACCATTTGAACTGTCCCAAGCGACACAGCAAATTCCTCTGCTAGCGAACGTAAGCTTCGGCGACGGTCCACCCGAATTTGCTGCATCAATTTTGGTGATGGCATCTTCTGACGCAACAATCTGCGCCTGACTTGGTCTCGGAAGATCTTTCATTAACTCACGTCATTCTTTAAACATCATTGTCCGGTTCTTCACTGTTGTCTTCGACACACTTTTGTTACCATACACTGCCTGCATTTTACAATGAATGTCAACTGGTCGACATCCTTCGGCTGTTAAAAACCAAATCACCGCTTGCTTAGCTACTGAATTGAAAAACAGGCTGTGGCAGAATTAAATTTAGGTCCCATTTTCCCATTTGCAGGTGTATGTACAAATTTAGCTGCAGTTTTCTTAATTATTCACATATTTTTATGAATGATATACAATTTTGTAGGTAAATGAATGTTCTCTAAGATAGATCTAAAACAATTGTGTGTTATTTTTTAGTAGGAAATTTGTAAATGGTAAATTATTATTTACAACAGAAAAGCATTACAAAATTATAAAAAAAAGTGACAACTCACCTTAAATTTTTGAATGTCCAAAACATTTAATGTCTTTTACTTGGTGATTATCACAAAGTATATCCAACAATAAGAAAAACAAATCCAAGAACACAGAAATTGGATAATATTTACACTTCTAATAGCTAATGTAACCACATGTAGGCCAGATCAGAAAAAATTAAACATTTTTTGAAAAATAAACATTTGAAGAAATGCGTCCTTACGCTCTTAGCCACACTACATGAGTGCAACCTGTGTCCAGGACTGCAACTTGCAGGAGGAATGTGGTAGTGTTCATTCATTTGGTCAATGAGTCTTCACCAACCGACTAGACAGAGGGCAGTCCTACAAAACATGCTATGCAGTTTTGTTTGCTCAGTTCACACGTGCACAGTGGTGAAGCAGACAAATGAAGCATGTGCATGTGTTTGCTTAATCTGGTATGCCCTTAACTGAAGCGAAGAATGGTGATCTATGCCTGCCGATCAAGAGTGTGGTAGTCACTGTCGTCTCTTCTAACAGCTTGGATAGATTTCTTTTTCTCAAAATGTATTATTCCACTGTCTCCCTGTTGACATTCTCCTTTACCTTCTGCCAGCCTGTCTGGTATGAATCCCGTCGCGTCTAATTTGGCAGACACGGCTTGTTTTCTGTCGGTGCGGTCGCTCTCAGCGTGCGTAAAGTAATGGCAACCTACCGTACTGCACACCTGCCAAGAACCGTATAGCAATCAAATAGGTTGATGGTTGTAAGAAGCGACTTTCTGCAAAGGACATGGTATTTACATTTTGTCTACTTTTTCATTCCTGGCTAAACCACAATGGCATAGTAAACACTGAAGTATGGGTTCGTTTACTGGTAACTACCCTACTTAGATCATTACTCATATGTGAGACAGTTTACTGCCCTTAAAAGTTAGCAGTACAGATAATGTGTCTGTGAAAACGACTACCTGATGGCAGTCAGCATTGCTGTTATTTATCAATGTTTGTTCCTTATTGTCAAAGTGCATAACAACTTCTGCATTCTTTTGTTCTCACAGATGCAGTAACGGACAGCGACATATCATCCCTTACTACACTGCCAAGAGAAATTACTATATGACTAGATCACACCCTGCCAACAATAATATGTGCGGCTGTTGTGCCATAACTCGTTTGTCTAATAACTATTGTTGCAACGTTTGCAATGCCTCAAAACGAGGTTGCTGAATCTCAGCTCGTGTGTGCTTGGTTTTATAAAAATTAGAATCTTGAATAATTTACAAGATAATTACCATAAACTGAAATTGACATATGTATCATGTGGAGTTTAAATTTATTTATTGTCTAGGAGTACACATCGTTTTTTGCTAATTGTTGTGCCTGGCCAAAAAGCAGAGAAAACATGGGCTTTAAAAACAAAGGTGCAGATGACCAAACGCACCAACAGGCCCCAACTATTGCAACCCCACAATACAACATATGATTGTTATCTAATAGAGTGTATCATTCAATCTTATATTATTATGTGGTGTGAAGGAAATTAGGTGTTTAATTAAGTTTTTAACATCCAGTTAATGCATAGGACTATGTAATGATAACTAAATAACTAAAAAAGTTTTAAACAGATTTACATTAAAAAAACAGTAACAAGTAAACAAGCATGTACACTACACATGCTTAGACTTTTAAAAGCCTTTATCAAAGACTAAACAAAAGAAAGCATAGAAAATTAAATAGCAAACTAGGTAAAAAATAACAAAAAAATATCAAATTGAAAACCAATTAAAATTATCATGCCGCAGCAAAATAATTAAATAAATTTGATCTAGAATTATAAATGAATGAAAAAGATATCATAAAGGACATTTTTTTAATGTAAACTTTTACGCAAATCAAAGCTCATTGCTACAGACATGGCCAGCCTTAATGTGTGTGGGACACATTGGAGTATGTTGCGAGTCAAATTCATCTGAATAATGTTTCCCTTTTAAAACTCAATATTATCCCTTTAGTGTTTTAAAATAATTGAACAAATAAAGTAACTTTTAAAATGTTAACTATTAATCATGATATTACTACAACACTTTCCTGCAAATCAATGCGCTAGATTAAATGAGTCAATATTGATGAGGATAGAAAATGTGATGTTCTTAAAATCAATTCACTAACTACACTTCTAAAACTTTTTTCTTGATTTCATTTTTTATGTTTTCTCTCCTTTTCCTTCATGCCATGCATGGGACCCCTGAAAGTGTGAGGCCAAATTGGTCCATTCAGCCTACACCTGAACGCGAATGTAGACAGATCATCTTATTTATCAAACGCTACGTATAGTGAAGTTTTTTTGTGGTGGAAATATCAAAATAGCTATTTGTCATCTGTTTCGAAGTAGGTAATATGATCTTTACTATTTTATCTATTGAAATATAAGGTGTCTGAGAACAAAAATTACTAAATATAGGGAAGATCTCAATATTTATATATAAGAATAGTAAGGGATATGGAATATAGCATGATTGTACTGTCCAGACTCTGATGCTACATAATACAAAATTGTGACAGTATGTTTTTTTGGTAAAGACTATCAAACAAAATTATATTTAATTCAAAATGATGCTTGCAAAGAGTAATTTTATATCAACCTGTAAAGTGCACTGCTTTACACTCAAAATTTATATTTTGACAAAATTTATATTAGTCTCCATTTAAAAAATAACACAGTATTTCTTTCCTTTGAAATTTAGACGCATTGATTAATTTTATATGATACAGAGCTAACATGGTGTCCATTATTTTTTTGCCTCAACTATCCAGGAAATGTTAATTTTACATAAATTGTTTTTTTGGTGCTGGCACTGACAAATTATTTAATGAATATTTCAGAATTTTTTTAAACGTGTATAATTTATTGATATTCAGAGTCTCAAACAGCAAAAAGGAAAAGTGTTGGTAATCATTTACAATTTCTGAAGTCGGATATAATAAAATTTGTTCCAAAATTTCAGAGAAAATGCAAAAAATCATCCAAATTCAGAAACAGACCCAGCTGTGTAATCTCACAGCTATTTTATAGTGAATAGGATGGCAAAATCAACTGTAAGGAGTTATGTTCATTTTTTAACTTGGATATGAAGTGTGTTCTTATTGTAACATGACATGAAGCTGGAGTGTATTAAAAGAGTATTATCCTCACATAATAGCAATAATGCTAAGTTTGTAATTCCTTATCATCTTCATCATTAATGCTTGTCTAACAGCATGCAGAAGAAAGGCAATACCACAACATGCACTGCAATATGTGGTAAGATGTTAAAAACTTCCCGGTACTAAGTCTCAATTTAGTTTTTCCAATGTGATAAGCAGTTTCTTTCCACTTCAACTTGCCTTCCCTAACTGTAAGAAGTAACAGTAATCCACCTTGGCAGCCAGGACCTGTTGCACTGGCCATCTATGACCATAGTTGATGGCAGAGTCCAAGATAGCATGCAGGACGGGCGATGTGTTTTTGCCAGGAGTTGCACAAGTGGCCCTGGGGATGACTTCATGAGGGGTGTATTCTTTTTCCACCCCTGATTTCTAAGGACAGATGTAGAAGCTGAGCTGAGACATCCTGAGAGAGGTGGACAACACGCCAAAGAAAGAGAGGTGGCACAGAAACAGCAAGGAAAAAATGCTCTCAAGTTATGTTCATCGAGATACCTCGATGTTAGTGACTAGGTCTTGCCAGTGAACTCCATGGATGCTTCTTCGTAGACTGTCAGACATCAACTTGAATTTGTTCAAAGAAAGCAACGGTCATCCTGAGGCTGTCAACACTGCCATAGAGACTATCTAGTGTTGGTACTGGTGATGGCCACATGTGCTTTTTCTGGTCCTCGTATGTCGGGTAATTTTGTAGCAGATGTTCAGGGGTCATTTTCCCAGTACCACAGGTGCATTTGCCAGTAGTACATATCTTCAGTTTATTAAATAGATGGTACATCAGTCTGTTGTGGCCTGTGCGGAGTCTGAAGACCACCACCTGCTCTCTTCTGTTCAACTGGTAATAATAATAATTTTGTTGTGTAGGCAGTATGCTCTGTTTCCCATTTGTCTGTATTTCACCCTTACAAACCTTTTGGATTCTTCGTAGGGCACACTAGAATTTGGTTGTGGTAACCTTCCACCTTCTTTTGCCAGTCTGTCTGCCTTCTCATTGCCTTGAATGTTACAGTGGGATGGAACCCACTGCACCAGGACTATTTTGGTTGGGGACTGCTGGCATAGTTGACAGAGTACTGATCTTAGCTCATTTAGGTCTGAATTTTTCTGACTCTTTAGTGATGTAACCATGGGCATCTGTAAAAAATACTATCTGGCTTTCATTGCTTTCGCCTGTCAGCATTGCTTCTACTGTAGCTATCAATGCCTCTGCTCTATAATTACTTGAAAATTGTCCCATTGCCACTGTGTTATCTTTCAACCGCATTTAGGCTCAGAAATACAAACGCCCCCTCCTCTTCATTTTCTGTTGCGGTTGTTGCAGAACCATCGGATCAGTGTATACATAGGTCCAGTCAGTGCTTTGGTAGTTTTTCTCTATGTATCAGGTTTATGTCTCTTCTTTCCTTTTCAGTCTGGCTGTTCTTGTATTCGAAACCTGGTGTACTTTCTATCACCTCTGGAAGGATCTGCTGCGTCTACACGGGTTTGTGTTCAGTAGTGATGGGCTTTGGTGTTGATATGGCATTCAAAGGGTCTTCTCTCATCTTTGTTTTTTGTTATTTCTACAAAATTTCTCTGCTTTAGTCTCCCTCTTTCAAATCCATTAAGTCCCTGGTGCATTGGATGGTCTGCCAGTCTTCTTAGTTTCTCTGCTTGCTGCTGGGCTCTGCTGTCTCTTCTATCGTTCATTGATTGTAGATTTGTAATCTTCTCAAGTTCTACAATTGGCGTTGACTTCATGCCTCTTGTTTTAATTCTCATGACTTGGTTTTGAAGTCTGTTGATTTTTATCAAAGTTCGACTTTGCTGATGTTGCCCATACCACAATGCCAAATTCGAGAACTGGTCTCACTCTTCCAGTATACAGTTTCTTTAGTATTCTCTCATCTCCTCCCCAGCTTGTACCAGCAAGTTTTGTGGTTTCCATTCTTTGACTAGCTCTCATTCAGTTTTTCTCGTTCTGAGTTTTCCATGTCATGTGCCGATCAAATGTGATGCCCAAGCAGTTTGAGTTGTCGTTCAGCTGCAGACATTTGCCATCGAGACTTATTTTGGTGTTCTGTGGATTATTTGAGGGGGAGAATATCATTCTTGTTGTTTTTTCTTCATTTATTTTGACCAGCCATGATTTCGACCACTCCTCCAACGATGTTAGGGCCTGCTGCATCTGATTGCTTGCTGTAGTGAGGTTTTCTTCAGAAGTCCACAAAGCCAAATCATCTGCAAACATGGAGCTGTGGACTCTTTTTGATATATTCTCTATTATGTTGTTTATAAATACAAGAAAAAGTGTGGGTGACAGTACTCCCCCTTGGGATACTCCCTGCTCCAGTGTCACCTTTTTTGTTCATCTGCCCTTGTACTTGAACTCTGGCTGTTCTGTTTTTGAGGTAGTGACTGATCCATCTGTACATTTTTCCAGATACTTCGCTTCTTCGTAGCTTGACTTAAGTCTCTCTTTCCCTACCTTGTCAAATGCTTTCTTTAGATCCACCCAAACCCCTACTGTTTGCTTTTTCTCTTGGTAAGCATCCTCTATTTCCTGCGCTATGAGAGTGATCTGGACCTTAGTGGATTTAAGTTGTCTAAATCCTGCTTGCTACGGAATTAATATGTGCTTTGCTTCCAGGTGCCATATCAATCTGGTGTTTATCATGCACTCCATAAGTTCAACCTACACAGCTCAGTAGACTGATAGATCTGTATTTACTTGGATCTGATTTATCTTTATCTTTCTTTGAAACTGGTTTAAGTATAGCATCTTTCCGTGCCTGCAGTATAATCCCGTTTTTCCAGCAATGGTTTAGGACTAACAGTAACTTCATCTTTGCTGTTTGACCCAAACCCATTAGCATTTCATTTGTTACCCCATCTTTTCCTGGTGATTTCTTTTTTAACTCCAAGGATACAACATTGGTTGCGCATGTGGAAGACCTTGAGACACTTCTGTTCTCCCTGTAAGACCATCCAGATCTTGGATCCATGCAACAGGATTAGAATGACACAAAATCTATATAAGTGTAGCTTAGTTTCATTGTAGGTCAGGTAATCATTTACAGCTAGGTAAAAATGGAGTGTGTGAAGACCAGGGATTTAAACCTATCCCTCTGCCATAAGAGATAAATGAAATTTCATTACTATCACCTGAACTGTCATTATCTAATGGGTGGCAAAAGAAAAGACAACCTAAAGCAACCTGGCAGAGACAAAGAAAAGACATAATTAATATCATAAACCAGAGCTAGAGCCCCATACAAAGATTGGCAGCAAAAAGACCAAAGTCAAGAGTTTTTCTTTAAACTAACATAACTTTTAATTTATGTTTAATTCACATAGAAAGATCCGTTGACATGCAAAATTACCTGTTCTTTGCTTGCTCAATACCCAAAGACCTAGGACAGACTTCAAAATGAAAAGATTATAAAAGTACTAAGTGAATTCAATGCCTCTGAAAAAGATCTGGCATTTCTAAATAATATATAAAGTTAGAGTGGATACCGAAATCAATAAGACCCCATTTAATGTAAACTGTGAAACAGCCAACATGAATCAAAAAAGAACTAAATAAGCACAAGAAAAAGAAGATAAAGATATATAAGGAACAATAATAGTACACAAAATTAGCATTAATTATAAAGATTAAGCAGTGTTATTGGACCAAATAAACAAGAATTACAGAAATGATGGACACGATTACCTTTTTTAAATGCTTTCTGAAACGCTAAAACATAAAAAAATGAAAAAAAAAGGTAATGTCTGATCAAAGATGAATAATATCTAAGTAAAGACATTCAGATACTAACATTGCAAGATATAAAACACAATAAACAAAGATACATGGGTATTTCTTGTTAATCCAACAAATATAAAACCTTGATTCAGTTATTAAGAAATTAAGGTCAAATATGAAAATAAATATTGTCATATTTATTGCATGACAGGTCAATTTGTTGTTGAAAAGCTAAAATAATTATCACTGATGAAAAATGAAAGTGTCCAATAACAGTTTTTAAAATCAACATAGTTATAAAGTAAATACAAGTTCTGAACTAGACCATCATACACTTCTTCTTCATTTACTGATTGCAGACTATATTAAAGATCAGATACTAAGTATTGTCCAAGTTCTTTCTGCCATGATGAAATTGAAAGATCACAGAAGTTCAGAAGATTAGCAATTTTTATGGGGACTCCCACGATAGCCAGATATTTGTTGAGGTAAATGCCAAATTTCTGTCTTAGAGAAATACAACAGCAATCTATTAATGGTTTAGGTTGGCTTACAAGGCTCTTTATTTTGTCTATCAACTCATTACTGTCTGTGGGGAATCTTTGCTGTTGGATCCACTCAAAGTTATCATCAAGACCATAACCAGCACGCAGAATCATTAGAGCAATGTTGATGTGCCCTTCCTCTAGGCAAACTTGTAGACCTGAGCCAAAGTGGCAGGCAAGAGCTATAGGTTTACCTAGGCTGAGAAACAGCTAGACAATGCTCTCGTGACCTTTCAGCAAAGCAAACCATAAAGGTGTGATGTCATTGAACGATTGTCTGCAATTTTCAATGAAGTGATGTTCTACCATATCCACCTTGTGTTTCAGTAGAGTGTAGGTTGTATTTAAGTCACCTAAATAGGCTGCCATATGGAGGGCTGTCACCTGGACATCACAGTTAGAGCACACACTAATTACTGAAGCACGCCAGAATGTGCCAATTGAAGGACGCTCGCAAAGTGCCTCTGCTTTCAATAATTTGTTAAAAATGGCCGGCCTCTTTAACATTACAGAACAAAGTAATGGTGTCACAGTGTGTCCACAGCCTGGAGAGCACAGAAAATAACAGAATTCAATTCTAAACCTTTTTGTGAACAATTTCTGAAATGTGCAGAAATAGCTTCTGTAATTTTTTTGGTCATTTGTTGGTGCTACAAATTTTATGACACTAAAAATAATAGTAATTCAGTTCTTCAGTTCAATTATGCATTGCAAAGTGAAGATGGTAGCTCTGACAGAAAAACAATGAAAAAGAGGATAAAGTCAAAGAAGAAGAACAAAATTGTAAAAGGTTTTATTATTTGTAAATTATTGTAAGGAAACATTTATTCAAATTCGTATTTAAAGTGCATAATAATCAATCAATTATCATTTTGCTGTATTTTTTTCCAATTAACCCAAAATCAAAGTTTTCCATTATTTAAATCACCATTGCTTTAAGCCTGTCAAATAATCAGCTCTTTACTGTAACTGAAATAAGGGGGTTACATTTCTTAAACATCACACTTAATTCTTACTTACTACTGAATCAACAGAAGACACAATTTTTGGAAACCACTTTCACTTTTTTATGTGTTTGCATTATTTGCCAAATTGACAGAATAATATAGAATTATATGCTGCATTGTCAAAACATTGAACTTGATGGGTAAATTATTGTAAAAAAATGTGAGAGTAGTGTATAAAATATCTATAAGGTTTCAGTGATCTCATGTGCGTCACTTTTCAGAAAGAAAGAATAAGGCCACTACAGCCTGCTATCCTTACCATCATCATCAAGTGCCCTTGTCAGTTGTTATTGGAGATCATGAATCTCCATTTATCTTATTACGTGTATTGTTTATCACTTCCTACATTGGGCATCTCCTATACCATTCCTTCAAGCTGTCCAATATTTTCTCTCTTTGCCTCTCTCTGTCCCTGCGATTCTGCCTGTTGTCCCCACATGTTCCAACCCGCCTCGTCTTATGACATGTCCAAAAAAGGATGACTGCCTTATCTTGATTTTTGCCCTAAGCTGTCTTTGTGTCTGTGCTTCTTTATGTACCATGTTATTAGCTTTCTTTGCTTTTCATTGAATTCTCAATATTCTTCTGTAAAATCACATTTACATTGCCTTCAATGATTTATGTGCTTGCCTGCTGATTGTCCATGATTCACTGCTGCATGTCAGTATTGGTTCAACATAGCATCTAAGAGCTGTCTTCCTTAATTCCAGTCATAGGGTTTTGTTGCACAAGATTCCCCTCATAAGTGCATCTGCCATCAGATCTTATATGTGTGCCCAAGTATTGACATGTGTGTACTTATCTTAGTTCCACCTTCTATGTATGTCATAAAGGATGATGGGACCTTTGTGCTTGAACTAAAATAAAATACAGTCCAATTCATGGAATTGCACAACTCGCAATTCACACAGTCTAAAAGACTGCAGGGTGTAGAGCAGCCATTCATTTTTTAAAAGAAAGCTTTAGGAACAATACCTCAAATATGACATAGAGCAAAATTATGTGAATAACTAAATTTCCAGGGTATAGGAAAAAGACAAAAGAAAAACAAGAACAGGACTGGCAATATCAAATTTGTAAATGCTACATACATTATTTCAGCTAGACCACTACTGTTGTGGTCTCATGCATCTGTTCGGGGGACGGCATGGGCTAGTGGTTAAGTGACACGGCTCACAACTCGGAGGTGCTGGGTTCGATCTCCATCACAGCACCGGTCGTTACCCCAGGGAAGCAAACCCTTAGAAAATGCAGGAGTAAACAGACCCTTTCATAAAATGCATTCCAAAGTCAGATGCACTGGGCTGACAGGTGTAAAATAAAAACCGCAGTGCAACGCACACCACCTTGAAGAATAGGGAAATAAGGTGAAAGCTATTTATATACCATTACAAAAATTTAAAAAACATCTGTTCAAGTGAAAAGTGATGAATGATAATGTATATTTCCTTCAAATCTATTTTTATCTATCAGTTGCTGATACTGATTCTACTAACAAAATAAACTTTTTACATTATCATAATTATTATAAGAGTAGTTCAACTGCACATTTAATGTGTGCAATTTTTAATTCATTATTTTTGGTGTTTACAGATAATAAATTTTTTTTAATTATCAGTCTCCTGTACCATTAAAAATGAAAATGTTTTACTGGAATAAGATTTTGGATTTCTTTCTTAAACAATGAATATTTGTCCAGGAGACTTTTAAATAATTTGTGTTCTAAAATATATTTGTGGGGGCTTCAAATAAAATCCTTAAAATGTGATAGAAATTTAAAACTCCATGTCACTGTCATGTAGGTTAATAGTATCACTGCTGATGACTTCAAGAGTCTCCCACAGGTACAGTGCAGGCAAACCACATGATGTCATAGTAGCCATTTAGAGGTGGCTGACCAACTTGTGAAATACACCAAAGAGACGCAGCATTCTGTTATTTGTTTTTGAGTAGTGAAGGAGTGAAAACTATTTAACTTAACTTCTAACTTAACATCTTTATGCTAGTTTAGAAGACTCTGCAGAGTCTGTATACAACCAGTTTCATTTACATTTTCCTTGCTCTAAAAGCTATGCGCATCCAATTTATTCTCCTCTACTTCCTGTGGCAATGCATTCCAAGCATTCACGACTCTCTAACTAAAATATTAATCACAAATTTATCACAAATTAAGGTTCAGTGATGTAATGCATGCCTGTCACTTCAATAAGTGAACCAGTGGAGTAAGACTATCTGAAATGGCTGAGTTCTGTGACACATTGTTATTGACTGGATCAGACATACCAAATAGTGACACCAGAGTTGATTCCAGCACTTTGTGATGAAAATTAGCACAGCAAATATGAATAAAATAGCCGCATTTCTGGACGTCAGTCAAGGTTCATCATCCAGTTCCACAAAGTATCTGCAAAGTTAACTCCAGAATTGAAACAAAGTTGTAGTACATGAGTGGCTACAAATGCGACCAACATGCCTTTTTTTTAAACTCCTGTTATTTGTAGGTGCTAGACAAAATGTATATGTAAAGGAAACTATGCTGAAAAATGATAGTTGTGTGAACTTTTTCTTAATAAATTTTGAAGAAGAAAAAAATGCAAGGTTTTCATTTGAAGCACCCTGAGGTTTTAAAATGCATATCTTATTACAAATAAGTAGACCTAACCTTTTGAGAATATGAAGTGTGTAGTAGTTTTGATATACACTGCCCTTTCTTTCAGATATGTAGGGTCACTGCAAAGATATCCAGAAAATATGGATGCTGCATCTTCATTAACATCCACATTATTGTCTATCAAAAGTTGAACCACATCAGGGAGGACCATCACCACAGCTGTGACTAGCGCAGAGCATCCATCAGCATCAAGGCTAGCATTAATGTTAACGCCATGATCAACTAGGACCTTCACAATTTCCATGGCATCTGAAGTGAAAGAGGTTTACTGATATGCATATCATACTGTTCAGCATAAAGAGATATTTTTGTTAAACTAGATCAGTAGCATTAAAGATAGCACATTTCAAGTCACAAACACGTTGATCTACAAACAGCAACAGTTAAATGTGGCAACAATCTGAATTATAAGTGAGAAAAAAAAGCAAAGAATTATTAAAATTTTACTAAACTGGGAACCAAGGTTGACAGCAATATTTATGTCCTGCTATCAGCATGCTACAGTTCATCTACCTATTAAATAGAGAGGGCAAAGAAGGTCATACAACCTAAACATTATGAATACCCTGCATAATGAAGTATCTAACACTTCATTTTCTACATCAGTATATGTTATGAAATACCTTTACTATTGACACATTGGTTTGGATAATACAAAAAATGTGTCACTTTGCTCAAAAAACATGTAAAAGTGATAAATACAATTATTTGTAGCAAGTGAGACTAAATTACAACTTAATTTTAAATGGTTATTTAAGCTTGGTTTAATGTTTTAGCCCAGCAATTTAGTACATATTAGAGGTTAACATCTACAATGAGACCATTAATAATATGAATCTTATCTTGGGAATAAATGTATGACATAAATGTGTCTTATGAGTCATCTTACAAAGAAAATGGAATTGTATAAGACAACTTATTTTCTAACATTGCAACAAAGACCATGTTCTAGAAACTCCTATGTATAAAATAAATAAAATAGAGAAACTCCAAAACATATGAAGAAGAGAACATAAAGAGCAGATATTCAATGATACAAGGGGCATTCAGGTCAAACAAAGACTTTATTTTTGTAATGAAAAAAAAAAATCTTTCAAGTAGTCAAAATGCCATTAATTTTTTTATATAATCTACTGCAATGTTTATGCACTTATCCCAGTGTTTAAGTAATGCTTGAAAAGTTTCAGTGTAGAAAAGTTTGTCAGAATGTCGGAACTAATCCAGGACAGTCTGTTTCACTTCGTTATCAGTCCTGAAATGTTGACCTTCCAGGAATTCTTTTAGAAGTTTAAACAGGTGGAAAAGAGGTTTAAACAGGTGGAAATCACTTGGAGCAAGGTCTGGGTTTAAGGTGGATGTGGCAATACCTCCCAGCTGAGTTGCTGCAGATGGCACATAGTGCGGTGAGCAGTATGAGGTTGAGCAGTATCTTGCAGGAGCAAGACGGTATCATCACTCACAGATGTACGGCAGTCTATAAAACGTTTACGCCATTCAAATGTCTTATTGCGGCTGAGTGTCTCATCACCGTATTGTTATTTCAGTCTTCTATAAATTTCCACAGATTTCACACATTTTTTTACAAGAGACTCATCACAACACGCTGTTCCATGCAAGCACCAACAGTGTTGTCTGCCATTTGTATTTATCTGTCAAGTTACTGGGCCATGGCAAGTGGGTCACCTAGGAGTAATAGGACTTAAGTGTTCCAAACTAATGATAGTAGTTCCAGTATACTATCACCCATTCAGGTGGAACTAGAAGAAAAATTCCTGGTTTGATTTAAATGCCCCTCGTATATTATATTAGAGATATCCTGTTAATGGCCTAAGTATCATATGACATGTTGTTGTTGTTATCCGATAGGTGCTTAGCAAGCCTGCTATTGGCAGCCCAATGCCATTCTTATATAGATACAGGTCTTCTTCAGTTCAAATGACATAAATAGATTGATCTGCCAACTTACAGGAATTGAAATTTTCAGGAAAGGCATGGTAGAGAACACTCTGTCCTTGCTTGTCTCTT
This sequence comes from Ariolimax columbianus, assembly GCA_036924085.1. Taxonomy (NCBI): domain Eukaryota; kingdom Metazoa; phylum Mollusca; class Gastropoda; order Stylommatophora; family Arionidae; genus Ariolimax; species Ariolimax columbianus. The sequence goes on from JAVGWX010000018.1 coordinate 49,280,817, forward strand.
GCTTCGAGTTTTGCACCACTGCCAATTAAAGATGCCACAGTGACCAGATCTTGTTCAATCACAGCTTTCATCAAGTCTTAATGGCCAGTTTTAGATGTTTGACGGGACAGCATGATTAACCCTGAACATTAATTTAGAAAAAGTAAATATAATAGATTATCTGACATAATTAAAACTTCTCTGTAAAAATATGAATTTAAAAATTATAATTGGAAATACAGTGCTATAAAATTAAGCCTTTATTCACGGGATCAATAAACTTGATGAAATTTCAATTAATTTGTTTCAATTTAAGTAATATTAATACCTTGTACAGAAATAACAATTTTAAAGTTTTGAATCTGTACAAGAAAAACTAAGGTTTCATGAGAAAAAAAAAATGTTTCAGAATATACTTGTATCTGTCAAAGAAAGTATCTGTTATGGCTGTGTTGGGAAAGAAACAAATTTAATAAGTTGAAACATACTCGTATATCTCAAAATAAGTAAAAGAGAAATAAGTATAAAAATTAAGATAGCTGTATACAATTTAATCTATGTACCAGCTTTGACTTATGGATGGGAATCATGGACAATGACTACAGTCCAGAAAAGCCAGCTCCAAGTCACTGAAATAAGATATCTGAGAAAAGTGGACCAAATAACAAGCAGAGATAAGGTATGCAAGAAGAGACAAGATATGCAATCAGACAATATGGCACGATCTCGAAACCCAGTTCTTATAGGCTCATATGGGGCAATCTCAACTTTAGTGGTGTTGCCATATTTGCAAAATAGAATAAGATTGGCTACCATAACAGTCATTAGAAGCAAGAATGAACCCCGAGAATGACCAAAATTCACTGTGATGACAATATAAGACAATCTATAAGAGACAAAGAACTAAACTTGAGCCAGGTCAAGAGGACAACAGTGGATAGAATAGTCTAGTGCTCTTACTAGAAAAGTTCTACACCCCAAGGTAAAAAGTGAACGACTGCATAAGTAAGTATTTCAAATTAAGAAACCATGAACTCCAATTATAAATCGCAAAACAGCACCAGATTTATGACAGTAAATTCAACACAGTTGATTCATAAAAAACAGAAATTATAAAATAGCTCTTTCTAGTAACTTCAAACATGGATGTGTGGGTGGTTTAAAGTTCTACTGACTATTATCAGTTCAGTTTACTCAGAGGGGACGGCGTGGCCTATTGGTTAAGTGACACGGCTCACAACCAGAAGGTGCTGGGTTCGATCTCCATCACAGCACCGGCCGTTACCCCGGGGAAGCAAACCCTTAGAAAATGCAGGAGGAAGCAGACCCTTACATAAAATGCATGCTGAAGTCGGATGCACTGGGCTGACAGGCGCACAATAAAAATGCAGTGCAACGCACACCGCCTTGGGGATTAGAGAAATAAGGCGAACGCAAAAAAAAAAGACAAAATGTTATGATGCTTTAGAAAAGTTGCTAATATAAATTTAAGACAGGGCTACAAATATTGAAACCTGGAAGTTGATTGGATACAAAAATTGAAATTAAAGAACTATCAAAGACTGAGACATTTACATACTTGGGAGACAGTTATGCCAGATGGTGAAACATATAAATGCATCAACCTCAGAATGAACAAAGCTAGAGTGGTCTGCCAGCTTAAACAACATTTTGAAATCTTTCCAGTACAGGAACTAGAAATCTACAAGAGTATTACTTTCTGTGTTCGGTACAATGCTGACTGCTGGAAGGCAACATCAAAATAAATCTCAAAATTGTCATCTTTCCACACCCCCTGATTAAGTGAGCTTCATCAAATTTTCTCGATAAACACCATCACCAACCAAGAACTGCTTCCCTATAGCAACAAAGAAGATTAGCAAACCATCACAACCGACCATAGGCATGTCCAAAGAAGAGATACCGATATCATCCCCAGACTGCCATGCCATAAACCCCAGAATAAATCCCAGAGCGGTAGTAACACTCAAGTAACACTAGGCCTAGTCGTTTTGATACTTTGTAGAAAGGTAAATACCAGCGACATTTGTTTGTTCCTTTTTTGGCGTTGCTTTAAGAAGTATATATTTTATTAGGTATTAATATAACTTATTGGCTAACGGAAATAAATAGCAAAATTAGTATGGCCACTAAGACGAGACGAACTGCTGCGAGGAAAGGCCAAGTCAGATTATGTGTTTGTGTGGCGAAAATGTTAGTATTACTACAACGTTGGAAGATGAAGGAACCGTTTTATGTAGGATATGTATAGTTGAAGAGAGGCAGGCACGAATGGAGTGCAATATAAGGGAAAATGAGAAGAGATTAGAGGAGATAGAAAAGAGGCAGATGGAAATAGAAGGGAAACAAGTGAAAATAAAGGAAATTTTAAAGAAGCTGCAGTCAAGGTGTAGTCAAGGAAGTAAGGGAGATTTGAGTGAGGAAACAGCTCACAGGGCAGAGAGCTTTGGAGAGAAGTATGCACATATAGGTGAGGGGTCAGTTTTGGTAGTAGGAGATTCAATGGTGAGAGAGGTTGGCAGACATTTGTCTAAACAACACAACATGTTTGAAAGAATGGATATTGGCGGAGCAAAAATAGAAGACATAGAGGGGAGAATAGAGAGGTTAGATGACAAAGGAAACAGTCATGTGGTAGTATTGGCAGGTAAAAATAATGTAAAGAGAGATGGTACAGAAATAATTGTGGATAAATATAAAAGTCTTATGAGAACACTTAAGGAAAAAAAGTTTAGAAAGGTCACAATGATGGGCATTTTAGACAGAGCAGATGGGTCAGACTATCTAGATAGCAAAATAATAGGTATCAACCTTAGGTTACAGGTGTTGTGTGCGGACATGGGAATGGAATTTATTGATGTTAAAGTAGACAAAAGTAAAATGTTAGATAGGGGAGGTTTACATCTAAATGAGATAGGACAGCATGTTGTAGCAAAGTATATGTTCTATCATTGTGTTAGAAATTTAAACTAGTAAGGCCTATGAAGTATGAGACTAAAGATAGGCCTACAATAGTGTGCTATAGGGGATGTAGTCAAAGGGGTAATTTGGTGTCAGGGAAGTGTGAAATACATAGTAGAAAAGCAAACACTAAAATGATAAAGCAGAAGCAAAAAGAGGAAAACCAACAACATTACAAACTAAAATGTTTTTATGCAAATGTGAGAAGCATAGTAAATAAAAGAGAATAATTGGAACTGTATGTAGAAGAAGAAAAACCAGATATAATAGGGTTAACAGAATCATGGACATATGAGGAGATTGCAGATAGTGAACTTGAAATTGAGGGATATACAATGTTTAGGAAAGATAGGATAATTGGAGACAAGACTAAGGGAGGTGGCGTTTTATTATACTGTATAAATTCTGTTAATATAACGATCAAAGATTATTTATCATGTGGTAACAAAAATGAAAGTGTATGGGGAGAAATAGAAAGTGGGGGTGAAAAAACAGTGATTGGAGTGTGCTATAGATGTCCATCAAGTCAAAAAGAGGAAGATGAGGAGCTGATTAGTAGCATAGCAAAGGCAAGTAAAGGGAAATTATTATTAATGGGAGATTTAAACTATCCAGAAATAAAATGGGATATGGCAGAAGCACTTGTAGAGTCAAAACCTTTTGTTACGTGCATAACTGACAATTTTTTAATTCAACATGTAGAAGCAGCCACCAGAGGCAAAAACATACTCGACCTAGTTTTTACCACAGAGAAAAATATGATTGAAAAAATTACCGTTGGGGAACTGTTTGGCTCAAGTAACCATCAAATCATCCGTTGGGATCTTATTGCAGGGAAAGAAGTAAACATAAACACGCGAACATACGACTACTCTAAGGCAGATGTTAAGAGGATGAAAGAGGCCGCGAACCACATAATCTGGAAAAGATATTATTGTAGGAACAAATGTTGAACAGGAGTGGGAAAGTATTAAAACAGTTCTAGAAACGCTAAAAGAGGAATGTGTTCCATGTAGGGAGGTAAACCCCAAGCGTAAAAAGTGGATAACTAGATTTGTAGTGAAATGTGGAAGAGCAAAAAATAAAGCATGGCAAAAATATATAGAGGCAGGTAAATCAAAAGAAACATATGTAAAATATTTGGACAAGCAGAACATATCTCAGAAAGCGAATAAAACAGCAAAAATAGACTTTTAAAAAAAACTTGCTCAGAGGATCAAGACTGACAGTAAAAGCTTCTTTTCTTATGTTAGAAATAAACAAAGAACGAAAGACAAAGTAGGCCCTCTCATAGACAGTACAGGGAAAATAATAAGTGAGAATAGGGAGGCTGCTAATCTGCTCAATCAGTACTTTGGCACAGTCTTCACAAAAGAGGACTGCTCCGAGATCCCAGAGCCTATAGATATTTTTCAAAGAGACATGGATACAGCGGGATTAAGATCAATCTGTATTACAGAGGAAATGGTTTTTAAAAAATTGGAGGGGTTGAAAGTGAATAAATGTCCAGGTCAAGATGGTATTCACCCAAAATTGCTGTATGAAATTAGAAACCAAATAGCAAAACCATTGGCTATATTATGTTCTCAATCACTTACAAAAGGGATTGTTCCACGGGATTGGAAAGATGCAGGAGTGATCCCCTTATTCAAAAAAGGCAAAAAATCAGATCCGGCAAATTATAGACCGGTGAGTTTAACGAGCATAGTCTGTAAATTGTTAGAGTCAATAATCAAAGAAAACATTGTAATGCATTTAGAAAAATTTAATCTAATTAGAAATAGTCAGCATGGGTTTACTAGAGGGAGATCATGCTTAACAAATCTATTAGAATTCATGGAGGAGGTTACTAAAATCATAGATAAAGGGGAGCCAGTGAATGTTATTTATCTAGACTTTGCAAAGGCCTTTGATAGAGTACCTCATCAAAGATTATTTCGAAAGTTAAAATCACATGGAATAGGTGGCGAAGTTGCCAAATGGATTGAAAATTGGTTAACGGGAAGAAGGCAGAGGGTGGGCATAAATAAGAAGTACTCTGAGTGGAGTGAAGTGAAAAGTGGTGTGCCACAGGGCTCGGTTTTGGGACCAATTTTGTTCTTGATATATATAAATGATTTGGACATTGATATGAGATCCATGATTGCAAAACTATGCAGTAGTGTCTCATCTAAAGCGGAAGTGGATATATTGATGTCGGATTTAGATAAAATTCGAGAATGGTCTGTAAGCTGGCAAATGGAGTTTAATGTAGATAAATGTACAGTCATCCACATGGGTAGATCCAATATGGAACATAATTACAGAATGGGAGAAAACAATATTAGAAAGATAGATAAGGAAAGGGACCTAGGGGTTATAATAGATCATACAGGAAAGGTGAGTGAGCAAGTTAAGGTAGCAGTGAAAAAGGCAAATGCAATGTTAGGTATGATAAAAAGAAATATTAAACATAGGAGCAAGGAAGTGATCGTCAAACTGTATAAAGCTTTAGTTAGACCTAGATTGGAATACTGTGTACAGGTGTGGAGTCCTTATCATAGAGGGGACATAAACATGCTAGAAAGAATACAAAAAAGAGCGACAAAGATGATAGTGGGATTCCAGAATTACAGTTATGAGGAACGACTCAGAAAAACCGGCCTACAGTGTCTCGAAGAGAGAAGAATTCGTGGTGACTTAATACAGGTTTATAAGATGATCAGAAGAATCGGCAAATTAGACTATAACAAGTTTTTTTAAAATACAGCCACCTACAATAACACGAGGGCATAGCTACAAGCTGATTAAAGAGAGGTCCAGGTTAGATATTAGGAAATATTTTTTTAGTCAGAGAGTGGTGTCTGCTTGGAATGCATTGCCAGGGGAGGTAGTGGAGGCAGGGACAATTAATGCATTTAAGAATAAACTGGATGCGCATAGATTTTAGAGCAAGGTGATGTAAATGTAACTGGTTGTATACAGACTCTGCAGGGTCTTCTAAACCAGTATAAGGACGTTAAGTTTAAGTTAAGTTTAAGAATGAAGGCCCAAAAAAGGCTGACCTAACACAAAAGACCATAGAAGCCAAAGTGAAGATCCTGAGCTAAGGTTGGAAGGATAGCTACAGATCAGGGATAAAGTGGAAGAAGCTTGTTGCTGTTCTTAAGGATGTCATCATGCCTGACTGTTCACTTTGCCAGTCATTGATTAAGGATTTTAGGAGTTTATGGGATAAACAATTTGCATTTCAAATAATTATAAATATTAGTATTAGGAATGGTGGTCCGTCCGTGGTGATTTATCTAAGGCTTATAGCAGAGCTCGACAGTACGTCTCGCTGGTGGTCCGACTCTCGCAAAGAGCTTGTGATCGGCAAATGGAAAGCAGGAATCGTTGCCTCGAGGCCCTGCGTTCTCCTACGGAGAAGGGCAGGCCGGCAGGCCAAATTGTCTCTAGTCCCAGTGAAATTCATCGCCGAGGTCGTTGGGATCCGTTCTGCACAGAGCGCTGCCATCCCTCCTCGAGCGAGCCCGGTCGGTCGGTCGTCTGGTGCGTGTGGGAAGCCCCTGTCAGGCGGTCCTAGGTCGACGGAGTGAGGGACGGGTGGAACAACCGTCCGTCCGTCCCGTCAGTCGGTCCCTGCGGCCGTCCCAGTGAGGCTTTTTACACACCCTTCCTCTGCCGACCGGTGTGTGCTGTACGTACGTCTCCGACAGATATCTGGTTGATCCTGCCAGTAGTCATATGCTTGTCTCAAAGATTAAGCCATGCATGTTTAAGTTCACACTGTCTCACGGTGAAACCGCGAATGGCTCATTAAATCAGTCGAGGTTCCTTAGATGACACGATTCTACTTGGATAACTGTGGCAATTCTAGAGCTAATACATGCTTACCAAGCTCCAACCCTCGCGGAAAGAGCGCTTTTATTAGTTCAAAACCAATCGTCGTTTCCCCTCGCGGGGTTGCGGCGTCCATACTGGTGACTCTGGATAACTTTGTGCTGATCGCATGGCCTCATGTGCCGGCGACGCATCTTTCAAATGTCTGCCCTATCAAATGTCGATGGTACGTGACATGCCTACCATGTTTGTAACGGGTAACGGGGAATCAGGGTTCGATTCCGGAGAGGGAGCATGAGAAACGGCTACCACATCCAAGGAAGGCAGCAGGCGCGCAACTTACCCACTCCCGGCACGGGGAGGTAGTGACGAAAAATAACAATACGGGACTCTTTCGAGGCCCTGTAATTGGAATGAGTACAATTTAAACCCTTTAACGAGGATCTATTGGAGGGCAAGTCTGGTGCCAGCAGCCGCGGTAATTCCAGCTCCAATAGCGTATATTAAAGTTGTTGCAGTTAAAAAGCTCGTAGTTGGATCTCAGGCGCAGGCGGGCGGTCCGGCTCGCGCCGGTTCACTGCCCGTTGTCTCCTACCCTACCGTCTGCCGGCTCTCTTCCACGGGTGCTCTTCGCTAAGCGTCCTGGGTGGCCGGTGCGTTTACTTTGAAAAATTAGAGTGTTCAAAGCAGGCCTCGGCTGCCTGAATAATGGTGCATGGAATAATGGAATAGGACCTCGGTTCTATTTTGTTGGTTTTCGGAACTGGAGGTAATGATTAACAGGGACAAACGGGGGCATTCGTATTGCGGCGTTAGAGGTGAAATTCTTGGATCGCCGCAAGACGAGCTACTGCGAAAGCATTTGTCAAGAATGTTTTCATTAATCAAGAACGAAAGTCAGAGGCGCGAAGACGATCAGATACCGTCGTAGTTCTGACCATAAACGATGCCGACTAGCGATCCGCAGGAGTTGCTTCGATGACTCTGCGGGCAGCTTCCGGGAAACCAAAGTGTTTGGGTTCCGGGGGAAGTATGGTTGCAAAGCTGAAACTTAAAGGAATTGACGGAAGGGCACCACCAGGAGTGGAGCCTGCGGCTTAATTTGACTCAACACGGCCAACACTGAAATGACTGACATGCCGAGACCACTTTCCTGGGGTCTAATATGGAACTGGTGCTGGATTTAGACCCTCAGAAATCTGGGGTTATGCCCCCTGTGGCTCGGTTGGTCTGCATCCAGTGTTTGATAAAGGAATTGACGGAAGAGCACTATCAGGAGGGGAGCCTGGGGCTTAAATTGACTAAACACGCCAATAATGTAGAATGACTGTCAAAAGAGAGCACCTTCGATGGAGTTAATAGTGAACATGTGCTGGTATCAGACCCACGGAAGACAGGTCAGTCTCCAAACCCGCAAATGAAAGAGCGCCTGCTACGGTAATCTAGTCTTCACCCTGCAGAAATCGCAGGCTCAAGCAACTTGGCCATTGACAAACTAAAAGCCCTCTATTGATACGGTCTGGCAAATATTGAACGGGTGCTGGAAATAGACCCTCTGAAGAGAGGTCAGTTTTACCCTACTAATGACAGGGCTTTGCTACGGTAATCCTGCTAAGCCCGAGAGGAGCCGCAGACACTTGGTTCACGTACTAGGCGGATAAGCCAACGGTGCAAGGTGAGGGATTACGGCCGAACGCCTCTAAGCCAAAAATCCCGCCCAAAAGCAGCCCAGCACGAATGCAAAGGGAGGCTTTGATATGGTGGGGACCTGGGGGCCACGCTCCAGCCCCGCCCGGTCAAGCCGCAGAATGAGGTCTCTGCCGTCCGCTGATAAAAGCGGGCGGGACGCTGCTCGATATTCACCCCATACGTGGATGAGGAATGAAATCATTTGTAGAAGACTTTAGTTCTCGGTCGGGTGCCCTAAGCAGTAGATCAGCTACCTCACTGCGAACTGCTGAGACTCAACCCTTGACCATGAGATATGTCCGCCCCCTAGGCGGACAACATCTCCGTGCAAGACTAGGCTTGTCACCTGGTCAAATGCACTATTTCGAGAGGAATCACAGGTCGCTGACATTTGGTCCACGTGCTTGGTTGATAAGCTACCATCTGAGGGATTACGGCCGAACGCCTCTAAGCCAGAATCCCGCCCAAAATCTCAGCGCCGCTGAGATGGGAGGCTACGACATGGCTGGGGCTTGTGTCCCGGCCCGATCGAGCCGCAGGAATGCACCTGGTAAAATGCACTCCTTCCTCGCTCTTTGCATCTGTCTGCTATCAGTCATTCCAATGGACGCAGAAGAGATGCAGTCCAGCGGACATTGCACCTCCTGTCCTATGGTGACAAGCTCCCGGGTGGCGGGGAATGCTAGGCGTACCATCACTGCAGATGAGCCGAGAAAATAAAGCGAGCAAAAAGATACCTCACTCATATGCATATGCTACGTTTCTGGCAGGACGTGACGATCCTGGGGAAAAAGTCACACTGGACTGTCTCTCTTCTGGGATAGTACAAACTAGTACATAGTCCATCATATCATTGCCAAACGCTATAGACACGAGTAGGGAAGACTCGATAGTCCTGCAAGACAACTTCCCAAGAGAGACAACTCTGACCAAAAACAACTGCTGCCTTGCAGTTAGGCTGGGGACAGCCAAAGGCTAAGGAGGGCAACCCTACAGAAACGCCTGTTGAAATCGGATGCACTGAGCCACTGGCTAACAAATTAAATCAGTGCAACGTAAATATCGCTGTAAACAGCGTACGATGAAGAAGAAGAAGAAGACTCTGCAGGGTCTTCTAAACCAGTATAAGGACGTTAAGTTTAAGTTAAGTTTAAGAATGAAGGCCAAAAAAGGCTGACCTAACACAAAAGACCATAGCAGCCAAAGTGAAGATCCTGAGCTAAGGTTGGAAGGATAGCTACAGATCAGGGATAAAGTGGAAGAAGCTTGTTGCTGTTCTTAAGGATGTCATCATGCCTGACTGTTCACTTTGCCAGTCATTGATTAAGGATTTTAGGAGTTTATGGGATAAACAATTTGCATTTCAAATATTACCCAATAACAATACATGCACTCTAAGCTTGTTACTTTTATAAAAATGCCTCTTAGCAACTGTAGATGGTGAATAAAGAATGAGAATTTAGCAAAAGTGATTGGCAAAAAAAGGTGTCTCAAATATTAAACTGTCAGAAAATGTATTTCATGTCCAAATATTCACCTTCTGTAATGTAAGAAACATTTTATTTACATTTAATTTGAGAAATTTGATTTAGGTCCATGAGTTATTCTATTTCAATGCACAAGGTATGAATACAAATGTTACTAATCCTATTGGTTTCTGAGACACAAAGGTGCATGCCTGAACCACTGGGGACGGCGTGGTCTAGTGGGTAAGTGACACTGCTTACAAACCGAAGGTGCTGGGTTCGATCCCCATCACAGCACCGGCCGTTACCCCTGGGAAGCAAACCAATAGAAAATGCAGGAGGAAGCAGACCATTACATAAAATGCATGCTGAAGTCGGATGCACTGGGCAGACAAGCGTAAAATAAAAGCCACAGTGCAACGCACACCATCTTGGGGAATAGAGAAATAAGGCGAACACACACACAAAAAATAGATAACCACTAAAAATATATTCTATGCTTTTAAAACTATTAGAAACACATTTTCAAAATTGTAAAAGTATTATTTTAGTACTAATCACAAATACATTAACTGTAATTTCAATTTCAAAATTAATTAATAGCAACATATGTATATTAATTGCACTTGCTGAAATATTCCTTATGTTCACTGTAAAGTCTTAAACTTCATTACTACAAATGTTGTTCTCTTAGTTGCCATTTAGCTTTGCACTAAATGATTACTTGATCTCAATTTTGGGAATGAAAATGTTGCAATTTAGGGCAAGCTAAAAGATCATGCAGTGTGAGGATGCCACATCAATTTGAAATCATTTGTGAATGTACATTCCTTTGAGCAAAGCTATTATTCCTCTTCCTTTTCAGGGTTAATAATGAAAAAAACCACGTTTGTGAAGTGTTGTGATGTGTTTACAATGATGCTCTGATATCTGCGCCTTTTGGCCTGATATATATGATTTCAGCAGAGTATTTTGGGACCGCATTTGCTTTTCTCTTCAATCCTTAATCTCTTGGTCAAGCAGCATGGTTGCAGACTATTTTCAGGGACATAAGTACGAGGAGGAACAGGATCTTGGTCAGTTATGGATCACTGACCCAGATGCAAGCAGCCAGCTATAATCTCTGGCTGCTGTCAGCTCAATCGTTGTCTCATTTTCAGCCCTGTGATTCATATAAGAGAAAATTATAACAAATTAAGAAAGAAAAATATCATTACATGTATTATATATATAAAATATGTTTAATATTGTATCATGTGTGGGTCAGTTATTGCACCAGGACATGGTGATGATAAACACTAAACACAGTAAACAGTCATATGAAATCCACGTTATGGTAACCACCTTTTGTAGGGTCACACAAAAACACACCTCACAAATCACAATAAAAACAATAACAACGGGCTTGAACATGGATACAATACGACCTAAGGGGGCCGCTCCGAATTAGAATTGCTACCGTTGTCGTTGACTTGTCATTGTATTATGTAGTTCATTGGATTCATTCACATTGTAAGTTTTTAGTTTGTGTTATGATTCGTTACATGTTTTCGTTTGTTCTTTATCCCTGACGAAGGACTTATGAGCGTAATATGAGTTTCGTTTCATTCTGTCCTTGTTCAGTAAATTAGCCATACCTATTTTTTGTTTTTATTGGCTTTTGACCATGAATGTCGCGGCAGTTTCAATGAATGTGTTTCTATATCACAGAAGTCGCCATTTGTAATCTGTTGCTAGGTGTTGAGTCAACCACTCAAAAGGGGAACCACTCCAAAAAATCATTTTGGTAAAAACAATTGTAATTCTTTCTTCCAGTATTTTTGAAACTGTGAGACGAGGCAGTCATCTAGTCTACAGCGAAGCTTTTGTAAATTTGTTACATGACACTTATTTGTTAGAGATCATATAGAATGTTGTTATGGATTGAAGTGAAGTGGAGTGGAGTCGAGTGGATTGAAGTGGAGTAAAGTTGAGTGGAGTCGAGCCGAGCCATGCAACGTCACGTTACGTTAAGTTAAGTGGAGTGAAGTGGAGTCGAGTGGAGTCGAACATAGCCATGCCACTTCACATTAAGTTAAGTTAAGTTCAGCTAAGTTAAGTAGAGTGGAGTGGAGTGGAGTGAAGGGGAGTGGAGTCGAGTTGAGTCTAGCCGAGCCATGCCACGTCACTTTACGTTACGTTAAGTTAAGTTGAGCTAAGTTAAGTGGAGTAGAGTGGAGTGGATTGAAGTGGAGTGAAGTGGAGTGGATTGAAGTGGAATGAAGTGAAGTGTAGTCGAGTCGAGCCGAGCCATGTCACGTCACTTTAAGTTAAGTTAAGTGGAGTGGTGTGGAGTGTTTATAAACAGGTTTTGATCTTTACTATGTCCATTTACGGCTAAAAAAGATAAAAGAAGATACATAGTGGAAACGTGTAAAGATATAGAAAACCTACAGCAACAAGGCAGAGAGAGAGAGAGAGAAGCCTTTAAGGCAATAAGAACACTGACAAGGGAGTTCCATCAATGACAAAGAGGATAACACATTAACAGAAACCAAATACATACTGAATAGATGGAGAGAGTACTGCAGAACCATGTATGGAGAAAGCACAAAGCGCTCAGTTACAATCTTACAAAAGGATGAGCAAGAACATGAACCAACATTGGAAGAAGTACGCTCTGAAATTAAAAGCCTGAAAAAGGGAAAGTCCCTAGGATGCGATGATATCCCAGCAGAGCTGATACAAGCAGGAGGGGAGGCAAGTGCTCGAGTCTATCTCAAGCTGTGTAAACAGATATGGCACAGCGCAGAGTGGCCAGAAGCATGGACGAAAATGTATATTCTCCTTCCCAATAAAGGCAACCTGAAGCTGTGCATGAACTACCGAACTATCGCGCTGATTAGCCAAGCTAGCAAGATACTCTTGCGAATCCTATTAAGAAGGATAGAGAAAAATTTTGAATCTGAAATTCACGTAGTCCAGGCAGGTTTTAGAAAAGAGAGAGGGACCAGGGACCACATATTCAATTTAAAGAATATATTCAATTTAAGGAATATCGTCGAAAAATGTAGAGAGTTTAATGTAGACCTGTACACATGTTTCATTGATTACACAAAGGTCTTCGATACGATAAAACATCAAAATCTATGGATAATCATGAAGGAAATAGGGTTTCCTTTGCATATTGTCCATCTCATTGAAACATTATACCGAGATCAACAAGCCGTTGTCCTAGTATCTGGGCAAACATCAGATTGGTTTGCAGTACAAAAGGGAGTACGACAGGGATGTATCATCTCATCTTATCTGTACAACATATATGCGGAATGTATAATGAGACATGTTCGAGATGACGTGAATATTGAAATGTTCGACCCATTTCCGATTGGGGGGTACGAAATTCTAGAGTTACGATACGCAGATGACACAGGAAGTGCAAAAGGGCAACAGCAGCTACTTTCAGCTATTCCTACATGCGGTTGCAAACCGCTACTGAACGCCCTTTACGGTGCACAGAAGAGTGATCTTACTTATGGCGGGCATTAGACAACAACAACAACAATAACAACAACAACAAAAACAACAACATGATGTTGTGTCTTTTGAAGTCATGATGTCGGCTCTTTCATTATTATAAACTATACAGGAGCAATGGTTACACGAAATACTATCTCGACATGGATCAAGTCACACACTTGACTCTAACCCCGGCTCTTTCATTATTATAAACTATACAGGAGCAATGGTTTCAAGAAATACTATCTCGACATGGATCAAGTCACACACTTGACTCTAACCTTTTTCATTTAGCCATGGAAACGTATTCACTTTTCTAATCGTGTTTACTTATTCTTAACTCTATCAAATGATATTCTCATTAATAACTGTACCTGTACCTCGCTTAGTGTCAGTGAAGGAAATAAAAAACCGAGGCCTAGTACAGTGAAGTCTGTAACACTTCAACCTCGACAGCAGAGAGTCCTACATGATTACCTTTTCTTTTTCTCGCTAAAACCAGTTACCTCGCATCGTTTTTAACACCTGCATCAATTAAGTCATTAAACAATTTACATATTTCTTTTCTTCCTTTTCAGTTCTTCCTCTTGCCTGTCTTTGTCGCTCTCTCTCTCTCTCTCTCTCTACACCTTGGTCTTTTTGTTTCTCTATACTCTCAACAATCAATGCTACCAACTAATGTGTGACAAACATGAACTGCATGATCATATAAGACACTCCAATGTCTGCCGCCCACTACCAGCTAAGGACCAACACAAAATACACAAGGGAGTAAAGCTCACGAACACAAACATGCCTTCAACACCTGCCAACCGTAGCGACAATCCGCTGAACAAACTTGATTATGTCAAGGAAAGAATGTCAGAATATAAACACAGCCAACTCGCTGTTTACATTCGATGATACATCAAATAATGCAAATATACTGCAGTCGGGGATGTTGTGGAAGAAACTTCACTATAAGAGGGCTCAGCTTTTATGAGATGGGGGTAGCCAGTTCCCTTCCTCGCTGTCTTGACTTACAAAATAACGGATATGTAAATTATTTCCATATCAGTCATTACCGCCAGAGATGAGGTACTAGAATCTTCATTGTACTGATACACACACGACTCCGTGAACTGGCCAATACGTCCTGATACCGCCTAAAAAGATACAGTCTGTGGTGGAAAAGAGCAAGCCTTCTCCACAGACTCTAGAAAGGCAAACCTCTAATCAAACCAAAAACTTCAACTTTTGTGAGAACCAATTCCTGTCCTTCTCTAATTTTTCCTAACAGTAAATCGGGTACTCATTTACAGCTGGGTTGGCTGGAAAAAGTTGCAACCAGAAAGAAGCAGACCCCCCCCCCCCTCCCCAACAACGTTGCATCCTACGCTCTACATGTACATATACTGTGGTCTTATGTTTCCTTGAACATGTCTCTATGGGAATCCCACTTTTTCTTCTGCTTATCTCATAGAATAATCATTCCTTCGTGGTTGTATGCTCAAAGATCTATTTAATTGTTTTCTTGTAAGTAAATGATCAATGTTTTCTTATTATTATTGTCATGCTTATCATCATCGTCATCTTCTATCAGTTTGTGTCGGTAGAAGGCGTGGGGAGGGGATGCAGTTTAATGTCGTGCGCAATTTTCGTCGCTGATGTTATTGACATTATGTGTGTCTTCAAACGTGGTAGGGGACACAACCAAACAAATACAAAAAATTAAAAAATTAAGAGTTATCCCATCATAAAAAATTTGCGTGAGAGGTTCTGGCTTGGGCATCTCCCCTCTTTATCCAGGTACAACCTAGAACGAGTGAGCTATGGCCCTACACCAGAACCACATGGACGTGTACATTGGCATCTGTACACTGAAGGCGATAGGTGTTAATTATCCACCCGACCAAATTTCTCACGCTTGTTGTCGTCCTCGTGCACGACATATGGGGAGGAACAGCTCGCGACCCCAGGCGCTCGTCGGCGACGATTGTGACAGCAAAGCCGTGCTTATCACAAGAGCTGAACCTTGACCTTGACCGGCGTCGAAGTCATGGAGCGAACTAGACAAGTAACTGGCAGAAGACAACACTGGCTGCTCCTGTAGCTGTTAATAGTAATGTTACAGTTAACATATATGCTGATGCCTGTTTAAGCGAGCTCTGTTGTGGTAACAGCGGCTATCATATTGTTTTCAAAAAGTAATTTAATAATGTCCATAAAATGCAAATAAATGTTAGAATTTGCCCAAGAGTAAAGTTTGTATATTATGCTGCATTAAACACACCCTTAACTATTAGAAATATTAGCTTTATTTTAATTTAATTATTAAATGATGTATAATATTGTGATGCATTTATTACATCCCTTTCTTTTGAATACATTGCCCTTGTGGCGAAGTAATTATTGTCCGTGTAAATACAGTTCACTACTAGGCCGTGTAACTTTTATCTAGCTATCGAAGATCTGGGCTGGGAGTTGCTTATGGTCAAACGTACTTATATTGTGTGTGTGCTACTTTTAAATTTTTGGATTTAATGAGATGTTAGCAAAGGTATGTAGACTTTTTTGTTGTAAATTTCTCTAACATCCCATCTGTAGATTGTTAATCTTATTGTACATATTCACATTTTAAACTGTACATTTTTTTAAACAGACACCCGTGACCATCATTATAAGAACACTAGTTATATGGAGGAATTTTGCATGTTCACTACTGACTGAATAAATGTAGAAGTAATATTCATAACATAACATCTGAAATACGTAAATAATAAATTGAACCTTATTCCAGCGTATGTTTGTTTCTTGTTTATTTCACCAGACGCACAAGATGCCATATTCACAAATGTAAACAAACAGATGTTAAAGTACACATTCCTAAAGTCCAGGTATTGATAAATCTGCTCTTTGCTGTCACTCTGTGTAGATATGGTTTATTCGAGTAATGGCACTAACACAAATGGAAAGCCTGGTAATGTAGTAATACATACCTTATTATTTTAAACATACATGCACGCACATATTGCTTTGCGTTTGTGTGTACGTGTGTGTAAAACTGTGTAAAGTCCTTCAATATTGACAGATTTCCAAAACTTGGTAATACTTCTTACGTACTGTTCATACTGGCTTTTAAAAATGCAGCTCTAAAATTTCTTGCAGAACCCCTTTGTTTGGCTCTGTTGTTGTTGATTCAACCATTAAGCAACTACATACTCAGTAGGAGTTTAGCTTGTTTTTTAATGTCAGTGTGTGCAAACCTCCCAAGGGTTTGAGAGTCGGTAATACTATTGTGGTTAACTTGGGGATAGTAAGATAATATGTAGGAATTAAAATATTGCTGTGTATGTGTTAACATGGGGATAGTAAGATACTATGTAGAAGATTAAAGCTTGGTGTCAGTCTGCTAATATGCTGATAGTGAGATAATATGTAGAAGATTAAAACTTGGTGTCAGTCTGCTAATATGTTGATAGTGAATTACTATGTAGGACATTAAAGCTAGTGTTAGTCTACTAGCGACTACAGCGACACATCCTTGGCATTCGTTGGTACGATTTTGTCTGAAATGTAGACGTTTCCGCAAAGACACATCTCCCTCCATGTCTCGGTTATTCTGGAATGTCACCGCATTTTCCTGTTCGGTCATGTTGTCCACCTGGAAAAGGAGGTCCCAGCTCACCAGATTCAAAAGACAGTCAACAGTGCAAACGGTCTCCACTCTGCTGGCTGGAAGCTACGGAGAGATTGTCTCCGAAACACATGGCTTCAATAGGTAGCGGTTTCCCCATATGCCATAGAGGAGGCCTGGCAGCACGCAGTTACAACTGGACATGGTGGTGTTCATCCCACGCAACAGGCCTCAGACGCCTAAGGGAACATTATTATGTTAGTCTACTAACATGTGGATAGTAAGATATTTTTCAAGACAGTAAATCTCCAAGTTGGTTTGCATCTGTTGATTTGTAAATACTAACATCTTATGTAGGAGATAAAAGCTCAGTATCTGACTTCTAACATGTGGTAAGATAATATGTACACCATTAAATCCTAGTGTCCCTCCAGATTGGAGTTACTTCACCACAGCTTCTGTCTTAGCGCTGCATCCTCTGGTATCTGATTTCATTAAAACATGAAGTCTGTTAACATGGTGACAGTAAAATGCTATGCAGGACATACGTTTTGGTGTTGGACTGTTGATTTATGGATTCTATCGCATTATGTAGGACTGTAAAGTTTGGTGGCTGTCTACATCTGTTGCTATGTGTAAAGTAAGATATGTAAGGTATCAAATCTCAGTGGCGGTCTGTTAACACGTGGTTAGTAAGAAAATCTCTAGGGTATCAAATCTTAATGTTGGTCTGTTATCATGGGGATAGTAAGATAACATGTAGGGTATCAAATCTCGGTGCTGGTCTGTTAACATGGGGGTGGTAAGATGATATGTAGGGTTTCAAATCTTGGTGCTGGTCTGTTAACGTGGGGATGGTAAGATTATATGTAGGGTATCAAATCTCGGTGCTGGTCTGTTGACATGTGGATGGTAAGATAATTTGTAGGGTATTAAATCTCGGTGCTGGTCTGTTAACGTGGCGATGGTAAGATAATATGTAGGGTATCAAATCTCGGTGCTGGTCTGTTAACGTGGGAATGGTAAGATAATATGTAGGGTATCAAATCTTGTTGCTGGTCTGTTGACATGTGGATGGTAAGATAATATGTAGGGTGTCAAATCTCGGTGCTGGTCTGTTAACGTGGGGATGGTAAGATAATATGTAGGGTATCAAATCTCGGTGCTGGTCTGTTAACATGGGGATGGTAAGATAATATGTAGGGTATCAAATCTCGGTGGTGGTCTGATGGTAAGATAATATGTACGGCAGTAAAGCTCAGTGTTGTTCTGGCATGTGGATTCAAAGATAAAATGTAGGATATTGAAGCTTGTGTGGATTTATTAACATGTGATTAATAGGATAATATGCACAACTTTAATGGACATGGTCAGTTTGTTATGATGTGAAAAGTAAGATACTATGTGGGACAATAAAGCTTATTGTAGGTCTACATCTTTTGCCTTGTGAATATCAAGAAATATATAGGACATTAAACCTGGGTGTCATTCTGTTTCCATAGTGATAGTCAGATAATAAGATAATTAAGCCTATTGCTATCTCTTTATTTGTGGAACAGAAGATAATTTTTCTTTGTTTTTGATAAGGCTCAGTGTTTTTGTTTAGAACATTACAGCTCGGTGTGTGTCTGTTGACATGGAGACAGCAGGAAGCCGTTATAACATTCATTCTTGGTGTCTGTCTGTTTACAAAAGGAATGTAAGACACTGTATAGGACATTAAAGCTTGGTATTTGCCTGTTAACATTTGGGTATGAACAGGATATGTAGGACAGTAAAGCTCAGTGTTGGTATGTTTACGTATGGAAAGTAAAATACTATGTAGGGAATCACTGCTCATTTTTGGTCCGTTTACCTGGGGATAATAATATACTATGTAGGATACCTATTCATGATGTTGATCTGTTTTCATGTGGATAGTGAGATAATATATACAGCATTATATCTCGGTTGCTGTGTATTAACATTTGGACATTAAGAAAATATGTAGGACATGAAAGCTCACTGTTGGTGTGTTAACAATTGGATAGTATGATGCTATGTAGCAAAGTAAAACTTGCTATCGTCCTCTTAACAAGTGGATAGTATTATGCTATGTAGTAAAGTAAAGCTTGCTGTCATTCTGTAAATAAGTGAATAGTATGATGCTATGTAGCAAAGTAAAACTTGCTGTCGTTCTCTTAATAAGTGAATAGTATGATGCTATGTAGCAAAGTAAAACTTGCTGTCATTCTGTTTAAATGTGGATAGTATGATGCTATGTAGCAAAGTAAAATTTGCTGTCATTCTGTTAACATGTGGATAGTATGATGCTATGTAGCAAAGTAAAACTTGCTGTCCTTCTGTTAACATGTGGATAGTATGATGCTATGTAGCAAAGTAAAACTTGCTGTCTTCTTTTAACAAGTGGATAGTATGATGCTATGTAGCAAAGTAAAACTTGCTGTCGTTCTGTTGAAATGTGAAAAGTAAAACAATATGTAGGACATTAAAGATTGGTATCAGACTGCTAACTTCTGGACAGTAAGATAACATGTAGGACATTAACAAATGGAATGGTTTGTTAAAATGCAAACAGTTTAATAGTACATGGGACAATAAAACTCAGTGTCTGTCTGCTAACAGTTGTATAGTAAGATACTATGTAGGTCATCTATGCTAAAAGCTCGGTGTTGGTCTGTTAACATGCGGACAGTAAGATATTATTTTTAACACTTAAGCTTAGCATCTGCCTGTAAATATGCAGATTGCAATATTTATGTATTGCACTAAAATGGGGTGTTGGTCTGCTTCTGTTGACAGTAAGATATTCTATAGGACATTCAAGCTCTGTGTTGGCTTGTTAACATTGTGGCAGTGAGAAACTATGTAGGACATTCAAGCTTTGTGTTGGTGTGTTAACATTGTGGCAGTGAGAAACTATGTAGAACATTCAAGTTCTGTGTTGGTGTGTTAACATTGTGGCAGTAAGAAACTATGTAGGACATTCAAGCTCTGTGTTGGCTTGTTAACATTGTGGCAGTGAGAAACTATGTAGGACATTCAAGCTCTGTGTTGGTATGTTAACATTGTGGCAGTGAGAAACTATGTAGGACATTCAAGCTCTGTGTTGGTTTGTTAACATTGTGGTAGTGAGAAACTATGTAGGGCATCAATGTTCTGGATCAATCTTTAACATCTAGATAGTAGATAGTGTATAGCAAATTACATCTAGAGTTGGTTTGTTAATATGTGCATTGAAAGATTTTGTGTAGGACATTAAAGCTTTCTGTCTGATAACAACTGGATTGTACAATATTTTGAAGGACAATTAAGCTTGGTATTGGTCTGTTAATATACAGATAACAAATTACTATGTAGGATTGTAATGTTTGGTGTCAGTGTACATCTGTTTACATGGGATAGTACGATACGTTATAGGACAAAACAGTTTATTGTCTGTATGTTAATATTCTAACAGTAAGGTATTATATAAATGACTGTTACCATGTGTTTATGTAGATACTTTGTAGGACATTAAAACTTGATGTTGGCATGTTAACTTTTGGATAGTAAGATACTATATATAGGACATTAAAACTTGATGTAGCATAGTAAGATAATAGGTAGGACTGTAATGCCCAGGGTCAGTTTGTTAACATGTGGATAGTAAGATACTAGCTAGGACTGTAATGCTCAGGTTCAGTTTGTTAACATGTGAATAGTAAGATACTAGCTAGGACTGAAATGCTCAGGTTCAGTTTGTTAACATCTGGATAGTAAGATACTAGCTAGGACTGTAATGCCCAGGTTCAGTTTGTTAACATGTGAATAGTAAGATACTAGCTAGGACTGTAATGCCCAGGGTCAGTTTGTTAACATGTGGATAGTAAGATACTAGCTAGGACTGTAATGCCCAGGGTCAGTTTGTTAACATGTGGATAGTAAGATACTAGCTAGGACTGTAATGCCCAGGGTCAGTTTGTTAACATGTGGATAGTAAGATACTATTTCAGACATTTATGCTTAGCGTCAAGTCTCTATATTTTATCAATTGTGGGAGAATAAAACTGGGAGAGTTCAAAACCTAGTCCGCTCATACCATAGTCTCTCTCTTGTAGCCTGTGGAGTATAAAACATAAGATAGGAATAGTTCACATACCGAATTAGAACAAAATCAAGAACCCAACTTCTGTTATGACATAAAATGCCTTCATCAGGTACAGCAGACAATACAAATAAGAATATCAAACCCATCATTGCAGTAGAGATGAATGTATTCTTCTTCTTCTTCGTTTGTTCTCAATCTCCCACTAACAAACCCTGAGAGGGCTTAAGAAGCAGAATGTAGTCCAGAGAACGGAATGCATTGTGTCATAGTTTACAGCTTGACTGCGAATATTTGCACCTTTCAGTCCAACACATCCGACTTCAGCAATCATTTTTTGAGTACCAGGTTAGCATCTCCTCTTCGATCGCTTTTCCTTAGCCAGTCTGCCCTGCTGCAGCCTGTTATCCAGGATTACCGCGTGGAGGAGTATAAGGGTCTTGGCAGCTCTGGTTCGCTGGCCCTGACGCTAGCAGTCAGCTATGGGTCGTTGACCACTGCAGCTCATGCGTTGCTCAGCGTATTCAAAAGGGGAGAAACACATCAAGAAGCAAAACGAACACATAAAAGAGATTTTAAGCTCATCATCTGTGTTGGTCTGTAATCTGAAGTACCTTTTCACTTCCACACTTCATGGTTGTCAGACGATGCAGATCCTGAGTTCAGTCTTCTTCTTTGCGTTCAGGATCTTTTGGTCATGCTATATCTGCAGGCCAGTCGCCATGATGAAGTCGGTAGTCTTTACCAGGTAAGAGCGGCAGCACCACAGCTTTTTTCTCAGCTCCGCACCCTCTGGCAGGTCTGGCATCTCATTTCCCTATAGATTGGGCATTCCTCTAGAACATGCTCAGGGTTCTGGTATCCTGTTCCACATGGGCACTCATCGGTCTGTGAGATCTTCAGTCGGTATAGATGTTCTAGTAGTCTGCAGTGTCCAGTTCTCAGGCGAAATAAGGTAGTTTATTGATTTCTTTTGAGTTGATGAATTGGGTCTGGTGTCCTGCTTATGTTTCTGCCTTCTCTCCATTGGTGTTAATACTGATTTCTGATGATGTTCTTGATTTCTCTGTATGGTAGTCGATGATTAAATTGTGCCTTTTTGCTGCCATCTTTTGCAAGAGCTTCAGCTCTCTGGTTTCCCGTGATTCCGCAATGGGAGGGTAGCCACTGGAACGCTATTGTTGAGGATCTCTGGAGTTTTCCCAGTTCTGATCTGATCTTTGATAACAGTGGTTCGTTAATTGTTTTTTGTATTCTCTCTAAAAGTACTCTGCAGTCTGTTTGAAGTATTCTCAGTGCTTGCAAGAGGGCTATTGATTCTGCTCTAAGGTTTGTGGATATCTTTCCTGTTGGGAGGGCCTCTTCTGTTATATTTACACTTTTGTGTCTCATGAATATGCCTCCTCCCCCATTTCGGACTGCCCCCTCTTCTGAACCATCTGTGTACACCTGTGTCCCTTCCTTGATATTATATTTCTCCTCAATCATTGTTTGTGCAAAAATGTTCAGCTTGTGGATACTCTGTTGGTCTTTTCTTCTTATTCCTGGGATCCCTGTACTTATCTCGATGTTGTTTATGTTGCAACTTCGCTCTTCATAGTTGAAAAGCATTTCTATTTCTGTAGGAAGACCAAACTTTTTCCTCTTTTAGAACAGCTTAGGGTAGATAGAACTATTTTTGAACTAATACTGAACTTGTATGAAAATCAAACAACTAATATTGCACTCATGTGAGAAACAGAGAAATCATTACAAAAAATACTCACCAGGGTCAACA
Organism: Ariolimax columbianus; assembly: GCA_036924085.1. Classification (NCBI taxonomy): domain Eukaryota; kingdom Metazoa; phylum Mollusca; class Gastropoda; order Stylommatophora; family Arionidae; genus Ariolimax; species Ariolimax columbianus. Next base: position 49,303,733 of record JAVGWX010000018.1, read on the forward strand.
AATAATACATTCGGTATGAGAATAAATGCTAGTAAAACAACAGCAATGTTATAACACTCACGTTAAATTAAATATCGGCATCGAGGAACATATTATTGACTAAGTGCAGAGGTTTTCATATTTGGGACAAATTATTATAGACGATGCCCGCTGTGAGGTTGTAATTAGAACTCTGATCGCAGTAACAAAAATAAAAGGCCTTCAGTGAGAAACAAAAACTTCTAATTACAAATAACGATCAAAATTGAGCTTCGAAAAATAATACTAACTACACATATCTGGCATGTCGCATGATTATATGACTCTAAAACATGGAATCTAAACAAAAAGGATGAACACACATTAACAGTTTTTGAGATGTGAACAGACCATGTAGAGTCTTCTAAACCAGTATAATGAAGTTAAATTATGTGGTGCTATCGCAGAATGCAAAAAGTAAGCTGAACAGAAAAAAAGGCAAAATGTTCAAGTGCTTAAAGATATATGGTCACACAATGACAGACATATATTATGGAGTATACAGAAAGGTAGATTGTCTTAGCTTGGCCATATTATTGAAAATATTAGAAGACAAAGTTCAGAGGGAAAGAGAATGAGGGTGTCAAAGAAACAATGACATCACATAGGTTTGCAAGAACATAGGAGTTCAGACTTATACTGAACCATACTGAGAGGAAAAGGCCTGTTATGAACAGAGAAGAGTAACAAGTACATGATCAGAAGACCAGTCTCCGAACTGAATAATCTGAAGATGATGAGTTAAGGTTCCAACTAGCTTCAAAAAGTATGTGTCCTTGACTATCGAGGTTGAGAGATTATGTTTTTAACTCTAGAACGATCTCTTCTTGTCTAATTGAGTGTTATGAGTTGTACTTTTCACTTTTCTGCGGCTGTATTGTTTTACTATTATAAGTCATTTACTCACTACTCAGTAGTACTGTAAAATATAATAAGTGATAGTCTTCAGCAATGTTTGCTTCATCTTGTGATTGTTTCCACTCTGCCACGCTCCTAGTTCATCCTCTAGCTTTTGTAATTCTTCACTCCAGTACGGTTTGTACCGCCGCTTTGGAGAATGTCGCAGCGGCTGCTTGGTAAAAACAAAAGATTTATTTAAACTTCCAACTAATGTTTTATTACTGCTAGATCGCGTACGATAGACTCCATCCTGCTCGTTTGATTCTACGCTTTGTTGGTAAAAAACTATAATTAGTACGAGACACGACGTGTAATGTCATGTGGTATAATGAAACGACACAATTAACACATTTCAGGTAATAAGCTACCACAACAAAACGCAAAAAACTGCTGTACTTGTTATCTAGAATTATGTTTAGTATTTGCTATAATGACCTGAGTGTGTTACTGTTACTGTGTTAGTGAACATCAGACTAGCTAGCTCAGTACAATCAGCTGTGCACTGTGCTTTTTAATATTAATTATTATGTGATGTAAAATTCGAGATTCAGTACTAAGAATACATTCAAGATTGTCACATAATTTCGACATGACAGTTAAAATGGAAAACAAATGATCTATCATTGTGCCTTTGATATAGTTAGAAGGATGCAATATAACTATACCGTTTTTTATTATTATTTATGAATATATTATATATCATTGACAATGGTATGGGATATTCCGATCCGAATGACCATATCGTAACAACAACTTCCGGGCACTTGCCTGTGTGTGTGTGACATAATAATTGTTTGATCAGGTAAGCTGGTACAGGTAAGGTGACACTGCTGACATAATCATGTTCAGAAATAAGGTGTACAAAATGGGATAGAAACACTGAAACAGCGATGTAATAACAACCAGATCGCAGAGGGAAGGTAGATCAGTTATTTTTTTTAAGTCAGAGGAAATACAAAAGTAGAGCTTGGCTCTTGTTTGTGCGGGCAGATTTAATACTACCAGATCCGATAAATAATATTAACGTCCGTCATCATACTCTTATACTATCAACAAAAACAAAATATTAATTTACTACTCTGTTTATTTAATTGCTGAAGTTCATTTGATAATATAGGGTTAATCAATAAAGGTCCCTGGGTCCAGAATCCACCATGCAGTGTACAGAGATTATTAGGTTTTTATTTTGTTTTTCTTTGGAATTGCACTGTAGTAGTTGTGGAGCCATCCTCAAGCACTGCTGCATTCTTTAAACTTAAAGGCGTTCGATAGAGTAGACAGAAATAAACTATGGGCCATCCTAGATGACAACGCAGTACAGGGGCAGCTATTAGAGAGTATTAGAGCACTGTGCCAAAGGTGCCAAAGTATAGTAAGAACAACAGATGGTCTGACCAAAACAATGGAGATAACAACCGGGGTGAGTGAGACAAGGGTATGTGTTGTCACCAATACTCTTCAACACATTTATGGACAGAATAACACTGGAGGCCAAATTGGAGCACCTGTCAAGAAAGGCAGAGGAAGAAAGGACAGAGGCTGATCAGTTAAACAAACTCCTTTTTGCAGATAATCAATGTCTACTTTACAAGAGTGAAGATGATCTGCAACAAAATCTGACTGAGCTCAACTCTGTATGTGAAAGATACAGTATGAGAATTAACACATCCAAAACAGAAACTATGCAGATAAGCAGATCGCCTGAAAACATGAACATTATGGTAAACGGGACCAAGATCAAATAAGTGCAGGAGATCAAGTACTTGGGCAGTGTTTTCACACAGGATGGAAGTTTAGATAGAGAGATTGAGATCAGGTGTCAAAAAGCAAATGCTATTGCATACCAGCTGTCACCATTATTGAAACACCCTAACATAAACATGTCCACTGAAAGAATGCTAATCAACAGTATATTCATGCCAACTCTCTGTTACTAGCGCCAAACATGAACTGTAACAAAAACTCTAGAGAGAAAGATTGTGACATATGAGAGATGCCTCCAGAAAACAATCAACGTAACTAGGAGAGACAGAATGTGCAATGAAGTGAAGATGTGAGAAGAATAGTTGAAGCAAGACCCTGCTCAGAATATATTGATGAAATGAGAATCAATAGGTTTGGCCACCTAATGACATTATGTATCCTGACCAACTACCCCTGTGCGCTTATAACCCTATAACGCACGACGTTAGGGTTTTCGCAACCGTGGCAGACCGAGAACCTTCTTCTTCTTCTTCGTACGCAGTCAGACAGTAACCATTATTTTTTCGAAAAAAGCGGCGGTCATCCTGAGGCTGTCGCCACTGCCATAGAGCTTGTCTTGCAGTTCCACTGGTGATGGCCACATCTGCTCTCTCTGATCCTCGTATGTCGGGCAGTTCTGCAGCAGATGTTCAGTACCGCACGGGCATTCGTCGGTACCACCTATCTTCAATTTGTTGAATAGGTGGTACCTCAGTCTATTGTTGCCAGTGCGAAGTCTGAAGACAACGACCTGCTCTCTTCGGTTCAACTGGTAATAGGCATCGTTTTTGGTGTAACCAGTATGTTCGGTTTCCCATTTAGACCGAGAACCTAAATGGATAGGAAATGTTGCGGATATTCTAAATCGTCATGTGATGACGACCACTTCAGCGACACGTGTAGTCCTGGACAGAAAACTACGGCCACCCACAACACCTCACGACACAAGTGGATAAGACAAGAAAAGATAAGACTACTTTGAAAATAAACTTAAATTTGCACATCCAGAGTTCATATTTTCAAAAGCACTTCACCTATACCCCCATGTATCTTACACAACCATACAAAGAACTATTCATCCAGCACTATGCATAGCTCCTACATTTTTTTACCTGGTGCCTAAATCCTAAACAAATGTGTCACCACCCTGCTTTATCCATCTGGTTTATGTTGCAATACAGTACTCTATCAGGACCTGGGACAGTCTCAGTTACTTAAAGTATGTTCCACATTGACCCCAGTTATTAGGCCAATATAAGACTCACCCCTGATGGCTGGGGCAACAATACATTACAAGATTTCCTGATGGGCATTTCTGTTGCCTTTGTCTGTCTGAGCAACATATCGCTTAAGAAACCTATGACTGTTTTCATGATTATCTCTGTCGAGTCTTACATATTGGGAACGTGCTGACATGTACTCATCCCATGTATCCTTCAATGCATGTATTAGAACTTCTGAAGAGTTTTATAATTACCTACTCAAGGTATGAATTACTCCCACTTCTCATTCTTTGCTTCCCTGACTAATACTACAATCCCCAGTTTAATAATTGAAGATACACCACTGAAAACAGGCAGGCAGGGGCTTTGAGTCCGACACAACTAAGTACAAACATTGTCATCTTGAATGACAGTGCACTGACCAAATTGGTGTCCTAACCTTGGATACTGATGGTGTAATTGAATTGGAACTTATTTCTAGTACTGTAACTCCTTCAACACACTGGAACATATTGGGGACACAGGAAAGTGAAAACTTGCCATGTATCATCCACCTTGTGAAGGAAAATAACCATGAAACACAGAAAACACAGATTTTCAATTACCCTGATTTCGCACACATCCGGAAATGAGATTGAAGAGAAGAACAATAAAAGATATATAGCAGCCAATTGCTTGAAAGTAAATAGCTCAAAATCGTCGCAATATACATTTTTGTTAAACCTCATACAAAATAATGTTGTTGTTTGTCCATCATTTCCGAAGAGGACCACATTGTCATCAGTCAATCCTGGAGTGTGTTCGAAGGTGGCTGATCAAACCAATCTTGAGTCTAAAAGCACCTGTCACACTGAGGGCAGAGAAACACTGTCTGACCGTCAGATGGAGGCAACTCTTCTCTTGCCTTTTGTGTCGCGTGTCTCAGATTCTTGTCTTTTCTTTATGTGCCGTGACAGAAAAGATTTTACTACGCCAGGCCGAGCGATCAACAGCAATGTTCTTCCAATTATCGGGGTCAATGTCACAGTTCTTCACTGAGGCTTTCAGTGTTTTTGTAATGTTTTATTTGGCACCGCGAGCTTGCTAGCCTGACTATTTTCTTTGGAAGCCGCTCATCTGACATGCGGACAACATGACCAGTCCATCTAAACTGCGATTTGCACAGAGTTGTGTGGATGCTTGTCATGCCAGACTGCGAAAGAACTTCTTCATTCGTAATCCTTTCTTGCCATTTTATGTTCAGTAGTTTCTTTACTCAGCCCATAAGAAAGTGGTCAAGCTTCTTTGCATGTCGACTATACAGTTAAGGTTTAATAAGCGTACTGAAGAGTTGGTAGGACGAATGCTGTATAAACCTTCAATTTGGTTAAAAGCTTACAAAATAATGTCAACAAAACAGTCAGATGTAAAACATAAATATTATTTATCAAATGACCAACAAAAATGTGTCATGATGTTCCGTGCATTGAGAATTAAAGGAAGGCTGTATTTTTCAAGCTGGATTTCAGTTTCAGAAATAGAAACCGACTTTTTTTCCGCCAGACATGCTCCCTGAGATGTTTCAACGATTCCAAATAGTACGGGCGATTAACTACTTGCACTTCCTGTATGAATTTATAGTGTACAGCACCCTCGTGGTAAAAACAAAACCAGTCAACAAGACTTAATGTTCATTCACTGCTCATAAAATTCACAAATCTTAGGAAATGTAATCTGCATGAATGTAAACATTCTGCTATGTGACGATGAACAATCACATGAAATAGTAGATTAAGACATCCATCATTAGACAGCACCACTGACCTGAAGTTGCTATGACATCGCATTGGTCAAATTTAAGAGGTTCTGGAACTTTTTGAACAGGCCTTGTTTGCGTGACTGCAGTAAAATTTAATATTAATAATGACTGGAAAACAAAGTTAAAAAGGTCTCGAGGTAAGGCGTCCGCCTTCGGGTGCTGGAGGTTGTAAATTCGAATCACGGTGAAGACTAGGAATTTATTCACGTGGATCGGATCTTCTGGTAAAAATTTGTCTGATCTCTGGGCAGTGAGATCGGATTCCCATGTTCGGTGTTAAGCATTTTAAAAATCCCTCGGCTGTTGGAAATAAAAAAACAGTAGGCTTAACGGCCGCAGCCCGGACAAAATTCAAATTAAAAATCTACCCAAGTTATTTGTACCTTTCCCCAGGTGGTTTGTTAAGAGCAGCTATAGATGGCGCCTAATTGGCTGTGGGTCTACTTAGCTCTAGTGTTTGAGTCTATTAAGATGCACTCGCACATTGGTAAAAATCACCCTCCAAGAAACTGGTTGTATACAGACTCTGTAGAGTCTTCTAAACCAGTATAAAGACGTTAAGTTAAGTTATAAGTTAAGTTTTTACATGTCTTGACATACACTTGTAGCTTTTTTCTCTCTTTTATTCAGTTACAGACTTCAGATGGTCGAGAATTATTCCAAGATTTTGTTGTGAATTAACAAGTAAAGTTTATTGTGCTCAAGAAACATTTCAGTATGAGTTACACAAGAGCAACTTCATTTGATGACTGGGTGTGGGTGAAGGACAAAGTTTTTTCTGTGAAAGATGACAGCTGTGTGTCCACATTTCTAGTGGAGTGGAACGAGGTGGACTGCATGTTTGCTGTCACAAGTCGATTTTCCAGTAGGATGGTACGGGATAAAGTGGATAACTCAGAGACAGAAGCTTTCAGTATCAGTGCTATTCATGGCATACATCACACGTTGCACAGCCTCAACAGTAACGTGCCAAAACTGCCAACAAACCTGCCAAAAGAACCTAAAGGACTGAAAGCAGTGTTTGTCGGTATGCAAATGCCTCAGAATAAGACAAAATTGTGTAGAGATCTGGAAGATTACTTTACCAAAGCTGCTGAGAGAGTGGGATCAAGGGTTTTACATGAGGTAAGAAGTGCTAGACTCTTAAATGTTGTTTAACCCATTCCGTTCTCTGGACTACATTCTGCTACTTGAGCCCTTTCAGGGTTTGGTAGTGGAAGATTGAAAACGAACGAAGCCAAGCCAAATGTTGTTTTATCCCTAAATTAATCTACATATTTATCTGTATAGATCTCTGGGAGGAGAGAAAGGTCTACTCCAACCTTTCAAGCATGTCATCAAAGGCAATTGTTGTTTTTGGATGCCCACGACGAGTAAGTTTACTCTTTTGTGCGTCCTGTAAAGGGCGTTTGATGGCCAGTTGAAGTAACTTTCTTCACATCCTGGACTTGCTAGTGAAGGTGGACCTGGGTCTTCCAAGCTGTTGTACAATGCTTGACTTCATTTGTGTGTCACTCACTACTACGGGGATCATGTCAATGCCACCTCCTTAGCCAGGCATCTCTTGACATTCTGTTTCTATGGAGAACTACACAGAATTGAGGTGGGGTCTTGCTCAATATGATCACCTGACTCTGACTAACATAGTTGATCATTATGTTTTGCCTAGCCAGACATTAGTCTCTTCTCCCCATTAAAGGCAATGAAAAAGGTTTGTTTAGTTTAGTTTAGTCGAAGAATCAATGTCATTGCACACGGTTTAACCCATAAGTGCTCTGTTCTTCTCCATATTTTTTGAGAATCTCAGCACAATGCACGAACTCAGCAACACCGGCAAGGATTCCATAATAAATTGTGTAGATTTTTAACAATTTTTAATTTTGCCCAGGCAGCGCCCGTTAAGCCTACTCTTTTCTATTTCTAACTGCCGAGGGATTTTTAACTTGCGGGACACTGCACTGGGACATCCAATCTCTACTACCCAGAGATCCGGGAAAATACCAGAAAGTCCACAGGAAAAAATCTCACAGTCTCCACCATGATTTGAACCCGCAACCTCCAATACCCGAGGCCCATGTCTTACCTCAAAACCACTCAGTCCCCAAAGGTTGTGCATGGATCTAGCAATCTCAATCATGTAAAGAAATTGCTTCAGAAACCACCACTGCAAGAGCACAAAGTGCCCCTATGTTTGGTAGGGAGCAGAATAGCGACAAGATTAATCTTTACATTAGATTTATAGAAATAGAAAGATAGGTGTGTAGAGAGAAAGGTATATAGATAGACCATAAGTAAGCAAATGAATAGACAAATGTAGTTTTAGTAGATTTTGATGGATAAACAGAAAGAATAATAGAAATGCATTTCCCGAGAGAAGCAGAGACTAACTTGTGATATAAAATGGAATATGAAGTTTATTTTGTTTGATCCTTTTTTGATATTACAGGTGATGTTTGAAGCAGCTGCACATGCAATAGATAACTATTATGAGCTTATGTCTGAAGTTCACAAAAGTAACTTATCACAGGTAAGATAGCTAGATGCATTCATCAATATTTGTTTTAAAATGTCTTTAAAACTCTACACACAGGATAGGGTAATGATTGAAGTCATCCCCTTTCTTAAAACCTTAACAAAAGTACTTTATGTGGTCTTTTGGTAGTTATTTTAGTAACAATTTGTTTAAGATATTTGTTAAATTGTCAGAATTAAAATTATTTTATTGTATTTTCCATTGGTTTTTCATTTCTCACAAAAAGAAAGTTGTTTCTAAATACAGAACTAAGCACTTCCCACTACTCACCTGACCTATTAATGAACAATTATGGTGACAGGTAGTAATGTTAATAAATTACTATTTATTTGCCCATCTACTTCAATCAAAATAAGTAGTCACAAGATTGAGAAAGAATTTGTAGAATTTAAATAATAATTTAAGAAAAATCAGAGAATTTATTTATTGTGAAGAGCTGAATAGATAAGACCAAAAAAATGAACTCGCAAGTAGCCCATAGTTTTATGAAATATAATAAACAATGAGTAAATTTTTGAAGGCTTCATTTCCGTTACTGATGATTCATAGTGCATTACAAAGTAGAATAGCATTTATGAGTTCTTATATAACTGGGATTGGCTTCTTTTTTTTTTTTTGTTTTTTTTTTTGGAGCCAATGATAAATATTTTTTTTTCAGTTATTGTGAGTCTTTAAATTCCAGAGACAATCATTATCATCCTTTATGCTGAACGCATGAGCTGCAGCAGTCAGCAACCCATAGCTGACTGCTAGCATCAAGGCTAGCAAACCAGAGCTGCCAAGACCCTTCTACACCTCCACATGGTGATCCTGGATAACAGGCTGCAACAGAGCAGACTGGCTAAGGAGAAAGGATCGAAGAGGGAATGCTAACCCGGTACTCAAAAAATGTTAGGGTTTGGTAGCGGGAGATTGAGAACGAACGAAGCCAAACCATCCTTTATGCTCACTGTGGAACTTGGGGCTAAATAGTTGCTTTTCCATACAATTCATTTTAGGAAATTCTTTAAAATGTCTGGCCAAACCAAAACACGAACACCAACCAAGAACTACTTGCTTGGAGCAGCTAGGAAAACATACACACCATCGTAATCATTTGAATTTGATTGGCCATGTTCTCTAAAGAGATTCCAATTCAATATCTAGAGCCTTGATACTTGATGCTCCTAGAGAGTCAGCGAAAGAGAGGCCAGCTAGAATGACAATCATGAATTTGAGCTAAAACACTGTACGCATTATGGCTGCAGACCAAGCAAAGTGGAGGAAATGTGTTGCTGCCCTAAAAGAAGACATTAGGGCCAATTGTTATTTACCTTTCCATGTCATTGACCAAGAATTTATGAAGAACAAGAGACTGCTAATGGTTATTCCCACATATGTTTATTTGTGTGCCATCTTGTTACATGCTGTTCGTGAAGCTTTATTTAGCTTTTACTTCCACTTCTGAGTTTATTCTGTGATTTTCTGGGTCTGGTCCTTAATTGGTAAAAACATGGCTTGAGCTGATGGCCAGTTGAAGTAACTTTCCTCACATCCTGAACTTGCTGATGAAGGTGGGCATGGGTCCTCCAGGTTGTTGTACAATGCTTGACTTCATCTGCGTGTCACAACTATGGGGATCATGTCAATCCCCACTTGGTGACTCTAGAAACAGACTAAACTAGTTACTAGTGTATTCTGGCCAATGGATATAGATCACAGTGGGAATGCAAACCCTGTGCGCAAGTAAGCCAGATGAAATCAGATGTGTCATGCTGAAAGGTGCAGATATTGCAGCCATGCTGTAAATTATGACAAAACGTTCTTTTCAGGGCGAACGCCTAAAAAGAAGAAGAATTGGTAAAATCTTTATGTCCTGTCTGTTAATGGTCTTATGTAAATTCTGATGATAGACAAAGTAGGAGGAACAGATAGAAATATCAGATTAAGAATACCAAAGGGCCTTACATTGCATTAGGTAATTTATGGAAATCAAAAGAAATTGTCCACCACAATACACAAATTCTTCAACTTTAATGTGGTCTTTCCTATTGTATAGCTCTCTGTAACATGGAGAACACCAAAGACTCCCATGAAGAAGATTAGCTTTCATCAATGAGTGCCTGCACTAAGTAGTGGGGTTAAATTGGTACGATATAGAGCCAAACTGCAGAACTGTAGGAAAGAACCAGCCAGATATCAGCGACACTTGATGTAAGGAGAAGGTGCTGGCATTAGATGGGACACACACATTGCAGAAAACAGCTGATAGTATTACAAAACAGGCTCTATTTTAGAATCCCCAAGGCATAAGCAGTAGAGCAGACCAAAACACTTATAGAGACATAAAGGCAACATGAAAAATGTGAACAGAGCTATAATGAATGGCTCAGAACAAGAAGACTTTGCATGTATCTGTAAAGGACCTATGCTCTGCCTGGTAGCTGACAAGATTTGATTGATTGACGAGTTTAACTTTTTATTACAAAATCTGAAGTGAATTCTTTCAATTTTTGAAAGATACAGTTCCACAATAAACACATAAAGATAATACAATTTTTAATATGGTAGATACATGGACTTCCTTAGAAACATAAGTTTGTTTTGTTCTTGTGTTTTGAATTAGTTGGTTCTAATTTTTCTTGTAATTTTATTTTTTATGCAGAAAATCGTTTTTGTAGAAGATGAACTAAAGAATATTGCATTTGAAAGGGAAAACTGCAGTCATGAAGGATTTGGAGGATGTCTACCAAAGAGAAGATGAGACAGTATTAAAACTCATCTCTGCTCTGGCAGAATATTATAATTATGAATTACAGGTTAGAGCAGTTGTGAAAGAAAGGAAAAAAGTTTGTGTTTGCATACAAGTTCTTGAAATTGGTTTAAGGAGTGTGGTTATATACAAATTCTAGAAACAGTGGTTTTGGAAGTGTAAGGAGGCATGACAAAGCTGGGATAGTAGGAATATTTCATGGGACTTTTTAATCCAGTATAAATAGGGGATAATGAAATATTCACACTAAAACACATGGAGAGAGAAGAACTACCAATCTTAGCAGCAGAAATCGAACACGCTATCATAAAGAGTCCACGAAACAATGCACCAGGAATAGACAGTATTTCAACAGCGGCCGTACAAGCCTGCAGAGAAACGGAAGTAAAATGGCTGTCTAGAATAATAAATGTGGCATGGACAACAATATAAGTTCTGGAGGATTGGCAAAAATCAATAGTTGTACCCATTTGGAAGAAAAAAGGAAACATAAGGAAATATCTTTCTTGAGCCATATAAGTAAAAATGTACGCGAATTTCCTGGAAAACAGAAAAAGACGAATAGTCGAAAGACAATTAAATAACACACAGTTTGGATTCAGAAAAGAAAGAGGTGGACTACTGTGTTGCTGTCGTGATATGTGGCCAAACCACTGAATTTGCTGTTTTCTAATGAAGTCTAGCACTGTCTTAGTGCCCATCTGTTTCCTGATCTCATCATTTCTAATTTTGTCCCATCTTGTCACATTTAGCATTCACCTCAGGCATTTCATTTCAATTATTTCTATTTTTCTCTTATCTGTTACTGAGAGTGTCCAAGTTTGCATGAAAATTGTGTTAAACAGGGCTTTTTTTTGTGACAACCTCTACATGCGTGTTCTTTAGTATTGTTGACATCTGGCCAATGATTTAGTTTGTTTTGGTGCATGTGATCGATTTCTTCTTGCATTCTTCCATTAAATGATACTATGCTTCCTAAATATTTGAAATCCTTCACCTGCTTGATTTGTTCCTGTTCTATGTAGATCTTAGCGGTTGTTTCTGTTCTTGCTTTTGTCATTGTTTCAGTTTTACTCACGTTGATTCTCATGTTGTGTCCTTCTGCAGTTAAGTTAAGATTGTTTAAGCATTGTTGCAGTTGTTCTTCAGTGTTTGCAATGAGTGCTTGGTTGTCAGCGAAGAAGAGTTCGCTACAGCTGTTGTCATCATTAGATTGGGCTTCTTTGCTGATTTGACAGTGTATGTGCTTGTATACAAATTCTATAAACAGTTGGTTTTGACAGTGTGTGTGTGTATACAAATTCTATAAACAGTTGATTTTAACTTAACATCTTTATACTGGTTTAGAAGACTCTGCAGAGTCTGTATACAACCAGTTCCAATTTCATCATCTTGCTCTAGAAGCTGTACGCATCCAATCTATTCTTAAATGCATTGAACGTCCCAGCCTCCACCACCTCACTTGGCAATGCATTCCAAGCATTCACAACTCTCTGGCTAAAGAAATACTTCCTAATGTGCCCTCTTGTCCTTGTTGGTGGTTGTACTTTAAAAAACTTGTTATAGTCTACCTTATCCATTCCTCTAATCATCTTATACACCTGTATTAAGTCACCACGAATTCTTCTCTCTTCTAGACACTGTAGGCCGGTTCTTTTTAATCTTTCCTCATAACTGTAATTCTGGAATCCCACTATCAGCTTTGTCGCTCTTTTTTGTATTCTCTCCAGCATGTCTATATCCCCTCTCTGATAAGGACTACATACCTGTACACAGTACTCCAATCTAGGTCTAACTAAGCCTTTATACAGTTTGACTATCACCTCCTTGCTCCTATGTTTAATATTTCTTTTTATCATCTCTAACATTGCATTTGCCTTTTTTACTGCTACCTCAACTTGCTCCCTCACCTTACATGTATGATCTATTTTACCCCTAAGTCCCTTTCTTTATCTATCTTTCTAATATTGTTCTCTCCCATTCTGTAATTATGTTCCATATTGGATCTACCCATGTGCATGACTGTACATTTATCTACATTAAAGTCCATTTGCCAGATTACAGACCATTCTCGAATTTTATCTAAATCCGACCTCAATATATCCACTTCTGCTTTAGATGAGACACTACTGCATAGTTTTGTATCATCAGCAAATTTTGCAATAATGGATCCCATACCTATGTCCAAATCATTTATATATATCAAGAACAAAATTGGTCCCAAAACCTAGCCCTGTGGCACTCCACTTTTCACTTCACACCACTCAGAGTACTCCTTATTTATGCCCCACCCTTTGCCTTCTTCCCGTTAACCAATTTTCAATCCATTTGGCAACTTCCCCACCTATTCCATGTGATTTTAACTTTCGAAATAATCTTTGATGAGGTACTCTATCAAAGGCCTTTGCAAAATCCAGATAAATAACGTCCACTGGCTCCCCTTTATCTAACATTTTGTAACCTCCTCCATGAATTCTAATAGATTTGTTAAGCATGATCTCCCTCTGGTAAACCCATGCTGACTATTTCTAATTAGATTAAATTTATCTAAATGCAATACAATGTTTTCTTTGATTATTGACTCTAACAATTTACAGACTATGCTCGTTAAGCTCACAGGTCTATAGTTTGCTGGATCTGCTTTTTTGCCCTTTTTGAATAAGGGAGTCACTCCCGCATCTTTCCAATCTCGTGGAACAATCCCTTGTGCAAGTGATTGAGAACATAATATAGCCAATGGTTTTGCTAATTGGTCTCTAATTTCAAACAGCAATTTTGGATGAATACCATCTTGACCTGGACATTTATCCACTTTCAACCCCTCCAATTTGTTTTAAACCATTTCCTCTGTAATACAGATTGATCCTAATCCTGCTGTATCCATTTCTCTTTGAAAGATATCTACAGGCTCTGGGATCTTGGAGCAGTCCTCTTTTGTGTACACTGTGCCAAAGTAGGGATTGAGTAGATTTGCTGCCTCCCTATTTTCACTTATTTTTTTTCTTGTGCTGTCTATGAGAGGGCCTACTTTGTCCTTTGATCTTTGTTTATTTCTAACATAAGAGAAGAAGCTTTTACTATCAGTTTTGATCCTCTGAGCAAGTTTCTTTTCGAAGTCTATTTTTGCTGTTTTATTCGCTTTCTGAGATATGTATTGCTTGTCCAAATTTTAAATATGTTTCTTTTGATTGATTTACCTGCCTCTATATATTTTTTCCATGCTTTATTTTTAGCTCTTCTACATTTAACTACAATTTTAGTGATCCACTTTTTACGCTTGGGGTTTACCTCCCTATATGGAACACATTCCTCTTTTAGCATTTCGAGAACTGTTTTAAAACTCTCCCACTCCTGTTCAACATCTGTTCCTCCGACAATATCTTCCCAGATTATGTGGTTCACTGCCTCTTTCATCCTCTTAACATCTATCTTAGAGTAGTCATATGTTTGTGTGTTTGTGTTTACTTCTTTCCCTGCAATAAGATCCCATCGGATGATTTGATGGTCACTTGAGCCAAACAGTTCCCCAACGGTAACATTTTCAATCATATTTTCCTCTGTAGTAAAAACTAGGTCGAGTATGTTTTTGCCTCTGGTGGCTGCTACTACATGTTGAATTAAAAAATGTTCAGTTATGCACTTAACAAAAGGTTTTGACTCTACAAGTGCTTCTGCCATATCCCATTTTATTTCTGGAAAGTTGAAATCCCCCATTAATAATAATTTCCTATCACTTGCCTTTACTATGCTACTAATCAGCTCCTCATCTTCCTCTTTTTGACTTGATGGACATCTATAGCATACTCCAATCACTGTTTTTTCACCCCCATTTTCTATTTCACCCCATACACTTTCATTTTTGTTACCACATGATAAATTCTCTCTGCTCGTTATATTAACAGAATTTATACAGTATAATAAAACACCACCCCCCTTAGCCTTGTCTCCAACTATCCTATCCTTCCTTAACATTGTATATCCCTCTATTTCAAATTCACCATCTGCAATGTCCTCATATGCCCATGATTCTGTTAACCCTATTATATCTGGTTTTTCTTCCTCTACATACAGTTCCAATTCTTCTCTTTTATTAACTATTCTTCTCACATTTGCATAAAAACATTTTAGTTTGCAATTTTGTTGTTTTTCCACTTTTTGCTTTTGCTGCATCATTCTAATGTTTGGTTTTCCACTAATTAATTCCCACTTCTCTGACCCAAACTCTCCCCTTTGACTACATCCTCTATAGCACCCTATTTTGACAGCATGTGTGTGTGTATACAAATTCTATAAACAGTTGGTTTTGACAGTGTGTGTGTATACAAATTCTATAAACAGTTGGTTTTGATAGTCTGTGTGTGTGTATACAAATTCTGTCAACAGTTGGTTTTGACAGTGTGTGTGTGTGTGTACAAATTCTAGAAAAGTTGTCTTAGTGGTAGGAAACATTTCGCCCTGAGGATGGAATGGAGAGACCAGCACTAAGAACATAAGCCAGAAAATGACAGTATAGACAAACTTGGTAGAGATGGACAGATAAAGATCTTCAGACTCAGAACGGGACATTGCAGACTCAAGGTCCACCTCCACAGAATGGATCTCAGAGACACCACCACATGCAATTGTGGAGCACCCAATCAAACACCAGAACATATCCTGCAAGACTGCCCTACTTATACAGACCATAGAGAGGCAGTTTGGCTCGGGGGAGCAACCATGCTCAACAAGCTGTGGGGGATCGGCAAAGACTTGAAACAGAGTCTCCTTCGTGAACCTCACCGGACTACACCATCAGATGATCAAAGAAAATCAGCACAGTACTCAGTACACATGTTGCAATTAGAAGGCATCCACTGTATCACAGTTTTTTTTCAACTGCTGACTTAACTTTTAGAACATTGTTATTAGAAAATTTACACATTTTAAAATGCAACATGTATTTTTGTATGATGTTTTGTTGCAGCCATATTTAGACAGTCAGTCATTGGCCAGTAAGAAGATCCAACACTACAGCGAACAAATTAAAAACCCAGACCTTGGGGAATGGGTGAAAAATGAAAGTAAAGAGCAACATTTGTACTGGAGTTGTTTGCTCATGGAAGCTAAGGATGTCATACAGAAGCATTACATTGAGCATAGAGCAGAAATTGTGTCAATATTTCAAGGTCGGAATTTGTTATAAATCTTGTTTGTTCTGAACTGCAGTGGTTAGTGACCCATAGCTGACTACTAGCATCAGGGCCACACCTCCATGTGGTGATCCTGGATAACAGACTGCAACAGAGCAGAATGGCTAAGGAGAAGGGATTGTAGAGGGAAGGCTAAACAGGTACCTACAAATTCTGTCTGAAGTCGGATGTGTTAGACCGAAAGGTGCAAATATTGCAATTAAGCTGTAAACTATGACACAACATATTCCATTCTTCGGACAATATCCTGCTACTTGCAAATCTCTTTTCAGGACTTGGTAGCGGGAGATTGAGAACGAACGAAGAAGAAGTAAAGAGACTGAGATTCCAGTGCTGAAAATCCTGTGTGTCTATCTGTTGGGAGGAAAGACTATGACCACTGCATCTTGCTATTCTTTTTCTTCTCTTTTTTGCTCTATAAGAATTCTAAGGTGACTACTACAGCTTGGTTCCCTTCCCTTGCTAAAGAGATTTGGTGGACTAGGGGTTGTGAGCTTGGCTTATAATACCAACATACCAGGTTCAAATCACATCAATTACAGACCAGGTATGTCATGGATTTTTTCAGGGCATGATTGCTTCTTCCAGTAACCCAGCTGTAAATGGGTTTGTCAGGGGAACATTTTATAGTTGATGCGGGAGCTACGGAGTTCATGCTCTGTTGTTGGCACTTTCAGTACTGAGCACATATGGGGCGTTCAGGTGCAATGAAGTCAGTTCTATAAACCATTTTCAATTTTTATTTCTGTTTGCTAAAGACCTATATGAGAGCACTTTTGTGCTCTCTTGCAGTGATTCTTCCTGCAATAATTTGTTTGGTAGTTTACAGGTGTGCATGTTGTAAATGTTAAGGATGATTTACACATGTTGCTAGCAACCTCATCATGTAAATCACAGTATTATGGAAAGCACCATGACAGAACACATCAACATTACTTTCATCCAGACTTCCTACATGGAGGCTAAATGCAGTGTGGCTCTGTGCTACTTTTGGTTCAGAAAAGTTAAGATGATGATATATATGAATGGGTTTTTTTGGTTAAATTGTAGCTGTAGGGAAGATGATTGTGGCATTTGGTGGTGAAACAAAATTAACATGAGATTAGCATAATTGTATCTGAGGTGTTTATATGGTGATCTAGCCAGATGACACTATGACAGGAAGATATATAATACCAAATATAATACTTAAATTAGTGTGTTGTCATGGAATCTTCTCATTCTTTTCTTGTAATTACATTCAGAAAACATTCCAGCATTGATTTTTGAGTTTTTTTGTGAACTTATCAACAATAGATGCTGTTAAAAGCTACTTGTACTGAATCAAGTTAACTCTTGATGATGTTTCTTTTGTAGCTGGTTACAATGGCTTTTCTTTGATCCTAAGGCATACTTGAGAAGGTGTCCAGCGGTCTTCCTGGCTGTAGTGCAATGTGCCACTTTGCAGTAAGCTCACCAATACGGGAATTCCAACAACAGATAGAAAATGGGATTAAGATGCTGAGCAACGCATGAGCTACAGTGGTCAGCGACCCATAGCTGACTGCTAGTGTCAGGGCCAGCGAACTAGAGCTGCCAAGACCTTTCTACACCTCCAAGCAGTGATCATTGATAACAGGTTGCAGCAGGCAGACTGGCTAAGGAGAAGGGATCGAAGAGGGAATGCTAACTTGGTACTCAAAATATGCTTGCTGAAGTTGGATGTGTTGGACTGAAAGTTGCAAATATCACAGTCCAGCTGTAAACTACGACACAACGCATTCCGTTCTCTGGACTACATTCTGCTACTTAAGCCCTTTCAGGATTGAGAACAAACGAAGCCAAGCCAAGAAAGAACATAATGTTGCAACTACATCTGATTGGAAGAGCAAATTTTCTTCTTGTTTCAGAACTAATTGAGCAGATGAAGATAGATAGAAACAGATTTGGAGCTGGTGCATATGACTTGGTTGCTGCTGGCAGAGAACTTCTGTAAGTGTTTTCTTCATTATTCACATTTATTTATTTATTGTGATGAGTTAGTTTTCTTTGAAGGAGATGTTGAATCTTGCCTGTTTCCCCTGATTTACAAATGTTATCGTGTTTTAAGGATTTACATACATAATTAATTTATGTTTGACCACATCTTCATTTGTTTCTTGGGTCAGTGACCGATGTCTCACAATGCAGCCAGAGACCATCACTTCTTCCTCAGTGTTTGTCCTGAAAAGGAGGTTTGTGGCATTTTGTAGTTTACAGCAAGGCCGCAATTAATGTGCCTTTCAGCCTGACACATCCAATTGTAGCCAGGTATTTGCCTTCCTTCTTCAGTCTATAACCTCTTAGGCAGGCTGCATGGTTACAGTATGTTTTCAGGACTGCCACTTGGAGATGGAATAGGGTCTTGGTTTGTTATATGTCACTGGCCATGATGCAAGCAACCAGCTGAGTTGCTGGCTGCTGTCAACTCATTCGCTGCTGCATCCAGACAATCACATCTGATGGCATCTCTCAACACAGCAATAAACTCCCTCCACTTCACTCTGTTGGCAACCATATTTCTTATAGTGTCCAAGTTCTGGTTAAAGAGTTTCATTTAGGCTAATTCCATGTGAGTCAGGCTGTAATACTTATTCAGACTGTTACAAGCATGGGGTCTAACAATGCAAGATCTGATTTCATTTCTGTATGTCCGAAATGGAACTTGGCAGTGTTCTCTCATGAAAATAAGATTAGACTGCTCAACAACGCCAATGTAAAGTCTGTCCTGCTCTATAGTTCTGAAACATGGCAAGAATAAGTATCATAAACCAAAATTGCAGAACTTCATCAGTTGATTTCTGTCACAAACTGCTTATCAGATGACCAAATACTAGGTGTGTTCAAATGAAACCGGATCTAACTGCACCAAGTGAACATAAGTACGATGCGTATGATGACGTCACTTCAGGTGTAAACAGCAAATATCAACTGTCAAGTTTGCAAAATTTCTTTATCCTCCGACTCATAGTTTCCTCTGCAGACCGTTGAAAACATGGCGGCTGTGATACGGAATCTATCCAGAGTTGATCAGCAAGCGGTGATTCTGTTTATAACAGCTGAAAGATGTCAACCATTTGAACTGTCCCAAGCGACACAGCAAATTCCTCTGCTAGCGAACGTAAGCTTCGGCGACGGTCCACCCGAATTTGCTGCATCAATTTTGGTGATGGCATCTTCTGACGCAACAATCTGCGCCTGACTTGGTCTCGGAAGATCTTTCATTAACTCACGTCATTCTTTAAACATCATTGTCCGGTTCTTCACTGTTGTCTTCGACACACTTTTGTTACCATACACTGCCTGCATTTTACAATGAATGTCAACTGGTCGACATCCTTCGGCTGTTAAAAACCAAATCACCGCTTGCTTAGCTACTGAATTGAAAAACAGGCTGTGGCAGAATTAAATTTAGGTCCCATTTTCCCATTTGCAGGTGTATGTACAAATTTAGCTGCAGTTTTCTTAATTATTCACATATTTTTATGAATGATATACAATTTTGTAGGTAAATGAATGTTCTCTAAGATAGATCTAAAACAATTGTGTGTTATTTTTTAGTAGGAAATTTGTAAATGGTAAATTATTATTTACAACAGAAAAGCATTACAAAATTATAAAAAAAAGTGACAACTCACCTTAAATTTTTGAATGTCCAAAACATTTAATGTCTTTTACTTGGTGATTATCACAAAGTATATCCAACAATAAGAAAAACAAATCCAAGAACACAGAAATTGGATAATATTTACACTTCTAATAGCTAATGTAACCACATGTAGGCCAGATCAGAAAAAATTAAACATTTTTTGAAAAATAAACATTTGAAGAAATGCGTCCTTACGCTCTTAGCCACACTACATGAGTGCAACCTGTGTCCAGGACTGCAACTTGCAGGAGGAATGTGGTAGTGTTCATTCATTTGGTCAATGAGTCTTCACCAACCGACTAGACAGAGGGCAGTCCTACAAAACATGCTATGCAGTTTTGTTTGCTCAGTTCACACGTGCACAGTGGTGAAGCAGACAAATGAAGCATGTGCATGTGTTTGCTTAATCTGGTATGCCCTTAACTGAAGCGAAGAATGGTGATCTATGCCTGCCGATCAAGAGTGTGGTAGTCACTGTCGTCTCTTCTAACAGCTTGGATAGATTTCTTTTTCTCAAAATGTATTATTCCACTGTCTCCCTGTTGACATTCTCCTTTACCTTCTGCCAGCCTGTCTGGTATGAATCCCGTCGCGTCTAATTTGGCAGACACGGCTTGTTTTCTGTCGGTGCGGTCGCTCTCAGCGTGCGTAAAGTAATGGCAACCTACCGTACTGCACACCTGCCAAGAACCGTATAGCAATCAAATAGGTTGATGGTTGTAAGAAGCGACTTTCTGCAAAGGACATGGTATTTACATTTTGTCTACTTTTTCATTCCTGGCTAAACCACAATGGCATAGTAAACACTGAAGTATGGGTTCGTTTACTGGTAACTACCCTACTTAGATCATTACTCATATGTGAGACAGTTTACTGCCCTTAAAAGTTAGCAGTACAGATAATGTGTCTGTGAAAACGACTACCTGATGGCAGTCAGCATTGCTGTTATTTATCAATGTTTGTTCCTTATTGTCAAAGTGCATAACAACTTCTGCATTCTTTTGTTCTCACAGATGCAGTAACGGACAGCGACATATCATCCCTTACTACACTGCCAAGAGAAATTACTATATGACTAGATCACACCCTGCCAACAATAATATGTGCGGCTGTTGTGCCATAACTCGTTTGTCTAATAACTATTGTTGCAACGTTTGCAATGCCTCAAAACGAGGTTGCTGAATCTCAGCTCGTGTGTGCTTGGTTTTATAAAAATTAGAATCTTGAATAATTTACAAGATAATTACCATAAACTGAAATTGACATATGTATCATGTGGAGTTTAAATTTATTTATTGTCTAGGAGTACACATCGTTTTTTGCTAATTGTTGTGCCTGGCCAAAAAGCAGAGAAAACATGGGCTTTAAAAACAAAGGTGCAGATGACCAAACGCACCAACAGGCCCCAACTATTGCAACCCCACAATACAACATATGATTGTTATCTAATAGAGTGTATCATTCAATCTTATATTATTATGTGGTGTGAAGGAAATTAGGTGTTTAATTAAGTTTTTAACATCCAGTTAATGCATAGGACTATGTAATGATAACTAAATAACTAAAAAAGTTTTAAACAGATTTACATTAAAAAAACAGTAACAAGTAAACAAGCATGTACACTACACATGCTTAGACTTTTAAAAGCCTTTATCAAAGACTAAACAAAAGAAAGCATAGAAAATTAAATAGCAAACTAGGTAAAAAATAACAAAAAAATATCAAATTGAAAACCAATTAAAATTATCATGCCGCAGCAAAATAATTAAATAAATTTGATCTAGAATTATAAATGAATGAAAAAGATATCATAAAGGACATTTTTTTAATGTAAACTTTTACGCAAATCAAAGCTCATTGCTACAGACATGGCCAGCCTTAATGTGTGTGGGACACATTGGAGTATGTTGCGAGTCAAATTCATCTGAATAATGTTTCCCTTTTAAAACTCAATATTATCCCTTTAGTGTTTTAAAATAATTGAACAAATAAAGTAACTTTTAAAATGTTAACTATTAATCATGATATTACTACAACACTTTCCTGCAAATCAATGCGCTAGATTAAATGAGTCAATATTGATGAGGATAGAAAATGTGATGTTCTTAAAATCAATTCACTAACTACACTTCTAAAACTTTTTTCTTGATTTCATTTTTTATGTTTTCTCTCCTTTTCCTTCATGCCATGCATGGGACCCCTGAAAGTGTGAGGCCAAATTGGTCCATTCAGCCTACACCTGAACGCGAATGTAGACAGATCATCTTATTTATCAAACGCTACGTATAGTGAAGTTTTTTTGTGGTGGAAATATCAAAATAGCTATTTGTCATCTGTTTCGAAGTAGGTAATATGATCTTTACTATTTTATCTATTGAAATATAAGGTGTCTGAGAACAAAAATTACTAAATATAGGGAAGATCTCAATATTTATATATAAGAATAGTAAGGGATATGGAATATAGCATGATTGTACTGTCCAGACTCTGATGCTACATAATACAAAATTGTGACAGTATGTTTTTTTGGTAAAGACTATCAAACAAAATTATATTTAATTCAAAATGATGCTTGCAAAGAGTAATTTTATATCAACCTGTAAAGTGCACTGCTTTACACTCAAAATTTATATTTTGACAAAATTTATATTAGTCTCCATTTAAAAAATAACACAGTATTTCTTTCCTTTGAAATTTAGACGCATTGATTAATTTTATATGATACAGAGCTAACATGGTGTCCATTATTTTTTTGCCTCAACTATCCAGGAAATGTTAATTTTACATAAATTGTTTTTTTGGTGCTGGCACTGACAAATTATTTAATGAATATTTCAGAATTTTTTTAAACGTGTATAATTTATTGATATTCAGAGTCTCAAACAGCAAAAAGGAAAAGTGTTGGTAATCATTTACAATTTCTGAAGTCGGATATAATAAAATTTGTTCCAAAATTTCAGAGAAAATGCAAAAAATCATCCAAATTCAGAAACAGACCCAGCTGTGTAATCTCACAGCTATTTTATAGTGAATAGGATGGCAAAATCAACTGTAAGGAGTTATGTTCATTTTTTAACTTGGATATGAAGTGTGTTCTTATTGTAACATGACATGAAGCTGGAGTGTATTAAAAGAGTATTATCCTCACATAATAGCAATAATGCTAAGTTTGTAATTCCTTATCATCTTCATCATTAATGCTTGTCTAACAGCATGCAGAAGAAAGGCAATACCACAACATGCACTGCAATATGTGGTAAGATGTTAAAAACTTCCCGGTACTAAGTCTCAATTTAGTTTTTCCAATGTGATAAGCAGTTTCTTTCCACTTCAACTTGCCTTCCCTAACTGTAAGAAGTAACAGTAATCCACCTTGGCAGCCAGGACCTGTTGCACTGGCCATCTATGACCATAGTTGATGGCAGAGTCCAAGATAGCATGCAGGACGGGCGATGTGTTTTTGCCAGGAGTTGCACAAGTGGCCCTGGGGATGACTTCATGAGGGGTGTATTCTTTTTCCACCCCTGATTTCTAAGGACAGATGTAGAAGCTGAGCTGAGACATCCTGAGAGAGGTGGACAACACGCCAAAGAAAGAGAGGTGGCACAGAAACAGCAAGGAAAAAATGCTCTCAAGTTATGTTCATCGAGATACCTCGATGTTAGTGACTAGGTCTTGCCAGTGAACTCCATGGATGCTTCTTCGTAGACTGTCAGACATCAACTTGAATTTGTTCAAAGAAAGCAACGGTCATCCTGAGGCTGTCAACACTGCCATAGAGACTATCTAGTGTTGGTACTGGTGATGGCCACATGTGCTTTTTCTGGTCCTCGTATGTCGGGTAATTTTGTAGCAGATGTTCAGGGGTCATTTTCCCAGTACCACAGGTGCATTTGCCAGTAGTACATATCTTCAGTTTATTAAATAGATGGTACATCAGTCTGTTGTGGCCTGTGCGGAGTCTGAAGACCACCACCTGCTCTCTTCTGTTCAACTGGTAATAATAATAATTTTGTTGTGTAGGCAGTATGCTCTGTTTCCCATTTGTCTGTATTTCACCCTTACAAACCTTTTGGATTCTTCGTAGGGCACACTAGAATTTGGTTGTGGTAACCTTCCACCTTCTTTTGCCAGTCTGTCTGCCTTCTCATTGCCTTGAATGTTACAGTGGGATGGAACCCACTGCACCAGGACTATTTTGGTTGGGGACTGCTGGCATAGTTGACAGAGTACTGATCTTAGCTCATTTAGGTCTGAATTTTTCTGACTCTTTAGTGATGTAACCATGGGCATCTGTAAAAAATACTATCTGGCTTTCATTGCTTTCGCCTGTCAGCATTGCTTCTACTGTAGCTATCAATGCCTCTGCTCTATAATTACTTGAAAATTGTCCCATTGCCACTGTGTTATCTTTCAACCGCATTTAGGCTCAGAAATACAAACGCCCCCTCCTCTTCATTTTCTGTTGCGGTTGTTGCAGAACCATCGGATCAGTGTATACATAGGTCCAGTCAGTGCTTTGGTAGTTTTTCTCTATGTATCAGGTTTATGTCTCTTCTTTCCTTTTCAGTCTGGCTGTTCTTGTATTCGAAACCTGGTGTACTTTCTATCACCTCTGGAAGGATCTGCTGCGTCTACACGGGTTTGTGTTCAGTAGTGATGGGCTTTGGTGTTGATATGGCATTCAAAGGGTCTTCTCTCATCTTTGTTTTTTGTTATTTCTACAAAATTTCTCTGCTTTAGTCTCCCTCTTTCAAATCCATTAAGTCCCTGGTGCATTGGATGGTCTGCCAGTCTTCTTAGTTTCTCTGCTTGCTGCTGGGCTCTGCTGTCTCTTCTATCGTTCATTGATTGTAGATTTGTAATCTTCTCAAGTTCTACAATTGGCGTTGACTTCATGCCTCTTGTTTTAATTCTCATGACTTGGTTTTGAAGTCTGTTGATTTTTATCAAAGTTCGACTTTGCTGATGTTGCCCATACCACAATGCCAAATTCGAGAACTGGTCTCACTCTTCCAGTATACAGTTTCTTTAGTATTCTCTCATCTCCTCCCCAGCTTGTACCAGCAAGTTTTGTGGTTTCCATTCTTTGACTAGCTCTCATTCAGTTTTTCTCGTTCTGAGTTTTCCATGTCATGTGCCGATCAAATGTGATGCCCAAGCAGTTTGAGTTGTCGTTCAGCTGCAGACATTTGCCATCGAGACTTATTTTGGTGTTCTGTGGATTATTTGAGGGGGAGAATATCATTCTTGTTGTTTTTTCTTCATTTATTTTGACCAGCCATGATTTCGACCACTCCTCCAACGATGTTAGGGCCTGCTGCATCTGATTGCTTGCTGTAGTGAGGTTTTCTTCAGAAGTCCACAAAGCCAAATCATCTGCAAACATGGAGCTGTGGACTCTTTTTGATATATTCTCTATTATGTTGTTTATAAATACAAGAAAAAGTGTGGGTGACAGTACTCCCCCTTGGGATACTCCCTGCTCCAGTGTCACCTTTTTTGTTCATCTGCCCTTGTACTTGAACTCTGGCTGTTCTGTTTTTGAGGTAGTGACTGATCCATCTGTACATTTTTCCAGATACTTCGCTTCTTCGTAGCTTGACTTAAGTCTCTCTTTCCCTACCTTGTCAAATGCTTTCTTTAGATCCACCCAAACCCCTACTGTTTGCTTTTTCTCTTGGTAAGCATCCTCTATTTCCTGCGCTATGAGAGTGATCTGGACCTTAGTGGATTTAAGTTGTCTAAATCCTGCTTGCTACGGAATTAATATGTGCTTTGCTTCCAGGTGCCATATCAATCTGGTGTTTATCATGCACTCCATAAGTTCAACCTACACAGCTCAGTAGACTGATAGATCTGTATTTACTTGGATCTGATTTATCTTTATCTTTCTTTGAAACTGGTTTAAGTATAGCATCTTTCCGTGCCTGCAGTATAATCCCGTTTTTCCAGCAATGGTTTAGGACTAACAGTAACTTCATCTTTGCTGTTTGACCCAAACCCATTAGCATTTCATTTGTTACCCCATCTTTTCCTGGTGATTTCTTTTTTAACTCCAAGGATACAACATTGGTTGCGCATGTGGAAGACCTTGAGACACTTCTGTTCTCCCTGTAAGACCATCCAGATCTTGGATCCATGCAACAGGATTAGAATGACACAAAATCTATATAAGTGTAGCTTAGTTTCATTGTAGGTCAGGTAATCATTTACAGCTAGGTAAAAATGGAGTGTGTGAAGACCAGGGATTTAAACCTATCCCTCTGCCATAAGAGATAAATGAAATTTCATTACTATCACCTGAACTGTCATTATCTAATGGGTGGCAAAAGAAAAGACAACCTAAAGCAACCTGGCAGAGACAAAGAAAAGACATAATTAATATCATAAACCAGAGCTAGAGCCCCATACAAAGATTGGCAGCAAAAAGACCAAAGTCAAGAGTTTTTCTTTAAACTAACATAACTTTTAATTTATGTTTAATTCACATAGAAAGATCCGTTGACATGCAAAATTACCTGTTCTTTGCTTGCTCAATACCCAAAGACCTAGGACAGACTTCAAAATGAAAAGATTATAAAAGTACTAAGTGAATTCAATGCCTCTGAAAAAGATCTGGCATTTCTAAATAATATATAAAGTTAGAGTGGATACCGAAATCAATAAGACCCCATTTAATGTAAACTGTGAAACAGCCAACATGAATCAAAAAAGAACTAAATAAGCACAAGAAAAAGAAGATAAAGATATATAAGGAACAATAATAGTACACAAAATTAGCATTAATTATAAAGATTAAGCAGTGTTATTGGACCAAATAAACAAGAATTACAGAAATGATGGACACGATTACCTTTTTTAAATGCTTTCTGAAACGCTAAAACATAAAAAAATGAAAAAAAAAGGTAATGTCTGATCAAAGATGAATAATATCTAAGTAAAGACATTCAGATACTAACATTGCAAGATATAAAACACAATAAACAAAGATACATGGGTATTTCTTGTTAATCCAACAAATATAAAACCTTGATTCAGTTATTAAGAAATTAAGGTCAAATATGAAAATAAATATTGTCATATTTATTGCATGACAGGTCAATTTGTTGTTGAAAAGCTAAAATAATTATCACTGATGAAAAATGAAAGTGTCCAATAACAGTTTTTAAAATCAACATAGTTATAAAGTAAATACAAGTTCTGAACTAGACCATCATACACTTCTTCTTCATTTACTGATTGCAGACTATATTAAAGATCAGATACTAAGTATTGTCCAAGTTCTTTCTGCCATGATGAAATTGAAAGATCACAGAAGTTCAGAAGATTAGCAATTTTTATGGGGACTCCCACGATAGCCAGATATTTGTTGAGGTAAATGCCAAATTTCTGTCTTAGAGAAATACAACAGCAATCTATTAATGGTTTAGGTTGGCTTACAAGGCTCTTTATTTTGTCTATCAACTCATTACTGTCTGTGGGGAATCTTTGCTGTTGGATCCACTCAAAGTTATCATCAAGACCATAACCAGCACGCAGAATCATTAGAGCAATGTTGATGTGCCCTTCCTCTAGGCAAACTTGTAGACCTGAGCCAAAGTGGCAGGCAAGAGCTATAGGTTTACCTAGGCTGAGAAACAGCTAGACAATGCTCTCGTGACCTTTCAGCAAAGCAAACCATAAAGGTGTGATGTCATTGAACGATTGTCTGCAATTTTCAATGAAGTGATGTTCTACCATATCCACCTTGTGTTTCAGTAGAGTGTAGGTTGTATTTAAGTCACCTAAATAGGCTGCCATATGGAGGGCTGTCACCTGGACATCACAGTTAGAGCACACACTAATTACTGAAGCACGCCAGAATGTGCCAATTGAAGGACGCTCGCAAAGTGCCTCTGCTTTCAATAATTTGTTAAAAATGGCCGGCCTCTTTAACATTACAGAACAAAGTAATGGTGTCACAGTGTGTCCACAGCCTGGAGAGCACAGAAAATAACAGAATTCAATTCTAAACCTTTTTGTGAACAATTTCTGAAATGTGCAGAAATAGCTTCTGTAATTTTTTTGGTCATTTGTTGGTGCTACAAATTTTATGACACTAAAAATAATAGTAATTCAGTTCTTCAGTTCAATTATGCATTGCAAAGTGAAGATGGTAGCTCTGACAGAAAAACAATGAAAAAGAGGATAAAGTCAAAGAAGAAGAACAAAATTGTAAAAGGTTTTATTATTTGTAAATTATTGTAAGGAAACATTTATTCAAATTCGTATTTAAAGTGCATAATAATCAATCAATTATCATTTTGCTGTATTTTTTTCCAATTAACCCAAAATCAAAGTTTTCCATTATTTAAATCACCATTGCTTTAAGCCTGTCAAATAATCAGCTCTTTACTGTAACTGAAATAAGGGGGTTACATTTCTTAAACATCACACTTAA
The DNA here is from genome assembly GCA_036924085.1 of Ariolimax columbianus. NCBI lineage: Eukaryota > Metazoa > Mollusca > Gastropoda > Stylommatophora > Arionidae > Ariolimax > Ariolimax columbianus. The sequence goes on from JAVGWX010000018.1 coordinate 49,331,999, forward strand.
TTCTTACTTACTACTGAATCAACAGAAGACACAATTTTTGGAAACCACTTTCACTTTTTTATGTGTTTGCATTATTTGCCAAATTGACAGAATAATATAGAATTATATGCTGCATTGTCAAAACATTGAACTTGATGGGTAAATTATTGTAAAAAAATGTGAGAGTAGTGTATAAAATATCTATAAGGTTTCAGTGATCTCATGTGCGTCACTTTTCAGAAAGAAAGAATAAGGCCACTACAGCCTGCTATCCTTACCATCATCATCAAGTGCCCTTGTCAGTTGTTATTGGAGATCATGAATCTCCATTTATCTTATTACGTGTATTGTTTATCACTTCCTACATTGGGCATCTCCTATACCATTCCTTCAAGCTGTCCAATATTTTCTCTCTTTGCCTCTCTCTGTCCCTGCGATTCTGCCTGTTGTCCCCACATGTTCCAACCCGCCTCGTCTTATGACATGTCCAAAAAAGGATGACTGCCTTATCTTGATTTTTGCCCTAAGCTGTCTTTGTGTCTGTGCTTCTTTATGTACCATGTTATTAGCTTTCTTTGCTTTTCATTGAATTCTCAATATTCTTCTGTAAAATCACATTTACATTGCCTTCAATGATTTATGTGCTTGCCTGCTGATTGTCCATGATTCACTGCTGCATGTCAGTATTGGTTCAACATAGCATCTAAGAGCTGTCTTCCTTAATTCCAGTCATAGGGTTTTGTTGCACAAGATTCCCCTCATAAGTGCATCTGCCATCAGATCTTATATGTGTGCCCAAGTATTGACATGTGTGTACTTATCTTAGTTCCACCTTCTATGTATGTCATAAAGGATGATGGGACCTTTGTGCTTGAACTAAAATAAAATACAGTCCAATTCATGGAATTGCACAACTCGCAATTCACACAGTCTAAAAGACTGCAGGGTGTAGAGCAGCCATTCATTTTTTAAAAGAAAGCTTTAGGAACAATACCTCAAATATGACATAGAGCAAAATTATGTGAATAACTAAATTTCCAGGGTATAGGAAAAAGACAAAAGAAAAACAAGAACAGGACTGGCAATATCAAATTTGTAAATGCTACATACATTATTTCAGCTAGACCACTACTGTTGTGGTCTCATGCATCTGTTCGGGGGACGGCATGGGCTAGTGGTTAAGTGACACGGCTCACAACTCGGAGGTGCTGGGTTCGATCTCCATCACAGCACCGGTCGTTACCCCAGGGAAGCAAACCCTTAGAAAATGCAGGAGTAAACAGACCCTTTCATAAAATGCATTCCAAAGTCAGATGCACTGGGCTGACAGGTGTAAAATAAAAACCGCAGTGCAACGCACACCACCTTGAAGAATAGGGAAATAAGGTGAAAGCTATTTATATACCATTACAAAAATTTAAAAAACATCTGTTCAAGTGAAAAGTGATGAATGATAATGTATATTTCCTTCAAATCTATTTTTATCTATCAGTTGCTGATACTGATTCTACTAACAAAATAAACTTTTTACATTATCATAATTATTATAAGAGTAGTTCAACTGCACATTTAATGTGTGCAATTTTTAATTCATTATTTTTGGTGTTTACAGATAATAAATTTTTTTTAATTATCAGTCTCCTGTACCATTAAAAATGAAAATGTTTTACTGGAATAAGATTTTGGATTTCTTTCTTAAACAATGAATATTTGTCCAGGAGACTTTTAAATAATTTGTGTTCTAAAATATATTTGTGGGGGCTTCAAATAAAATCCTTAAAATGTGATAGAAATTTAAAACTCCATGTCACTGTCATGTAGGTTAATAGTATCACTGCTGATGACTTCAAGAGTCTCCCACAGGTACAGTGCAGGCAAACCACATGATGTCATAGTAGCCATTTAGAGGTGGCTGACCAACTTGTGAAATACACCAAAGAGACGCAGCATTCTGTTATTTGTTTTTGAGTAGTGAAGGAGTGAAAACTATTTAACTTAACTTCTAACTTAACATCTTTATGCTAGTTTAGAAGACTCTGCAGAGTCTGTATACAACCAGTTTCATTTACATTTTCCTTGCTCTAAAAGCTATGCGCATCCAATTTATTCTCCTCTACTTCCTGTGGCAATGCATTCCAAGCATTCACGACTCTCTAACTAAAATATTAATCACAAATTTATCACAAATTAAGGTTCAGTGATGTAATGCATGCCTGTCACTTCAATAAGTGAACCAGTGGAGTAAGACTATCTGAAATGGCTGAGTTCTGTGACACATTGTTATTGACTGGATCAGACATACCAAATAGTGACACCAGAGTTGATTCCAGCACTTTGTGATGAAAATTAGCACAGCAAATATGAATAAAATAGCCGCATTTCTGGACGTCAGTCAAGGTTCATCATCCAGTTCCACAAAGTATCTGCAAAGTTAACTCCAGAATTGAAACAAAGTTGTAGTACATGAGTGGCTACAAATGCGACCAACATGCCTTTTTTTTAAACTCCTGTTATTTGTAGGTGCTAGACAAAATGTATATGTAAAGGAAACTATGCTGAAAAATGATAGTTGTGTGAACTTTTTCTTAATAAATTTTGAAGAAGAAAAAAATGCAAGGTTTTCATTTGAAGCACCCTGAGGTTTTAAAATGCATATCTTATTACAAATAAGTAGACCTAACCTTTTGAGAATATGAAGTGTGTAGTAGTTTTGATATACACTGCCCTTTCTTTCAGATATGTAGGGTCACTGCAAAGATATCCAGAAAATATGGATGCTGCATCTTCATTAACATCCACATTATTGTCTATCAAAAGTTGAACCACATCAGGGAGGACCATCACCACAGCTGTGACTAGCGCAGAGCATCCATCAGCATCAAGGCTAGCATTAATGTTAACGCCATGATCAACTAGGACCTTCACAATTTCCATGGCATCTGAAGTGAAAGAGGTTTACTGATATGCATATCATACTGTTCAGCATAAAGAGATATTTTTGTTAAACTAGATCAGTAGCATTAAAGATAGCACATTTCAAGTCACAAACACGTTGATCTACAAACAGCAACAGTTAAATGTGGCAACAATCTGAATTATAAGTGAGAAAAAAAAGCAAAGAATTATTAAAATTTTACTAAACTGGGAACCAAGGTTGACAGCAATATTTATGTCCTGCTATCAGCATGCTACAGTTCATCTACCTATTAAATAGAGAGGGCAAAGAAGGTCATACAACCTAAACATTATGAATACCCTGCATAATGAAGTATCTAACACTTCATTTTCTACATCAGTATATGTTATGAAATACCTTTACTATTGACACATTGGTTTGGATAATACAAAAAATGTGTCACTTTGCTCAAAAAACATGTAAAAGTGATAAATACAATTATTTGTAGCAAGTGAGACTAAATTACAACTTAATTTTAAATGGTTATTTAAGCTTGGTTTAATGTTTTAGCCCAGCAATTTAGTACATATTAGAGGTTAACATCTACAATGAGACCATTAATAATATGAATCTTATCTTGGGAATAAATGTATGACATAAATGTGTCTTATGAGTCATCTTACAAAGAAAATGGAATTGTATAAGACAACTTATTTTCTAACATTGCAACAAAGACCATGTTCTAGAAACTCCTATGTATAAAATAAATAAAATAGAGAAACTCCAAAACATATGAAGAAGAGAACATAAAGAGCAGATATTCAATGATACAAGGGGCATTCAGGTCAAACAAAGACTTTATTTTTGTAATGAAAAAAAAAAATCTTTCAAGTAGTCAAAATGCCATTAATTTTTTTATATAATCTACTGCAATGTTTATGCACTTATCCCAGTGTTTAAGTAATGCTTGAAAAGTTTCAGTGTAGAAAAGTTTGTCAGAATGTCGGAACTAATCCAGGACAGTCTGTTTCACTTCGTTATCAGTCCTGAAATGTTGACCTTCCAGGAATTCTTTTAGAAGTTTAAACAGGTGGAAAAGAGGTTTAAACAGGTGGAAATCACTTGGAGCAAGGTCTGGGTTTAAGGTGGATGTGGCAATACCTCCCAGCTGAGTTGCTGCAGATGGCACATAGTGCGGTGAGCAGTATGAGGTTGAGCAGTATCTTGCAGGAGCAAGACGGTATCATCACTCACAGATGTACGGCAGTCTATAAAACGTTTACGCCATTCAAATGTCTTATTGCGGCTGAGTGTCTCATCACCGTATTGTTATTTCAGTCTTCTATAAATTTCCACAGATTTCACACATTTTTTTACAAGAGACTCATCACAACACGCTGTTCCATGCAAGCACCAACAGTGTTGTCTGCCATTTGTATTTATCTGTCAAGTTACTGGGCCATGGCAAGTGGGTCACCTAGGAGTAATAGGACTTAAGTGTTCCAAACTAATGATAGTAGTTCCAGTATACTATCACCCATTCAGGTGGAACTAGAAGAAAAATTCCTGGTTTGATTTAAATGCCCCTCGTATATTATATTAGAGATATCCTGTTAATGGCCTAAGTATCATATGACATGTTGTTGTTGTTATCCGATAGGTGCTTAGCAAGCCTGCTATTGGCAGCCCAATGCCATTCTTATATAGATACAGGTCTTCTTCAGTTCAAATGACATAAATAGATTGATCTGCCAACTTACAGGAATTGAAATTTTCAGGAAAGGCATGGTAGAGAACACTCTGTCCTTGCTTGTCTCTTGCTTCGAGTTTTGCACCACTGCCAATTAAAGATGCCACAGTGACCAGATCTTGTTCAATCACAGCTTTCATCAAGTCTTAATGGCCAGTTTTAGATGTTTGACGGGACAGCATGATTAACCCTGAACATTAATTTAGAAAAAGTAAATATAATAGATTATCTGACATAATTAAAACTTCTCTGTAAAAATATGAATTTAAAAATTATAATTGGAAATACAGTGCTATAAAATTAAGCCTTTATTCACGGGATCAATAAACTTGATGAAATTTCAATTAATTTGTTTCAATTTAAGTAATATTAATACCTTGTACAGAAATAACAATTTTAAAGTTTTGAATCTGTACAAGAAAAACTAAGGTTTCATGAGAAAAAAAAAATGTTTCAGAATATACTTGTATCTGTCAAAGAAAGTATCTGTTATGGCTGTGTTGGGAAAGAAACAAATTTAATAAGTTGAAACATACTCGTATATCTCAAAATAAGTAAAAGAGAAATAAGTATAAAAATTAAGATAGCTGTATACAATTTAATCTATGTACCAGCTTTGACTTATGGATGGGAATCATGGACAATGACTACAGTCCAGAAAAGCCAGCTCCAAGTCACTGAAATAAGATATCTGAGAAAAGTGGACCAAATAACAAGCAGAGATAAGGTATGCAAGAAGAGACAAGATATGCAATCAGACAATATGGCACGATCTCGAAACCCAGTTCTTATAGGCTCATATGGGGCAATCTCAACTTTAGTGGTGTTGCCATATTTGCAAAATAGAATAAGATTGGCTACCATAACAGTCATTAGAAGCAAGAATGAACCCCGAGAATGACCAAAATTCACTGTGATGACAATATAAGACAATCTATAAGAGACAAAGAACTAAACTTGAGCCAGGTCAAGAGGACAACAGTGGATAGAATAGTCTAGTGCTCTTACTAGAAAAGTTCTACACCCCAAGGTAAAAAGTGAACGACTGCATAAGTAAGTATTTCAAATTAAGAAACCATGAACTCCAATTATAAATCGCAAAACAGCACCAGATTTATGACAGTAAATTCAACACAGTTGATTCATAAAAAACAGAAATTATAAAATAGCTCTTTCTAGTAACTTCAAACATGGATGTGTGGGTGGTTTAAAGTTCTACTGACTATTATCAGTTCAGTTTACTCAGAGGGGACGGCGTGGCCTATTGGTTAAGTGACACGGCTCACAACCAGAAGGTGCTGGGTTCGATCTCCATCACAGCACCGGCCGTTACCCCGGGGAAGCAAACCCTTAGAAAATGCAGGAGGAAGCAGACCCTTACATAAAATGCATGCTGAAGTCGGATGCACTGGGCTGACAGGCGCACAATAAAAATGCAGTGCAACGCACACCGCCTTGGGGATTAGAGAAATAAGGCGAACGCAAAAAAAAAAGACAAAATGTTATGATGCTTTAGAAAAGTTGCTAATATAAATTTAAGACAGGGCTACAAATATTGAAACCTGGAAGTTGATTGGATACAAAAATTGAAATTAAAGAACTATCAAAGACTGAGACATTTACATACTTGGGAGACAGTTATGCCAGATGGTGAAACATATAAATGCATCAACCTCAGAATGAACAAAGCTAGAGTGGTCTGCCAGCTTAAACAACATTTTGAAATCTTTCCAGTACAGGAACTAGAAATCTACAAGAGTATTACTTTCTGTGTTCGGTACAATGCTGACTGCTGGAAGGCAACATCAAAATAAATCTCAAAATTGTCATCTTTCCACACCCCCTGATTAAGTGAGCTTCATCAAATTTTCTCGATAAACACCATCACCAACCAAGAACTGCTTCCCTATAGCAACAAAGAAGATTAGCAAACCATCACAACCGACCATAGGCATGTCCAAAGAAGAGATACCGATATCATCCCCAGACTGCCATGCCATAAACCCCAGAATAAATCCCAGAGCGGTAGTAACACTCAAGTAACACTAGGCCTAGTCGTTTTGATACTTTGTAGAAAGGTAAATACCAGCGACATTTGTTTGTTCCTTTTTTGGCGTTGCTTTAAGAAGTATATATTTTATTAGGTATTAATATAACTTATTGGCTAACGGAAATAAATAGCAAAATTAGTATGGCCACTAAGACGAGACGAACTGCTGCGAGGAAAGGCCAAGTCAGATTATGTGTTTGTGTGGCGAAAATGTTAGTATTACTACAACGTTGGAAGATGAAGGAACCGTTTTATGTAGGATATGTATAGTTGAAGAGAGGCAGGCACGAATGGAGTGCAATATAAGGGAAAATGAGAAGAGATTAGAGGAGATAGAAAAGAGGCAGATGGAAATAGAAGGGAAACAAGTGAAAATAAAGGAAATTTTAAAGAAGCTGCAGTCAAGGTGTAGTCAAGGAAGTAAGGGAGATTTGAGTGAGGAAACAGCTCACAGGGCAGAGAGCTTTGGAGAGAAGTATGCACATATAGGTGAGGGGTCAGTTTTGGTAGTAGGAGATTCAATGGTGAGAGAGGTTGGCAGACATTTGTCTAAACAACACAACATGTTTGAAAGAATGGATATTGGCGGAGCAAAAATAGAAGACATAGAGGGGAGAATAGAGAGGTTAGATGACAAAGGAAACAGTCATGTGGTAGTATTGGCAGGTAAAAATAATGTAAAGAGAGATGGTACAGAAATAATTGTGGATAAATATAAAAGTCTTATGAGAACACTTAAGGAAAAAAAGTTTAGAAAGGTCACAATGATGGGCATTTTAGACAGAGCAGATGGGTCAGACTATCTAGATAGCAAAATAATAGGTATCAACCTTAGGTTACAGGTGTTGTGTGCGGACATGGGAATGGAATTTATTGATGTTAAAGTAGACAAAAGTAAAATGTTAGATAGGGGAGGTTTACATCTAAATGAGATAGGACAGCATGTTGTAGCAAAGTATATGTTCTATCATTGTGTTAGAAATTTAAACTAGTAAGGCCTATGAAGTATGAGACTAAAGATAGGCCTACAATAGTGTGCTATAGGGGATGTAGTCAAAGGGGTAATTTGGTGTCAGGGAAGTGTGAAATACATAGTAGAAAAGCAAACACTAAAATGATAAAGCAGAAGCAAAAAGAGGAAAACCAACAACATTACAAACTAAAATGTTTTTATGCAAATGTGAGAAGCATAGTAAATAAAAGAGAATAATTGGAACTGTATGTAGAAGAAGAAAAACCAGATATAATAGGGTTAACAGAATCATGGACATATGAGGAGATTGCAGATAGTGAACTTGAAATTGAGGGATATACAATGTTTAGGAAAGATAGGATAATTGGAGACAAGACTAAGGGAGGTGGCGTTTTATTATACTGTATAAATTCTGTTAATATAACGATCAAAGATTATTTATCATGTGGTAACAAAAATGAAAGTGTATGGGGAGAAATAGAAAGTGGGGGTGAAAAAACAGTGATTGGAGTGTGCTATAGATGTCCATCAAGTCAAAAAGAGGAAGATGAGGAGCTGATTAGTAGCATAGCAAAGGCAAGTAAAGGGAAATTATTATTAATGGGAGATTTAAACTATCCAGAAATAAAATGGGATATGGCAGAAGCACTTGTAGAGTCAAAACCTTTTGTTACGTGCATAACTGACAATTTTTTAATTCAACATGTAGAAGCAGCCACCAGAGGCAAAAACATACTCGACCTAGTTTTTACCACAGAGAAAAATATGATTGAAAAAATTACCGTTGGGGAACTGTTTGGCTCAAGTAACCATCAAATCATCCGTTGGGATCTTATTGCAGGGAAAGAAGTAAACATAAACACGCGAACATACGACTACTCTAAGGCAGATGTTAAGAGGATGAAAGAGGCCGCGAACCACATAATCTGGAAAAGATATTATTGTAGGAACAAATGTTGAACAGGAGTGGGAAAGTATTAAAACAGTTCTAGAAACGCTAAAAGAGGAATGTGTTCCATGTAGGGAGGTAAACCCCAAGCGTAAAAAGTGGATAACTAGATTTGTAGTGAAATGTGGAAGAGCAAAAAATAAAGCATGGCAAAAATATATAGAGGCAGGTAAATCAAAAGAAACATATGTAAAATATTTGGACAAGCAGAACATATCTCAGAAAGCGAATAAAACAGCAAAAATAGACTTTTAAAAAAAACTTGCTCAGAGGATCAAGACTGACAGTAAAAGCTTCTTTTCTTATGTTAGAAATAAACAAAGAACGAAAGACAAAGTAGGCCCTCTCATAGACAGTACAGGGAAAATAATAAGTGAGAATAGGGAGGCTGCTAATCTGCTCAATCAGTACTTTGGCACAGTCTTCACAAAAGAGGACTGCTCCGAGATCCCAGAGCCTATAGATATTTTTCAAAGAGACATGGATACAGCGGGATTAAGATCAATCTGTATTACAGAGGAAATGGTTTTTAAAAAATTGGAGGGGTTGAAAGTGAATAAATGTCCAGGTCAAGATGGTATTCACCCAAAATTGCTGTATGAAATTAGAAACCAAATAGCAAAACCATTGGCTATATTATGTTCTCAATCACTTACAAAAGGGATTGTTCCACGGGATTGGAAAGATGCAGGAGTGATCCCCTTATTCAAAAAAGGCAAAAAATCAGATCCGGCAAATTATAGACCGGTGAGTTTAACGAGCATAGTCTGTAAATTGTTAGAGTCAATAATCAAAGAAAACATTGTAATGCATTTAGAAAAATTTAATCTAATTAGAAATAGTCAGCATGGGTTTACTAGAGGGAGATCATGCTTAACAAATCTATTAGAATTCATGGAGGAGGTTACTAAAATCATAGATAAAGGGGAGCCAGTGAATGTTATTTATCTAGACTTTGCAAAGGCCTTTGATAGAGTACCTCATCAAAGATTATTTCGAAAGTTAAAATCACATGGAATAGGTGGCGAAGTTGCCAAATGGATTGAAAATTGGTTAACGGGAAGAAGGCAGAGGGTGGGCATAAATAAGAAGTACTCTGAGTGGAGTGAAGTGAAAAGTGGTGTGCCACAGGGCTCGGTTTTGGGACCAATTTTGTTCTTGATATATATAAATGATTTGGACATTGATATGAGATCCATGATTGCAAAACTATGCAGTAGTGTCTCATCTAAAGCGGAAGTGGATATATTGATGTCGGATTTAGATAAAATTCGAGAATGGTCTGTAAGCTGGCAAATGGAGTTTAATGTAGATAAATGTACAGTCATCCACATGGGTAGATCCAATATGGAACATAATTACAGAATGGGAGAAAACAATATTAGAAAGATAGATAAGGAAAGGGACCTAGGGGTTATAATAGATCATACAGGAAAGGTGAGTGAGCAAGTTAAGGTAGCAGTGAAAAAGGCAAATGCAATGTTAGGTATGATAAAAAGAAATATTAAACATAGGAGCAAGGAAGTGATCGTCAAACTGTATAAAGCTTTAGTTAGACCTAGATTGGAATACTGTGTACAGGTGTGGAGTCCTTATCATAGAGGGGACATAAACATGCTAGAAAGAATACAAAAAAGAGCGACAAAGATGATAGTGGGATTCCAGAATTACAGTTATGAGGAACGACTCAGAAAAACCGGCCTACAGTGTCTCGAAGAGAGAAGAATTCGTGGTGACTTAATACAGGTTTATAAGATGATCAGAAGAATCGGCAAATTAGACTATAACAAGTTTTTTTAAAATACAGCCACCTACAATAACACGAGGGCATAGCTACAAGCTGATTAAAGAGAGGTCCAGGTTAGATATTAGGAAATATTTTTTTAGTCAGAGAGTGGTGTCTGCTTGGAATGCATTGCCAGGGGAGGTAGTGGAGGCAGGGACAATTAATGCATTTAAGAATAAACTGGATGCGCATAGATTTTAGAGCAAGGTGATGTAAATGTAACTGGTTGTATACAGACTCTGCAGGGTCTTCTAAACCAGTATAAGGACGTTAAGTTTAAGTTAAGTTTAAGAATGAAGGCCCAAAAAAGGCTGACCTAACACAAAAGACCATAGAAGCCAAAGTGAAGATCCTGAGCTAAGGTTGGAAGGATAGCTACAGATCAGGGATAAAGTGGAAGAAGCTTGTTGCTGTTCTTAAGGATGTCATCATGCCTGACTGTTCACTTTGCCAGTCATTGATTAAGGATTTTAGGAGTTTATGGGATAAACAATTTGCATTTCAAATAATTATAAATATTAGTATTAGGAATGGTGGTCCGTCCGTGGTGATTTATCTAAGGCTTATAGCAGAGCTCGACAGTACGTCTCGCTGGTGGTCCGACTCTCGCAAAGAGCTTGTGATCGGCAAATGGAAAGCAGGAATCGTTGCCTCGAGGCCCTGCGTTCTCCTACGGAGAAGGGCAGGCCGGCAGGCCAAATTGTCTCTAGTCCCAGTGAAATTCATCGCCGAGGTCGTTGGGATCCGTTCTGCACAGAGCGCTGCCATCCCTCCTCGAGCGAGCCCGGTCGGTCGGTCGTCTGGTGCGTGTGGGAAGCCCCTGTCAGGCGGTCCTAGGTCGACGGAGTGAGGGACGGGTGGAACAACCGTCCGTCCGTCCCGTCAGTCGGTCCCTGCGGCCGTCCCAGTGAGGCTTTTTACACACCCTTCCTCTGCCGACCGGTGTGTGCTGTACGTACGTCTCCGACAGATATCTGGTTGATCCTGCCAGTAGTCATATGCTTGTCTCAAAGATTAAGCCATGCATGTTTAAGTTCACACTGTCTCACGGTGAAACCGCGAATGGCTCATTAAATCAGTCGAGGTTCCTTAGATGACACGATTCTACTTGGATAACTGTGGCAATTCTAGAGCTAATACATGCTTACCAAGCTCCAACCCTCGCGGAAAGAGCGCTTTTATTAGTTCAAAACCAATCGTCGTTTCCCCTCGCGGGGTTGCGGCGTCCATACTGGTGACTCTGGATAACTTTGTGCTGATCGCATGGCCTCATGTGCCGGCGACGCATCTTTCAAATGTCTGCCCTATCAAATGTCGATGGTACGTGACATGCCTACCATGTTTGTAACGGGTAACGGGGAATCAGGGTTCGATTCCGGAGAGGGAGCATGAGAAACGGCTACCACATCCAAGGAAGGCAGCAGGCGCGCAACTTACCCACTCCCGGCACGGGGAGGTAGTGACGAAAAATAACAATACGGGACTCTTTCGAGGCCCTGTAATTGGAATGAGTACAATTTAAACCCTTTAACGAGGATCTATTGGAGGGCAAGTCTGGTGCCAGCAGCCGCGGTAATTCCAGCTCCAATAGCGTATATTAAAGTTGTTGCAGTTAAAAAGCTCGTAGTTGGATCTCAGGCGCAGGCGGGCGGTCCGGCTCGCGCCGGTTCACTGCCCGTTGTCTCCTACCCTACCGTCTGCCGGCTCTCTTCCACGGGTGCTCTTCGCTAAGCGTCCTGGGTGGCCGGTGCGTTTACTTTGAAAAATTAGAGTGTTCAAAGCAGGCCTCGGCTGCCTGAATAATGGTGCATGGAATAATGGAATAGGACCTCGGTTCTATTTTGTTGGTTTTCGGAACTGGAGGTAATGATTAACAGGGACAAACGGGGGCATTCGTATTGCGGCGTTAGAGGTGAAATTCTTGGATCGCCGCAAGACGAGCTACTGCGAAAGCATTTGTCAAGAATGTTTTCATTAATCAAGAACGAAAGTCAGAGGCGCGAAGACGATCAGATACCGTCGTAGTTCTGACCATAAACGATGCCGACTAGCGATCCGCAGGAGTTGCTTCGATGACTCTGCGGGCAGCTTCCGGGAAACCAAAGTGTTTGGGTTCCGGGGGAAGTATGGTTGCAAAGCTGAAACTTAAAGGAATTGACGGAAGGGCACCACCAGGAGTGGAGCCTGCGGCTTAATTTGACTCAACACGGCCAACACTGAAATGACTGACATGCCGAGACCACTTTCCTGGGGTCTAATATGGAACTGGTGCTGGATTTAGACCCTCAGAAATCTGGGGTTATGCCCCCTGTGGCTCGGTTGGTCTGCATCCAGTGTTTGATAAAGGAATTGACGGAAGAGCACTATCAGGAGGGGAGCCTGGGGCTTAAATTGACTAAACACGCCAATAATGTAGAATGACTGTCAAAAGAGAGCACCTTCGATGGAGTTAATAGTGAACATGTGCTGGTATCAGACCCACGGAAGACAGGTCAGTCTCCAAACCCGCAAATGAAAGAGCGCCTGCTACGGTAATCTAGTCTTCACCCTGCAGAAATCGCAGGCTCAAGCAACTTGGCCATTGACAAACTAAAAGCCCTCTATTGATACGGTCTGGCAAATATTGAACGGGTGCTGGAAATAGACCCTCTGAAGAGAGGTCAGTTTTACCCTACTAATGACAGGGCTTTGCTACGGTAATCCTGCTAAGCCCGAGAGGAGCCGCAGACACTTGGTTCACGTACTAGGCGGATAAGCCAACGGTGCAAGGTGAGGGATTACGGCCGAACGCCTCTAAGCCAAAAATCCCGCCCAAAAGCAGCCCAGCACGAATGCAAAGGGAGGCTTTGATATGGTGGGGACCTGGGGGCCACGCTCCAGCCCCGCCCGGTCAAGCCGCAGAATGAGGTCTCTGCCGTCCGCTGATAAAAGCGGGCGGGACGCTGCTCGATATTCACCCCATACGTGGATGAGGAATGAAATCATTTGTAGAAGACTTTAGTTCTCGGTCGGGTGCCCTAAGCAGTAGATCAGCTACCTCACTGCGAACTGCTGAGACTCAACCCTTGACCATGAGATATGTCCGCCCCCTAGGCGGACAACATCTCCGTGCAAGACTAGGCTTGTCACCTGGTCAAATGCACTATTTCGAGAGGAATCACAGGTCGCTGACATTTGGTCCACGTGCTTGGTTGATAAGCTACCATCTGAGGGATTACGGCCGAACGCCTCTAAGCCAGAATCCCGCCCAAAATCTCAGCGCCGCTGAGATGGGAGGCTACGACATGGCTGGGGCTTGTGTCCCGGCCCGATCGAGCCGCAGGAATGCACCTGGTAAAATGCACTCCTTCCTCGCTCTTTGCATCTGTCTGCTATCAGTCATTCCAATGGACGCAGAAGAGATGCAGTCCAGCGGACATTGCACCTCCTGTCCTATGGTGACAAGCTCCCGGGTGGCGGGGAATGCTAGGCGTACCATCACTGCAGATGAGCCGAGAAAATAAAGCGAGCAAAAAGATACCTCACTCATATGCATATGCTACGTTTCTGGCAGGACGTGACGATCCTGGGGAAAAAGTCACACTGGACTGTCTCTCTTCTGGGATAGTACAAACTAGTACATAGTCCATCATATCATTGCCAAACGCTATAGACACGAGTAGGGAAGACTCGATAGTCCTGCAAGACAACTTCCCAAGAGAGACAACTCTGACCAAAAACAACTGCTGCCTTGCAGTTAGGCTGGGGACAGCCAAAGGCTAAGGAGGGCAACCCTACAGAAACGCCTGTTGAAATCGGATGCACTGAGCCACTGGCTAACAAATTAAATCAGTGCAACGTAAATATCGCTGTAAACAGCGTACGATGAAGAAGAAGAAGAAGACTCTGCAGGGTCTTCTAAACCAGTATAAGGACGTTAAGTTTAAGTTAAGTTTAAGAATGAAGGCCAAAAAAGGCTGACCTAACACAAAAGACCATAGCAGCCAAAGTGAAGATCCTGAGCTAAGGTTGGAAGGATAGCTACAGATCAGGGATAAAGTGGAAGAAGCTTGTTGCTGTTCTTAAGGATGTCATCATGCCTGACTGTTCACTTTGCCAGTCATTGATTAAGGATTTTAGGAGTTTATGGGATAAACAATTTGCATTTCAAATATTACCCAATAACAATACATGCACTCTAAGCTTGTTACTTTTATAAAAATGCCTCTTAGCAACTGTAGATGGTGAATAAAGAATGAGAATTTAGCAAAAGTGATTGGCAAAAAAAGGTGTCTCAAATATTAAACTGTCAGAAAATGTATTTCATGTCCAAATATTCACCTTCTGTAATGTAAGAAACATTTTATTTACATTTAATTTGAGAAATTTGATTTAGGTCCATGAGTTATTCTATTTCAATGCACAAGGTATGAATACAAATGTTACTAATCCTATTGGTTTCTGAGACACAAAGGTGCATGCCTGAACCACTGGGGACGGCGTGGTCTAGTGGGTAAGTGACACTGCTTACAAACCGAAGGTGCTGGGTTCGATCCCCATCACAGCACCGGCCGTTACCCCTGGGAAGCAAACCAATAGAAAATGCAGGAGGAAGCAGACCATTACATAAAATGCATGCTGAAGTCGGATGCACTGGGCAGACAAGCGTAAAATAAAAGCCACAGTGCAACGCACACCATCTTGGGGAATAGAGAAATAAGGCGAACACACACACAAAAAATAGATAACCACTAAAAATATATTCTATGCTTTTAAAACTATTAGAAACACATTTTCAAAATTGTAAAAGTATTATTTTAGTACTAATCACAAATACATTAACTGTAATTTCAATTTCAAAATTAATTAATAGCAACATATGTATATTAATTGCACTTGCTGAAATATTCCTTATGTTCACTGTAAAGTCTTAAACTTCATTACTACAAATGTTGTTCTCTTAGTTGCCATTTAGCTTTGCACTAAATGATTACTTGATCTCAATTTTGGGAATGAAAATGTTGCAATTTAGGGCAAGCTAAAAGATCATGCAGTGTGAGGATGCCACATCAATTTGAAATCATTTGTGAATGTACATTCCTTTGAGCAAAGCTATTATTCCTCTTCCTTTTCAGGGTTAATAATGAAAAAAACCACGTTTGTGAAGTGTTGTGATGTGTTTACAATGATGCTCTGATATCTGCGCCTTTTGGCCTGATATATATGATTTCAGCAGAGTATTTTGGGACCGCATTTGCTTTTCTCTTCAATCCTTAATCTCTTGGTCAAGCAGCATGGTTGCAGACTATTTTCAGGGACATAAGTACGAGGAGGAACAGGATCTTGGTCAGTTATGGATCACTGACCCAGATGCAAGCAGCCAGCTATAATCTCTGGCTGCTGTCAGCTCAATCGTTGTCTCATTTTCAGCCCTGTGATTCATATAAGAGAAAATTATAACAAATTAAGAAAGAAAAATATCATTACATGTATTATATATATAAAATATGTTTAATATTGTATCATGTGTGGGTCAGTTATTGCACCAGGACATGGTGATGATAAACACTAAACACAGTAAACAGTCATATGAAATCCACGTTATGGTAACCACCTTTTGTAGGGTCACACAAAAACACACCTCACAAATCACAATAAAAACAATAACAACGGGCTTGAACATGGATACAATACGACCTAAGGGGGCCGCTCCGAATTAGAATTGCTACCGTTGTCGTTGACTTGTCATTGTATTATGTAGTTCATTGGATTCATTCACATTGTAAGTTTTTAGTTTGTGTTATGATTCGTTACATGTTTTCGTTTGTTCTTTATCCCTGACGAAGGACTTATGAGCGTAATATGAGTTTCGTTTCATTCTGTCCTTGTTCAGTAAATTAGCCATACCTATTTTTTGTTTTTATTGGCTTTTGACCATGAATGTCGCGGCAGTTTCAATGAATGTGTTTCTATATCACAGAAGTCGCCATTTGTAATCTGTTGCTAGGTGTTGAGTCAACCACTCAAAAGGGGAACCACTCCAAAAAATCATTTTGGTAAAAACAATTGTAATTCTTTCTTCCAGTATTTTTGAAACTGTGAGACGAGGCAGTCATCTAGTCTACAGCGAAGCTTTTGTAAATTTGTTACATGACACTTATTTGTTAGAGATCATATAGAATGTTGTTATGGATTGAAGTGAAGTGGAGTGGAGTCGAGTGGATTGAAGTGGAGTAAAGTTGAGTGGAGTCGAGCCGAGCCATGCAACGTCACGTTACGTTAAGTTAAGTGGAGTGAAGTGGAGTCGAGTGGAGTCGAACATAGCCATGCCACTTCACATTAAGTTAAGTTAAGTTCAGCTAAGTTAAGTAGAGTGGAGTGGAGTGGAGTGAAGGGGAGTGGAGTCGAGTTGAGTCTAGCCGAGCCATGCCACGTCACTTTACGTTACGTTAAGTTAAGTTGAGCTAAGTTAAGTGGAGTAGAGTGGAGTGGATTGAAGTGGAGTGAAGTGGAGTGGATTGAAGTGGAATGAAGTGAAGTGTAGTCGAGTCGAGCCGAGCCATGTCACGTCACGTTAAGTTAAGTTAAGTGGAGTGGTGTGGAGTGTTTATAAACAGGTTTTGATCTTTACTATGTCCATTTACGGCTAAAAAAGATAAAAGAAGATACATAGTGGAAACGTGTAAAGATATAGAAAACCTACAGCAACAAGGCAGAGAGAGAGAGAGAGAAGCCTTTAAGGCAATAAGAACACTGACAAGGGAGTTCCATCAATGACAAAGAGGATAACACATTAACAGAAACCAAATACATACTGAATAGATGGAGAGAGTACTGCAGAACCATGTATGGAGAAAGCACAAAGCGCTCAGTTACAATCTTACAAAAGGATGAGCAAGAACATGAACCAACATTGGAAGAAGTACGCTCTGAAATTAAAAGCCTGAAAAAGGGAAAGTCCCTAGGATGCGATGATATCCCAGCAGAGCTGATACAAGCAGGAGGGGAGGCAAGTGCTCGAGTCTATCTCAAGCTGTGTAAACAGATATGGCACAGCGCAGAGTGGCCAGAAGCATGGACGAAAATGTATATTCTCCTTCCCAATAAAGGCAACCTGAAGCTGTGCATGAACTACCGAACTATCGCGCTGATTAGCCAAGCTAGCAAGATACTCTTGCGAATCCTATTAAGAAGGATAGAGAAAAATTTTGAATCTGAAATTCACGTAGTCCAGGCAGGTTTTAGAAAAGAGAGAGGGACCAGGGACCACATATTCAATTTAAAGAATATATTCAATTTAAGGAATATCGTCGAAAAATGTAGAGAGTTTAATGTAGACCTGTACACATGTTTCATTGATTACACAAAGGTCTTCGATACGATAAAACATCAAAATCTATGGATAATCATGAAGGAAATAGGGTTTCCTTTGCATATTGTCCATCTCATTGAAACATTATACCGAGATCAACAAGCCGTTGTCCTAGTATCTGGGCAAACATCAGATTGGTTTGCAGTACAAAAGGGAGTACGACAGGGATGTATCATCTCATCTTATCTGTACAACATATATGCGGAATGTATAATGAGACATGTTCGAGATGACGTGAATATTGAAATGTTCGACCCATTTCCGATTGGGGGGTACGAAATTCTAGAGTTACGATACGCAGATGACACAGGAAGTGCAAAAGGGCAACAGCAGCTACTTTCAGCTATTCCTACATGCGGTTGCAAACCGCTACTGAACGCCCTTTACGGTGCACAGAAGAGTGATCTTACTTATGGCGGGCATTAGACAACAACAACAACAATAACAACAACAACAAAAACAACAACATGATGTTGTGTCTTTTGAAGTCATGATGTCGGCTCTTTCATTATTATAAACTATACAGGAGCAATGGTTACACGAAATACTATCTCGACATGGATCAAGTCACACACTTGACTCTAACCCCGGCTCTTTCATTATTATAAACTATACAGGAGCAATGGTTTCAAGAAATACTATCTCGACATGGATCAAGTCACACACTTGACTCTAACCTTTTTCATTTAGCCATGGAAACGTATTCACTTTTCTAATCGTGTTTACTTATTCTTAACTCTATCAAATGATATTCTCATTAATAACTGTACCTGTACCTCGCTTAGTGTCAGTGAAGGAAATAAAAAACCGAGGCCTAGTACAGTGAAGTCTGTAACACTTCAACCTCGACAGCAGAGAGTCCTACATGATTACCTTTTCTTTTTCTCGCTAAAACCAGTTACCTCGCATCGTTTTTAACACCTGCATCAATTAAGTCATTAAACAATTTACATATTTCTTTTCTTCCTTTTCAGTTCTTCCTCTTGCCTGTCTTTGTCGCTCTCTCTCTCTCTCTCTCTCTACACCTTGGTCTTTTTGTTTCTCTATACTCTCAACAATCAATGCTACCAACTAATGTGTGACAAACATGAACTGCATGATCATATAAGACACTCCAATGTCTGCCGCCCACTACCAGCTAAGGACCAACACAAAATACACAAGGGAGTAAAGCTCACGAACACAAACATGCCTTCAACACCTGCCAACCGTAGCGACAATCCGCTGAACAAACTTGATTATGTCAAGGAAAGAATGTCAGAATATAAACACAGCCAACTCGCTGTTTACATTCGATGATACATCAAATAATGCAAATATACTGCAGTCGGGGATGTTGTGGAAGAAACTTCACTATAAGAGGGCTCAGCTTTTATGAGATGGGGGTAGCCAGTTCCCTTCCTCGCTGTCTTGACTTACAAAATAACGGATATGTAAATTATTTCCATATCAGTCATTACCGCCAGAGATGAGGTACTAGAATCTTCATTGTACTGATACACACACGACTCCGTGAACTGGCCAATACGTCCTGATACCGCCTAAAAAGATACAGTCTGTGGTGGAAAAGAGCAAGCCTTCTCCACAGACTCTAGAAAGGCAAACCTCTAATCAAACCAAAAACTTCAACTTTTGTGAGAACCAATTCCTGTCCTTCTCTAATTTTTCCTAACAGTAAATCGGGTACTCATTTACAGCTGGGTTGGCTGGAAAAAGTTGCAACCAGAAAGAAGCAGACCCCCCCCCCCCCTCCCCAACAACGTTGCATCCTACGCTCTACATGTACATATACTGTGGTCTTATGTTTCCTTGAACATGTCTCTATGGGAATCCCACTTTTTCTTCTGCTTATCTCATAGAATAATCATTCCTTCGTGGTTGTATGCTCAAAGATCTATTTAATTGTTTTCTTGTAAGTAAATGATCAATGTTTTCTTATTATTATTGTCATGCTTATCATCATCGTCATCTTCTATCAGTTTGTGTCGGTAGAAGGCGTGGGGAGGGGATGCAGTTTAATGTCGTGCGCAATTTTCGTCGCTGATGTTATTGACATTATGTGTGTCTTCAAACGTGGTAGGGGACACAACCAAACAAATACAAAAAATTAAAAAATTAAGAGTTATCCCATCATAAAAAATTTGCGTGAGAGGTTCTGGCTTGGGCATCTCCCCTCTTTATCCAGGTACAACCTAGAACGAGTGAGCTATGGCCCTACACCAGAACCACATGGACGTGTACATTGGCATCTGTACACTGAAGGCGATAGGTGTTAATTATCCACCCGACCAAATTTCTCACGCTTGTTGTCGTCCTCGTGCACGACATATGGGGAGGAACAGCTCGCGACCCCAGGCGCTCGTCGGCGACGATTGTGACAGCAAAGCCGTGCTTATCACAAGAGCTGAACCTTGACCTTGACCGGCGTCGAAGTCATGGAGCGAACTAGACAAGTAACTGGCAGAAGACAACACTGGCTGCTCCTGTAGCTGTTAATAGTAATGTTACAGTTAACATATATGCTGATGCCTGTTTAAGCGAGCTCTGTTGTGGTAACAGCGGCTATCATATTGTTTTCAAAAAGTAATTTAATAATGTCCATAAAATGCAAATAAATGTTAGAATTTGCCCAAGAGTAAAGTTTGTATATTATGCTGCATTAAACACACCCTTAACTATTAGAAATATTAGCTTTATTTTAATTTAATTATTAAATGATGTATAATATTGTGATGCATTTATTACATCCCTTTCTTTTGAATACATTGCCCTTGTGGCGAAGTAATTATTGTCCGTGTAAATACAGTTCACTACTAGGCCGTGTAACTTTTATCTAGCTATCGAAGATCTGGGCTGGGAGTTGCTTATGGTCAAACGTACTTATATTGTGTGTGTGCTACTTTTAAATTTTTGGATTTAATGAGATGTTAGCAAAGGTATGTAGACTTTTTTGTTGTAAATTTCTCTAACATCCCATCTGTAGATTGTTAATCTTATTGTACATATTCACATTTTAAACTGTACATTTTTTTAAACAGACACCCGTGACCATCATTATAAGAACACTAGTTATATGGAGGAATTTTGCATGTTCACTACTGACTGAATAAATGTAGAAGTAATATTCATAACATAACATCTGAAATACGTAAATAATAAATTGAACCTTATTCCAGCGTATGTTTGTTTCTTGTTTATTTCACCAGACGCACAAGATGCCATATTCACAAATGTAAACAAACAGATGTTAAAGTACACATTCCTAAAGTCCAGGTATTGATAAATCTGCTCTTTGCTGTCACTCTGTGTAGATATGGTTTATTCGAGTAATGGCACTAACACAAATGGAAAGCCTGGTAATGTAGTAATACATACCTTATTATTTTAAACATACATGCACGCACATATTGCTTTGCGTTTGTGTGTACGTGTGTGTAAAACTGTGTAAAGTCCTTCAATATTGACAGATTTCCAAAACTTGGTAATACTTCTTACGTACTGTTCATACTGGCTTTTAAAAATGCAGCTCTAAAATTTCTTGCAGAACCCCTTTGTTTGGCTCTGTTGTTGTTGATTCAACCATTAAGCAACTACATACTCAGTAGGAGTTTAGCTTGTTTTTTAATGTCAGTGTGTGCAAACCTCCCAAGGGTTTGAGAGTCGGTAATACTATTGTGGTTAACTTGGGGATAGTAAGATAATATGTAGGAATTAAAATATTGCTGTGTATGTGTTAACATGGGGATAGTAAGATACTATGTAGAAGATTAAAGCTTGGTGTCAGTCTGCTAATATGCTGATAGTGAGATAATATGTAGAAGATTAAAACTTGGTGTCAGTCTGCTAATATGTTGATAGTGAATTACTATGTAGGACATTAAAGCTAGTGTTAGTCTACTAGCGACTACAGCGACACATCCTTGGCATTCGTTGGTACGATTTTGTCTGAAATGTAGACGTTTCCGCAAAGACACATCTCCCTCCATGTCTCGGTTATTCTGGAATGTCACCGCATTTTCCTGTTCGGTCATGTTGTCCACCTGGAAAAGGAGGTCCCAGCTCACCAGATTCAAAAGACAGTCAACAGTGCAAACGGTCTCCACTCTGCTGGCTGGAAGCTACGGAGAGATTGTCTCCGAAACACATGGCTTCAATAGGTAGCGGTTTCCCCATATGCCATAGAGGAGGCCTGGCAGCACGCAGTTACAACTGGACATGGTGGTGTTCATCCCACGCAACAGGCCTCAGACGCCTAAGGGAACATTATTATGTTAGTCTACTAACATGTGGATAGTAAGATATTTTTCAAGACAGTAAATCTCCAAGTTGGTTTGCATCTGTTGATTTGTAAATACTAACATCTTATGTAGGAGATAAAAGCTCAGTATCTGACTTCTAACATGTGGTAAGATAATATGTACACCATTAAATCCTAGTGTCCCTCCAGATTGGAGTTACTTCACCACAGCTTCTGTCTTAGCGCTGCATCCTCTGGTATCTGATTTCATTAAAACATGAAGTCTGTTAACATGGTGACAGTAAAATGCTATGTAGGACATACGTTTTGGTGTTGGACTGTTGATTTATGGATTCTATCGCATTATGTAGGACTGTAAAGTTTGGTGGCTGTCTACATCTGTTGCTATGTGTAAAGTAAGATATGTAAGGTATCAAATCTCAGTGGCGGTCTGTTAACACGTGGTTAGTAAGAAAATCTCTAGGGTATCAAATCTTAATGTTGGTCTGTTATCATGGGGATAGTAAGATAACATGTAGGGTATCAAATCTCGGTGCTGGTCTGTTAACATGGGGGTGGTAAGATGATATGTAGGGTTTCAAATCTTGGTGCTGGTCTGTTAACGTGGGGATGGTAAGATTATATGTAGGGTATCAAATCTCGGTGCTGGTCTGTTGACATGTGGATGGTAAGATAATTTGTAGGGTATTAAATCTCGGTGCTGGTCTGTTAACGTGGCGATGGTAAGATAATATGTAGGGTATCAAATCTCGGTGCTGGTCTGTTAACGTGGGAATGGTAAGATAATATGTAGGGTATCAAATCTTGTTGCTGGTCTGTTGACATGTGGATGGTAAGATAATATGTAGGGTGTCAAATCTCGGTGCTGGTCTGTTAACGTGGGGATGGTAAGATAATATGTAGGGTATCAAATCTCGGTGCTGGTCTGTTAACATGGGGATGGTAAGATAATATGTAGGGTATCAAATCTCGGTGGTGGTCTGATGGTAAGATAATATGTACGGCAGTAAAGCTCAGTGTTGTTCTGGCATGTGGATTCAAAGATAAAATGTAGGATATTGAAGCTTGTGTGGATTTATTAACATGTGATTAATAGGATAATATGCACAACTTTAATGGACATGGTCAGTTTGTTATGATGTGAAAAGTAAGATACTATGTGGGACAATAAAGCTTATTGTAGGTCTACATCTTTTGCCTTGTGAATATCAAGAAATATATAGGACATTAAACCTGGGTGTCATTCTGTTTCCATAGTGATAGTCAGATAATAAGATAATTAAGCCTATTGCTATCTCTTTATTTGTGGAACAGAAGATAATTTTTCTTTGTTTTTGATAAGGCTCAGTGTTTTTGTTTAGAACATTACAGCTCGGTGTGTGTCTGTTGACATGGAGACAGCAGGAAGCCGTTATAACATTCATTCTTGGTGTCTGTCTGTTTACAAAAGGAATGTAAGACACTGTATAGGACATTAAAGCTTGGTATTTGCCTGTTAACATTTGGGTATGAACAGGATATGTAGGACAGTAAAGCTCAGTGTTGGTATGTTTACGTATGGAAAGTAAAATACTATGTAGGGAATCACTGCTCATTTTTGGTCCGTTTACCTGGGGATAATAATATACTATGTAGGATACCTATTCATGATGTTGATCTGTTTTCATGTGGATAGTGAGATAATATATACAGCATTATATCTCGGTTGCTGTGTATTAACATTTGGACATTAAGAAAATATGTAGGACATGAAAGCTCACTGTTGGTGTGTTAACAATTGGATAGTATGATGCTATGTAGCAAAGTAAAACTTGCTATCGTCCTCTTAACAAGTGGATAGTATTATGCTATGTAGTAAAGTAAAGCTTGCTGTCATTCTGTAAATAAGTGAATAGTATGATGCTATGTAGCAAAGTAAAACTTGCTGTCGTTCTCTTAATAAGTGAATAGTATGATGCTATGTAGCAAAGTAAAACTTGCTGTCATTCTGTTTAAATGTGGATAGTATGATGCTATGTAGCAAAGTAAAATTTGCTGTCATTCTGTTAACATGTGGATAGTATGATGCTATGTAGCAAAGTAAAACTTGCTGTCCTTCTGTTAACATGTGGATAGTATGATGCTATGTAGCAAAGTAAAACTTGCTGTCTTCTTTTAACAAGTGGATAGTATGATGCTATGTAGCAAAGTAAAACTTGCTGTCGTTCTGTTGAAATGTGAAAAGTAAAACAATATGTAGGACATTAAAGATTGGTATCAGACTGCTAACTTCTGGACAGTAAGATAACATGTAGGACATTAACAAATGGAATGGTTTGTTAAAATGCAAACAGTTTAATAGTACATGGGACAATAAAACTCAGTGTCTGTCTGCTAACAGTTGTATAGTAAGATACTATGTAGGTCATCTATGCTAAAAGCTCGGTGTTGGTCTGTTAACATGCGGACAGTAAGATATTATTTTTAACACTTAAGCTTAGCATCTGCCTGTAAATATGCAGATTGCAATATTTATGTATTGCACTAAAATGGGGTGTTGGTCTGCTTCTGTTGACAGTAAGATATTCTATAGGACATTCAAGCTCTGTGTTGGCTTGTTAACATTGTGGCAGTGAGAAACTATGTAGGACATTCAAGCTTTGTGTTGGTGTGTTAACATTGTGGCAGTGAGAAACTATGTAGAACATTCAAGTTCTGTGTTGGTGTGTTAACATTGTGGCAGTAAGAAACTATGTAGGACATTCAAGCTCTGTGTTGGCTTGTTAACATTGTGGCAGTGAGAAACTATGTAGGACATTCAAGCTCTGTGTTGGTATGTTAACATTGTGGCAGTGAGAAACTATGTAGGACATTCAAGCTCTGTGTTGGTTTGTTAACATTGTGGTAGTGAGAAACTATGTAGGGCATCAATGTTCTGGATCAATCTTTAACATCTAGATAGTAGATAGTGTATAGCAAATTACATCTAGAGTTGGTTTGTTAATATGTGCATTGAAAGATTTTGTGTAGGACATTAAAGCTTTCTGTCTGATAACAACTGGATTGTACAATATTTTGAAGGACAATTAAGCTTGGTATTGGTCTGTTAATATACAGATAACAAATTACTATGTAGGATTGTAATGTTTGGTGTCAGTGTACATCTGTTTACATGGGATAGTACGATACGTTATAGGACAAAACAGTTTATTGTCTGTATGTTAATATTCTAACAGTAAGGTATTATATAAATGACTGTTACCATGTGTTTATGTAGATACTTTGTAGGACATTAAAACTTGATGTTGGCATGTTAACTTTTGGATAGTAAGATACTATATATAGGACATTAAAACTTGATGTAGCATAGTAAGATAATAGGTAGGACTGTAATGCCCAGGGTCAGTTTGTTAACATGTGGATAGTAAGATACTAGCTAGGACTGTAATGCTCAGGTTCAGTTTGTTAACATGTGAATAGTAAGATACTAGCTAGGACTGAAATGCTCAGGTTCAGTTTGTTAACATCTGGATAGTAAGATACTAGCTAGGACTGTAATGCCCAGGTTCAGTTTGTTAACATGTGAATAGTAAGATACTAGCTAGGACTGTAATGCCCAGGGTCAGTTTGTTAACATGTGGATAGTAAGATACTAGCTAGGACTGTAATGCCCAGGGTCAGTTTGTTAACATGTGGATAGTAAGATACTAGCTAGGACTGTAATGCCCAGGGTCAGTTTGTTAACATGTGGATAGTAAGATACTATTTCAGACATTTATGCTTAGCGTCAAGTCTCTATATTTTATCAATTGTGGGAGAATAAAACTGGGAGAGTTCAAAACCTAGTCCGCTCATACCATAGTCTCTCTCTTGTAGCCTGTGGAGTATAAAACATAAGATAGGAATAGTTCACATACCGAATTAGAACAAAATCAAGAACCCAACTTCTGTTATGACATAAAATGCCTTCATCAGGTACAGCAGACAATACAAATAAGAATATCAAACCCATCATTGCAGTAGAGATGAATGTATTCTTCTTCTTCTTCGTTTGTTCTCAATCTCCCACTAACAAACCCTGAGAGGGCTTAAGAAGCAGAATGTAGTCCAGAGAACGGAATGCATTGTGTCATAGTTTACAGCTTGACTGCGAATATTTGCACCTTTCAGTCCAACACATCCGACTTCAGCAATCATTTTTTGAGTACCAGGTTAGCATCTCCTCTTCGATCGCTTTTCCTTAGCCAGTCTGCCCTGCTGCAGCCTGTTATCCAGGATTACCGCGTGGAGGAGTATAAGGGTCTTGGCAGCTCTGGTTCGCTGGCCCTGACGCTAGCAGTCAGCTATGGGTCGTTGACCACTGCAGCTCATGCGTTGCTCAGCGTATTCAAAAGGGGAGAAACACATCAAGAAGCAAAACGAACACATAAAAGAGATTTTAAGCTCATCATCTGTGTTGGCCTGTAATCTGAAGTACCTTTTCACTTCCACACTTCATGGTTGTCAGACGATGCAGATCCTGAGTTCAGTCTTCTTCTTTGCGTTCAGGATCTTTTGGTCATGCTATATCTGCAGGCCAGTCGCCATGATGAAGTCGGTAGTCTTTACCAGGTAAGAGCGGCAGCACCACAGCTTTTTTCTCAGCTCCGCACCCTCTGGCAGGTCTGGCATCTCATTTCCCTATAGATTGGGCATTCCTCTAGAACATGCTCAGGGTTCTGGTATCCTGTTCCACATGGGCACTCATCGGTCTGTGAGATCTTCAGTCGGTATAGATGTTCTAGTAGTCTGCAGTGTCCAGTTCTCAGGCGAAATAAGGTAGTTTATTGATTTCTTTTGAGTTGATGAATTGGGTCTGGTGTCCTGCTTATGTTTCTGCCTTCTCTCCATTGGTGTATATACTGATTTCTGATGATGTTCTTGATTTCTCTGTATGGTAGTCGATGATTAAATTGTGCCTTTTTGCTGCCATCTTTTGCAAGAGCTTCAGCTCTCTGGTTTCCCGTGATTCCGCAATGGGAGGGTAGCCACTGGAACGCTATTGTTGAGGATCTCTGGAGTTTTCCCAGTTCTGATCTGATCTTTGATAACAGTGGTTCGTTAATTGTTTTTTGTATTCTCTCTAAAAGTACTCTGCAGTCTGTTTGAAGTATTCTCAGTGCTTGCAAGAGGGCTATTGATTCTGCTCTAAGGTTTGTGGATATCTTTCCTGTTGGGAGGGCCTCTTCTGTTATATTTACACTTTTGTGTCTCATGAATATGCCTCCTCCCCCATTTCGGACTGCCCCCTCTTCTGAACCATCTGTGTACACCTGTGTCCCTTCCTTGATATTATATTTCTCCTCAATCATTGTTTGTGCAAAAATGTTCAGCTTGTGGATACTCTGTTGGTCTTTTCTTCTTATTCCTGGGATCCCTGTACTTATCTCGATGTTGTTTATGTTGCAACTTCGCTCTTCATAGTTGAAAAGCATTTCTATTTCTGTAGGAAGACCAAACTTTTTCCTCTTTTAGAACAGCTTAGGGTAGATAGAACTATTTTTGAACTAATACTGAACTTGTATGAAAATCAAACAACTAATATTGCACTCATGTGAGAAACAGAGAAATCATTACAAAAAATACTCACCAGGGTCAACAAATAATACATTCGGTATGAGAATAAATGCTAGTAAAACAACAGCAATGTTATAACACTCACGTTAAATTAAATATCGGCATCGAGGAACATATTATTGACTAAGTGCAGAGGTTTTCATATTTGGGACAAATTATTATAGACGATGCCCGCTGTGAGGTTGTAATTAGAACTCTGATCGCAGTAACAAAAATAAAAGGCCTTCAGTGAGAAACAAAAACTTCTAATTACAAATAACGATCAAAATTGAGCTTCGAAAAATAATACTAACTACACATATCTGGCATGTCGCATGATTATATGACTCTAAAACATGGAATCTAAACAAAAAGGATGAACACACATTAACAGTTTTTGAGATGTGAACAGACCATGTAGAGTCTTCTAAACCAGTATAATGAAGTTAAATTATGTGGTGCTATCGCAGAATGCAAAAAGTAAGCTGAACAGAAAAAAAGGCCAAATGTTCAAGTGCTTAAAGATATATGGTCACACAATGACAGACATATATTATGGAGTATACAGAAAGGTAGATTGTCTTAGCTTGGCCATATTATTGAAAATATTAGAAGACAAAGTTCAGAGGGAAAGAGAATGAGGGTGTCAAAGAAACAATGACATCACATAGGTTTGCAAGAACATAGGAGTTCAGACTTATACTGAACCATACTGAGAGGAAAAGGCCTGTTATGAACAGAGAAGAGTAACAAGTACATGATCAGAAGACCAGTCTCCGAACTGAATAATCTGAAGATGATGAGTTAAGGTTCCAACTAGCTTCAAAAAGTATGTGTCCTTGACTATCGAGGTTGAGAGATTATGTTTTTAACTCTAGAACGATCTCTTCTTGTCTAATTGAGTGTTATGAGTTGTACTTTTCACTTTTCTGCGGCTGTATTGTTTTACTATTATAAGTCATTTACTCACTACTCAGTAGTACTGTAAAATATAATAAGTGATAGTCTTCAGCAATGTTTGCTTCATCTTGTGATTGTTTCCACTCTGCCACGCTCCTAGTTCATCCTCTAGCTTTTGTAATTCTTCACTCCAGTACGGTTTGTACCGCCGCTTTGGAGAATGTCGCAGCGGCTGCTTGGTAAAAACAAAAGATTTATTTAAACTTCCAACTAATGTTTTATTACTGCTAGATCGCGTACGATAGACTCCATCCTGCTCGTTTGATTCTACGCTTTGTTGGTAAAAAACTATAATTAGTACGAGACACGACGTGTAATGTCATGTGGTATAATGAAACGACACAATTAACACATTTCAGGTAATAAGCTACCACAACAAAACGCAAAAAACTGCTGTACTTGTTATCTAGAATTATGTTTAGTATTTGCTATAATGACCTGAGTGTGTTACTGTTACTGTGTTAGTGAACATCAGACTAGCTAGCTCAGTACAATCAGCTGTGCACTGTGCTTTTTAATATTAATTATTATGTGATGTAAAATTCGAGATTCAGTACTAAGAATACATTCAAGATTGTCACATAATTTCGACATGACAGTTAAAATGGAAAACAAATGATCTATCATTGTGCCTTTGATATAGTTAGAAGGATGCAATATAACTATACCGTTTTTTATTATTATTTATGAATATATTATATATCATTGACAATGGTATGGGATATTCCGATCCGAATGACCATATCGTAACAACAACTTCCGGGCACTTGCCTGTGTGTGTGTGACATAATAATTGTTTGATCAGGTAAGCTGGTACAGGTAAGGTGACACT
The DNA here is from genome assembly GCA_036924085.1 of Ariolimax columbianus. Lineage (NCBI taxonomy): Eukaryota > Metazoa > Mollusca > Gastropoda > Stylommatophora > Arionidae > Ariolimax > Ariolimax columbianus. The sequence goes on from JAVGWX010000018.1 coordinate 49,361,357, forward strand.
GCTGACATAATCATGTTCAGAAATAAGGTGTACAAAATGGGATAGAAACACTGAAACAGCGATGTAATAACAACCAGATCGCAGAGGGAAGGTAGATCAGTTATTTTTTTTAAGTCAGAGGAAATACAAAAGTAGAGCTTGGCTCTTGTTTGTGCGGGCAGATTTAATACTACCAGATCCGATAAATAATATTAACGTCCGTCATCATACTCTTATACTATCAACAAAAACAAAATATTAATTTACTACTCTGTTTATTTAATTGCTGAAGTTCATTTGATAATATAGGGTTAATCAATAAAGGTCCCTGGGTCCAGAATCCACCATGCAGTGTACAGAGATTATTAGGTTTTTATTTTGTTTTTCTTTGGAATTGCACTGTAGTAGTTGTGGAGCCATCCTCAAGCACTGCTGCATTCTTTAAACTTAAAGGCGTTCGATAGAGTAGACAGAAATAAACTATGGGCCATCCTAGATGACAACGCAGTACAGGGGCAGCTATTAGAGAGTATTAGAGCACTGTGCCAAAGGTGCCAAAGTATAGTAAGAACAACAGATGGTCTGACCAAAACAATGGAGATAACAACCGGGGTGAGTGAGACAAGGGTATGTGTTGTCACCAATACTCTTCAACACATTTATGGACAGAATAACACTGGAGGCCAAATTGGAGCACCTGTCAAGAAAGGCAGAGGAAGAAAGGACAGAGGCTGATCAGTTAAACAAACTCCTTTTTGCAGATAATCAATGTCTACTTTACAAGAGTGAAGATGATCTGCAACAAAATCTGACTGAGCTCAACTCTGTATGTGAAAGATACAGTATGAGAATTAACACATCCAAAACAGAAACTATGCAGATAAGCAGATCGCCTGAAAACATGAACATTATGGTAAACGGGACCAAGATCAAATAAGTGCAGGAGATCAAGTACTTGGGCAGTGTTTTCACACAGGATGGAAGTTTAGATAGAGAGATTGAGATCAGGTGTCAAAAAGCAAATGCTATTGCATACCAGCTGTCACCATTATTGAAACACCCTAACATAAACATGTCCACTGAAAGAATGCTAATCAACAGTATATTCATGCCAACTCTCTGTTACTAGCGCCAAACATGAACTGTAACAAAAACTCTAGAGAGAAAGATTGTGACATATGAGAGATGCCTCCAGAAAACAATCAACGTAACTAGGAGAGACAGAATGTGCAATGAAGTGAAGATGTGAGAAGAATAGTTGAAGCAAGACCCTGCTCAGAATATATTGATGAAATGAGAATCAATAGGTTTGGCCACCTAATGACATTATGTATCCTGACCAACTACCCCTGTGCGCTTATAACCCTATAACGCACGACGTTAGGGTTTTCGCAACCGTGGCAGACCGAGAACCTTCTTCTTCTTCTTCGTACGCAGTCAGACAGTAACCATTATTTTTTCGAAAAAAGCGGCGGTCATCCTGAGGCTGTCGCCACTGCCATAGAGCTTGTCTTGCAGTTCCACTGGTGATGGCCACATCTGCTCTCTCTGATCCTCGTATGTCGGGCAGTTCTGCAGCAGATGTTCAGTACCGCACGGGCATTCGTCGGTACCACCTATCTTCAATTTGTTGAATAGGTGGTACCTCAGTCTATTGTTGCCAGTGCGAAGTCTGAAGACAACGACCTGCTCTCTTCGGTTCAACTGGTAATAGGCATCGTTTTTGGTGTAACCAGTATGTTCGGTTTCCCATTTAGACCGAGAACCTAAATGGATAGGAAATGTTGCGGATATTCTAAATCGTCATGTGATGACGACCACTTCAGCGACACGTGTAGTCCTGGACAGAAAACTACGGCCACCCACAACACCTCACGACACAAGTGGATAAGACAAGAAAAGATAAGACTACTTTGAAAATAAACTTAAATTTGCACATCCAGAGTTCATATTTTCAAAAGCACTTCACCTATACCCCCATGTATCTTACACAACCATACAAAGAACTATTCATCCAGCACTATGCATAGCTCCTACATTTTTTTACCTGGTGCCTAAATCCTAAACAAATGTGTCACCACCCTGCTTTATCCATCTGGTTTATGTTGCAATACAGTACTCTATCAGGACCTGGGACAGTCTCAGTTACTTAAAGTATGTTCCACATTGACCCCAGTTATTAGGCCAATATAAGACTCACCCCTGATGGCTGGGGCAACAATACATTACAAGATTTCCTGATGGGCATTTCTGTTGCCTTTGTCTGTCTGAGCAACATATCGCTTAAGAAACCTATGACTGTTTTCATGATTATCTCTGTCGAGTCTTACATATTGGGAACGTGCTGACATGTACTCATCCCATGTATCCTTCAATGCATGTATTAGAACTTCTGAAGAGTTTTATAATTACCTACTCAAGGTATGAATTACTCCCACTTCTCATTCTTTGCTTCCCTGACTAATACTACAATCCCCAGTTTAATAATTGAAGATACACCACTGAAAACAGGCAGGCAGGGGCTTTGAGTCCGACACAACTAAGTACAAACATTGTCATCTTGAATGACAGTGCACTGACCAAATTGGTGTCCTAACCTTGGATACTGATGGTGTAATTGAATTGGAACTTATTTCTAGTACTGTAACTCCTTCAACACACTGGAACATATTGGGGACACGGGAAAGTGAAAACTTGCCATGTATCATCCACCTTGTGAAGGAAAATAACCATGAAACACAGAAAACACAGATTTTCAATTACCCTGATTTCGCACACACCCGGAAATGAGATTGAAGAGAAGAACAATAAAAGATATATAGCAGCCAATTGCTTGAAAGTAAATAGCTCAAAATCGTCGCAATATACATTTTTGTTAAACCTCATACAAAATAATGTTGTTGTTTGTCCATCATTTCCGAAGAGGACCACATTGTCATCAGTCAATCCTGGAGTGTGTTCGAAGGTGGCTGATCAAACCAATCTTGAGTCTAAAAGCACCTGTCACACTGAGGGCAGAGAAACACTGTCTGACCGTCAGATGGAGGCAACTCTTCTCTTGCCTTTTGTGTCGCGTGTCTCAGATTCTTGTCTTTTCTTTATGTGCCGTGACAGAAAAGATTTTACTACGCCAGGCCGAGCGATCAACAGCAATGTTCTTCCAATTATCGGGGTCAATGTCACAGTTCTTCACTGAGGCTTTCAGTGTTTTTGTAATGTTTTATTTGGCACCGCGAGCTTGCTAGCCTGACTATTTTCTTTGGAAGCCGCTCATCTGACATGCGGACAACATGACCAGTCCATCTAAACTGCGATTTGCACAGAGTTGTGTGGATGCTTGTCATGCCAGACTGCGAAAGAACTTCTTCATTCGTAATCCTTTCTTGCCATTTTATGTTCAGTAGTTTCTTTACTCAGCCCATAAGAAAGTGGTCAAGCTTCTTTGCATGTCGACTATACAGTTAAGGTTTAATAAGCGTACTGAAGAGTTGGTAGGACGAATGCTGTATAAACCTTCAATTTGGTTAAAAGCTTACAAAATAATGTCAACAAAACAGTCAGATGTAAAACATAAATATTATTTATCAAATGACCAACAAAAATGTGTCATGATGTTCCGTGCATTGAGAATTAAAGGAAGGCTGTATTTTTCAAGCTGGATTTCAGTTTCAGAAATAGAAACCGACTTTTTTTCCGCCAGACATGCTCCCTGAGATGTTTCAACGATTCCAAATAGTACGGGCGATTAACTACTTGCACTTCCTGTATGAATTTATAGTGTACAGCACCCTCGTGGTAAAAACAAAACCAGTCAACAAGACTTAATGTTCATTCACTGCTCATAAAATTCACAAATCTTAGGAAATGTAATCTGCATGAATGTAAACATTCTGCTATGTGACGATGAACAATCACATGAAATAGTAGATTAAGACATCCATCATTAGACAGCACCACTGACCTGAAGTTGCTATGACATCGCATTGGTCAAATTTAAGAGGTTCTGGAACTTTTTGAACAGGCCTTGTTTGCGTGACTGCAGTAAAATTTAATATTAATAATGACTGGAAAACAAAGTTAAAAAGGTCTCGAGGTAAGGCGTCCGCCTTCGGGTGCTGGAGGTCGTAAATTCGAATCACGGTGAAGACTAGGAATTTATTCACGTGGATCGGATCTTCTGGTAAAAATTTGTCTGATCTCTGGGCAGTGAGATCGGATTCCCATGTTCGGTGTTAAGCACTTTAAAAATCCCTCGGCTGTTGGAAATAAAAAAACAGTAGGCTTAACGGCCGCAGCCCGGACAAAATTCAAATTAAAAATCTACCCAAGTTATTTGTACCTTTCCCCAGGTGGTTTGTTAAGAGCAGCTATAGATGGCGCCTAATTGGCTGTGGGTCTACTTAGCTCTAGTGTTTGAGTCTATTAAGATGCACTCGCACATTGGTAAAAATCACCCTCCAAGAAACTGGTTGTATACAGACTCTGTAGAGTCTTCTAAACCAGTATAAAGACGTTAAGTTAAGTTATAAGTTAAGTTTTTACATGTCTTGACATACACTTGTAGCTTTTTTCTCTCTTTTATTCAGTTACAGACTTCAGATGGTCGAGAATTATTCCAAGATTTTGTTGTGAATTAACAAGTAAAGTTTATTGTGCTCAAGAAACATTTCAGTATGAGTTACACAAGAGCAACTTCATTTGATGACTGGGTGTGGGTGAAGGACAAAGCTTTTTCTGTGAAAGATGACAGCTGTGTGTCCACATTTCTAGTGGAGTGGAACGAGGTGGACTGCATGTTTGCTGTCACAAGTCGATTTTCCAGTAGGATGGTACGGGATAAAGTGGATAACTCAGAGACAGAAGCTTTCAGTATCAGTGCTATTCATGGCATACATCACACGTTGCACAGCCTCAACAGTAACGTGCCAAAACTGCCAACAAACCTGCCAAAAGAACCTAAAGGACTGAAAGCAGTGTTTGTCGGTATGCAAATGCCTCAGAATAAGACAAAATTGTGTAGAGATCTGGAAGATTACTTTACCAAAGCTGCTGAGAGAGTGGGATCAAGGGTTTTACATGAGGTAAGAAGTGCTAGACTCTTAAATGTTGTTTAACCCATTCCGTTCTCTGGACTACATTCTGCTACTTGAGCCCTTTCAGGTTTTGGTAGTGGAAGATTGAAAACGAACGAAGCCAAGCCAAATGTTGTTTTATCCCTAAATTAATCTACATATTTATCTGTATAGATCTCTGGGAGGAGAGAAAGGTCTACTCCAACCTTTCAAGCATGTCATCAAAGGCAATTGTTGTTTTTGGATGCCCACGACGAGTAAGTTTACTCTTTTGTGCGTCCTGTAAAGGGCGTTTGATGGCCAGTTGAAGTAACTTTCTTCACATCCTGGACTTGCTAGTGAAGGTGGACCTGGGTCTTCCAAGCTGTTGTACAATGCTTGACTTCATTTGTGTGTCACTCACTACTACGGGGATCATGTCAATGCCACCTCCTTAGCCAGGCATCTCTTGACAGTCTGTTTCTATGGAGAACTACACAGAATTGAGGTGGGGTCTTGGTCAATATGATCACCTGACTCTGACTAACATAGTTGATTATTATGTTTTGCCTAGCCAGACATTAGTCTCTTCTCCCCATTAAAGGCAATGAAAAAGGTTTGTTTAGTTTAGTTTAGTCGAAGAATCAATGTCATTGCACACGGTTTAACCCATAAGTGCTCTGTTCTTCTCCATAATTTTTGAGAATCTCAGCACAATGCACGAACTCAGCAACACCGGCAAGGATTCCATAATAAATTGTGTAGATTTTTAACAATTTTTAATTTTGCCCAGGCAGCGCCCGTTAAGCCTACTCTTTTCTATTTCTAACTGCCGAGGGATTTTTAACTTGCGGGACACTGCACTGGGACATCCAATCTCTACTACCCAGAGATCCGGGAAAATACCAGAAAGTCCACAGGAAAAAATCTCACAGTCTCCACCATGATTTGAACCCGCAACCTCCAATACCCGAGGCCCATGTCTTACCTCAAAACCACTCAGTCCCCAAAGGTTGTGCATGGATCTAGCAATCTCAATCATGTAAAGAAATTGCTTCAGAAACCACCACTGCAAGAGCACAAAGTGCCCCTATGTTTGGTAGGGAGCAGAATAGCGACAAGATTAATCTTTACATTAGATTTATAGAAATAGAAAGATAGGTGTGTAGAGAGAAAGGTATATAGATAGACCATAAGTAAGCAAATGAATAGACAAATGTAGTTTTAGTAGATTTTGATGGATAAACAGAAAGAATAATAGAAATGCATTTCCCGAGAGAAGCAGAGACTAACTTGTGATATAAAATGGAATATGAAGTTTATTTTGTTTGATCCTTTTTTGATATTACAGGTGATGTTTGAAGCAGCTGCACATGCAATAGATAACTATTATGAGCTTATGTCTGAAGTTCACAAAAGTAACTTATCACAGGTAAGATAGCTAGATGCATTCATCAATATTTGTTTTAAAATGTCTTTAAAACTCTACACACAGGATAGGGTAATGATTGAAGTCATCCCCTTTCTTAAAACCTTAACAAAAGTACTTTATGTGGTCTTTTGGTAGTTATTTTAGTAACAATTTGTTTAAGATATTTGTTAAATTGTCAGAATTAAAATTATTTTATTGTATTTTCCATTGGTTTTTCATTTCTCACAAAAAGAAAGTTGTTTCTAAATACAGAACTAAGCACTTCCCACTACTCACCTGACCTATTAATGAACAATTATGGTGACAGGTAGTAATGTTAATAAATTACTATTTATTTGCCCATCTACTTCAATCAAAATAAGTAGTCACAAGATTGAGAAAGAATTTGTAGAATTTAAATAATAATTTAAGAAAAATCAGAGAATTTATTTATTGTGAAGAGCTGAATAGATAAGACCAAAAAAATGAACTCGCAAGTAGCCCATAGTTTTATGAAATATAATAAACAATGAGTAAATTTTTGAAGGCTTCATTTCCGTTACTGGTGATTCATAGTGCATTACAAAGTAGAATAGCATTTATGAGTTCTTATATAACTGGGATTGGCTTCTTTTTTTTTTTTTTTTTTTTTGGAGCCAATGATAAATATTTTTTTTTCAGTTATTGTGAGTCTTTAAATTCCAGAGACCAAGACCAGCTGCCAAGACCCTTCTACACCTCCACATGGTGATCCTGGATAACAGGCTGCAACAGAGCAGACTGGCTAAGGAGAAAGGATCGAAGAGGGAATGCTAACCCGGTACTCAAAAAATGTTAGGGTTTGGTAGCGGGAGATTGAGAACGAACGAAGCCAAACCATCCTTTATGCTCACTGTGGAACTTGGGGCTAAATAGTTGCTTTTCCATACAATTCATTTTAGGAAATTCTTTAAAATGTCTGGCCAAACCAAAACACGAACACCGACCAAGAACTACTTGCTTGGAGCAGCTAGGAAAACATACACACCATCGTAATCATTTGAATTTGATTGGCCATGTTCTCTAAAGAGATTCCAATTCAATATCTAGAGCCTTGATACTTGATGCTCCTAGAGAGTCAGCGAAAGAGAGGCCAGCTAGAATGACAATCATGAATTTGAGCTAAAACACTGTACGCATTATGGCTGCAGACCAAGCAAAGTGGAGGAAATGTGTTGCTGCCCTAAAAGAAGACATTAGGGCCAATTGTTATTTACCTTTCCATGTCATTGACCAAGAATTTATGAAGAACAAGAGACTGCTAATGGTTACTCCCACATATGTTTATTTGTGTGCCATCTTGTTACATGCTGTTCGTGAAGCTTTATTTAGCTTTTACTTCCACTTCTGAGTTTATTCTGTGATTTTCTGGGTCTGGTCCTTAATTGGTAAAAACATGGCTTGAGCTGATGGCCAGTTGAAGTAACTTTCCTCACATCCTGAACTTGCTGATGAAGGTGGGCATGGGTCCTCCAGGTTGTTGTACAATGCTTGACTTCATCTGCGTGTCACAACTATGGGGATCATGTCAATCCCCACTTGGTGACTCTAGAAACAGACTAAACTAGTTACTAGTGTATTCTGGCCAATGGATATAGATCACAGGGGGAATGCAAACCCTGTGCGCAAGTAAGCCAGATGAAATCAGATGTGTCATGCTGAAAGGTGCAGATATTGCAGCCATGCTGTAAATTATGACAAAACGTTCTTTTCAGGGCGAACGCCTAAAAAGAAGAAGAATTGGTAAAATCTTTATGTCCTGTCTGTTAATGGTCTTATGTAAATTCTGATGATAGACAAAGTAGGAGGAACAGATAGAAATATCAGATTAAGAATACCAAAGGGCCTTACATTGCATTAGGTAATTTATGGAAATCAAAAGAAATTGTCCACCACAATACACAAATTCTTCAACTTTAATGTGGTCTTTCCTATTGTATAGCTCTCTGTAACATGGAGAACACCAAAGACTCCCATGAAGAAGATTAGCTTTCATCAATGAGTGCCTGCACTAAGTAGTGGGGTTAAATTGGTACGATATAGAGCCAAACTGCAGAACTGTAGGAAAGAACCAGCCAGATATCAGCGACACTTGATGTAAGGAGAAGGTGCTGGCATTAGATAGGACACACACATTGCAGAAAACAGCTGATAGTATTACAAAACAGGCTCTATTTTAGAATCCCCAAGGCATAAGCAGTAGAGCAGACCAAAACACTTATAGAGACATAAAGGCAACATGAAAAATGTGAACAGAGCTATAATGAATGGCTCAGAACAAGAAGACTTTGCATGTATCTGTAAAGGACCTATGCTCTGCCTGGTAGCTGACAAGATTTGATTGATTGACGAGTTTAACTTTTTATTACATAATCTGAAGTGAATTCTTTCAATTTTCGAAAGATACAGTTCCACAATAAACACATAAAGATAATACAATTTTTAATATGGTAGATACATGGACTTCCTTAGAAACATAAGTTTGTTTTGTTCTTGTGTTTTGAATTAGTTGGTTCTAATTTTTCTTGTAATTTTATTTTTTATGCAGAAAATCGTTTTTGTAGAAGATGAACTAAAGAATATTGCATTTGAAAGGGAGAACTGCAGTCATGAAGGATTTGGAGGATGTCTACCAAAGAGAAGATGAGACAGTATTAAAACTCATCTCTGCTCTGGCAGAATATTATAATTATGAATTACAGGTTAGAGCAGTTGTGAAAGAAAGGAAAAAAGTTTGTGTTTGCATACAAGTTCTTGAAATTGGTTTAAGGAGTGTGGTTATATACAAATTCTAGAAACAGTGGTTTTGGAAGTGTAAGGAGGCATGACAAAGCTGGGATAGTAGGAATATTTCATGGGACTTTTCAATCCAGTATAAATAGGGGATAATGAAATATTCACACTAAAACACATGGAGAGAGAAGAACTACCAATCTTAGCAGCAGAAATCGAACACGCTATCATAAAGAGTCCACGAAACAATGCACCAGGAATAGACAGTATTTCAACAGCGGCCGTACAAGCCTGCAGAGAAATGGAAGTAAAATGGCTGTCTAGAATAATAAATGTGGCATGGACAACAATATAAGTTCTGGAGGATTGGCAAAAATCAATAGTTGTACCCATTTGGAAGAAAAAAGGAAACATAAGGAAATATCTTTCTTGAGCCATATAAGTAAAAATGTACGCGAATTTCCTGGAAAACAGAAAAAGACGAATAGTCGAAAGACAATTAAATAACACAGTTTGGATTCAGAAAAGAAAGAGGTGGACTACTGTGTTGCTGTCGTGATATGTGGCCAAACCACTGAATTTGCTGTTTTCTAATGAAGTCTAGCACTGTCTTAGTGCCCATCTGTTTCCTGATCTCATCATTTCTAATTTTGTCCCATCTTGTCACATTTAGCATTCACCTCAGGCATTTCATTTCAATTATTTCTATTTTTCTCTTATCTGTTACTGAGAGTGTCCAAGTTTGCATGAAAATTGTGTTAAACAGGGCTTTTTTTTGTGACAACCTCTACGTGCGTGTTCTTTAGTATTGTTGACATCTGGCCAATGATTTAGTTTGTTTTGGTGCATGTGATCGATTTCTTCTTGCATTCTTCCATTAAATGATACTATGCTTCCTAAATATTTGAAATCCTTCACCTGCTTGATTTGTTCCTGTTCTATGTAGATCTTAGCGGTTGTTTCTGTTCTTGCTTTTGTCATTGTTTCAGTTTTACTCACGTTGATTCTCATGTTGTGTCCTTCTGCAGTTAAGTTAAGATTGTTTAAGCATTGTTGCAGTTGTTCTTCAGTGTTTGCAATGAGTGCTTGGTTGTCAGCGAAGAAGAGTTCGCTACAGCTGTTGTCATCATTAGATTGGGCTTCTTTGCTGATTTGACAGTGTATGTGCTTGTATACAAATTCTATAAACAGTTGGTTTTGACAGTGTGTATACAAATTCTATAAACAGTTGATTTTAACTTAACATCTTTATACTGGTTTAGAAGACTCTGCAGAGTCTGTATACAACCAGTTCCAATTTCATCATCTTGCTCTAGAAGCTGTACGCATCCAATCTATTCTTAAATGCATTGAACGTCCCAGCCTCCACCACCTCACTTGGCAATGCATTCCAAGCATTCACAACTCTCTGGCTAAAGAAATACTTCCTAATGTGCCCTCTTGTCCTTGTTGGTGGTTGTACTTTAAAAAACTTGTTATAGTCTACCTTATCCATTCCTCTAATCATCTTATACACCTGTATTAAGTCACCACGAATTCTTCTCTCTTCTAGACACTGTAGGCCGGTTCTTTTTAATCTTTCCTCATAACTGTAATTCTGGAATCCCACTATCAGCTTTGTCGCTCTTTTTTGTATTCTCTCCAGCATGTTTATATCCCCTCTCTGATAAGGACTACATACCTGTACACAGTACTCCAATCTAGGTCTAACTAAGCCTTTATACAGTTTGACTATCACCTCCTTGCTCCTATGTTTAATATTTCTTTTTATCATCTCTAACATTGCATTTGCCTTTTTTACTGCTACCTCAACTTGCTCCCTCACCTTACATGTATGATCTATTTTACCCCTAAGTCCCTTTCTTTATCTATCTTTCTAATATTGTTCTCTCCCATTCTGTAATTATGTTCCATATTGGATCTACCCATGTGCATGACTGTACATTTATCTACATTAAAGTCCATTTGCCAGATTACAGACCATTCTCGAATTTTATCTAAATCCGACCTCAATATATCCACTTCTGCTTTAGATGAGACACTACTGCATAGTTTTGTATCATCAGCAAATTTTGCAATAATGGATCCCATACCTATGTCCAAATCATTTATATATATCAAGAACAAAATTGGTCCCAAAACCTAGCCCTGTGGCACTCCACTTTTCACTTCACACCACTCAGAGTACTCCTTATTTATACCCCACCCTTTGCCTTCTTCCCGTTAACCAATTTTCAATCCATTTGGCAACTTCCCCACCTATTCCATGTGATTTTAACTTTCGAAATAATCTTTGATGAGGTACTCTATCAAAGGCCTTTGCAAAATCCAGATAAATAACGTCCACTGGCTCCCCTTTATCTAACATTTTGTAACCTCCTCCATGAATTCTAATAGATTTGTTAAGCATGATCTCCCTCTGGTAAACCCATGCTGACTATTTCTAATTAGATTAAATTTATCTAAATGCATTACAATGTTTTCTTTGATTATTGACTCTAACAATTTACAGACTATGCTCGTTAAGCTCCAATCTCGTGGAACAATCCCTTGTGCAAGTGATTGAGAACATAATATAGCCAATGGTTTTGCTAATTGGTCTCTAATTTCAAACAGCAATTTTGGATGAATACCATCTTGACCTGGACATTTATCCACTTTCAACCCCTCCAATTTGTTTTAAACCATTTCCTCTGTAATACAGATTGATCCTAATCCTGCTGTATCCATTTCTCTTTGAAAGATATCTACAGGCTCTGGGATCTTGGAGCAGTCCTCTTTTGTGTACACTGGGCCAAAGTAGGGATTGAGTAGATTTGCTGCCTCCCTATTTTCACTTATTTTTTTTCTTGTGCTGTCTATGAGAGGGCCTACTTTGTCCTTTGATCTTTGTTTATTTCTAACATAAGAGAAGAAGCTTTTACTATCAGTCTTGATCCTCTGAGCAAGTTTCTTTTCGAAGTCTATTTTTGCTGTTTTATTCGCTTTCTGAGATATGTATTGCTGTCCAAATATTTTAAATATGTTTCTTTTGATTGATTTACCTGCCTCTATATATTTTTTCCATGCTTTATTTTTAGCTCTTCTACATTTAACTACAATTTTAGTGATCCACTTTTTACGCTTGGGGTTTACCTCCCTATATGGAACACATTCCTCTTTTAGCATTTCGAGAACTGTTTTAAAACTCTCCCACTCCTGTTCAACATCTGTTCCTCCGACAATATCTTCCCAGATTATGTGGTTCACTGCCTCTTTCATCCTCTTAACATCTATCTTAGAGTAGTCATATGTTTGTGTGTTTGTGTTTACTTCTTTCCCTGCAATAAGATCCCATCGGATGATTTGATGGTCACTTGAGCCAAACAGTTCCCCAACGGTAACATTTTCAATCATATTTTCCTCTGTAGTAAAAACTAGGTCGAGTATGTTTTTGCCTCTGGTGGCTGCTACTACATGTTGAATTAAAAAATTTTCAGTTATGCACTTAACAAAAGGTTTTGACTCTACAAGTGCTTCTGCCATATCCCATTTTATTTCTGGAAAGTTGAAATCCCCCATTAATAATAATTTCCTATCACTTGCCTTTACTATGCTACTAATCAGCTCCTCATGTTCCTCTTTTTGACTTGATGGACATCTATAGCATACTCCAATCACTGTTTTTTCACCCCCACTTTCTATTTCACCCCATACACTTTCATTTTTGTTACCACATGATAAATCCTCTCTGCTCGTTATATTAACAGAATTTATACAGTATAATAAAACACCACCCCCCTTAGCCTTGTCTCCAACTATCCTATCCTTCCTTAACATTGTATATCCCTCTATTTCAAATTCACCATCTGCAATGTCCTCATATGCCCATGATTCTGTTAACCCTATTATATCTGGTTTTTCTTCCTCTACATACAGTTCCAATTCTTCTCTTTTATTAACTATGCTTCTCACATTTGCATAAAAACATTTTAGTTTGCAATTTTGTTGTTTTTCCACTTTTTGCTTTTGCTGCATCATTCTAATGTTTGGTTTTCCACTAATTAATTCCCACTTCTCTGACCCAAACTCTCCCCTTTGACTACATCCTCTATAGCACCCTATTTTGACAGCATGTGTGTGTGTATACAAATTCTATAAACAGTTGGTTTTGACAGTGTGTGTGTGTGTGTATACAAATTCTATAAACAGTTGGTTTTGATAGTCTGTGTGTGTGTATACAAATTCTGTCAACAGTTGGTTTTGACAGTGTGTGTGTGTGTGTACAAATTCTAGAAAAGTTGTCTTAGTGGTAGGAAACATTTCGCCCTGAGGATGGAATGGAGAGACCAGCACTAAGAACATAAGCCAGAAAATGACAGTATAGACAAACTTGGTAGAGATGGACAGATAAAGATCTTCAGACTCAGAACGGGACATTGCAGACTCAAGGTCCACCTCCACAGAATGGATCTCAGAGACACCACCACATGCAATTGTGGAGCACCCAATCAAACACCAGAACATATCCTGCAAGACTGCCCTACTTATACAGACCATAGAGAGGCAGTTTGGCTCGGGGAAGCAACCATGCTCAACAAGCTGTGGGGGATCGGCAAAGACTTGAAACAGAGTCTCCTTCGTGAACCTCACCGGACTACACCATCAGATGATCAAAGAAAATCAGCACAGTACTCAGTACACATGTTGCAATTAGAAGGCATCCACTGTATCACAGTTTTTTTTCAACTGCTGACTTAACTTTTAGAACATTATTATTAGAAAATTTACACATTTTAAAATGCAACATGTATTTTTGTATGATGTTTTGTTGCAGCCATATTTAGACAGTCAGTCATTGGCCAGTAAGAAGATCCAACACTACAGCGAACAAATTAAAAACCCAGACCTTGGGGAATGGGTGAAAAATGAAAGTAAAGAGCAACATTTGTACTGGAGTTGTTTGCTCATGGAAGCTAAGGATGTCATACAGAAGCATTACATTGAGCATAGAGCAGAAATTGTGTCAATATTTCAAGGTCGGAATTTGTTATAAATCTTGTTTGTTCTGAACTGCAGTGGTTAGTGACCCATAGCTGACTACTAGCATCAGGGCCACACCTCCATGTGGTGATCCTGGATAACAGACTGCAACAGAGCAGAATGGCTAAGGAGAAGGGATTGTAGAGGGAAGGCTAAACAGGTACCTACAAATTCTGTCTGAAGTCGGATGTGTTAGACCGAAAAGAGCAAATATTGCAATTAAGCTGTAAACTATGACACAACATATTCCATTCTTCGGACAATATCCTGCTACTTGCAAATCTCTTTTCAGGACTTGGTAGCGGGAGATTGAGAACGAACGAAGAAGAAGTAAAGAGACTAAGATTCCAGTGCTGAAAATCCTGTGTGTCTATCTGTTGGGAGGAAAGACTATGACCACTGCATCTTGCTATTCTTTTTCTTCTCTTTTTTGCTCTATAAGAATTCTAAGGTGACTACTACAGCTTGGTTCCCTTCCCTTGCTAAAGAGATTTGGTGGACTAGGGGTTGTGAGCTTGGCTTATAATACCAACATACCAGGTTCTTCTTCTTCTTCTTCTGCGTACACAGTCAGACAGTAACCATTATTTTTTCGAAAAAAGCAGCGGTCATCCTGAGACTCTCGCCACTACCATACAGCTTGTCTTGCAGTTCCACTGGCAATGGCCACATCTGCTCTCTCTGATCCTGGTATGTCGGGCAGTTCTGCAGCAGATGTTCAGTGGTCATTTTACCAGTACCGCACGGGCATTCGTCGGTACACCCTATCTTCAGTTTGTTGAATAGGTGGTACCTCAGTCTGTTGTGGCCAGTGCGAAGTCTGAAGACAACGACCTGCTCTCTTCGGTTCAACTGGTAATAGGCATCGTTTTTGGTGTAACCAGTATGTTCGGTTTCCCATTTGGACATGTATCTGGCTTTGATAAGCCGTTTTGACTCTTCGTACGTCATGCTGGTATCTGTTTGTGGTAGCCTTGCACCTTCTTTTGCCAGTCTGTCTGCCTCCTCGTTGCCTAGGATGTTGCAGTGTGACGGAACCCACTGCACCACCACCCTTTTTGGTGCGGACTGCTGGCACAGTTTGCAGAGTGCTGCTCTTAAGTCATTAAGCTCAGTGTTCTTCTGGCTTTTTAGCGCTGTGACTACTTCGAGAGCATCTGTCAGCAAGACTATATGGCTCTCATTTTCACTGTGTGTCACCATTTCTTCCACTGCCGCCCTCAGTGCCTCTGCCTCTGCTCTGAAATTGCTTGTGTACTTACCAGTAGCGAATGACAGTGTTATATTTCTGCCATTTGGTAGGTTCAGGAATGCTCCTGCCCCTCCGTTCTGTGTAGTGTTTGTTACAGAACCGTCGGTGTATGCATGGGTCCAGTCCATGCTTGGGTAGCTTTTCGTTATGAAGCTTAGGGTAGTGTCTCTCCTTTCTTTCTCACTCTGGCAGTTTTTGTTTGCAATACCTGGTATATTTTCTACCACCTCTGGAAATATATCCTGCCTCCAAGTAGGTTTTCGTACAGTAGTGATGGGTTTTGGTGTTGTTAGTGCGTTTATGGGATCTTCGTGCATCTTTGCTTTGGCTATTTCTGCAAAGTTTCTCCGCTTCAGTTTCCCATTTCCCAGATTGTTTAGTCTCTGGTACATTGGATGGTCCGTCAGTCTTCGGAGTTTCTCTGACTGCAGCTGGGCTCTGCAGTCTCTTCTATCGGTCATGGATTGCAGTTTTGTAATCTTTTCAAGATACCAGGTTCAAATCACATCAATTACAGACCAGGTATGTCATGGATTTTTTCAGGGCATGATTGCTTCTTCCAGTAACCCAGCTGTAAATGGGTTTGTCAGGGGAACATTTTATAGTTGATGCGGGAGCTACGGAGTTCATGCTCTGTTGTTGGCACTTTCAGTACTGAGCACATATGGGGCGCTCAGGTGCAATGAAGTCAGTTCTATAAACCATTTTCAATTTTTATTTCTGTTTGCTAAAGACCTATATGAGAGCATTTTTGTGCTCTCTTGCAGTGATTCTTCCTGCAATAATTTGTTTGGTAGTTTACAGGTGTGCATGTTGTAAATGTTAAGGATGATTTACACATGTTGCTAGCAACCTCATCATGTAAATCACAGTATTATGGAAAGCACCATGACAGAACACATCAACATTACTTTCATCCAGACTTCCTACATGGAGGCTAAATGCAGTGTGGCTCTGTGCTACTATTGGTTCAGAAAAGTTAAGATGATGATATATATGAATGGGTTTTTTTGGTTAAATTGTAGCTGTAGTGAAGATGATTGTGGCATTTGGTGGTGAAACAAAATTAACATGAGATTAGCATAATTGTATCTGAGGTGTTTATATGGTGATCTAGCCAGATGACACTATGACAGGAAGATATATAATACCAAATATAATACTTAAATTAGTGTGTTGTCATGGAATCTTCTCATTCTTTTCTTGTAATTACATTCAGAAAACATTCCAGCATTGATTTTTGAGTTTTTTTGTGAACTTATCAACAATAGATGCTGTTAAAAGCTACTTGTACTGAATCAAGTTAACTCTTGATGATGTTTCTTTTGTAGCTGGTTACAATGGCTTTTCTTTGATCCTAAGGCATACTTGAGAAGGTGTCCAGCGGTCTTCCTGGCTGTAGTGCAATGTGCCACTTTGCAGTAAGCTCACCAATACGGGAATTCCAACAACAGATAGAAAATGGGATTAAGATGCTGAGCAACGCATGAGCTACAGTGGTCAGCGACCCATAGCTGACTGCTAGTGTCAGGGCCAGCGAACTAGAGCTGCCAAGACCTTTCTACACCTCCAAGAAGTGATCATTGATAACAGGTTGCAGCAGGCAGACTGGCTAAGGAGAAGGGATCGAAGAGGGAATGCTAACTTGGTACTCAAAATATGCTTGCTGAAGTTGGATGTGTTGGACTGAAAGTTGCAAATATCACAGTCCAGCTGTAAACTACGACACAACGTATTCCGTTCTCTGGACTACATTCTGCTACTTAAGCCCTTTCAGGATTGAGAACAAACGAAGCCAAGCCAAGAAAGAACATAATGTTGCAACTACATCTGATTGGAAGAGCAAATTTTCTTCTTGTTTCAGAACTAATTGAGCAGATGAAGATAGATAGAAACAGATTTGGAGCTGGTGCATATGACTTGGTTGCTGCTGGCAGAGAACTTCTGTAAGTGTTTTCTTCATTATTCACATTTATTTATTTATTGTCATGAGTTAGTTTTCTTTGAAGGAGATGTTGAATCTTGCCTGTTTCCCCTGATTTACAAATGTTATCGTGTTTTAAGGATTTACATACATAATTAATTTATGTTTGACCACATCTTCTTTTGTTTCTTGGGTCAGTGACCGATGTCTCACAATGCAGCCAGAGACCATCACTTCTTCCTCAGTGTTTGTCCTGAAAAGGAGGTTTGTGGCATTTTGTAGTTTACAGCAAGGCCGCAATTAATGTGCCTTTCAGCCTGACACATCCAATTGTAGCCAGGTATTTGCCTTCCTTCTTCAGTCTATAACCTCTTAGGCAGGCTGCATGGTTACAGTATGTTTTCAGGACTGCCACTTGGAGATGGAATAGGGTCTTGGTTTGTTATATGTCACTGGCCATGATGCAAGCAACCAGCTGAGTTGCTGGCTGCTGTCAACTCATTCGCTGCTGCATCCAGACAATCACATCTGATGGCATCTCTCAACACAGCAATAAACTCCCTCCACTTCACTCTGTTGGCAACCATATTTCTTATAGTGTCCAAGTTCTGGTTAAAGAGTTTCATTTAGGCTAATTCCATGTGAGTCAGGCTGTAATACTTATTCAGACTGTTACAAGCATGGGGTCTAACAATGCAAGATCTGATTTCATTTCTGTATGTCCGAAATGGAACTTGGCAGTGTTCTCTCATGAAAATAAGATTAGACTGCTCAACAACGCCAATGTAAAGTCTGTCCTGCTCTATAGTTCTGAAACATGGCAAGAATAAGTATCATAAACCAAAATTGCAGAACTTCATCAGTTGATTTCTGTCACAAACTGCTTATCAGATGACCAAATACTAGGTGTGTTCAAATGAAACCGGATCTAACTGCACCAAGTGAACATAAGTACGATGCGTATGATGACGTCACTTCAGGTGTAAACAGCACATACCAACTGTCAAGTTTGCAAAATTTCTTTATCCTCCGACTCATAGTTTCCTCTGCAGACCGTTGAAAATATGGCGGCTGTGATACGGAATCTATCCAGAGTTGATCAGCAAGCGGTGATTCTGTTTATAACAGCTGAAAGATGTCAACCATTTGAACTGTCCCAAGCGACACAGCAAATTCCTCTGCTAGCGAACGTAAGCTCCGGCGACGGTCCACCCGAATTTGCTGCATCAATTTTGGTGATGGCATCTTTTGACGCAACAATCTGCGCCTGACTTGGTCTCGGGAGATCTTTCATTAACTCACGTCATTCTTTAAACATCATTGTCCGGTTCTTCACTGTTGTCTTCGACACACTTTTGTTACCATACACTGCCTGCATTTTACAATGAATGTCAACTGGTCGACATCCTTCGGCTGTTAAAAACCAAATCACCGCTTGCTTAGCTACTGAATTGAAAAACAGGCTGTGGCAGAATTAAATTTAGGTCCCATTTTCCCATTTGCAGGTGTATGTACAAATTTAGCTGCAGTTTTCTTAATTATTCACATATTTTTATGAATGATATACAATTTTGTAGGTAAATGAATGTTCTCTAAGATAGATCTAAAACAATTGTGTGTTATTTTTTAGTAGGAAATTTGTAAATGGTAAATTATTATTTACAACAGAAAAGCATTACAAAATTATAAAAAAAAGTGACAACTCACCTTAAATTTTTGAATGTCCAAAACATTTAATGTCTTTTACTTGGTGATTATCACAAAGTATATCCAACAATAAGAAAAACAAATCCAAGAACACAGAAATTGGATAATATTTACACTTCTAATAGCTAATGTAACCACATGTAGGCCAGATCAGAAAAAATTAAACATTTTTTGAAAAATAAACATTTGAAGAAATGCGTCCTTACGCTCTTAGCCACACTACATGAGTGCAACCTGTGTCCAGGACTGCAACTTGCAGGAGGAATGTGGTAGTGTTCATTCATTTGGTCAATGAGTCTTCACCAACCGACTAGACAGAGGGCAGTCCTACAAAACATGCTATGCAGTTTTGTTTGCTCAGTTCACACGTGCACAGTGGTGAAGCAGACAAATGAAGCATGTGCATGTGTTTGCTTAATCTGGTATGCCCTTAACTGAAGCGAAGAATGGTGATCTATGCCTGCCGATCAAGAGTGTGGTAGTCACTGTCGTCTCTTCTAACAGCTTGGATAGATTTCTTTTTCTCAAAATGTATTATTCCACTGTCTCCCTGTTGACATTCTCCTTTACCTTCTGCCAGCCTGTCTGGTATGAATCCCGTCGCGTCTAATTTGGCAGACACGGCTTGTTTTCTGTCGGTGCGGTCGCTCTCAGCGTGCGTAAAGTAATGGCAACCTACCGTACTGCACACCTGCCAAGAACCGTATAGCAATCAAATAGGTTGATGGTTGTAAGAAGCGACTTTCTGCAAAGGACATGGTATTTACATTTTGTCTACTTTTTCATTCCTGGCTAAACCACAATGGCATAGTAAACACTGAAGTATGGGTTCGTTTACTGGTAACTACCCTACTTAGATCATTACTCATATGTGAGACAGTTTACTGCCCTTAAAAGTTAGCAGTACAGATAATGTGTCTGTGAAAACAACTACCTGATGGCAGTCAGCATTGCTGTTATTTATCAATGTTTGTTCCTTATTGTCAAAGTGCATAACAACTTCTGCATTCTTTTGTTCTCACAGATGCAGTAACGGACAGCGACATATCATCCCTTACTACACTGCCAAGAGAAATTACTATATGACTAGATCACACCCTGCCAACAATAATATGTGCGGCTGTTGTGCCATAACTCGTTTGTCTAATAACTATTGTTGCAACGTTTGCAATGCCTCAAAACGAGGTTGCTGAATCTCAGCTCGTGTGTGCTTGGTTTTATAAAAATTAGAATCTTGAATAATTTACAAGATAATTACCATAAACTGAAATTGACATATGTATCATGTGGAGTTTAAATTTATTTATTGTCTAGGAGTACACATCGTTTTTTGCTAATTGTTGTGCCTGGCCAAAAAGCAGAGAAAACATGGGCTTTAAAAACAAAGGTGCAGATGACCAAACGCACCAACAGGCCCCAACTATTGCAACCCCACAATACAACATATGATTGTTATCTAATAGAGTGTATCATTCAATCTTATATTATTATGTGGTGTGAAGGAAATTAGGTGTTTAATTAAGTTTTTAACATCCAGTTAATGCATAGGACTATGTAATGATAACTAAATAACTAAAAAAGTTTTAAACAGATTTACATTAAAAAAACAGTAACAAGTAAACAAGCATGTACACTACACATGCTTAGACTTTTAAAAGCCTTTATCAAAGACTAAACAAAAGAAAGCATAGAAAATTAAATAGCAAACTAGGTAAAAAATAACAAAAAAATATCAAATTGAAAACCAATTAAAATTATCATGCCGCAGCAAAATAATTAAATAAATTTGATCTAGAATTATAAATGAATGAAAAAGATATCATAAAGGACATTTTTTTAATGTAAACTTTTACGCAAATCAAAGCTCATTGCTACAGACATGGCCAGCCTTAATGTGTGTGGGACACATTGGAGTATGTTGCGAGTCAAATTCATCTGAATAATGTTTCCCTTTTAAAACTCAATATTATCCCTTTAGTGTTTTAAAATAATTGAACAAATAAAGTAACTTTTAAAATGTTAACTATTAATCATGATATTACTACAACACTTTCCTGCAAATCAATGCGCTAGATTAAATGAGTCAATATTGATGAGGATAGAAAATGTGATGTTCTTAAAATCAATTCACTAACTACACTTCTAAAACTTTTTTCTTGATTTCATTTTTTATGTTTTCTCTCCTTTTCCTTCATGCCATGCATGGGACCCCTGAAAGTGTGAGGCCAAATTGGTCCATTCAGCCTACACCTGAACGCGAATGTAGACAGATCATCTTATTTATCAAACGCTACGTATAGTGAAGTTTTTTTGTGGTGGAAATATCAAAATAGCTATTTGTCATCTGTTTCGAAGTAGGTAATATGATCTTTACTATTTTATCTATTGAAATATAAGGTGTCTGAGAACAAAAATTACTAAATATAGGGAAGATCTCAATATTTATATATAAGAATAGTAAGGGATATGGAATATAGCATGATTGTACTGTCCAGACTCTGATGCTACATAATACAAAATTGTGACAGTATGTTTTTTTGGTAAAGACTATCAAACAAAATTATATTTAATTCAAAATGATGCTTGCAAAGAGTAATTTTATATCAACCTGTAAAGTGCACTGCTTTACACTCAAAATTTATATTTTGACAAAATTTATATTAGTCTCCATTTAAAAAATAACACAGTATTTCTTTCCTTTGAAATTTAGACGCATTGATTAATTTTATATGATACAGAGCTAACATGGTGTCCATTATTTTTTTGCCTCAACTATCCAGGAAATGTTAATTTTACATAAATTGTTTTTTTGGTGCTGGCACTGACAAATTATTTAATGAATATTTCAGAATTTTTTTAAACGTGTATAATTTATTGATATTCAGAGTCTCAAACAGCAAAAAGGAAAAGTGTTGGTAATCATTTACAATTTCTGAAGTCGGATATAATAAAATTTGTTCCAAAATTTCAGAGAAAATGCAAAAAATCATCCAAATTCAGAAACAGACCCAGCTGTGTAATCTCACAGCTATTTTATAGTGAATAGGATGGCAAAATCAACTGTAAGGAGTTATGTTCATTTTTTAACTTGGATATGAAGTGTGTTCTTATTGTAACATGACATGAAGCTGGAGTGTATTAAAAGAGTATTATCCTCACATAATAGCAATAATGCTAAGTTTGTAATTCCTTATCATCTTCATCATTAATGCTTGTCTAACAGCATGCAGAAGAAAGGCAATACCACAACATGCACTGCAATATGTGGTAAGATGTTAAAAACTTCCCGGTACTAAGTCTCAATTTAGTTTTTCCAATGTGATAAGCAGTTTCTTTCCACTTCAACTTGCCTTCCCTAACTGTAAGAAGTAACAGTAATCCACCTTGGCAGCCAGGACCTGTTGCACTGGCCATCTATGACCATAGTTGATGGCAGAGTCCAAGATAGCATGCAGGACGGGCGATGTGTTTTTGCCAGGAGTTGCACAAGTGGCCCTGGGGATGACTTCATGAGGGGTGTATTCTTTTTCCACCCCTGATTTCTAAGGACAGATGTAGAAGCTGAGCTGAGACATCCTGAGAGAGGTGGACAACACGCCAAAGAAAGAGAGGTGGCACAGAAACAGCAAGGAAAAAATGCTCTCAAGTTATGTTCATCGAGATACCTCGATGTTAGTGACTAGGTCTTGCCAGTGAACTCCATGGATGCTTCTTCGTAGACTGTCAGACATCAACTTGAATTTGTTCAAAGAAAGCAACGGTCATCCTGAGGCTGTCAACACTGCCATAGAGACTATCTAGTGTTGGTACTGGTGATGGCCACATGTGCTTTTTCTGGTCCTCGCATGTCGGGTAATTTTGTAGCAGATGTTCAGGGGTCATTTTCCCAGTACCACAGGTGCATTTGCCAGTAGTACATATCTTCAGTTTATTAAATAGATGGTACATCAGTCTGTTGTGGCCTGTGCGGAGTCTGAAGACCACCACCTGCTCTCTTCTGTTCAACTGGTAATAATAATAATTTTGTTGTGTAGGCAGTATGCTCTGTTTCCCATTTGTCTGTATTTCACCCTTACAAACCTTTTGGATTCTTCGTAGGGCACACTAGAATTTGGTTGTGGTAACCTTCCACCTTCTTTTGCCAGTCTGTCTGCCTTCTCATTGCCTTGAATGTTACAGTGGGATGGAACCCACTGCACCACGACTATTTTGGTTGGGGACTGCTGGCATAGTTGACAGAGTACTGATCTTAGCTCATTTAGGTCTGAATTTTTCTGACTCTTTAGTGATGTAACCATGGGCATCTGTAAAAAATACTATCTGGCTTTCATTGCTTTCGCCTGTCAGCATTGCTTCTACTGTAGCTATCAATGCCTCTGCTCTATAATTACTTGAAAATTGTCCCATTGCCACTGTGTTATCTTTCAACCGCATTTAGGCTCAGAAATACAAACGCCCCCTCCTCTTCATTTTCTGTTGCGGTTGTTGCAGAACCATCGGATCAGTGTATACATAGGTCCAGTCAGTGCTTTGGTAGTTTTTCTCTATGTATCAGGTTTATGTCTCTTCTTTCCTTTTCAGTCTGGCTGTTCTTGTATTCGAAACCTGGTGTACTTTCTATCACCTCTGGAAGGATCTGCTGCGTCTACACGGGTTTGTGTTCAGTAGTGATGGGCTTTGGTGTTGATATGGCATTCAAAGGGTCTTCTCTCATCTTTGTTTTTTGTTATTTCTACAAAATTTCTCTGCTTTAGTCTCCCTCTTTCAAATCCATTAAGTCCCTGGTGCATTGGATGGTCTGCCAGTCTTCTTAGTTTCTCTGCTTGCTGCTGGGCTCTGCTGTCTCTTCTATCGTTCATTGATTGTAGATTTGTAATCTTCTCAAGTTCTACAATTGGCGTTGACTTCATGCCTCTTGTTTTAATTCTCATGACTTGGTTTTGAAGTCTGTTGATTTTTATCAAAGTTCGACTTTGCTGATGTTGCCCATACCACAATGCCAAATTCGAGAACTGGTCTCACTCTTCCAGTATACAGTTTCTTTAGTATTCTCTCATCTCCTCCCCAGCTTGTACCAGCAAGTTTTGTGGTTTCCATTCTTTGACTAGCTCTCATTCAGTTTTTCTCGTTCTGAGTTTTCCATGTCATGTGCCGATCAAATGTGATGCCCAAGCAGTTTGAGTTGTCGTTCAGCTGCAGACATTTGCCATCGAGACTTATTTTGGTGTTCTGTGGATTATTTGAGGGGGAGAATATCATTCTTGTTGTTTTTTCTTCATTTATTTTGACCAGCCATGATTTCGACCACTCCTCCAACGATGTTAGGGCCTGCTGCATCTGATTGCTTGCTGTAGTGAGGTTTTCTTCAGAAGTCCACAAAGCCAAATCATCTGCAAACATGGAGCTGTGGACTCTTTTTGATATATTCTCTATTATGTTGTTTATAAATACAAGAAAAAGTGTGGGTGACAGTACTCCCCCTTGGGATACTCCCTGCTCCAGTGTCACCTTTTTTGTTCATCTGCCCTTGTACTTGAACTCTGGCTGTTCTGTTTTTGAGGTAGTGACTGATCCATCTGTACATTTTTCCAGATACTTCGCTTCTTCGTAGCTTGACTTAAGTCTCTCTTTCCCTACCTTGTCAAATGCTTTCTTTAGATCCACCCAAACCCCTACTGTTTGCTTTTTCTCTTGGTAAGCATCCTCTATTTCCTGCGCTATGAGAGTGGTCTGGACCTTAGTGGATTTAAGTTGTCTAAATCCTGCTTGCTACGGAATTAATATGTGCTTTGCTTCCAGGTGCCATATCAATCTGGTGTTTATCATGCACTCCATAAGTTCAACCTACACAGCTCAGTAGACTGATAGATCTGTATTTACTTGGATCTGATTTATCTTTATCTTTCTTTGAAACTGGTTTAAGTATAGCATCTTTCCGTGCCTGCAGTATAATCCCGTTTTTCCAGCAATGGTTTAGGACTAACAGTAACTTCATCTTTGCTGTTTGACCCAAACCCATTAGCATTTCATTTGTTACCCCATCTTTTCCTGGTGATTTCTTTTTTAACTCCAAGGATACAACATTGGTTGCGCATGTGGAAGACCTTGAGACACTTCTGTTCTCCCTGTAAGACCATCCAGATCTTGGATCCATGCAACAGGATTAGAATGACACAAAATCTATATAAGTGTAGCTTAGTTTCATTGTAGGTCAGGTAATCATTTACAGCTAGGTAAAAATGGAGTGTGTGAAGACCAGGGATTTAAACCTATCCCTCTGCCATAAGAGATAAATGAAATTTCATTACTATCACCTGAACTGTCATTATCTAATGGGTGGCAAAAGAAAAGACAACCTAAAGCAACCTGGCAGAGACAAAGAAAAGACATAATTAATATCATAAACCAGAGCTAGAGCCCCATACAAAGATTGGCAGCAAAAAGACCAAAGTCAAGAGTTTTTCTTTAAACTAACATAACTTTTAATTTATGTTTAATTCACATAGAAAGATCCGTTGACATGCAAAATTACCTGTTCTTTGCTTGCTCAATACCCAAAGACCTAGGACAGACTTCAAAATGAAAAGATTATAAAAGTACTAAGTGAATTCAATGCCTCTGAAAAAGATCTGGCATTTCTAAATAATATATAAAGTTAGAGTGGATACCGAAATCAATAAGACCCCATTTAATGTAAACTGTGAAACAGCCAACATGAATCAAAAAAGAACTAAATAAGCACAAGAAAAAGAGGATAAAGATATATAAGGAACAATAATAGTACACAAAATTAGCATTAATTATAAAGATTAAGCAGTGTTATTGGACCAAATAAACAAGAATTACAGAAATGATGGACACGATTACCTTTTTTAAATGCTTTCTGAAACGCTAAAACATAAAAAAATGAAAAAAAAAGGTAATGTCTGATCAAAGATGAATAATATCTAAGTAAAGACATTCAGATACTAACATTGCAAGATATAAAACACAATAAACAAAGATACATTGGTATTTCTTGTTAATCCAACAAATATAAAACCTTGATTCAGTTATTAAGAAATTAAGGTCAAATATGAAAATAAATATTGTCATATTTATTGCATGACAGGTCAATTTGTTGTTGAAAAGCTAAAATAATTATCACTGATGAAAAATGAAAGTGTCCAATAACAGTTTTTAAAATCAACATAGTTATAAAGTAAATACAAGTTCTGAACTAGACCATCATACACTTCTTCTTCATTTACTGATTGCAGACTATATTAAAGATCAGATACTAAGTATTGTCCAAGTTCTTTCTGCCATGATGAAATTGAAAGATCACAGAAGTTCAGAAGATTAGCAATTTTTATGGGGACTCCCACGATAGCCAGATATTTGTTGAGGTAAATGCCAAATTTCTGTCTTAGAGAAATACAACAGCAATCTATTAATGGTCTAGGTTGGCTTACAAGGCTCTTTATTTTGTCTATCAACTCATTACTGTCTGTGGGGAATCTTTGCTGTTGGATCCACTCAAAGTTATCATCAAGACCATAACCAGCACGCAGAATCATTAGAGCAATGTTGATGTGCCCTTCCTCTAGGCAAACTTGTAGACCTGAGCCAAAGTGGCAGACAAGAGCTATAGGTTTACCTAGGCTGAGAAACAGCTAGACAATGCTCTCGTGACCTTTCAGCAAAGCAAACCATAAAGGTGTGATGTCATTGAACGATTGTCTGCAATTTTCAATGAAGTGATGTTCTACCATATCCACCTTGTGTTTCAGTAGAGTGTAGGTTGTATTTAAGTCACCTAAATAGGCTGCCATATGGAGGGCTGTCACCTGGACATCACAGTTAGAGCACACACTAATTACTGAAGCACGCCAGAATGTGCCAATTGAAGGACGCTCGCAAAGTGCCTCTGCTTTCAATAATTTGTTAAAAATGGCCGGCCTCTTTAACATTACAGAACAAAGTAATGGTGTCACAGTGTGTCCACAGCCTGGAGAGCACAGAAAATAACAGAATTCAATTCTAAACCTTTTTGTGAACAATTTCTGAAATGTGCAGAAATAGCTTCTGTAATTTTTTTGGTCATTTGTTGGTGCTACAAATTTTATGACACTAAAAATAATAGTAATTCAGTTCTTCAGTTCAATTATGCATTGCAAAGTGAAGATGGTAGCTCTGACAGAAAAACAATGAAAAAGAGGATAAAGTCAAAGAAGAAGAAAAAAATTGTAAAAGGTTTTATTATTTGTAAATTATTGTAAGGAAACATTTATTCAAATTCGTATTTAAAGTGCATAATAATCAATCAGTTATCATTTTGCTGTATTTTTTTCCAATTAACCCAAAATCAAAGTTTTCCATTATTTAAATCACCATTGCTTTAAGCCTGTCAAATAATCAGCTCTTTACTGTAACTGAAATAAGGGGGTTACATTTCTTAAACATCACACTTAATTCTTACTTACTACTGAATCAACAGAAGACACAATTTTTGGAAACCACTTTCACTTTTTTATGTGTTTGCATTATTTGCCAAATTGACAGAATAATATAGAATTATATGCTGCATTGTCAAAACATTGAACTTGATGGGTAAATTATTGTAAAAAAATGTGAGAGTAGTGTATAAAATATCTATAAGGTTTCAGTGATCTCATGTGCGTCACTTTTCAGAAAGAAAGAATAAGGCCACTACAGCCTGCTATCCTTACCATCATCATCAAGTGCCCTTGTCAGTTGTTATTGGAGATCATGAATCTCCATTTATCTTATTACGTGTATTGTTTATCACTTCCTACATTGGGCATCTCCTATACCATTCCTTCAAGCTGTCCAATATTTTCTCTCTTTGCCTCTCTCTGTCCCTGCGATTCTGCCTGTTGTCCCCACATGTTCCAACCCGCCTCGTCTTATGACATGTCCAAAAAAGGATGACTGCCTTATCTTGATTTTTGCCCTAAGCTGTCTTTGTGTCTGTGCTTCTTTATGTACCATGTTATTAGCTTTCTTTGCTTTTCATTGAATTCTCAATATTCTTCTGTAAAATCACATTTACATTGCCTTCAATGATTTATGTGCTTGCCTGCTGATTGTCCATGATTCACTGCTGCATGTCAGTATTGGTTCAACATAGCATCTAAGAGCTGTCTTCCTTAATTCCAGTCATAGGGTTTTGTTGCACAAGATTCCCCTCATAAGTGCATCTGCCATCAGATCTTATATGTGTGCCCAAGTATTGACATGTGTGTACTTATCTTAGTTCCACCTTCTATGCATGTCATAAAGGATGATGGGACCTTTGTGCTTGAACTAAAATAAAATACAGTCCAATTCATGGAATTGCACAACTCGCAATTCACACAGTCTAAAAGACTGCAGGGTGTAGAGCAGCCATTCATTTTTTAAAAGAAAGCTTTAGGAACAATACCTCAAATATGACATAGAGCAAAATTATGTGAATAACTAAATTTCCAGGGTATAGGAAAAAGACAAAAGAAAAACAAGAACAGGACTGGCAATATCAAATTTGTAAATGCTACATACATTATTTCAGCTAGACCACTACTGTTGTGGTCTCATGCATCTGTTCGGGGGACGGCATGGGCTAGTGGTTAAGTGACACGGCTCACAACTCGGAGGTGCTGGGTTCGATCTCCATCACAGCACCGGTCGTTACCCCAGGGAAGCAAACCCTTAGAAAATGCAGGAGTAAACAGACCCTTTCATAAAATGCATTCCAAAGTCAGATGCACTGGGCTGACAGGTGTAAAATAAAAACCGCAGTGCAACGCACACCACCTTGAAGAATAGGGAAATAAGGTGAAAGCTATTTATATATCATTACAAAAATTTAAAAAACATCTGTTCAAGTGAAAAGTGATGAATGATAATGTATATTTCCTTCAAATCTATTTTTATCTATCAGTTGCTGATACTGATTCTACTAACAAAATAAACTTTTTACATTATCATAATTATTATAAGAGTAGTTCAACTGCACATTTAATGTGTGCAATTTTTAATTCATTATTTTTGGTGTTTACAGATAATAAATTTTTTTTAATTATCAGTCTCCTGTACCATTAAAAATGAAAATGTTTTACTGGAATAAGATTTTGGATTTCTTTCTTAAACAATGAATATTTGTCCAGGAGACTTTTAAATAATTTGTGTTCTAAAATATATTTGTGGGGGCTTCAAATAAAATCCTTAAAATGTGATAGAAATTTAAAACTCCATGTCACTGTCATGTAGGTTAATAGTATCACTGCTGATGACTTCAAGAGTCTCCCACAGGTACAGTGCAGGCAAACCACATGATGTCATAGTAGCCATTTAGAGGTGGCTGACCAACTTGTGAAATACACCAAAGAGACGCAGCATTCTGTTATTTGTTTTTGAGTAGTGAAGGAGTGAAAACTATTTAACTTAACTTCTAACTTAACATCTTTATGCTAGTTTAGAAGACTCTGCAGAGTCTGTATACAACCAGTTTCATTTACATTTTCCTTGCTCTAAAAGCTATGCGCATCCAATTTATTCTCCTCTACTTCCTGTGGCAATGCATTCCAAGCATTCACGACTCTCTAACTAAAATATTAATCACAAATTTATCACAAATTAAGGTTCAGTGATGTAATGCATGCCTGTCACTTCAATAAGTGAACCAGTGGAGTAAGACTATCTGAAATGGCTGAGTTCTGTGACACATTGTTATTGACTGGATCAGACATACCAAATAGTGACACCAGAGTTGATTCCAGCACTTTGTGATGAAAATTAGCACAGCAAATATGAATAAAATAGCCGCATTTCTGGACGTCAGTCAAGGTTCATCATCCAGTTCCACAAAGTATCTGCAAAGTTAACTCCAGAATTGAAACAAAGTTGTAGTACATGAGTGGCTACAAATGCGACCAACATGCCTTTTTTTTAAACTCCTGTTATTTGTAGGTGCTAGACAAAATGTATATGTAAAGGAAACTATGCTGAAAAATGATAGTTGTGTGAACTTTTTCTTAATAAATTTTGAAGAAGAAAAAAATGCAAGGTTTTCATTTGAAGCACCCTGAGGTTTTAAAATGCATATCTTATTACAAATAAGTAGACCTAACCTTTTGAGAATATGAAGTGTGTAGTAGTTTTGATATACACTGCCCTTTCTTTCAGATATGTAGGGTCACTGCAAAGATATCCAGAAAATATGGATGCTGCATCTTCATTAACATCCACATTATTGTCTATCAAAAGTTGAACCACATCAGGGAGGACCATCACCACAGCTGTGACTAGCGCAGAGCATCCATCAGCATCAAGGCTAGCATTAATGTTAACGCCATGATCAACTAGGACCTTCACAATTTCCATGGCATCTGAAGTGAAAGAGGTTTACTGATATGCATATCATACTGTTCAGCATAAAGAGATATTTTTGTTAAACTAGATCAGTAGCATTAAAGATAGCACATTTCAAGTCACAAACACGTTGATCTACAAACAGCAACAGTTAAATGTGGCAACAATCTGAATTATAAGTGAGAAAAAAAAGCAAAGAATTATTAAAATTTTACTAAACTGGGAACCAAGGTTGACAGCAATATTTATGTCCTGCTATCAGCATGCTACAGTTCATCTACCTATTAAATAGAGAGGGCAAAGAAGGTCATACAACCTAAACATTATGAATACCCTGCATAATGAAGTATCTAACACTTCATTTTCTACATCAGTATATGTTATGAAATACCTTTACTATTGACACATTGGTTTGGATAATACAAAAAATGTGTCACTTTGCTCAAAAAACATGTAAAAGTGATAAATACAATTATTTGTAGCAAGTGAGACTAAATTACAACTTAATTTTAAATGGTTATTTAAGCTTGGTTTAATGTTTTAGCCCAGCAATTTAGTACATATTAGAGGTTAACATCTACAATGAGACCATTAATAATATGAATCTTATCTTGGGAATAAATGTATGACATAAATGTGTCTTATGAGTCATCTTACAAAGAAAATGGAATTGTATAAGACAACTTATTTTCTAACATTGCAACAAAGACCATGTTCTAGAAACTCCTATGTATAAAATAAATAAAATAGAGAAACTCCAAAACATATGAAGAAGAGAACATAAAGAGCAGATATTCAATGATACAAGGGGCATTCAGGTCAAACAAAGACTTTATTTTTGTAATGAAAAAAAAAAATCTTTCAAGTAGTCAAAATGCCATTAATTTTTTTATATAATCTACTGCAATGTTTATGCACTTATCCCAGTGTTTAAGTAATGCTTGAAAAGTTTCAGTGTAGAAAAGTTTGTCAGAATGTCGGAACTAATCCAGGACAGTCTGTTTCACTTCGTTATCAGTCCTGAAATGTTGACCTTCCAGGAATTCTTTTAGAAGTTTAAACAGGTGGAAAAGAGGTTTAAACAGGTGGAAATCACTTGGAGCAAGGTCTGGGTTTAAGGTGGATGTGGCAATACCTCCCAGCTGAGTTGCTGCAGATGGCACATAGTGCGGTGAGCAGTATGAGGTTGAGCAGTATCTTGCAGGAGCAAGACGGTATCATCACTCACAGATGTACGGCAGTCTATAAAACGTTTACGCCATTCAAATGTCTTATTGCGGCTGAGTGTCTCATCACCGTATTGTTATTTCAGTCTTCTATAAATTTCCACAGATTTCACACATTTTTTTACAAGAGACTCATCACAACACGCTGTTCCATGCAAGCACCAACAGTGTTGTCTGCCATTTGTATTTATCTGTCAAGTTACTGGGCCATGGCAAGTGGGTCACCTAGGAGTAATAGGACTTAAGTGTTCCAAACTAATGATAGTAGTTCCAGTATACTATCACCCATTCAGGTGGAACTAGAAGAAAAATTCCTGGTTTGATTTAAATGCCCCTCGTATATTATATTAGAGATATCCTGTTAATGGCCTAAGTATCATATGACATGTTGTTGTTGTTATCCGATAGGTGCTTAGCAAGCCTGCTATTGGCAGCCCAATGCCATTCTTATATAGATACAGGTCTTCTTCAGTTCAAATGACATAAATAGATTGATCTGCCAACTTACAGGAATTGAAATTTTCAGGAAAGGCATGGTAGAGAACACTCTGTCCTTGCTTGTCTCTTGCTTCGAGTTTTGCACCACTGCCAATTAAAGATGCCACAGTGACCAGATCTTGTTCAATCACAGCTTTCATCAAGTCTTAATGGCCAGTTTTAGATGTTTGACGGGACAGCATGATTAACCCTGAACATTAATTTAGAAAAAGTAAATATAATAGATTATCTGACATAATTAAAACTTCTCTGTAAAAATATGAATTTAAAAATTATAATTGGAAATACAGTGCTATAAAATTAAGCCTTTATTCACGGGATCAATAAACTTGATGAAATTTCAATTAATTTGTTTCAATTTAAGTAATATTAATACCTTGTACAGAAATAACAATTTTAAAGTTTTGAATCTGTACAAGAAAAACTAAGGTTTCATGAGAAAAAAAAAATGTTTCAGAATATACTTGTATCTGTCAAAGAAAGTATCTGTTATGGCTGTGTTGGGAAAGAAACAAATTTAATAAGTTGAAACATACTCGTATATCTCAAAATAAGTAAAAGAGAAATAAGTATAAAAATTAAGATAGCTGTATACAATTTAATCTATGTACCAGCTTTGACTTATGGATGGGAATCATGGACAATGACTACAGTCCAGAAAAGCCAGCTCCAAGTCACTGAAATAAGATATCTGAGAAAAGTGGACCAAATAACAAGCAGAGATAAGGTATGCAAGAAGAGACAAGATATGCAATCAGACAATATGGCACGATCTCGAAACCCAGTTCTTATAGGCTCATATGGGGCAATCTCAACTTTAGTGGTGTTGCCATATTTGCAAAATAGAATAAGATTGGCTACCATAACAGTCATTAGAAGCAAGAATGAACCCCGAGAATGACCAAAATTCACTGTGATGACAATATAAGACAATCTATAAGAGACAAAGAACTAAACTTGAGCCAGGTCAAGAGGACAACAGTGGATAGAATAGTCTAGTGCTCTTACTAGAAAAGTTCTACACCCCAAGGTAAAAAGTGAACGACTGCATAAGTAAGTATTTCAAATTAAGAAACCATGAACTCCAATTATAAATCGCAAAACAGCACCAGATTTATGACAGTAAATTCAACACAGTTGATTCATAAAAAACAGAAATTATAAAATAGCTCTTTCTAGTAACTTCAAACATGGATGTGTGGGTGGTTTAAAGTTCTACTGACTATTATCAGTTCAGTTTACTCAGAGGGGACGGCGTGGCCTATTGGTTAAGTGACACGGCTCACAACCAGAAGGTGCTGGGTTCGATCTCCATCACAGCACCGGCCGTTACCCCGGGGAAGCAAACCCTTAGAAAATGCAGGAGGAAGCAGACCCTTACATAAAATGCATGCTGAAGTCGGATGCACTGGGCTGACAGGCGCACAATAAAAATGCAGTGCAACGCACACCGCCTTGGGGATTAGAGAAATAAGGCGAACGCAAAAAAAAAAGACAAAATGTTATGATGCTTTAGAAAAGTTGCTAATATAAATTTAAGACAGGGCTACAAATATTGAAACCTGGAAGTTGATTGGATACAAAAATTGAAATTAAAGAACTATCAAAGACTGAGACATTTACATACTTGGGAGACAGTTATGCCAGATGGTGAAACATATAAATGCATCAACCTCAGAATGAACAAAGCTAGAGTGGTCTGCCAGCTTAAACAACATTTTGAAATCTTTCCAGTACAGGAACTAGAAATCTACAAGAGTATTACTTTCTGTGTTCGGTACAATGCTGACTGCTGGAAGGCAACATCAAAATAAATCTCAAAATTGTCATCTTTCCACACCCCCTGATTAAGTGAGCTTCATCAAATTTTCTCGATAAACACCATCACCAACCAAGAACTGCTTCCCTATAGCAACAAAGAAGATTAGCAAACCATCACAACCGACCATAGGCATGTCCAAAGAAGAGATACCGATATCATCCCCAGACTGCCATGCCATAAACCCCAGAATAAATCCCAGAGCGGTAGTAACACTCAAGTAACACTAGGCCTAGTCGTTTTGATACTTTGTAGAAAGGTAAATACCAGCGACATTTGTTTGTTCCTTTTTTGGCGTTGCTTTAAGAAGTATATATTTTATTAGGTATTAATATAACTTATTGGCTAACGGAAATAAATAGCAAAATTAGTATGGCCACTAAGACGAGACGAACTGCTGCGAGGAAAGGCCAAGTCAGATTATGTGTTTGTGTGGCGAAAATGTTAGTATTACTACAACGTTGGAAGATGAAGGAACCGTTTTATGTAGGATATGTATAGTTGAAGAGAGGCAGGCACGAATGGAGTGCAATATAAGGGAAAATGAGAAGAGATTAGAGGAGATAGAAAAGAGGCAGATGGAAATAGAAGGGAAACAAGTGAAAATAAAGGAAATTTTAAAGAAGCTGCAGTCAAGGTGTAGTCAAGGAAGTAAGGGAGATTTGAGTGAGGAAACAGCTCACAGGGCAGAGAGCTTTGGAGAGAAGTATGCACATATAGGTGAGGGGTCAGTTTTGGTAGTAGGAGATTCAATGGTGAGAGAGGTTGGCAGACATTTGTCTAAACAACACAACATGTTTGAAAGAATGGATATTGGCGGAGCAAAAATAGAAGACATAGAGGGGAGAATAGAGAGGTTAGATGACAAAGGAAACAGTCATGTGGTAGTATTGGCAGGTAAAAATAATGTAAAGAGAGATGGTACAGAAATAATTGTAGATAAATATAAAAGTCTTATGAGAACACTTAAGGAAAAAAAGTTTAGAAAGGTCACAATGATGGGCATTTTAGACAGAGCAGATGGGTCAGACTATCTAGATAGCAAAATAATAGGTATCAACCTTAGGTTACAGGTGTTGTGTGCGGACATGGGAATGGAATTTATTGATGTTAAAGTAGACAAAAGTAAAATGTTAGATAGGGGAGGTTTACATCTAAATGAGATAGGACAGCATGTTGTAGCAAAGTATATGTTCTATCATTGTGTTAGAAATTTAAACTAGTAAGGCCTATGAAGTATGAGACTAAAGATAGGCCTACAATAGTGTGCTATAGGGGATGTAGTCAAAGGGGTAATTTGGTGTCAGGGAAGTGTGAAATACATAGTAGAAAAGCAAACACTAAAATGATAAAGCAGAAGCAAAAAGAGGAAAACCAACAACATTACAAACTAAAATGTTTTTATGCAAATGTGAGAAGCATAGTAAATAAAAGAGAATAATTGGAACTGTATGTAGAAGAAGAAAAACCAGATATAATAGGGTTAACAGAATCATGGACATATGAGGAGATTGCAGATAGTGAACTTGAAATTGAGGGATATACAATGTTTAGGAAAGATAGGATAATTGGAGACAAGACTAAGGGAGGTGGCGTTTTATTATACTGTATAAATTCTGTTAATATAACGATCAAAGATTATTTATCATGTGGTAACAAAAATGAAAGTGTATGGGGAGAAATAGAAAGTGGGGGTGAAAAAACAGTGATTGGAGTGTGCTATAGATGTCCATCAAGTCAAAAAGAGGAAGATGAGGAGCTGATTAGTAGCATAGCAAAGGCAAGTAAAGGGAAATTATTATTAATGGGAGATTTAAACTATCCAGAAATAAAATGGGATATGGCAGAAGCACTTGTAGAGTCAAAACCTTTTGTTACGTGCATAACTGACAATTTTTTAATTCAACATGTAGAAGCAGCCACCAGAGGCAAAAACATACTCGACCTAGTTTTTACCACAGAGAAAAATATGATTGAAAAAATTACCGTTGGGGAACTGTTTGGCTCAAGTAACCATCAAATCATCCGTTGGGATCTTATTGCAGGGAAAGAAGTAAACATAAACACGCGAACATACGACTACTCTAAGGCAGATGTTAAGAGGATGAAAGAGGCCGCGAACCACATAATCTGGAAAAGATATTATTGTAGGAACAGATGTTGAACAGGAGTGGGAAAGTATTAAAACAGTTCTAGAAACGCTAAAAGAGGAATGTGTTCCATGTAGGGAGGTAAACCCCAAGCGTAAAAAGTGGATAACTAGATTTGTAGTGAAATGTGGAAGAGCAAAAAATAAAGCATGGCAAAAATATATAGAGGCAGGTAAATCAAAAGAAACATATGTAAAATATTTGGACAAGCAGAACATATCTCAGAAAGCGAATAAAACAGCAAAAATAGACTTTTAAAAAAAACTTGCTCAGAGGATCAAGACTGACAGTAAAAGCTTCTTTTCTTATGTTAGAAATAAACAAAGAACGAAAGACAAAGTAGGCCCTCTCATAGACAGTACAGGGAAAATAATAAGTGAGAATAGGGAGGCTGCTAATCTGCTCAATCAGTACTTTGGCACAGTCTTCACAAAAGAGGACTGCTCCGAGATCCCAGAGCCTATAGATATTTTTCAAAGAGACATGGATACAGCGGGATTAAGATCAATCTGTATTACAGAGGAAATGGTTTTTAAAAAATTGGAGGGGTTGAAAGTGAATAAATGTCCAGGTCAAGATGGTATTCACCCAAAATTGCTGTATGAAATTAGAAACCAAATAGCAAAACCATTGGCTATATTATGTTCTCAATCACTTACAAAAGGGATTGTTCCACGGGATTGGAAAGATGCAGGAGTGATCCCCTTATTCAAAAAAGGCAAAAAATCAGATCCGGCAAATTATAGACCGGTGAGTTTAACGAGCATAGTCTGTAAATTGTTAGAGTCAATAATCAAAGAAAACATTGTAATGCATTTAGAAAAATTTAATCTAATTAGAAATAGTCAGCATGGGTTTACTAGAGGGAGATCATGCTTAACAAATCTATTAGAATTCATGGAGGAGGTTACTAAAATCATAGATAAAGGGGAGCCAGTGAATGTTATTTATCTAGACTTTGCAAAGGCCTTTGATAGAGTACCTCATCAAAGATTATTTCGAAAGTTAAAATCACATGGAATAGGTGGCGAAGTTGCCAAATGGATTGAAAATTGGTTAACGGGAAGAAGGCAGAGGGTGGGCATAAATAAGAAGTACTCTGAGTGGAGTGAAGTGAAAAGTGGTGTGCCACAGGGCTCGGTTTTGGGACCAATTTTGTTCTTGATATATATAAATGATTTGGACATTGATATGAGATCCATGATTGCAAAACTATGCAGTAGTGTCTCATCTAAAGCGGAAGTGGATATATTGATGTCGGATTTAGATAAAATTCGAGAATGGTCTGTAAGCTGGCAAATGGAGTTTAATGTAGATAAATGTACAGTCATCCACATGGGTAGATCCAATATGGAACATAATTACAGAATGGGAGAAAACAATATTAGAAAGATAGATAAGGAAAGGGACCTAGGGGTTATAATAGATCATACAGGAAAGGTGAGTGAGCAAGTTAAGGTAGCAGTGAAAAAGGCAAATGCAATGTTAGGTATGATAAAAAGAAATATTAAACATAGGAGCAAGGAAGTGATCGTCAAACTGTATAAAGCTTTAGTTAGACCTAGATTGGAATACTGTGTACAGGTGTGGAGTCCTTATCATAGAGGGGACATAAACATGCTAGAAAGAATACAAAAAAGAGCGACAAAGATGATAGTGGGATTCCAGAATTACAGTTATGAGGAACGACTCAGAAAAACCGGCCTACAGTGTCTCGAAGAGAGAAGAATTCGTGGTGACTTAATACAGGTTTATAAGATGATCAGAAGAATCGGCAAATTAGACTATAACAAGTTTTTTTAAAATACAGCCACCTACAATAACACGAGGGCATAGCTACAAGCTGATTAAAGAGAGGTCCAGGTTAGATATTAGGAAATATTTTTTTAGTCAGAGAGTGGTGTCTGCTTGGAATGCATTGCCAGGGGAGGTAGTGGAGGCAGGGACAATTAATGCATTTAAGAATAAACTGGATGCGCATAGATTTTAGAGCAAGGTGATGTAAATGTAACTGGTTGTATACAGACTCTGCAGGGTCTTCTAAACCAGTATAAGGACGTTAAGTTTAAGTTAAGTTTAAGAATGAAGGCCCAAAAAAGGCTGACCTAACACAAAAGACCATAGAAGCCAAAGTGAAGATCCTGAGCTAAGGTTGGAAGGATAGCTACAGATCAGGGATAAAGTGGAAGAAGCTTGTTGCTGTTCTTAAGGATGTCATCATGCCTGACTGTTCACTTTGCCAGTCATTGATTAAGGATTTTAGGAGTTTATGGGATAAACAATTTGCATTTCAAATAATTATAAATATTAGTATTAGGAATGGTGGTCCGTCCGTGGTGATTTATCTAAGGCTTATAGCAGAGCTCGACAGTACGTCTCGCTGGTGGTCCGACTCTCGCAAAGAGCTTGTGATCGGCAAATGGAAAGCAGGAATCGTTGCCTCGAGGCCCTGCGTTCTCCTACGGAGAAGGGCAGGCCGGCAGGCCAAATTGTCTCTAGTCCCAGTGAAATTCATCGCCGAGGTCGTTGGGATCCGTTCTGCACAGAGCGCTGCCATCCCTCCTCGAGCGAGCCCGGTCGGTCGGTCGTCTGGTGCGTGTGGGAAGCCCCTGTCAGGCGGTCCTAGGTCGACGGAGTGAGGGACGGGTGGAACAACCGTCCGTCCGTCCCGTCAGTCGGTCCCTGCGGCCGTCCCAGTGAGGCTTTTTACACACCCTTCCTCTGCCGACCGGTGTGTGCTGTACGTACGTCTCCGACAGATATCTGGTTGATCCTGCCAGTAGTCATATGCTTGTCTCAAAGATTAAGCCATGCATGTTTAAGTTCACACTGTCTCACGGTGAAACCGCGAATGGCTCATTAAATCAGTCGAGGTTCCTTAGATGACACGATTCTACTTGGATAACTGTGGCAATTCTAGAGCTAATACATGCTTACCAAGCTCCAACCCTCGCGGAAAGAGCGCTTTTATTAGTTCAAAACCAATCGTCGTTTCCCCTCGCGGGGTTGCGGCGTCCATACTGGTGACTCTGGATAACTTTGTGCTGATCGCATGGCCTCATGTGCCGGCGACGCATCTTTCAAATGTCTGCCCTATCAAATGTCGATGGTACGTGACATGCCTACCATGTTTGTAACGGGTAACGGGGAATCAGGGTTCGATTCCGGAGAGGGAGCATGAGAAACGGCTACCACATCCAAGGAAGGCAGCAGGCGCGCAACTTACCCACTCCCGGCACGGGGAGGTAGTGACGAAAAATAACAATACGGGACTCTTTCGAGGCCCTGTAATTGGAATGAGTACAATTTAAACCCTTTAACGAGGATCTATTGGAGGGCAAGTCTGGTGCCAGCAGCCGCGGTAATTCCAGCTCCAATAGCGTATATTAAAGTTGTTGCAGTTAAAAAGCTCGTAGTTGGATCTCAGGCGCAGGCGGGCGGTCCGGCTCGCGCCGGTTCACTGCCCGTTGTCTCCTACCCTACCGTCTGCCGGCTCTCTTCCACGGGTGCTCTTCGCTAAGCGTCCTGGGTGGCCGGTGCGTTTACTTTGAAAAATTAGAGTGTTCAAAGCAGGCCTCGGCTGCCTGAATAATGGTGCATGGAATAATGGAATAGGACCTCGGTTCTATTTTGTTGGTTTTCGGAACTGGAGGTAATGATTAACAGGGACAAACGGGGGCATTCGTATTGCGGCGTTAGAGGTGAAATTCTTGGATCGCCGCAAGACGAGCTACTGCGAAAGCATTTGTCAAGAATGTTTTCATTAATCAAGAACGAAAGTCAGAGGCGCGAAGACGATCAGATACCGTCGTAGTTCTGACCATAAACGATGCCGACTAGCGATCCGCAGGAGTTGCTTCGATGACTCTGCGGGCAGCTTCCGGGAAACCAAAGTGTTTGGGTTCCGGGGGAAGTATGGTTGCAAAGCTGAAACTTAAAGGAATTGACGGAAGGGCACCACCAGGAGTGGAGCCTGCGGCTTAATTTGACTCAACACGGCCAACACTGAAATGACTGACATGCCGAGACCACTTTCCTGGGGTCTAATATGGAACTGGTGCTGGATTTAGACCCTCAGAAATCTGGGGTTATGCCCCCTGTGGCTCGGTTGGTCTGCATCCAGTGTTTGATAAAGGAATTGACGGAAGAGCACTATCAGGAGGGGAGCCTGGGGCTTAAATTGACTAAACACGCCAATAATGTAGAATGACTGTCAAAAGAGAGCACCTTCGATGGAGTTAATAGTGAACATGTGCTGGTATCAGACCCACGGAAGACAGGTCAGTCTCCAAACCCGCAAATGAAAGAGCGCCTGCTACGGTAATCTAGTCTTCACCCTGCAGAAATCGCAGGCTCAAGCAACTTGGCCATTGACAAACTAAAAGCCCTCTATTGATACGGTCTGGCAAATATTGAACGGGTGCTGGAAATAGACCCTCTGAAGAGAGGTCAGTTTTACCCTACTAATGACAGGGCTTTGCTACGGTAATCCTGCTAAGCCCGAGAGGAGCCGCAGACACTTGGTTCACGTACTAGGCGGATAAGCCAACGGTGCAAGGTGAGGGATTACGGCCGAACGCCTCTAAGCCAAAAATCCCGCCCAAAAGCAGCCCAGCACGAATGCAAAGGGAGGCTTTGATATGGTGGGGACCTGGGGGCCACGCTCCAGCCCCGCCCGGTCAAGCCGCAGAATGAGGTCTCTGCCGTCCGCTGATAAAAGCGGGCGGGACGCTGCTCGATATTCACCCCATACGTGGATGAGGAATGAAATCATTTGTAGAAGACTTTAGTTCTCGGTCGGGTGCCCTAAGCAGTAGATCAGCTACCTCACTGCGAACTGCTGAGACTCAACCCTTGACCATGAGATATGTCCGCCCCCTAGGCGGACAACATCTCCGTGCAAGACTAGGCTTGTCACCTGGTCAAATGCACTATTTCGAGAGGAATCACAGGTCGCTGACATTTGGTCCACGTGCTTGGTTGATAAGCTACCATCTGAGGGATTACGGCCGAACGCCTCTAAGCCAGAATCCCGCCCAAAATCTCAGCGCCGCTGAGATGGGAGGCTACGACATGGCTGGGGCTTGTGTCCCGGCCCGATCGAGCCGCAGGAATGCACCTGGTAAAATGCACTCCTTCCTCGCTCTTTGCATCTGTCTGCTATCAGTCATTCCAATGGACGCAGAAGAGATGCAGTCCAGCGGACATTGCACCTCCTGTCCTATGGTGACAAGCTCCCGGGTGGCGGGGAATGCTAGGCGTACCATCACTGCAGATGAGCCGAGAAAATAAAGCGAGCAAAAAGATACCTCACTCATATGCATATGCTACGTTTCTGGCAGGACGTGACGATCCTGGGGAAAAAGTCACACTGGACTGTCTCTCTTCTGGGATAGTACAAACTAGTACATAGTCCATCATATCATTGCCAAACGCTATAGACACGAGTAGGGAAGACTCGATAGTCCTGCAAGACAACTTCCCAAGAGAGACAACTCTGACCAAAAACAACTGCTGCCTTGCAGTTAGGCTGGGGACAGCCAAAGGCTAAGGAGGGCAACCCTACAGAAACGCCTGTTGAAATCGGATGCACTGAGCCACTGGCTAACAAATTAAATCAGTGCAACGTAAATATCGCTGTAAACAGCGTACGATGAAGAAGAAGAAGAAGACTCTGCAGGGTCTTCTAAACCAGTATAAGGACGTTAAGTTTAAGTTAAGTTTAAGAATGAAGGCCAAAAAAGGCTGACCTAACACAAAAGACCATAGCAGCCAAAGTGAAGATCCTGAGCTAAGGTTGGAAGGATAGCTACAGATCAGGGATAAAGTGGAAGAAGCTTGTTGCTGTTCTTAAGGATGTCATCATGCCTGACTGTTCACTTTGCCAGTCATTGATTAAGGATTTTAGGAGTTTATGGGATAAACAATTTGCATTTCAAATATTACCCAATAACAATACATGCACTCTAAGCTTGTTACTTTTATAAAAATGCCTCTTAGCAACTGTAGATGGTGAATAAAGAATGAGAATTTAGCAAAAGTGATTGGCAAAAAAAGGTGTCTCAAATATTAAACTGTCAGAAAATGTATTTCATGTCCAAATATTCACCTTCTGTAATGTAAGAAACATTTTATTTACATTTAATTTGAGAAATTTGATTTAGGTCCATGAGTTATTCTATTTCAATGCACAAGGTATGAATACAAATGTTACTAATCCTATTGGTTTCTGAGACACAAAGGTGCATGCCTGAACCACTGGGGACGGCGTGGTCTAGTGGGTAAGTGACACTGCTTACAAACCGAAGGTGCTGGGTTCGATCCCCATCACAGCACCGGCCGTTACCCCTGGGAAGCAAACCAATAGAAAATGCAGGAGGAAGCAGACCATTACATAAAATGCATGCTGAAGTCGGATGCACTGGGCAGACAAGCGTAAAATAAAAGCCACAGTGCAACGCACACCATCTTGGGGAATAGAGAAATAAGGCGAACACACACACAAAAAATAGATAACCACTAAAAATATATTCTATGCTTTTAAAACTATTAGAAACACATTTTCAAAATTGTAAAAGTATTATTTTAGTACTAATCACAAATACATTAACTGTAATTTCAATTTCAAAATTAATTAATAGCAACATATGTATATTAATTGCACTTGCTGAAATATTCCTTATGTTCACTGTAAAGTCTTAAACTTCATTACTACAAATGTTGTTCTCTTAGTTGCCATTTAGCTTTGCACTAAATGATTACTTGATCTCAATTTTGGGAATGAAAATGTTGCAATTTAGGGCAAGCTAAAAGATCATGCAGTGTGAGGATGCCACATCAATTTGAAATCATTTGTGAATGTACATTCCTTTGAGCAAAGCTATTATTCCTCTTCCTTTTCAGGGTTAATAATGAAAAAAACCACGTTTGTGAAGTGTTGTGATGTGTTTACAATGATGCTCTGATATCTGCGCCTTTTGGCCTGATATATATGATTTCAGCAGAGTATTTTGGGACCGCATTTGCTTTTCTCTTCAATCCTTAATCTCTTGGTCAAGCAGCATGGTTGCAGACTATTTTCAGGGACATAAGTACGAGGAGGAACAGGATCTTGGTCAGTTATGGATCACTGACCCAGATGCAAGCAGCCAGCTATAATCTCTGGCTGCTGTCAGCTCAATCGTTGTCTCATTTTCAGCCCTGTGATTCATATAAGAGAAAATTATAACAAATTAAGAAAGAAAAATATCATTACATGTATTATATATATAAAATATGTTTAATATTGTATCATGTGTGGGTCAGTTATTGCACCAGGACATGGTGATGATAAACACTAAACACAGTAAACAGTCATATGAAATCCACGTTATGGTAACCACCTTTTGTAGGGTCACACAAAAACACACCTCACAAATCACAATAAAAACAATAACAACGGGCTTGAACATGGATACAATACGACCTAAGGGGGCCGCTCCGAATTAGAATTGCTACCGTTGTCGTTGACTTGTCATTGTATTATGTAGTTCATTGGATTCATTCACATTGTAAGTTTTTAGTTTGTGTTATGATTCGTTACATGTTTTCGTTTGTTCTTTATCCCTGACGAAGGACTTATGAGCGTAATATGAGTTTCGTTTCATTCTGTCCTTGTTCAGTAAATTAGCCATACCTATTTTTTGTTTTTATTGGCTTTTGACCATGAATGTCGCGGCAGTTTCAATGAATGTGTTTCTATATCACAGAAGTCGCCATTTGTAATCTGTTGCTAGGTGTTGAGTCAACCACTCAAAAGGGGAACCACTCCAAAAAATCATTTTGGTAAAAACAATTGTAATTCTTTCTTCCAGTATTTTTGAAACTGTGAGACGAGGCAGTCATCTAGTCTACAGCGAAGCTTTTGTAAATTTGTTACATGACACTTATTTGTTAGAGATCATATAGAATGTTGTTATGGATTGAAGTGAAGTGGAGTGGAGTCGAGTGGATTGAAGTGGAGTAAAGTTGAGTGGAGTCGAGCCGAGCCATGCAACGTCACGTTACGTTAAGTTAAGTGGAGTGAAGTGGAGTCGAGTGGAGTCGAACATAGCCATGCCACTTCACATTAAGTTAAGTTAAGTTCAGCTAAGTTAAGTAGAGTGGAGTGGAGTGGAGTGAAGGGGAGTGGAGTCGAGTTGAGTCTAGCCGAGCCATGCCACGTCACTTTACGTTACGTTAAGTTAAGTTGAGCTAAGTTAAGTGGAGTAGAGTGGAGTGGATTGAAGTGGAGTGAAGTGGAGTGGATTGAAGTGGAATGAAGTGAAGTGTAGTCGAGTCGAGCCGAGCCATGTCACGTCACTTTAAGTTAAGTTAAGTGGAGTGGTGTGGAGTGTTTATAAACAGGTTTTGATCTTTACTATGTCCATTTACGGCTAAAAAAAGATAAAAGAAGATACATAGTG
Source organism: Ariolimax columbianus (assembly GCA_036924085.1). NCBI lineage: Eukaryota > Metazoa > Mollusca > Gastropoda > Stylommatophora > Arionidae > Ariolimax > Ariolimax columbianus. The sequence continues at coordinate 49,405,967 of JAVGWX010000018.1, forward strand.
GAAACGTGTAAAGATATAGAAAACCTACAGCAACAAGGCAGAGAGAGAGAGAGAGAAGCCTTTAAGGCAATAAGAACACTGACAAGGGAGTTCCATCAATGACAAAGAGGATAACACATTAACAGAAACCAAATACATACTGAATAGATGGAGAGAGTACTGCAGAACCATGTATGGAGAAAGCACAAAGCGCTCAGTTACAATCTTACAAAAGGATGAGCAAGAACATGAACCAACATTGGAAGAAGTACGCTCTGAAATTAAAAGCCTGAAAAAGGGAAAGTCCCTAGGATGCGATGATATCCCAGCAGAGCTGATACAAGCAGGAGGGGAGGCAAGTGCTCGAGTCTATCTCAAGCTGTGTAAACAGATATGGCACAGCGCAGAGTGGCCAGAAGCATGGACGAAAATGTATATTCTCCTTCCCAATAAAGGCAACCTGAAGCTGTGCATGAACTACCGAACTATCGCGCTGATTAGCCAAGCTAGCAAGATACTCTTGCGAATCCTATTAAGAAGGATAGAGAAAAATTTTGAATCTGAAATTCACGTAGTCCAGGCAGGTTTTAGAAAAGAGAGAGGGACCAGGGACCACATATTCAATTTAAAGAATATATTCAATTTAAGGAATATCGTCGAAAAATGTAGAGAGTTTAATGTAGACCTGTACACATGTTTCATTGATTACACAAAGGTCTTCGATACGATAAAACATCAAAATCTATGGATAATCATGAAGGAAATAGGGTTTCCTTTGCATATTGTCCATCTCATTGAAACATTATACCGAGATCAACAAGCCGTTGTCCTAGTATCTGGGCAAACATCAGATTGGTTTGCAGTACAAAAGGGAGTACGACAGGGATGTATCATCTCATCTTATCTGTACAACATATATGCGGAATGTATAATGAGACATGTTCGAGATGACGTGAATATTGAAATGTTCGACCCATTTCCGATTGGGGGGTACGAAATTCTAGAGTTACGATACGCAGATGACACAGGAAGTGCAAAAGGGCAACAGCAGCTACTTTCAGCTATTCCTACATGCTGTTGCAAACCGCTACTGAACGCCCTTTACGGTGCACAGAAGAGTGATCTTACTTATGGCGGGCATTAGACAACAACAACAACAATAACAACAACAACAAAAACAACAACATGATGTTGTGTCTTTTGAAGTCATGATGTCGGCTCTTTCATTATTATAAACTATACAGGAGCAATGGTTACACGAAATACTATCTCGACATGGATCAAGTCACACACTTGACTCTAACCCCGGCTCTTTCATTATTATAAACTATACAGGAGCAATGGTTTCAAGAAATACTATCTCGACATGGATCAAGTCACACACTTGACTCTAACCTTTTTCATTTAGCCATGGAAACGTATTCACTTTTCTAATCGTGTTTACTTATTCTTAACTCTATCAAATGATATTCTCATTAATAACTGTACCTGTACCTCGCTTAGTGTCAGTGAAGGAAATAAAAAACCGAGGCCTAGTACAGTGAAGTCTGTAACACTTCAACCTCGACAGCAGAGAGTCCTACATGATTACCTTTTCTTTTTCTCGCTAAAACCAGTTACCTCGCATCGTTTTTAACACCTGCATCAATTAAGTCATTAAACAATTTACATATTTCTTTTCTTCCTTTTCAGTTCTTCCTCTTGCCTGTCTTTGTCGCTCTCTCTCTCTCTCTCTCTCTACACCTTGGTCTTTTTGTTTCTCTATACTCTCAACAATCAATGCTACCAACTAATGTGTGACAAACATGAACTGCATGATCATATAAGACACTCCAATGTCTGCCGCCCACTACCAGCTAAGGACCAACACAAAATACACAAGGGAGTAAAGCTCACGAACACAAACATGCCTTCAACACCTGCCAACCGTAGCGACAATCCGCTGAACAAACTTGATTATGTCAAGGAAAGAATGTCAGAATATAAACACAGCCAACTCGCTGTTTACATTCGATGATACATCAAATAATGCAAATATACTGCAGTCGGGGATGTTGTGGAAGAAACGTCACTATAAGAGGGCTCAGCTTTTATGAGATGGGGGTAGCCAGTTCCCTTCCTCGCTGTCTTGACTTACAAAATAACGGATATGTAAATTATTTCCATATCAGTCATTACCGCCAGAGATGAGGTACTAGAATCTTCATTGTACTGATACACACACGACTCCGTGAACTGGCCAATACGTCCTGATACCGCCTAAAAAGATACAGTCTGTGGTGGAAAAGAGCAAGCCTTCTCCACAGACTCTAGAAAGGCAAACCTCTAATCAAACCAAAAACTTCAACTTTTGTGAGAACCAATTCCTGTCCTTCTCTAATTTTTCCTAACAGTAAATCGGGTACTCATTTACAGCTGGGTTGGCTGGAAAAAGTTGCAACCAGAAAGAAGCAGACCCCCCCCCCCCCTCCCCAACAACGTTGCATCCTACGCTCTACATGTACATATACTGTGGTCTTATGTTTCCTTGAACATGTCTCTATGGGAATCCCACTTTTTCTTCTGCTTATCTCATAGAATAATCATTCCTTCGTGGTTGTATGCTCAAAGATCTATTTAATTGTTTTCTTGTAAGTAAATGATCAATGTTTTCTTATTATTATTGTCATGCTTATCATCATCGTCATCTTCTATCAGTTTGTGTCGGTAGAAGGCGTGGGGAGGGGATGCAGTTTAATGTCGTGCGCAATTTTCGTCGCTGATGTTATTGACATTATGTGTGTCTTCAAACGTGGTAGGGGACACAACCAAACAAATACAAAAAATTAAAAAATTAAGAGTTATCCCATCATAAAATATTTGCGTGAGAGGTTCTGGCTTGGGCATCTCCCCTCTTTATCCAGGTACAACCTAGAACGAGTGAGCTATGGCCCTACACCAGAACCACATGGACGTGTACATTGGCATCTGTACACTGAAGGCGATAGGTGTTAATTATCCACCCGACCAAATTTCTCACGCTTGTTGTCGTCCTCGTGCACGACATATGGGGAGGAACAGCTCGCGACCCCAGGCGCTCGTCGGCGACGATTGTGACAGCAAAGCCGTGCTTATCACAAGAGCTGAACCTTGACCTTGACCGGCGTCGAAGTCATGGAGCGAACTAGACAAGTAACTGGCAGAAGACAACACTGGCTGCTCCTGTAGCTGTTAATAGTAATGTTACAGTTAACATATATGCTGATGCCTGTTTAAGCGAGCTCTGTTGTGGTAACAGCGGCTATCATATTGTTTTCAAAAAGTAATTTAATAATGTCCATAAAATGCAAATAAATGTTAGAATTTGCCCAAGAGTAAAGTTTGTATATTATGCTGCATTAAACACACCCTTAACTATTAGAAATATTAGCTTTATTTTAATTTAATTATTAAATGATGTATAATATTGTGATGCATTTATTACATCCCTTTCTTTTGAATACATTGCCCTTGTGGCGAAGTAATTATTGTCCGTGTAAATACAGTTCACTACTAGGCCGTGTAACTTTTATCTAGCTATCGAAGATCTGGGCTGGGAGTTGCTTATGGTCAAACGTACTTATATTGTGTGTGTGCTACTTTTAAATTTTTGGATTTAATGAGATGTTAGCAAAGGTATGTAGACTTTTTTGTTGTAAATTTCTCTAACATCCCATCTGTAGATTGTTAATCTTATTGTACATATTCACATTTTAAACTGTACATTTTTTTAAACAGACACCCGTGACCATCATTATAAGAACACTAGTTATATGGAGGAATTTTGCATGTTCACTACTGACTGAATAAATGTAGAAGTAATATTCATAACATAACATCTGAAATACGTAAATAATAAATTGAACCTTATTCCAGCGTATGTTTGTTTCTTGTTTATTTCACCAGACGCACAAGATGCCATATTCACAAATGTAAACAAACAGATGTTAAAGTACACATTCCTAAAGTCCAGGTATTGATAAATCTGCTCTTTGCTGTCACTCTGTGTAGATATGGTTTATTCGAGTAATGGCACTAACACAAATGGAAAGCCTGGTAATGTAGTAATACATACCTTATTATTTTAAACATACATGCACGCACATATTGCTTTGCGTTTGTGTGTACGTGTGTGTAAAACTGTGTAAAGTCCTTCAATATTGACAGATTTCCAAAACTTGGTAATACTTCTTACGTACTGTTCATACTGGCTTTTAAAAATGCAGCTCTAAAATTTCTTGCAGAACCCCTTTGTTTGGCTCTGTTGTTGTTGATTCAACCATTAAGCAACTACATACTCAGTAGGAGTTTAGCTTGTTTTTTAATGTCAGTGTGTGCAAACCTCCCAAGGGTTTGAGAGTCGGTAATACTATTGTGGTTAACTTGGGGATAGTAAGATAATATGTAGGAATTAAAATATTGCTGTGTATGTGTTAACATGGGGATAGTAAGATACTATGTAGAAGATTAAAGCTTGGTGTCAGTCTGCTAATATGCTGATAGTGAGATAATATGTAGAAGATTAAAACTTGGTGTCAGTCTGCTAATATGTTGATAGTGAATTACTATGTAGGACATTAAAGCTAGTGTTAGTCTACTAGCGACTACAGCGACACATCCTTGGCATTCGTTGGTACGATTTTGTCTGAAATGTAGACGTTTCCGCAAAGACACATCTCCCTCCATGTCTCGGTTATTCTGGAATGTCACCGCATTTTCCTGTTCGGTCATGTTGTCCACCTGGAAAAGGAGGTCCCAGCTCACCAGATTCAAAAGACAGTCAACAGTGCAAACGGTCTCCACTCTGCTGGCTGGAAGCTACGGAGAGATTGTCTCCGAAACACATGGCTTCAATAGGTAGCGGCTTCCCCATATGCCATAGAGGAGGCCTGGCAGCACGCAGTTACAACTGGACATGGTGGTGTTCATCCCACGCAACAGGCCTCAGACGCCTAAGGGAACATTATTATGTTAGTCTACTAACATGTGGATAGTAAGATATTTTTCAAGACAGTAAATCTCCAAGTTGGTTTGCATCTGTTGATTTGTAAATACTAACATCTTATGTAGGAGATAAAAGCTCAGTATCTGACTTCTAACATGTGGTAAGATAATATGTACACCATTAAATCCTAGTGTCCCTCCAGATTGGAGTTACTTCACCACAGCTTCTGTCTTAGCGCTGCATCCTCTGGTATCTGATTTCATTAAAACATGAAGTCTGTTAACATGGTGACAGTAAAATGCTATGTAGGACATACGTTTTGGTGTTGGACTGTTGATTTATGGATTCTATCGCATTATGTAGGACTGTAAAGTTTGGTGGCTGTCTACATCTGTTGCTATGTGTAAAGTAAGATATGTAAGGTATCAAATCTCAGTGGCGGTCTGTTAACACGTGGTTAGTAAGAAAATCTCTAGGGTATCAAATCTTAATGTTGGTCTGTTATCATGGGGATAGTAAGATAACATGTAGGGTATCAAATCTCGGTGCTGGTCTGTTAACATGGGGGTGGTAAGATGATATGTAGGGTTTCAAATCTTGGTGCTGGTCTGTTAACGTGGGGATGGTAAGATTATATGTAGGGTATCAAATCTCGGTGCTGGTCTGTTGACATGTGGATGGTAAGATAATTTGTAGGGTATTAAATCTCGGTGCTGGTCTGTTAACGTGGCGATGGTAAGATAATATGTAGGGTATCAAATCTCGGTGCTGGTCTGTTAACGTGGGAATGGTAAGATAATATGTAGGGTATCAAATCTTGTTGCTGGTCTGTTGACATGTGGATGGTAAGATAATATGTAGGGTGTCAAATCTCGGTGCTGGTCTGTTAACGTGGGGATGGTAAGATAATATGTAGGGTATCAAATCTCGGTGCTGGTCTGTTAACATGGGGATGGTAAGATAATATGTAGGGTATCAAATCTCGGTGGTGGTCTGATGGTAAGATAATATGTACGGCAGTAAAGCTCAGTGTTGTTCTGGCATGTGGATTCAAAGATAAAATGTAGGATATTGAAGCTTGTGTGGATTTATTAACATGTGATTAATAGGATAATATGCACAACTTTAATGGACATGGTCAGTTTGTTATGATGTGAAAAGTAAGATACTATGTGGGACAATAAAGCTTATTGTAGGTCTACATCTTTTGCCTTGTGAATATCAAGAAATATATAGGACATTAAACCTGGGTGTCATTCTGTTTCCATAGTGATAGTCAGATAATAAGATAATTAAGCCTATTGCTATCTCTTTATTTGTGGAACAGAAGATAATTTTTCTTTGTTTTTGATAAGGCTCAGTGTTTTTGTTTAGAACATTACAGCTCGGTGTGTGTCTGTTGACATGGAGACAGCAGGAAGCCGTTATAACATTCATTCTTGGTGTCTGTCTGTTTACAAAAGGAATGTAAGACACTGTATAGGACATTAAAGCTTGGTATTTGCCTGTTAACATTTGGGTATGAACAGGATATGTAGGACAGTAAAGCTCAGTGTTGGTATGTTTACGTATGGAAAGTAAAATACTATGTAGGGAATCACTGCTCATTTTTGGTCCGTTTACCTGGGGATAATAATATACTATGTAGGATACCTATTCATGATGTTGATCTGTTTTCATGTGGATAGTGAGATAATATATACAGCATTATATCTCGGTTGCTGTGTATTAACATTTGGACATTAAGAAAATATGTAGGACATGAAAGCTCACTGTTGGTGTGTTAACAATTGGATAGTATGATGCTATGTAGCAAAGTAAAACTTGCTATCGTCCTCTTAACAAGTGGATAGTATTATGCTATGTAGTAAAGTAAAGCTTGCTGTCATTCTGTAAATAAGTGAATAGTATGATGCTATGTAGCAAAGTAAAACTTGCTGTCGTTCTCTTAATAAGTGAATAGTATGATGCTATGTAGCAAAGTAAAACTTGCTGTCATTCTGTTTAAATGTGGATAGTATGATGCTATGTAGCAAAGTAAAATTTGCTGTCATTCTGTTAACATGTGGATAGTATGATGCTATGTAGCAAAGTAAAACTTGCTGTCCTTCTGTTAACATGTGGATAGTATGATGCTATGTAGCAAAGTAAAACTTGCTGTCTTCTTTTAACAAGTGGATAGTATGATGCTATGTAGCAAAGTAAAACTTGCTGTCGTTCTGTTGAAATGTGAAAAGTAAAACAATATGTAGGACATTAAAGATTGGTATCAGACTGCTAACTTCTGGACAGTAAGATAACATGTAGGACATTAACAAATGGAATGGTTTGTTAAAATGCAAACAGTTTAATAGTACATGGGACAATAAAACTCAGTGTCTGTCTGCTAACAGTTGTATAGTAAGATACTATGTAGGTCATCTATGCTAAAAGCTCGGTGTTGGTCTGTTAACATGCGGACAGTAAGATATTATTTTTAACACTTAAGCTTAGCATCTGCCTGTAAATATGCAGATTGCAATATTTATGTATTGCACTAAAATGGGGTGTTGGTCTGCTTCTGTTGACAGTAAGATATTCTATAGGACATTCAAGCTCTGTGTTGGCTTGTTAACATTGTGGCAGTGAGAAACTATGTAGGACATTCAAGCTTTGTGTTGGTGTGTTAACATTGTGGCAGTGAGAAACTATGTAGAACATTCAAGTTCTGTGTTGGTGTGTTAACATTGTGGCAGTAAGAAACTATGTAGGACATTCAAGCTCTGTGTTGGCTTGTTAACATTGTGGCAGTGAGAAACTATGTAGGACATTCAAGCTCTGTGTTGGTATGTTAACATTGTGGCAGTGAGAAACTATGTAGGACATTCAAGCTCTGTGTTGGTTTGTTAACATTGTGGTAGTGAGAAACTATGTAGGGCATCAATGTTCTGGATCAATCTTTAACATCTAGATAGTAGATAGTGTATAGCAAATTACATCTAGAGTTGGTTTGTTAATATGTGCATTGAAAGATTTTGTGTAGGACATTAAAGCTTTCTGTCTGATAACAACTGGATTGTACAATATTTTGAAGGACAATTAAGCTTGGTATTGGTCTGTTAATATACAGATAACAAATTACTATGTAGGATTGTAATGTTTGGTGTCAGTGTACATCTGTTTACATGGGATAGTACGATACGTTATAGGACAAAACAGTTTATTGTCTGTATGTTAATATTCTAACAGTAAGGTATTATATAAATGACTGTTACCATGTGTTTATGTAGATACTTTGTAGGACATTAAAACTTGATGTTGGCATGTTAACTTTTGGATAGTAAGATACTATATATAGGACATTAAAACTTGATGTAGCATAGTAAGATAATAGGTAGGACTGTAATGCCCAGGGTCAGTTTGTTAACATGTGGATAGTAAGATACTAGCTAGGACTGTAATGCTCAGGTTCAGTTTGTTAACATGTGAATAGTAAGATACTAGCTAGGACTGAAATGCTCAGGTTCAGTTTGTTAACATCTGGATAGTAAGATACTAGCTAGGACTGTAATGCCCAGGTTCAGTTTGTTAACATGTGAATAGTAAGATACTAGCTAGGACTGTAATGCCCAGGGTCAGTTTGTTAACATGTGGATAGTAAGATACTAGCTAGGACTGTAATGCCCAGGGTCAGTTTGTTAACATGTGGATAGTAAGATACTAGCTAGGACTGTAATGCCCAGGGTCAGTTTGTTAACATGTGGATAGTAAGATACTATTTCAGACATTTATGCTTAGCGTCAAGTCTCTATATTTTATCAATTGTGGGAGAATAAAACTGGGAGAGTTCAAAACCTAGTCCGCTCATACCATAGTCTCTCTCTTGTAGCCTGTGGAGTATAAAACATAAGATAGGAATAGTTCACATACCGAATTAGAACAAAATCAAGAACCCAACTTCTGTTATGACATAAAATGCCTTCATCAGGTACAGCAGACAATACAAATAAGAATATCAAACCCATCATTGCAGTAGAGATGAATGTATTCTTCTTCTTCTTCGTTTGTTCTCAATCTCCCACTAACAAACCCTGAGAGGGCTTAAGAAGCAGAATGTAGTCCAGAGAACGGAATGCATTGTGTCATAGTTTACAGCTTGACTGCGAATATTTGCACCTTTCAGTCCAACACATCCGACTTCAGCAATCATTTTTTGAGTACCAGGTTAGCATCTCCTCTTCGATCGCTTTTCCTTAGCCAGTCTGCCCTGCTGCAGCCTGTTATCCAGGATTACCGCGTGGAGGAGTATAAGGGTCTTGGCAGCTCTGGTTCGCTGGCCCTGACGCTAGCAGTCAGCTATGGGTCGTTGACCACTGCAGCTCATGCGTTGCTCAGCGTATTCAAAAGGGGAGAAACACATCAAGAAGCAAAACGAACACATAAAAGAGATTTTAAGCTCATCATCTGTGTTGGCCTGTAATCTGAAGTACCTTTTCACTTCCACACTTCATGGTTGTCAGACGATGCAGATCCTGAGTTCAGTCTTCTTCTTTGCGTTCAGGATCTTTTGGTCATGCTATATCTGCAGGCCAGTCGCCATGATGAAGTCGGTAGTCTTTACCAGGTAAGAGCGGCAGCACCACAGCTTTTTTCTCAGCTCCGCACCCTCTGGCAGGTCTGGCATCTCATTTCCCTATAGATTGGGCATTCCTCTAGAACATGCTCAGGGTTCTGGTATCCTGTTCCACATGGGCACTCATCGGTCTGTGAGATCTTCAGTCGGTATAGATGTTCTAGTAGTCTGCAGTGTCCAGTTCTCAGGCGAAATAAGGTAGTTTATTGATTTCTTTTGAGTTGATGAATTGGGTCTGGTGTCCTGCTTATGTTTCTGCCTTCTCTCCATTGGTGTATATACTGATTTCTGATGATGTTCTTGATTTCTCTGTATGGTAGTCGATGATTAAATTGTGCCTTTTTGCTGCCATCTTTTGCAAGAGCTTCAGCTCTCTGGTTTCCCGTGATTCCGCAATGGGAGGGTAGCCACTGGAACGCTATTGTTGAGGATCTCTGGAGTTTTCCCAGTTCTGATCTGATCTTTGATAACAGTGGTTCGTTAATTGTTTTTTGTATTCTCTCTAAAAGTACTCTGCAGTCTGTTTGAAGTATTCTCAGTGCTTGCAAGAGGGCTATTGATTCTGCTCTAAGGTTTGTGGATATCTTTCCTGTTGGGAGGGCCTCTTCTGTTATATTTACACTTTTGTGTCTCATGAATATGCCTCCTCCCCCATTTCGGACTGCCCCCTCTTCTGAACCATCTGTGTACACCTGTGTCCCTTCCTTGATATTATATTTCTCCTCAATCATTGTTTGTGCAAAAATGTTCAGCTTGTGGATACTCTGTTGGTCTTTTCTTCTTATTCCTGGGATCCCTGTACTTATCTCGATGTTGTTTATGTTGCAACTTCGCTCTTCATAGTTGAAAAGCATTTCTATTTCTGTAGGAAGACCAAACTTTTTCCTCTTTTAGAACAGCTTAGGGTAGATAGAACTATTTTTGAACTAATACTGAACTTGTATGAAAATCAAACAACTAATATTGCACTCATGTGAGAAACAGAGAAATCATTACAAAAAATACTCACCAGGGTCAACAAATAATACATTCGGTATGAGAATAAATGCTAGTAAAACAACAGCAATGTTATAACACTCACGTTAAATTAAATATCGGCATCGAGGAACATATTATTGACTAAGTGCAGAGGTTTTCATATTTGGGACAAATTATTATAGACGATGCCCGCTGTGAGGTTGTAATTAGAACTCTGATCGCAGTAACAAAAATAAAAGGCCTTCAGTGAGAAACAAAAACTTCTAATTACAAATAACGATCAAAATTGAGCTTCGAAAAATAATACTAACTACACATATCTGGCATGTCGCATGATTATATGACTCTAAAACATGGAATCTAAACAAAAAGGATGAACACACATTAACAGTTTTTGAGATGTGAACAGACCATGTAGAGTCTTCTAAACCAGTATAATGAAGTTAAATTATGTGGTGCTATCGCAGAATGCAAAAAGTAAGCTGAACAGAAAAAAAGGCCAAATGTTCAAGTGCTTAAAGATATATGGTCACACAATGACAGACATATATTATGGAGTATACAGAAAGGTAGATTGTCTTAGCTTGGCCATATTATTGAAAATATTAGAAGACAAAGTTCAGAGGGAAAGAGAATGAGGGTGTCAAAGAAACAATGACATCACATAGGTTTGCAAGAACATAGGAGTTCAGACTTATACTGAACCATACTGAGAGGAAAAGGCCTGTTATGAACAGAGAAGAGTAACAAGTACATGATCAGAAGACCAGTCTCCGAACTGAATAATCTGAAGATGATGAGTTAAGGTTCCAACTAGCTTCAAAAAGTATGTGTCCTTGACTATCGAGGTTGAGAGATTATGTTTTTAACTCTAGAACGATCTCTTCTTGTCTAATTGAGTGTTATGAGTTGTACTTTTCACTTTTCTGCGGCTGTATTGTTTTACTATTATAAGTCATTTACTCACTACTCAGTAGTACTGTAAATAAGTGATAGTCTTCAGCAATGTTTGCTTCATCTTGTGATTGTTTCCACTCTGCCACGCTCCTAGTTCATCCTCTAGCTTTTGTAATTCTTCACTCCAGTACGGTTTGTACCGCCGCTTTGGAGAATGTCGCAGCGGCTGCTTGGTAAAAAGAAAACAAAAGATTTATTTAAACTTCCAACTAATGTTTTATTACTGCTAGATCGCGTACGATAGACTCCATCCTGCTCGTTTGATTCTACGCTTTGTTGGTAAAAAACTATAATTAGTACGAGACACGACGTGTAATGTCATGTGGTATAATGAAACGACACAATTAACACATGGAACGTTTCAGGTAATAAGCTACCACAACAAAACGCAAAAAACTGCTGTACTTGTTATCTAGAATTATTTTTAGTATTTGCTATAATGACCTGAGTGTGTTACTGTTACTGTGTTAGTGAACATCAGACTAGCTAGCTCAGTACAATCAGCTGTGCTGTGCACTGTGCTTTTTAATATTATCATAATAATTATGTGATGTAAAATTCGAGATTCAGTACTAAGAATACATTCAAGATTGTCACATAATTTCGACATGACAGTTAAAATGGAAAACAAATGATCTATCATTGTGCCTTTGATATAGTTAGAAGGATGCAATATAACTATACCGTTTTTTATTATTATTTATGAATATATTATATATCATTGACAATGGTATGGGATATTCCGATCCGAATGACCATATCGTAACAACAACTTCCGGGCACTTGCCTGTGTGTGTGTGACATAATAATTGTTTGATCAGGTAAGCTGGTACAGGTAAGGTGACACTGCTGACATAATCATGTTCAGAAATAAGGTGTACAAAATGGGATAGAAACACTGAAACAGCGATGTAATAACAACCAGATCGCAGAGGGAAGGTAGATCAGTTATTTTTTTTAAGTCAGAGGAAATACAAAAGTAGAGCTTGGCTCTTGTTTGTGCGGGCAGATTTAATACTACCAGATCCGATAAATAATATTAACGTCCGTCATCATACTCTTATACTATCAACAAAAACAAAATATTAATTTACTACTCTGTTTATTTAATTGCTGAAGTTCATTTGATAATATAGGGTTAATCAATAAAGGTCCCTGGGTCCAGAATCCACCATGCAGTGTACAGAGATTATTAGGTTTTTATTTTGTTTTTCTTTGGAATTGCACTGTAGTAGTTGTGGAGCCATCCTCAAGCACTGCTGCATTCTTTAAACTTAAAGGCGTTCGATAGAGTAGACAGAAATAAACTATGGGCCATCCTAGATGACAACGCAGTACAGGGGCAGCTATTAGAGAGTATTAGAGCACTGTGCCAAAGTATAGTAAGAACAACAGATGGTCTGACCAAAACAATGGAGATAACAACCGGGGTGAGTGAGACAAGGGTATGTGTTGTCACCAATACTCTTCAACACATTTATGGACAGAATAACACTGGAGGCCAAATTGGAGCACCTGTCAAGAAAGGCAGAGGAAGAAAGGACAGAGGCTGATCAGTTAAACAAACTCCTTTTTGCAGATAATCAATGTCTACTTTACAAGAGTGAAGATGATCTGCAACAAAATCTGACTGAGCTCAACTCTGTATGTGAAAGATACAGTATGAGAATTAACACATCCAAAACAGAAACTATGCAGATAAGCAGATCGCCTGAAAACATGAACATTATGGTAAACGGGACCAAGATCAAATAAGTGCAGGAGATCAAGTACTTGGGCAGTGTTTTCACACAGGATGGAAGTTTAGATAGAGAGATTGAGATCAGGTGTCAAAAAGCAAATGCTATTGCATACCAGCTGTCACCATTATTGAAACAGCCTAACATAAACATGTCCACTGAAAGAATGCTAATCAACAGTATATTCATGCCAACTCTCTGTTACTAGCGCCAAACATGAACTGTAACAAAAACTCTAGAGAGAAAGATTGTGACATATGAGAGATGCCTCCAGAAAACAATCAACGTAACTAGGAGAGACAGAATGTGCAATGAAGTGAAGATGTGAGAAGAATAGTTGAAGCAAGACCCTGCTCAGAATATATTGATGAAATGAGAATCAATAGGTTTGGCCACCTAATGACATTATGTATCCTGACCAACTACCCCTGTGCGCTTATAACCCTATAACGCACGACGTTAGAGTTTTCGCAACCGTGGCAGACCGAGAACCTTCTTCTTCTTCTTCGTACGCAGTCAGACAGTAACCATTATTTTTTCGAAAAAAGCGGCGGTCATCCTGAGGCTGTCGCCACTGCCATAGAGCTTGTCTTGCAGTTCCACTGGTGATGGCCACATCTGCTCTCTCTGATCCTCGTATGTCGGGCAGTTCTGCAGCAGATGTTCAGTACCGCACGGGCATTCGTCGGTACCACCTATCTTCAATTTGTTGAATAGGTGGTACCTCGGTCTATTGTTGCCAGTGCGAAGTCTGAAGACAACGACCTGCTCTCTTCGGTTCAACTGGTAATAGGCATCGTTTTTGGTGTAACCAGTATGTTCGGTTTCCCATTTAGACCGAGAACCTAAATGGATAGGAAATGTTGCGGATATTCTAAATCGTCATGTGATGACGACCACTTCAGCGACACGTGTAGTCCTGGACAGAAAACTACGGCCACCCACAACACCTCACGACACAAGTGGATAAGACAAGAAAAGATAAGACTACTTTGAAAATAAACTTAAATTTGCACATCCAGAGTTCATATTTTCAAAAGCACTTCACCTATACCCCCATGTATCTTACACAACCATACAAAGAACTATTCATCCAGCACTATGCATAGCTCCTACATTTTTTACCTGGTGCCTAAATCCTAAACAAATGTGTCACCACCCTGCTTTATCCATCTGGTTTATGTTGCAATACAGTACTCTATCAGGACCTGGGACAGTCTCAGTTACTTAAAGTATGTTCCACCTTGACCCCAGTTATTAGGCCAATATAAGACTCACCCCTGATGGCTGGGGCAACAATACATTACAAGATTTCCTGATGGGCATTTCTGTTGCCTTTGTCTGTCTGAGCAACATATCGCTTAAGAAACCTATGACTGTTTTCATGATTATCTCTGTCGAGTCTTACATATTGGGAACGTGCTGACATGTACTCATCCCATGTATCCTTCAATGCATGTATTAGAACTTCTGAAGAGTTTTATAATTACCTACTCAAGGTATGAATTACTCCCACTTCTCATTCTTTGCTTCCCTGACTAATACTACAATCCCCAGTTTAATAATTGAAGATACACCACTGAAAACAGGCAGGCAGGGGCTTTGAGTCCGACACAACTAAGTACAAACATTGTCATCTTGAATGACAGTGCACTGACCAAATTGGTGTCCTAACCTTGGATACTGATGGTGTAATTGAATTGGAACTTATTTCTAGTACTGTAACTCCTTCAACACACTGGAACATATTGGGGACACAGGAAAGTGAAAACTTGCCATGTATCATCCACCTTGTGAAGGAAAATAACCATGAAACACAGAAAACACAGATTTTCAATTACCCTGATTTCGCACACATCCGGAAATGAGATTGAAGAGAAGAACAATAAAAGATATATAGCAGCCAATTGCTTGAAAGTAAATAGCTCAAAATCGTCGCAATATACATTTTTGTTAAACCTCATACAAAATAATGTTGTTGTTTGTCCATCATTTCCGAAGAGGACCACATTGTCATCAGTCAATCCTGGAGTGTGTTCGAAGGTGGCTGATCAAACCAATCTTGAGTCTAAAAGCACCTGTCACACTGAGGGCAGAGAAACACTGTCTGACCGTCAGATGGAGGCAACTCTTCTCTTGCCTTTTGTGTCGCGTGTCTCAGATTCTTGTCTTTTCTTTATGTGCCGTGACAGAAAAGATTTTACTACGCCAGGCCGAGCGATCAACAGCAATGTTCTTCCAATTATCGGGGTCAATGTCACAGTTCTTCACTGAGGCTTTCAGTGTTTTTGTAATGTTTTATTTGGCACCGCGAGCTTGCTAGCCTGACTATTTTCTTTGGAAGCCGCTCATCTGACATGCGGACAACATGACCAGTCCATCTAAACTGCGATTTGCACAGAGTTGTGTGGATGCTTGTCATGCCAGACTGCGAAAGAACTTCTTCATTCGTAATCCTTTCTTGCCATTTTATGTTCAGTAGTTTCTTTACTCAGCCCATAAGAAAGTGGTCAAGCTTCTTTGCATGTCGACTATACAGTTAAGGTTTAATAAGCGTACTGAAGAGTTGGTAGGACGAATGCTGTATAAACCTTCAATTTGGTTAAAAGCTTACAAAATAATGTCAACAAAACAGTCAGATGTAAAACATAAATATTATTTATCAAATGACCAACAAAAATGTGTCATGATGTTCCGTGCATTGAGAATTAAAGGAAGGCTGTATTTTTCAAGCTGGATTTCAGTTTCAGAAATAGAAACCGACTTTTTTTCCGCCAGACATGCTCCCTGAGATGTTTCAACGATTCCAAATAGTACGGGCGATTAACTACTTGCACTTCCTGTATGAATTTATAGTGTACAGCACCCTCGTGGTAAAAACAAAACCAGTCAACAAGACTTAATGTTCATTCACTGCTCATAAAATTCACAAATCTTAGGAAATGTAATCTGCATGAATGTAAACATTCTGCTATGTGACGATGAACAATCACATGAAATAGTAGATTAAGACATCCATCATTAGACAGCACCACTGACCTGAAGTTGCTATGACATCGCATTGGTCAAATTTAAGAGGTTCTGGAACTTTTTGAACAGGCCTTGTTTGCGTGACTGCAGTAAAATTTAATATTAATAATGACTGGAAAACAAAGTTAAAAAGGTCTCGAGGTAAGGCGTCCGCCTTCGGGTGCTGGAGGTCGTAAATTCGAATCACGGTGAAGACTAGGAATTTATTCACGTGGATCGGATCTTCTGGTAAAAATTTGTCTGATCTCTGGGCAGTGAGATCGGATTCCCATGTTCGGTGTTAAGCATTTTAAAAATCCCTCGGCTGTTGGAAATAAAAAAACAGTAGGCTTAACGGCCGCAGCCCGGACAAAATTCAAATTAAAAATCTACCCAAGTTATTTGTACCTTTCCCCAGGTGGTTTGTTAAGAGCAGCTATAGATGGCGCCTAATTGGCTGTGGGTCTACTTAGCTCTAGTGTTTGAGTCTATTAAGATGCACTCGCACATTGGTAAAAATCACCCTCCAAGAAACTGGTTGTATACAGACTCTGTAGAGTCTTCTAAACCAGTATAAAGACGTTAAGTTAAGTTATAAGTTAAGTTTTTACATGTCTTGACATACACTTGTAGCTTTTTTCTCTCTTTTATTCAGTTACAGACTTCAGATGGTCGAGAATTATTCCAAGATTTTGTTGTGAATTAACAAGTAAAGTTTATTGTGCTCAAGAAACATTTCAGTATGAGTTACACAAGAGCAACTTCATTTGATGACTGGGTGTGGGTGAAGGACAAAGTTTTTTCTGTGAAAGATGACAGCTGTGTGTCCACATTTCTAGTGGAGTGGAACGAGGTGGACTGCATGTTTGCTGTCACAAGTCGATTTTCCAGTAGGATGGTACGGGATAAAGTGGATAACTCAGAGACAGAAGCTTTCAGTATCAGTGCTATTCATGGCATACATCACACGTTGCACAGCCTCAACAGTAACGTGCCAAAACTGCCAACAAACCTGCCAAAAGAACCTAAAGGACTGAAAGCAGTGTTTGTCGGTATGCAAATGCCTCAGAATAAGACAAAATTGTGTAGAGATCTGGAAGATTACTTTACCAAAGCTGCTGAGAGAGTGGGATCAAGGGTTTTACATGAGGTAAGAAGTGCTAGACTCTTAAATGTTGTTTAACCCATTCCGTTCTCTGGACTACATTCTGCTACTTGAGCCCTTTCAGGGTTTGGTAGTGGAAGATTGAAAACGAACGAAGCCAAGCCAAATGTTGTTTTATCCCTAAATTAATCTACATATTTATCTGTATAGATCTCTGGGAGGAGAGAAAGGTCTACTCCAACCTTTCAAGCATGTCATCAAAGGCAATTGTTGTTTTTGGATGCCCACGACGAGTAAGTTTACTCTTTTGTGCGTCCTGTAAAGGGCGTTTGATGGCCAGTTGAAGTAACTTTCTTCACATCCTGGACTTGCTAGTGAAGGTGGACCTGGGTCTTCCAAGCTGTTGTACAATGCTTGACTTCATTTGTGTGTCACTCACTACTACGGGGATCATGTCAATGCCACCTCCTTAGCCAGGCATCTCTTGACAGTCTGTTTCTATGGAGAACTACACAGAATTGAGGTGGGGTCTTGCTCAATATGATCACCTGACTCTGACTAACATAGTTGATCATTATGTTTTGCCTAGCCAGACATTAGTCTCTTCTCCCCATTAAAGGCAATGAAAAAGGTTTGTTTAGTTTAGTTTAGTCGAAGAATCAATGTCATTGCACACGGTTTAACCCATAAGTGCTCTGTTCTTCTCCATATTTTTTGAGAATCTCAGCACAATGCACGAACTCAGCAACACCGGCAAGGATTCCATAATAAATTGTGTAGATTTTTTAACAATTTTTAATTTTGCCCAGGCAGCGCCCGTTAAGCCTACTCTTTTCTATTTCTAACTGCCGAGGGATTTTTAACTTGCGGGACACTGCACTGGGACATCCAATCTCTACTACCCAGAGATCCGGGAAAATACCAGAAAGTCCACAGGAAAAAATCTCACAGTCTCCACCATGATTTGAACCCGCAACCTCCAATACCCGAGGCCCATGTCTTACCTCAAAACCACTCAGTCCCCAAAGGTTGTGCATGGATCTAGCAATCTCAATCATGTAAAGAAATTGCTTCAGAAACCACCACTGCAAGAGCACAAAGTGCCCCTATGTTTGGTAGGGAGCAGAATAGCGACAAGATTAATCTTTACATTAGATTTATAGAAATAGAAAGATAGGTGTGTAGAGAGAAAGGTATATAGATAGACCATAAGTAAGCAAATGAATAGACAAATGTAGTTTTAGTAGATTTTGATGGATAAACAGAAAGAATAATAGAAATGCATTTCCCGAGAGAAGCAGAGACTAACTTGTGATATAAAATGGAATATGAAGTTTATTTTGTTTGATCCTTTTTTGATATTACAGGTGATGTTTGAAGCAGCTGCACATGCAATAGATAACTATTATGAGCTTATGTCTGAAGTTCACAAAAGTAACTTATCACAGGTAAGATAGCTAGATGCATTCATCAATATTTGTTTTAAAATGTCTTTAAAACTCTACACACAGGATAGGGTAATGATTGAAGTCATCCCCTTTCTTAAAACCTTAACAAAAGTACTTTATGTGGTCTTTTGGTAGTTATTTTAGTAACAATTTGTTTAAGATATTTGTTAAATTGTCAGAATTAAAATTATTTTATTGTATTTTCCATTGGTTTTTCATTTCTCACAAAAAGAAAGTTGTTTCTAAATACAGAACTAAGCACTTCCCACTACTCACCTGACCTATTAATGAACAATTATGGTGACAGGTAGTAATGTTAATAAATTACTATTTATTTGCCCATCTACTTCAATCAAAATAAGTAGTCACAAGATTGAGAAAGAATTTGTAGAATTTAAATAATAATTTAAGAAAAATCAGAGAATTTATTTATTGTGAAGAGCTGAATAGATAAGACCAAAAAAATGAACTCGCAAGTAGCCCATAGTTTTATGAAATATAATAAACAATGAGTAAATTTTTGAAGGCTTCATTTCCGTTACTGATGATTCATAGTGCATTACAAAGTAGAATAGCATTTATGAGTTCTTATATAACTGGGATTGGCTTCTTTTTTTTTTTTTTTTTTTTTTTGGAGCCAATGATAAATATTTTTTTTTCAGTTATTGTGAGTCTTTAAATTCCAGAGACAATCATTATCATCCTTTATGCTGAGCGCATGAGCTGCAGCAGTCAGCAACCCATAGCTGACTGCTAGCATCAAGGCTAGCAAACCAGAGCTGCCAAGACCCTTCTACACCTCCACATGGTGATCCTGGATAACAGGCTGCAACAGAGCAGACTGGCTAAGGAGAAAGGATCGAAGAGGGAATGCTAACCCGGTACTCAAAAAATGTTAGGGTTTGGTAGCGGGAGATTGAGAACGAACGAAGCCAAACCATCCTTTATGCTCACTGTGGAACTTGGGGCTAAATAGTTGCTTTTCCATACAATTCATTTTAGGAAATTCTTTAAAATGTCTGGCCAAACCAAAACACGAACACCGACCAAGAACTACTTGCTTGGAGCAGCTAGGAAAACATACACACCATCGTAATCATTTGAATTTGATTGGCCATGTTCTCTAAAGAGATTCCAATTCAATATCTAGAGCCTTGATACTTGATGCTCCTAGAAGGTCAGCGAAAGAGAGGCCAGCTAGAATGACAATCATGAATTTGAGCTAAAACACTGTACGCATTATGGCTGCAGACCAAGCAAAGTGGAGGAAATGTGTTGCTGCCCTAAAAGAAGACATTAGGGCCAATTGTTATTTACCTTTCCATGTCATTGACCAAGAATTTATGAAGAACAAGAGACTGCTAATGGTTACTCCCACATATGTTTATTTGTGTGCCATCTTGTTACATGCTGTTCGTGAAGCTTTATTTAGCTTTTACTTCCACTTCTGAGTTTATTCTGTGATTTTCTGGGTCTGGTCCTTAATTGGTAAAAACATGGCTTGAGCTGATGGCCAGTTGAAGTAACTTTCCTCACATCCTGAACTTGCTGATGAAGGTGGGCATGGGTCCTCCAGGTTGTTGTACAATGCTTGACTTCATCTGCGTGTCACAACTATGGGGATCATGTCAATCCCCACTTGGTGACTCTAGAAACAGACTAAACTAGTTACTAGTGTATTCTGGCCAATGGATATAGATCACAGTGGGAATGCAAACCCTGTGCGCAAGTAAGCCAGATGAAATCAGATGTGTCATGCTGAAAGGTGCAGATATTGCAGCCATGCTGTAAATTATGACAAAACGTTCTTTTCAGGGCGAACGCCTAAAAAGAAGAAGAATTGGTAAAATCTGTATGTCCTGTCTGTTAATGGTCTTATGTAAATTCTGATGATAGACAAAGTAGGAGGAACAGATAGAAATATCAGATTAAGAATACCAAAGGGCCTTACATTGCATTAGGTAATTTATGGAAATCAAAAGAAATTGTCCACCACAATACACAAATTCTTCAACTTTAATGTGGTCTTTCCTATTGTATAGCTCTCTGTAACATGGAGAACACCAAAGACTCCCATGAAGAAGATTAGCTTTCATCAATGAGTGCCTGCACTAAGTAGTGGGGTTAAATTGGTACGATATAGAGCCAAACTGCAGAACTGTAGGAAAGAACCAGCCAGATATCAGCGACACTTGATGTAAGGAGAAGGTGCTGGCATTAGATAGGACACACACATTGCAGAAAACAGCTGATAGTATTACAAAACAGGCTCTATTTTGAAATCCCCAAGGCATAAGCAGTAGAGCAGACCAAAACACTTATAGAGACATAAAGGCAACATGAAAAATGTGAACAGAGCTATAATGAATGGCTCAGAACAAGAAGACTTTGCATGTATCTGTAAAGGACCTATGCTCTGCCTGGTAGCTGACAAGATTTGATTGATTGACGAGTTTAACTTTTTATTACATAATCTGAAGTGAATTCTTTCAATTTTCGAAAGATACAGTTCCACAATAAACACATAAAGATAATACAATTTTTAATATGGTAGATACATGGACTTCCTTAGAAACATAAGTTTGTTTTGTTCTTGTGTTTTGAATTAGTTGGTTCTAATTTTTCTTGTAATTTTATTTGTTATGCAGAAAATCGTTTTTGTAGAAGATGAACTAAAGAATATTGCATTTGAAAGGGAGAACTGCAGTCATGAAGGATTTGGAGGATGTCTACCAAAGAGAAGATGAGACAGTATTAAAACTCATCTCTGCTCTGGCAGAATATTATAATTATGAATTACAGGTTAGAGCAGTTGTGAAAGAAAGGAAAAAAGTTTGTGTTTGCATACAAGTTCTTGAAATTGGTTTAAGGAGTGTGGTTATATACAAATTCTAGAAACAGTGGTTTTGGAAGTGTAAGGAGGCATGACAAAGCTGGGATAGTAGGAATATTTCATGGGACTTTTCAATCCAGTATAAATAGGGGATAATGAAATATTCACACTAAAACACATGGAGAGAGAAGAACTACCAATCTTAGCAGCAGAAATCGAACAAGCTATCATAAAGAGTCCACGAAACAATGCACCAGGAATAGACAGTATTTCAACAGCGGCCGTACAAGCCTGCAGAGAAACGGAAGTAAAATGGCTGTCTAGAATAATAAATGTGGCATGGACAACAATATAAGTTCTGGAGTATTGGCAAAAATCAATAGTTGTACCCATTTGGAAGAAAAAAGGAAACATAAGGAAATATCTTTCTTGAGCCATATAAGTAAAAATGTACGCGAATTTCCTGGAAAACAGAAAAAGACGAATAGTCGAAAGACAATTAAATAACACACAGTTTGGATTCAGAAAAGAAAGAGGTGGACTACTGTGTTGCTGTCGTGATATGTGGCCAAACCACTGAATTTGCTGTTTTCTAATGAAGTCTAGCACTGTCTTAGTGCCCATCTGTTTCCTGATCTCATCATTTCTAATTTTGTCCCATCTTGTCACATTTAGCATTCACCTCAGGCATTTCATTTCAATTATTTCTATTTTTCTCTTATCTGTTGCTGAGAGTGTCCAAGTTTGCATGAAAATTGTGTTAAACAGGGCTTTTTTTTGTGACAACCTCTACGTGCGTGTTCTTCAGTATTGTTGACATCTGGCCAATGATTTGGTTTGTTTTGGTGCATGTGATCGATTTCTTCTTGCATTCTTCCATTAAATGAAACTATGCTTCCTAAATATTTGAAATCCTTCACCTGCTTGATTTGTTCCTGTTCTATGTAGATCTTAGCGGTTGTTTCTGTTCTTGCTTTTGTCATTGTTTCAGTTTTACTCACGTTGATTCTCATGTTGTGTCCTTCTGCAGTTAAGTTAAGATTGTTTAAGCATTGTTGCAGTTGTTCTTCAGTGTTTGCAATGAGTGCTTGGTTGTCAGCGAAGAAGAGTTCGCTACAGCTGTTGTCATCATTAGATTGGGCTTCTTTGCTGATTTGACAGTGTATGTGCTTGTATACAAATTCTATAAACAGTTGGTTTTGACAGTGTGTGTGTGTATACAAATTCTATAAACAGTTGATTTTAACTTAACATCTTTATACTGGTTTAGAAGACTCTGCAGAGTCTGTATACAACCAGTTCCAATTTCATCATCTTGCTCTAGAAGCTGTACGCATCCAATCTATTCTTAAATGCATTGAACGTCCCAGCCTCCACCACCTCACTTGGCAATGCATTCCAAGCATTCACAACTCTCTGGCTAAAGAAATACTTCCTAATGTGCCCTCTTGTCCTTGTTGGTGGTTGTACTTTAAAAAACTTGTTATAGTCTACCTTATCCATTCCTCTAATCATCTTATACACCTGTATTAAGTCACCACGAATTCTTCTCTCTTCTAGACACTGTAGGCCGGTTCTTTTTAATCTTTCCTCATAACTGTAATTCTGGAATCCCACTATCAGCTTTGTCGCTCTTTTTTGTATTCTCTCCAGCATGTCTATATCCCCTCTCTGATAAGGACTACATACCTGTACACAGTACTCCAATCTAGGTCTAACTAAGCCTTTATACAGTTTGACTATCACCTCCTTGCTCCTATGTTTAATATTTCTTTTTATCATCTCTAACATTGCATTTGCCTTTTTACTGCTACCTGAACTTGCTCCCTCACCTTACATGTATGATCTATTTTACCCCTAAGTCCCTTTCTTTATCTATCTTTCTAATATTGTTCTCTCCCATTCTGTAATTATGTTCCATATTGGATCTACCCATGTGCATGACTGTACATTTATCTACATTAAAGTCCATTTGCCAGATTACAGACCATTCTCGAATTTTATCTAAATCCGACCTCAATATATCCACTTCTGCTTTAGATGAGACACTACTGCATAGTTTTGTATCATCAGCAAATTTTGCAATAATGGATCCCATACCTATGTCCAAATCATTTATATATATCAAGAACAAAATTGGTCCCAAAACCTAGCCCTGTGGCACTCCACTTTTCACTTCACACCACTCAGAGTACTCCTTATTTATACCCCACCCTTTGCCTTCTTCCCGTTAACCAATTTTCAATCCATTTGGCAACTTCCCCACCTATTCCATGTGATTTTAACTTTCGAAATAATCTTTGATGAGGTACTCTATCAAAGGCCTTTGCAAAATCCAGATAAATAACGTCCACTGGCTCCCCTTTATCTAACATTTTGTAACCTCCTCCATGAATTCTAATAGATTTGTTAAGCATGATCTCCCTCTGGTAAACCCATGCTGACTATTTCTAATTAGATTAAATTTATCTAAATGCATTACAATGTTTTCTTTGATTATTGACTCTAACAATTTACAGACTATGCTCGTTAAGCTCCAATCTCGTGGAACAATCCCTTGTGCAAGTGATTGAGAACATAATATAGCCAATGGTTTTGCTAATTGGTCTCTAATTTCAAACAGCAATTTTGGATGAATACCATCTTGACCTGGACATTTATCCACTTTCAACCCCTCCAATTTGTTTTAAACCATTTCCTCTGTAATACAGATTGATCCTAATCCTGCTGTATCCATTTCTCTTTGAAAGATATCTACAGGCTCTGGGATCTTGGAGCAGTCCTCTTTTGTGTACACTGGGCCAAAGTAGGGATTGAGTAGATTTGCTGCCTCCCTATTTTCACTTATTTTTTTTCTTGTGCTGTCTATGAGAGGGCCTACTTTGTCCTTTGATCTTTGTTTATTTCTAACATAAGAGAAGAAGCTTTTACTATCAGTCTTGATCCTCTGAGCAAGTTTCTTTTCGAAGTCTATTTTTGCTGTTTTATTCGCTTTCTGAGATATGTATTGCTGTCCAAATATTTTAAATATGTTTCTTTTGATTGATTTACCTGCCTCTATATATTTTTTCCATGCTTTATTTTTAGCTCTTCTACATTTAACTACAATTTTAGTGATCCACTTTTTACGCTTGGGGTTTACCTCCCTATATGGAACACATTCCTCTTTTAGCATTTCGAGAACTGTTTTAAAACTCTCCCACTCCTGTTCAACATCTGTTCCTCCGACAATATCTTCCCAGATTATGTGGTTCACTGCCTCTTTCATCCTCTTAACATCTATCTTAGAGTAGTCATATGTTTGTGTGTTTGTGTTTACTTCTTTCCCTGCAATAAGATCCCATCGGATGATTTGATGGTCACTTGAGCCAAACAGTTCCCCAACGGTAACATTTTCAATCATATTTTCCTCTGTAGTAAAAACTAGGTCGAGTATGTTTTTGCCTCTGGTGGCTGCTACTACATGTTGAATTAAAAAATTTTCAGTTATGCACTTAACAAAAGGTTTTGACTCTACAAGTGCTTCTGCCATATCCCATTTTATTTCTGGAAAGTTGAAATCCCCCATTAATAATAATTTCCTATCACTTGCCTTTACTATGCTACTAATCAGCTCCTCATCTTCCTCTTTTTGACTTGATGGACATCTATAGCATACTCCAATCACTGTTTTTTCACCCCCACTTTCTATTTCACCCCATACACTTTCATTTTTGTTACCACATGATAAATCCTCTCTGCTCGTTATATTAACAGAATTTATACAGTATAATAAAACACCACCCCCCCTTAGCCTTGTCTCCAACTATCCTATCCTTCCTTAACATTGTATATCCCTCTATTTCAAATTCACCCTCTGCAATGTCCTCATATGCCCATGATTTTGTTAACCCTATTATATCTGGTTTTTCTTCCTCTACATACAGTTCCAATTCTTCTCTTTTATTAACTATGCTTCTCACATTTGCATAAAAACATTTTAGTTTGCAATTTTGTTGTTTTTCCACTTTTTGCTTTTGCTGCATCATTCTAATGTTTGGTTTTCCACTAATTAATTCCCACTTCTCTGACCCAAACTCTCCCCTTTGACTACATCCTCTATAGCACCCTATTTTGACAGCATGTGTGTGTGTATACAAATTCTATAAACAGTTGGTTTTGACAGTGTGTGTGTGTGTGTGTGTATACAAATTCTATAAACAGTTGGTTTTGATAGTCTGTGTGTGTCAACAGTTGGTTTTGACAGTGTGTGTGTGTGTGTACAAATTCTAGAAAAGTTGTCTTAGTGGTAGGAAACATTTCGCCCTGAAGATGGAATGGAGAGACCAGCACTAAGAACATAAGCCAGAAAATGACAGTATAGACAAACTTGGTAGAGATGGACAGATAAAGATCTTCAGAATCAGAACGGGACATTGCAGACTCAAGGTCCACCTCCACAGAATGGATCTCAGAGACACCACCACATGCAATTGTGGAGCACCCAATCAAACACCAGAACATATCCTGCAAGACTGCCCTACTTATACAGACATTTGTACTGGAGTTGTTTGCTCATGGAAGCTAAGGATGTCATACAGAAGCATTACATTGAGCATAGAGCAGAAATTGTGTCAATATTTCAAGGTCGAAATTTGTTATAAATCTTGTTTGTTCTGAACTGCAGTGGTTAGTGACCCATAGCTGACTACTAGCGTCAGGGCCACACCTCCATGTGGTGATCCTGGATAACAGACTGCAAC
Source organism: Ariolimax columbianus (assembly GCA_036924085.1). Taxonomy (NCBI): domain Eukaryota; kingdom Metazoa; phylum Mollusca; class Gastropoda; order Stylommatophora; family Arionidae; genus Ariolimax; species Ariolimax columbianus. The sequence continues at coordinate 49,432,332 of JAVGWX010000018.1, forward strand.
AGAGCAGAATGGCTAAGGAGAAGGGATTGTAGAGGGAAGGCTAAACAGGTACCTACAAATTCTGTCTGAAGTCGGATGTGTTAGACCGAAAGGTGCAAATATTGCAATTAAGCTGTAAACTATGACACAACATATTCCATTCTTCGGACAATATCCTGCTACTTGCAAATCTCTTTTCAGGACTTGGTAGCGGGAGATTGAGAACGAACGAAGAAGAAGTAAAGAGACTGAGATTCCAGTGCTGAAAATCCTGTGTCTATCTGTTGGGAGGAAAGACTATGACCACTGCATCTTGCTATTCTTTTTCTTCTCTTTTTTGCTCTATAAGAATTCTAAGGTGACTACTACAGCTTGGTTCCCTTCCCTTGCTAAAGAGATTTGGTGGACTAGGGGTTGTGAGCTTGGCTTATAATACCAACATACCAGGTTCTTCTTCTGCGTACACAGTCAGACAGTAACCATTATTTTTTCGAAAAAAGCGGCGGTTGTCCTGAGACTCGCGCCACTACCATAGAGCTTGTCTTGCAGTTCATCTGGCAATGGCCACATCTGCTCTCTCTGATCCTCGTATGTCGGGCAGTTCTGCAGCAGATGTTCAGTGGTCATTTTACCAGTACCGCACGGGCATTCGTCGGTACACCCTATCTTCAATTTGTTGAATAGGTGGTACCTCAGTCTGTTGTGGCCAGTGCGAAGTCTGAAGACAACGACCTGCTCTCTTCGGTTCAACTGGTAATAGGCATCGTTTTTGGTGTAACCAGTATGTTCGGTTTCCCATTTGGTCATGTATCTGGCTTTGATAAGCCGTTTTGACTCTTCGTACGTCATACTGGTATCTGTTTGTGGTAGCCTTGCACCTTCTTTTGCCAGTCTGTCTGCCTCCTCGTTGCCTTGGATGTTGCAGTGTGACGGAACCCACTGTACCACTACCCTTTTTGGTGCGGACTGCTGGCACAGTTTGCAGAGTGCTGCTCTTAAGTCATTAAGCTCAGTGTTTTTCTGGCTTTTTAGCGCTGTGACTACGGCGAGAGCATCTGTCAGCAGGACTATATGGCTCTCATTTTCACTGTGTGTCACCATTTCTTCCACTGCCGCCCTCAGTGCCTCTGCCTCCGCTCTGAAATTGCTTGTGTACTTACCAGTAGCGAATGACAGTGTTATTTTTCTGCCATTTGGTAGGTTCAGGAATGCTCCTGCCCCTCCGTTCTGTGTAGTGTTTGTTACAGAACCGTCGGTGTATGCATGGGTCCAGTCCATGCTTGGGTAGCTTATCGTTATGAAGCTTAGGGTAGTGTCTCTCCTTACTTTTTCAGTCTGGCAGTTTTTGTTTGCAATACCTGGTATATTTTCTACCACCTCTGGAAATATATCCTGCCTCCAGGTAGGTTTTCGTACAGTAGTGATGGGTTTTGGTGTTGTTAGTGCGTTTATGGGATCTTCGTGCATCTTTGCTTTGGCTATTTCTGCAAAGTTTCTCCGCTTTAGTTTCCCATTTCCCAAATTGTTTAGTCTCTGGTACATTGGATGGTCCGTCAGTCTTCGGAGTTTCTCTGACTGCAGCTGGGCTCTGCAGTTTCTTCTATCGGTCATGGATTGCAGTTTTGTAATCTTTTCAAGTTCTACAATTGGCGTTGACTTCATGCCACCTGTTATAATTCTCATGGCTTGGTTTTGAAGTTTGTTAACTTTATCGAAGTTCGCCTTCGCTGCTGTTGTCCATGCCGCAATGCCATACTCGAGAACTGGTCTCACTCTTCCAGTGTACAGTTTCTTTAGTATGCCTTCGTCTGCTCTCCAGCTTGTGCCAGCAAGTTTCCTCATGATTGCCATTCTTTCTCTGGCTTTCATTCGGTTTCTCTCAATCTGACTTTTCCATGTCATGCGCCGATCAAATGTGACTCCCAGATAGGTTGGGTTGTCGTTTGGCTGCAGGATTTTGCCATTTAGACTTAATTTGGTACTTTGGGGTTTTAATGAAAGCGAGAATATTGTGCATGTGGTTTTCTCCTCGTTTATTTTGACCAGCCATGAGTTCGCCCACTCTTCCAGCGATGTTAGGGCCGTCTGCATCCGATTTCTATGGTGAGATTCTTTTCAGAGGTCCACATAGCCAGATCGTCTGCAAACATTGAGCTATGGACTCTTCTTGGTATATTCTCTGTAATATCGTTTATATATACCAGGAAGAGTGTGGGTGACAATACTCCCCCTTGGGGTACTCCCTGCTCGAGTGTCACCTTTTTGCTCATCTGCCCTTGTACTTGGACTCTGGCCGTGCTTTGTTTGAGGTAGTGGTTGATCCACTTGTACATCTTCCCACAGACATCACTTCTTCTTAGTTTGACTCTAAGTCCATCCTTCCAGACTTTGTCAAATGCCTTTTCCAGATCCACCCAAACAGCTACTGTGTGTTTCTGTGCCTGATAGGCATCTTCTATCTCCTGGGCTATGAGGATGACCTGGTCCTCAGTGGATCTGTGCTGTCTAAAGCCGGCTTGCTGTGGAATTAGTATTCGTTTTTCTTCCAGATGCCACATCAGTCTGGTGTTTATCATCCGTTCCATCAGCTTGCCGACACAGCTCAGTAGGCTTATGGGCCTGTATCCATTTGGATCTGTTTTGTCCTTTCCTGTTTTTGGTACTGGTACCAGTATTGCATCTTTCCATGCCTGTGGTACAATTCCCCTTTTCCAGCTTTGGTTTAGGACCGATAGCAGTTTCTTCTTCGCTGTTTGGCCCAGCCCCATCAGCATTTCGTTTGTTATCCCGTCTTATCCGGGAGATTTCCTTTTCTTTAGTGTTCTCATAGCCTCTTCCATTTCGCGCATTGTTAGTTTGGCCATCATGTGCTCTTCAGGAGCCGTATTTATGTTTTCGTGTCCCTTTAGCGCTTCGCTAATGTCTGTATGCTTATCTGCAGGGACCTCGATGTGGTTTGCTCTGGCATAGTGATCGACAAAGGCGTTTGCGGCTTTCTTACCTGTGATCAAGTTCTCGCCCTGCTTGATAGTAATTTGTTTATTTGACGGGGTTTCGTCGCTCATGGCTCTGACTAGCTTCCATAGCTTGTTCCCTTCTTTGTCCAGGTTTAGACTTTCCGTTTTATTTTTCCAGCTTTCTCTTGCTGTTTGCTTGAGAGTGTGTTTGTACTTCGCCGCGGCGGCTTTGAGGGCGATGTTTGCCTCCATGGATTTTTCTCGTTCTGCCATGTTCCTAGCATTTGTTACTGCATCTTCCACTTTCTGTAACTCATCATTCCAGTAGGGCTTATAGTTTTTCCTAGCTCCTCTTGGGATGGTTTCAGTGGCGGCTTGCATTATTGCCTTGCTTAGGCTCTCTACCATGGGCTTCATTTTGGTGTTTCGTGTGTTGATGGTTTCACACAGCCCATCTGTCAGGATTGCAAATCTGTCCCAGTCGGCTCGTTTGTAATTCCAACGTGGGAGCGGTTTTGTTTCCTGTGGGCCTACTTCCATGTCAATGGTTAGCCTGATCGGCCTGTGGTCGCTACCTGCCAGTTCATACCAGGTTCAAATCACATCAATTACAGACCAGGTATGTCATGGATTTTTTCAGGGCATGATTGCTTCTTCCAGTAACCCAGCTGTAAATGGGTTTATCAGGGGAACATTTTATAGTTGATGCGAGAGCTACGGAGTTCATGCTCTGTTGTTGGCACTTTCAGTACTGAGCACATATGGGGCGCTCAGGTGCAATGAAGTCAGTTCTATAAACCATTTTCAATTTTTTTTCTGTTTGCTAAAGACCTATATGAGAGCACTTTTGTGCTCTCTTGCAGTGATTCTTCCTGCAATAATTTGTTTGGTAGTTTACAGGTGTGCATGTTGTAAATGTTAAGGATGATTTACACATGTTGCTAGCAACCTCATCATGTAAATCACAGTATTATGGAAAGCACCATGACAGAACACATCAACATTACTTTCATCCAGACTTCCTACATGGAGGCTAAATGCAGTGTGGCTCTGTGCTACTATTGGTTCAGAAAAGTTAAGATGATGATATATATGAATGGTTTTTTTTGGTTAAATTGTAGCTGTAGGGAAGATGATTGTGGCATTTGGTGGTGAAACAAAATTAACATGAGATTAGCATAATTGTATCTGAGGTGTTTATATGGTGATCTAGCCAGATGACACTATGACAGGAAGATATATAATACCAAATATAATACTTAAATTAGTGTGTTGTCATGGAATCTTCTCATTCTTTTCTTGTAATTACATTCAGAAAACATTCCAGCATTGATTTTTGAGTTTTTTTGTGAACTTATCAACAATAGATGCTGTTAAATTCTACTTGTACTGAATCAAGTTAACTCTTGATGATGTTTCTTTTGTAGCTGGTTACAAAGGCTTTTCTTTGATCCTAAGGCATACTTGAGAAGGTGTCCAGCGGTCTTCCTGGCTGTAGTGCAATGTGCCACTTTGCAGTAAGCTCACCAATACGGGAATTCCAACAACAGATAGAAAATGGGATTAAGATGCTGAGCAACGCATGAGCTACAGTGGTCAGCGACCCATAGCTGACTGCTAGTGTCAGGGCCAGCGAACTAGAGCTGCCAAGACCTTTCTACACCTCCAAGCAGTGATCCTTGATAACAGGTTGCAGCAGGCAGACTGGCTAAGGAGAAGGGATCGAAGAGGGAATGCTAACGGTACTCAAAATATGCTTGCTGAAGTTGGATGTGTTGGACTGAAAGTTGCAAATATCACAGTCCAGCTGTAAACTACGACACAACGCATTCCGTTCTCTGGACTACATTCTGCTACTTAAGCCCTTTCAGGATTGAGAACAAACGAAGCCAAGCCAAGAAAGAACATAATGTTGCAACTACATCTGATTGGAAGAGCAAATTTTCTTCTTGTTTCAGAACTAATTGAGCAGATGAAGATTGATAGAAACAGATTTGGAGCTGGTGCATATGACTTGGTTGCTGCTGGCAGAGAACTTCTGTAAGTGTTTTCTTCATTATTCACATTTATTTATTTATTGTGATGAGTTAGTTTTCTTTGAATGAGATGTTGAATCTTGCCTGTTTCCCCTGATTTACAAATGTTATCGTGTTTTAAGGATTTACATACATAATTAATTTATGTTTGACCACATCTTCATTTGTTTCTTGGGTCAGTGACCGATGTCTCACAATGCAGCCAGAGACCATCACTTCTTCCTCAGTGTTTGTCCTGAAAAGGAGGTTTGTGGCATTTTGTAGTTTACAGCAAGGCCGCAATTAATGTGCCTTTCAGACTGACACATCCAATTGTAGCCAGGTATTTGCCTTCCTTCTTCAGTCTATAACCTCTTAGGCAGGCTGCATGGTTACAGTATGTTTTCAGGACTGCCCCTTGGAGATGGAATAGGGTCTTGGTTTGTTATATGTCACTGGCCATGATGCAAGCAACCAGCTGAGTTGCTGGCTGCTGTCAACTCATTCACTGCTGCATCCAGACAATCACATCTGATGGCATCTCTCAACACAGCAATAAACTCCCTCCACTTCACTCTGTTGGCAACCATATTTCTTATAGTGTCCAAGTTCTGGTTAAAGAGTTTCATTTAGGCTAATTCCATGTGAGTCAGGCTGTAATACTTATTCAGACTGTTACAAGCATGAGGTCTAACAATGCAAGATCTGATTTCATTTCTGTATGTCCGAAATGGAACTTGGCAGTGTTCTCTCATGAAAATAAGATTAGACTGCTCAACAACGCCAATGTAAAGTCTGTCCTGCTCTATAGTTCTGAAACATGGCAAGAATAAGTATCATAAACCAAAATTGCAGAACTTCATCAGTTGATTTCTGTCACAAACTGCTTATCAGATGACCAAATACTAGGTGTGTTCAAATGAAACCGGATCTAACTGCACCAAGTGAACATAAGTACGATGCGTATGATGACGTCACTTTAGGTGTAAACAGCACATACCAACTGTCAAGTTTGCAAAATTTCTTTATCCTCCGACTCATAGTTTCCTCTGCAGACCGTTGAAAACATGGCGGCTGTGATACGGAATCTATCCAGAGTTGATCAGCAAGCGGTGATTCTGTTTATAACAGCTGAAAGATGTCAACCATTTGAACTGTCCCAAGCGACACAGCAAATTTCTCTGCTAGCGAACGTAAGCTCCGGCGACGGTCCACCCGAATTTGCTGCATCAATTTTGGTGATGGCATCTTCTGACGCAACAATCTGCGCCTGACTTGGTCTCGGAAGATCTTTCATTAACTCACGTCATTCTTTAAACATCATTGTCCGGTTCTTCACTGTTGTCTTCGACACACTTTTGTTACCATACACTGCCTGCATTTTACAATGAATGTCAACTGGTCGACATCCTTCGGCTGTTAAAAACCAAATCACCGCTTGCTGATTAACTGATTAGCTACTGAATTGAAAAACAGGCTGTGGCAGAATTAAATTTAGGTCCCATTTTCCCATTTGCAGGTGTATGTACAAATTTAGCTGCAGTTTTCTTAATTATTCACATATTTTTATGAATGATATACAATTTTGTAGGTAAATGAATGTTCTCTAAGATAGATCTAAAACAATTGTGTGTTATTTTTTAGTAGGAAATTTGTAAATGGTAAATTATTATTTACAACAGAAAAGCATTACAAAATTATAAAAAAAAGTGACAACTCACCTTAAATTTTTGAATGTCCAAAACATTTAATGTCTTTTACTTGGTGATTATCACAAAGTATATCCAACAATAAGAAAAACAAATCCAAGAACACAGAAATTGGATAATATTTGCACTTCTAATAGCTAATGTAACCACATGTAGGCCAGATCAGAAAAAATTAAACATTTTTTGAAAAATAAACATTTGAAGAAATGCGTCCTTACGCTCTTAGCCACACTACATGAGTGCAACCTGTGTCCAGGACTGCAACTTGCAGGAGGAATGTGGTAGTGTTCATTCATTTGGTCAATGAGTCTTCACCAACCGACTAGACAGAGGGCAGTCCTACAAAACATGCTATGCAGTTTTGTTTGCTCAGTTCACACGTGCACAGTGGTGAAGCAGACAAATGAAGCATGTGCATGTGTTTGCTTAATCTGGTATGCCCTTAACTGAAGCGAAGAATGGTGATCTATGCCTGCCGATCAAGAGTGTGGTAGTCACCGTCGTCTCTTCTAACAGCTTGGATAGATTTCTTTTTCTCAAAATGTATTATTCCACTGTCTCCCTGTTGACATTCGCCTTTACCTTTTGCCAGCCTGTCTGGTATGAATCCCGTCGCGTCTAATTTGGCAGACACGGCTTGTTTTCTGTCGGTGCGGTCGCTCTCAGCGTGCGTAAAGTAATGGCAACTTACCGTACTGCACACCTGCCAAGAACCGTATAGCAATCAAATAGGTTGATGGTTGTAAGAAGCGACTTTCTGCAAAGGACATGGTATTTACATTTTGTCTACTTTTTCATTCCTGGCTAAACCACAATGGCATAGTAAACACTGAAGTATGGGTTCGTTTACTGGTAACTACCCTACTTAGATCATTACTCATATGTGAGACAGTTTACTGCCCTTAAAAGTTAGCAGTACAGATAATGTGTCTGTGAAAACGACTACCTGATGGCAGTTAGCATTGCTGTTATTTATCAATGTTTGTTCCTTATTGTCAAAGTGCATAACAACTTCTGCATTCTTTTGTTCTCACAGATGCAGTAACGGACAGCGACATATCATCCCTTACTACACTGCCAAGAGAAATTACTATATGACTAGATCACACCCTGCCAACAATAATATGTGCGGCTGTTGTGCCATAACTCGTTTGTCTAATAACTATTGTTGCGACGTTTGCAATGCCTCAAAACGAGGTTGCTGAATCTCAGCTCGTGTGTGCTTGGTTTTATAAAAATTAGAATCTTGAATAATTTACAAGATAATTACCATAAACTGAAATTGACATATGTATCATGTGGAGTTTAAATTTATTTATTGTCTAGGAGTACACATCGTTTTTGGCTAATTGTTGTGCCTGGCCAAAAAGCAGAGAAAACATGGGCTTTAAAAACAAAGGTGCAGATGACCAAATGCACCAACAGGCCCCAACTATTGCAACCCCACAATACAACATATGATTGTTATCTAATAGAGTGTATCATTCAATCTTATATTATTATGTGGTGTGAAGGAAATTAGGTGTTTAATTAAGTTTTTAACATCCAGTTAATGCATAGGACTATGTAATGATAACTAAATAACTAAAAAAGTTTTAAACAGATTTACATTAAAAAAACAGTAACAAGTAAACAAGCATGTACACTACACATGCTTAGACTTTTAAAAGCCTTTATCAAAGACTAAACAAAAGAAAGCATAGAAAATTAAATAGCAAACTAGGTAAAAAATAACAAAAAAATATCAAATTGAAAACCAATTAAAATTATCATGCCGCAGCAAAATAATTAAATAAATTTGATCTAGAATTATAAATGAATGAAACAGATATCATAAAGGACATTTTTTTAATGTAAACTTTTACGCAAATCAAAGCTCATTGCTACAGACATGGCCAGCCTTAATGTGTGTGGGACACATTGGAGTATGTTGCGAGTCAAATTCATCTGAATAATGTTTCCCTTTTAAAACTCAATATTATCCCTTTAGTGTTTTAAAATAATTGAACAAATAAAGTAACTTTTAAAATGTTAACTATTAATCATTATATTACTACAACACTTTACTGCAAATCAATGCGCTAGATTAAATGAGTCAATATTGATGAGGATAGAAAATGTGATGTTCTTAAAATCAATTCACTAACTACACTTCTAAAACTTTTTTCTTGATTTCATTTTTTATGTTTTCTCTCCTTTTCCTTCATGCCATGCATGGGACCCCTGAAAGTGTGAGGCCAAATTGGTCCATTCAGCCTACACCTGAACGCGAATGTAGACAGATCATCTTATTTATCAAACGCTACGTATAGTGAAGTTTTTTTGTGGTGGAAATATCAAAATAGCTATTTGTCATCTGTTTCGAAGTAGGTAATATGATCTTTACTATTTTATCTATTGAAATATAAGGTGTCTGAGAACAAAAATTACTAAATATAGGGAAGATCTCAATATTTATATATAAGAATAGTAAGGGATATGGAATATAGCATGATTGTACTGTCCAGACTCTGATGCTACATAATACAAAATTGTGACAGTATGTTGTTTTGGTAAAGACTATCAAACAAAATTATATTTAATTCAAAATGATGCTTGCAAAGAGTAATTTTATATCAACCTGTAAAGTGCACTGCTTTACACTCAAAATTTATATTTTGACAAAATTTATATTAGTCTCCATTTAAAAAATAACACAGTATTTCTTTCCTTTGAAATTTAGACGCATTGATTAATTTTATATGATACAGAGCTAACATGGTGTCCATTATTTTTTTGCCTCAACTATCCAGGAAATGTTAATTTTACATAAATTGTTTTTTTGGTGCTGGCACTGACAAATTATTTAATGAATATTTCAGAATTTTTTTAAACGTGTATAATTTATTGATATTCAGAGTCTCAAACAGCAAAAAGGAAAAGTGTTGGTAATCATTTACAATTTCTGAAGTCGGATATAATAAAATTTGTTCCAAAATTTCAGAGAAAATGCAAAAAATCATCCAAATTCAGAAACAGACCCAGCTGTGTAATCTCACAGCTATTTTATAGTGAATAGGATGGCAAAATCAACTGTAAGGAGTTATGTTCATTTTTTAACTTGGATATGAAGTGTGTTCTTATTGTAACATGACATGAAGCTGGAGTGTATTAAAAGAGTATTATCCTCACATAATAGCAATAATGCTAAGTTTGTAATTCCTTATCATCTTCATCATTAATGCTTGTCTAACAGCATGCAGAAGAAAGGCAATACCACAACATGCACTGCAATATGTGGTAAGATGTTAAAAACTTCCCGGTACTAAGTCTCAATTTAGTTTTTCCAATGTGATAAGCAGTTTCTTTCCACTTCAACTTGCCTTCCCTAACTGTAAGAAGTAACAGTAATCCACCTTGGCAGCCAGGACCTGTTGCACTGGCCATCTATGACCATAGTTGATGGCAGAGTCCAAGATAGCATGCAGGACAGGCGATGTGTTTTTGCCAGGAGTTGCACAAGTGGCCCTGGGGATGACTTCATGAGGGGTGTATTCTTTTCCCACCCCTGATTTCTAAGGACAGATGTAGAAGCTGAGCTGAGACATCCTGAGAGAGGTGGATAACACGCCAAAGAAAGAGAGGTGGCACAGAAACAGCAAGGAAAAAATGCTCTCAAGTTATGTTCATCGAGATACTTCGATGTTAGTGACTAGGTCTTGCCAGTGAACTCCATGGATGCTTCTTTGTAGACTGTCAGACATCAACTTGAATTTGTTCAAAGAAAGCAACGGTCATCCTGAGGCTGTCAACACTGCCATAGAGACTATCTAGTGTTGGTACTGGTGATGGCCACATGTGCTTTTTCTGGTCCTCGTATGTCGGGTAATTTTGCAGCAGATGTTCAGGGGTCATTTTCCCAGTACCACAGGTGCATTTGCCAGTAGTACATATCTTCAGTTTATTAAATAGATGGTACATCAGTCTGTTGTGGCCTGTGCGGGGTCTGAAGACCACCACCTGCTCTCTTCTGTTCAACTGGTAATAATCATAATTTTGTTGTGTAGGCAGTATGCTCTGTTTCCCATTTGTCTGTATTTCACCCTTACAAACCTTTTGGATTCTTCGTAGGGCACACTAGAATTTGGTTGTGGTAACCTTCCACCTTCTTTTGCCAGTCTTTCTGCCTTCTCATTGCCTTGAATGTTACAGTGGGATGGAACCCACTGCACCACGACTATTTTGGTTGTGGACTGCTGGCATAGTTGACAGAGTACTGATCTTAGCTCATTTAGGTCTGAATTTTTCTGACTCTTTAGTGATGTAACCATGGGCATCTGTAAAAAATACTATCTGGCTTTCATTGCTTTCGCCTGTCAGCATTGCTTCTACTGTAGCTATCAATGCCTCTGCTCTATAATTACTTGAAAATTGTCCCATTGCCACTGTGTTATCTTTCAACCGCATTTAGGCTCAGAAATACAAACGCCCCCTCCTCTTCATTTTCTGTTGCGGTTGTTGCAGAACCATCGGATCAGTGTATACATAGGTCCAGTCAGTGCTTTGGTAGTTTTTCTCTATGTATCAGGTTTATGTCTCTTCTTTCCTTTTCAGTCTGGCTGTTCTTGTATTCGAAACCTGGTGTACTTTCTATCACCTCTGGAAGGATCTGCTGCGTCTACACGGGTTTGTGTTCAGTAGTGATGGGCTTTGGTGTTGATATGGCATTCAAAGGGTCTTCGCTCATCTTTGTTTTTTGTTATTTCTACAAAATTTCTCTGCTTTAGTCTCCCTCTTTCAAATCCATTAAGTCCCTGGTGCATTGGATGGTCTGCCAGTCTTCTTAGTTTCTCTGCTTGCTGCTGGGCTCTGCTGTCTCTTCGATCGTTCATTGATTGTAGATTTGTAATCTTCTCAAGTTCTACAATTGGCGTTGACTTCATGCCTCTTGTTTTAATTCTCATGACTTGGTTTTGAAGTCTGTTGATTTTTATCAAAGTTCGACTTTGCTGATGTTGCCCATACCACAATGCCAAATTCGAGAACTGGTCTCACTCTTCCAGTATACAGTTTCTTTAGTATTCTCTCATCTCCTCCCCAGCTTGTACCAGCAAGTTTTGTGGTTTCCATTCTTTGACTAGCTCTCATTCAGTTTTTCTCGTTCTGAGTTTTCCATGTCATGTGCCGATCAAATGTGATGCCCAAGCAGTTTGAGTTGTCGTTCAGCTGCAGACATTTGCCATCGAGACTTATTTTGGTGTTCTGTGGATTATTTGAGGGGGAGAATATCATACTTGTTGTTTTTTCTTCATTTATTTTGACCAGCCATGATTTCGACCACTCCTCCAACGATGTTAGGGCCTGCTGCATCTGATTGCTTGCTGTAGTGAGGTTTTCTTCAGAAGTCCACAAAGCCAAATCATCTGCAAACATGGAGCTGTGGACTCTTTTTGATATATTCTCTATTATGTTGTTTATAAATACAAGAAAAAGTGTGGGTGACAGTACTCCCCCTTGGGATACTCCCTGCTCCAGTGTCACCTTTTTTGTTCATCTGCCCTTGTACTTGAACTCTGGCTGTTCTGTTTTTGAGGTAGTGACTGATCCATCTGTACATTTTTCCAGATACTTCGCTTCTTCGTAGCTTGACTTAAGCCTCTCTTTCCCTACCTTGTCAAATGCTTTCTTTAGATCCACCAAAACCCCTACTGTTTGCTTTTTCTCTTGGTAAGCATCCTCTATTTCCTGCGCTATGAGAGTGATCTGGACCTTAGTGGATTTAAGTTGTCTAAATCCTGCTTGCTACGGAATTAATATGTGCTTTGCTTCCAGGTGCCATATCAATCTGGTGTTTATCATGCACTCCATAAGTTCAACCTACACAGCTCAGTAGACTGATAGATCTGTATTCACTTGGATCTGATTTATCTTTATCTTTCTTTGAAACTGGTTTAAGTATAGCATCTTTCCGTGCCTGCAGTATAATCCCGTTTTTCCAGCAATGGTTTAGGACTAACAGTAACTTCATCTTTGCTGTTTGACCCAAACCCATTAGCATTTCATTTGTTACCCCATCTTTTCCTGGTGATTTCTTTTTTAACTCCAAGGATACAACATTGGTTGCGCATGTGGAAGACCTTGAGACACTTCTGTTCTCCCTGTAAGACCATCCAGATCTTGGATCCATGCAACAGGATTAGAATGACACAAAATCTATATAAGTGTAGCTTAGTTTCATTGTAGGTCAGGTAATCATTTACAGCTAGGTAAAAATGGAGTGTGTGAAGACCAGGGATTTAAACCTATCCCTCTGCCATAAGAGATAAATGAAATTTCATTACTATCACCTGAACTGTCATTATCTAATGGGTGGCAAAAGAAAAGACAACCTAAAGCAACCTGGCAGAGACAAAGAAAAGACATAATTAATATCATAAACCAGAGCTAGAGCCCCATACAAAGATTGGCAGCAAAAAGACCAAAGTCAAGAGTTTTTCTTTAAACTAACAGATAACTTTTAATTTATGTTTAATTCACATAGAAAGATCCGTTGACATGCAAAATTACCTGTTCTTTGCTTGCTCAATACCCAAAGACCTAGGACAGACTTCAAAATGAAAAGATTATAAAAGTACTAAGTGAATTCAATGCCTCTGAAAAAGATCTGGCATTTCTAAATAATATATAAAGTTAGAGTGGATACCGAAATCAGTAAGACCCCATTTAATGTAAACTGTGAAACAGCCAACATGAATCAAAAAAGAACTAAATAAGCACAAGAAAAAGAGGATAAAGATATATAAGGAACAATAATAGTACACAAAATTAGTATTAATTATAAAGATTAAGCAGTGTTATTGGACCAAATAAACAAGAATTACAGAAATGATGGACACGATTACCTTTTTTAAATGCTTTCTGAAACGCTAAAACATAAAAAAATGAAAAAAAAAGGTAATGTGTGATCAAAGATGAATAATATCTAAGTAAAGACATTCAGATACTAACATTGCAAGATATAAAATACAATAAACAAAGATACATGGGTATTTCTTGTTAATCCAACAAATATAAAACCTTGATTCAGTTATTAAGAAATTAAGGTCAAATATGAAAATAAATATTGTCATATTTATTGCATGACAGGTCAATTTGTTGTTGAAAAGCTAAAATAATTATCACTGATGAAAAATGAAAGTGTCCAATAACAGTTTTTAAAATCAACATAGTTATAAAGTAAATACAAGTTCTGAACTAGACCATCATACACTTCTTCTTCATTTACTGATTGCAGACTATATTAAAGATCAGATACTAAGTATTGTCCAAGTTCTTTCTGCCATGATGAAATTGAAAGATCACAGAAGTTCAGAAGATTAGCAATTTTTATGGGGACTCCCACGATAGCCAGATATTTGTTGAGGTAAATGCCAAATTTCTGTCTTAGAGAAATACAACAGCAATCTATTAATGGTCTAGGTTGGCTTACAAGGCTCTTTATTTTGTCTATCAACTCATTACTGTCTGTGGGGAATCTTTGCTGTTGGATCCACTCAAAGTTATCATCAAGACCATAACCAGCACGCAGAATCATTAGAGCAATGTTGATGTGCCCTTCCTCTAGGCAAACTTGTAGACCTGAGCCAAAGTGGCAGGCAAGAGCTATAGGTTTACCTAGGCTGAGAAACAGCTAGACAATGCTCTCGTGACCTTTCAGCAAAGCAAACCATAAAGGTGTGATGTCATTGAACGATTGTCTGCAATTTTCAATGAAGTGATGTTCTACCATATCCACCTTGTGTTTCAGTAGAGTGTAGGTTGTATTTAAGTCACCTAAATAGGCTGCCATATGGAGGGCTGTCACCTGGACATCACAGTTAGAGCACACACTAATTACTGAAGCACGCCAGAATGTGCCAATTGAAGGACGCTCGCAAAGTGCCTCTGCTTTCAATAATTTGTTAAAAATGGCCGGCCTCTTTAACATTACAGAACAAAGTAATGGTGTCACAGTGTGTCCACAGCCTGGAGAGCACAGAAAATAACAGAATTCAATTCTAAACCTTTTTGTGAACAATTTCTGAAATGTGCAGAAATAGCTTCTGTAATTTTTTTTGTCATTTGTTGGTGCTACAAATTTTATGACACTAAAAATAATAGTAATTCAGTTCTTCAGTTCAATTATGCATTGCAAAGTGAAGATGGTAGCTCTGACAGAAAAACAATGAAAAAGAGGATAAAGTCAAAGAAGAAGAACAAAATTGTAAAAGGTTTTATTATTTGTAAATTATTGTAAGGAAACATTTATTCAAATTCGTATTTAAAGTGCATAATAATCAATCAATTATCATTTTGCTGTATTTTTTTCCAATTAACCCAAAATCAAAGTTTTCCATTATTTAAATCACCATTGCTTTAAGCCTGTCAAATAATCAGCTCTTTACTGTAACTGAAATAAGGGGGTTACATTTCTTAAACATCACACTTAATTCTTACTTACTACTGAATCAACAGAAGACACAATTTTTGGAAACCACTTTCACTTTTTTATGTGTTTGCATTATTTGCCAAATTGACAGAATAATATAGAATTATATGCTGCATTGTCAAAACATTGAACTTGATGGGTAAATTATTGTAAAAAAATGTGAGAGTAGTGTATAAAATATCTATAAGGTTTCAGTGATCTCATGTGCGTCACTTTTCAGAAAGAAAGAATAAGGCCACTACAGCCTGCTATCCTTACCATCATCATCAAGTGCCCTTGTCAGTTGTTATTGGAGATCATGAATCTCCATTTATCTTATTACGTGTATTGTTTATCACTTCCTACATTGGGCATCTCCTATACCATTCCTTCAAGCTGTCCAATATTTTCTCTCTCTGTCCCTGCGGTTCTGCCTGTTGTCCCCACGTGTTCCAAACCGCCTCGTCTTATGACATGTCCAAAAAAGGATGACTGCCGTATCTTGATTTTTGCCCTAAGCTATGTACCATGTTATTAGCTTTCTTTGCTTTTCATTGAATTCTCAATATTCTTCTGTAAAATCACATTTACATTGCCTTCAATGATTTATGTGCTTGCCTGCTGATTGTCCATGATTCACTGCTGCATGTCAGTATTGGTTCAACATAGCATCTAAGAGCTGTCTTCCTTAATTCCAGTCATAGGGTTTTGTTGCACAAGATTCCCCTCATAAGTGCATCTGCCATCAAATCTTATATGTGTGCCCAAGTATTGACATGTGTGTACTTATCTTAGTTCCACCTTCTATGTATGTCATAAAGGATGATGGGACCTTTGTGCTTGAACTAAAATAAAATACAGTCCAATTCATGGAATTGCACAACTCGCAATTCACACAGTCTAAAAGACTGCAGGGTGTAGAGCAGCCATTCATTTTTTAAAAGAAAGCTTTAGGAACAATACCTCAAATATGACATAGAGCAAAATTATGTGAATAACTAAATTTCCAGGGTATAGGAAAAAGACAAAAGAAAAACAAGAACAGGACTGGCAATATCAAATTTGTAAATGCTACATACATTATTTCAGCTAGACCACTACTGTTGTGGTCTCATGCATCTGTTCGGGGGACGGCATGGGCTAGTGGTTAAGTGACACGGCTCACAACTCGGAGGTGCTGGGTTCGATCTCCATCACAGCACCGGTCGTTACCCCAGGGAAGCAAAACCTTAGAAAATGCAGGAGTAAACAGACCCTTTCATAAAATGCATTCCAAAGTCAGATGCACTGGGCTGACAGGTGTAAAATAAAAACCGCAGTGCAACGCACACCACCTTGAAGAATAGGGAAATAAGGTGAAAGCTATTTATATATCATTACAAAAATTAAAAAAACATCTGTTCAAGTGAAAAGTGATGAATGATAATGTATATTTCCTTCAAATCTATTTTTATCTATCAGTTGCTGATACTGATTCTACTAACAAAATAAACTTTTTACATTATCATAATTATTATAAGAGTAGTTCAACTGCACATTTAATGTGTGCAATTTTTAATTCATTATTTTTGGTGTTTACAGATAATAAATTTTTTTTAATTATCAGTCTCCTGTACCATTAAAAATGATAATGTTTTACTGGAATAAGATTTTGGATTTCTTTCTTAAACAATGAATATTTGTCCAGGAGACTTTTAAATAATTTGTGTTCTAAAATATATTTGTGGGGGCTTCAAATAAAATCCTTAAAGTTGTGATAGAAATTTAAAACTCCATGTCACTGTCATGTAAGTTAATAGTATCACTGCTGATGACTTCAAGAGTCTCCCACAGGTACAGTGCAGGCAAACCACATGATGTCATAGTAGCCATTTAGAGGTGGCTGACCAACTTGTGAAATACACCAAAGAGACGCAGCATTCTGTTATTTGTTTTTGAGTAGTGAAGGAGTGAAAACTATTTAACTTAACTTCTAACTTAACATCTTTATGCTAGTTTAGAAGACTCTGCAGAGTCTGTATACAACCAGTTTCATTTACATTTTCCTTGCTCTAAAAGCTATGTGCATCCAATTTATTCTCCTCTACTTCCTGTGGCAATGCATTCCAAGCATTCACGACTCTCTAACTAAAATATTAATCACAAATTTATCACAAATTAAGGTTCAGTGCTGTAATGCATGCCTGTCACTTCAATAAGTGAACCAGTGGAGTAAGACTATCTGAAATGGCTGAGTTCTGTGACACATTGTTATTGACTGGATCAGACATACCAAATAGTGACACCAGAGTTGATTCCAGCACTTTGTGATGAAAATTAGCACAGCAAATATGAATAAAATAGCCGCATTTCTGGACGTCAGTCAAGGTTCATCATCCAGTTCCACAAAGTATCTGCAAAGTTAACTCCAGAATTGAAACAAAGTTGTAGTACATGAGTGGCTACAAATGCGACCAACATGCCTTTTTTTTAAACTCTTGTTATTTGTAGGTGCTAGACAAAATGTATATGTAAAGGAAACTATGCTGAAAAA
The DNA here is from genome assembly GCA_036924085.1 of Ariolimax columbianus. NCBI lineage: Eukaryota > Metazoa > Mollusca > Gastropoda > Stylommatophora > Arionidae > Ariolimax > Ariolimax columbianus. Next base: position 49,449,971 of record JAVGWX010000018.1, read on the forward strand.
TGATAGTTGTGTGAACTTTTTCTTAATAAATTTTGAAGAAGAAAAAAATGCAAGGTTTTCATTTGAAGCACCCTGAGGTTTTAAAATGCATATCTTATTACAAATAAGTAGACCTAACCTTTTGAGAATATGAAGTGTGTAGTAGTTTTGATATACACTGCCCTTTCTTTCAGATATGTAGGGTCACTGCAAAGATATCCAGAAAATATGGATGCTGCATCTTCATTAACATCCACATTATTGTCTATCAAAAGTTGAACCACATCAGGGAGGACCATCACCACAGCTGTGACTAGCGCAGAGCATCCATCAGCATCAAGGCTAGCATTAATGTTAACGCTATGATCAACTAGGACCTTCACAATTTCCATGGCATCTGAAGTGAAAGAGGTTTACTGATATGCATATCATACTGTTCAGCATAAAGAGATATTTTTGTTAAACTAGATCAGTAGCATTAAAGATAGCACATTTCAAGTCACAAACACGTTGATCTACAAACAGCAACAATTAAATGTGGCAACAATCTGAATTATAAGTGAGAAAAAAAAGCAAAGAATTATTAAAATTTTACTAAACTGGGAACCAAGGTTGACAGCAATATTTATGTCCTGCTATCAGCATGCTACAGTTCATCTACCTATTAAATAGAGAGGGCAAAGAAGGTCATACAACCTAAACATTATGAATACCCTGCATAATGAAGTATCTAACACTTCATTTTCTACATCAGTATATGTTATGAAATACCTTTACTATTGACACATTGGTTTGGATAATACAAAAAAATGTGTCACTTTGCTCAAAAAACATGTAAAAGTGATAAATACAATTATTTGTAGCAAGTGAGACTAAATTACAACTTAATTTTAAATGGTTATTTAAGCTTGGTTTAATGTTTTAGCCCAGCAAATTAGTACATATTAGAGGTTAACATCTACAATGAGATCATTAATAATATGAATCTTATCTTGAGAATAAATGTATGACATAAATGTATCTTATGAGTCATCTTACAAAGAAAATGGAATTGTATAGGACAACTTATTTTCTAACATTGCAACAAAGACCATGTTCTAGAAACTCCAATGTATAAAATAAATAAAATAGAGAAACTCCAAAACATATGAAGAAGAGAACATAAAGAGCAGATATTCAATGATACAAGGGGCATTCAGGTCAAACAAAGACTTTATTTTTGTAATGAAAAAAAAAAATCTTTCAAGTAGTCAAAATGCCATTAATTTGTTTATATAATCTACTGCAATGTTTATGCACTTATCCCAGTGTTTAAGTAATGCTTGAAAAGCTTCAGTGTAGAAAAGTTTGTCAGAATGTCGGAACTAATCCAGGACAGTCTGTTTCACTTCGTTATCAGTCCTGAAATGTTGACCTTCCAGGAATTCTTTTAGAAGTTTAAACAGGTGGAAAAGAGGTTTAAACAGGTGGAAATCACTTGGAGCAAGGTCTGGGTTTAAGGTGGATGTGGCAATACCTCCCAGCTGAGTTGCTGCAGATGGCACATAGTGCGGTGAGCAGTATGAGGTTGAGCAGTATCTTGCAGGAGCAAGACGGTATCATCACTCACGGATGTACGGCAGTCTATAAAACGTTTACGCCATTCAAATGTCTTATTGCGGCTGAGTGTCTCATCACCGTATTGTTATTTCAGTCTTCTATAAATTTCCACAGATTTCACACATTTTTTTACAAGAGACTCATCACAACACGCTGTTCCATGCAAGCACCAACAGTATTGTCTGCCATTTGTATTTATCTGTCAAGTTACTGGGCCATGGCAAGTGGGTCACCTAGGAGTAATAGGACTTAAGTGTTCCAAACTAATGATAGTAGTTCCAGTATACTATCACCCATTCAGGTAGAACTAGAAGAAAAATTCCTGGTTTGATTTAAATGCCCCTCGTATATTATATTAGAGATATCCTGTTAATGGCCTAAGTATCATATGACATGTTGTTGTTATCCGATAGGTGCTTAGCAAGCCTGCTATTGGCAGCCCGATGCCATTCTTATATAGATACAGGTCTTCTTCAGTTCAAATGACATAAATAGATTGATCTGCCAACTTACAGGAATTGAAATTTTCAGGAAAGGCATGGTAGAGAACACTCTGTCCTTGCTTGTCTCTTGCTTCGAGTTTTGCACCACTGCCAATTAAAGATGCCACAGTGACCAGATCTTGTTCAATCACAGCTTTCATTAAGTCTTAATGGCCAGTTTTAGATGTTTGACGGGACAGCATGATTAACCCTAAACATTAATTTAGAAAAAGTAAATATAATAGATTATCTGACATAATTAAAACTTCTCTGTAAAAATATGAATTTAAAAATTATAATTGGAAATACAGTGCTATAAAATTAAGCCTTTATCCACGGGATCAATAAACTTGATGAAATTTCAATTAATTTGTTTCAATTTAAGTAATATTAATACCTTGTACAGAAATAACAATTTTAAAGTTTTGAGTCTGTACAAGAAAAACTAAGGTTTCATGAGAAAAAAAAAATGTTTCAGAATATACTTGTATCTGTCAAAGAAAGTATCTGTTATGGCTGTGTTGGGAAAGAAACAAATTTAATAAGTTGAAACATACTCGTATATCTCAAAATAAGTAAAAGAGAAATAAGTATAAAAATTAAGATAGCTGTATACAATTTAATCTATGTACCAGCTTTGACTTATGGATGGGAATCATGGACAATGACTACAGTCCAGAAAAGCCAGCTCCAAGTCACTGAAATAAGATATCTGAGAAAAGTGGACCAAATAACAAGCAGAGATAAGGTATGCAAGAAGAGACAAGATATGCAATCAGACAATATGGCACGATCTCGAAACCCAGTTCTTATAGGCTCATATGGGGCAATCTCAACTTTAGTGGTGTTGCCATATTTGCAAAATAGAATAAGATTGGCTACCATAACAGTCATTAGAAGCAAGAATGAACCCCGAGAATGACCAAAATTCACTGTGATGACAATATAAGACAATCTATAAGAGACAAAGAACTAAACTTGAGCCAGGTCAAGAGGACAACAGTGGATAGAATAGTCTAGTGCTCTTACTAGCAAAGTTCTACACCCCAAGGTAAAAAGTGAACGACTGCATAAGTAAGTATTTCAAATTAAGAAACCATGAACTCCAATTATAAATCGCAAAACAGCACCAGATTTATGACAGTAAATTGATTCATAAAAAACAGAAATTATAAAATAGCTCTTTCTAGTAACTTAAAACATGGATGTGTGGGTGGTTTAAAGTTCTACTGACTATTATCAGTTCAGTTTACTCAGAGGGGACGGCGTGGCCTAATGGTTAAGTGACACGGCTCACAACCAGAAGGTGCTGGGTTCGATCTCCATCACAGCACCGGCCGTTACCCCGGGGAAGCAAACCCTTAAAAAATGCAGGAGGAAGCAGACCCTTACATAAAATGCATGCTGAAGTCGGATGCACTGGGCTGACAGGCGCACAATAAAAATGCAGTGCAACGCACACCGCCTTGGGGATTAGAGAAATTAGGCGAACGCAAAAAAAAAAAAGACAAAATGTTATGATGCTTTAGAAAAGTTGCTAATATAAATTTAAGACAGGGCTACAAATATTGAAACCTGGAAGTTGATTGGATACAAAAATTGAAATTAAAGAACTATCAAAGACTGAGACATTTACATACTTGGGAGACAGTTATGCCAGATGGTGAAACATATAAATGCATCAACCTCAGAATGAACAAAGCTAGAGTGGTCTGCCAGCTTAAACAACATTTTGAAATCTTCCCAGTACAGGAACTAGAAATCTACAAGAGTATTACTTTCTGTGTTCGGTACAATGCTGACTGCTGGAAGGCAACATCAAAATAAATCTCAAAATTGTCATCTTTCCACACCCCCTGATTAAGTGAGCTTCATCAAATTTTCTCGATAAACACCATCACCAACCAAGAACTGCTTCCCTATAGCAACAAAGAAGATTAGCAAACCATCACAACCGACCATAGGCATGTCCAAAGAAGAGATACCGATATCATCCCCAGACTGCCATGCCATAAACCCCAGAATAAATCCCAGAGCGGTAGTAACACTCAAGTAACACTAGGCCTAGTCGTTTTGATACTTTGTAGAAAGGTAAATACCAGCGACATTTGTTTGTTCCTTTTTTGGCGTTGCTTTAAGAAGTATATATTTTATTAGGTATTAATATAACTTATTGGCTAACGGAAATAAATAGCAAAATTAGTATGGCCACTAAGACGAGACGAACTGCTGCGAGGAAAGGCCAAGTCAGATTATGTGATTTGTGTGGCGAAAATGTTAGTATTACTACAACGTTGGAAGATGAAGGAACCGTTTTATGTAGGATATGTAGAGTTGAAGAGAGGCAGGCACGAATGGAGTGCAATATAAGGGAAAATGAGAAGAGATTAGAGGAGATAGAAAAGAGGCAGATGGAAATAGAAGGGAAACAAGTGAAAATAAAGGAAATTTTAAAGAAGCTGCAGTCAAGGTGTAGTCAAGGAAGTAAGGGAGATTTGAGTGAGGAAACAGCTCACAGGGCAGAGAGCTTTGGAGAGAAGTATGCACATATAGGTGAGGGGTCAGTTTTGGTAGTAGGAGATTCAATGGTGAGAGAGGTTGGCAGACATTTGTCTAAACAACACAACATGTTTGAAAGAATGGATATTGGGGGAGCAAAAATAGAGGACATAGAGGGGAGAATAAAGAGGTTAGATGACAAAGGAAACAGTCATGTGGTAGTATTGGCAGGTAAAAATAATGTAAAGAGAGATGGTACAGAAATAATTATGGATAAATATAAAAGTCTTATGAGAACACTTAAGGAAAAAAAGTTTAGAAAGGTCACAATGATGGGCATTTTAGACAGAGCAGATGGGTCAGACTATCTAGATAGCAAAATAATAGGTATCAACCTTAGGTTACAGGTGTTGTGTGCGGACATGGGAATGGAATTTATTGATGTTAAAGTAGACAAAAGTAAAAGGTTAGATAGGGGAGGTTTACATCTAAATGAGATAGGACAGCATGTTGTAGCAAAGTATATGTTCTATCATTGTGTTAGAAATTTAAACTAGTAAGGCCTATGAAGTATGAGACTAAAGATAGGCCTACAATAGTGTGCTATAGGGGATGTAGTCAAAGGGATAATTTGGTGTCAGGGAAGTGTGAAATACATAGTAGAAAAGCAAACACTAAAATGATAAAGCAGAAGCAAAAAGAGGAAAACCAACAACATTACAAACTAAAATGTTTTTATGCAAATGTGAGAAGCATAGTAAATAAAAGAGAAGAATTGAAACTGTATGTAGAAGAAGAAAAACCAGATATAATAGGGTTAACAGAATCATGGACATATGAGGAGATCGCAGATAGTGAACTTGAAATTGAGGGATATACAATGTTTAGGAAAGTTAGGATAATTGGAGACAAGACTAAGGGAGGTGGCGTTTTATTATACTGTATAAATTCTGTTAATATAACGATCAAAGATTATTTATCATGTGGTAACAAAAATGAAAGTGTACGGGGAGAAATAGAAAGTGGGGGTGAAAAAACAGTGATTGGAGTGTGCTATAGATGTCCATCAAGTCAAAAAGAGGAAGATGAGGAGCTGATTAGTAGCATAGCAAAGGCAAGTAAAGGGAAATTATTATTAATGGGAGATTTAAACTATCCAGAAATAAAATGGGATATGGCAGAAGCACTTGTAGAGTCAAAACCTTTTGTTAGATGCATAACTGACAATTTTTTAATTCAACATGTAGAAGCAGCCACCAGAGGCAAAAACATACTCGACCTAGTTTTTACCACAGAGAAAAATATGATTGAAAAAATTACCGTTGGGGAACTGTTTGGCTCAAGTGACCATCAAATCATCCGTTGGGATCTTATTGCAGGGAAAGAAGTAAACATAAACACGCGAACATACGACTACTCTAAGGCAGATGTTAAGAGGATGAAAGAGGCAGCGAACCACATAATCTGGAAAGATATTATTGTAGGAACAGATGTTGAACAGGAGTGGGAAAGTATTAAAACAGTTCTAGAAACGCTAAAAGAGGAATGTGTTCCATGTAGGGAGGTAAACCCCAAGCGTAAAAAGTGGATAACTAGATTTGTAGTGAAATGTGGAAGAGCAAAAATTAAAGCATGGCAAAAATATATAGAGGCAGGTAAATCAAAAGAAACATATGTAAAATATTTGGACAAGCAGAACATATCTCAGAAAGCGAATAAAATAGCAAAAATAGACTTTTAAAAAAAACTTGCTCAGAGGATCAAGACTGACAGGAAAAGCTTCTTTTCTTATGTTAGAAATAAACAAAGAACGAAAGACAAAGTAGGCCCTCTCATAGACAGTACAGGGAAAATAATAAGTGAGAATAGGGAGGCTGCTAATCTGCTCAATCAGTACTTTGGCACAGTCTTCACAAAGGAGGACTGCTCCGAGATCCCAGAGCCTATAGATATTTTTCAAAGAGACATGGATACAGCGGGATTAAGATCAATCTGTATTACAGAGGAAATAGTTTTTAAAAAATTGGAGGGGTTGAAAGTGAATAAATGTCCAGGTCAAGATGGCATTCACCCAAAATTGCTGTATGAAATTAGAAACCAAATAGCAAAACCATTGGCTATATTATGTTCTCAATCACTTACAAAAGGGAGTGTTCCACGGGATTGGAAAGATGCAGGAGTGATCCCCTTATTCAAAAAAGGCAAAAAATCAGATCCGGCAAATTATAGACCGGTGAGTTTAACGAAGATAGTCTGTAAATTGTTAGAGTCAATAATCAAAGAAAACATTGTAATGCATTTAGAAAAATTTAATCTAATTAGAAATAGTCAGCATGGGTTTACTAGAGGGAGATCATGCTTAACAAATATATTAGAATTCATGGAGGAGATTACTAAAATCATAGATATGGGGAGCCAGTGGATGTTATTTATCTAGACTTTGCAAAGGCCTTTGATAGAGTACCTCATCAAAGATTATTTCGAAAGTTAAAATCACATGGAATAGGTGGCGAAGTTGCCAAATGGATTGAAAATTGGTTAACGGGAAGAAGGCAGAGGGTGGGCATAAATAAGGAGTACTCTGAGTGGAGTGAAGTGAAAAGTGGTGTGCCACAGGGCTCGGTTTTGGGACCAATTTTGTTCTTGATATATATAAATGATTTGGACATTGATATGAGATCCATGATTGCAAAATTTGCTGACGACACAAAACTATGCAGTAGTGTCTCATCTAAAGCGGAAGTGGATATATTGATGTCGGATTTAGATAAAATTCGAGAATGGTCTGTAAGCTGGCAAATGGAGTTTAATGTAGATAAATGTACAGTCATCCACATGGGTAGATCCAATATGGAACATAATTACAGAATGGGAGAAAACAATATTAGAAAGATAGATAAGGAAAGGGACCTAGGGGTTATAATAGATCATACAGGAAAGGTGAGTGAGCAAGTTAAGGTAGCAGTGAAAAAGGCAAATGCAATGTTAGGTATGATAAAAAGAAATATTAAACATAGGAGCAAGGAAGTGATCGTCAAACTGTATAAAGCTTTAGTTAGACCTAGATTGGAATACTGTGTACAGGTGTGGAGTCCTTATCATAGAGGGGACATAAACATGCTAGAAAGAATACAAAAAAGAGCGACAAAGATGATAGTGGGATTCCAGAATTACAGTTATGAGGAACGACTCAGAAAAACCGGCCTACAGTGTCTCGAAGAGAGAAGAATTCGTGGTGACTTAATACAGGTTTATAAGATGATCAGAAGAATCGATAAATTAGACTATAACAAGTTTTTTTAAAATACAGCCACCTACAATAACACGAGGGCATAGCTACAAGCTGATTAAAGAGAGGTCCAGGTTAGATATTAGGAAATATTTTTTTAGTCAGAGAGTGGTGTCTGCTTGGAATGCATTGCCAGGGGAGGTAGTGGAGGCAGGGACAATTAATGCATTTAAGAATAAACTGGATGCGCATAGATTTTAGAGCAAGGTGATGTAAATGTAACTGGTTGTATACAGACTCTACAGGGTCTTCTAAACCAGTATAAGGACGTTAAGTTTAAGTTAAGTTTAAGAATGAAGGCCCAAAAAAGGCTGACCTAACACAAAAGACCATAGAAGCCAAAGTGAAGATCCTGAGCTAAGGTTGGAAGGATAGCTACAGATCAGGGATAAAGTGGAAGAAGCTTGTTGCTGTTCTTAAGGATGTCATCATGCCTGACTGTTCACTTTGCCAGTCATTGATTAAGGATTTTAGGAGTTTATGGGATAAACAATTTGCATTTCAAATAATTATAAATATTAGTATTAGGAATGGTGGTCCGTCCGTGGTGATTTATCTAAGGCTTATAGCAGAGCTCGACAGTACGTCTCGCTGGTGGTCCGACTCTCGCAAAGAGCTTGTGATCGGCAAATGGAAAGCAGGAATCGTTGCCTCGAGGCCCTGCGTTCTCCTACGGAGAAGGGCAGGCTGGCAGGCCAAATTGTCTCTAGTCCCAGTGAAATTCATCGCCGAGGTCGTTGGGATCCGTTCTGCACAGAGCGCTGCCATCCCTCCTCGAGCGAGCCCGGTCGGTCGGTCGTCTGGTGCGTGTGGGAAGCCCCTGTCAGGCGGTCCTAGGTCGACGGAGTGAGGGACGGATGGAACAACCGTCCGTCCGTCCCGTCAGTCGGTCCCTGCGGCCGTCCCAGTGAGGCTTTTTACACACCCTTCCTCCGCCGACCGGTGTGTGCTGTACGTACGTCTCCGACAGATATCTGGTTGATCCTGCCAGTAGTCATATGCTTGTCTCAAAGATTAAGCCATGCATGTCTAAGTTCACACTGTCTCACGGTGAAACCGCGAATGGCTCATTAAATCAGTCGAGGTTCCTTAGATGACACGATCCTACTTGGATAACTGTGGCAATTCTAGAGCTAATACATGCTTATCAAGCTCCAACCCTCGCGGAAAGAGCGCTTTTATTAGTTCAAAACCAATCGTCGTTTCCCCTCACTGGTGACTCTGGATAACTTTGTGCTGATCGCATGGCCTCATGTGCCGGCGACGCATCTTTCAAATGTCTGCCCTATCAAATGTCGATGGTACGTGACATGCCTACCATGTTTGTAACGGGTAACGGGGAATCAGGGTTCGATTCCGGAGAGGGAGCATGAGAAACGGCTACCACATCCAAGGAAGGCAGCAGGCGCGCAACTTACCCACTCCCGGCACGGGGAGGTAGTGACGAAAAATAACAATACGGGACTCTTTCGAGGCCCCGTAATTGGAATGAGTACAATTTAAACCCTTTAACGAGGATCTATTGGAGGGCAAGTCTGGTGCCAGCAGCCGCGGTAATTCCAGCTCCAATAGCGTATATTAAAGTTGTTGCAGTTAAAAAGCTCGTAGTTGGATCTCAGGCGCAGGCGGGCGGTCCGGCTCGCGCCGGTTCACTGCCCGTTGTCTCCTGCCCTACCGTCTGCCGGCTCTCCCCCACGGGTGCTCTTCGCTGAGCGTCCTGGGTGGCCGGCGCGTTTACTTTGAAAAATTAGAGTGTTCAAAGCAGGCCTCGGCTGCCTGAATAATGGTGCATGGAATAATGGAATAGGACCTCGGTTCTATTTTGTTGGTTTTCGGAACTGGAGGTAATGATTAACAGGGACAAACGGGGGCATTCGTATTGCGGCGTTAGAGGTGAAATTCTTGGATCGCCGCAAGACGAGCTACTGCGAAGGCATTTGTCAAGAATGTTTTCATTAATCAAGAACGAAAGTCAGAGGCGCGAAGACGATCAGATACCGTCGTAGTTCTGACCATAAACGATGCCGACTAGCGATCCGCAGGAGTTGCTTCGATGACTCTGCGGGCAGCTTCCGGGAAACCAAAGTGTTTGGGTTCCGGGGGAAGTATGGTTGCAAAGCTGAAACTTAAAGGAATTGACGGAAGGGCACCACCAGGAGTGGAGCCTGCGGCTTAATTTGACTCAACACGGCCAACACTGAAATGACTGACATGCCGAGACCACTTTCCTGGGGTCTAATATGGAACTGGGGCTGGATTTAGACCCTCAGAAATCTGGGGTTATGCCCCCTGTGGCTCGGTTGGTCTGCATCCAGTGTTTGATAAAGGAATTGACGGAAGAGCACTATCAGGAGGGGAGCCTGGGGCTTAAATTGACTAAACACGCCAATAATGTAGAATGACTGTCAAAAGAGAGCACCTTCGATGGAGTTAATAGTGAACATGTGCTGGTATCAGACCCACGGAAGACAGGTCAGTCTCCAAACCCCCAAATGAAAGAGCGCCTGCTACGGTAATCTAGTCTTCACCCTGCAGAAATCGCAGGCTCAAGCAACTTGGCCATTGACAAACTAAAAGCCCTCTATTGATACGGTCTGGCAAATATTGAACGGGTGCTGGAAATAGACCCTCTGAAGACAGGTCAGTTTTACCCTACTAATGACAGGGCTTTGCTACGGTAATCCTGCTAAGCCCGAGAGGAGCCGCAGACACTTGGTTCACGTACTAGGCGGATAAGCCAACGGTGCAAGGTGAGGGATTACGGCCGAACGCCTCTAAGCCAAAAATCCCGCCCAAAAGCAGCCCAGCACGAATGCAAAGGGAGGCTTTGATATGGTGGGGACCTGGGGGCCACGCTCCAGCCCCGCCCGGTCAAGCCGCAGAATGAGGTCTCTGCCGTCCGCTGATAAAAGCGGGCGGGACGCTGCTCGATATTCACCCCATACGTCGATGAGGAATGAAATCATTTGTAGAAGACTTAGTTCTCGGTCGGGTGCCCTAAGCAGTAGATCAGCTACCTCACTGCGAACTGCTGAGACTCAACCCTTGACCATGAGATATGTCCGCTCCCTAGGCGGACAACATTTCCGTGCAAGACTAGGCTTGTCACCTGGTCAAATGCACTATTTCGAGAGGAATCACAGGTCGCTGACATTTGGTCCACGTGCTTGGTTGATAAGCTACCATCTGAGGGATTACGGCCGAACGCCTCTAAGCCAGAATCCCGCCCAAAATCTCAGCGCCGCTGAGATGGGAGGCTACGACATGGCTGGGGCTTGTGTCCCGGCCCGATCGAGCCGCAGGAATGCACCTGGTAAAATGCACTCCTTCCTCGCTCTTTGCATCTGTCTGCTATCAGTCATTCCAATGGACGCAGAAGAGATGCAGTCCAGCGGACATTGTTGTGATGTGTTTACAAAGATGCTCTGATATCTGCGCCTTTTGGCCTGATATATATGATTTCAGCAGAGTATTTTGGGACCGCATTTGCTTTTCTCTTCAATCCTTAATCTCTTGGTCAAGCAGCATGGTTGCAGACTATTTTCAGGGAAAGAAGTACGAGGAGAAACAGGATCTTGGTCAGTTATGGATCACTGACCCAGATGCAAGCAGCCAGCTATAATCTCTGGCTGCTGTCAGCTCAATCGTTGTCTCATTTTCAGCCCTATGATTCATATAAGAGAAAATTATAACAAATTAAGAAAGAAAAATATCATTACATGTATTATATATATAATATATGTTTAATATTGTATCATGTGTGGGTCAGTTATTGCACCAGGACATGGTGATGATAAACACTAAACACAGTAAACAGTCATATGAAATCCACGTTATGGTAACCACCTTTTGTAGGGTCACACAAAAACACACCTCACAAATCACAATAAAAACAATAACAACGGGCTTGAACATGGATACAATACGACCTAAGGGGGCCGCTCCGAATTAGAATTGCTACCGTTGTGGTTGACTTGTCATTGTATTATGTAGTTCATTGGATTCATTCACATTGTAAGTTTTTAGTTTGTGTTATGATTCGTTAAATGTTTTCGTTTGTCTTTATCCCTGACGAAGGACTTATGAGCGTAATATGAGTTTCGTTTCATTCTGTACTTGTTCAGTAAATTAGCCATACCTATTTTTTGTTTTTATTGGCTTTTGACCATGAATGTCGCGGCAGTTTCAATGAATGTGTTTCTATATCACAGAAGTCGCCATTTGTAATCTGTTGCTAGGTGTTGAGTCAACCACTCAAAAGGGGAACCACTCCAAAAAATCATTTTGGTAAAAACAATTGTAATTCTTTCTTCCAGTATTTTTGAAACTGTGAGACAAGGCAGTCATCTAGTCTACAGCGAAGCTTTTGTAAATTTGTTACATGACACTTATTTGTTAGAGATCATATAGAATGTTGTTATTTTTCGAAGCAACGTCTTCACTTTTGTCGATGTTTGATTTAACTTAACTTAACGTATTAAACTGGTTTACAAGACTCATCGAGACTGTATACAATCAGTTACATTCGCATTATCCTACTCTAAAAACTATGCGTATTCAATACATTCTTAAATGCATTAACTGTCCCTGCCTCCAATACTTCCTGTGGCAATGCATTTCAAGCATCTACTACTCTCTGACTAACAAAATATTTCCTAATATCCAATCTGGACCTTTCTTTAGTTAATTTATATCTGTGCCCTCTTGTTCTCATTGTTAGTGGTTGTATTTTGAAAAAAAACTTGTTATAGTCTAATTTAACCTTTCCTGTGATTATCTTATAAACCTGTATTAAGTCACATCGAATTCTTCTCTTTTCTAGAAACTGTAGTCCAGTTTTTCTGAGTTTTTCCTTATAACTTTAATTCTGGAATCCCACTATCAGTTTTGCCACTGTACTGTGAATCCTTTCCAGCATGTGTATATCTCCTCTACGACAAGGACTCCACACCTGCACACAGTACTCCAATCTAGGTCTAACCAATGCTTTATACAGTTTGACAATCACTTTCTACTCCTATGTTTAATATATCTTGTTATCATACCTAACATTGCATTTGCTTTATTCACTGCTACCTGGACTTGCTCACTCACTTTACACGCATGCTCTATCATAACCCATAGGTCCCTTTCCTTATCTATCTTTTTAATATTGTCTTGTCAATTCTGTAATTATGTTCCATATTGAATCTCACCATGCGAATGACTGTACATTTATCTATATTAAACTCCATTTGCCATCTCACAGACCAGTCTCGAATTTTATCTAAATCCCACCTCAATATATTCACTTCTGCTATAGATGAAACACTCCTACATAGTTTGGTGTCGTCAGCAAATTTTTCAATCATGGATCCTATAATCAATATCCAAATCGTTTATATATATATATATATATATATATATATATATATATATATATATATATATATATATATATATATATATATATATATATATATATATATATATATATATAAAGAACAATATTGGTCCCAAAACCGAGCCCTGTGACACTCCACTTTTTACTTCACACCACTCAGAGTACTCCTTATTTATGCCCACTCTCTGCTTTCTTTCCAGTGAACCAACTTTCAATCCATTCCACAACTTCCCCACCTATTCCATGTGATTTTAACTTTTTAAATAATCTTTGATGAGATACTCTATCAAAAGCCTTTGCAAAATCTAGATAAATAACATCCACTGGTTCCCACTTATCTATCATTTTAGTAACCTCCTCCATGAATTCTAATAGATTTGTTAAACACGATCTCCCTCTCGTAAATCCATGCTGATTATTTCTGATTAGATTAAACCTCTCTAGAAGCATTAGAATGTTTTCTTTGATTATTGATTCTAACTGTTTACAGATTATGCCCGTTAAACTCAGAAAGCTGCAGAAGTGATACTGATATCATTCCCAGACTGCCATGCCATAGACTCCAGAATAAAGACAAAAAAGAGACTGACCTAAAACAAACCGGCAATTTTCAGCTGGTTACAGTGGTCCTTTTTATATCACAAACCGGGGACGGCGTAGCCTAGTGGTTAAGTCGCACGGCTCACAATCCGAAGGTGCCGGGTTCGATCCCCATCACAGCACCGGCCGTTACCCCGGGGAAGCAAACCCTTAGAAAATGCAAGAGGAAGCAGATCCTTACATAAAGTGCATGCTGAAGTGGATGCACTTGGCCGACAGGCGCAAAATAAAAACCACAGTGCAACGCACACCGCCTTGGGGATTAGAGAAATAAGGCGAACGCAAAAAAAAAAAAATATTACAAAGCGTACTGGAGTTGGTGTACCTGGACCCATCTGGCTGTAGTGTAATGCCATTCTCGGTATATGTAGGCTCAACACTTTGGAGACCACAGTGTCGGTCCGCACACCGTTTGTCAGCCGGCTGTAACACAGCCTGTTTTCATGAGCACTACAAGGATGTGGAATCAATATTTGTCACCAGATCATGACCAAAGTTTTGTCTACTGACCACATATAATGGTAGTGATTTTACAACTCATCAACTGATTAAAATATCAACTATTTAACCAGGTACGGATATAAAATATAGACGAGTACAACTGGTAAGTTTTCCAAATTGACATCAGCAAACGTATCCATGACAGGAGACACACAAACAGTGCATTCAGCAATCACCATTACTTTTCTTTTTCTAATTTTTCTTCTACTACTTCTTCTTCTTCTTCGTTCATCCTCATACTAAGGTCCCGGTTTCTCTTACAAAGGACACCGTTGTTAATAAGCTGTTTTATCTCCATACTGGTTGTGTCTAATATATGTCTCGTGAGGCCAGTATTGTTTCTTCTCTTCCTACGTCAGCATGCAGCCCTGTAGGATCGGTTCACAGCCATGGAATGCTTCCCACATGGACACTTGCTATCTGTGCCAATCCTCATTTTATTGTAAGATTACCCTTGAATCAATTTCAGTGTTCCATTGCAACACCTACAAGGTTTCAGTGGCAGATGTAACAGTGTGTCCATAGTGGGAGAAACATGCATTCTTTGTGTGTGTACCTTATGGTATCCCTCTGAATAGTCCGGGTCCTTGATGATCCTTGGATGAGATATGTAGTGTTGTTACTATACCTGGACAGGATGGAGAAACAAATAACCTCATAATGGCCACTGTCTTATTTATATATATATATATATATATATATATATATATATATATATATATATATATATATATATATGCGCGAGTGTGTGTGTGTGTATGTGTGTATATATATATATCAGTTTACGTCTGAAAGGGTATGAAGAATAATAATAAGGAGAAGAAAAAGAAGAAGAAGAAGAAAATCAAGAGGAGGAACAAAAATAGCAAGAAGAACAAAAACCAGACGGCGAGGATGAAGAACAAGAAGAGAAGATAGATAACGAAGAGGAAGAGGACATATACGAAAAAGAATAACGAGAACTGGATGAAGAAGGAGAGGAGGAAATGCAAGAAAAAGAAAAAAAAGCAAGAGGAGAAGGAAACAGAAAACAAAAAGAAGGAAGGAGTAGCGAGAAGAAGAAGAAGAAGGGCAAGTAGAAAAGACGAAGAAGAAAAAGAACAAGAAAAGAAGGAGGAAAAAGAAGACAAAAAGAAAGCAAAAGACAAGAAGAAGGGGAAGAGGAAGAGAAAGAAGAAGAAAACGAATAAGAAGAAAAGAAAGAAGAAGATATCGCATTACAATGTTTTGATGACACCGATTATTTTTCTCACACTGTTTAAACTTATTGTGTATGTGCACTTCTTTTTTTTAAATCGCTGTATTTATTGAAAATGTGAATGATCTCTTAATGTATTCAACGCTGTGTACATATCTGTCCCATATTGCCCTCCAGGCGTGGTGTTAAATTTTCAGCATATGGTATTTATTCCAAAAGTGTCAAAAATCAGGTCCGATTTCTATCAAAATGCTGAAATATGTATATTTTTGCCGATTTTTTTTCCATTCGCCTTATTTCTCTAATGCCAAAAATCGGTGTGCGTTGATCTGTGATTTTTATTGTCGACCCAGTGCATCAGACTTCAGTATACATTTTATGTAAGGGTCTGCTTCCTCCTGCATTTTCTAAGGGTTTGCTTCGCCGAGGTAACGGCAAGTGCTGTGATGGGGATCGAACCCAGCACCTCCTGATTGTGAGCCGTGGCATTTAACCACTAGCCCATGCCGTCCATATTTTTGCTGATGAATTTCAACTTCTTTTGTCGTCTTACTTTCTACCGTGTCATGGTATGTATTTGTCTTTCGCCTCTCTCGTGGCCCGAGTAGCATTTTCCCACATTTTACGACAGGTCTCTTTTACGCTGTCTATCCACCTTGTCCTCCGTCTCTACCTCTAGCCCTTCTTCCTTGTGTTCTCCTGTAGAAGGTTGCATGAACAATATGGTCTGGTTGCATTCTTACATTGTGACCAAACAAATTCATTCTCTGTTGCTCTATATGCAGGGAATTGTTCCAACCTTCTCCCGAATACTCATATTTGTGATTCTGTCTCTTCTGGTGTTGTTAGTGACCTTTCGTATGCATCGCATTTCTCCGGTGACTAACTTTCGTTCCTGGGCTTTATTCAATGTCCATGTCTGGCACTGGTAACACAGGGTTGGGAGGAAGATACTATTTATCATCTGCTTTTTTGCTTGGAGGGAAATCTTGGAGTGTCTTAGTAGTAAAGACAGCTGATATGTGACTGCGTTTGCCCTCTGTACTCTCGTCTCTATCCCTCTGTCCAGTCTGTAAAAACAGCTCTGGAATACCTAAATTCTTCTACCTGCTTCATTGTTATTTCATTCACACGAAAATCAAGTGTGGTGTGGTTTCTACCTATATTCATTTCTTCTGTTTTTGATGTATTGATATTTAGGTGAGCTTCGACAATAGTTAAATGCAGAAGTGTACTTAGAGGAGGGGAGAGGTGCTGTTCACATCGGGTACCAGTTCAAAGGCGGGAATGTAATGGAGAACGGTCACTCGAGGTATATAGGTTACGTCACCTTTTAGCTTGCATTATTTTACAAACGTTTAAATTGTTACAGCTTGAAGCACGCGGGATTGAGGTTTTGGAGGGGAGGTGGGGGGGGGGGGGGGGGTGGTGTGTGGCAAGTGGTTAATTACACGTCTCACAACCAAAACCTGTCAAGTCTGGATTCTCAAAACAGCTTGCCAGATCGAATCCCGTTGGGAAATAAACCTATTTTAAAAGTAAAATGTACCCCAAGCAAATTAAGATGGTGACAGCATCAGACTTGCTCTGTGAGACGTAATCTCATATGACTGTCAATTCAAATCCTGATACAGCACACTTTGCTGCATTTGGGACACACGTGTGAGTAGTTGGCTGTTATTTCGGGCGGCGTATTTTCTCTGAGTGCCGGGGAGGATATTAGCTCTGCGATCTGAGCACCTTGTGTAATGCTAGCGTGCCAGGATGGACGGTTCTCTGCAAGCAGTCACAGGAGGTTATATCAGTATTTAAACGTTCCAGATACATTTTCAAGGAGCAGGTAACGTTTCTTCTGTCTCCCTGTTGAGCGTTTGTCTGTTCTGAGCTCTTCAAGTACCAGCTGCTTGTGAAGGTGCTCATATGAGCATGTTTCATTCATCTTATCTGGCCTTTTTGCAGAAACGTATTGCTGCTCAACAAGTTTGACGTGTTAACAATGTTAGAGTTCGGTACTTTGTACTGTCAACTGATCATAAGCAGCCTGCAGTTATCCTAAGCAGCTATTTAACTGTTTGACATGCCTGCTTTGCATTGTCTATGTTTTGCAGAAGCACAACAGAGAAGTTGATACTTCAGTACTTCTTCTTCTTCGTTCGTTCTTAATTCCCCGCTACCAAGCATGTGCGTAGTTTACTGCACCTTTCGGTCCAACACATCCGACTTCAGCAGTCATTTTTTAGTACCGGGTTGCCTTCCCTCTTCGATCCCTTCTACTTAACCAGCCTGCTCTGTCGCAGCCTGTTTTCCAGGATCACCGCGTCGAGGTGTAGAAGGGTCTATGCAGCTCTAGTTCGCTGGGCCGGACGCTAGCAATCAGCTATGGGTCACTGACCGCTGCAGTTCATCAGACGTTCGTTTGTAGCCTCACAAACGCAGAGCTGGCCTTTGCAATCCTTTTGTTGATCCCGAAGTCAATATTCGCTTCTCTGGTGAGAGTATTGCTTAGGTAGGTGAAGCTATCGACTGCATGGAAACGTTGCTTTTATTTGTAAATGTTTGTCTGGTTTGCTGTACGGCTTCTCATGAGCAGGCTGGAAAAGTGTTTCAGTTTTCGTAGTGTTTATACCGGCATCATACAAGCGGATGTATTATGCTTGGTCTCATCTTCGTGTCTCTCACTACTACAGGGATCACGTCGATCCCTCACCTTGTTGGCCAGGCTGGCATGAAAACAGCTTATTTCCATGGAGGGATACGAGGAAGCCAAGGTGACGGTTTTGGTTAGTATATTTTGCCTGACCCTGACTAACATGTGTGATCAGTATATTTTGCCTGACCAGACGTTAGCATTATCTAATATTTTAACGTCATAGCCACTCACAGAATGTACCAGCATGTACACAGATGGATCAGCAATGAGAGCGCAATGATATCTTTTACATTATTTTAAGTTTTACCCGGGCAGCTGCCGTTAAGCTTACTCTTTTCGATTTACAACTGTCGAGGCATTTTTAACGTGCGCGATACTGATCACGGGCTTACAACCTCACTACCCATAGATCCTGTGAAAAACCAGAAAGTCCACGTGAAAAAAAAATCCAGATCTCCAGAACCGGAGGTCGAATTCTTACCTTTAGACCACTCAGTTTCCAAGTTCTATTTACTTAGAGGTATAGAAAACAAGTTAATTATATAAGTTGAAGCAACAGTTGAACGTCTGAGTGGGAGAGTGAACGAGCGTTTGCTTCTCTCTGGAAATGTACCTGGTGTGATTTCTGCTATAGACACACTGCAGTCAACCAAACTGTAAATGGGAAGCTGTCTTAGTGTTAGGGAAGGACAGCCAGCGATGAAGGGAAGTGTCCACCCCACCCTGTCCACCCGAAGACACGGGCTAGAAGATACCAATTATATAATTTTTGTAAACGAAATTTAATTAAGTATTAACCGGAAAATAACAAAACTAACGAAAAGTGCTAGGAGGAAAGAAAAGAAAAGAGAGAATAAAAGGACATAATACATGTGGTTTAGTTGAACTTTTTTTTTTTAAGCTCCTTCCGTTTTCGCGTGCGTCAGTTTCCGGTGTGATGCAATACCTAGCCTTAGGCTATTGCCGGAACCTGTTCGACACACGGAACATCTGCTCTCTCTGATCTTCGTATGTCGGGCAGTTCTGCAGCAGATGTTCAGCGGTCATTTTACCGGTACCGCACGGGCATTCGTCGGTACCACCTATCTTCAATTTGTTGAATAGGTGGTACCTCAGTCTATTGTAGCCAGTGCGAAGTCTGAAGACAAAGACCTGCTCTCTTCTGTTCAACTTATAATAGGCATCGTTTTTGGTGTAACCAGTATGTTCGGTTTCCCATTTGGTCATGTATCTGGCTTTGATAAGCCGTTTTGACTCTTCGTACGTCATACAAGTATCTGTTTGTGGTAGTCTTGCACCTTCTTTTGCCAGTCTGTCTGCCTCCTCGTTGCCTTGGATGTTGCAGTGTGATGGGACCCACTGTACCACTACCCTTTTTGGTGCGGACTGCTGGCACAGTTTGCAGAGTGCTGCTCTTAAGTCATTAAGCTCAGTGTTTTTCTGGCTTTTTAGCGCTGTGACTACGGCGAGAGCATCTGTAAGCAGGACTATGTGGCTTTCATTTTCTTTATGTGTCACCATTTCTTCCACTGCCGCCCTTAGTGCCTCTACCTCCGCTCTTAAATTACTTGTGTACTTACCAGTAGCGAATGACAGTGTTATTTGTTTGCCATTTGGTAGGTTCAGGAATGCTCCTGTCCCTCCGTTCTGTGTAGTGTTTGTTACAGAACCGTCGGTATATGCATGGGTCCCGTCCATGCTTGGGTAGTTTTTCGATATAAAGCTTAGGGTAGTATCTCTCCTTTCTTTTTCAGTCTGGCAGTTTTTGTTTCCAATACCTGGTATATTTTCTACCACCTCTGGAAATATATCCTGCCTCCAGGTAGGTTTTCGTACAGTATTGATGGGTTTTGGTGTTGTTAGTGCGTTTATGGGATCTTCGTGCATTTTTTGTGTGGCTATTTCTGCAAAGTTTCTCCGCTTTAGTTTCCCATTTCCCAAATTGTTTAGTCTCTGGTGCATTGGATGGTCAGTCAGTCTTCGGAGTTTCTCTGACTGCAGCTGGGCTCTGCAGTCTCTTCTATCGGTCATGGATTGCAGTTTTGTAATCTTTTCAAGTTCTACAATTGGCGTTGACTTCATGCCTCCTGTTATGACTCTCATGGCTTGGTTTTGAAGTTTGCTAACTTTATCGAAGTTCGCTTTTGCTGCTGTTGTCCATGCCGCAATGCCATACTCGAGAACTGGTTTCACTCTTCCAGTGTACAGTTTCTTTAGTATGCTAGCTTGTGCCAGCAAGTTTCCTCATGATTGCCATTCTTTCTCTGGCTCTCATTCGGTTTCTCTCGATCTGACTTTTCCATGTCATGCGCCGATCAAATGTGACTCCCAGATAGTTTGGGTTGTCGTTTGGCTGCAGGAATTTGCCATTTAGACTTAATTTGGTATTTTGGGGTTTGACTGAAAGCGAGAATATTGTGCATGTGGTTTTCTCCTCGTTTATGTTGACCAGCCATGAGTTCGCCCACTCTTCCAGCGATGTTATGGCCTGCTGCATCCGATTTCTTGCTATGGTGAGATTCTTTTCAGAGGTCCACATAGCCAGATCGTCTGCAAACATTGAGCTATGGACTCTTCTTTGTATATTCTCTGTAATGTCGTTTATATACACCAGGAAGAGTGTGGGTGACAGTACTCCCCCTTGAGGTACTCCCTGCTCGAGTGTCACCTTTCTGCTCATCTGCCCTTGTACTTGGACTCTGGCCGTTCTGTTTTTGAGGTAGTGGTTGATCCACTTGTACATTTTCCCATAGACATCACTTCTTCTTAGCTTGACTCTAAGTCCATCTTTCCAGACTTTGTCAAATGCCTTTTCCAGGTCCACCCAAACCGCTACTGTGAGTTTCTGTGCCTGGTAGGCATCTTCTATTTCCTGGGCTATGAGGATGACCTGGTCCTCAGTGGATCTGTGCTGTCTAAAGCCGGCTTGCTGTGGAATTAGTATTCGTTTTTCTTCCAGATGCCACATCAGTCTGGTGTTTATCATACGTTCCATCAGTTTGCCGACACAGCTCAGTAGGCTGATAGGCCTGTATCCATTTGGATCTGTTTTGTCCTTTCCTTTTTTTGGTACTGGTACAAGTACTGCGTCTTTCCATGCCTGGGGTACAATTCTCCTTTTCCAGCTTTGGTTCAGGACCGATAGCAGCTTCCTCTTCGCTGTTTGGCCCAGCCCCATCAGCATTTCGTTTGTTATCCCATCTTTTCCGGGAGATTTCCTTTTCTTTAATGTTCTCATTGGTGAGGTTCCAACCTGATACATTTGCCCTGACAGGAGAGTCCTTTAACACTCAGCTGCCAAGACGGTCATATCATTGTACTACGTCTAAGCTTTTTATAATGTGTCGTGGCCAGTTCCCTTCCTCGCCGACTTTGCTACCGAACAGTAGCTGTAAACCAGGTGCATATTTACAGCTGTGTTGACTGGAGCGTGTCGAACATTGGGATCGAACTCAGTACCTTTGCCGTTAGAAGCGAAAGCTCTATCACTCGGTTGCTCTCAAGATCAAATCTGTCTAAAAAAGAACATGGGTACTTAACCCTTCCTATGGCACAGCCCGCTTTTGCAGTCAGTCTGCTGAAGGTTATGGACCCGTTCTCATGTATTCTTTGGTCATGCAGAAAATAAAATGCTAAAGATTGAAAATGACACAAAATAAATGAATATTCGTTTTTAAAGTAAAGGTAAAGGTAAAAGTAGTCATAGCAGAGATTAATGTAAAGGATGAAGTGTTGGAGACTTCATTTTACGAGGACACAGCTTGTATATGAGGCGGAGTTTCCTTCATCCCTGTCTTTACTTCCCTCTGGTAACGTTGAACACCATACCTTTGCCGTTATAAACGAGTGAGCTACCACGAAATAACTCGACGGACAGGTCTTGAATGTACATTCACAATACTAAACCGTTGACCCTCTTTGAGCATATAGCTCGTCTTGCTGAAGATGTCTCGTCCATCAGGCCATGGACATAAAGGATGGGACGTGAGCCTCGACATCATAGTCCCACTCCCGTGACCGTCCCCGCACCATCTGGTTAGGTTGTTGTTGTTGCTTGTTGTTGCTTTAACACTCACAATGAGAAAGTTTATTCTTGTATGCACCCTGAAATGTGCGTTAGTGGCTGGTTGCAGTAGCTTTTCTCACATCCCGATTGTACTGAGGAAGGTGGACCGCGGTTCTCCAGGCGGTCGTGCTATGCTTGGCTTCATCTGTGTCACACCCACTACTTCGGTGATTACGTCGATTTGAATCTCGTCAGCGGGACTATCTCGAAAACAGCCTGTTTTCAGGGAGCGCTAAATGGAAGAGAGAAAATGGTCTAGATCAGTATGTTGTGCCTGACCCTTGCGCGACGTCTTGGTCAGTATGTTGTGCTTGACCCTTGCGCAACATCCTGGTCAGTATGCTGTGCTTCATAGTACTAGCGTTTGAGTTCCTCACCTGGTTAGGTAAAACTGGAAAGACATCATCTTCATTGCATGAATTCTGAGATTGGCTTGGCTTGGCTTCGTTCGTTCTCAATCTCCCGCTACCAAACCCTGAAAGGGCTTAAGTAGCAGAATGTAGTCCAGAGAACGGAATTCGCTGTGTCGTAGTTTACAGCTTGACTGCGATATTTGCACCTTTCGGTCCAACACATCCGACTTCAGCAAGCATTTTTGAGTACCGAGTTAGCATTCCCTCTTCGATCCCTTCTCCTTAGCCAGTCTGCCCTGCTGTAGCCTGTTATCCAGGATCACCGAGTGAAGGTGTAGAAGGGTCTTGGCAGCTCTGGTTTGCTGGCCCTGACTCTAGCAGTCAGTTATGGGTCACTGACCACTGCAGCTCATGCACTCGAATCCTGAGATTCAGTCACATCGTATCCATGAAGGATTAGCACAATGGACACTTCTCGCCTAGGTAACCCACCTAACACTATACTAATCAGAAGCTTTCACTGCACGTTGGTTTTTTTTTTATCTAGACTAAAACTACTGTTGTTTGTTACACACATTCATAACTGACAGAAATGCTAACGTTACAGAAAATGTTGGTGTCATTATTTGTTGCCATCCAAGTTCACAAACCTTGTACACCCAAACAAGAACCCTTGTTCAGAACCCTGCTACCAAAACCCCTTACGGTTCATCCACACTAATCTTTGCATATCTTGCCGATTTCAACAGGTATCTAGGTTTTATGAAAATATAATCCAGACTCGTAATCTGTACCGAGTCTCGTTGAACGGTTTTATGGTGGTTGCCAGGTGTTTTCATTGTTGCCATTTTTCATCACTTATGATGACCTTATGGTTTAAATAAATTTATCTCGGTATCATTGTATGTGTGTGTATATCTGTTTGCACATATATGTGTATTTCTGTACATATGTCTATGTTTATTTAAATGCGTATGTACATGTACACTAACTGCGTTAGATGCCATCCCACCGTTATACCCTGCGGGTTACATGTTTACGGAAAGGCTTCGGTGGTAACCCTGAGGCAAAATCTGCATCCTATGATATCTCCAGTCGTCTCGATGAATGTCTTGCCACTGGCAAACGGTAGCTTAGGCTCTGTGAGTGAGGTTGACAAAAGGCGCAGTTTCTTCCTCACTTTAATCCAAATAACCACACAAGTCACCCATTTCAGCGGGCACAGCAAGAGATACGACTGTCCACACGGCTGAACAAAGAGAGTGGTCTTCATCACTTGTGATGGACAACTATTATATGTGTATGTCTTTATATATTATTCACGGCCATCTGTGCCCCCTATCTACTAAAATGATCGGCGCCAGATTAGTATTTTGTGCCGTCTACATTAATTGTTATTGTTGAGATTTGTTAGATGTTTTCTTTGTTGTTGTTATTTACTCCTGACAAAGGCCTTGTGGTCGTAACGTATGTTTCGTATTATTTATGTTTTGATGCGGTAACTACATCATACTTGTTAATGCTGTTATCAAACATCTTGGTCTGAGGGAAATCTCTAGAAACATCTCTCAAAATTGAAAAATAAATAAAATTAAAGAAGGAAAAACTTGCTTTCCAGTTGGTTAAGAAGAAGAAGAGGGCGAAAATCAGAGAAGAAGCGCATACAAAAAACAATAACAGACATATGGCTGGTGAGAAAATCTAACACCAGATGGATGGAAACTCTGGCACCGTTTGCTTCCTTCCGACCACCGGTTGTTTGTGTCTGTTCAGCTTAGAACGTATTAACGAACCGGACAAACTCGCAACCACGTACTTTGTTTTGGCAACGATTCATATCTTCGTATCTACGTCATTTAAGAGATAATTTGTAAAAAAATATGTGAACTTTGGTTGCTTAATCTTGGTACAACAACTGTTGTTGATATATTTGTTGTATAACTTGCGATGTCGATTTTTATTGTTTTGTTAATCTTGAATTAATTATTAGAACGTGCTTCTGCGTCTTCTTCCTCTACTTCTTCATTTTCTTTTTATTATTACTATTCTATTTATTCTTGTTAGTAGCTAAGAATTAGAATAGCGTTAGATCTCTATTCGTTTCGCCCAGCCTAATAGCCACAAATTAAGCCAGCTTTCCCTGGCTGGATTTATGTTTTTAAAGAGATGAACTTCTCCTTTCTTCTTCTTCTTTGTACGCTGTCAGACGTCAACCTGTATTTGTTCGAAGAAAGCAGTGGTCATCCTGAGGATGTCGACACTGCCATAAAGCTTGTCTAGTGTTGCCACTGGTGATAGCCACATGTGCTTTCTCTGGTCCTCGTATATCGGGCAGTTTTACAGCAGATGTTCAGCGATCATTTTCCCTGTACCACAAGTGCATTCGTCAGTGCCACCTATCTTAAGTTTATTGAATAGGTGGTACCTCATTCTGTTGTGGCCTATACGGAGTCTGAAGACCACGACCTGCTCTCTTCTGTTCAACTGGTAGTAGGCATCATTTTTTTAGTAGCCAGTATGTTCGGTTTCCCATTTGGCAATATATCTAGCCCTAATGAGCCTTTTGGACTCTTCGTAGGTCACACTAGAATCTGGTTGTGGTATTCTTGCACCTTCTTTTGCCAGTCTGTCTGCCTCCTCGTTGCCTTGGATTTTACAGTGGGATTTAACCCACTGTACCACTACTCTTTTTAGTGCGGCCTGCTGGCATAGTTGACATAGTACTGCTCTTATATCATTAAGTTCAGTATTTTTCTGGCTTTTTAGTGCTGTAACTACGACCAGGGCATCTATAAACAGGACTATCTGGCTTTCATTGCTTTCACCTGTCAGCATTTCTTCTACTGCAGCCCTCAGTGCCTCTGCCTCCGCTCTGAAATTGCCTGTGTATTTTCAAGTAGCGAATGAGTGTTGTTTTTCTACCATTTTGTAGGCTCAGGAATGCCCCTGCCCCTCAGTTCTGTGTTGTGTTTATTACAGAACCGTCGGTGTATGCATGGGTCCAGTCCATGCTTGAGTAGTTTTCCTTTATGTACCTTAGGGTTATGTCTTCTTTCTTTTTCAGTCTGGCTGTTCTTGTTTCCAATACCTGGTATATTTTCTACCACCTCTGGAATGATATGCTGCTTCCAGGTAGGTTTGCGTTCAGTAGGGATGGGCTTTGGTATTGTTACGGTGTTCATAGGGTCTTCGCTCAACTTTGCTTTGGCTATTTCTACAAAGTTTCTCCGCTTTAGCTTCTAATTTCCAAATCTATTTAGTCTCTGATGCATTGAATGGTCTGTCAGTCTTCTGAGTTTCTCTGCTTGATGTTGAGCTCTGCAGTCTTTTCTGTCGGTCATGGACTGCAGATTTGTAATGTTTTCAAGTTCTACAATTGGCGTTGACTTAATGCCTCTGTTATAACTCTCATGGCTTGGTTTTGAAGTTTGCTAATTTTATCAAAGTTCGCCTTTGATGCTGTTGTCCATGCCACAATGCCATACTCAAGAACTGGTCTCACTCTTCCAGTGTACAGTTTCTTTAGTATTCTTTCGTCTGCTCCCCAACTTGTGCCAGCAAGTGTCCTCATGATTGCCATTCTTTGCCTGGCTCTCATTCGATTTCTCTCGATCTGACTTGTGCATGTCATGCGCCGATCAAATGTGACTCCCAAGTAGTTTGGGTTGTCGTTTGGCTGCAGGTATTTGCCGTTAAGACTTATTTTGGTGTTCTGTGGTTTATTTGAAAGCGAGAATATTGTACATGTGGTTTTTTCCTCGTTTATTTTGACCAGCCATGAGTTCGCCCACTCCTCCAACGATGTTAGGGCCTGCTGCATCCGATTGCTTGCTACGGTGAGATTTTTTTCAGCGGTCCACATAGCCAGATCGTCTGCAAACATGGAGCTGTGGACTCTTCTTGGTATATTCTCTGTGATGTTGTTTATATATACCAGGAAAAGTGTGGGTGACAGTACCCCACCCCCCCCCCCACCCCTTGGGGTACTCCTTGCTTCAGTGTCACCTTTACCTTTTTGATCATCTGCCCTTGTACTTGAACTCTGGCTGTTCTGTTTTCGAGATAGTGGCTGATCCATCTGTACATTTTCCCACATACTTCACTTCTTCGTAGCTTGACTTTAAGTCCCTCTTTCCACACCTTGTCAAATGCCTTCTCTAGATCCACCCAAACCGCTACTGTATTATTGTTCTCTTGGTAAGCATCCTCTATTTCCTGTCCTATGAGGGTGATCTGGTCCTCAGTGGCTCTGTGTTGTCTAAATCCTGTTTGCTGTGGAATTAATATGTATTTTTCTTCCAGGTGCCACATCAGTCTGATGTTTATCAGTTTGCCTACACAGCTCAGTAGACTGATGGGCCTGTATCCATTTAGATCTGTTGTATCTTTTTCTTTCTTTGGTACTGGTATTAGTACAGCATCTTTCCATTCCTGCGGTACAATTCCCCTTTTCCAGCTTTGGTTCAGGAATGATAGTAACTTCCTCTTTGCTGTTTGGCTCAACCCCATCAGCATTTCGTTTGTTACCCCATCTTTTCCGGGCGATTTTTTTTTCTTTAAAGTTCTCATCGCCTCAGCCATTTCATTCATATTTAGTTTTGCCATCATGTGCTCCTCTGGTGCCATCTTGATGTTGTCGTGGCTCTTTTGTTCTTCACTAATGTCTGTATGCCTGTCTGTAGGGACATCAATGTGGTTTGCTCTGGCAAAATGTTATATAAAGGCGTTTGCTGCTTTTTGTCCAGTAAGCATGTTGTCGCCCTGCTTGATGGTAATTTATTTATTTGATGGTGTTTCGTCATTCATGGCTCTGACTAACTTCCATAGTTTGTTCCCTTCTTTATCTAAATTGAGGCTTTCTGCTTTGTTTTTCCAGCTGTCTCTTGTTATTTGGCTTAGTGTTCTTTTGTATTTCGCCGTGATGGCCTTGAGAGCGATATTTGCCTCCATAGATTGCTCTCTCTCTCTCTCTCTGCCATCTTCCTAGCATTTGAGACTTCATCCTCCACTTTCTGCAGTTCATCATTCCAATATGGCTTGTAGTTTTTCCTTGCCCCTCTTGGGATGGTTTCGGTGGCTGCTTGCAGTATTGCTTTGCTTAGGCTTTCCGCCATCGGTTTCATATTGTTATTTCGTGTGTTGATAGTTTCACACAGTCCATCTGTCAGCATTGCAAATCTGTCCCAGTCGGCTCGTTTATAGTTCCAACGTGGGAGCGGTTTTATTTGTTGCAGGCTTACTTCTATATCAATTTCTAGCCTAATTGGCCTGTGGTCGCTACCTGCCAATTGGTTTAGCACCTGGCGGTCTATTTTATGGTGAATATCCCCCGTGGAAAAGGCCAAGTCTGGAGTAGAGGTGGTATGCCATGTTCTAGAATAGAAGCTAGGGCTGTCCTCCGGCCTATTGATAAGAAAGAGATTTGTGTCTATCTCCCAGTGTTCCACTTCATCCCCTCTGTTGTCTGTGTCCGAATATCCCCATCTCTCCGAGTGGCTGTTGAAGTCTCCAACCAATAGGCAGCTGGAGCCCTTGATTTCCATACTCGAGAGCGACAGGTCTTTGTTGGGTGGGCCATACAGTTTGAAGATGTGGATCTTCGTTTCTTGTGTCATTATGTCGACTCCTACAATTTCTGCTTGTCCAGTGTGATTAACAGCTACCGCGCTACTCGGTATGCAGTTACGTGTCAGTATCAGAACCAATCATGTGTGACTTTATCTATCAAGTCGGAAGGTCTGGTATCTTCTGAATGAGAATCTGTGGTTGTTGTTGAGGTGCGTTTCTTGGATACTACCACGTCAATCTTGCCTTCATGCAGGTGATGTGTTAGGGAAATCTTTTTGTTAATGACTTCCTCCGCATTCCACTGTAGTATTCTGAGGGTCTTGGGTTTTTGATCAATAGTTTTTGCCCCATCACCTTGTACCTTGACTCCACAGTAGCATTGGGTGGGCTCCTTCGAGGCGTGGGGCCCGGCACTCTCGCTGCCTGGTGGGACTCCACAGGATGAGCGTCATACTTTTTTCTGTTAGGTTGTGACGTCATCATACAGCGATAAACGTTGCACTGTTTCGTTAAGCCTGTGGCCCAGTGCATCAGATTTCAACAGGCGTCTCTGTAAGGTTGCCCTCCTTAACCTTTGGCTGTCCTCAGCCTAACTGCAAGGCAGAACGCCTCTAAGCCTGAATCCCTCAGATGGTAGCCTCGCACCATTGGCTTATCAGCCAAGCACGTGGACCAAGTGTCTGAGACCTACGATTCCTCTCGGATTGAGCAGGATTACCGTAGCAACGCCCTGTCACTAGTAGGGTAAAACTGACTTGG
Source organism: Ariolimax columbianus (assembly GCA_036924085.1). Classification (NCBI taxonomy): domain Eukaryota; kingdom Metazoa; phylum Mollusca; class Gastropoda; order Stylommatophora; family Arionidae; genus Ariolimax; species Ariolimax columbianus. The sequence continues at coordinate 49,478,897 of JAVGWX010000018.1, forward strand.
CTTTCGAGGGTCTAATACCAGCACCCGTTCCCCTATTAGACCCAACGAATCAAGAGAGGTATTAGTCAGTCAATGACCAAACGTCTGAAACCTACGATTCCTCTCGGATTGAGCAGGATTACCGTAGCAACGCCCTGTCATTAGTAGGGTAAAACTACCCTGTCTTCCGATGGTCTAATTCCAGCACACGTTCCCTATTAGTCCCAACGAAAGTGCTATCGGCCTGTCAATCAGTACAGTGTTGGCGTGTTGAGTCAAATTAAGCCGTACGCTCCACTCATGGTGGTGCCCTTCCGTCAATTCCTTTAGGTTTATGACTCGCGCTTACTGGGAGTTCCTTGTTCATGGGGAAGGAGATTCAACGGGTTTCCCAACCCTTTCGGGCCAGGGAGGCATCCACGCTGATTCCTTCAGTGTAGCGCGCGTGCGGCCCCGGACATATAAGGGCATCACAGACCTGTTATTGCTCAATCTCGTGTGGCTAAACGCCGCTCGTCCCTCTAAGAAGTTGCGCGGCGCATCATTTAATAGGCTAGAGTCTCGTTCGTTCGTTACTAAGAACGGCTTGCCTTCAACACGTCGCTCTCGTCGCCTGAACAAATCATCAGATGACCTGGATCTTGTACCGAACTGCAGTCACATGTATAGCCGTCTGATAGACTCCAACTTTTCATGTTCCTCCTACACCGTCACACACCAGTTCGGAGTCTATTTATTGTCTTTGAAAGTAAGTAGGGTAAGTGATGTCCAGGGGCAGGTTACTCCTGAAGCTCGACACCTGGGCCCTGCATCATTTCCTGCCATAATTCAGTCCGGCGAGTTTCAGGACTTGACTGAATGGACTTAGCTGATTTAAGAAAACTATGTCTGGATTTAAGTCTTGTATCTGCCTAAATAGAACGAAAACATATAAAAGCTACTACAATAACTGAATTGTTTATTGACCATGTTGAAAAGTTAAAATGTAAATCAAGGTCAAATGTCATATGAATGAATATGTCAAGGAAATGTTATTTTTGAAGCCAATATAGATTTCTTTTTAATGTACTTTCCAAATGGGAACCTTGTGCTCACATTTTTGTGGACAAATACTAAATTCGGGGTCAAATTTACTTATAAATGATATAACAGGCTGAAGATATAATAATACCCAAGAATTTTCCAAGAATATGCCGTACATGTACAGTGAAATTGTAATAATAGAATTAAACATAAAAGTGACTCAAAAATACATTACCAAGTGATTAGTCTATTCATCACTATTTCTCGCAGAACCCATAGCTATTTCTCGCGAAACCCGTAGCGATTTCTCGCGAAACCCGTAGCGATTTCTCGCGGAACCCTAAACTACCGGAGAACTCATGTTCAGAAAAATCTGATCAAACAGCTGTTCGCAGTAGTTTGTGCCATAATTATCTCTAAAAGTTTTACCTCTTCTGTTGATTAGTATTTGTCAGTTCCCTTCAAGTATTCTTTGTCCTACTTATGCGTGATCCCATATATTGTCTGAATATATTTGGTGTTACTATTTCAGTTTGCTTTTCTCTCGTCTAACCTTGTAGCTCGACGCTTAACAGCACACATGGAAAGAAAACTAACTAACTATATATACATACATATTAAATACATACATACATACATACATACATATACACATACATACATACATACATACACACACACACACACGCACGCACGCACATACATACATGAATACATACATACACATATACATACATACATATATATATATATATATATTTATATATATATATATATATACATACATACACATATGTGAGAGTATGTGATTTAACGAGAAGAAGAGAGACATATAGAGAAGAAGAGAGATGGTGAAAGAGCGAGAAGGAGATAGAGAATGAAAGAGCGAGAGTGAGAAACAGCGAAAGTGAGAAACAGCGAGATCGAAAGGGAGAAGGAGAGAGAGAAAGTGAAAGTGAAAACAAATCAGGTTTTGTTAATTTGTGCGTTTATATACTATAACATTTAAGCATTAATCTGTATCTGATAAAATTATTCAGTACACATTCTCATTTTCATTGTTTTGTTCTATTTGATCTGCTGATCTGCCTTTGCTTCTTGCGCTGGTATGTCTTACTTGGTCTTCATCTAATATTGTTTGTGAAACTGTATACATCAATGATCAGCAAAAACAAAATGTCCATTTAAATAAACAACATATTATAAGGCCATTATAAGATGGCTACACCTAAATGCTTTTCTAAAATAAAAAAAAGAACTCAAGAGAGATGATCATGGCGCTAGCAACCTCGTCGTGCAAAACAAATTGTTACATAAACTAATATTTTAATTTCCTCTATATGCTTAAGCACAACGTTTTTGTAAGAGACCATATACAATGAGGGGCATATGCTTCGATGGGAACACGGTGGGGAAGAAAAGATAATATTGTCAATGAATTATGGGGAACTGAGACTAGTCCGGTCAGGCACAACACACTGACCAGGACGTCACGACTGTGTCAGGTACAGCATACTGACCAAGACTACTATCTCTCTTACATCTAGCTTTCCCTGGAAACAGACTTTTTCAAGGCAATCTGGCTTACCAGATGGTGATTGGAGTGATCCCAGTAGTAGTGAGCGTCACGTAGATGAAGCTAAGCATAGCACAACCACCTGGGGGACCCTAGTTCACCTTTATCAGCACTCTCAGTATGGGAGGAAAGCTACTACAACCAACCACTCGATGTCCTTTTCCGGGAAAAAAGAGAAGATGCTGAGCAGCGCATGAGCTGCAGCGGTCAGCGACCCGTTGCTAACTACTAGCGTTAGGGCCAGAGAACCAAAGCTGCCAAGACCCTTCTACACCTCCACACGGTGATCCTGGATAACAGACTGCAACAGAACATACTGGCTAAGGAGAAGGGATCGAGAAGGAAATGCTAACCAGTTACTCACAAATTTAAAAATGCCTGCTGAAGTCGTATGTGTCCAACCAAACGGTGCAAAAATCGCAGTCAAGCTGTAAACTACGACACAGCGAATTCTGTTCTCTGGACAAAATCCTGCTAAGCTCGTTTCAGGACTTGATAGTGGGGTATTGAGAACGAACGACAAAGAAGAAGAAGAAACAACAAAAGCAACCAATAGATTATATTATTTTAGGATTGGACAGGAGGTTTTTCACAAAAAATCCAGACGAAGTTCTAACCTTCAAGAAAATTAGCACTGACGTGAAAAACAAACAAGAAAGTGTTTGGTGTAACTAGCATACCCAGACGAAGTTCTAACCTTCAAGAAAATTAGCACTGACGTGAAAAACAAACAAGAAAGTGTTTGGTGTAACTAGCATACCCAGACGAAGTTCTAACCTTCAAGAAAATTAGCACTGACGTGAAAAACAAACAAGAAAGTTTTTGGTGTAACTAGCATACCCAGACGAAGTTCTAACCTTCAAGAAAATTAGCACTGACGTGAAAAACAAACAAGAAAGTGTTTGGTGTAACTAGCATACCCAGACGAAGTTCTAACATTCAAGAAAATTAGCACTGACGTGAAAAACAAACAAGAAAGTGTTTGGTGTAACTAGCATACCCAGACGAAGTTCTAACATTCAAGAAAATTAGCACTGACGTGAAAAACAAACAAGAAAGTGTTTGTGTAACTAGCATACCCAGACGAAGGTAAAACATTTTTCCTTGTTTATAATAACTTAGAGCTGCAGGCAGTGAGAACGCTGAATGTCAATACATGAAACCTGCGTAATATAAATACTCCAGGTTTAAGCGGACGCGATCTAGAAAACCGCTACTTGTTGAACTGAAAATTGTTGGTGCAGTACGCACTAGCATTCACTTTACTGAAAATGGCAAGCGTTGATAAATTACAGTATATACTAATGTAAACTGGTTTATATATACGACAACTTCTTTATGCTTGATATCAAATTTTAGCACAATCAGCAACACGAAACTGTAGGTTTTGTGACGACATCTTGATGACTTCTTAATGGATTATTTCAAAGGAGAAAAACCAGTGAAATAAAACAAAAACACCACGGCTGTTCATTTGTAAATTAATAATAATGAATTATATTCAAGCGGCGTTTCTGTAGGTTTTGTTCGCGTATCTCGTCGATGGTGATATAATCAAGGAAAGTTCCCACAGCAGATCAAAGCTATACAACGTAAACTGCCTACCAAAATCACTCGTGGTGTACGTTCTGACCGTCCGTACTCTGTGGTCCAGGCAGACTTTCCCTAGGATGTTTCCAATGTACAGACCACACGGACAGTGGTCATCACTTATCGGTAAGTAATACGTGAAGTGGTCATTCACCTGTAAAATGCTATAATTTCTTGCTTGTTGTTTTCTAAGCTACTCACATTCTGAGTTCTTCACTCGATGTATTATCTCTGGATCGAATTTGCAGTGAATCTTCTTATATCTCAATGTGTGATCAAGATACTGAGCAATGAATGAACTGCAACGGTCAGGACAAAATTCAAAGACTCTGCAGAGTCTTCTAATCCAGCATAAAGACGTTAAGTTAAGCTAAAACACAATGTCCTTTTCAAGACGTACGCGGAAAATAAGAAGAGCTCCAGCATGACCAGAACAACAGAGTTAACAGCTACGGGACTACTTTTGTCTTTTATAGTTTCTTCTGTTATTTAGGCATACCTATCACTCTTTTATTACATTCTCATATTGTTTCTTCTGTTATTCGGGCATACCTATCACTCTTATATTACATTTTCATATTGTTTCTTCTGCTATTCAGGCATACCTATCACTCTTTTATTACATTCTGACATTGCTTTTCCAAATCATTTTCAGGTCGAACTCACGGTCTCGATTACCAACTGTGGGAAGTAGGAGCTAACGCTACATTGGGAGTCAAACAATTTGCAGAACAGGGCGAATACAGTCAGCTCGACACCGAGTCCGTCCAGGGATACTCAGATGTTCTAGATGTCTTTATAGCACCACCTGTAAACAGAAGCGTTGGTCAAACGTCAACTGTCGTTTTCTTAGACGGCCGCCATTCGAAGGTAATCAGGTGTAAATCTAATCAAGTAACAATGATTAGATTTAAATGTATATATGATGATTTTATTATTTGAAGACGCACAATTTCAACAGAAAAAGGGTCCCTATATATTTTACAAAAAGTGTTGGTGCTTGCGTCTTAATTCACCCAAAACAAAAGAAATTTATATTTTTGCACCGAATTGGAGATAGTGGCCTCACAGAATAGTCCACTTTTTGAATATTTGAGGAATGAAAGAACGCTACGAAAATCGTGTTTTAACTCTGCAGAAACCGCAGATTTCAAATACCTGGTCATTGACAAACAAAAGCCCTCAATAAGTTCGTCTGACCAAATAGTGAACGGGTGCTGGAAATAGATCATCTGAAGACAGGTCAGTTTTACCCTACAAATGACTGGGCGTTGCTACGGAAAACCAGCTCAAATCGAGAGGAGCCGCAGACACTTTGGTTCACGTACCAGGCTGATAAGCCAAGGGCGCGAGGCTACCATGTGGGGGATTGCGACCGAACCCTTGTAAGCCGCAATCCCGCCCAAAATCTCAGCACCACTGCAATGGGGGGCTCCTACATGCTTGGGATCTGGGGCTTGCGCCCCAGCCCTATCAGGTAGAGCCACAGTAAGAGGTCCTTGCCGCCCGCAAGTCAAAGCGGGCGGACAACTGCTTGATACTCACCCTATACGGCGATGGGGTGCGAAAAAACACCAACCAAAGACTTAGTACCTGGTCGGGGTGTCGAAAACAGTAGAGCAGCCACCTCACTGTGAACTGTCAAGACTCAACCACCGACCATGAGAGTTGTCCGCACACCAGGCGAACAACATCTCGGTGACATTACCAGGCTTGTCCTCTGGCTGAATGCACTCCGGCTACGATATCTACCTCTGTACGTTATCAGCCATATAACTATCATACTGGACGCAGAAGAGATGCAGACCAGCGGGCATTGCACACCTGCCCCACTGTGTCAACACCCCAGGTGGCGGGGAATGCTAGGCGTACCATCCCTGCATAGAAGCCAAGAAAATAAAGGGAAAAAGAGATACCCCACTCAAATGCAAATGCTACGTTTCTGGCAGGACGTGACGATCCTGGGATACAGACACACTGGACTGCCTCTCTTCCGGGTAAACCAGTCCATCTCATATATCATCATCATTGCACCCTATAGACACGAGTAGTGAAGACTCGATAGTCTGGTAAGACAACTTCCATAGGAGAGAAAACTCTGATCGTAAACAACTGCTGCCTTGCAGATAGGCTGGGGACAGCCAAAGGCTAAGGAGGGCATCCCTACAGAAACGCCTGTTGAAATCGGATGCACGGGGCCGCAAGCCTAACAAAACAGTGCAACGTAAATCACAGTATGATGGCAGCACAACCTATTCGAAAAACGTATGGCGCTCATCCTGAGGAGACCCGCCAGGCAGCGATAGCGCCGGGCCTCACGCCTCGAAGGGGCCCACCCTTGACTACTGGTGGTCACCCACCCATGTGTCGTGGAGTCAAGGCACATGGCTATGGGGTAACGTCTATTGGCCAAAACTTCAAGACCCTCAGAATATTACAGTGGAATGCGGAGGGAGTCATTAACAAAAAACTTTCCCTTACACACCACCTGCATGAAGGTAAGATTGACGTGGCATGTATCCAGGAAACGCACCTCAACAGTATCCATAAATTCTCAATCAGAGGATACCAGACCTTCCGTCTAGATAGAGAAGGCCACAAAGGAGGGGTCCTGATACTGACCAGAAACAGCATACCGAGTAGCGCGGTACCTGTCAATCACACCGGACAAGCAGAAATTGTAGGAGTTGACATAATGGCTCAAGAGACGAAGCTCCGCATTTTCAATCTGTACGGACCACCAAACAGAGACCTATCGCTCTCGAGCATGGAGGTCAGAGACTCCAACTGCATAGTAGTTGGAGATTTCAACAGCCACTCGGAGAGATGGGGCTACTCTGACACAGACAGCAGAGGTGACGAAGTGGAAGATTGGGAGATAGATGCAAATCTCTCCCTAATCAATAGGCCGGAGGATAGCCCTAGCTTCTATTCAAGAACATGGCATACCACCTCGACTCCGGATTTGGCCTTCTCCACACAGGACATACACTATAAAATAGACCGCCAGGTGCTAAACCAACTGGCAGGTAGCGACCACAGGCCGATCAGGCTAACCATTGACATGGAAGTAGGCCCACAGGAAACAAAACCGCTCCCACGTTGGAATTACAAACGAGCCGACTGGGACAGATTTGCAATCCTGACAGATGGGCTGTGTGAAACCATCAACACACGAAACACCAAAATGAAGCCCATGGTAGAGAGCCTAAGCAAGGCAATAATGCAAGCCGCCACTGAAACCATCCCAAGAGGAGCTAGGAAAAACTATAAGCCCTACTGGAATGATGAGTTACAGAAAGTGGAAGATGCAGTAACAAATGCTAGGAACGTGGCAGAACGTGAAAAATCCATGGAGGCGAACATCGCCCTCAAAGCCACCACGGCGAAGTACAAACACACTCTCAAGCAAACAGCAAGAGAAAGTTGGAAAAACAAAACGGAAAGTTTAAACCTGGACAAAGAAGGGAACAAGCTATGGAAGCTAGTCAGAGCCATGAACGACGAAACCCCGTCAAATAAACAAATTACTATCAAGCAGGGCGAGAACTTGATCACAGGTAAGAAAGCCGCAAACGCCTTTGTCGATCACTATGCCAGAGCAAACCACATCGAGGTCCCTGCAGATAAGCATACAGACATTAGCGAAGAGCTAAAGCGACACGAAAACATAAATACGGCTCCTGAAGAGCACATGATGGCCAAACTAACCATGCGTGAAATGGAAGAGGCTATGAGAACACTAAAGAAAAGGAAATCTCCCGGAAAAGACGGGATAACAAACGAAATGCTGATGGGGCTGGGCCAAACAGCGAAGAAAAAACTACTATCAGTCCTGAACCAAAGCTGGAAAAGGGGTATTGTACCCCAGGCATGGAAGGATGCAATACTGGTACCAGTACCAAAAACAGGAAAAGATAAAACAGATCCGAATGGATACAGGCCCATAAGCCTACTGAGCTGTGTCGGCAAGCTGATGGAACGGATGATAAACACCAGACTGATGTGGCATCTGGAAGAAAAACGAATTCTAATCCCACAGCAAGCCGGCTTTAGACAGCACAGATCCACTGAGGACCAGGTCATCCTCATAGCCCAGGAGATAGAAGATGCCTACCAGGCACAGAAGCACACAGTAGCTGTCTGGGTGGATCTGGAAAAGGCATTTGACAAAGTCTGGAAGGACGGACTTAGAGTCAAGCTGAGAAGAAGTGATGTCTGTGGGAAGATGTACAAGTGGATCAACCACTACCTCAAACAAAGAACGGCCAGAGTCCAAGTACAAGGGCAGATGAGCAAAAAGGTGACACTCGAGCAGGGAGTACCCCAAGGGGGAGTACTGTCACCCACACTCTTTCTGGTATATATAAACGATATTACAGAGAATATACCAAGAAGAGTCCATAGCTCAATGTTTGCAGACGATCTGGCTATGTGGACCTCTGAAAAGAATCTCACCATAGCAAGAAACCGGATGCAAACGGCCCTAACATCGCTGGAAGAGTGGGCGAACTCATGGCTGGTAAAAATAAACGAGGAGAAAACCACGTGCACAATATTCTCGCTCTCATTAAAACCCCAAAGTACCAAATTAAGCCTAAACGGCAAAATCCTGCAGCCAAACGACAACCCAACCTATCTGGGAGTCACATTTGATCGGCGCATGACATGGAAAAGTCAGATTGAGAGAAACCGAATGAAAGCCAGAGAAAGAATGGCGATCATGAGGAAACTTGCTGGCACAAGCTGGGGAGCAGACGAAAGCATACTAAAGAAACTGTACACTGGAAGAGTGAGACCAGTTCTCGAGTATGGCATTGCGGCATGGACAACAGCAGCGAAGGCGAACTTCGATAAAGTTAACAAACTTCAAAACCAAGCCATGAGAATCATAACAGGTGGCATGAAGTCAACGCCAATTGTAGAACTTGAAAAGATTACAAGACTGCAATCCATGACCGATAGAAGAGACTGCAGAGCCCAGCTGCAGTCAGAGAAACTCCGAAGACTGACGGACCATCCAATGTACCAGAGACTAAACAATCTGGGAAATGGGAAACTGAAGCGGAGAAACTTTGCAGAAATAGCCAAAGCAAAGATGCACGAAGATCCCACAAACGCACTAACAACACCAAAACCCATCACTACTGTACGAAAACCTACTTGGAGGCAGGATATATTTCCAGAGGTGGTAGAAAATATACCAGGTATTGCAAACAAAAACTGCCAGAGTGAGAAAGAAAGGAGAGACACTACCCTAAGCTTCATAACGAAAAGCTACCCAAGCATGGACTGGACCCATGCATACACCGACGGTTCTGTAACAAACACTACACAGAACGGAGGGGCAGGAGCATTCCTGAACCTACCAAATGGCACAAATATAACACTGTCATTCGCTACTGGTAAGTACACAAGCAATTTCAGAGCAGAGGCAGAGGCACTGAGGGCGGCAGTGGAAGAAATGGCAACACACAGTGAAAATGAGAGCCATATAGTCTTGCTGACAGATGCTCTCGAAGTAGTCACAGCGCTAAAAAGCCAGAAGAACACTGAGCTTAATGACTTAAGAGCAGCACTCTGCAAACTGTGCCAGCAGTCCGCACCAAAAAGGGTGGTGATACAGTGGGTTCCGTCACACTGCAACATCCAAGGAAACGAGGAGGCCGATAGACTGGCAAAAGAAGGTGCAAGACTACCACAAACAGATACCAGTATGGCGTACGAAGAGTCAAAACGGCTTATCAAAGCCAGATACATGACCAAATGGGAAACCGAACATACTGGTTACACCAAAAACGATGCCTATTACCAGTTGAACCGAAGAGAGCAGGTCGTTGTCTTCAGACTTCGCACTGGCCACAACAGACTGAGGTACCACCTATTCAACAAACTGAAGATAGGGTGTACCGACGAATGCCCGTGCGGTACTGGTAAAATGACCACTGAACATCTGCTGCAGAACTGCCCGACATACGAGGATCAGAGAGAGCAGATGTGGCCATTGCCAGTGGAACTGCAAGACAAGCTGTATGGTAGTGGCGAGAGTCTCAGGATGACCGCTGCTTTTTTCGAAAAAATAATGGTTACTGTCTGACTGTGTACGCAGAAGAAGAAGAAGAAGAAGAATATTTGAGGTGTCAAACATTATGCGAGAATAGACGAGAATTTATTTTTCCATTTCTTCCTACCGTGTTAGCAATGAATTTCTTTAATCTGTCTACTTTGGTCCATAATAAGAAAAGTAGCAACCAGTTTCTACTGCAGCTTAGCGTTATCTATGATGTCAGACGATGTAATAACAACCATATTATCTAATCCTAACCCTATCCTAACCATAACCGTAATCCTAACCCCAACCATAACCTTAACCATAACCATAACCTTAACCTTAACCCTTTGCAAAACTGAATATAACCATCTTTTCTACACTTTTATCTTCATCTTTACTTATTTATTTAAAATAAAATTAGATCGTTCTGTCCTCGCCATTAACCCGAAATGGACTGTCCCGTTACGTACCATGAGAACTCAGGGAACTCTGTTTGGGTAGAATTAAGACGCAAGTAACAGTGTTAAGTGTTTTGTACCTAAGTAATTATACCCATTCCTCAAAAATAGTCCCCTAATTTTGTGAATGTTGAAATTTGACCTCCGGAGCCAGACAGTGTATATATGAAACAAGAGACAATCATAGCAATGCGGAAAGGGGGTGGGGGTATGTCGGGGGGGGGGGGGGGTAGACAATCGAACAACAGCAACACTTTGGCACCACAAAAACATTAGCTGGTAGATACACGCGCATCCATACACTGGAACATACGCCTCACGCATCCATACACTGGAACATACGCCTCGTGCATCCATACACTTGAACATACGCCTCACTCATCCATACACTGGAACATACGCCTCACGCATCCATACACTGGAACATACGCCTCACGCATCTATACACTGGAACATACGCCTCACGCACTTTTGGGTACCTTGTTAGCTATCCCTCTTCGATCTCTTCTGCTTAGTCAGACTGCCCTGTTGCAGCCTGTTATCCAGGATCACCACATGGAGGTGTAGAAGGGTCTTGGCAACAGGGTCGATGGGCCGTATGCTAGCTCGTCAGCGTTGGGTCGCTGACAGTTGCAGGCTAATGTATTGCTCAACATCTTGATACTAGAATATTGATCATAGCGGGAACTCAAGACTGGTCCCAGAAATGTCGTGCTGAAAGGTAAGTGTCAAGCCGAAAGGCACAGATATCGCGGCCTCTCTGTAAACTACAACGCAACATCGTTTTCAGAACGATCCCTGAAAAAAAACGGAAAGAGCTCCGATGTTTTAAAATTCGAATATAAATGAGTTACTCACAGAAAGCATTCCTCAAATCGTTTGGAATGGTTTTGTAGTTGTTTCTTTTTTCTTTTTTTTTTTCTTTTTTTTATTGTACGTTCACCTTATTTCTCTAATCACCAAGGACGGTGTGCGTTGCACTGTGGTTTTTATTTTGCGCCTGTCGGCCCAGTGCATCCGACTTCTGCATGCATTTTATGTAAGGGTCTGCTTCTTCCTGCATTTTTTAAGGGTTTGCTTCCCCGGGGAAACGGCCGGTGCTGTGATGGGGATCGAACCCAGCGCCTTTGCGTTGTGAGCCGCGTCACTTAATCACTATCCCACGCCGTTTTGTAGTTGTAATTTTTGTACCATTCTTTCTTGTAACATGTTGAAATAGCCAGCCCACTTGATCCCTTTTACAACATGCATAAGAACGCAATGAGCAGTCAGACTATTGTTCGCTTTTTTTTTTACTCTTCAATTGAATTTCAGTTTTTAAGTGATGTCACGTTGCGTATGTTCTATGTGTCTTCCTCTTGCTTGCTCTGGAACTGTGTTGCCTGTTGTGGATGCCTTTTACGTTTGGTAGGTTGAGAGATGTTCTTGTTAAATGTCCAAACAAACTAATTAGCTACTCATCTACGGAAAACATGCAGTTTTTTGGTGTTTTTTTTACGAGGTAGTCAGTAAATAGGTCACAAACGTATATGGGAAAGCTGAATAACGTAATTTGTACCTTCTAAAGATGTTATTGGGGAATAGCCACTTCCAGCTTTGTGATTACCAGGACTTAACAGAAGCACTCGTCTGTTCGTCAGTGAACCACCCTAAAATGTGTCCAGCCCTGGTGATCACTATTGTGTGATTACGCTAGGTGTCACAGTTTAAATACAAAATGGCGCCTGTGCTCACAGAGTTCAAAGAACATCGTGCTGATATGCGAGGTTGCTGTTGTTTGTTTGTTTTGTTAGTCTTTTTCTCTAAAAGATGTCCCCAAATTGATGACAAAAACCTGGCTTAGTCGTCCTGTTCAAATTGCAACATAAGCATATATGCGGCGCGTGTGGGAGATGAGGATAGGCTAGTAACGAAAGGCCGTGCAGCAACTGTATTATGGTGTTCGCGTGGTTTAGTCTACAGAATAATCCATGATCCCACCTTGGCAGGAAACTCTTCGTGAATGACGAAGATGCTGAATGTGGTGAAGTACAAATGTGGTTTAGACAGCAGACCAAAGACCTCTATGCTGCAGGTTGGGGTTGAGACAGCAGACCAAAGACCGCTATGCTGCATGTTGGGGTTGAGACAGCAGACCAAAGACCTCTATGCTGCATGTTGGGGTTGAGACAGCAGACCAAAGACCTCTATGCTGCATGTTGGGGTTGAGACAGCAGACCAAAGACCTCTATGCTGCATGTTGGGGTTGAGACAGCAGACCAAAGACCTCTATGCTGTATGTTGGGGTTGAGACAGCAGACCAAAGACCTCTATGCTGCATGTTGGGGTTGAGACAGCAGACCAAAGACCTCTATGCTGCATGTTGGGGTTGAGACAGCAGACCAAAGACCTCTATGCTGCATGTTGGGGTTGAGACAGCAGACCAAAGACCTCTATGCTGCATGTTGGGGTTGAGACAGCAGACCAAAGACCTCTATGCTGCATGTTGGGGTTGAGACAGCAGACCAAAGACCTCTATGCTGCAGGTTGGGGTTGAGACAGCAGACCAAAGACCTCTATGCTGCATGTTGGGGTTGAGACAGCAGACCAAAGACCTCTATGCTGCAGGTTGGGGTTGAGACAGCAGACCAAAGACCGCTATGCTGCATGTTGGGGTTGAGACAGCAGACAAAAGACCTCTATGCTGCATATTGGGGTTGAGACAGCAGACCAAAGACCTCTATGCTGCATGTTGGGGTTGAGACAGCAGACCAAAGACCTCTATGCTGCAGGTTGGGGTTGAGACAGCAGACCAAAGACATATATGCTGCAGATTTCGGTGCTCTGATAAAGTCATGGGATAAGTGTACCAATGTTAAGAAATAACGGACAATGTAAGTGCAGTAATCAATTATTTTCAATTTCGTATCTCATTTAGTTGTTTTTTTCCTTATTAGTCAATTCTAACCTATTTGCTGACTTGCTCTCGTATGTCATGGCTTTTAAAGATTTCCTTTATGATGAAGATCATACCAAGTCCAGATTGGTTTATTGGTGTGAGCAGTCTGGATCTTTGCTATCGTGGACGTTGGAGAAAACATGCACACGCTGATTTGTATCCCTTTGATGATGGAACTGATCAGGGTTTGACCTTCACCTCACCCAACTGGCCAAATATCCCGGCTGTGCCTGTTTCAGCGATTACATCGTCTGACCCGGATCATCCAGCCAGCTCCTTCTTGTACCTTGAATACAAGGTACTTATTAAGGACTAATTATTCGTTATAACAATAGAAATGCAGCATACGGTTAAATGTGTTATCAGTATGTTTAGTTTACTGGTGAAAGGCCACCATTACTGGATGTTCTTGTTGTTTAAATGTTTAGTGTGTCATCTGAATATTGTTCATTCATTAACCTTAGCAGAAATGAGTTAGTTATATTTCTTGCTTGTAGATGTAGCAGTCAAAGTGGTTGAGATTAAGGTCGCTCAGTCGAGAAATACAAGTTCGGAACAAAGCAAAGCCACGTTTTTTTATTTGGTTTTTATTTTTATTTCAGGTCAGGTCAGGTCAGGTCATCCGGTGACCGGTGAGGTCATTGGGGCACACATGAAGACATCCTCACAACTCCACGCCACCCCTCTCTGTCAGATGCCGCTGCCTGTGACTCTTCTGGTCGGAGACTGGTCCATTCTTTTATGTTGTCCTCCCATCTATTTTTAGGCTGGCCTCTTCGTCGTCTGCCATGCACCTTTCCGTGGAGGATTGTGTTTGCAAGACCATTTGATCTCGATATGCGACCGTACCAAGTGAGTTTCCTTCTTTTGACAGTTGCCAAGATGTCTTCGAAAAGCCCTATTGCTGCTGTAATTCTTTCTCGTATTTCCTCATTTGTAACTTGATCTATGTACGTGACTTTTAAAAGTCTTCGGAAACATCTCATCTCCAAGGCCTGTATCCTTCGCTGACAGTCAGCTGTAACTGTCCATATCTCACAAGCATAGATACATATTGACAGGACCAATGTACGCATTAATTTGATTTTAGTGCATAGTACTAACGGTTCATCTTGCCAGATTTTGTTAAGCCGTGCAAGCACCGCTATTGTCTGCGCTATTGTGGCCAACACCTCACATTTTGATCCTTCATCACTGAAAATCGAACCCAGATATTTAAAACGGTCAACCACTTCGAGTTCCTGGCCATTAGTTTTTATCCTCCCGTTGAAGCTCTCGTCGTTGTTGGTCATTAATTTTGTCTTTCCATCGTTTATCTCCATACCATAGTCAAGAGCTGTTTCATCGTGCCTTCTGACCTATTCCTGGAGTTCTGCTTCTGAACCCGCCAACTCGTCAATGTCATCTGCAAAACGAAGGTTGGTAATCATTCAGCCTCCAATCTTGACAGTACAAACGTGACCTCCAAGTGCCTCACTCATAATTCCCTCAAGGAATATAATGAAACGAGTTGGAGAGAGTGTACAACCCTGTCTCACACCAACTGATGTGCGAAATCAGTCCCCTCGCCTCCCATTCACATGAACTGCGCTGGACGTCTTGTCATACATAGTACGGAATACATTTTTTTTTGTGTGTGTGTGGAAAGATCCAACATTTTAAGTTTCCCTTGGCTATACTTTTACTGCAGTAATTGTTTATGTTTATAATTTTTACATTACAGAAGCTTCCTCGCATAGCATACGTGGATCTGGATATTGTGACAGAGTACAAACAAGGGAAGACATTTCTAGAAGTTCCTAGGTATTTCAATACAACAACCAATGAAAATGGGGCAGCTGAAAACAACACGAAAGCCAGGGACAACAAAGTGTCGACCCCGACAGCTAAAGCAGAAAGTCCAGTTCTGAACTCAGTTGTCATCATTAGTAAAAGACATGACGATAGTGTAACCATGGATACACTTGAAAGCGCATCTGTGAATAAAGACATCTCAGTTGTCGTAGATGGTTTAGATAAGCTCATCTTACATAAGGCCGAGAAAGAAGAGCAAGCATACGATGTCACGGGTAATAATTATTAAATGTTGTGTTGTTGTTCATACAGAGCTGCCAAAACTCTTCTACACCTCCATGCGGTGATCCTGAATAACATGATTCAATAGAGCAAACTGGCTAAGTAGAAGGGATCAAAGAGGGAAGGCAACCCGGTAATGAAAAATGCCTGCTGAAGTTGAATGTGTTGGAACGAGAGGTGCAAATATCACAGTCAAGCTGTAAACTACGACACAACCCATTCCGTTTTCTGGACTACATTCTGCTACTTGCAAATCCCTTTTTGTGGCTTGGTAGTGGGAGATTGAGAAGGAACAAAACCAAGCCATACAGATTAGTTACGACTTTTTGACTTACGATGTCTCACATTTAAAACTATTTTTGTTTGTATCTGCAAACACTACTCGACCTAGGACTTTCTATTCCTAGATACCACACCATAACGTCATAACCCTATCTAGCAACACACAAAAAACCTACATTGTTTCTGTTGCAGCTATCAGTTATGCAGAAATGTGATTATTGTAGTGATGTTAATAAATGAATAAAACCCAGAGCAAACCACATTGATGTCCCTACAGACAGGCATACATACATTAGTGAAGAACAAAAGAGCCACGACAACATCAAGATTGCACCAGAGGAGCACATGATGGCAAAACTAACGATGAATGAAATGAATGAGGCCATGAGAACTTTAAAGAAAAAGAAATCGCCCGGAAAAGATGGAGTAACAAATGAAATGCTGATGGGGTTGGGCCAAACAGCAAAGAGGAAGTTACTGTCAGTCCTTAACAAAAGCTGGAAAAGGGGAATTGTACCGCAGGCATGGAAAGATGCTGTACTTATACCAGTACTAAAGAAAGAAAAAGATAGAACAGATCCAAATGGATACAGGCCCATCAGTCTACTGAGCTGTGTAGGCAAACTGATAGAGCGTATGATAAACACCAGACTGATGTGGCACCTGAAAGAAAAACATATATTAATTCCACAGCAAGCAGGATTTAGACAACACAGATCCACTGAGAACCAGATCACTCTCATAAGACAGGAAATAGAGGATGCTTACCAAAGGAAAAATAATACAGTAGCGGTGTGGGTGGATCTAGAGAAAGTATTTGACAAGGTGTGGAAAGAGGGACTTAAAGTCAAGCTACGAAGAAGTGAAGTATGTGGGAAAATGTACACATGGATCAGCCACTATCTCGAAAACAGAACAGCCAGAGTTCAAGTATAAGGGCAGATGAGCAAAAAGGTGATACTGGGGCAAGGAGTACCCCAAACGGGAGGACTGTCACCCATACTTTTTCTGGTGTATATAAACAACATCATAGAGAATATACAAAGAAGAGTCCACAACTCCATGTTTGCCGACGATCTGGCTATGTGGACCTCCGAATAAAAAACCCCGCAGGCCCTAACATCGTTGGAGAAGTGGGCGAAATGATGGCTGGTCAAAATAAATGAAGAAAAAACAACATGTACGATATTCTCGCTTTAAAAAAAACCCCAGAAACATTGCAGAAATAGCCAAAGCAAAGATGAGCGAAGACCCTATGAACACCATAGCAACACCAAAGCCCATCCCTACTGTACCTTTTGACCCACATGGAAGCAGCATATCACTCCGGAGGTGGTAGAAAATATACCAGGTATTGGAAACAAGAACAGCCAGAATGAAAAAGAAAGAAGAGACATAACCCTGAAGTACATAGCGGGAAAACTACCCAAGCTTGGACTGGACCCATGCATACACGGACGGTTCTGTAAGAAACACAACACAGAATGGAGGGGGAAAGTATTCCTGAGCCTAACAAATGGTAGAAAAATAACACTGTCAGTGGCAACTGGAAAATTCTCAAGCAATTTCAAAGCGGAGGCAGAGGCACTGAAGGCGGCAGTAAAAGCAATGCTGACAGGCGAAAGCAATGAAAGCCAGATAGTCCTGTTTACAGATGCCCTGGCCGTGGTTTCAGCACTAAAAAGCCAGAAAAATACTGAACGTAATAATTATAGAGCAGTACTCTGTCAACTATGCCAGCAGTCCGCACCAAAAAGAGTAGTGGTACAGTGGGTTCCATCCCACTGTAATATCCAAGGCAACGAGGAGGCAGTCAGACTGGCAAAAGAAGATGCAAGACTACCACAACCAGATTCTAGTGTGACCTACGAAGAGTCCAAAAGGTTTATTAGGGCCAGATACATGGCCAAATGGGAAACAAAACATACTGGCTACACAAAAAATGATGCCTACTACCAGTTGAACAGAAGAGAGCAGGTCGTGGTCTTCAGACTCCGCACAGGCCACAACAGACTGAGGTACCATCTATTCAATAAACTGAAGATAGGTGGCACTGACGAATGCACCTGTGCTACAGGGAAAATGAACGCTGAACATCTGCTGCAAAATTGCCCGACAAACGAGGACTAGAGAAAGCACATGTGGCCATCACCAGTGCCAACACTAGACAAGCTCTATGGCAGTGTCGACAGCCTCAGGATGACAGCTGCTTTCTTCGAACAAATTCAAGTTGACGTCTGACAGCGTACGAAGAAGAAGAAGAAGAAGAAGAAGAAAAAGAAGAAGAAGAAGAAGAAGAAGAAGAGGAAGAAGAAGAAGAAGAGGAAGACGAAGAAGAAGAGGAAGAAGAAGAAGAAGAAGAAGAAAGAAGAAGAAGAAGAAGAAGAAGAAGAAGAAGAAGAAGAAGAAGAAGAAGAAGAAGAAGAAGAAGAATGAATAAATGAATAAAAACAAAACAAAAATCCTTTTTTCGAATTACAACATGTTTTAAGTATGACACAAGGCCTGTCGCAAATGCAAAGATCGTCTGCATACGGATTGCACGCGGGCGTATTTTTTATTGGTAATGCATTGTTAATTCAGCATTCATCTTTCCGCTCCAATGTGAAGCATAGGTTTTAACCGCAGTTGGTCCGTTAACAGGAAGCCTGTATGCGAGCGTTTATAGTTTCTGATAATTAAGGCAATGTTTTTCACACTCTTTGGTCACCTTGCACGGCAATTAAGGCGACAATTGCCCTTTTCTTTTCGTCTCCGGTACAGCACGCTGTGTTGCTGATTAAATTTTGACTTTTGAAATATCTTCAGTTCGATTCGTTGTCCTCTTATAACTCGTTAACAACAAGGGACGCAACAGCCGTACCCGGGAAGGAACGAATATAAGCACTGTAACGTTTCACACATGTTAGGAACATCGACATTAGAGCAAAAGAAATAGAGACACATACATATTCGAGGCAGAGAGAGCTTGAGCAAATATTATAGAGACTGGAAAGACATAGTTTGAGTTGGACCAGATGGCTTACGACAGGATGACTTGGTGTGTACTTGTTGAAGACCCACGTCTCGACATTGACAGCATATAGGTCATATCATCATCAAGAACAGGGATAAGCAATGTGTTAGAATAACAAATGGCCCGTGTCGCAGGGAATGCTGGGTTGACCATCAACTTGTCATTTCCAAGATTAACATAATAGTCATCGTGTCTAAGCTGAATAATTAAACACAATGAGAAGAGCTAGAAGAAAGACTATGATTAAATTCAGCACGGAAATACAAACATCAAAGAAGACTGAACTGCCATAAGCTGTAGCACTTAAACATCTTGTCCATTTCCAAGATTAACATAATAGTCATCGTGTCTAAGCTGAATAATTAACACAATGGGTACGCTCAGAGAAGAGCTTGAAGAAAAGCTATGATTAAATTCAGCACGGAAATAAAAACATCGAAGAAGACTGAACTGTCATAAGCTGTAGCACTTGAACATCTTGTCCATTTCCAAGATTAACATAATAGTCATCGTGTCTAAGCTGAATAATTAAACACAATGGGTACGCTCAGAGAAGAGCTTGAAGAAAGACTATGATTAAATTCAGCACAGAAATAAAAACATCGAAGAAGACTGAACTGCCCTAAGCTTTAGCACTTAAACATCTTGTCAAATCCACAAGTAAACACTGGGAGATCTCAATTTATAGCGGCAATAGCACATAGCGTAATGACATAGCATCCCAGTCAAAGTGAACGGCTTTTAGAAACACCCACTGTGTAGTCTAGTCAAAGCTCAGGTACACATATTTTTTTGACTCAGCAAAAGGACAGATGAGATCGAGTCATTCGCCGATCAATATGATCCAAAACTGTTTAATGAGGCATTAAGAGCACTTCGTGGGCCACAATCCTCTGGTAGAGGGAATGCTAACCCGGTACGAGGGAATGCTAACCCGGTACTAAAAAAATGCTTGCTGAAGTCGGATGTGTTGTACCGAAAGGTGCAAATATCGCAGTCAAGCTGTAAACTACGACACAGCGCATTCCATTCTCTTGACTACATTCTGCTACTTAAGCCCTTTTAGGGTTTGGTAGCTTACGAATGAGAACGAATGAAGCCAAGCCAAGCCAATCCCGATAAGTCCCGTTCCTAATGCTGATAGATCCTCACTTAAAAGCTTCAAGTCCTCGAAAGGCCGGGAACCTCTTAAATGTACTTAATAGTCATTCAACTATGAAAGAAGATGCACTATCCAACTGCAGCATCAAGTAGGAATGAACATGGTCATGCTGGCTTTCTGTCTCTCTCTCGTTCTTTCTCTCTCTCTCTTTCTCTCTGGAAAATGTCTCAGGAGGTAAAGCAAATCCAGCATAAGTAAATAAAACATGAGCACACCTGACCAAAAAGCTCACTGAGCACCTATGATCCATGTGAACGGAGCACTACTGATCCACGTGAACTGAGCACTTCTGATCCATGTTAACGGAGCCCTACTGATCCATGTGAACTGAGCACTACTGATCTATGTGAACTGAAGAAGTAATCCCTCAAGAGCTAAATGATTCAATCTGCCATATCTAAAAGAGAAAAAGCAACCGAAATACGGTTGATAATCACTGTGAATTTTGATGTCTACTTCAGGTAAGATCCTGGAAGGATCTTTCTGAACTCATACTTCAGGTATTCATTTACAGCTGGGTCAGCTGGAAGATCGATCGTAACTGGCACGAACCACGGCCCAATTTTATTTTTCCTTGACGTCCGTACGTGAACTAAAACCCTGGCACGCTGTAATCTCAGTCTGGTAAGACAGCTCACTGTCGACTAGGCCACACACCTGACATTGTCTGTGGACACCAACTCCAAGACAAATGTCAAGAGAAAAACAAGTCTTATACAGCACGCATATTGATCTGACCAAGACATTTAATACTGTGAGTAGAGGTGGACAATGGAGGAATCATAAATAGATTGACTGAGGCAATAAATGTGTCACTGTGGTCAAACAGTCTCATAAAGTTTGGTTTTTTTTTAAATTACATATTTGGATAATGGACATATCCCTACAATGTGAGAGGTAACATATGGGGAGAAACAGGACTGCGTGCTTTCCCGAATCTGTTCAGCATGATGTTTGCTGATATGTTAACATAAACTTTCAGAAAATACAAGTTAGGAATGCTCATTATGTTTTGAATATCAACAAAATATAAAACAAGAATGCATGTGTATTCATATAACGAGCGTTAGATTAAGCAGCCGATATAACCTATGGTGTTATCAATGTTTATTAATTACGTGTCTTTGTGTCATATTCACAGAGGGTTGGTCCATTGATTGCCAAGTAGGACAATGGTCAGATTGGAGTGGTTGCAGTCATTCCTGCGGCTTAGGTCAACAGGAGCGTTCACGGAATGTTTGGAGCTACCCCAAAAATGGAGGCACAAACTGTCCGCGCCTCAAACAATCACAGTCGTGTGGCAGCATGCGGAATTGTCATGTTCCTCGTTTCACTTTCTTAGAACCCAGTGTCCCGAAAGCCCAGCTTAGAGAAGGGCTTACTAAGCGGCGCAAAGTTCGGAGACGGAAGGTGACAGTTGATTTACTGAAGTTGTCACTGTCGTGTTGGGCAGGTAGTCAAACATGGCTTTGTTCAATTGTTTGTTTGATAATGGTGGTGTTTATAATTGTAATGCATTGAATATATGGAATGGGCTTTGTTGCATGATTTAAACAAATTAAACAACAATTAGATATTGGAGGAATACGTGCGAGTAACACTTACCTCACTACTGGTGTCCGGGAGAGCTCTCTGAGTGTCATATATACGAAAATAGGACCACTGCCACACCGAAAACATGTTGTAAGAGGCAATTGATAGTGTGGTCTCACTCCTCTATGGTAGAAAACTCTCCATTTTACGGCGTTGTGCACACCGCCATTCGCACAGTACACATGTCTGCTGGGTATGGAATAATGGTTTGAGAGTTCTAGCAAGAATGTCCCTATATGTTGTAGTAGGAGGACTCAAAAACTAACCTAAATGAGAGGTATTCTATATATAAAAGAATTGTCCGGTTATTTGTTGACTTCTTCTCGTTTAAGTGAAAACAACTGTGGATCAATAGAAGATAAATACGCGCCCCACTTACTGCAAAATGTGTACGCATGAAGACAAAGGGAATGAAGCGGCGTACGATTGAATTAGCAGTTTGGGCGCGTGTCTATCACAGCTAAGAGGTCGAGTATTGTGATTAAGTGGCTGTGATCTGCTGTTTGCTGAGATGCTGAATTGTTAACTTATATTCTGATCTAAGTTATCGTAATTGGGGCGGTGATGACGAGGAACAGTCACCCCCCATTCATAAAGCTGAAGGTTTTGTCCTCTGTTCTTACACTGTTGTTGCACATTTACACAAAGAAGACTTTTATGCAGCCCTCGATTTGCAATGTTTGTATTTTTTCCATTCGTCAATTGTGTTCTCTTGTTATTTCTTCTTCTTGTGTGTTATTCCTGAAAAGGTCGTTGTGTTTTTGTGTTAAAGTTTACAGTTAGGCTGCGATAACTGCGTCTGCCGGCCCAACACAATCTATTTCAGCGGCTTGTTTTTAGCACCAGGTTTGTCTATCAGTGAGCCAGACTAGACTATTAATTAATGCAGCCTGTTTTCATGGCCTCCACCTAGAGGCAGAATAGGGTCTTGATCAGCTATGGTTCGCTGATACTATACATGGTTACAAGCGGCAAAGGGGAGGAAGACTAACGTGTGGTCAGGTAAAATATACTGGTCAGACATGTTAGTCAGGGTCAGGCAAAATATACTGATCTGACATGTTAGTCAGGGCAGGCAAAACATACTGGCCAAAACCCTCACCTCGGCTTCCTATTAGCCATCCCTGAAAACGGACTGTTTTCATGGCAGGCAGGCTAACTAGTTGAGGGATCGACGTGATCCGCGTAGTAATGAGTGACACGCAGATGAAGACAAGCATAACACAACCGCCTGGAGTACCCCGGTCTACATTCATCAGCACGCCCTGGGTAGCTACTGCAACCCGCCACTTAACGTCGTCGGTGAAGTAAAAATAATGAATCACATAATTATTATTTATTTTACTGTACAAATGTTAAAATTGGTATCGAACTGTTCATTCAAAAAAAACAACGCAATTTTCACTGAGCTGAGCCACAGTTATGGAAATGTGTTTCTCTATTTCATTATATTATTTTGTAAGTGTCTGTTGTTTATAACTAAAATAATAATAACTTCCCATCGTCATCGATGAAAGCACTTCTCGGTTGCTGACATCACTCTTGTCACACTTCTCGGTTGCTGACATCACTCTTGTCATACTTCTCGGTTGCTGACATCACTCTTGTCACACTTCTCGGTTGCTAACATCACTCTTGTCACACTTCTCTGGTGAATGGCATCACTTTTGTCACACTTCTCGGTTGCTGACATCACTCTTGTCACACTTCTCTGGTGAATGACATCACTCTTGTCACACTTCTGGTTGCTGACATCACTCATGTCACACTTCTCGGTTGCTGACATCACTCTAGTCACACTTCTCTGGTGAATGACATCACTCTTGTCACACTTCTCGGTTGCTTACATCACTCTTGTCACACTTCTCGGTTGCTGACATCACTCTTGTCACACTTCTCGGTTGCTGACATCACTCTTGTCACACTTCTCGGTTGCTGACATCACTCTTGTCACACTTCTCAGTTGCTGACATCACTCTTGTCGCACTTCTCTAGTGAATGACATCACTTTTGTCCCACTTCTCTGGTGAATGACATCACTCTTGTCACACTTCTCTTTTGAATGACCTCACTATTGTCACACTTCTCTTGTGAATGATATCACTATTGTCACACTTCTCTGGTCAATGACATCACTGCTGTCACACTTCTCAGTATTGTACATCAATCTTGTCACACTTCTCTTTTGAATGACATCACTATTGTCACACTTCTCTGGTGAATGACATCACTCTTGTCACACTTCTCAGTATCTGACATCAATCTTGTCACACTTCTCTTGTGAATGACATCACTATTGTCACACTTCTCTGGTGAATGACATCACTCTTGTCACACTTCTCAGTTGCTGACATCACTCTTGTCACACTTCTCTAGTGAATGACATCACTTTTGTCCCACTTCTCTGGTGAATGACATCACTCTTGTCACACTTCTCAGTTGCTGACATCACTCTTGTCACACTTCTCAGTTGCTGACATCAGTCTTGTCACACTTCTCAGCTGCTGACATCACTCTTGTCACACTTCTCGGCTGCTGACATCACTCTTGTCACACTTCTCAGCTGCTGATATCGCTCTTCTCACACTTCTTTGTTGAGATTATGAAAACATATCTGACTAATGAGGCCAATTTCGAGCACTAACAGTTCTGCCACACCATTGGTGTAGTAGGGCTACATTCTAACGTCACTGTACCATTAACTTAACATTTCTATACTGGTTTAAAAGACTATAGAGAATCTGTAAACAAACAGTTTCCTTTAAACTTCCTTGCTCTAAAATTTATGAGCATCCAATCTACGTAAAAAGGGAACCGAGGGATATCTGTTTGGGGTGAAATAAGACGCACGTTCCAAGAGCATTTAGAGGCGGGCTTAATAGCAATAGTGGTATAATAGGTTGCGAGCCATATGCACAATTCTGGTTAGTAGGTTACACTGGTCCTATCATTTTCAAACACACCACTCGGTGGAATTCATGTAAGTTCATATTAAAAGTAATTGTTTCTATTTTTACCTTCAGGAACCTCCATTTGTTTTGGTTTGCTCTGTTTGAAAGTCCCCGCTATAGTTTTTCGCGGCTTTCTATTGGTTAGTTCTGAGGGTCGTCCTGGCTTGTGACCATGACCATGGATGCCGGGATCTCCATGACCTTTCTTCTCGCCTGACATCTTTGTACTCTTGGCAAAATCTGCAGGGCAATTAATAATACAGTAGTTACAAGAAATGTGCTTTTTTGGTTAAAGAAAACGGTTGTGATATAAAGACGCTGCCGTCGAGGTTGGAGTGTTAACGACCGGTACTTGCATCTTAATTCACCCCAAACAAAAGAAATATATATTTTTGGAACGGAATTTGAGGTAGTGACGTAACAGAATAGTTCACTTTTTAGCTGTTGGGGGTGTCAAAACTTCAGAGAGAATAGAAGATATTTTCTTGAATCTGTCAACGTAGGTCCATGATAAGGAGAGTAGCATCCAGTTTCTACAGCAGCTTGGCATTATCCATTTTGTCAGACGATGCAATAATAATATGTTACCTAACTCCAGCTGAGACGATAGCCAAAGAGGAAGAATGGGAGTAGTATTTAAGGTCTGTTTCGAGTCGAAAAACGGCGCTGTTTTCCTCTTTAATTGTCATATGATCCTCCCAGGATGGCGCTTATCTAATATCATATGATCCTCCCAGACAGAGGCTTGACCTTGATTCCAGCCCGCATGTTTCCCAGATACGTAATCGACAACTTCGCGGAGCGAAGTTATCGACTTTTATAATTAATAGGGGTAGCTAATTATTAATCTTTGTTGTTGTTGTTCTAGCGTATTTACAATATATAAACAAGTAGACAAATAAGACGAAACAAAAATATAATGGTGGATATATACAACTTTTATTTTTTTGGGATCAATATCACAATGACTCGCAGTTCATTTCAAGCATCATTCTAAGTGGCTCAAACCAGGTTACCGTATATGCTGCAAAAATTATCCGTTAGTCTGAACGATTGTTGGTGGTTCTTTCCCAGTCAGCGGGGTAAACACAGTTATTAGAATTAACGTGTCTTTGTATCTTTTTCCACACGGCTTGCTTTTTTGTAGTTCAACATAAAACAGTTTCGTCGGTAGACGACATTCAGACCACAGCACCAGCCCATCTCAGCTGTACAGCACATAGCATGTACCGGGGAGTTGGTAAAAAGTGTAACGTATCAGCAGTAGCACTAGAAATATTTAGATAGAGAGTGGAGATGCTGTGACCACGTCCTCGTATACGTGTCTTTTTATATAGAAATAGGATAGCGAGTTTCTGTGTTATGTATATGTGTAGATACCAGTGTTGTGGACTTTTAATCCGACATTTTTACCACCTTTGCTATGTCGCGTATTTAGGACCTCTAAAAAATTGTCTTTATCTAATTTAGTATAATTTTTATTTAGACCCTTAGTGCTAGATTTATCGTAAGCCCCGAAATAGTGGTAGGTTTTACTACATAAGAAGATCATCCCAGCTCGTACTCTAATTTAAACAAACCGAGCGTTCGTGTTTCGTACGAGCGAGTTTCTCTACATTTCTGACAATCAAAAGTCACTTTACCCTCACTACTAATAAACGAGTCTCGGGACAGGTAGCGGCGGGGAACCACTGATCGTACACGCTATAAAATTCGGATCGCAGGTTTGGTTTTATCGCGTCCAACAGAGTGGGCGTCGATAACGCTAAATACAGACTGTCTGTATCTGTCTCACACCACTGAAAATCGGCTCTATCTATAAATGTATCTAGACATTCATAGTAGAAGCGCAACATCCGAAGTTTGGCGTACTCGTAAACGAAAAAACCTATTTGTAAGGGGAGATCCCAATTAATTTTCTTTTTACCTAACTCGACTTCAAAAATATCATCTGTTAATAATCTGTTTAAAGCGGGGGCAGTTTATTAATTTTGACATTCCCTCTCCGGTGGTGTACTTTACATCTACGTGTTTTGCCTTATCGGTTAAGGTTTTCCCATACGCAGAATTCCCTAAGAGTTTCATCGTTTCACTAGTAATGGAATAAACTTCATCTCGATCACCTTGTCGGCGTGCCTCGGAAACCATATCCCCAAACTCTTTAAAACAAGTCACAAGTGTATATTCAATCACCTGGTAAATGTTCGTGACATTCAACCACTTGGACAGATACCAACGAAGGAGCGGGGTCGCCAACAAGATTTTACGACCCACATAACTACCTATTAACGTTCGTCTAGGGGTGATCAAGAGTTTATGCTTCTCGGCATACTCGAGCATGACCAAGTCAACATTTTTAAAGATTGGGGTCATCTCTGAAAAATGTGACTTCAGGTGGTCGGGCACGTGAATATCGCATTCTACTAAACCAAATAAACTTTCATCTTTAACAGAAGCCAGGATCTGTTGCTCCGTCAGGGGATACTTATGTTTGTTATACGAGGGTTTTGGCTGGGGAAAGGTTGCTTTCAGAAACGTCTTTATACTAGGGTCACACGTTTTGAGTTTTTGCCATTCACATTCCCAAATCTCAACCAAAGTAACCTGACACTCGGTCCTTAGGTATTCACTAACTTCATGTGTCTTTTCAGACAACTCAACCAGAGATTTGTTGTTGACAGGGTTAGTATCTCGACCTGTGGTTAAGGGACAGTTGGTGTGTCCGTGGAAAAGGCAACCATGAAATTGGTAGACTGTTCGAGATTGTTTGTCCCAACCGTCGACTCTAATATGTTTAGGTCCCAAAGCCATCTCGCAACCATTGAACTGGGTCTTCAACACGATCGTTTTGGTATGGGCTATCCACGTCAACCACTCGCGACACTGGATGGTGTATCTAAGGGGATTATAGTGCCTGAAACCGTCCTCTTTTTTCCGTCTAATAGGAAAATCAGTAAGCATCTTTTGCATTAGTGCCCACAAATAAAGAGCGTTGGTATCATATCCCTTAATACTCTGCACAACTTTGGCTGGGTTTCCTCTAACGACAGTCTTACCCTTTTCGTGGTATCTATGAAAGATAATAGAAGGACCACCGACGATATTTTGCCGAATAGTGGCATGCAAATCTTGTTCTCGTTTCGAACATAATGAGAAAACCACATTTGTCGGTAGGGTGTTAAAAAGATACTTTAAGGTTACACCAGGACCAGAAAGGGCGTCTTTAAACATATCGACCCCTAGATTCCAGTAAAAGTTAACTTGTTGTTCTAAAGCAACTAAGAATGGCACGACATCCTTGTTATTATACCAAACAAGAAAATCGCGCAGAGTAGACATTTTCTTTTCAGACCAGACATTTTGAACATCTGCATACTCGCTAGCGGACACGTTACAGTTTTTGAGGTTTGAAAAAAACGCCGTATGTGGTGGTAATTGGGGTTCGTCTAATTTACGTAAATCTGTTATATATTCGTAACAGAAAACTCCTTTCGTTTCCTCTACTTTATAGGCCGCGAGGTATTTACTATAACTAAAACCCGGGGCTAAGTAATTGATAACATCTAAAAATGTTAATTTGGGGGTCGAAATACACATAAAGTTGTTATTTCTCTTGACTAGGTACTTAAACGCGTTACCCTGTTGGGACTGGAGGAAATGTTTGATTAAATATGGTTTTATAACATTTAGGTCGAATTTCCCCGAGTTGAAACCTAACACGGGGAGTTCGAGTAAATAAGCGTCTAACCTATCAACTAACTTCCCTAGTAATTCTGCTAGTTGGTTGTATACTCCGCCAAAATGTTGCCGCAAAAAGGCATACGCCTCGTCCGCTATAAGGGTCAGATGGTCGAGCATCTTACCCACTAACACTTGTAATAAAACAGACGGGGGCTTCCAGACCCGGAACATTGAAAGCTACCGAACAAGACAATGGGACGTATTTGGCTGTAAAAGTGGTAACGTTACCCCCAGTTGGCAAATCATCGTTCGGGAAATAAATCATAATCATAGGTCGCCCTATAGGGGTAGACCCAAGTTGTATCAACCTCTATTCCATGAGCCGCAATCGATTCCCAAATAGTTTCGGGTACTGTATAAAAACCACCTTTAAAACATTCTTTAGTTACACCTCCTGCACAGGTTTTCGAGTGTCTAGTCAGCTCGTTATACAAGTTTCACAACTTCCCACATCTGGAACAGGAAAAGCTGTGGGCGGCTTTATCAATGTCCGATATGAACATGAAATGATTGGCGTGGAGCAAGAGCCGCAAGGTGTCTTTATAATGAGTACTACCACGAAGCTTGGGGTAAAGTGTTTCTGATTCGTCGTATTCAAACACATCGATGTTCAAACTGAAACACTGTTCTAAGGCGGAAATTTGAGTTAAATAAATCCCGGGGAAGTCGATAAGCGACGCGAGACCCTGATGTATTTCCCACTGAGTGAAAGGTTGCCTCGTTATTTTCCTAACATCCTTAACGGGAACACCCCTAAAGGCTGCTAAACATCTAAAAAAAACAAAGATTATCTACATCAGGTTTTGATTTTGAGTCGTGTTGCAATGTACTAATGGCGCGATCGTTTGTAATGTAGGGTGGGAGATGAACTAAATAACACTCTATAGGATAGTCTTGGAGGTGGTATAAATAGAAAGAGGTGGCCGGTAGGGCTTATACGTAATATTTAGTGTTGGGTCTATTGTGATGGGCAAAGTCAAGTGGGTCATTATCGACTACTTGTGAAACAAACTTATGAAAATCGTGTAGGTTGTTGATTAAAACAGGTTTGTCAAGACACTGCTATTATTGTGACTGGCGTGGTAATATCTAAGTGCTCGCGTATCAATGTGTCTTAACATGGTGTGGTGACTATAATTTATTTTGAAGCGTTTCGTTTGCACGTTAAAGATGGGTGTTAGTAACTCGTGCCAATCTACCGGTTGCGTAATGTCTGGTCGATGGAAAAATGTATAAGTTGACATGTGTTTGTTAGTCTGGTGGTGGGTGTGGATCGCCGGCCAGTTGTCCGTATAGAGCTGTCGAAGATCAGCAGGGACGTCAGCTAAAGTGTCGAGATCAGAAGTAAGTCTGGGTCGTTTAGCGGTACCCGAAAAATTAGCGCCTGGATCGCTTGGTCGTTTGCGGGAAGAAAAAGAAGTAGAAGGACCGGCTGAAACTGGGACTACAAAGTCTGGGTTGGAAGACCCGGCTGAGGAAGAAGTCACGTGCTGCCGCTGCATCCAGTCTAGTAAAATTCCCCCCACATATCTGATACTATACCGGTGGAGGGAGTGAGCGACTCGGAAATGTCGATTAAGGCTTCTGAGGTGGGTGAAAGGTTTTCGACACCTGGTGCAGGTTAGAGCGAGTAAGGTTGTAGAGTGGGTAGGTTGAGTGAGGGGTGCAGCCTGGTAAGGGGGGTGGTTGGGTACAGGTGAAGAGGGTCTAGTATGTTGGAGGACAGTGTGAGCTGTTTGGTGGAACTTGGCTATGTGACGCTGCAGGTTGTCGTTTCTGTTGAAGGCAAACCCCATACACAGTAGGCATGGAAATAGCGGTTCAGCGTGGACGTTCTTTACGTGCCGAGTTAGATTTGTGAGCTGCCTGAACCGGCGCGAACATTGCGCACAAGTGTAAAAAGTAACCTTGCAAGTCATTCTGTGAAAATAAAAAAGAGAGGTAGATGATTAGTCATCGAAATATTTTTTTTTTTAAAAGTTATATGAAAGTACAAGCTCAGAGAACATGTCGTAAGAGTTAACTGTGTGACACGGCATAATACTGTCATCTAGGCTGAAGTGTTATGGGATATCTTTGTAATAGAGGGTACCCAAGTGGCTCTATTTGGTTGGAGTATATTGAGATGATCTGATACCTACATATATATATATACAGCACTTATATACAGTTAAGCAACAAGAACAAAAATAATTCTCTTCTCACTTCACTCTGTTTCATTTGACTCTATCCCACAGTCACACCCTTGCACAACTTTAACACGCGCCCTCGTGGTAAAGCCCTTCCATTGCACTTTGGTTGGACTAGCTTCTGAGGGCGCTCAAACCTAGCATAGGTACATATAGATGCACACATGCATCCAAGCACTGGTTTATGCGTCCTGATATCGCCCAATGGACTACGGTCTGGGGTGGAAAATGGCGCCTCCGCCAGTAGAAACTAGTGAGGCAAACATCTAAGCAACAAAAAAAAAATTAGAGTTTTGACATTAAAAGATGTTTATTGTTGACAAAGTACGACGACAAATGACACTTAGTTTATCAATCATAGGGTTGTTGTAGACAGCGTTATCATCAGCATCGCATGGAGTGTCGGTAGAATACCTTGTTAAAACTACGGGTATGTTTGTACTTGTACAACCTGGACCAGGTGCGTTTCAAGTAATAGGACAGGGACTGAACGGTATCGCTGATGTTGATTGTTGTAATCTTTCAAACTCAGTTAGAATTTCGTCTCGGAAACTTAGCAAATGTTCAAATTCTGGGCGGGTCAGGGTTATTCCAACCTTAGTTGAAAACTTTAGATTTGTTTCTCCAAAGTATTTTCGGATGTGTAGTAAAGCATGCTCTCTGTAAAAACTGACGGAAGCTACTTTGATCCCAGTACCCAAGGATTTCACCAGTTCGTCGTTTCTACTCGCATATACACAATGTGTAATAGGTTCATTCGCTGTAAGCATCTTTGTTGGTCTGTGAAAGCATCTGTTCAGTCTTTACACTCACTCTGAGTATTTATACACCGGCATATTCTTGAAAACGTGTCCAGACTTGTCGCGCCTTATCCAGTGTCTGACTAAACGA
The DNA here is from genome assembly GCA_036924085.1 of Ariolimax columbianus. Taxonomy (NCBI): domain Eukaryota; kingdom Metazoa; phylum Mollusca; class Gastropoda; order Stylommatophora; family Arionidae; genus Ariolimax; species Ariolimax columbianus. Next base: position 49,510,414 of record JAVGWX010000018.1, read on the forward strand.
AAAACGATGTGCGATTTCCTCTTAATAGACTCAAACACTAGAATAAAGTAATCCCACAGCCTGTCGGACGCCATCTATGCTGCTCTAAACAGGCCACCTAGCTATGGCAGTTTTTATGCCATGTCACACAGTTAGTCGGGTCGTACAACATGCTATCTATGGGGCAGTGGTGCTATTCTTGTCCTTGTCACACACAAAGATCCAGGTGGAGCACACGGGACTAAATAATATTATATTATTTGTTTATATGTATTAGCAAGCAAGCGTTTAGACATTTGCAAGCAACGGAAATGTGGTCTTACAGAAGAATGCTGCGGATCTCATGGACTGAAAAGAAGGCTAATGATGCAGTACTTGAAGAGGCACAACCACGAAGACAACTCATTGCAAGGATCAGAACAGAAGCAATCATCCTTTTTCTGACATGTCAGGAGAAGAGGCGATTTGGAGCATGTTGTGACAACGGGAAAGATAGCAACAAAGAGAGACAGAGGAAGGCAGAGAAAGAAGATGTCGGACAGCCTGAGAGAATGACATTGGCGACAATCAACAACAGAGTTGGTAATGGACACACGTGATAGTAGTGGATGGTGGTTCATGAACGCCAACCTACATGGCACCTGATGATGATGATAATGACATATATATATATATATATATATATATATATACACATACATGTACACAATATATATATACACACACACACACACATATACATATATATATATATATATATATATATATATTTTTATATGTATGTATGTGTGTGTGTGTGTGTAATATAAATATAGTAATATGTTTTTATAATTTCGTATATTCTAATTTAAAACATGCGAAATGAGAAACGCAGGTCCAACTTATTTCTAGCAGTTTAAAAAAAGTTTTTCGACATATAACTATGAAGGTAAGCTTGCTATACGTTTTTACTAGCACAATAAAAAAATGACCGTATCAGTACAGGTATTAGTGGCACCTACCTGTGTCGATCGAAAGTGAACTGTGTGTTAAGAATGTTCAATCTGAGCTCGATAAATTGGCTAGCAAGTTGTAATCCGTGTATGAAGCCTGGCTGGAACGAGCGCCATAATTTAAGGCGACAGTGTATCAGGCTGGCGAGGCGTCTGGAATGTCTTGGAGTAGGGAGGGAAATTTGGGTTAGTTTGTGATACGGTTCTCAGCTTGTGTGTGTCCTGAAAACTGTTCTTGTTCCCCGTGTGGATTGTAGGGTCCTTTATTGGGGGAGGGAAGAATAGAGCCACTACAGTTTAATGAATGTTGTAAAAAGGGATACGAGTAGGTTGTGTATGGGACTTACAAACTAAAGAATATTCAAATTTCTACAGAAATCACAAGGGGAGGAGAAAATAAAGTGCTTTGACACTGGCTTCTTGTTAGGAAAGAAATGGAGAAGAAAAAGAAGAAGAAGAAGAAAAAGAGGGAAGGAGGAGGAGGAGAAGGAAGAGAAGATGAGAAAAGCAAGAAAGAAGAAGGCAAGGAAGAAGAATGAGAAAAATAAGAGCAAGAAGAAGAAGAAGAAAAAAAGAAGAAGACAAAGAAGAAGAAGAAGAAGAAAGCAGAAGAAGAAAAAGAAGAAGAAGAAGATGAAGAAAAAGAAAAAAAAAGATAAACGGGATTTTTTTCCATCTTATTGGAGGTAAAAGGCAGGCAGGTAGTTAGGTAGTTAGATAGGTAAGCAGGCAGGCACGTTGGTAGGTAGATAGGTAGAAAGGTAGATAGATAAACAGACAGAAAACAGACAACAGACAGACAGACGGACGAACAAACGGACGGACGGGCTTTTGGTTGAGTGGATGAATGGATGGATGGAGGGTTGGTTGGACGGATGGATGAAAGGAGGGAGAAAGGGAGGAGTGGGTGGGTGTTTGGGTGGGTGGGTGGTGGGTGGGTGGATGGATTGATTGGGATAGGTAGATATGTAGGTACGTAGGAAGATAGAAAGACACGGTAGATCGAAAGATAAGTATACAGACAGACAGACAGCTATACTGCCAGACAGATAGATAGATAGACAGACAGACAGACAGACAGACAGACAGACAGACAGACAGACAGACAGACAGACAGACAGACAGACAGACAGACAGATAGATAGATAGATAGATAGATAGATAGATATATAGATAGATAGATAGATAGATAGATAAATAGATAGATAGATAGATAGATAGATAGATAGATAGATAGATAGATAGATAGATAGATAGATAGATAGATAGATAGATAGATAGATAGATAGATAGATAGATAGATAGATAGATAGATAGATAGATAGATAGATAGATAGATAGATAGATAGATAGATATGAATTGAACAATGTAAACTGATTTTCAATGGAACATGCTGCCAGTATACAAAAGACGTGTATGCAAATCTGGAAATGCTAATAAATGCGAGAACATATTTGTTACAATTGGTCCAAAGAAATGCAAATACAAATTTAGTTACACAATGGAGACAGAGAGGCATGCCTTTGCAAGGGCGATACAAAGATATTAACAGACCAAGAATAATCTAGTCCAGCTGTTTTCAAAGTTAGCTTCTCTGAGTCTTGGAACTCAAAGACCTCATGTGAAACAAAAGTCATACATTTAGAATTACTGGTTGACTGAATCATTATGCTTGTATCAACTTTCTTCTTCATTTCATGTTTCTAGCTTGTGTTTTTTTTATTGTTGTTGTTATTGAATGCTTACTGTGAGCAGGATTACTCTTTTGTGCGCCCTAAAAAGGATGTTAAGTGGCGGGTTGTAGTAGCTTTCTTCACATCCCGAGCATGCTGATGAAGGTGGGCCACAGTCCTCCAGGCGGTTGTGCTATGCTTCGCTTTATCTGCCTTGCGCTCACTACTACGGGGATCACATCGATCCGCATCTCCTCAGTCGGGCTGCCTTGAAAGCAGCCTACTTCCATTGAAAGCTACATAACGAGAAATTGTGGTCGTGGTCAGTGTAGTATACCTAATCCTGACACAACGTCCTGGTCAGGGCCTGACTGGACTGGTGTCTCAGTACTCCCTGTTCCTAGGTAAAGTAAGTTATTTGAAAGGTAAAATAAGTTATTGTTAAGGTAAAATAAGTTATGTTTAAGGTAAAATAAGCTATTGTGAAGGAAAATTAAGTTATTGGGAATGTAAAATAAGTTATTGTTAAGGTAAAATAAGTTATTGTAAAGGTTAAAATAAGTTATTTTAAGGTAAAATTAGTAATTTTTAAGGTAAAATAAGATAATGTTAAGGTAAAATAAGTTATTTTTAAGGTAAAATAAGTTTGTTTTAGGTAAAATAAGTTATTTTTAAGGTAAAATAAGTTGTTGTTAAGGTAAAATAAGTTATTATTAATGTAAAATAAGTTATTTTTAAGGTAAATTAGTTATTGTTAAGGTAAAATAAGTTATTTTTAAGGTAAAATAAGTTATTGTTAAGGTAAAATAAGTTTAAAATAAGTTATTTTTACGGACGACGCGTCAGGGTCAGACACAATATACTGGTAAGAACACACGTCGTAGTTAAACAATGGCCAACTTCAGATAGATGTATATCTAGTTGACCAGGGCTAAACACAATATACTGACCAGAGCTGCGCGTCAGAATCAGGCACACGATACTAACCAGGGCTGCGCGTCAGAATCAGACACAACATACTGACCAGAACAGCGCGTCAGGGTCAGACACAACTCACTGACCAGAGCGGCGCGTCAGGGTTAAGCACAATATATTTACCAAGACCACAATCTCTCTTCCATGTATCGTCCACTGGGAACAGGTTGTTTTCAAGGCAGCTTGTCTGACAAGATATCGGTATACACGGTGCCTGTAGTAATGCGAATCACAAAACAATATTGTGAAGATAGAAAAGGAAAGAGGCCTAAGGGTTATAATAGATCTTACAGATAAGGTGAATGAGCAATTCCAGGTAGCAGTGAAGAGGGAAAATGCAGTGTTAGGTTTAATACAAAGAAATATTAAACATAGGAACAAGGAAGTGATAGTCAAACTGTATAAAGCGTTAGTTAGACCTTGATTGGAGTACTGTGTACAGGTGTGGAGTCCTTATCGTAGAGGAGATATAAGCATGCTGGAAAGGATACAAAAAAGAGCGAAAAAGTGAAGTGTCGTGGGCAGATGCAGATATATGCTTGGGTCATATGTGTTTCTGTGGTTGTTGTCAGTCCATGCTGGTATAGGATACTTTACTTTATCATTCCACTGATACCGCGAAGCGTCGTGGGGAGATGTAGGTCTCGCTCTTAGGCCACAGTTGTTGCTGTGGTTGTTTTGCGAGCCGATGCTGGTATATGATGTCTTCGATGTTTTCTATCCATTTGTCTCGTGGTCTTCCTCTATGCTCGGAACCTCAATCCCTTACTGCTGTATGTTTTTAATGGCAGCCGATGTGCTTTTATTCTCGTGAGATTGCACCAAACCAATCTACTTTCTGTCTAAGCGTGTATTCTTGGGAGCATGCTGTTCCAACAATTTTTCTTACCTCATTTAGATCAAGTGAAAGTAAAAGAAACTGGTTGTATACGGACTCAACAGTGTCTTCTAAACCAGTTTAAAGATGTTAAGTTTACGTTAAGTTATTTCTCAGGCTCTCTCTTCTGGTGACGTTAATGACCTGTCTCTTCTGGTGAAGTTAATGACCTGTCTCTTCTGGTGACGTTGATGACCTGTCTCTTTTGGTGACGTTGATGACATGTCTCTTCTGGTGAAGTTGATGACCTGTCTCTTCTAGTGGCGCTGATGACCTGTCTCTTCTGTGGACGTTGATGATATGTCTCTTCTGTGAAAGTTGATGACCTGTCTCTTCTGGTGAAGTTGATGACCTGTCTCTTCTAGTGACGCTGATGACCTGTCTTTTCTGGTGACGTTGATGACCTGTCTCTTCTGTGGACGTTGATGATATGTCTCTTCTGTGAAAGTTGATGACCTATCTCTTCTGATGACGTTGATGACCTGTCTCTTCTGGTGACGTTGAAGACCTGTCTCTTCTGGTGACGTCTATGGCCTGTGTCTTCTGGTGACGTCGATGACCTGTCAATTCTGGTGACGTTGATGACCTGTCTTGTCTGGGGACGTTGATGAACTGCCTCTTCATGTGACGTTGATGACCTGTCTCTTCTGGTGACGTTGATGACCTGTCTTTTTTGATGACATAGATGACCTGTCTCGGACATCTTATTTCACAGGTTACCTTTTATTTTCCTGTAGCTTGGACAGCGGCCATGTTTGACATTGACAACACAGAGTCGGTAACAATTGATTATATTGAAATTATGTTGCGGTATAAACTGTCAGGATATAGACTTTGTCATGTCACTGTTTATTTCACCTAATTTGAGAAAGTATACATAGGCAATTACATCAAAAACAGTGCAGTCTGAAATGAAGTGTTAGCGCGACTCAGTGGTTTCATGGTAAGGTGTCTGCCTCGGGTGGCGGAGGTAGTGTGTTCGAATCACGGTGGAGGCCGGGATTTTTTTCACGTGGATCTTCTGGTAAAAATCGCCCGATCTCTGGGTATTGAGATCGGACTGCCGTGTTCAGTGTCGAGCACGTTAAAAACTCCCTGGCAGTTGGAAATCGGAAAGAGTAGGCTTAACGGCCGTTGCCCGGATAAAATTGAAGTTAACAATTTACCCAAGTTATTAGTACCTTTCCTCGGGTGGTTTGTTAAGAGCAACTATAGATGGCACCTAACTGACTGCGGGTCTACTTAGCTCTAGTGTTTGTATTTATTAAAATGGACTAGCACATCAGTAAACACTACCCACCAAGAAATTGGTTGTTTACAGACTCCGTAGAGTCGTCTTAACCAGTTTAAAGACGTTAAGTTAGGATAAGTGGAGTGAAGTGGATTGAAGTGAAGTGGAGTGGAGTCGAGTGGAGTGGATTGAAGTGAAGTGGAGTGGAGTCGAGTGGAGTGGATTGAAGTGGAGTGTTGATTGAAGTGGAGTGTGGATTGAAGTGGAGTGGATTGAAGTGAAGTGGAGTGGAGTCGAGTGGAGTCGAGTGGATTGAAGTGGAGTGTGGATTGAAGTGGAGTGGAGTGGATTGAAGTGAAGTGGAGTGGAGTCGAGTGGAGTCGAGTGGATTTAAGTGGAGTGGAGTCGAGTGGAGTCGAGTGGAGTCGAGGGGATTGAAGTGGAGTGTGGATTGAAGTGGAGTGGAGTGGATTGAAGTGAAGTGGAGGGAAGTCGAGTGGATTGAAGTGGAGTGGAGTCGAGTAGAGTCGAGTGGAGTCGAGTGGATTGAAGTGGGGTGTGGATTGAAGTGGAGTGGAGTGGATTGAAGTGAAGTGGAGTGGAGTCGAGTGGATTGAAGTGGAGTGTGGATTGAAGTGGAGTGGAGTGGATTGAAGTGGAGTGGAGTCGAGTGGAGTCGAGTGGAGGAGTGGATTGAAGTGGAGTGGAGTCGAGTGGAGTCGAGTGGATTGAAGTGGAGTGGAGTCGAGTGGAGTCGAGTGGATTGAAGTGGAGTGGAGTCGAGTGGAGTGGAGTGGATTGATGTGAAGTGGAGTCGAGTGGATTGAAGTGGTGTGTGGATTGAAGTGGAGTGGAGTGGATTGAAGTGAAGTAGAGTGGAGTCGAGTGGATTGAAGTGGAGTAAAGTTGAGTGGAGTCGAGCCGAGCCATGCAACGTCACGTTACGTTAAGTTAAGTGGAGTGAAGTGGAGTCGAGTGGAGTCGATTGGAGTCGAACATAGCCATGCCACTTCACATTAAGTTAAGTTAAGTTCAGCTAAGTTAAGTAGAGTGGAGTGGAGTGGAGTGAAGGGGAGTGGAGTCGAGTTGAGTCTAGCCGAGCCATGCCACGTCACTTTACGTTACGTTAAGTTAAGTTGAGCTAAGTTAAGTGGAGTAGAGTGGAGTGGATTGAAGTGGAGTGAAGTGGAGTGGATTGAAGTGGAATGAAGTGAAGTGTAGTCGAGTCGAGCCGAGCCATGTCACGTCACGTTAAGTTAAGTTAAGTGGAGTGGTGTGGAGTGTTTATAAACAGGTTTTGATCTTTACTATGTCCATTTACGGCTAAAAAAGATAAAAGAAGATACATAGTGGAAACGTGTAAAGATATAGAAAACCTACAGCAACAAGGCAGAGAGAGAGAGAGAGAAGCCTTTAAGGCAATAAGAACACTGACAAGGGAGTTCCATCAATGACAAAGAGGATAACACATTAACAGAAACCAAATACATACTGAATAGATGGAGAGAGTACTGCAGAACCATGTATGGAGAAAGCACAAAGCGCTCAGTTACAATCCTACAAAAGGATGAGCAAGAACATGAACCAACATTGGAAGAAGTACGCTCTGAAATTAAAAGCCTGAAAAAGGGAAAGTCCCCAGGATGCGATGATATCCCAGCAGAGCTGATACAAACAGGAGGGTAGGCAAGTTCTCGAGTCTATCTCAAGCTGTGTAAACAGATATGGCACAGCGCAGAGTGGTCAGAAGCATGGACGAAAATTTATATTCTCCTTCCCAATAAAGGCAACCTGAAGCTGTGCATGAACTACCGAACTATCGCGCTGATTAGCCAAGCTAGCAAGATACTCTTGCGAATCCTATTAAGAAGGATAGAGAAAAATTTTGAATCTGAAATTCACGTAGTCCAGGCAGGTTTTAGAAAAGAGAGAGGGACCAGGGACCCCATATTCAATTTAAAGAATATATTCAATTTAAGGAATATCGTCGAAAAATGTAGAGAGTTTAATGTAGACCTGTAAACATGTTTCATTGATTACACAAAGGTCTTCGATACGATAAAACATCAAAATCTATGGATAATCATGAAGGAAATGGGGTTTCCTTTGCATATTGTCCATCTCATTGAAACATTATACCGAGATCAACAAGCCGTTGTCCTAGTATCTGGGCAAACATCAGATTGGTTTGCAGTACAAAAGGGAGTACGACAGGGATGTATCATCTCATCTTATCTGTACAACATATATGCGGAATGTATAATGAGACATGTTCGAGATGACGTGAATATTGAAATGTTCGACCCATTTCCGATTGGGGGGTACGAAATTCTAGAGTTACGATACGCAGATGACACAGGAAGTGCAAAAGGGCAACAGCAGCTACTTTCAGCTATTCCTACATGCTGTTGCAAACCGCTACTGAACGCCCTTTACGGTGCACAGAAGAGTAATCTTACTTATGGCGGGCATTAGACAACAACAACAACAACAACAACATGATGTTGTGTCTTTTGAAGTCATGATGTCGGCTCTTTCATTATTATAAACTATACAGGAGCAATGGTTACAAGAAATACTATCTCGACAGGGATCAAGTCACACACTTGACTCTAACCCCGGCTCTTTCATTATTATAAACTATACAGGAGCAATGGTTACAAGAAATACTATCTCGACATGGATCAAGTCACACACTTGACTCTAACCCCGGCTCTTTCATTATTATAAACTATACAAGAGCAATGGTTTCAAGAAATACTATCTCGACATGGATCAAGTCACACACTTGACTCTAACCTTTTTCATTTAGCCATGGAAACTTATTCACTTTTCTAATCGTGTTTACTTATTCTTAACTCTATCAAATGATATTCTCATTAATAACTGTACCTGTACTTCGCTTAGTGTCAGTGAAGGAAATAAAAAACCGAGGCCTAGTACAGTGAAGTCTGTAACACTTCAACCTCGACAGCAGAGAATCCTACATGATTACCTTTTCTTTTTCTCGCTAAAACCAGTTACCTCGCATCGTTTTTAACACCTGCATCAATTAAGTCATTAAACAATTTACATATTTCTTTCCTTCCTTTTCAGTTCTTCCTCTTGCCTGTCTTTGTCGCTCTCTCTCTCTCTCTCTCTACACCTTGGTCTTTTTGTTTCTCTATACTCTCAACAATCAATGCTACCAACTAATGTGTGACAAACATGAACTGCATGATCATATAAGACACTCCAATGTCTGCCGCCCACTACCAGCTAAGGACCAACACAAAATACACAAGGGAGTAAAGCTCACGAACAAAAACATGCCTTCAACACCTGCCAACCGTAGCGACAATCCGCTGAACAAACTTGATTATGTCAAGGAAAGAATGTCAGAATATAAACACAGCCAACTCGCTGTTTACATTCGATGATACATCAAATAATGCAAATATACTGCAGTCGGGGATGTTGTGGAAGAAACTTCACTATAAGGGGGCTCAGCTTTTATGAGATGGGGGTAGCCAGTTCCCTTCCTCGCTGTCTTGACTTACAATATAACGGATATGTAAATTATTTCCATATCAGTCATTACCGCCAGAGATGAGGTACTAGAATCTTCATTGTACTGATACACACACGACTCCGTGAACTGGCCAATACGTCATGATACCGCCTAAAAAGATATAGTCTGTGGTGGAAAAGAGCAAGCCTTCTCCACAGACTTTAGAAAGGCAAACCTCTAATCAAACCAAAAACTTCAACTTTTGTGAGAACCAATTCCTGTCCTTCTCTAATTTTTCCTAACAGTAAATCGGGTACTCATTTACAGCTGGGTTGGCTGGAAAAAGTTGCAACCAGAAAGAAGCAGACCCCCCCCCCCCCCCCCCTCCCCAACAACGTTGCATCCTACGCTCTACATGTACATATACTGTGGTCTTATGTTTCCTTGAACATGTCTCTATGGGAATCCCACTTTTTCTTCTGCTTATCTCATAGAATAATCATTCCTTCGTGGTTGTATGCTCAAAGATCTATTTAATTGTTTTCTTGTAAGTAAATGATCAATGTTTTCTTATTATTATTTGTCATGCTTATCATCATCGTCATCTTCTATCAGTTTGTGTCGGTAGAAGGCGTGGGGAGGGGATGCAGTTTAACTCCACTTTAACTCCACTGTGCTCCCTGCGATGTGCTACGGTGCTGATACATGGACACTAGCAAAATTACTGGGGGACAAATTGAGAGTGATTCACGCCGCTTTGAGAGACGCTTGGTCGAAATATCTCCCGGAAAAAACGTATGTAAAATCTCTACAATTTTGACATCGACAATTGTCCCCGGTGAATGATGCGGTAATCTATGCGGACAAGGCAAAACATAGATGGTAAGGTCACATGTTGCGACGAAACGATGGTCGATGGAGCACGACTATAGCAGCCTGATACCCCCGAGGTAAAAAGGGACAACGGGGAAGATTTCCAATGCGTTGGTCAGACTCCTTTGCTGTACACATTACACAACAACATTCGAGACGCCCCTGGATTAGGGCTTACCATGCACTGGACTTCTGTGGCCCAAGACATGATCCGCAGCTACGCCGAGGAATGGGTCATCAAGATCATAAAAGAGTATAAAATTATCGTGCCAGCAACAAATTCGTGCTTACTTCTCAGGTCAGGTTAGGCCATCCCGTAACCGGGGAGGTCGTTGGGGCACCAATGAAGACATCCTTACAACACCACGCCACCCTTCTCTGTCAGCGGCCGCTGCCTGTGCCTCCTCGGAGATTGGTCTTTTCTTTTATGTTGTCCTCCCACCTCTTTTTGGGGACTGCCTCTTCGTCGTATGCCTTGCACCTTTCCGTGGAGGATCGTATTTACAAGACCATTTGATGTCGATATATGACAGTACCAAGCGAGTTTCCTTCTTTTGACAGTTGCCAAAAGGTCTTCAAAAGGCCCTATTGCTGTTGTAATTCTATCTCGTATTTCCTCATTTGTAACTCGATCTTTGTACGTGACGTTTAAAAGTCTTCGGAAACATCTCATCTCCAAGACCTGAATCCTTCTCTAAAGGTCAGCTATAACTGTCTATGTCTCACAAGCATAGAGGAATATTGACAGGACCATTAATCTGATTTTCGTGCATAGTGCTAACATTTTATCTTACTTCTGAAGTTGTGTAAAAATGTGTGCACTTTAACATTGTCTGCAGAGGTTAGCACCAAACAGCACTGTGTTGCGTATGAAGGCAACATTACCTTCCTGTTGTCTGTCTGTTGATAGCCATCAACTCCTGCTACTTCTGTCAAGGAGTTTTTTTTTTATCGCATCGTGTGAGCATGGCATTCGAAGGTAAACGATTTTATTTTCATTTTGTGCTTATCCCGTTTACTCTTCTTTGGTGTGGGATTACAGGGATCAAGTGAGCCGATGCCCTGTCCATGGAAGAAAAATGGAGCAATTTCTCCATTCAATGACATACCAAAAAGAGGTCAAAACTATCTTTCACAGTCATTATAATAGCTCATGGAAGAAAGAGATGGATATGAACGTTGTTGTGTTGTTGTATTGTTTGTTGCATTGTTTATTGTTGTGTTGTTTGTTGTTTAATACCCACAATGAGTAAGTTTCCTTTTTTGTGCTTCCAGAAAATGATGCTAAGGCGGGCTGTAGTAGCTTTCCTTTCATTCCGAGCATGCTGATGATGGTAGAATCTAGTGCTCCACTGTTGTGCTATGCTTGGCTTCATCTTCGTGGCGCTCACTACTACGGGGACCACATCTATCCACATCTCGTCAGTCAGGCTGCCTTAAAAACAGCCTGTTTCCAGGGAACGCTACGTGAAAGAGAGATTGTGGTCTTGGTCAGTGTGTTGTACCTGACGTATGGTAGGTGTTTTGGTCAGTATGTTGTACCTGACGTATGGTAGGAGTCTGGTCAATATGTTGTACCTGCCATGTCGTAGGAGTCTTTGTCAGTATGTTGTACCTGCCATGAGGTAGGAGTCTTGGTCAGTATGGTGTACCAGTGTGAACGATAGAACTAACCCAAGACACCAACAAACTTCCACATTGCGCCTGAGACTAGGACACTGAAGACTATTGGGTCATCTCTACTAGCTAAAGATATCCTATACAAGATTGTCCATATGCAACCGGAGACTCCTGAACATATCCTACAACACTACCCAGCCCACAACGACTTGTGACGCTAAACCTGGCCAGAGGAAGCGGAACTGAGACAGAGGCTAGGGGGCTCCCGCCCAGACCTGAAAAATACTGAACTTCACCCTGGCCTGACGAATGAACTGCAGATCATGCATGACCAACTATCTGAACGCAGAATAAGCTTGTTTTATTGTTGTTATTTCTTGTATTTATTACTGTAAAACGTTATTTAGTTATTTTTTTTGCGTTTGCCTTATTTCTCTAATCCCCAAGACGGTGTGCGTTGCACTGTGGTTTTTATTTTGCGCCTGTCGGCCCAGTGCATCCGACTTCAGCATGCATTTTATGTAAGGGTCTGCTTCCTCCTGCATTTTCTAAGGGTTTGCTTCCCCGGGGTAACGACTGGTGCTGTGATGGGGATCTAACCCAGCACCTTCTGGTTGTAACCCGTGTCACTTAACCACTAGTCCACGTCGTTCCAAAACGTCAGTTTCATGGTAACAATTGCCGTCGGGAATGAGGATAACTCTTCATGTACTAAACCGCAGCCTATGTGAAGTGGAGTGGCCAGTTCCCTTCCTTGCTGTTTTTACCTTCCTCCAACTACTACGTCAAGTACCCATTTACAGTTGGGTCGACTGGACATACCCAATACATGTCATGTAGCCAAATGTCGTCTAAATCAGTATTTCCCAACCGTTTAACACTCGCGGGAGAAATTAGGAAAAATTGTTAGCGGATCTATGAGATCAGAAAAAAATTGTTTGTAGACCGGTGAAATGAGGAAAAATTTTAGCGGACCTATGAGATCAGAAAAAAAATTGTTTGTAGACCGGTGAAATGAGGAAAAATTGTTAGCGGACCTAATAGATCAGAACAAATTGTTTGTGGACCGATGAAATTATGAAAAATTGTTAGCGGACTGGTGAAATTAGGAAAAATTGTTCGCGGACCGGGGAAATTAGGAAAAATTGTTAGCGGACCTAGTAGATCAGAAAAAAAGTGTTTGTGGACCGGTAAAATTAGGACAAATTGTTCGCGGACCGGGGAAATTAGGAAAAATTGTTAGCGGATCGATGAAATTAGAAAAAATTGTTCGCTGACCGAGGAAATTAGGAAGAATTGTTTGCAGGCCGGTGAAATTTGACAAAATTGTTTGCGTACTTGTGACTACGTAGGATCAATAAAGGTTGCCAGCAAATACGCTTCGATTTATCAGCAATACCTACTGAATACAACATCAAAGTAGAAAACGAATTTGAGGCTTTGCTTGCGGTACAGGAAGATATGACATCTGTGGAGTTGACATCATACGCAAAGGATATTTTGATCTCGACAGCGAAAGTAATGATTCCCAAGATGTCGCACAAGACACAGAGCTATATAACAGAGGAAACACAGAAACTCATTGCAGAAAGGCAACAATTAAAACAAATGGGAAGTAATGGGACCAACACAGCATATAACAACTGCGCAAGAAAAGTTAGAAGAGAAATAAGAAAAGATAAAAGAAGATACATAGTAGAAACGTGTAAGGATATAGAAAACCTACAGCAACAATGCAGAGAGAGAGATGCATTTAAAACAATAAGAACACTGACAAGGGAATTCCGTCCGGTTCCACATGTCATCAATGACAAAGAGGATAACACATTAACAGAAACCAAAGACATACTGAATAGATTGAGAGAGTACTGCAGAACCATGTATGGAGATAGCACAAAGCGCCCAGTTACAATCCTACCAAAGGATGAGAAAGAACCTGAGCCAACATTGGAAGAAGTACGCTCTGCAATTAAAAGCCTGAGAAAGGGAAAGTCCCCAGGATGCGATGATATCCCAGCAGAGCTAATAAAAGCAGGAGGGGAGGCATGTGCTCGAGTATATCATAAGCTGTGTAAACAGATATGGCACAGTGTAGAGTGGCCAGAAGCATGGAAGAAATTAAATTATATTCCCCTCCCCCAAAAAGGCAACCTGAAGCTGTGCACAAACTACCGAACTATCGCGCTGATCAGCCACGCTAGCAAGATACTCTTGCGAGTCCTAGGATAGAGAAGAGGCTTGAATCTGAAATTCACGTGGTCCAGGCAGGTTTTAGGAAAGACAGAGGGACCCGGGACCACATATTCAATTTAAGAAATATCTATGAAAAATGTAGAGAGTTTAATGTAGAACTGTACACGTGTTCCATTGATTACACCAAGGCCTTCGATACGGTAAAACACCAAAATCTGTAGAGAATCATGAAGGAAATGGGGTTTCTTGTGCACATTATTCATCTCATTGAAACATTATATCAAGATCAACAAGCCGCTGTCCGAGTATCTGGGAAATCATCAGATTGGTTTGCAGTACAAAAGGGAGTCCGGTAGGGATGGCACCAAGATATCCAGAGATGCCTGAGTATGACTGGTGGAAGCTGGTGTTTTGGCAAGGGAACAAGTTTCTTTCAGACAGACTGTGATGGGAGCGACTTTCTACAAAGGACATTCTACAGGATGATGACTCATGAAATTTGAAAAAATTGCTCGAGGTCCGGCGACATTAGGAAAAATTGTTTGCGGACCGGTAACATTTGACAATATTGTTAGCGGACTGGTGAAATCAGAAAAAAATTGTTCTCTGACCTGTAAAATCAGGAAAAATTGTTCGCGGACCAGTTAAATCAGGAAAAATTGTTTTCGGACCAGATACATTTGAAAAAAATTATTCGCGGACCTGTAAAATTAGAAAAAAATGTTCGTGAGACGATAAAAATACGAAAATAGGAAAAATAACTGCAAACTCATTTCAACGTATCGCACAGTGTGCAGAAATCCACTGAACTTTCACTTTATTGCAATTGTAGCTGGTATTCACAAGGACATATACCTTAATCAAAGACTGAACTTAGTTTGCTGTTTTTGTCAGTGTTGTTTTCGTTTATCTAGTTCATGGTAACAGTCTATTTAGGCCGAAACGTCTGTCTGGTCTTGTCTTATTCTCTTCAAACGTCGGTTTACGTCTGTTACTACGCCTGTTACTAATATTGACGCGGGAAACGACTTTTCAATAAAAATCCATCTACAGCTCGTGTTTTTAAAAAATATTTCACCGGGTCTCGACACTCTCCGGCTACCCAGCTGTGTCTAGGTACCTGACTTACAGCAAAATTAAGGAAGATAAGGCAGCGATAATAGAAACTGGTCACTGTAGGAAATGTCTGTTAACGTTTCTTTATCAGACAAACGTAATGACACGTGTATAACAGACAGACAAACGTAATCACACGTGTATAACAGACAGAAAACGTAATCACACGTGTATAACAGACAGACAAACGTGATCACACGTGTATAACAGACAGAAAACGTAATCACACGTGTATAACAGACAGACACAAGTAATCACACGTGTATAACAGACAGACAAACACAAGGACACATTATAACAGACAGACAAACACAAGGACGCATAACAGATAGACAAACACAAGGACACAATATAACAGACAGACAAACACAAGGGCACGTGGGTAGATCCAATATGGAACATAATTACAGAATGGGAGAAAACAATATTAGAAAGATAGATAAGGAAAGGGACCTAGGGGTTATAATAGATCATACAGGGAAGGTAAGTGGGCAAGTTAAGGTAGCAGTGAAAAAGGCAAATGCAATGTCAGGTATGATAAAAAGAAATATTAAACATAGGAGCAAGGAAGTGATCGTTAAATTGTATAAAGCTTTAGTTAGACCTAGATTGGAGTACTGTGTACAGGTGTGGAGTCCTTATCATAGAGGGGACATAAACATGCTGGAAATAATACAAAAAAGAGCGACAACGATGATAGTGAGATTCCAGAATTACAGTTATGAGGAACGACTCAGAAAAACCGGCCTACGGTGTCTCGAAGAGAGAAGAATTCGCGGTGACTTAATACAGGTTTATAAGATGATCAGAGGAATGGATAAATTAGACTATAACAAGTTTTTCTTAAATACAGCCACTCACAATAACACGAGGGCATAGCTACAAGCTGACTAAAGAGAGGTCCAGATTAGATATTAGGAAATATTCTTTTAGTCAGAGAGTGGTGTCTGCTTGGAATGCATTGCCAGGAAAGGTAGTGGAGGCAGGGACAGTTAATGCATTTAAGAATAAACTGGATGCGCATAGCTTTTAGAGCAAGGTGATGTAAATGTAACTGGTTGTATACAGACTCTGCAGGGTCTCCTAAACCAGTATAAAGACGTTAAGTTAGGTATGACAGCCAAATAAAGGCAAAGAAATAGGTAGAAAGACTGAAGGTTAGTTTATTATCATGAACAGTTGATTTCCCTTGCGTAATTTCCCCAGTGATGAAGCTTTCTGTATTGAAAGCTCTCGAACCCGATCTCCAAAAGGGCAGTTTGAGATATTAGCTGAGCCGCCGGGGACGCTTCAACGGCATCACATACGGGCAATGCTGCAAACAAGATCTCACCAGCAAATTTGTCAGACCCAGTCACAGTTCATCCCAATTTGTGTTTATGAGTGATGTTAACGAGAGATGGCGTATAGAAGCGGGACTCGTGATGTAGCAATGTGTTTGGGGGTGGAAGGGGAAGGACCAAGAGAGATGGAGAGAGCCAGGACGATTCGCAGAGGAAGATCAGCTACGCCAGGTTTGGCTTCGTTTTGGAATGAGAACAGGCATCTTTACATGGACAATCTACGGCTCTGGGATTGCCTGACTCTCGTACGAAGCGACCCCTCGATGACCTGCCAAGGCGCCATCCAACTGATCTTTGGTCTGGTGGACGACGATTATCTCAGAATGTTCCCAGGTATGTGTCACATTGCGAGAACCTGTATCTGTCCCATTGCCAGTACGTGTATGTGTCACATTGCCAGTGCCCGTGTCACATTGTCCGTACCTGTATCTGCCACATTGTCAGTACCTGTATCTGTCACATTGTCAGTACCTGTATCTGTCACATTGTCAGTACCTGTATCTGCCACATTGCGAGAATCTGTATCTGTCCCATTGCCAGTACGTGTATGTGTCACATTGCCAGTGCCCGTGTCACATTGTTGTTACCTGTATCTGTCACATTGTCAGTTCCGGTATCTGCCACATTGTTAGTACCTGTATCTGCCACATTGTCAGTACCTGTATCTGTCACATTGTCAGTACCTGTATCTGCCACATTGTCAGTACCTGTATCTGCCACATTGTCAGTACCTGTATCTGCCACATTGCCAGTACCTGTATCTGTAACATTGTCAGTACCTGTATCTGTCACATTGTCAGTACCTGTATCTGCCACATTGTCAGTACCTGTATCTGTAACATTGTCAGTACCTGTATCTGTAACATTGTCAGTATCTGTATCTGTAACATTGTCAGTACCTGTATCGGCCACATTGTCAGTACCTGTATATGCCTCATTGTCAGTACCTGTATCTGTAACATTGTCAGTATCTGTATCTGTAACATTGTCAGTATCTGTAACATTTTCAGTACCTGTATATGCCCCATTGCCAGTACCTGTATCTGTAACATTGTCAGTATCTGTATCTGTCACATTGCCAGTACCTGTATCTGCCACATTGCCAGTACCTGTATCTGCCACATTGCCAGTACCTGTATCTGTCACATTGCCAGTACCTGTATCTGTCACATTGTCAGTACGTGTTCAGCTACCCGAGCGACGATGGCCTATCGGCTGTAATACTGGTCTCCTCACATAAGGGGCACGGGCTCAAACACCGGCACCGCATATATTCTTTCTATGGCAGTTAAAATACAAAATAAAACCAAAACCTCCGCACTGCGGAGCGATTCCATAGGCAAGTGACGTTTATGGCTCACTCCTATAAATTAGAACAGCCGACCCGTGTAATGAGAATAAACACGACCATGGTAGATAGTTAAATTCAAATGCTCCATGTATCAGGTAAGAATACTTGAAAACTTGGAATTCTAGTAATCAAACAGGTAGATTATGCCTGCTGCCAGGAAATCAAACGATATTTGTAATCCTGATCGCGATGACCCATTCCTCAGCGTAGCTGCGGGTCCCAGCTTTGTCTTCAGCAGACCCTGTCTTTGAGCCACCGAAGCCCAGTGCGTGGTAAGTGAGCATCTATTATTAGTCTTATTTCTGTTGTTTACTAACACAGTTTTCTTGAGAATTTAGTCTGTATGGTAAAGATTTGCGTTCTTCTTACGCATCTGTCCTGAAAAGAATTTTAGTTTATAGCGAGGCTGCGTTATCTGCGCCTTTTTAACCCAACACATCCAGTTTCAGCTGGTTTTATTCGATGCCGAGTTTTCCTTGCTACCGAGATTCCTATTCACTTAGCTAGACTGCAATAGTGCAGCCTGTTTCTAGGACCTCTGCTTGGAGGCGAAATAGGGCCTTGGTCAGCTTTAGTTCCCTGACCCTTTAGTTCCCTGAATAGCCGGATATGTGTCGCTGTGCTGCATCTTCAGCCCCAGATACTAGATGGTAATGTTAGGGGCAGTCTAGGGATTTCCATCCCACCTTGCTGAGTTATTTCTCTACAGCCTTGGGATATAATGCTCTTTGTTTTGCCCGAGTGGTCTGTGTGTATGACAGTGACAAAAATAGCACCACTGCCCCACAGAGAGCATATCTTAAGAGGAAACTGTGTAACATGGCATAACCCCGGCCATGATTAGGTTTGTTAAGAGCAGCATAGATGGCCCCTAACAGGCTGCAGGTCTACTTTTCTCTAGCGTTTGAGTCTATTAAGATGGACTCACACATTGGTTAACCACTCTCCAAGAAACTGGTTGTATACAGACTCTGCAGGGTCTTCTATAGTATAAAGACGTTAGGTTAACTTAAGTTAAGTGCTCCTTCAGAGGCGTCTCTAATGTTGTTGCGCGTAGCAAACGCATTGGAGGTCTTCCCAGCGATCTTTTTTTTTACCTCGGGGTACAACATTGCTGTCTCCGTGCTCCATCGACCATCGTTTCGTTGCAACATGTGACCTGCCCATCTATGTTTTGCCTTGTCTGCATAGATCACCGCATCATTCCCCAAGTACAATGCGCAATACGTTGTTTATTTTGCACTGTTAACTTCCTGCGGGGAATATAGGTTGCGTATTGAGTAGAAATTTCATTCCTTTTATAATTTTGCTCGGACAGAGGCTAACTTTCTATTATTATCGATTGTTAACGGTTATGGGCTCTTTGAACCAGCCAATTAAAATGAAACAACAAACATGAAACAGATAACATGTCATGTAATCGACAACACATTTAGATAAAAATCATGCCTCTGAGATAACAGTAGCCATTTCTTAAAGACTGCAAGGTTCTGAACGTGAATATGACAATCAGAGACGTCAAATTGGCTCTCCATTTCTGAGAAATCCGCATTTAATTATGTAATATGGTCTCTCGTTGTTGTGTTGGAGAAGTACGCCTTTTTGGTCAAAATTCAATTTTTCGGCCCCCATAGAAACATTATGAAAATTGAGGTGATCTCTGAAGATAGTCCACAGAACTTTTGATGATACCAGTAATGATCGCGACTTTGCGTACAGGAACTCACCGATCGTTCAAAATAATCTTTTCGACACTGGCTTGGCTTGACTTGACTTGACTTGGCTTGGCTTGACTTGACTTGGCTTGGCTTGACTTGGCTTGGCTTGGCTTGGCTTGGCTTGACTTGGCTTGGCTTGGCTTGACTTGACTTGACTTGGCTTGACTTGACTTGACTTGACTTGACTTGACTTGACTTGGCTTGGCTTGGCTTGGCTTGGCTTCGTTCGTTCTCAATCTCCCGCTACCAAACCCTGGAAGGACTTAAGTAGCAGAATGTAATCCAGACAATCGAATGCGTTTTGTTGTAATTTACAGCGTGACTGCGATATTTGCACCTTTCGGTCCAACACATCCGACTTCAACACGCATGTTTTGAGTACCGGGTTAGCATTCCCTCTTCGATCCCTTCTTCTTAGCCAGTCTGCCCTGTTGCAGCCTATTATCCAGGATCACCGTGTGGAGGTGTAGAAGAGTCTTGGCAGCTCTGGTTCGCTGGCCCTGACACTAACAGTCAGCTAGGGGTCGCTGACCAATGCAGCTCATGCGCTGCTCAGCATCTTGATCCCTGACTTGACTTCAATCGTAATGACACTTTTCGATCTAACTTCACGGGGCTCACCCTCGATGTATTCACGACCTACAGCAAAGTGTTTCCACCATTCAAACACAGATGAACGTACTACAGTGTGTCCTACAAAACAAATGATAGTCGACGATGAATTAGAGCGAATTTTGAGCCTTCTTGCACTATAAAAATTATTCCAACACGCTGTTCTTGCATTGTGAACTTTAGTCAACTGGTCCGGCGCCATTTTGAAATAAAAACAAAGTGCGGGGAAAACTGCAAATACTTGCTCATTCCACCACCAGGTGTCAGGCATATACTGTTCACTTTGAATTAGTTCTTTTGGTTCTTAGTCGACCTGTACTTCTACAGGGGCAGATGCCTATAGGCAGATTACAGCTCTGGTATGAGCTGGATATAGCCGGGAGAAGGATTTCCTGCTTAGTGTGCTAGGCTTGAGCAGCTTAATACTCTGCTAAGTTAGGTGGTTAACCGATGTGCGAGTTCATTTTAATAGACTCAAACACTAGAGCAAAGTAGACCCTCAGCCTATTAGGCGCCATCTATGCTGCTCTAAACAAACCAGCTAACCATGGCTGGTGTTATGCCATGTCATACAGTTAATCGCCTCTTACGACACGCTCTCTGTGAGGCAGTGGTGTTATTCTTGTCCTTGAATTAGTTACTATAGTAAAGTAAAGTAACCCATAGCATTACTGCCGTAGGGGTGTGAGGTGTTAGCGATCTCACATTTCATAGGCTCGGCTATATGAGGGCGGTAGCCACCTCCTCTCCCTCGCCGCTTTTACTTCCCGGACTGAACCAGTACCCATTTAAGGCTTGGTCAACCCGGGACCCGTTGCGGTCTGAAAAACATTACCGCCTTAACTGGAAAATGAACACAGGACCACTTAGATGCGAAGCCAGCGCGCTAACCACTGCGCTACGCGACTCCCCCAATGTTACTATACATAATCAATTTAGTTTTCTGGGTACCCTGACAAAATCCGGAAATTGTGTATATATACGAGTGATATGGGATATACCGATAAAAGTCCGCTTCTACGTCCGCTGTCGCTTGGATGGTTCATTAAAATTATTTAGTCTCGTTTCTTCATTGTGGTAATGATCTGGTGAAAACAGTTACCATGTGTATCACAGTTGTTGGAGGAGATATCCAATCGGCAATGTTTGTGATACAGAGACATTGTGCCCTCAACCAGTTTCTTTTAGTTTCGGGATTTAGTTGGGCAGTAGCACAGACTTGAGATTCAATTTAGAGGAGTCTATGAAATCATAATTCTTGCGAGTCATGTTTGTCTGAGAGCATTCATCAGGGTATCCAGATGGAAGCAGAACACAAGGCCATCTTCCTTTTTGAAGTACGGAGTGCTCATAATGACTGCAAAAAAAAAACCCAAAAATTGCATTGACAGACGACAGCAAGAAACTGTCATCATGTCATATAACTTTTTCCCCATTGCCGGGGTAGTCGAGGGGTTTTTAGACCTAGGGCGACAAGCAGCATCGCCACTGCTGTCGCCACATCATGTGCTGGCTATGTTTGTTTACTTCACCCCCAACAGAAAAACAATATAAAACATACTGGGGATTCGAACCCCTGCCCACCTTTTCGGCAGGCAGGCATCGAAACCATTCGGCCATAACGACTGCGACATGAAGTAACTAGGACATTTTCCTTGAGAATATTCCATTGTTTAAGTCTTGATCAAAGTAACTCCACCTCGGCATTGTGCATTTCCAAATCGCAAACATCATTCAGTTCTTCTTAAGTGATAATATGTGACGAAGATGATGCATCGTGGCAGACGTTTGGATTATCAATAGACGCCGGAGGATGCGGATTACTTGACGTTGGTTCGCCTTGATCTCTATGATCTGAATCGATGAAAAATTCATGTGGAGGTTCGGCAGCAGACAGTCCTTCGTGTGCAGAACTGGTCGGAGAGCAGATTGCATATTTGGGTATGCTATTGTACACGTCTGGGCAAACATCAGATTGGTTTGCAGTACAAAAGGAAGTAAGACAGGGATGTATCCTCTCACCTTATCTAGCAACATATATGCGAAATGTATAATGAGAAATGTTCGAGAAAACGAGAACATTGAAAGTTTCGACCCATTTACGATTGGTGGGTACGAGATTGCAGAGTTACGATACGCAGATGACACAGTGATACTACCAAGAAGTGCAGAAGGGCTAGAGCAGCTAATCTCGGCCGTAAATGGACATAGCAGGATGATGATGATTGTACACTTTCATTTTCCTACTGATGTCTGTTGAAAAGGTAGAACCATGCAGAAGTAAGCCATTTGCGTGATTGCTTGGTTATGTTTACGCCATAGGAAAAGAAAATGGCATTCCTATATTTTCCCCTTACACCCACATCGGAAGATTTCTTCAATACGAACTACAGCTTATGTGTTGGGTCTACGGCTTGTTGTCGTGGTCCTCAATTTTTGCTTGAAAAAAGGTTATACGCGTTGTTCACTATTGGAGTGATGTCCCTTTTCCGGCTTGCAAACGGAACTTTCTAACAAAAGTTATCTACACTATTAACACAAATACGAGTCACGAATGCTGCTGACTTTAAACTGCAGGGGTCACTTGTCTTGTACTTTTGACAAAGGGGTTAGATGGGAGCTGCTCAAGCTGACCCTACGAGACTTCGCTTACATCTAACGACTGCATCATTGTCTTCGCCATGTTGTCATGACTAGATTACATTATCTCAGTACCGTCGAGTTTGTTTCGTGCATAATTGTATGCTGCAGTACGCCTCAATTAAGAAATGGAAATACATCGTTGCGAAATGATTACATGTGTGCTTACTGCGGACCGAACCGTTTTTACATCAGACTATATTGATCTGCATAAACAAAAACAAAAATCCAACGATCCATTTTTCTGTAATTCTCGTGTTCAGGAAAATATAAATAATTACAGATATATTTTTTTTTCATGTCAAATACAATTTGTGAGTTTTGTTCAATGTTGTCATGAACACACTAACACAAAAACCCAATATAAACACGTCAACATGAACTAGCTAACATAAACACGTTAATATAAACACGTTAACAAGAATCAGTTGACATGAACACGTTAACATGAACTAGATTACATAAACACGTTAACAAGAATCAGTTAACATGTACTAGATAACATGAACCAGCTAACATGAACCAGTTAACATCAACCAGTTAACATGAACCAGTTAATACAAACCAGCCTACACGAACCACCTAACATAAACCAGCCTACACGAACCATCTAACATAAACCAGCCTACACGAACCATCTAACATAAACCAGCCTACACGAACCATCTAACATAAACCAGCCTACACGAACCATCTAACATAAACCAGCCTACACGAACCATCTAACATAAACCAGCCTACACGAACCATCTAACATAAACCAGCCTACACGAACCATCTAACATAAACCAGCCTACACGAACCATCCAACACAAACACATAAACAAGAATCAGCTAACATAAACACGTTAATATGAACCAGCTAACACGAACCATCTAACATGAACCAGTTGTCTAATCAGAAGCTCGTCTATCTCACCAACCCCAGATACTAAACAGCTCATGCTATTGATGTACCCTGGGGGAATCGTCTACCATACGAGTAGCGAGGAGGCAAAAGTTGAGAACGCTAGGCTCAAAGACGAGAATGCAAGACTGCATGCAGCCGTGTGGGTCCTCAGAGACAATCCGTCGCTTCAGGTAACACAGTTAATCCTAGTTAATTTATTATGCATCCTCTTGCACCCCATATGAGCAAAGGCAAAGGCCACCGTCCATCGTAGACAATGATGGCATAATTAATTTTGCTAGCGCTATTTTTAGTAAGGATTAACTGCCTTACTTTTTATCCTCACTCTCTCGTCTCGAGCCGCCCGACCCCAGTGGCAAGTCAAGGACAAGACGACTACGGGGCGACTACGAGATGCAGGGGACTCCGCATCAAGCATCCGTGAAAAAGACGGCGGAGTCCAGAGTCGAACCCACACCACCTGATCACGAGACCGACGGCTTAACCACTTCGCCACGGAATCCCAAATCCATATGAAGCATGCTGTTATATTATGTTATGTACTGTTACATTATGTTATATTATGTTATGTCCTTCTACGTTATGTTATGTTATGTTGTGTCCAGCTACATTATGTTATATTATGTTATGTCCGTCAACATTATGTTTAATTTAGTTTAAGTTATGTCCTTCTTCATTGGGTATATTATAATATGTCCTGTTACATTATGTTATATTATTAAATATCGCGATATAGTCCGTTACATTATGTTATCGTATGTTAAATTATGTTGCATTATTTAATAATATTGCATTATGTTATTTCATGCTATGATATGTCATGTTATGCCACATTATATTGCGTTGCTAACGGTAATATGTTATGTTATTTTATGCAAGGTAATGTTATGTTCATCATTATCATCATCATTATGAAGCATGTTCTCTGCAGTACTTTACTGTCATCTCAGCCATCCTGTAAGATTGAATATCTTTGTACAGTTATACAGCTCCCCTTCAGCCCCCCCCCCCCCCACCCGCCCCGCCCCTCCCCCATCGCTGTCTTCTTCGGAGCATTTTTTATGCCTATGTCTATCGTCTCCTCGGTCTGTCTCTGTCTCGTTTCACAGTTACTATACCTTACAGTAAGACTTCTTCATAATAGTGTAAACGTTTATACGGAAATAGCATTGTATGCAGCGTACCAGCCAATTTGAATCTATATTCGGCTTTCTGTATGATGTCCGCGTCTTTCCTTTTCGCTGTCCATGGTATTCTTTTTCTTCTTCTTCGTCTTCTTCTTCTTCTTCTTCTTCTTCTTCTTCTTCTTCTTATTCTGCTACATTTATTCTGAAATGGACGTTCTGAAGTGCCGAAGTTTAAAGTGTAGCTGCAATATCTGCACCTTTCGACCCAACACAACTGGGTTCAGTAGAGTTGTTTTTTTCTTAAATACCGGATTTGCCTTCCCACTGCGATCTCTATAGTCTTAGCCAGACTTCACCGGTGCGGCCTATTTCCAGAACCAACCACTTAGTGGCGGACAAAAGTCTTGGTCAGCTCTGATTCGCTAATCCTTATGCAAGCAGCCAGCGTATGAGTCGTTGGCTTCTGTCAGCTCATTCTCTGCTGCATCTTCAGCGCTCTGTTAGTCTGAGAATTTCCTGTAGTATTTTAGCTACAAAGATACAGTGGTGATCCACATTTAGCATCCGTACGTTACCACGAGGAAGAAACCGCATGTTCAAAGGTTATTTGGAAGTTTTCTTCGTGTTCTGTTGTAAGTTTTTTATTTTTCTTTAACCTCAGTATTGACATGTTCATTCCTTTCCTCATTTTTTGTGTACAGTTCTCCAGTGTTGCCTATAATGACAATAAACGATATATTCGAAACATATGCCTCTTTAAATTTCTTTCTTTACTAAAGTACTGTTAGATCTTATGTTTTAAACAAATAATGTGTCAATGGGGATAATCTTAGCTGGACAGGTGTTCAAGTAAAGATTTGTTCTTTGCTATAATGTTTAACATACATGATTATCTGCTTTTGTTCATCTGTGGTCTTTTAGATGATAGTTGTATCATCTGCACATCTAACTTTTGATATTTCGTTTGTACTGATTGTACGAGATGTGTGTCGAAGTGTTTCCAACTTTTGTCATTCTCCTCCACAAAAAATGGCAATCTAAAGCTGTGCACAAACTACCGAACTATTACGCTAATCAGCCACGCTAGCAAGATACTCTTGCGAATCCTATTAAGAAGGGTAGAGAAAAGACTTGAATTTGAAATTCACGTGGTCCAAGCAGGTTTCATAAAAGAAAGAGGGACCAGGGAACACATATTCAATATGAGGAATATCTACGAAAAATGTAGAATTTAATGTAGACCTGTACATATGTTTCATTGATTACACTAAGGCCTTCGATACGGTAAAACACCAAAATCTGTAGAGAATCATGAAGGAAATGGGGTTTCCTGTGCACATTATTCATCTCATTGAAACATTGTACCAAGATCAACAAGCTGCTGTCCGAATATCTGGGAAAACATCAGATTGGTTTGCAGTACAAAAGGGAGTCCGACAGGGATGTATCCTTTCACCTTATCTGTACAACATATATGCGGAATGTATAATGAGAAATGTTCGAGAAGATGTGAACATTGAAAGTTTCGACTCATTTACGATTGGGTGGTACGAGTTTCCAGAGTTACGATACGCAGATGACACAGTGATGCTATCAAGAAGTGCAGAAGGGCTAGAGCAGCTACCTTCAGCCGTTAGTGGACATAGTAAAGATCAAAACCTGTTTATAAACATAAACAAAACAAAGATAATGACCACCGACAAAACACAATGTCAACATAAATTTACAGAAGGTGGTGAGGAAATAGATCAGGTCACACATTTCGAATATCTGGGCTCCAGAATTGTCAAAAATGGCGACTGCTCGAAAGAAATCAGATGAAGACTAGCTATGGCAATGGAGAACAGCCTGAAGAGATTATGGCAGGGCACCAACAAAACGAATAAAGTAAAAGTCTCAAGAGCCTGTGTTTTTCCTGTGGCAGCTTATGGCTGCGAATCATGGACGATTACCAAAACGTCTAGATAAAGAATCGAATTCTTCGCCCCAAAATATTACAAAAAGATCATCAGAATACTATAGATGGAGAAAAAGACAAATGTAGACTTCAGCAAGAGTTGAACATAGAGGAGAACTGGTTTATCAATGCCATTGTGGCCAGAAAGTGTAAATACTTTGTTCACATCAAGAGACACAACGGTCTTGAGAGAACAGTGATGGAAAGTATGGTGTCAGGCAGAAGAGGCAGGGGTAGAGCAAGAAGACGATGGTACCAAGATATCCAGGAATGCCTGGTTATTACTCTGGCGGAGGCTGGAATTTTGGCAAAGGAAAAGTTTTTTTCAGACAGTGATGGGAGCGACGTTCTATAAAGGACATACTACATGATGACCATGGTGATGATGACTCAAGGATTTGATCCCTTGTCTCTCTGCCATGTCTGAAACCTGTCTGTGCTTAATTAATGTACATTCTCGTTAATGGTCTGTACAAAGACTGTTTTAGGATGATTTATTAAAGCAATAGTTATGTGGTTAGTGCATCACTTCAGTTTGCATTGCTTAGTTAGTCAGATATACACATTTCTTTTTCATGCTTTGGAACAATATTGCGCTGTTCCATATATTCTGACATAGTGTGTGGTAATGGCTGACATGACACTGACTTCCCTTCCTACTTGTATGAATTCAGTTTTATTTTATGAGTCTCGGAGGTTGTTTTTTTTTCTCTGTAATATAACTCCGATTTGTTTTTGTTTTATTACGTTATGCAATGTAATGTAATATACGCTATGTCCCTTTCTAAGTATTTAATGGTAACAACGTTACAAATATGTGATGCTGTGCAATTGAATGCTATTCAGTAGTATGTAATGTTATTTAATGATACATGATGTTACCTGTTTTTACATAATCAACATGGCTGCACATCAAACAAACATAATTGTTTATTATAAATATTGCTTTATGTTTCAGGCAGATTCAACTGTTGCCGCTATTTTTAGGCTCAGCGACACACAGTTTATTGCAAAGTTTCAATCCGGTAAGTAAGAACGACATATTTTGGTTCAGGTTTCTTACTCGCTCTGCAGCTACTGGTAGTTCATGAATTGACATTGTTGTTAGACCAAAGATTCCAATCCTTTATTCTTCAGGGCTCTCTACGTGTAAGTCTGGCTTGCCCGGGCTGGAGAGCATTTCACGCCCTAATATGTCCGAAAACTATACCAGCTTGAGTATTACTCCTTGTCAGGGTCATCCAAACCGGCAGGTCTTTGTAGAAAGGCCAGACTAATGGCCTAGGAGCAGGAGGGGCCCTATTAGCGTAGCTGCAGAAATCACTGAAAGTGGTATTTACTTTGGACTGCACAAATTCCCATCCACTCCGTGTGTTAAGTGCACTCTTGTCTCGTTCTTTGCTGTTTGTCCACTATCAATTATCCCCATGGATAACGAAGATATGCAGGCCAGCGAACATTGCACTCGTGTCCCTTTGTGGCGATCTCTCATGTGGCGGGCAATGCCAGACATGCCGTCACTACAAATGAGCTGACATGGTTGACTAAGGAATGATGAGATGACCAACTCACATGTGAGTGATATGTCCCTGGCAGGATGTGAAGATCCTAGGACACCGACACACTGAGTTGGAGCAGCTGTCTGCTGATCGAATATTTGTTGAGATCCAATGCTTCGTTTTTGATCGATTTATTTAACTTTGTTTGGCGGTGCGAGCACATTATGTGATGGCAGTGCGCCAGGCTGAGCGGTATGGCACAAGCAACAATGTTAAAAAGAGCTTGGCAATTACATGAGTTGAATATGAACAGATATCAGCACTTTATGTGATTGAATTGGTGACACATTTTGCAAAATAAGAGACTCGCAAAAGAAGAGACTTACAGAGGAAGAGACTTACAAAGGAAGAGACTTACACAAGAAGAGACTCACAAAAGAAGAGACTCACAAAGGAAGAGACTCACAAAGAAAGAGACTTACAAAGGAAGAGACTTACACAAGAAGAGACTCACAAAAGAAGAAACAAAGGAAGAGACTTACAAAGGAAGAGACTTTCAAAGGAAGAAACTTACAAAGGAAGAGACAAGGAAGAGACTTACAAAGGAAGAGACAAAGGAAGAGACTTACAAAGGAAGAGACTTACAAAGGAAGAGACAAAGGAAGAGACTCACAAAGGAAGAGACTCGCAAAGGAAATCACCGAGAGCAAGAAAATCAACTTGTTACTGTCCAGAAACTAAAATTAACATTTCAATCTGACTACAGTATTGACATTTTCAAAAGTAGTCTTTGGAAAATTGTAAGAGCCTCCGGCTTTAGATTGGGAACAAATTTAGGTGGCAGAAATATTATATGTGAAAAGTCACATTTGATTGCTGCCAAAAGCAAATACTTTAAACAGATACGTGAATGGCATAGGCGAGGCCATGACATTGTATACTTGAATGAATCATGGGCCAATGCTCACCACACCTATGGTAAAGAATGTTGACGGTGAATAGAAAAGACAAATTCCAAACAGCAAAGGGCAGCGCATTATACTAACGTATGTCCGATGCGGTGAAAAATAACTTGTCCATGACACTGAACTTATTTTCCAATCAAAAAGTACCGATGGTAGAGACTAAGACACTGAAACGAATGGACACATTTTCAGGTACTGGATGACGAATGATCTGGATAGACCGCCATGTCTAGTAATGGATAACTCATCGTATCACAATGCAATATCAGAGGAAGACAAAGTACCAACTGCATCAAATATAAAAGCTCAAATTAGAACGTGACTAGCTAAAGAAAAAGTGAATTTCGATGACAAGTATTTGAAGCCCGAGTTGTTGCAGCTTGTGAGGAAGACAAATAAGACATGTGTATCATATTGACAAAATCATTGAAGAGTATGGTTGCACTTCTCTGCGACTACATGCATATCATGCACATCTAAACCCTATTTAGCTTGTGTGGGTTAAAGTCAAAGGACAAGTTTTCGAACAGAACAGGACATTTTAAATGTGGGATGTTGAAGTGCTGACACGCGAGTACTTTTCAAAAATAGACATTCAGTTCTGGTTGAAGTGTGTTGAACATGTGCTCCGGGAAGAAGAACAGTACTGGCAACGAGATGGATTACAATTTGTCCAGTCAGTAAGAATTATCAACCTATTTGAATGGACAGATTCAGAATGATTAAAATAATCTTTTGTGGACATACTGATAAGCAGACTTAGATTAATTAGCATATGTTTATCAAAACAATTAAGTATTCATACAATGAAAACAAATACATTTCAAAATTAAAATGTTTTAAGCTACATAAAATTAGTTACGTATTTGATACAACCTAAGGGTTTAATGCTGACCGAAGGGCTGAACTAACTGTTGCATATTGGTGCCCTTTTTACGATTGTACATAAAGGGCAACACAAACAATCAATTGATCTCTCAAGACATTAAGGAGATACGCCTATGAACAAAATAAGACGAGAAATTATGCTGCGTATTGTAACAACTTAAAATATAATGCCATTTCTTTGCAATGGTCCTAAAAGATCAAATGAATTCACCAATGTGCAAAATTCTTAATATCTATGTACTAAATAATATCAATCTTTTATCGATATGGGTATTCTAAGGTTGCATGTGAAAAATCATTTGAATATAACATGCATTTTAGTAGAAAATTGTTTCGGACCTTGTTCATGAATTAAAAGACAAACTATAATAACGTTTCTCTCCTGGCAACTAATATTGTTAGACCCAGTCCGCCAATGAGGTTGTTTTTGTTGGTTGTTGTTTAATGTCCATAATGAGCCAGTTTACTCTTTTGTGCGCCCTGAAAGGGACGTTAAGTGGCGGGTTGTAGTAGCTTTCCTCACATCCCGAGCGTGCTGATGAAAGTGGACCTACAGGCGGTTGTGCTATGCTTGGCTTCATCTTCCACATCGATCCACATCTCGTCATCCAGGCTCCCTTGAAAACAGCCTTTTTCCAGGGAACTCTACATGGAAAAGATACTGTGGTCTTGGTCAGTGCATTGTGCCTGACCTGACGCGACGTCCTGGTCAGTATGTTGTGCCTGATTTGACTATCGTCTCAGTTCCCCCCGCCACTGAGGTAAAGTAGGCGTAATTAATGTAAACTGACTCTCTGTTTTAAAAAAATTCCACCTTACTGTTTCACATTTGCTGATTGCTGCATGCCGTTCTCTGCATGTAGATGTTCCGGCCAGCGATAAGTGCATAGACAGTACATCCAATAAATTTCAGTACCAGAATAACAGAGTGAAGAGAAGATCATATCGTACATCGCTGGATTTAGGCAATGAACCACCATTAGCCATATATCTAACCAATCGCCCCATTAAGGACGTTTGTCCAACGTGCAACAAGTTTAATTGTAAGGAGAGAAGACGACAGGGCAGGTGAGTTTTGGGAGTGAGTGTATGTTGTTGGTGCTGATTATCTGGTTCTGGGACTTGTGTGGGGTAGGAATGTAAATCTATCGGATGCTTGGTTTGCAATTCCAACAATAACTCGTACGAAATCACTTCGTGTCCAATTTGATTGGGCATATCGTGGATTTTTCTTGGCATGACCACTTCACCACGTACAGAAAGGATTGGCAAAACTACTGTACCGCAAAACTGCCATAGTGAAACATATTACAAACAGATAGACACTCGTATCTATACACTGTCCAATACGTCCATATTACAAACAGATACACACTCGCATCCATACACTGGCTAATACGTCCACATTACAAACAGATACACACTCGCATCGATACACTGGCCAATACGTCCATATTACAAACAGATACACACTCGCATCCATACACTGGCAAATAAGTCCACATTACAAACAGATACACACTCGCATCCATACACTGGCAAATAAGTCCACATTACAAACAGATACACACTCGCATCGATACACTGGCCAATACGTCCATATTACTTAACTTAACTTAACGTCTTTATACTGGTTTAGAAGACTCTGCAGAGTCTGTATACAACCAGTTCCATTTACATCACCTTCCTCTAGAAGCTGTACGCATCCAATCTGTTCTTAAATGCATTGACCGTCCCAGCCTCCACCACCTCACTTGGCAATGCATTCCAAGCATTCACTACTCTCTGGCTAAAGAAATACTTCCTAATATCTAATCTGGACCTCTGCTTAGTCAACTTGTAGCTGTGCCCTCTTGTCCTTGTTGGTGGTTGTACTTTAAAAAACTTGTTATAGTCCACTTTATCCATTCCTCTGATCATCTTATACACCTGTATTAAGTCACCACGAATTCTTCTCTCTTCTAGACACTGAAGGCCAGTTCTTTTTAATCTTTCTTCATAACTGTAATTCTGGAATCCCACTATCAGCTTTGTCGCTCTTTTTTTGTATTCTCTCCAGCATGTCTACATCCCCTCTCTGATAAGGACTCCACACCTGTACACAGTACTCCAATCTAGGTCTAACTAATGCTTTATACAGTTTGACTATCACTTCCTTGCTCCTATGTTTAATATTTCTTTTTATCATCCCTAACATTGCATTTGCCTTTTTTACTGCTACCTGAACTTGCTCCCTCACCTTACATGTATGATCTATTATAACCCCTAAGTCCCTTTCTTTATCTATCTTTCTAATATTGTTCTCTCCCATTCTGTAATTATGTTCTATATTGGATCTACCCATATGGATGACTGTACATTTATCTACATTAAACTCCATTTGCCAGCTTACAGACCATTCTCGAATTTTATCTAAATCCGACCTCAATATATCCACTTCTGCTTTAGATGAGACACTACTGCATAGTTTCGTGTCATCAGCAAATTTTGCAATAATGGATCCCATACCTATGTCCAAATCATTTATATATATCAAGAATAAAATTGGTCCCAAAACCGAGCCCTGTGGCACTCCACTTTTCACTTCACACCACTCAGAGTACTCCTTATTTATACCCACCCTTTGCCTTCTTCCCGTTAACCAATTTTCAATCCATTTGGCAACTTCCCCACCTATTCCATGTGATTTTAATTTTTGAAATAATCTTTGATGAGGTACTCTATCAAAGGCCTTTGCAAAATTCAGATAAATAACATCCACTGGCTCCCCTTTATCTAACATTTTGGTAACCTCCTCCATGAATTCTAATAGATTTGTTAAGCATGATCTCCCTCTGGTAAACCCATGCTGACTATTTCTAATTAGATTAAATTTGTCTAAATGCATTACAATGTTTTCTTTGATTATTGACTCTAACAATTTACAGACTATGCTCGTTAAGCTCACAGGTCTATAGTTTGCTATAGTTTACAAACAGATACACACTCGCATCCATACACCACCAATACGTCCACATTACAAACAGATACACACACGCATCCATACACCACCAATACGTCCACATTACAAACAGATACACACACGCATCCATACACTGACCAATACGTCCATATTACAAACAGATACACACTCGCATCCATACACCACCAATACGTCCACATTACAAACAGATACACACACGCATCCATACACTGACCAATACGTCCATATTACAAACAGATAAACACGCATCCATACACCACCAATACGTCCACATTACAAACAGATACACACACGCATCCATACACCACCAATACGTCCACATTACAAACAGATACACACACGCATCCATATACCACCAATACGTCCACATTACAAACAGATACACACACGCATCCATACACTGACCAATACGTCCATATTACAAACAGATACACACTCGCATCCATACAGTGGCCAATACGTCCACATTACAAACAGATACACACACGCACCAATACACTATCCAAAACGTCCTGATATTGTCTAAAGGACTATGTTCTGGGGTGGATGGTCACGGGCCTTCGTCAGTAGAATCCAGAAAGACAAACCTTTAACAAAAAACAAAACAAACAAACACAATTTCTTGTTACTCTTGATCTTTCACAGGCAGTGCAAAGTTGGGGAATTTTATTGTGTTTCGTAGTTGCTGAGTATAGTGTTACCGATTGTTAGTAAGCGCTGCAATAGCGATTATTATTCTATGAATTGTCATAGACAAGCAAGTAACATGTATTGTTGGGCCTCTTTTGGATTTCATAGTTACTAGTACTATAGTACTAAGTTTTTCATTTGGTTGTTTGATGTGTGTAGTTGTTAATTGTTGGTTGTCTAATAGAAGAGGGGAGGGAAGGTTGGTTGTCTAATAGAGGAGGGGAGGGAAGGTTGGTTGTCTAACAGAGGATGACGTGGAAGGTTGGTTGTCTAACAGAGGAGGGGAGGGAAGGTTGGTTGTCTAACAGAGGATGACGTGGAAGGTTGGTTGTCTAACAGAGGAGGGGAGGGAAGGTTGGTTGTCTAACAGAGGAGGGGAGGGAAGGTTGGTTGTCTAACAGAGGAGGGGAGGGAAGGTTGGTTGTCTAATAGAGGAGGGGAGGGAAGATTGGTTGTCTAATAGAGGTGGGGAGAGAAGGTTGGCTGTCTAACAGAGGAGGGGAGGGAAGGTTGGTTGTCTAACAGAGGAGGGGAGGGAAGGTTGGTTGTCTAACAGAGGAGGGGAGGGAAGGTTGGTTGTCTAATAGAGGAGGGGAGGGAAGATTGGTTGTCTAATAGAGGTGGGGAGAGAAGGTTGGCTGTCTAACAGAGGAGGGGGGGGAAGGTTAGTTGTCTAACAGAGGAAGGGAGGGAAGGTTGGTTGTCTAATAGAGGAGGGAGTGGAAGGTTGGTTGTCTAATAGAGGAGGGAGTGGAAGGTTGGTTGTCTAATAGAGGAGGGGAGGGAAGGTTGGTTGTCTAACAGAAGAGGGGAGGGAAGGTTGGTTGTCTAACAGAGGAGGGGAGGTAAGGTTGATTCTCTAATAGAGGAGGGAGGGGAAGGTTGGTTGTCTAAAAGAGGAGGGGATGGAAGGTTGGTTGTCTAATAGAGGAGGGGAGGGGAGGGAAGGTTGGTTGTCTAATAGAGGAGGGGAGGGAAGGTTGGTTGTCTAATAGAGGAGGGGAGGGAAGGTTGGTTGTCTAATAGAGGAGGGGAGGGAAGGTTGGTTGTCTAATAGAGGATGACGTGAAAGGTTGGTTGTCTAATAGAGGAGGGGAGGGAAAGTTGGTTGTCTAATAGAGGAGGGGAGGGAAGGTTGGTTGTCTAATAGAGGAGGGGAGGGAAGGTTGGTTGTCTAACAGAGGAGGGGAGGGAAGGTTGGTTGTCCTATAGAGGATGACGTGGAAGGTTGGTTGTCTAATAGAGGAGGGGAGGGAAAGTTGGTTGTCTAATAGAGGAGGGGAGGGAAGGTTGGTTGTCTAATAGAGGTGGGGAGAGAAGGTTGGTTGTCTAACAGAGGATGACGTGGAAGGTTGGTTGTCTAACAGAGGAGGGGAGGGAAGGTTGGTTGTCTAACAGAGGATCACGTGGAAGGTTGGTTGTCTAACAGAGGAGGGGAGGGAAGGTTGGTTGTCTAATAGAGGAGGGGAGGGAAGGTTGGTTGTCTAATAGAGGAGGGGAGGAAAGGTTGGTTGTCTAATAGAGGAGGGGAGGGAAGGTTGGTTGTCTAATAGAGGATGGGAGGGAAGGTTGGTTGTCTAAAAGAGCAGGGGAGGGAAGGTTGGTTGTCTAACAGAGGAGGGGAGGGAAGGTTGGTTGTCTAACAGAGGAGGGGAGGGAAGGTTGGTTGTCTAATAGAGGAGGGGAGGGAAGGTTGGTTGTCTAATAGAGGAGGGGAGGGAAGGTTGGTTGTCTAATAGAGGAGGGGAGGGAAGGTTGGTTGTCTAACAGAGGAGGGGAGGGAAGGTTGGTTGTCTAATAGAGGAGGGGAGGGGAGGGAAGGTTGGTTGTCTAACAGAGAAGGGGAGGGGAGGGAAGGTTGGTTGTCTAATAGAGGAGGGGAGGGGAGGGAAGGTTGGTTGTCTTATAGAGGAGGGGAGGGAAGGTTGGTTGTCTAATAGAAGAGGGGAGAGAAGGTTGGTTGTCTAACAGAGGAGGGGAGGGAAGGTTGGTTGTCTAAAAGAGGAGGGGAGGGAAGGTTGGTTGTCTAATAGAGGTGGGGAGAGAAGGTTGGTTGTCTAACAGAGGATGACGTGGAAGGTTGGTTGTCTAACAGAGGAGGGGAGGGAAGGTTGGTTGTCTAACAGAGGATGACGTGGAAGGTTGGTTGTCTAACAGAGGAGGGGAGGGAAGGTTGGTTGTCTAATAGAGGAGGGGAGGGAAGGTTGGTTGTCTAACAGAGGAGGGGAGGGAAGGTTGGTTGTCTAACAGAGGAGAGGAGGGAATGTTGGTTATCTAACAGAGGAGGGGAGGGAAGGTTTGTTGTCTAATAGAGGAGGGGAGGGAAGGTTGGTTGTCTAACAGAGGAGGGGAGGGAAGGTTGGTTGTCTAACAGAGGAGGGAAGGGAAGGTTGGTTGTCTAACAGAGGAGAGGAGGGAATGTTGGTTATCTAACAGAGGAGGGGAGGGAAGGTTTGTTGTCTAATAGAGGAGGGGAGGGAAGGTTGGTTGTCTAACAGAGGATGACGTGGAAGGTTGGTTGTCTAACAGAGGAGGGGAGGGAAGGTTGGTTGTCTAACAGAGGATGACGTGGAAGGTTGGTTGTCTAACAGAGGAGGGGAGGGAAGGTTGGTTGTCTAACAGAGGAGGGGAGGGAAGGTTTGTTGTCTAATAGAGGAGGGGAGGGAAGGTTGGTTGTCTAACAGAGGAGGGGAGGGAAGGTTGGTTGTCTAACAGAGGAGGGAAGGGAAGGTTGGTTGTCTAACAGAGGAGAGGAGGGAATGTTGGTTATCTAACAGAGGAGGGGAGGGAAGGTTTGTTGTCTAATAGAGGAGGGGAGGGAAGGTTGGTTGTCTAACAGAGGATGACGTGGAAGGTTGGTTGTCTAACAGAGGAGGGGAGGGAAGGTTGGTTGTCTAACAGAGGATGACGTGGAAGGTTGGTTGTCTAACAGAGGAGGGGAGGGAAGGTTGGTTGTCTAACAGAGGAGGGGAGGGAAGGTTGGTTGTCTAACAGAGGAGGGGAGGGAAGGTTGGTTGTCTAATAGAGGAGGGGAGGGAAGATTGGTTGTCTAATAGAGGTGGGGAGAGAAGGTTGGCTGTCTAACAGAGGAGGGGAGGGAAGGTTAGTTGTCTAACAGAGGAAGGGAGGGAAGGTTGGTTGTCTAATAGAGGAGGGAGTGGAAGGTTGGTTGTCTAATAGAGGAGGGAGTGGAAGGTTGGTTGTCTAATAGAGGAGGGGAGGGAAGGTTGGTTGTCTAACAGAAGAGGGGAGGGAAGGTTGGTTGTCTAACAGAGGAGGGGAGGTAAGGTTGATTCTCTAATAGAGGAGGGAGGGGAAGGTTGGTTGTCTAAAAGAGGAGGGGAGGGAAGGTTGGTTGTCTAATAGAGGAGGGGAGGGGAGGGAAGGTTGGTTGTCTAATAGAGGAGGGGAGGGAAGGTTGGTTGTCTAATAGAGGAGGGGAGGGAAGGTTGGTTGTCTAATAGAGGAGGGGAGGGAAGGTTGGTTGTCTAATAGAGGATGACGTGAAAGGTTGGTTGTCTAATAGAGGAGGGGAGGGAAAGTTGGTTGTCTAATAGAGGAGGGGAGGGAAGGTTGGTTGTCTAATAGAGGAGGGGAGGGAAGGTTGGTTGTCTAACAGAGGAGGGGAGGGAAGGTTGGTTGTCCTATAGAGGATGACGTGGAAGGTTGGTTGTCTAATAGAGGAGGGGAGGGAAGGTTGGTTGTCTAATAGAGGAGGGGAGGGAAGGTTGGATGTCTAATAGAGGTGGGGAGAGAAGGTTGGTTGTCTAACAGAGGATGACGTGGAAGGTTGGTTGTCTAACAGAGGAGGGGAGGGATGGTTGGTTGTCTAACAGAGGATGACGTGGAAGGTTGGTTGTCTAACAGAGGAGGGGAGGGAAGGTTGGTTGTCTAATAGAGGAGGGGAGGGAAGGTTGGTTGTCTAATAGAGGAGGGGAGGAAAGGTTGGTTGTCTAATAGAGGAGGGGAGGGAAGGTTGGTTGTCTAATAGAGGATGGGAGGGAAGGTTGGTTGGTTGTCTAATAGAGGAGGGGAGGGAAGGTTGGTTGTCTAACAGAGGAGGGGAGGGAAGGTTGGTTGTCTAACAGAGGAGGGGAGGGAAGGTTGGTTGTCTAATAGAGGAGGGGAGGGAAGGTTGGTTGTCTAATAGAGGAGGGGAGGGAAGGTTGGTTGTCTAATAGAGGAGGGGAGGGGAGGGAAGGTTGGTTGTCTAACAGAGGAGGGGAGGGAAGGTTGGTTGTCTAATAGGGGAGGGGAGGGGAGAGAAGGTTGGTTGTCTAACAGAGGAGGGGAGGGGAGGAAAGGTTGGTTGTCTAATAGAGGAGGGGAGGGTAGGGAAGGTTGGTTGTCTTTTGGAGGAGGGGAGGGAAGGTTGGTTGTCTAATAGGGGAGGGGAGGGGAGGGAAGGTTTGTTGTCTAATAGAGGAGGGGAGGGAAGGTTGGTTGTCTAACAGAGGAGGGGAGGGAAGGTTGGTTGTCTAACAGAGGAGGGAAGGGAAGGTTGGTTGTCTAACAGAGGAGAGGAGGGAATGTTGGTTATCTAACAGAGGAGGGGAGGGAAGGTTTGTTGTCTAATAGAGGAGGGGAGGGAAGGTTGGTTGTCTAACAGAGGATGACGTGGAAGGTTGGTTGTCTAACAGAGGAGGGGAGGGAAGGTTGGTTGTCTAACAGAGGATGACGTGGAAGGTTGGTTGTCTAACAGAGGAGGGGAGGGAAGGTTGGTTGTCTAACAGAGGAGGGGAGGGAAGGTTGGTTGTCTAACAGAGGAGGGGAGGGAAGGTTGGTTGTCTAATAGAGGAGGGGAGGGAAGATTGGTTGTCTAATAGAGGTGGGGAGAGAAGGTTGGCTGTCTAACAGAGGAGGGGAGGGAAGGTTAGTTGTCTAACAGAGGAAGGGAGGGAAGGTTGGTTGTCTAATAGAGGAGGGAGTGGAAGGTTGGTTGTCTAATAGAGGAGGGAGTGGAAGGTTGGTTGTCTAATAGAGGAGGGGAGGGAAGGTTGGTTGTCTAACAGAAGAGGAGGGGAAGGTTGGTTGTCTAACAGAGGAGGGGAGGTAAGGTTGATTCTCTAATAGAGGAGGGAGGGGAAGGTTGGTTGTCTAAAAGAGGAGGGGAGGGAAGGTTGGTTGTCTAATAGAGGAGGGGAGGGGAGGAAAGGTTGGTTGTCTAATAGAGGAGGGGAGGGAAGGTTGGTTGTCTAATAGAGGAGGGGAGGGAAGGTTGGTTGTCTAATAGAGGAGGGGAGGGAAGGTTGGTTGTCTAATAGAGGATGACGTGAAAGGTTGGTTGTCTAATAGAGGAGGGGAGGGAAAGTTTGTTGTCTAATAGAGGAGGGGAGGGAAGGTTGGTTGTCTAATAGAGGAGGGGAGGGAAGGTTGGTTGTCTAACAGAGGAGGGGAGGGAAGGTTGGTTGTCCTATAGAGGATGACGTGGAAGGTTGGTTGTCTAATAGAGGAGGGGAGGGAAGGTTGGTTGTCTAATAGAGGAGGGGAGGGAAGGTTGGATGTCTAATAGAGGTGGGGAGAGAAGGTTGGTTGTCTAACAGAGGATGACGTGGAAGGTTGGTTGTCTAACAGAGGAGGGGAGGGAAGGTTGGTTGTCTAACAGAGGATGACGTGGAAGGTTGGTTGTCTAACAGAGGAAGGGAGGGAAGGTTGGTTGTCTAATAGAGGAGGGGAGGGAAGGTTGGTTGTCTAATAGAGGAGGGGAGGAAAGGTTGGTTGTCTAATAGAGGAGGGGAGGGAAGGTTGGTTGTCTAATAGAGGATGGGAGGGAAGGTTGGTTGGTTGTCTAATAGAGGAGGGGAGGGAAGGTTGGTTGTCTAACAGAGGAGGGGAGGGAAGGTTGGTTGTCTAACAGAGGAGGGGAGGGAAGGTTGGTTGTCTAATAGAGGAGGGGAGGGAAGGTTGGTTGTCTAATAGAGGAGGGGAGGGAAGGTTGGTTGTCTAATAGAGGAGGGGAGGGGAGGGAAGGTTGGTTGTCTAACAGAGGAGGGGAGGGAAGGTTGGTTGTCTAATAAAGGGAGGGGAGGGGAGGGAAGGTTGGTTGTCTAACAGAGGAGGGGAGGGGAGGGAAGGTTGGTTGTCTAATAGAGGAGGGGAGGGGAGGGAAGGTTGGTTGTCTTATAGAGGAGGGGAGGGAAGGTTGGTTGTCTAATAGAAGAGGGGAGAGAAGGTTGGTTGTCTAAC
Source organism: Ariolimax columbianus (assembly GCA_036924085.1). Taxonomy (NCBI): domain Eukaryota; kingdom Metazoa; phylum Mollusca; class Gastropoda; order Stylommatophora; family Arionidae; genus Ariolimax; species Ariolimax columbianus. Next base: position 49,550,303 of record JAVGWX010000018.1, read on the forward strand.
AGAGGAGGGGAGGGAAGGTTGGTTGTCTAAAAGAGGAGGGGAGGGAAGGTTGGTTGTCTAATAGAGGTGGGGAGAGAAGGTTGGTTGTCTAACAGAGGATGACGTGGAAGGTTGGTTGTCTAACAGAGGAGGGGAGGGAAGGTTGGTTGTCTAACAGAGGATGACGTGGAAGGTTGGTTGTCTAACAGAGGATGACGTGGAAGGTTGGTTGTCTAACAGAGGAGGGGAGGGAAGGTTGGTTGTCTAACAGAGGAGGGGAGGGAAGGTTGGTTGTCTAACAGAGGAGGGGAGGGAAGGTTGGTTGTCTAACAGAGGAGGGGAGGGAAGGTTGGTTGTCTAATAGAGGAGGGGAGGGAAGATTGGTTGTCTAATAGAGGTGGGGAGAAAAGGTTGGCTGTCTAACAGAGGAGGGGAGGGAAGGTTAGTTGTCTAACAGAGGAAGGGAGGGAAGGTTGGTTGTCTAATAGAGGAGGGAGTGGAAGGTTGGTTGTCTAATAGAGGAGGGGAGGGAAGGTTGGTTGTCTAACAGAAGAGGGGAGGGAAGGTTGGTTGTCTAAAAGAGGAGGGGAGGGAAGGTTGGTTGTCTAATAGAGGAGGGGAGGGGAGGGAAGGTTGGTTGTCTAATAGAGGAGGGGAGGGAAGGTTGGTTGTCTAATAGAGGAGGGGAGGGAAGGTTGGTTGTCTAATAGAGGAGGGGAGGGAAGGTTGGTTGTCTAATAGAGGATGACGTGAAAGGTTGGTTGTCTAATAGAGGAGGGGAGGGAAAGTTGGTTGTCTAATAGAGGAGGGGAGGGAAGGTTGGTTGTCTAATAGAGGAGGGGAGGGAAGGTTGGTTGTCTAACAGAGGAGGGGAGGGAAGGTTGGTTGTCCTATAGAGGATGACGTGGAAGGTTGGTTGTCTAATAGAGGAGGGGAGGGAAGGTTGGTTGTCTAATAGAGGAGGGGAGGGAAGGTTGGATGTCTAATAGAGGTGGGGAGAGAAGGTTGGTTGTCTAACAGAGGATGACGTGGAAGGTTGGTTGTCTAACAGAGGAGGGGAGGGAAGGTTGGTTGTCTAACAGAGGATGACGTGGAAGGTTGGTTGTCTAACAGAGGAGGGGAGGGAAGGTTGGTTGTCTAATAGAGGAGGGGAGGGAAGGTTGGTTGTCTAATAGAGGAGGGGAGGAAAGGTTGGTTGTCTAATAGAGGAGGGGAGGGAAGGTTGGTTGTCTAATAGAGGATGGGAGGGAAGGTTGGTTGTCTAATAGAGGAGGGGAGGGAAGGTTGGTTGTCTAACAGAGGAGGGGAGGGAAGGTTGGTTGTCTAACAGAGGAGGGGAGGGAAGGTTGGTTGTCTAATAGAGGAGGGGAGGGAAGGTTGGTTGTCTAATAGAGGAGGGGAGGGAAGGTTGGTTGTCTAATAGAGGAGGGGAGGGGAGGGAAGGTTGGTTGTCTAACAGAGGAGGGGAGGGAAGGTTGGTTGTCTAATAGGGGAGGGGAGGGGAGGGAAGGTTGGTTGTCTAACAGAGGAGGGGAGGGGAGGGAAGGTTGGTTGTCTAATAGAGGAGGGGAGGGGAGGGAAGGTTGGTTGTCTTATAGAGGAGGGGAGGGAAGGTTGGTTGTCTAATAGAAGAGGGGAGAGAAGGTTGGTTGTCTAACAGAGGAGGGGAGGGAAGGTTGGTTGTCTAAAAGAGGAGGGGAGGGAAGGTTGGTTGTCTAATAGAGGTGGGGAGAGAAGGTTGGTTGTCTAACAGAGGATGACGTGGAAGGTTGGTTGTCTAACAGAGGAGGGGAGGGAAGGTTGGTTGTCTAACAGAGGATGACGTGGAAGGTTGGTTGTCTAACAGAGGAGGGGAGGGAAGGTTGGTTGTCTAATAGAGGAGGGGAGGGAAGGTTGGTTGTCTAACAGAGGAGGGGAGGGAAGGTTGGTTGTCTAACAGAGGAGAGGAGGGAATGTTGGTTATCTAACAGAGGAGGGGAGGGAAGGTTTGTTGTCTAATAGAGGAGGGGAGGGAAGGTTGGTTGTCTAACAGAGGAGGGGAGGGAAGGTTGGTTTTCTAACAGAGGAGGGGAGGGAAGGTTGGTTGTCTAACAGAGGAGAGGAGGGAATGTTGGTTATCTAACAGAGGAGGGGAGGGAAGGTTTGTTGTCTAATAGAGGAGGGGAGGGAAGGTTGGTTGTCTAACAGAGGAGGGGAGGGAAGGTTGGTTCTCTAACAGAGGAGAGGAGGGAAGGTTGGTTGTCTAACAAAGGAGGGAGTGGAAGGTTGGTTGTCTAATAGAGGAGGAGAGGGAAGGTTGGTTGTCTAATAGAGGATGACGTGGAAGGTTTGTTGTCTAATAGAGGATGACGTGGAAGGTTGGTTGTCTAACAGAGGAGGGGAGGGAAGGTTGGTTGTCTAACAGAGGAGGGGAGGTAAGGTTGATTCTCTACTAGAGGAGGGAGGGGAAGGTTGGTTGTCTAAAAGAGGAGGGGAGGGAAGGTTGGTTGTCTAATAGAGGAGGGGAGGGAAGGTTGGTTGTCTAATAGAGGAGGAGAGGGAAGGTTGGTTGTCTAATAGAGGAGGAGAGGAAAGGTTCGTTGTCTAATAGAGGAGGAGAGGGAAGGTTGGTTGTCTAATAGGTGAGGAGAGGGAAGGTTGGTTGTCTAATATGTGAGGAGAGGGAAGGTTGGTTCTCTAACAGAGGAGAGGAGGGAAGGTTGGTTGTCTAACAGAGGATGACGTGGACGGTTGGTTGTCTAATAGAGAAGGGGAGGGAAGGTTGGTTGTCTAATAGAGGATGACGTGGAAGGTTGGTTGTCTAACAGAGGAGGGGAGGGAAGGTTAGTTGTCTAACAGGTAGGGTGTGAATGGTTGTCTAACAGTTTAGAGTGTGAATGGTTGTCTAACAGTTTAGAGTGTGGATGGTTGTCTATCAGTTTAGAGTGTGGATGGTTGTCTCAGTTTAGGGTGTGGATGGTTGTCTAACAGGTAGGGTGTGAATGGTTGTCTAATAGGTAGGGTGTGGATAATTGTCTAACATGTATGGCCTGGCTTGGCTTCGTTCGTTCTCAATCTCCTGCTACCAAACCCTGAAAGGGCTTAAGTAGCAGAATGTAGTCCAGAGAACGGAATGAGTTGTGTCATTGTTTACAGCTTGACTGCGATATTTGCACCTTTCGGCCCAACACATCCAACTTCAGCAAGCATTGTTTTAGTACCGGGTTAGCATTCCCTCTTCGATACCTTCTGCTTAGCCAGTCTGTCTGCTGCAACCTGTTGTCCAGGATCACCGCTTGGAGGTGTAGAAGGGTCTTGGCAGCTCTGGTCAGCTGGCCCTGACGCTAACAGTCAGCTATGGTTGGCTGACTTCTGCAGCTAATACGCTGCTCACCATCTTGATCCCGTCAAACAGGTAGGATGTGGATGGTTGTCTGACATACATTAGTATGGACATGGAAGGATCTCTAGCAGAGAATAGAATGGACATAGAAGGTTGTCTAACAGACAATGGTATGAACATGTAAAGTTGTCAAACAGACAATAGTATAGACATGGAAGGTTGTCCAGCAGACAATAGTATAGACATAGAAAGTTGTCCAACAGACAATAGTATAGACATGGAAAGTTGTCCAGCAGACAATAGTATAGACATGGAAGGTTGTCCAGCAGACAATAGTATAGACATAGAAAGTTGTCCAACAGACAATAGTATAGACATGGAAAGTTGTCCAGCAGACAATAGTATAGACTTGGAAAGTTTTCCAACAGACAATAGTATAGACATGGAAAGTTATCCAGCAGACAATAGTATAGACTTGGAAAGTTGTCCAACAGACAATAGTATAGACATGGAAAGTTATCCAGCAGACAATAGTATAGACTTGGAAAGTTGTCCAGCAGACAATAGTTCGGACATGGAAGGTTGTCCAACAGACATTAGTATAGACATGGAAAGTTGTCCAGCAGACAATAGTATAGACATGGAAGGTTGTCCAGCAAACAATGGTATGAACATGGGAGGTAGAGTAACAGGTTAGGAAGTGAATTTTAAAATGAGGAAAGTTTGAATAGATGTCAAAAGCAAGATTCAGATTACGATACAATTCATCTACTCCTGTATCTGTTCTTTCCTCTTACACAGTTATCGCACTTAATGACTTGGCTAAACCGGTCCCCTTGTACCGTGAGCCATTCTGTTCTTTTCTTTTTTGATCTGGCAATTTCTTATCCGATGAGCGGAAAGATGGTCTAACATTGCTCTGGTGTTTTATTTCATTATGGATGCCGCCAGGCCACTGACTTGCCTGGTATTCCCACTTGTCGACGCCTTACACGTGTGTTCAGGAAAACGTGTCGTTGTTTTCCATTTGGACTATTTAATCCATTAATCTTTTGTTTTCTTCCCTCCGATTATCCTGACATAGACATCGGCTATATGAATTAGTACTACTGTTTAACCTGTGTTATATTTAATGGACTAGAACACGTCGCCTGGGAGAGATGCCCAACACATCACTCACACGCTGAGTGATGTTTCTTCGACTTCTTGCGGTTATGGGGAAGACAAGACACACAACGATTTACATCACAACACCCCACCCCCCTTTTCCACTGCCTTGCAGGATACATGTTCGCCGGAAAGGCTTTGGGAGTAATCCATGAGAAAAAATCTGCATCCTGTGCTATCTCTAATCGTATCGATAAAGTCTTGCCACTGCCAAAGGTAGCTCAGGACGGTAGAGTGAGGTTGACAAATCGCGCAGTTACTTTCTCACTTTAATCCAAATCACCGCGCAAGTCACCCATTTTAGCGGACATAGCAAGAGAAAAGACTGTCCACATGGCTCAACAAAGAGGATGGTATTCGTCACATGTGATAGACGAACATCGTGGATGTGGTAGTCAGTATTACCTTAGTTGTCTCTTACGACATACACAGACAGATGTTGTGTGTGGTTTCTACATTACTCGAATCTGAGTTGTTTTTTCCACGCCATGTTTTTCTTTAGTACCGGACTTAGAGGCACTTTCACATCCCTGAACGTCCTGAAAAAGGTGGACTTGGGAACTTATAGCTGTAGTGCAATACACAGTTTATCAGAACGAGGATCACAGCGTTGATCACCACCTCGTAAGCCCGCCTGCTGTAACAAACATATATCCATGTGCCCAGCGTGGACGTTAGTTAGGATCTTTGTCAATATTTTCTACCTGCCGCTGTAAATAAAACGTTATTATTCTTTGATACCCTTCCAAGACCCGGAAATTGTAATAACATGCTAGTATCAAATATACAAGCACATGATAGTGTCAACATCAATTAATTCATTTTTGTAAAAGCATTTACAAGTGGGGAAATAATCGAACAAGTACAGAAGTTTATATATTTGGGGCAAACCATAACAGAAGATGCCCGTAATGAGACAGAAATAAAGACAAAGATTGCAGTGATAGACAAGGGCTTCAGATGAAAACTGATTTTTAACCTCAAAGAATATCAGGATAGAACTGAGAAAAAGAATAGTCGCCACTTCTATATATCCAATTGTACTGTATATGGCTGAAACATGGACTTCAGCGAACACGGATGACAAAAAGAATAGAAGCGTTTGAAATGTAGAATGGAAAGAGTGATTTGGAAAGAAAGAAGATCCAATGGCAATGTACTTAATGATGTGGGCGCACAAAGACAAATATTGCATATGACACATAAACATCGGTTGAGTTGGATGGGTCACAATATGAGACATGAAAGTCTTCACCAGAAGAATACTAGAGGGCAAGATTCAAGGGAAGACAGTACCGAGGTAACCAAGACTCACTTTTACATCTCAGGCATGCAGGGACATTAACGAAGGAACTTATACTGCAATGAAGAGAACTGTAGAGGATAGGGTGAAATGGAGAGACATACTCAGACAATCTTACAACCAGTCTCAGGACTGATCAATCAGAGGATAGGGTGAAATGGAGAGACATACTCAGACAACCTTACAACCAGTCTCAGGACTGATCAATCAGAGGATAGGGTGAAATGGAGAGACATACTCAGACAATCTTACAACCAGTCTCTGGATTGATCAATCAGAGAATAGGGTCAAATGGAGAGACATACTCAGACAATCTTACAACCAGTCTCTGGACTGATCAATCAGATGATGACGATGAAGCATTTACAAGAATTTTACAAGCAGGTGGCACATGTCTCCTATTTTAACCAACTTTCCGATAACGTAGAGAGCTCGCATTTTGTTCACGGACTCTACTAGCATTACCTGTTAATCCAGCAAATTTTGACAATGATTACTTCACAAATAATTTTTTTAACACCAAAACACCAAAGTAACATCAATTTAAATAAAATTATACCCAAGTAGTTTTTAAAAAACCAACATGCTTTAGTGTAACTAAAAGCTAGTACCTTAAAACGTAGATTAAATAAAATTATTTACTTGTTTACCTTTGCTCCTCTGAAACAACTCCAGCACGATTCATATTTTCATTTTTTTTGTAGCCTTATTTCTCTATTCCCCAAGGCGGTGTGCGTTGCACTGTGGTTTTGATTTTGCGCCTGTCGGCCCAGTGCATTCGACTTTAGCATACATTTTATGTAAGGACCTGCTTCCTCCTGCATTTTCTAAGGGTTTGCTTCCCCGGGGTAACTGGTTGTGAGCCGTGTCACTTAACCGCTAGCCCACGCCGTCCTCAATTTTAATTGATCGATTATTATAGCCGCATAAAATCTCCACGTGACACGTCGACACAGTTATCTAATCATTCTTCTAAATATTCTTCAATAATAGCAGCGCTAGCATCATCCAGCATCAAGATTTCACATCCAACTGGAAACCGACCACGCCTCATGGAGACGAAAATACACGTGGACAAGTTCAAACTAGTTCTGAGGGTCAAATGAGATCAGACTGGGCAGTACTTTCCTGGCATCAAAACTATAGCTTCAAGCCTGCTGATGTGCATGCTCTAGACAAAACGCAGTCTATTGGTGATGGGAGATACTGTAAGCACTTTACGAGTAAGTATATAAAACGTTATGGTTGTAACAATTACAAAATAAAATACATGTTAACACATTGAAAGCCACTTGCACAGATTAAAGCTGTGCTCGTGGCGTACGTGTACATACGGACAAGCAGCATCACAGGCATCTCTGTCTCTGTAGACTTTGCGCGTGGCGACCTGTGAGTAGCTTCTCCATGGCACGATGCTGTGCGCTGAATATGGAGATCCTGGGCTGCCCAAACTGCAGGATCCCCTCCCCCTTTGGGCCTCACTGGTGTAGTCCAAAGGAATGCAGATCATGACAATTTAGCACCAGCTCAGCTGCAGGAGCTGCCGGAATTAGTTTCGCAATTTTGAAACCATTCACCTTAGGTGCTACCAGACCGGATTTTCTGTCTGGGTTTACTCCCGTAGCCCTGCGCTCTCCCGAGGTTTCCACAAGGCAGTGGAGTCGTTGTCCGCAGAAGCTAGTTACTCGAGATATCCGATGATACTCTCATCGTCCCAGGACTAGCCATCACTCCCTGGCACTTGTGGGCTTACAATTAGAGCGCCCCCTCTCCTAGACAAAGTGCCTGAACAGACTAACGAGCTTCGTCTACCCGGGTTTAGAGTAAGAGTTTGCCTTCTCGTAGGCAGAATAGACAGCCGAATCTATCCTAAAGGACTGCTGCATACTTACGCAACTGCTAAATGAGCATTAGGACCCGGAGATGAGACGTCACACAAAGTTATTTTTAAAAGAATTGTCCACGACGGCAGTCAGAGAACTGGTCGTCTCATTAAAACATAATACAATAATGGCAAAGAAGAAGAAGAAGAAGAAGAAGAAGAAGAAGAAGAAGAAGAAGAAGAAGTAGAAGAAGAAGAAGAAGAAGAAATACAAAGAAGAAGAATAACGAGATGTTAACACAGAGCTGGTAAGAAAATAGTGTTTATCCGTTGCTGTCCTCTTTCTTTACTGATGTTCCTATATTTGAGTAGTGGTGACAGTTGGTAAATCACCGGACTTGCTTTTTGACATATGGTTTTAATTTCTCAGCCCTTTCGCGCGTCCTCAGTGAAAATGCTTACCAGGTACTTGAACTCTTGCACTTATTTCAGGTTACTTTTGTAGATATGTATGTTTAGAGGACACGGCGGTCGTTGAATTTCACATTTTCTGTCTTTGATGCTATATCTCACACAAGTTATAAAAGCCTGTTTTAATGCACTTGACATAGTAATGGCCGGAACCCAACAGGGCAACCCAACAACCTAGATTTAATATCTATCTACACTATGTTCTGCCCAGATATAATACCTACGTAGAAACCATAAAGAAAAAGAGACAAATGATGGCCAAAGAACACTCGAAGAACAGTCCTAGAGAATGATACAAGACAATGAGGGAGAAAGTGGAAAAGGAGACAAAAAGTGCAGGACAGAACAGCTTGGAGAGGGTCGCTTGATGGCGTATATACCCCAATATGATAAGTGTGAAGACGTGGATGGTGCTCCATCCATAACTTATTAATAATCTAGCTGTAGTACCAATCATCTGTCATTCTTTGTCTTGGTTATGCTATGAAAGTTCTGGAATAGTGACATTGAAATAACTTCGGCAAAAAACGTAAAACGGTCACTGCAGTTTTTTACGTAAGAATAGTCACTGATGGGAGCATCAAGGACAAGACAAAATCAAAGCAGCATAGATGAAAGCAATAAATCATCAAAGACACTGTAAGCTAAACTTCATTTCTAGCATACATGTTTTTGCTAAAATAAAAATTAGCGCATGATCATCATCAGCACGTCAAAGATAGTATCTATTAGGATCAGCAAAACGCTAGGTTCCCTAACTAAATGTAAACAATATCGACTTTCACCAGGTCCGTGAGTTGAAATATATCAATCATTCGATCAATTGTATGCTCAAGTGACCAGGGCTCGTCGCGTCGAATTACCGTGTTCATGGCCTCGTCTCAGGCGGCCTGCAATTCTGTTGGGGAAGTGGTGACCTGTTTTAGTCAGGTGTTGCGAGGGCTGCCCCCAAAGACACCTCCAGGATGAGCATGGCTTCTTGCCGTTGCTTGCCATCACAGCCAGTCAGAGCCTCTCGTAGACAGGGACTTCCCGGAAGACGGAAGAGGTGACGGTGATCAATCGTTGAGATAATGCCTGCAAGTTAAGTACGCCAAACTATTTGAAATCAGGTCGTGTCAGTGGACGCCGAGGATCCAAATATGGTTGCTACGGTGGAAGGCCTCAAGACCCTGCCGGTCCCGCTGCAGCAGTGTCCAGGTTTAGAAGTGGTAGAGAAGGACGAGGACGACACAAGATGAGTATATACGGAGCCTGATCTCTAGGGTAAGCCTTGCTGGGACCAGACTCTGCGGAGGGAGTGCATGCGTGAAGCCGCCATGTCCATCCTACGGGTGATGTTAATGCTACGCACGTCAGAACATTGCCTGCTGCTCGGGTAGACGAAGTCACCGGTGGCTGTAACAGGGTTGACGTTCACGGCGATGCTCAACTCACAGGGCCCTTGCTGAGTTTTTGGATTTTAATCTTCGCCTAGGAAATATATGGCAAGCATTTATTTTACACAAGATGGAAAGTTTGGTAGAGAAAGTATCATGTGACATGTCCTTTGCAGAACGTTGCTCCTATCACTGTTTGTTTTTAAGAAACTCGGATCTCCTGCCAAATCTTTACATTTTGTGACGCCTTCTTTGCCTGCCTCTGCCTCTCTTGCACAGCACCATATCTTTCATTACCTTTCTATCAAGACCGTTGTGTCTTTTGATGGGGCCAAAGTATTTCAATTTTCTGTTTATGATTGAATTTATTAATCAGTTCTCTTCTATGCCCAACTCTTGTCGAATGGCTGCATTCTTTTTTTATTCGATTCACGGTATTCTGAGACCTTTCTATAACATTTCTACTCGAAGGACTCGTTTCTTTCTCTTGAGGTTTGGGTAACTGTCCATGTTTCGCAGCCGTATGTTGTCACGGGAAATACACAGGTTTTCAAAATGTTCCCTTTTGTTGGTTTGCTGGCATTCTGCTATAGTTTCCTCAGGTTGTGTAGCATCTGCATTGTCATTGCCAATCTCCTTCTAATTTCCTTTATAATAGAGAAATAGAAACACGATTTTTAAAAGCTTCTGCTATGACTTATCAAGTGCTGTCACATCTTTGATAACCGACTTATCAAGTGCTGTCACATCTTTGATAACCGACTTATCAAGTGCTGTCACTTCTTTTATAACCGACTTATCATGTGCTGTCACTTCTTTTATAACCGACTTATCAAGTGCTGTCACTTCTTTGATAACCGACTCAAGTGCTGTCACATCTTTGATAACCGACTTATCAAGTATTGTCACATCTTTGATAACCGACTTATCGAGTGCTGTTACATCTTTGATAATCGATTTATCAAGAACTGTCACTTTTTAAACACTCGAACATCAGCTTGACAAATAAGAAACACCTGATAAACTGTGTATTTATTCAAACTTGAGTTATCAGTGTCAAATTTCGTCCTTATCCAAGACAGACCACAGGGGAACTGAGACGCTAGTCCGTTCAACAAATTGACGCGGACGTCGTGTCAGGGTCAGGCACAATACACTTCAAAGACCACAATCTCTCTTTCATATAGCGTTGCCTGGAAACAGGGTGTTTTTAAGGCCAGTCTGGCTGACGAGATGTGGATCGATGTGATTCCCGTAGTAGTGAGTGTCACACAGATGAAGCCAAGCATAGCACAACCGCATGCAAGACCGCGGTCAACCTTCATCAGCGTGCTCGGGATGTGAGGAACGCTACTACAACTCGCCACTTAAGGCCCTTTTCAGGGCGCACAAAAAAGTAAACTTACTCATTTAATTAATCACCTTGTTAAATGCAATGGAAATGAGGCGCTAAAGAAAATTCCTAAATGTTACATATAAAGATCGTGTCACGAACGTAGAAATACTACAGAGTTGAAAACGCTTTTGGTCCATTTGAAGATCTGTTCACAACAATCAAAAGACAAAAGATGGTCTGGTGCGGGCACGCCGCGAGGTCTAACGGAATTACCAACTCGATACTCTTTGGTTCCGTACCGGGACAGAGAGGGCGAGGACGTCCAAGGAAGAGGTGGATGGACAACATCACTGAGTGGTCAGGCCTTCGTCCCGGTGAGATACGACAGGCGGCGACACACAGAGAAAAATGGCGTGGGATTTTGGGAATGTCTTCAAGTGTGCCCCAACGACCTGATGGGTTACGGGATGAACTGAACTGAACTTGTTAAATGGCTTTCAGTGTTACTCTTCTAGTACAGCCATAATCCGTATTCATTTAGCGCTATTATCTGGTGTCATCATTTTAAAAAAAGTATTATTTTTGTGCAGTTTTTTTTAAGATCCTTCTGGTCAAAACTTCGATCACGTCCGTTATTCTTCTTGCTTTAAATTAAATTAGACCCTTTGTGTACTGTAGTCTGCATTCTGTGATCTTGGTATTCACTCTGACAAAGAAAGTGTCTGATGCCAGGTAGCCAAATTTTAAAACTCAATGCGGTCTTTTGGTCTGGAATAGCGTCAATATACTGACAAAGACCACTATCTCTTCCATGCAGCTTTCCCTGGAAACAGGCTGTTTTCAAGTCAGTCTGACTTACGAAATGTGGATTGATGTGATCCCCACAGTAGTGAGCGATACGCAGATGAATCAATGCATAGCACAACCGCCTGAAAGATCGTGGTGCACATTCATCAACTCGCTCGAGATGTAAGGAAGGCTACTAAAACCCACCACTTAATGTTTTTTCAGGGTGGACAAAAGAGTGAATTAAACGACAACAATAACAACAGCAGCCATGTTGCACCACGAGTTTTACTGAGGCCATCTCTCCATTCCATTGGGCGCTTAAGTTATAAGACCACCAGGACATCATGTTTCGTGTCCATCTGTTGTCAGACACACGCACCACATGCACCGCCAAGCTTCATTTTCTAAATAATGCAATATTTACGAAGTCGTTAAAGACAGTTCCTGATCCTGATGCATGTGTTGCCGATTCGGTCCTCTAGAGACATTGAGATATTAAAGTTGTCTTGTCAATGTTCTTCACTCCCTTGCCCTTCTGGGTGAATCGGAGCTTCTCTGCATCTGCTTTTCGTAATCCTTCTCTGTGTTAAAGGTGTGAGCTCTTTCCTTGTCGTTTCTTATCTGTTTAAATTTAACATGGATAAAGCTGAACCACGATGTTGCTTTCTTGTCTGAAATCACACGGTTTCTTTTTGTGGAGTTTGTAATTTCTTTGCCCAGGTAAATGCACGAATTCCTATTTTTAGCTGACTCACTTCCTAACCGAAATTTCCTTCGAGAGCAAAAGATGGTTCTTTATATTTTGGGTTTTCTTTCTATTAATTTAAAGGTCTACTGCTCCGCTTGCTTCGTTGAGGTCATTAATGGGGGATATATATGCATACTTTTAAAGTCTCAGTTGATGAATGACAAAAAAAAATATTTTCCTTCATAATAATGGTGGTTTTTATTGCATTTCACAATTTTAATTTTACAAATGAATGCTGTATCTTATACATAATTTATTACCTGTGTTTAGCATCACACATTATAATTATAGCAGTAGGAGTATTTTTTATATCAATGTTTTTCTGAAGTCAATATATCAAAAGACGGAGCTATTTCCCATGTCGTGCACTTATAGGTATGAATTACGTAAAGTAAGGCTGCACTGTAAAGGGTCAAGGCATTGCTCAGCCTATCAGACGATGAGATTGAGGATTAAACATAAATGTTATCAGCTAACCTCCTATGTTGAAACTCCACTCACCTTTAACTTAAATATGATTTATAGGTTTCCACATAAATGATACACAATGATAATGTACCAATAACATCATGATTGTGTTGTCTAGATTGCTTACAGACACAAGAGGCCATAGGTAACAGTTTGAAAGCTAGAGAGTTTCGAAGAAGTAATTCAGTGTCCAGGGGAGGTAATATTCTTGCTGAGAGAATTAGCAAAGCACCATCTCATGCCGTTCCAATCAAGTGTGTCTCCTTCGTCGAGCCTCTTCCAAGCTGTCAGACATATTCACCAGTAGAATGTGCGTCTATCTGCTTCAGAGACAAGGTCGAAGTCATTCTTGATGACAAACATGACCACAGTTATTGCTCTACATCCAAGAAAGAGCAGCATAGCCACCAGGGTGCTGATGCAGTAGCAGAATGTGGCTTAAAGGATGTCAGTTCTGGCATAACATGCCAACAGTCTGACAAAAGCGCAGACGTGTATACTGTAGCGTCAACACGTGAACCATCTAAGAGATGTTTCAGAGACACTGCTACAAGTCCCGTGTTAGATACCAGAACATGCTTCTTTATACTAGGACAACAGAACCAATCTAGATTACCAAAACATGATCCTTTTTCTAAAGACTACTGCAGGGCGTCAGCTAGTGATGACTACATGCTGAACAAGAGCAACAATAATGATCACGAAACAACGAAAAAACCATCTACATTTGATAATTTCATGCTGCCTTGCAAACCCCAGCTTGTTCGACCATTTTCAGCCAAACAAAGAAACCTTCGCCAGACGCGAATGAAAAACTTGCAGGCCTCTGAGAAACTGAACAGTAATGTGAAACAAGTAGCCACGGATGATGATCCTAAAGTTACATGCAGCACTAACAACGCTTTAGGTAAAGATAAACGCCGTAGTACACTAATTCCCAGGGCAAAGGTCAGCAGCAAAGTTACAGTTGTAAGCGATGGAAAATTAGAAGATATTGAAGAAAGACGAAATGAAGTAGTTATACCTGATGGTAGCTCGTGGTATGTGAAACGTTCATTTAGTCCTTCCGATTTATCAGATACCAATACGAGACCAAAAATATTTTACTCGAACAAACCAGCACCCGAGCCGTTGAAGAGACACACCCCTTATGCTGTGACGTCCTACAACACTGTCAAACATTTTTTAGATCGACATCGTCGCCTTATGATGGAAACAACTAATTCCAAATTTAACACAGAGTTCTTCACGAGAGAGATAACTCCTTCTGTAGACCAGCTTAACGATAAAACGTCTCCCACTATCAAGCAACATGATAATGTTGTCTCGAATGGATCAGCTGTTGATATGTATTTGTCTACATCCAGTGTTAGCCGGGGTGATAGCTACACCAGTGATGTTCAGCATCAACGATTGGATCAGAAATACAAGGCTAAATGGTGCAAATCTAAAGATGTTAGTGCTGATAAATGTGTTAATGATAATGATATCCATCATCAGCCACTGCAAAATTATCCCACAGCTGGTAAGTGGTTTTAATTTATTTAACTGATTTACCATAAGTGACAAGTAGAAATAGATTAGGTCGCGCATTTTGAATATCTGGGTTCCGAAATTGACAAAAATTACGACTGCTCCAAAGAAATCAGAAGCAGACTAGCCATGGCAACTCAGAGGCTAAACAGCCTGAAGAAATGATGGCAGAGCATCGACAAAAGTGAAAGTCTTGAAAATGTTACAGAAAGATACTGAGAATGCACTGCAAAGGAGGGGAGGGGGGGGGGAGAGACAAATTTAGACATTAGGCAAGAGTTGAACATATAGGAAAACTGGTTTATCAATTCCATTTTGGCCCAAAAATTGAAATACTTTGGTCACATCAATTAAAAATAGGAGCAAGGAAGTGATAGTCAAACTGTATAAAGCTTTAGTTAGACCTAGATTGTAGTACTGTGTACAGGTGTGGAGTTTTTATTGTAGAGGGGATATAAACATGCTGGAAAGAATACAAAACAGAGCCACAAAGATGATAGTGGGATTCCAGAATTACAGTTACGAGGACAGACTCAGAAAAACCGGTCTACAGTGTCTCGAAGAGAGAAGAATTCGTGGTGACTTAATACAGGTTTATAAGATGATCAGAGGCATGGATAAATTAGACTATAACAAGTTTTTTTAAAATACAGCCACCTACAATAACACGAGGGCATAGCTACAAGCTGATTAAAGAGAGGTCCTGGTTAGATATTAGGAAATATTTTTTTAGTTAGAGAGTGGTGAATGCTTGGAATGCATTGCCAGAGGAGGCAGGGACAGTTAATGCATTTAAGAATAAATTGGATGCGCATAGCTTTTAGAGCAAGGTGATGTAAATGAAACTGGTTGTATACAGACTCTGCAGGGTCTTCTAAACCAGTATAAAGACATTAAGTTAAGTTAACAGCTGCTGATTTCAACCAGTGTTCGTAAAGCGATCTCAGTCCCGCCAGGCGGAGCGATAGCGCGGGCTTGCGGAAAACGCTCGCCTGCCTTTCCCCGTAGTGCGAATTGGGTGCGGTTTGTGGTAGTGGCTCCTCCACCGAGGTGCGCTAGTCTGGTCCGTATCAGGAAACGTGGTCCGTCCGTGGTGATTTATCTAAGGCTTATAGCAGAGCTCGACAGTACGTCTCGCTGGTGGTCCGACTCTCGCAAAGAGCTTGTGACCGGCAAATGGAAAGCAGGAATCGTTGCCTCGAGGCCCTGCGTTCTCCCTGGGGAGAAGGGCAGGCCAAATTGTCTCTAGTCCCAGTGAAATTCATCGCTGCCATCCCTCTTCGAGCGAGCCCGGTCGGTCGGTCGTCTGGTGCGTGTGGGAGGCCCCTGTCAGGCGGTCCTAGGTCGACGGAGTGAGGGACGGGTGGAACAACCGTCCGTCCGTCCCGTCAGTCGGTCCCTGCGGCCGTCCCAGTGAGGCTTTTTACACACCCTTCCTCCGCCGACCGGTGTGCGCTGTACGTACGTCTCCGACAGATATCTGGTTGATCCTGCCAGTAGTCATATGCTTGTCTCAAAGATTAAGCCATGCATGTCTAAGTTCACACTGTCTCACGGTGAAACCGCGAATGGCTCATTAAATCAGTCGAGGTTCCTTAGATGACACGATCCTACTTGGATAACTGTGGCAATTCTAGAGCTAATACATGCTTACCAAGCTCCGACCCTCGCGGAAAGAGCGCTTTTATTAGTTCAAAACCAATCGTCGTTTCCCCTCGCGGGGTTGCGGCGTCCCCACTGGTGACTCTGGATAACTTTGTGCTGATCGCATGGCCTCATGTGCCGGCGACGCATCTTTCAAATGTCTGCCCTATCAAATGTCGATGGTACGTGACATGCCTACCATGTTTGTAACGGGTAACGGGGAATCAGGGTTCGATTCCGGAGAGGGAGCATGAGAAACGGCTACCACATCCAAGGAAGGCAGCAGGCGCGCAACTTACCCACTCCCGGCACGGGGAGGTAGTGACGAAAAATAACAATACGGGACTCTTTCGAGGCCCCGTAATTGGAATGAGTACACTTTAAACCCTTTAACGAGGATCTATTGGAGGGCAAGTCTGGTGCCAGCAGCCGCGGTAATTCCAGCTCCAATAGCGTATATTAAAGTTGTTGCAGTTAAAAAGCTCGTAGTTGGATCTCAGGTGCAGGCGGGCGGTCCGGCTCGCGCCGGTTCACTGCCCGTTGTCTCCTGCCCTACCGTCTGCCGGCTCTCTCCCACGGGTGCTCTTCGCCGAGCGTCCTGGGTGGCCGGCGCGTTTACTTTGAAAAAATTAGAGTGTTCAAAGCAGGCCTCGGCTGCCTGAATAATGGTGCATGGAATAATGGAATAGGACCTCGGTTCTATTTTGTTGGTTTTCGGAACTGGAGGTAATGATTAACAGGGACAAACGGGGGCATTCGTATTGCGGCGTTAGAGGTGAAATTCTTGGATCGCCGCAAGACGAGCTACTGCGAAAGCATTTGTCAAGAATGTTTTCATTAATCAAGAACGAAAGTCAGAGGCGCGAAGACGATCAGATACCGTCGTAGTTCTGACCATAAACGATGCCGACTAGCGATCCGCAGGAGTTGCTTCGATGACTCTGCGGGCAGCTTCCGGGAAACCAAAGTGTTTGGGTTCCGGGGGAAGTATGGTTGCAAAGCTGAAACTTAAAGGAATTGACGGAATAGCACCACCAGGAGTGGAGCCTGCGGCTTAATTTGACTCAACACGGCCAACACTGAAATGATTGACATGCCGAGACCACTCTTCTGGGGTCTAATATGGAACTGGTGCTGGACTTAGACCCCCAGAAATCTGGGGTTATGCCCCCTGTGGCTCGGTTTTGTCTGCATCCAGTGTTTGATAAAGGAATTGACGGAAGAGCACTATCAGGAGTGGAGCCTGAGACCTAAGTTAACTTACCACGCCAATACTGCAGAATGACTATCAAAAAGTACACCTTCGTGGGGTCTAATAGAGAACATGTGCTGGAATTAGACCCTCGAAAATTTTGGGGCTACCCTCTAAGAAACTTGATTGTCTCGCTAAGGGAATTGACGGAAGGGCACCACCAGGTGTGGAACCTGCGGCTTAATTTGACTGAACACGCCAATACTGTAGAACTGACAAATCGAGAGCACTGCCGTTTGGGTCTAATAATGAACGTACGCTGGTATTAGACTCACGGATGACAAGTCAGCTCTCAAACACTCAAATGAAAGAACGCTACGGAAATCGTGTTTAACTCCGCAGAAACCGCAGATTTCAAATACCTGGTCATTGACAAACAAAAGCCCTCAATAAATTCGTCTGACCAAATAGTGAACGGGTGCTGGAAATAGATCATCTGAAGACAGGTCAGTTTTACCCTACAAATGACAGGGCGTTGCTACGGAAAACCAGCTCAAATCGAGAGGAGCCGCAGACACTTTGGTTCACGTACCAGGCTGATAAGCCAAGGGCGCGAGGCTACCATGTGGGGGATTACGGCCGAACCCTTGTAAGCCGCAATCCCGCCCAAAATCTCAGCACCACTGCAATGGGAGGCTCCTACATGCTCGGGACCTGGGGCTTGCGCCCCAGCCCTATCAGGTAGAGCCACAGTAAGAGGTCCTTGCCGCCCGCCAATCAAAGCGGGCGGACAACTGCTTGATACTCACCCTATACGGCGATGGGGTGCGAAAAACACCAACCAAAGACTTAGAACCTGGTCGGGGTGTCGAAAACAGTAGAGCAGCCACCTCACTGTGAACTGTCAAGACTCAACCACTGACCATGAGAGTTGTCCGCACACCAGGCGATCAACATCTCTGTGACATTACCAGGCTTGTCCTCTGGCTGAATGCACTCCGGCTACAATATCTACCCCTGTACGTTATCAGCCATAACTATCATGCTGGACGCAGAAGAGATGCAGACCAGCAGACATTGCACACCTGCCCCACTGTGTCAACACCCCAGGTGGCGGGGAATGCTAGGCGTACCATCCCTGCATAGAAGCCAAGAAAATAAAGGGAAAAAGAGATACCCCACTCACATGCAAATGCTACGTTTCTGGCAGGACGTGACGATCCTGGGATACAGACACACTGGACTGCCTCTCTTCCGGGTAAACCAGTCCATCTCATATATCATCACATATCATCATTGCACCCTATAGACACGAGTAGTGAAGACTCGATAGTCTGGTAAGACAACTTCCATAAGAGAGAAAACTCTGATCGTAAACAACTGCTGCCTTGCAGATAGGCTGGGGACAGCCAAAGGCTAAGGAGGGCATCCCTACAGAAACGCCTGTTGAAATCGGATGCACGGGGCCGCAAGCCTAACAAAACAGTGCAACGTAAATCACAGTATGATGGCAGTACAACCTATTAGAAAAACGTATGGCGCTCATCCTGAGGAGTCCCGCCAGGCAGCGATAGCGCCGGGCCCCACGCCTCGAAGGGGCCCACCCTTGACTACTGGTGGTCACCCACCCATGTGTCGTGGAGTCAAGGCACATGGCTATGGGGCAACGTCTATTGGCCAAAACCTCAAGACCCTCAAAATACTACAGTGGAATGCGGAGGGAGTCATTAACAAAAAACTTTCCCTAACACACCACCTGCATGAAGGTAAGATTGACGTGGCATGTATCCAGGAAACGCACCTCAACAATAACCATAAATTCTCAATCAGAGGATACCAGACCTTCCGTCTAGATAGAGAAGGCCACAAAGGAGGGGTCCTGATACTGACCAGAAACAGCATACCGAGTAGCGCGGTACCTGTCAATCACACCGGACAAGCAGAAATTGTAGGAGTTGACATAATGGCTCAAGAGACGAAGCTCCGCATTTTCAATCTGTACGGACCACCAAACAGAGACCTATCGCTCCCGAGTATGGAGGTCAGAGACTCCAACTGCATAGTAGTTGGAGATTTCAACAGCCACTCGGAGAGATGGGGATACTCTGACACAGACAGCAGAGGTGACGAAGTGGAAGATTGGGAGATAGATGCAAATCTCTCCCTAATCAATAGGCCGGAGGATAGCCCTAGCTTCTATTCAAGAACATGGCATACCACCTCGACTCCAGATTTGGCCTTCTCCACACAGGACATACACTATAAAATAGACCGCCAGGTGCTAAACCAACTGGCAGGTAGCGACCACAGGCCGATCAGGCTAACCATTGACATGGAAGTAGGCCCACAGGAAACAAAACCGCTCCCACATTGGAATTACAAACGAGCCGACTGGGACAGATTTGCAATCCTGACAGATGGGCTGTGTGAAACCATCAACACACGAAACACCAAAATGAAGCCCATGGTAGAGAGCCTAAGCAAGGCAATAATGCAAGCCGCCACTGAAACCATCCCAAGAGGAGCTAGGAAAAACTATAAGCCCTACTGGAATGATGAGTTACAGAAAGTGGAAGATGCAGTAACAAATGCTAGGAACATGGCAGAACGAGAAAAATCCATGGAGGCAAACATCGCCCTCAAAGCCGCCGCGGCGAAGTACAAACACACTCTCAAGCAAACAGCAAGAGAAAGTTGGAAAAATAAAACGGAAAGTTTAAACCTGAACAAAGAAGGGAACAAGCTATGGAAGCTAGTCAGAGCCATAAATGACGAAACCCCGTCAAATAAACAAATTACTATCAAGCAGGGCGAGAACTTGATCACAGGTAAGAAAGCCGTAAACGCCTTTGTCGATCACTATGCCAGAGCAAACCACATCGAGGTCCCTGCAGATAAGCATACAGACATTAGCGAAGAGCTAAAGGGACACGAAAACATAAATACGGCTCCTGAAGAGCACATGATGGCCAAACTAACAATGCGCGAAATGGAAGAGGCTATGAGAACACTAAAGAAAAGGAAATCTCCCGGAAAAGACGGGATAACAAACGAAATGCTGATGGGGCTGGGCCAAACAGCGAAGAAAAAACTACTATCAGTCCTGAACCAAAGCTGGAAAAGGGGTATTGTACCCCAGGCATGGAAAGATGCAATACTGGTTCCAGTACCAAAAACAGGAAAGGATAAAACAGATCCGAATGGATACAGGCCCATAAGCCTACTGAGCTGTGTCGGCAAGCTGATGGAACGGATGATAAACACCAGACTGATGTGGCATCTGGAAGAAAAACGAATACTAATTCCACAGCAAGCCGGCTTTAGACAGCACAGATCCACTGAGGACCAGGTCATCCTCATAGCCCAGGAGATAGAAGATGCCTACCAGGCACAGAAACACACAGTAGCTGTTTGGGTGGATCTGGAAAAGGCATTTGACAAAGTCTGGAAGGATGGACTTAGAGTCAAGCTAAGAAGAAGTGATGTCTGTGGGAAGATGTACAAGTGGATCAACCACTACCTCAAACAAAGAACGGCCAGAGTCCAAGTACAAGGGCAGATGAGCAAAAAGGTGACACTCGAGCAGGGAGTACCCCAAGGGGGAGTATTGTCACCCACACTCTTCCTGGTGTATATAAACGATATTACAGAGAATATACCAAGAAGAGTCCATAGCTCAATGTTTGCAGACGATCTGGCTATGTGGACCTCTGAAAAGAATCTCACCATAGCAAGAAATCGGATGCAAACGGCCCTAACATCGTTGGAAGAGTGGGCGAACTCATGGCTGGTCAAAATAAACGAGGAGAAAACCACGTGCACAATATTCTCGCTCTCATTAAAACCCCAAAGTACCAAATTAAGCCTAAATGGCAAAATCCTGCAGCCAAACGACAACCCAACCTATCTGGGAGTCACATTTGATCGGCGCATGACATGGAAAAGTCAGATTGAGAGAAACCGAATGAAAGCCAGAGAATCATGGCGATCATGAGGAAACTTGCTGGCACAAGCTGGGGAGCAGACGAAGGCATACTAAAGAAACTGTACACTGGAAGAGTGAGATCAGTTCTCGAGTATGGCATTGCGGCATGGACAACAGCAGCGAAGGCGAACTTCGATAAAGTTAACAAACTTCAAAACCAAGCCATGAGAATTATAACAGGTGGCATGAAGTCAACGCCAATTGTAGAACTTGAAAAGATTACAAAACTGCAATCCATGACCGATAGAAGAGACTGCAGAGCCCAGCTGCAGTCAGAGAAACTCCGAAGACTGACGGACCAGCCAATGCACCAGAGACTAAACAATTTGGGAAATGGGAAACTAAAGCGGAGAAACTTTGCAGAAATAGCCAAAGCAAAGATGCACGAAGATCCCATAAACGCACTAACAACACCAAAACCCATCACTACTGTACGAAAACCTACTTGGAGGCAGGATATATTTCCAGAGGTGGTAGAAAATATACCAGGTATTGCAAACAAAAACTGCCAGAGTGAAAAAGAAAGGAGAGACACTACCCTAAGCTTCATAACGAAAAGCTACCCAAGCATGGACTGGACCCATGCATACACCGACGGTTCTGTAACAAACACTACACAGAACGGAGGGGCAGGAGCATTCCTGAACCTACCAAATGGCAGAAAAATAACACTGTCATTCGCTACTGGTAAGTACACAAGCAATTTCAGAGCAGAGGCAGAGGCACTGAGGGCGGCAGTGGAAGAAATGGTAACACACAGTGAAAATGAGAGCCATATAGTCCTGCTGACAGATGCTCTCGAAGTAGTCACAGCGCTAAAAAGCCAGAAAAACACTGAGCTTAATGACTTAAGAGCAGCACACTGCAAACTGTGCCAGCAGTCCGCACCAAAAAGGGTAGTGGTACAGTGGGTTCCGTCACACTGCAACATACAAGGCAACGAGGAGGCAGACAGACTGGCAAAAGAAGGTGCAAGGCTACCACAAACAGATACCAGTATGACGTACGAAGAGTCAAAACGGCTTATCAAAGCCAGGTACATGACCAAATGGGAAACCGAACATACTGGTTACACCAAAAACGATGCCTATTACCAGTTGAACCGAAGAGAGCAGGTCGTTGTCTTCAGACTTCGCACTGGCCACAACAGACTGAGGTACCACCTATTCAACAAATTGAAGATAGGGTGTACCGACGAATGCCCGTGCGGTACTGGTAAAATGACCACTGAACATCTGCTGCAGAACTGCCCGACATACGAGGATCAGAGAGAGCAGATGTGGCCATTGCCAGTGGAACTGCAAGACAAGCTCTATGGTAGTGGCGAGAGTCTCAGGATGACCGCCGCTTTTTTAGAGAAAATAATGGTTACTGTCTGACTGTGTACGCAGAAGAAGAAGAAGAAGAAGACTCTGCATGGTCTTCTAAACCAGTATAAAGACGTTAAGTTAAGTTAAGTTAAGAGACACAACGGTTTTGAGAGAAAAGTGATGGCAGGTATGGTGCCAGACAAAAGAGGCAGGGGTAGATAGTGAAGGCATTGGCACCAAGAGACACAGGACTGTATGGGTATGACTGTTGTGCAGGCTGGAGTTTTGACAATGGAAATAGTTTCTTTCAGACAGGATGTGATGGGAGTGACGTTCTATAAAGGACATGCTATATGATGATGACCTTAACAAGTCGTTATTTCGGCAGCATGATTCTACTTAAACTGTTACAAAGTTGATACGTCGGCTTAGCATAAGTTACACATTGCCGAAGAGCAAGCAGGGTTTCGAGCGGGAAGAAGCACCACTGAGCAGATATTTAATCTGTGGATATTGAATGTGAAATGTATCAAAAACACATTTATCATGTCTTCATCGATTTCAAAAAGTCGTACGACAGAGCATGGCATGTGACGCTATGGACAACAATGAAGCATTACAAGATCAATAATAATATTGTGAAGGCAATTGAGAACCTTTATGAGAAGGCGTCAAGTGCAGTTTCTGTAGACGGAATACTAGGCGAATGATTCTGCATGTATGTTGGGGTGAGACAGGGTTGTATACTCTCTCCAACACACTTCAATGTATTCTTGGAAAGAATAATGGAGGTGACCCTCGAAGGTCATGTTGGTACAGTCAGAATAGATGACAAGACAATTACAAACCTACGATTTGCAGATGATATAGATGGTCTGCCAGGCACGGAAATGGAATTCCAGGAGCTGATTAGCAGATTGGACAGAGCGGCGCAAAGCTATGTCATGAAGATAAGTGCAAAGAAAACAATGCTGGTGATAAAAGCAAATGGTCAGGAACTAGAAGTTGTACACCGGTTCAAGTATCTGGGATCACTGATCAGTGATGAGGGCTCGCAGTCTGAAATAATTTCCAGAATAGCACAGAGAACAGCGGAGTTTACGCGTTTGAAACCCATATGGCACAAGAAGCGGCTCGTCCTCAGCATAAAAGTTAAGACTAATGCACTCATTGGTGCTCTCAATATTTTTGTATGCCTGTGAGACTTGGCCCACTGCTTGGTATATCCAGTGTAGAATATATGCAATAGAAATGAGGTGCTTTAGAATACTCCTAAATGTTACATATAAGGATTGTATCACGAACGTAGAAATACGACGGAGAGTGGAACACACAATTGGGCCTTTTGATGATCTGTTCACACCTATGAAAAGGCGAAAGATGGCTTGGTATGGGCATGTCACGAGGTCCAGCGGAATTACAAATTCGATACTACATGGTTCCGTACCAGGAAAGAGAGGGAGAGGACGTCCAAGGAAGAGATGGGCAGACAACATCACTGAGTGGTCAAACCTTCATCTCGGTGAGGCTTAACTGGTGGCAGCAGACAGAGCGGGATTGTAAGAGTGTCTTCAAGTGTGTCCCAACTACCTGATGGGTTACAGAATGAACTGAACTGAGCCACTGAAGTCATCAAAGTTGTCTTGGTACAGCCATTGAGTCATGAAAGTTGTCTTAGTACAGCCATTGAGTCATCAAAGTTATCTTGGTACAGACATTCAGTCCTCAAAGTTGTCTTGGTGCAGCCATTGAGATATTAAAGTTGTCTTGACACAGCTATTGAGTCATCAAAGTTGTCTTGGCACAGATATTGAGTTACCAAAGTTGTTTTGGCACAGCTATTGAGTCATCAAAGTTGTCATGCTGCAGACATTAAGTCATCAATAGATATTGGTAGATATTTAGTGTCAGTAACTATTTAGAATTTGTAAATATTTAGTCCAGAATAGTCTGCCAGGGTCTTTGTTTAGTATCTGTAGATATTTAGCTTCAGTAGATGTTTATATTTGTAGATATTTAGCTTCAGTAGATGTTTTGTATCTTAACTTAACTTAACTTATCGTCTTTATACTGGTTTAGAAGACCCTGCAGAGTCTGTATACAACCAGTTAAATTTACATCACCTTGCTCTAAAAGCTATGCGCATCCAGTTTATTCTTAAATGCATTAACTGTCCCTGCCTCCACTACCTCCCCTGGCAATGCATTCCAAGCAGACACCACTCTCTGACTAAAAAAATATTTCCTAATATCTAACCTGGACCTCTCTTTAGTAAGTACTTGTAGCTATGCCTTCGTGTTATTGTAGGTGGCTGTATTTTAAAAAACGTTATAGTCTAATATCTGTAGATATTTAGCTTCAGTAGATATTTAGCTTCAGTAGATATTTAGTATCAGTAGATATTTAGCTTCAGTAGATATTTTGTTTAAGTAAATAGTTTTTAGCATCATTGATATTTAGTATCAGTAGATGTTTAGCTTCAGAAGATATTTAGTATCAGTAGATGTTTAGCTTCAGTAGATATTTAGTATCAGTAGATATTTAGTATTGGTAAATATTTTTTATCATCATTGGATATTTAGTATCAGCACATATTTAGCTTCAATAGATGTTTAGTATCTGTAGATATTTAGCTTCAGTAGATATTTAGTATCTGTAAATATTTTTTAGCTTCAGTAGATATTTAGTATCAGCAAATGCTTGCCCCAACCTGGATTCGGAATGTGTGGATACTCCCCAAAACGCAGAGACGTGCATCGACCCTCCAACAAAGATGGGCGTCCTGCAGGTCTAGACCATATTCCGCCAGAGCTATTGAAGTAAGCCATGAACCCCATCAGCTCTGCTCTTCACCACCTCTTTTTACAAGTCTGGAGAACAGAAGATGTTCCCTCAGATTGGAATAGTTGTTCCCCTATACAAAGGCAAGAAAATCCATAAGGACTGCAACAAGTATAGACAAATCACACTGTTCTCAGTCCCAGGCAAGGTATTTGCACATGTGCTGCTGGCCCGAATCAAGCCCCCTCCTAATCGCAAAACATAGACAGCATCAGTCTGGTTTCATCCCGGGTAGATCAACTGTGGATGTAATTCTCGCTATCCGGCTCCTGGCTGAGCTACACTATGCATTCAACCTGCCTCTCTGCGCTGTGTATGTGGACCTAAAGGCTGCATTCGGTATCGGTTGATAGGGCTGCTCTCTGGAAAGCCCTGCAAGGCATCAGCACTCCTGCCCCACTACTGAACTTGATAAGGACACCGGTACCAGAGTCCACCTAGGTAGCCTTCTCTCTGACAGGTTCCAACAATCTTCGGAGTGTCAATCAGGGTTGCGTCCTTGCCCCTGACCTTTTCTGTCAAGCCATCGACTGGATTCTCCACCGCCTTGACTCCCACCATCTGGGCATTGACATGACCCCCCATTCTACATAACTCTGAAAGATAGCAGTCTCTCCTTCAGCTTTGGATGAGGTCTGTCTACAAGCCTCAGCAGTTGGACATGGTAGTAGTCGATCGCCTAGAGACCTCAAGCTAAAGTAACCCATAGAATTACTGCCGTATAGGTGTGAAGTGTTAGCGACCTCACATTTCAAGGTTTGGTTATGTGAGAACAAGTGCCACGCCTCTCCCTCCCCGCTTTAACGTTCCGTTATGAACCGGTACTCATTTAAGGCTGGGTTGACCCGGGAGCCCTTGCGGTCTTGAAAAAAACCTTTTCCGCCTCAGCTGGGAAATGAAGCCAGGACCACTCAGATGCGAAGTCATTTCGCTACGCGGTTCCACTATGCGCCTAGAGGTCTAGGTGAACATTATTGTTATTAAATATTTAGCTTTAGTGGATGTTTAGCATCAGTAGGTATTTAGCTTCAGTAGATATTTAGTTAGTATCAGTAGATATTTAGTATCAGTAGATATTTAACCTCAGTAGATATTTAGCTTCAGTAGATATTTAGCTTCAGTAGATATTTAGTATCAGTTAATATTTAATATCAGTGGATATTTAGCACACACGTTTTTTTCCCCTTTATGCTCCACAAAGGAATATCAAAGGACTGTGACAAACTACTATCAGGCTACAGCACAATGGAGAAACTGAAAGAGCTAAAGAAACTGGGAAAATATCAATTCAGCAAACCTTTGGCCACCATGATTAAGAGAAATGGACTGTACCAACATCCAGATCATCTATTAATCGGCTCTAGGTTATTCGAAAATAGAATGTCACCAAACCAAAAAGTGCAAGTCAAACTTCCAGGACCACTTATTACTTTCATTTACTCTGCTGGCGAACAGTGACCTTCAACCTTAACCTCACATGCTACAACCTTCCAGGTTTACACATTATCTCAGCTGAACTTTAAATAGAAATAAAAACAATTAAAAGAAAGCTAAAGATTGCTTTCTCCTATTCCTTTCTTGGTAGTAAATTGCTCATAAAAATATACTTTGTTTTGTTCTGTTGTTCTTATAAAACAGATGGTTGTTTTCCTTAAACCATAAACACATATGTTATACTGCATGCAGTTTTCAGTAGTTTAATCATCAGAGCTAAATTTATTAAATCAAAAAGCATTGCAGAGAAGGATGAAAATAATAATTTTTGGATCAGAACCATATCTCGGTTGTTGTTTTAAAATAATTAACTAGGTCTGCCAAGTCATATCTTTGTTGTTGTTGTTGATTGATTGACTAGGTCTGTCTAGCTGCTCACTATTTCACAGTCAATACCAAGTCATATTTTTGTTGTTGTTGTTGATTGACTAGATCGGCTAAGCTGCTCACTCTTTCGCAGTCAATGCCAAGTACTCCAATCTAGGTCTAACTAAAGCTTTATACAGTTTGACGATCACTTCCTTGCTCCTATGTTTAATATTTCTTGTTATCATACCTAACATTGCATTTGCCTTTTTCACTGCTACCTTAACTTGCTCACTCACCTTTCCTGTATGATCTATTATAACCCCTAGGTCCCTTTCCTTATCTATCTTTCTAATATTGTTTTCTCCCATTCTGTAATTATGTTCCATATTGGATCTACCCATGTGGATGACTGTACATTTATCTACATTAAACTCCATTTGCCAGCTTACAGACCATTCTCGAATTTTATCTAAATCCGAGACATCAATATATGTATATCAATATATAATGTCTAGTCAGGCAAAGCATACTGATCAAACTATTATTAGTCAGGTGAAACATACTGACCAAGACCTATCTCAGTTATGCAGTTCTCCTTGGAAACATGCTATTTTATGGCAATCTGGCTAACAAGGTGGGGATCGATACTGAGATCCCTATAGCAGTGAGCTTACTGAGGATCCTCACATTGCACTACATCCAGGAGGACATTGGTCCACATTCTCAAGTACAGCTCAGGATCTTAGAAGAACCACTGTAACCCACCACCACCAGCATGAACGACAATGACAACAACAACCATAGCACATCTGGTATATAGTTTTACTTAAAATGCATAAAATAAGGTAATGAATTTTTTACAAACTATTTTTGGGTATACTGTATACATATACATTTTTATTTTATACAAACACTGTATAATAAAATTTTATATCGGTCACTCACCACAGATCGCCAGCTGGTGGTTCATGGACCAGCATCAACCATTTAAGTAGCACTGTTTTGATATTTCAGTGTCAATGTATGTAATTTGATTTATATTCTAGACATCTTAGGGACCACTATTATTTGCAACGCACTCAATAATGTAAATCAATCAATCAATAAAATTTCTACAACTCCCTGCAGAGCATAGGTCCTCAACAAATACTCCCCAGGTCTTCCTGCCATGTACCATCATTTCCAGCTCCACTCACAGATCTTTTCTGTCGTTTTTAGATTTCTCTCAACTTCCCTTCTCCATTAGTGTTAAGGTATGCCATCCTTCATTTTCCCTGAGGATTCCAGAACAGAGACTGCCTTGTAATGCTATTAGCTCGTTTCTGTAATACATGATACATGTATCCAGTAATGGTGATATTCTACTCTAACTGAGAGGGTTGTTCATGGGAGTGTAATGGAATAGAGAGCACCCGAGTGGTCTGCCATGGTCTTTGTGTACGACAAAGACAAGAATAGCACCCCTGCTCCACAGAGAGCATGTTGTAAGAGAGCTGTGTAACATGGCATAACTCTGGCCATGATTAAGTGGTTTGGTTATGAGCAGCATAGATGCACCTAACAAGCTGTAGGTCTACTTTGCTCTAGTGTTTGAGTCTATTAAGATGTACTCACACATCAACTAACCACCCTCCAAGAAACTAGTTGCATACAGACTCTGCAGTCATCTAAACCAGTATAAAGACATTATATTAAGTTTTTTATTTTTTTGCGTTCGCCTTATTTCTCAATTCCCCAACGTGGTGTGCGTTGCGCTATGTTTTTATTTTGCGCCTGTCAGCCCAGTGCATTCGACTTCGGCATGCATTTTATGTAAGGGTCAGCTTCCTCCTGCATTTCCTAAGGGTTTGCTTCCCCAGAGTAACAGCCGCTGCTGTGACGGGGAACAAACCCAGTACCTTCAGAATGTGTGCCTTGTCACTTAACCACTTCCCACACTATTCCCTTATATTAAGTTAAGTACTGGTACAGGGAAACGGAAAAATAAGCCAACAGTACCTTTCAAGCATGATGTAGAAGGTGACTAAAAAGGGTTGTGTATGAGGATAGCAAAAATATAAAAATACAACAACAAAAAAACAAGAGGAACATATAGAAATTAAAAAAATTACGTTCAATACAGCAAAAAAAATCTTTAACTTAAATTTAAAGTCAATTCTATTGTATGGCTCTGAAACATGAAGAACAATTTTTTTAAATAATGAAAAAGGTACAGAACGTCATTAATGGGTACCTGCATTGAACAGAGTGATTGAAATGGTATGATAAGTTCACTAATGTGGAACTGTGGGAAAATCAGACATATCTGCAAAGTCTTCTAAACCAGTATTAAGATGTTAAGTTATATCAATGGAATCTGACATCAGGAGAAGGCGCTGGTGTTGGAACACATTAAAGAAAACAGCAAAAAGTTGCAGAGAGCCATGTCTGCTGAACCAGTCCAATGCAGTGTGTCAGCAAAAAATCATGGATGATGTGTGGGCCAGAGCATTGTTGTAATGGATCTACTCCGGCCTACGCAAACCACCTCATTCAGGATTTATTGCTGAAACACATCATTGGACAGATTTGGCACTCCCATTACTTCCCAGACATGGCCATCTGTGACTTTTGGCTTTTTCCAAGACTCAAGATGCCACTCAAAGGAATCAGATTTCATAACAAGACAAATGCAATGAAGTGTCCGATGGAGATCCCAAAAATTATTTCAGAAATGTTTCTAGCAATGAGAGGGAGCACCAGTGAGAGAAGTGTGTCAACTCTGAAGAGACCTATTCTTCTTTTTGCTTGTGTCTTGTTTGTGCCTTTCTGAAGGGGATTAGGTTTTGAACTATAAGTTAGTTTTTTTTAGTCAGGCCTCTGCCGAAGACGGATGTGTCGGCCCGAAAGGTGCAAACATCGCAGTCAAGCTGTAAACTAGCGACACAATACATTCTGTTCTCTGGACTACATCCTGCTACTTACAAAGCCATTTTCAGGGCTTGGTAGCGGGAGATTGAGAACAAACGCAGAAAAGAAGAAGTCAGGCTAGAGGTTGAATACCTTTTGATCTGCCCTCATACTATTGTATGTGACAAACACATGAATGAAACCACAATCACACTGAGAGCATGTGAAATGAGGTGACTATGTGGTCTTATTCTTTAGTGTTTGTCCTGAAAAGGATGTTATATTGTGTGGTAGTTCACTCGAGACTGTGATCTTTGAGTCTTTTAGCCTGACACGTCTGGTTTATTTGGGTACTGGGTTTGTCTTCTGACTGCGATCCCTATTTTTTTTTAGCTAGACTACATGAGTGCAGCCTTTTTCCAGGAGCGTAATTTGGAGGTGGAATATGGTAGTGCTCAGCTCTGCTTCACTGACCATGATTCATGCAGCTAGCTACGAATCACTGGTTGATGTCAGCTCATTCACTGTCCCGTTTCGTCAGTCCCACAGTGTGGTCTAACTCCATAAGGATTGAAGATTCTCCAACTCATGACATTGCACACCCAATAATTCACACAGCCCAAATGCTTGCTGAGTGCAAATTAGTCCTGTATGTTTAAAAAAAAAGTTATAGAAACAAAACCCCAAATATGGTCTAAAGTACAAGACAAGAGCATGTGTGTGTTATTGTATCCATAGCAACCACAACATACCTCAAATACCATACAGGGAATATAAATACTGAATAACTAATTTTCCTGAAATTCAGAGACAAGAAGAACTGGTGTCCCCATGTTGTAAATAGTACTACTAAATAGATGCCTTCTTAACAACTGCTTATGGGCTGTTGTATGAAGTGGTCTTAACCCAACCAGACCGCTGTCCCCATTTTTCGGTAATTTCCTTAACTGCCGCTAAACCGCTGGACCTAATTTTCGGTAATTTGGATAGTACGTCATAAAATGCTTCAGAATCTAAAAATAACCAACCAATTGTGGTCAATCCTCGTGATTAGTCATTGCAAATGGCTGCCCCCATGTTTGAATTAATTTTGTGGGGTTTAACGTGAACAAATTCGGAAAATTGACAATGAAACAAACGGCTGATGAACCAAGCACTTCAACAGAAAAGCAAAGTAAGTCTAGGCTTATGACAGTCCAACTGGTTATCAATAATTTGGTTGATTCAGACTCTGTTCAAGTGAAACAGACAGTGAGAGCTCGAGTGATGAGATGAAGGCTTTTCTTGTACTGAGGATCTATATGGAATACTCATGTATTAAGCCAAGCTATCTGGATTATTGGATAAATGAGGGCTCTTTGTTGTGTTTACTCCCGGATTTCGAAATGTTTTATGACTCGAGACAGATTCTTTGCCTTTTGCTGGGTGGATTGGCACACAAAGGTGGAATATTGACGCTTGATGAAAGGTAAACCTATTTTCTACAATGTCTCCAAGTTACATCTTATTCTAACCACTTGTTTGCATGTTACTAACATTTTTCTATATCATGTTGGTTTTTTCTCTTTAATGCTCTAGAACTCAGGAATGGGGGACAGTTGGGTTCAGGGCCTTAGGTCTGGTAGGGTTAACTACTTGCACCATTCTGTGTATCTGACAAAGGGCCAGCATGTCATCTCTGTTCCCAGGCATGTCTTCCACTCAACTTGACTGCACCTAACTTCTCTCCTTGTAAGTTGATTAGCTCAGCCATTTCTAGAAGACAGGAACAAATAATTAGGAACGGTTACACAAGAGAATGACCACTGACAAAACAAAATCAGACCTCTAGAAAAGAAAGAATTGAAAACGTCATTTTACAATATCTCGGCTCCATTATAATAAGTGATGTGCTACAGTGCTGAGACACGGACACTAACAAAATCACTGGAGGAAAAACTGAGTGACCCAGGCCTCTCTTAAGAGATGTTTGGTCGGAATCACTCTCCGGAACCAACATATGCAAAATCTCCACAATTCTGACATATGATGATTGTCCCATGTGAATGATACAGCAATCAATGTAGACAAGGCAAAACATAGATGGGCAGTCACATGTTGCGACGAAATTATGGAGCATGGCGACAGCAATCTGGTACCCCTGAGGTAAAAAGAGACTTTGAGGAAGACCTCCAATGCATTGGTGAGACTCCCCTGCTGTATGCAAAAACATCCAAGACGTCTCTGGAGGTGTGCTTACCCCCCACTGGACTTCCGTGGTCCAAGACAGGGTCCGCTGGAGACGAAGCTGGGACCCGCAGCTATGCTGAGGAACAGGTCATCAAGATCAAGATTATAATAAGTAAAAATGGAGACTGCCCAAAAGAAATGAGGAAAAGAATAACCTCGACAATGAACGTATCAAAGAACACGAACAAAAACTTTGGAAGACATGCAATGTTCTGATAAACAAACACTAAAGCAGAAAATTTAATCTTTTGAGCCAAAATGCAACAGGAGAGTTTTCAAGAATATCATTGACAGTAAAAAAAAGAAAAACAGATGTCCCAAATAAACTGGGAATAGAACAAAATTGGCTGGTAATGGTATAACGTTTAGGAAACAAACTACAATACTTTTGTCACATAAAACACCAGAATAGTCTGGAAACAAATTATACTGAAGAGTATGGTATCTGGAAGATGACCAAAGAGAAGATGGACACATTAAAGATGTTCTGAAAATGACAGTGACGGAGGTGGAAGAATTGGTCAAAGATTGAGAGTCTTGGGAGGCTGTGATAAGAGGTGCATGATAATGACTACTCTTACTCAACTGTAAAATTAAAAGCTAAGGTTGTCTCAGAGCCAATACTGCTATTGGAGATGAAGTGTTAGAGACTACTTTCTACCAGGTCACGTTTTTCTGTGGTGGGGTCACCAGTTTTCTTTACATTTTCAAAACGCAGCAAAATTCCCATGTTTTGTGCAGCACATTTTCCATCTAGTTGTTACAGTTGAAGTGTCACATTATAATATCACATTATGTGGTCGTGTCATATATGAAATGAAAGAGAATGCATGTGCAATAGGAAAATATAATTAATAAATAAAGCTCCATGTCTAAAATAGTAAAGAAATAAGAAACACGCAGCAACATTAAAAAATAACTGCGCCAAAAAAAACAATGAACATATCAGTTACCCAATATAGACTGCTAATCCATATGTTTTGTCATTTGGGACACACTTGATTTGAAACTATATCTATTTACGAAATTATCTAACGTAGATCTAAAATGATATTGGCCTAGCACATGACAATTTTGAGAATTATTGTTACCTAACTCGGAAACGGCCACTTAATCACTTTAAATGGGTAATATTAAATATTTTTCACAAATTTAAGGTTTCACAGGAAGACTAAATCTACTTTCATTTCTGAGTCCTAAGAAACGTTTATCATGCAGAAAATGAAACAAAATGTATGTCTCTGACTACAAGAATTCAATGTTTATTTTATTCGACAATGCCCACCTTTTGTAAAGAATTGACTTCTCTACCAGCATAATTCAGATTGACTAGAAAAATCAACACAAGAGCTAAATGAAATGTAAATTTTCATTTAAAGAAATAGTTTTAAAGAAACTAAGCACTTTTTGTGCAGAAAAAAAGATTAGATTGGTGCACACAGATTCGCTATCGATAATAGAATTTAATGACTTAAACAGGTAGCAAATAATTTTTCAACAAAAACTTATTCATTTTACTATTTTCATATAAAACAAAACTAAAGAATCAACCTACATTTCTGAAGTATCCTAAAAGTATTTCACACAAAAAAATATATAATCTTAAAATCACTGGCCCCTGACAGGGGCCTCCCGTCCTGAAAGAGTTAACATTATTTACTCCGTTGTCTTCTCTACAGGTAATTACCAGGTACCAATTTACTGGTAGGAAGACTGGAGCAAGTTGAGAACAGGGATTGAACCTCGTTCCCCTCTACTAATGACAGGGCGTTGCTACGGTAATCCTGCTCAATCCGAGAGGAATCGCAGATTTCAGACACTTGGTCCGTGTGCCTGGCTGATTAACTAATGGTGCGAGGCTACCATCTGAGGGATTACGGCCGAACGCCTCTAAGCCGGAATCCCGCCCTGAATTTCAGCAACACTGCGACGGGATGCAACGATATGGTTGCGACCTGGGGTTAGCGTCTCAGCCCGACCCGGTCGAGCCGCAGAAAGAGACCTCTGCCGTTCCGCCGATCAAAGCCGGCGGGGAGCTGCTTGATATTCACCCCATACGGCGTTGAGGTGTGAAACCACTAGTAGAAGACTTAGTTCTCGGTCGGGGTGTTGTAAGCAGTAGAGCAGCCACCTCACTGCGAACTGTTGAGACTCAACCCTTGATCATGAGAAATGTCCGCACACCAGGTGAACAACATCTTCGTGCCATGACCAGGCGTGTCACCTGGTTAAATGCACTCCTGCCTCGCTCTTTACCTCTGCCTGCTATCAGTCATCCCAATGGACTCAGAAGAGATGCAGGCCAGCGGACATTGCACCTCTGCCCTATTGTGACAACCTCCCAGGTGGCGGAGAATGCTAAGCGCACCATCACTGCAGAGAAGCCGAGAAAATAAAGGAAGCAAAGAGATACCTCACTCACATGCATATGCTACGTTTCTGGCAGGACGTGACGATCCTGGGACACAGACACACTGGACTGCCTCTCTTCCAGGATAGTACAAACTAGTACATAGTCCATCATATCATATCATCACCACACCCTATAGACACGAGTGGTGAAGACTCGATAGTCCTGCAAGACAACTTCCCTAAGAGAGAC
The DNA here is from genome assembly GCA_036924085.1 of Ariolimax columbianus. Taxonomy (NCBI): domain Eukaryota; kingdom Metazoa; phylum Mollusca; class Gastropoda; order Stylommatophora; family Arionidae; genus Ariolimax; species Ariolimax columbianus. Next base: position 49,585,115 of record JAVGWX010000018.1, read on the forward strand.
AACTCTGACCACAAACAACTGCTTTCTTGCAGATAGGCTGGGGACAGCCAAAGGCTAAGGAGGGCATCCCTACAGAAACGCCTGTTTAAATTGGATGCACTGGGCCACAGGCTTAACGAAACAGTGCAACGTATATCGCTGTATGATGACGGTACAACCTAACAGAAAAAGGTGTGGCGCTCATCCTGTGGAGTCCTGCCAGGCAGCGAGAGTGCCGGGCCTCACGCCTCGAAGGGGCCCACCCAATGCTACTGGTGGTCACCCACCCATGTGCTGTGAAGTCAAGGCACAAGGTGATGGGGCAAAAACTAGTGACCAAAAACATAAGACCCTCAGAATACTAAAGTGGAATGCGGAGGGAGTCATTAACAAAAAGCTTTCCCTAACACATCACCTGCATGAAGGTAAGATTGACGTGGCATGTATCCAAGAAACGCACCTCAACAACAACCACAAATTCTCAATCAGAGGATACCAGACCTTCTGTCTTGAAAGAGAAGGTCACAAAGGAGGGGTTCTGATACTGACACTTAACTGCATACCGAGTAGCGCGGTAGCTGTCAATCCCACCGGACAAGCAGAAATTGTAGGAGTCGACATAATGACACAAGAAACGAAGATCCGCATCTTCAACCTGTATGGCCCACCAAACAGAGACCTGTCGCTCTCGAGTATGGAAATCAAGGACTCCAGCTGCCTGGTAGTTGGAGACTTCAATAGCCACTTGGAGAGATGGGGATATTCGGACACAGACAACAGAGGTGATGAAATGGAAGACTGGGAGATAGACACAAATCTCTATCTTATCAATAGGCCGGAGGACAGCCGTAGCTTCTATTCTAGAACATGGCATACTACCTCTACTCCAGACTTGGCCTTTTCCACGGTGGATATTCACCCCAAAATAGACCACCAGGTGCTCAACCAATTGGCAGGTAGCGACCACAGGCCAATTAGGCTAGAAGTTCATATGGAAGTAGGCCCACAGGAAATAAAACCGCTCCCACGTTGGAATTATAAATGAGCCGACTGGGACAGATTTACAATCCTGACAGATGGGGCTGTGTGAAACCATCAACACACAGAATAACAATTTGAAACCCATGGTGGAAAGCCTAAGCAAAGCAATAATGCAAGCAGCCACCGAAACCATCCCAAGAGGGGCAAGGAAAAACTACAAGCCATATTGGAATGATGAACTGCAGAAAGCGGAAGACGAAGTCTCAAATGCTAGGAACATGGCAGAGAGAGAACAATCTATGGAGGCAAATATCGCCCTCAAAGCCATCACAGCAAAATACAAAAGAACACTAAACCAAATAACAAGAGACAGCTGGAAAAACAAAACAGAAAGCCTCAATTTAGATAAAGAAGGGAACAAACTATGGAAGTTAGTCAGAGCCATGAATGACGAAACCCCATAAAATAAACAAATTACCATCAAGCAGGGCGACAACATGCTCACTGGAAAACAAGTAGCAAACGCCTTTATAGAACATCATGCCAGAGCAAACCACATTGATGTCCCTACAGATAGGCATACAGACATTAATGAAGAACAAAAGAGCCACGACAACATCAATATGGCACCAGAGGAGCACATGATGGCAAAACTAACAATGAATGAAATGGAAGAGACCTTGAGAACTTAAAAGAAAATCGCCCGGAAAAGATGGGGTAACAAATGAAATGCTGATGGGGTTGGGCCAAACAGCAAAGAGGAAGTAACTATCAGTCCTGAACCAAAGCTGGAAAAGGGGAATTGTACCGCAGGCATGGAAAGACGCTGTACTTTTACCAGTACCAAAGAAAGAAAAAGATAGAACAGATCCAAATGGATACAGGCCTATCAGCCTACTGAGCTGTGTAGGTAAACTGATGGAGCGTATGATAAACACCAGACTGATGTGGCATCTGGAAGAAAAACACATACTAATTCCACAGCAAGCAGGCTTTACACAGCACAGATCCACTGAGGACCAGATCACTCTCATAGCCCAGGAAATAGAGGATGCTTACCAGGAGAAAAAACACACAGTAGCGTTTGGGTGGATTTAGAGAAGTCATTTGACAAGGTGTGGAAAGAGGCACTTAAAGTCAAGCTACGAAGAAGTGAAGTTTGTGGGAAAATGTACAGAAGGATCAGCCACTACCTCGAAAACAGAACAGCCAGAGTTCAAGTACAAGGGCAGATGAGCAAAAAGGTGACACTTGAGCAGGGAGTACCCCAAGGGGGAGTACTGTCACCCACACTTTTCCTGGTGTACATAAACAACATCACAGAGAATATACCGAGAAGAGTCCACAGCTCCATGTTTGCAGACGATCTGGCTATGTGGACCTCTGAATAAAATCTAACCATAGCAAGCAATTGAATGCAGCAGGCCCTAACATCGTTGGAGGAGTGGGCGAACTCATGGCTGGTCAAAATAAATGAGGAAAAAACAACATGTACAATATTCTCGCTTTCAAACAAACCCCAGAACACCAAAATAAGTCTTAACGGCAAATATCTGTGGCCAAATGACAACCCAAACTACCTGGGAGTCACATTTGATCGGCGCATGACATGGAAAAGTCAGATCGAGAGAAACCGAATGAGAGCCAGACAAAGAATGGCAATCATGAGGAAACTTGCTGGGACAAGCTGGGGAGCAGACGAAAGTATACTAAAGAAACTGTACACTGGAAGAGTGAGACCAGTTCTCGAGTATGGCATTGTGGCATGGACAGCAGCAGCAAAGGCGAACTTTGACAAAATTAGCAAACTCCAAAACCAAGCCATGAGAGTTATAACAGGAAGCATGAAGTCAACGCCAATTGTAGAACTTGAGAAGATTACAAATCTGCAATCCATGATCGACAGAAGAGACTGCAGAGCCCAGCAGCAAGCAGATAAACTCAGAAGACTGACAGACCATCCAATGCATCAGAGACTAAATAGATTTGGAAATGGGAAACTAAAGCGGAGAAACTTTGCAAAAATAGCCAAAGCAAAGATGAGCAAAGACCCTATGAACACATTAACAACACCAATGCCCATCCCTACTGTAGACAAACCTTCCTGGAGGCAGCATATATTTCCGGACGTGGTAGAAAATATACCAGGTATTGGAAACAAGAACAGCCAGACTGAAAAAGAAAGAAGAGACATAACCTTGAGGTACATAACGAAAAACTACCCAAGTATGGACTGGACCCATGCATACACCGACGGTTCTGTAACAAACACAACACAGAACGGAGGGACAGGGGTATTCCTGAGCCTACCAAATGGTAGAAAAATAACACTGTCAGTGGCAACTGGAAAATACTCAAGCAATTTCAGAGCGGAGGCAGAGGCACTGAGGGCTGCAGTAGAAGAAATGGTGACAGGCAAAATAAATGAAAGCCATATAGTCCTGTTTACAGATGCCCTGGCCGTAGTAAAAGCACTAGAAAGCCAGAAAAATACTGAACTTAATGATTTAAGAGCAGTACTCTATCAACTATGCCAGAAGTCAGCACCAAAAAGAGTAGTGGTACAGTGGGTTCCATCCCACTGTAACATCCAAGGCAACGAGGAGGCAGACAGACTGGTAAAAGAAGGTGCAAGACTACCACAACCAGATCCTAGTGTGACCTACGAAGAGTCCAAAGGGCTTATTAGCACCAGATACATAACCAAATGGGAAACAGAACATACTGGCTACACAAAAAAACGATGCCTATTACCAGTTGAACAGAAGAGATGGGTCGTGGTCTTCAGACTCTGCACAGGACACAATAGACTCAGGTACCACCTATTCAATAAACTGAAGATAGGTGGCACTGACGAATGCATGTGTGGTACCGGGAAAATGACCACTGAACATTTGCTGCAAAACTGCCCGACATACGAGGATCAGAGAAAGCACATGTGGCCATCACCAGTGGCAACACTAGACAAGCTCTATGGCAGTGTCGACAGCCTCAGGATGACCGCTGCTTTTTTCGAAAAAATACAGGTTGACGTCTGACAGCGTACGAAGAAGAAGAAGAAGCTCGTTCCTTTGTCGTGAGAGAAAATCACTCTAACCTCCCTGCCACTCCAGTATACAATAATAGTAAAGGCCGCTGCTGTTGCTGGAAGCCACTCATGCTCTTGATGATGTTTCTTTAGTAGCGGGTTGCAGTGGCTTTTCTTACATTCCAAGGTGTACTTGAGAAGGTGGTCCTCCTGGTTATGGTGCAATGCAAGGTTCAACAGTAAGTTCACCACTATGGGGACTACAGTGTTGATCCCCATCTCGTTGACTAGACTGTTGCGACAGAGCCTGTTTCCAGAAGCATTAACATGAGGTGGGGGTCTTCTTAGTTCTTAGTCAACATGTACGTCTACAGTGGCAAATGCCCCTGTGCAGGTCCCAGCTCTGATATGAGCTGGATGTAGCTGGGAGAAGGGTTTCCTGCTTAGCGGGCTAGGCTCGAGCAACTTAATACTCTTCTGCGTTGAGACAAGCGCTTACAGAAGGTGGTTAACCGATGTGTGAGCACATCTTAATAGACTCAAACAATAGAGCAAAGCAGACCTGCAGTCTGTTAGGCGCCGTCCTTGCTGCTCTAAACAAACCACCTAACCATGGCCGGTGTTATGCCGTGTCACACAGTTAGTCGCCTCTTACAACATGCTTTCTGAGAGGCAGTGGTACTATTCTTGTCCTTGTCATACACACAGACCCCAGCAGACCACTCGGGTCTAGGTGGGGTCTGGATCAGCATATTTCCTCTCACCCTGATTACTCTTTGCTCCCAATAAATTCAATTGCACACATTTGCTGCATCAGACAGCAAGACTTTACATGCCAACAATTTTGGAACACCCCAAAAATTACCACATATATACATTTTTCTTCTTTGTTGTCCTCTTTCTCATATGATGGAGTACAGATTCAACATTGAATTTAGTTTTCACATATTCCTTTCCTTATCATACTTCCTCTGGAAGAGGAGACTAATGTCCAGTCAGGCAAAACATACTGATCGGACATGTTAGGGTCAGACAAAATATAATGGCTAAGACCCCCACCTCGACCGCCTCGCAATTGTCCCAGGAAACAGCTGTTTTCATGGCAGCCTGACTAACGAGGGGGGTGATTGACATTATCCCTGTAGTAGTGAGTGACACGCAGATAAAGCTAAAAATAGCACAACTGCCTGGAAGACCCCGGTCCACCTTCATCAACATGATCGAGATGTGAAGAAGGCTACTGCAACCAGCCACTTAATGCCCTTTTCAGGGCACTAAAAAATCCTACTCATTGTGGACATTCAACAACAACAACCACTTTCCTTAATTGGAACTGCCACTGTGCTCACTGTTTGTCTACCTGCGACACAATCATTCAAGGCCTGTATGGTCTATATTTGAGAGTAGGAAGGCTAGGAAGTAATTGAGCCTATAAATATGCCTGGATCAAACTTGGACTATATTCCATAGTTGCAAGTATTGAATGATGAAAGACTACCCTAGTTGTGACACATTTTTTGGGGTGTCTCACTGTTCTAGTACGTTAACTCATCTCTCTTTTGTGGCAAGGCGCTTCGATCATCTGGAGGTCTGGCATTTGAATTCCAGGCCACCCATTACTTCACTTTCTTATCTGTTGTTCATTACATATGTTACCCGATTGCAGATAAATACATATCCCTGTGATGAATCAGCAAAACACAGAATGCAAGTCTGCAATAAAATGTTGGTCAGGAGCAGGATGTAGCAGGGAATGAGTTGACAGCAGCTAGTGACTCATAGTTGCCTGTGTCCAGCAGAGTCAGGGAATCATAGCTGACCAAGACCCTATTCTTCTTCTTCTTCTTAGTTCTCAATCTCCCACTACCAAACCCTGAAAGGGTAAGTAGCAGAATGTAGTCCAGAGAACAGAATGCGTTGTGTCGTAGTTTACAGCTTGACTGCGATATTTGCACCTTTCGGTCCAACACTCCGACTTCAGCAAGCATTTTTTTAGTACCAGGTTAGCATTCCCTCTTCGATCCCTTCTCCTTAGCCAGTCTGCCCTGCTGCAGCCTGTTATCCAGGATCACCGCTTGGAGGTGTAGAAGGGTCTTGGCAGCTATGGTTCGCTGGCCTGACGCTAGCAGTCAGCTATGGGTCGCTGACCACTGCAGCTCATGTGCTGCTCAGCATCTTGATCCCAGACCCTATTCAATATCCAGGTGGCAGCCCTGGAAACAGGCTGACTAAGTGACTTGGGATGGCAGAGAGAAGGCAAACTGGGTCACACAAATAACACGTTGAAGCTGGGTGCGTTGGGCCAAAATGGACGGATATCACAGTTTTGCTATAAACTATGACACAATGTCTCATTCAGGATAAATGCTGGAAATGAAGAGTAACGAGTCAAGCAATGAGAGGCAGTCATCATGTCAGATGCACAAGCTGTATGTCAGAAGAGAAGGCGGGATCAAGATGCTGAGCAGCGGTCAGCGACCCGTAGCTGACTGCTAGCATCAGGGCCAGCGAACCAGAGCTGCCAAGACCCTTCTACACCTCCACACGGTGATCCTGGATAACAGGCTGCAACAAGGCAGACTGGCTAAGGAGAAGGGATCGAAGAGGGAATGCTAACACGGTACTCAAAAAATGCTTGCTGAAGTCGGATGTGTTGAACCGAAAGGTGCAAATATCGCAGTCAAGCTGTAAACAACGACACAACACATTCCATTCTCTGGACTACATTCTGCTACTTAAGCTCTTTCAGGGTGTGGTAGCGGGAGTTTGAGAACGAACGAAGCTAAGCCAAGCCAAGAAGAGATGACTTAGGTACGAGTGGATAGCAGCTGTTGAGGACTCAAACCTCCAGAGCACATTAGTCATGCATAGGAGTGGCATTTTGAAATCAATCAATGACCGCCTGTTTGATGAGGACACCGCAATGTATCAGCAATCCACAGACTGCAGAGTTTTGAAATCAAACAATGTTCAAGCGGAGTGTGTTGCATGAGAGGTCTTAGCAGGACAGTGTGCAGCCAGTGAGCTACAGGGACCATCAGCGTCCAGACCCAGCACCATTTGCTAAGAGAGACTGAGCACCTATGGGTATGTCCAGATTGCAGTGACGTTTATTCTTAGAAACAAACAGAACACAGCCATCTGAGATGATGGAGCATGAGTGTGTAAAACTAGCAAGCTACAGGAACCATAAGTATCCATTTCATTTTCTGAAACAGAGAGAGAGAGAAGCTGAGCACCTGTGGGTCTGCCTTAAAGACAGTGATGTCGATTCTGCATAACATAACAGATGACCTCCTCCACATACATTTGGCTTCTGACCTGTGTGCATAGCAATGAGTTGGAGAGTCTTCTACACTAGAGAGGTTGGTTTATGCTTTCTTTAAAGAAAAATGGTCAGACTTTACCTTTATTCTCCTTGACAAGGTTGCCTCCCATGCGCGTAAGGCTGTCAATCTTCTCCTCCAGTCTCCGACACAGTTCCTGTGTGTCTGGTAAGAGACCTGGTACTTTGCTGGTGCCTGTTTTGAGATGATGTCCTTAATTTGATTTTAAAAGGGGTTTTATATGAAACATTCGGGGAACTGAGACTGCATTCTGGTCAGGCACAACATACTGACCAGGAAGTCACATCAGGGAGAGATGTATTATACTGATCAAGACCACATCTCTCTTCCATGTAATGTTCCCAGGCTGTTTTCAAAGCAGTCTGGCTAATGAGATGTGGATTGACGTGATCCCCGTAATCGTAAGCGTCACGCAGATGGAACCAAGCATAACACAACAGCCTGGAGAACCCTAGCCCAAATTCACTAGTACAATCGGGATGTGAGAAAAGCTACTGCAACACGTCCCTTAACACAATTTTTAAGATCTACAAAATATTAAAAGATACTCATCGTCGGCTTTAAACAAGAACAAGACAATTCTATTGGCGGCATCAGTCAACTCACTGAGAGGGATCAAAGAACCATTTTCCAGCATCAGTCAACTCACTGAGAGGGATCAAAGAACCATTTTCCAGCATCAATCAACTCACTGAGAGGGATCAAAGAACCATTTTCCAGCATCAATCAACTCACTGATAGAACCATTTTCTAGCATCAATCAACTCACTGATAGAACCATTTTCTAGCATCAATCAACTCACTGAAAGAACTATTTTCTAGCATCAATCAACTCACTGAGAGAACCATTTTCTAGCATCAATCAACTCACTGATAAAACCATTTTCTAGCATCAATCAACTCACTGATAAAACCATTTTCTAGCATCAATCAACTCACTGTGAGAATCATTTTCTAGCATCAGTCAACTCAGAGAACCCAGCATCAATCAACTCACTGATAGAACCATTTTCTAGCATCAGTCAACTCAGAGAACCCAGCATCAATCAACTCACTGATAGAACCATTTTCTAGCATCAATCAACTCACTGATAGAACCATTTTCTAGCATCAATCAACTCACTGAAAGAACTATTTTCCAGCATCAATCAACTCACTGATAGAACCATTTTCTAGCATCAATCAACTCACTGATAGAACCATTTTCTAGCATCAATCAACTCACTGAAAGAACTATTTTCTAGCATCAATCAACTCACTGAAAGAACTATTTTCCAGCAATAAACCTAAGAAACACCACTCAACAATCACATGAACAGCACCCAACCATAACACACTCTAGAGTCCCAGCTACATACATTCCCATACAAAACCAGTGATCACCATCTCTTTAGTGCCAGGTGCTCAAAAATGCTTTTCCCTCTGTGGCCGAAGACGGATGTTTCAGAGAGAAAGATGCAAATATTGCAGTCAAGCTGTATACTAGCTACACAGCGCATTCCGTTCTCTAGACTACATCCTGCTACTTGCAAAGCCCTGTTCAGAGCTTAGTAGCGAGAGATTAAGAATGAATGCAGAAGAAGAGGTTTCTTCCTCAGAGGCAGGGTAAATGTTAAACTCTGTATGATACTAAACAACAACTAGCAAACACATGCAAATATCATTGGGCCAAAGGGCGAGAGTCTGAGTTCTGCTGGATGCATAAGAACAACAATGTGATAATGTCAAGATTCCAGGGTCATGGATTCTACAGGGATCTTGACAGAATCACAGGGCATCATGATCCCATACCAAGAGAGGAAGTAACTAACTATAAGGGAGATAAGTCAGATGTATGCCACAATAAAAATTGGCCACAGTATTCAGGATACCTTGTTGGGTTGAGTGAGTCTAATACAACAACACAGAAGACAGATTTGAGCTTTCTTTTACTTCATTACATGCCTTTCAGACATCAACTTGAATATATCTGAATCACGGGAAACGAGAGAGCTGATGCTCTGGCAAAAGATGGCAGCAAAAAGGCACACTTTAATCATTTAGTACCATACATAGAAATTAAGAACATCATCAGAAATCAGTATATACACCAATGGAGAGAAGACAGAAACATAAGCAGTACACCAGACCCAATTCACCAACTCAAAAGAAATCAACAAACTACCTTATTTCGCCTAAGAACTGGGCACTGCAGACTACTAGAACATCTATACCGACTGAAGATCTCATACACCGATGAGTGCCCATGTGGAACAGGATGCCAGAACCCTGAGCATATTCTACAAGAATGCCCAATCTATAGGAAAATGAGATAACAGACCTGGCCAGAGGGTGCGGAGCTGAGACAAAAGCTGTGGGGCAGCCGTTCTGACCTGGTGAAGACTACAGACTTCATCATGGCGACTGGCCTGCAGATATAGCATGACCAAAAGATCCTGAACGCAAAGAAGAAGAAGAATATTTCTGAAGAAAGCAGTGGTTAGCCTCTAGATGTTTGTGTTTCCATAAAACTCGACAAGGAATGATAATGCAGATATATCTAAGAAACAAACTATATATGTTTTTCTCTGTTTCATTTGACTCTGTCCTACAGTCACACTCTTGCACAACTTTCACACGCGACATCCCGGTGAGACCCTTCCATTGCACTTTGGTTTGGCTGGCTTGTGAGAGCGCACAAACCTAGCATAGGTACACACAGATGCACACATACATCCAACAACTGGTTTATGCGTCTTAATATCGCCAAAATTGACTGCTTGACTAGGGTGGAATAGGTGCGCCTCTGCCAGTAGAAACTAGTGAGGCAAACATGTCAAATAAAAAAAATTTAAAAAAAAAAAGATATAATCTCTGTATGTTGGGTACATCTGCTGTAGATGTTCAGGAGATATCTTTGTCTCGTCTGTCCTGTAACGTCGGTGAATTACAGCATGAACCCTGAGTTCCAGTTTCAATTAATGTCATGCCTGTATACTTTCGAATATCATCTGTCCAGTACATCTTAGGGTGACCTTTCATTCTTTTGTCAGGAACTGCACCTTGGAGTATCACATTGATTATCACTGTGATAATGTATCACATGACCATACCTGCAGAACTTTCGTGATTTGATAATTGAAAGGAGGTCTAGTTACGGTTCAATAGTCTGTTATACAGTTTTGCACACAGTGACATGATCTTGATATATTCCAAGGATCTTTCTGAAGCAGCTAATCTCCATGGTCTGCATTTTCTGCTCCAAGGGAGCATTTAGTGTCCATGTTTCACAAGCATGTAGGTACATAGAGAGAATCAATGTCCACATTAAATTGATTTTAATAATAAGAGATATGTTGTTATCTCTTTAAATCGGCTTCAGTGAGGTTAGAATTGTCATAGCCTGAACAGTCATCGTTCGTAATTCAGCTCTGGTACCCACATCGCCAATGACAGATTCCAAATATTTGAAATGAGTAACTGTTTCAAACCCTTGATCATTTATAAAGATACTGTCACTGAACCCCCACCCCTCACCACTTTTCGATCACGAGAACACTTTTTTTTAAACAATTGAAAGAAATGCTAGAACTCTTCTTTAGTGGAGTATCAATAAATAACCCCATGTAAGTGGATAATACAGTTCTGCTTGCTGAAAGGGAACAGGAATTGCAAGTGAATAAAGTGAACAACATATGTCAATAATATGGATTGAACAGTAACACTGAGAAAACAAAACTCAACAAAAATCAACTCTATAGATAAGAATAAATGATAAATCACATATTTCTCCTACCACGGAGGATGTAACATTTGAAAAAGAAATCAGGATAAGAACAGAAATGGTCAGAGATGTTTTCAACAAAATCAAAATGAGAAATACAAACAAATATCTTGCATATTAAAAACGAAAGGCAGCAAGTGCTTTGTGATTTGTTCTTAATGCATGGCTAAAAGCATAGACAATGAAAAACAGTTTGAGAAATAATGCGTTTGAAATGTGGATATATAGAAGAATGAGGTATATTTCATTGGGAAAAACCATTACAAAAAAGGAAGTCTTGGAGAATTAAGATATGAAAGAAGCATTAATGAAAAGGAGAATTAATGATCAAAAGAAAAGTCAGCCAAAACATTTTGATTGTATAAAAAGACAACACCTTTCTGAAGATCATACTGGAAAAAAATGGAGAGAGCAAACATGCAAAAGGAAGACAATGCTAAAAGGGACAATATAACATGGATAGGAAAATGTCTGGCAGATTTCACCATCAAGGCAAGAGATAGAAGACACTGAAGATCCATTGCAACTATTCTCTGATGTGGGGGTTGGTAACCAATCTGATCAAATCAAGTATGACATGGCAACCAATCTGATCAAATCAAGTATGACATGGCAACCAATCTGATCAAATCAAGTATGACATGGCAACCAATCTGATCAAATCAAGTGTGACATGGCAACCAATCTGATCTGATTAAGTGTGACATGGCAACCAATCTAATCTGATTAAGTGTGACATGGCAACCAATCTGATCAAATCAAGTGTGACATAGCAACCAATCTGATCTGATTAAGTGTGACATGGCAACCAGTCTGATCCGATTAAGTGTGACATGGCAACCAATCTGATCTGATTAAGTGTGACATGGCAACCAATCTGATCCGATTAAGTGTGACATGGCAACCAATCTGATCCGATTAAGTGTGACATGGCAACCAATCTGATCTGATTAAGTGTGACATGGCAACAAATTTGATCTGATTAAGTGTGACATGGCATCAAACCTGATCAGATAAAGTGTGACATGGCAATCAATCTGATCCGATTAAGTGTGACATGGCATCCAACCTGATCTGATCAAGTGTGACATGTCAACCAATCTGAGCTGATCAAGTGTGACATGGCAACCAATCTGATCTGATCAAGTGTGACATGGCAACCAATCTGATCCAATTAAGTGTGACAGTTACCAATCTGATCCAGGTGCACAGCATGGACATGAAGAGGGTCTTGGTCAGTGTGTTGAACCTGACACTAATACAAAACAGTTTTCATAGTTTGTTCATTATGATTTTGTGTTTAAAGAGGATTAACTTCCTGATCTCTGCCTCATCCCTCCCCAAATAAATTGGATAGAACAATGAACAATACTTACGTTTTGTAGACTTTGACAGGCTTCCTATAGATTGGCTAAACCTAGAGATATCAAAGTGTCCATTCTTGGAGTGGTGACTGGTGTTGAACGACATGTCATGATCACAAGAGTTAGGTCTGCGACTTCTGGTTAGGGAGCTGGACCGAGGTCTCCATTCTGCAGTTTAAAAAAAGGTCACGGTAGTCTTGTAGCAAACACTGGCATAGTGTAGTGGATGAAGTGCTAGAGGTTTGATTGTATTACCTCTCAGTTTTATGTGAGGTTTGGCTTCATGTTCTTCTAGCAATGTCCTACTAAACTGTAAGTTAGGCATACAATAGCAATGTCCTACTAAACTGTAAGTTAGGCATACAATAGCAATGTCCTACTAAACTGTAAGTTAGGCATACAATAGCAATGTCCTACTAAACTGTAAGTTAGGCATACAATAGCAATGTCCTACTAAACTGTAAGTTAGGCATACAATAGCAATGTCCTACTAAACTGTAAGTTAGGCATACAATAGCAATGTCCTACTAAACTGTAAGTTAGGCATACAATAGCAATGTCCTACTAAACTGTAAGTTAGGCATACAATAGCAATGTCCTACTAAACTGTAAGTTAGGCATACAATAGCAATGTCCTACTAAACTGTAAGTTAGGCATACAATAGCAATGTCCTACTAAACTGTAAGTTAGGCATACAATAGCAATGTCCTACTAAACTGTAAGTTAGGCATACAATAGCAATGTCCTACTAAACTGTAAGTTAGGCATACAATAGCAATGTCCTACTAAACTGTAAGTTAGGCATACAATAGCAATGTCCTACTAAACTGTAAGTTAGGCATACAATAGCAATGTCCTACTAAACTGTAAGTTAGGCATACAATAGCAATGTCCTACTAAACTGTAAGTTAGGCATACAATAGCAATGTCCTACTAAACTGTAAGTTAGGCATACAATAGCAATGTCCTACTAAACTGTAAGTTAGGCATACAATTACAGCTGGCTAGATTGGTGCTAAATCGTTAGGCTGAGGTGAAACAGATTGACTAAGAACTCATGTCACGCACTTAGGGACAGGCTTTGTTATAGTAGCCTGGGCAACAAGATGGACATCGATGATGAGATCACCATAGTAGTGAGCCTGCTGAGAAGTCTAGCATTGCACTAAAGTCAGGAGGCCCCATCTTCTAAAATACAGCCCAGGATATAAGAAGAGCCACTGTAACCTACCATCAGATAAAATCTGTCAAGACTGAACAGCTAGTACTTCTTCTCTTTCTTCTTTGTGTTCATGCTCAGATCAAGGTCGGGGACAGTGTGGGCTGGTGGTTAAGTGACACAGCCCACAACTCGAAGGTGCTGGGTTCGATCCCCATCACAGTACGGGCCGTTATCCCTAGAAAGCAACTCTTAAAAAAAAGCAGGAGGAAGCAGACCCTTACATAAAATGTATGTTGAAATCGGATGCACTGAGCCAACAGGTGTAAAATAAAAACATAGTGCAACGCACACCACCTTTGGGAATAGAGAAATAAGGCAAAAGCAACCAAAACAATTTTTTTAATGGAACAATAATATCAATTAGCTGTGAAAAGAGACAAACAGATCACAGTGGAAGATGATATGAGAAGATAATGCTGGTGTTGTGTATAACACACATTAAGGAAACCAGCTGAATAGCATTCAAAGACAGTCTCTGTTCTGGAATCCCCATGGCAAGGGAGATAGAGGGAAGTCAAAATGGCCATGGAGAAGCAAGCTTAAGACAAGACATATAAAAAAACAAAACAGGGAAAGCGTAGACAGAACTAGAGTAGATGACTGAGAAAATTAGGTCTTTGCATGTATTTGTTAAAAAATGTTTAGATTTCTGATCAAGTATAAGAGGGCTTCAAACGAAAATCTTAAAAGTAAGATAGAAATAAGAAAACAAAACCACATCTTTGTATTGTAACTTGTTAATAAGGTTGCTAAGGATGTCAAAAGAAGAACAACATGATGTCATAATTGCAGTGAAAGATGGCTACCCCACTACTGACATACACCAAAGAGGAGCAGCGTTCTGTTATTTGTTTTTTGAGCAGCGAAGGGGTGAAACCTAAAGAAATTCATCGACAAATGAAGGTCCAGTACGATGATGCATGCCTTTCACTTCAGCAAGTGTATGAGTGGTGTAGGAAGTTCTAAAATGGCGTGACTTCTGTGACAGACTGTTCATGACCAGGCCAGGCACACCGAGTAGTGACCCCAGAGTCAATTGCAGTTGTTGACCACCTCGTAAAGGAAAATCGCAGATTAACTGTGAGTGAAAGACATGCATTACCGTACTGGACCTTCATTCTGCAATTAATTTCTATAGGTATCACCCCTTTGCTGTTCAAAAAACAGATAACAGAATGCTGCTCCTCTTTGGTGCATGTCAATAGTGGACCTGCCATCTTTTAACTGTAATTATGATGTCATGTTGTTCGTCTGCACCATGATGGCGCATACAGGACACTCTTGACATCCTTAGCAACCACATTAACAAGTTACAATACCAAGGCATAGTTTCTTCTAATTTCTATCCCACTTTTAAGGTTTTCATTTGAAGCCACCTCATATCTAGTTTAAGTGTCTCTAACCTTTATAAAAGGAAAAATCTGACAAATCACCAAGTCCTGTAAATGATTTACTAGCACATGATCTGGTTAGGTCTGGTTCTGTCTGTAGTTCTTTGTCCCCTGCCTTTTTTTCATGCCTACAAACAAATTCAAAGGAACAGAAATGGTATAAAAATTAAAATAAAGGTAGTCCCATAGCTGCCAGTGTTGTCAGGGATGAAACGTTAATGACTTTATTATGCTTGTGCTTGGTCTCAGTCTATTTTTATAAGATAGGGTGGCCAGTCCCCTTTCTCACTGTTTTTCCTTCCTTACAGTAATTCTGATATCCATTTACAGTCGAGTCAACTGGAGCATGTTGATAACAGGGATCAAACATGTTTCGTTGGCCGTACATTAAAGTGCTCTACCACCCAGTTGCTTAGACAACTTGTAGATCCTATACAAACGCTCAGAAGCTTGAATCTTAATATATCTTGTCTTGTCTTATTCCCTTGTGCTGGTGTCGTGGAAAGCTGTAAATTTTCTGTCCATGGTCAGATGTACAACCGAAGTAGTCATCATCTCATGACGATTTAGAATATCCACATCTCCTATCCATCTCGTTCTCGGTCTGCCAAGTTGCAAAAACCCAATCGCCATGTGTTATAGGCGCACAGGGGCAGTTGGTTCATTGCCCATCTGTCTCGCCTAGTTACGTTGATGGTTTACCAGACGCATCTCATCTCATGTGCCGCGATCTTTCTCTCTAGAAATTCTCTTAAAGTCTATATCTGGCACTGATAAAAGAGCATCTGCATGAATATACTATTGATCAGTGGTCTTTTTGTGGACATGTTTATGTTAGGGTGTTTTAATATTGGTGACATCTGGTATACAATTGCATTTGCTTTTTAGAAACCTGATCTCAATTTCTCTGTCTAAACTTCAGTGATAACACTGCTGAAGTACTTGAATTCCTGCACTTTTTTAATCTTGGTCCTGTTTCTTGATAAAGGGTCATACAAACTTATCTTCAAAGCCTATAAAAGTCAGAATGAATAAAGGACTACATAAATTACCCTTTCATTGATAGATAATGCATGATCGCATCCAACTAATCTATCTATCGATCTACAGTCCACTTATGTCGTTAGACGTTGTTGGTAGGTGTGACCTCCTTTACTCAATAATTTTTGGCAGGCGAATATCCGCTGGTGATTTGCCAGGTCAATCCCAGCATCTGTTAGCTCCTGGAATATACAATCACCTATTTTTGGGATGTGGTGGTGGAAGTGTAAATTAGAGCAAGGTAGACCCGCAGCCTGTCAAGCGCCATCCATGCCGCTCTGTTAACCGCATAACCAAAACCTGATGATACATTCACACAGTCCCCTTTTTGCGACATGTTCTTTGTGGGGCAAGAATCCCTAGAATAATTTGAATAGATTTTGAATTTTGTCCAAGTGGCGGCCGTTAGGCCTACTCTTTTCTATTTCCAACTGCTAAGGTATTTTTAATGTGCGTGCCACTGCACATGGGTGTCTGATCTCACTACTCAAAGATCAGCGGAAATATTTACCGGATGATCCATGTGAAAAAATCATGGTCTCCACCGGGATTTGAACCCGCGACCTTCAAAACTGATATGTTAGTTAAATTGGTAGCTAATAGTTTTTTTGTTAAGACCCTCCAAAAATCAAACTAATATCCTCTGCAAGATTCAAACCCTTGCTATCTCTAGTTAAGGAGTGATTTGAGCTGACAGGCGAATAGCGATAGACAGTGTAGCAACTGTTATAGGGTGTTCACATTTAGCTACTGTTGTTTGAAGCTACACATGCTGAGCTGAGTTAACTATTGATTCTTCTTTGATAGTAGGTTACAGTGGCTCTTTTACATCCCAATGTAAGCTTTAGAATGTTGATATAGGTTACCGGCAGTACAATCTGAGGTACCTCAGTGAACTCACCCCTACAGAGATCACGGTGTTAATCCCAACCTCATAGGACAAACTGTTGTGAAACAGCCTGTTTCCAGGTGTATGAACGAGGACTAGGAGATGGAGTCTTGATCAGTATGTTTCACCTGACCCTGACTGAGGTAAGGTCTTGATCAGTATGTTTCACCTGACCCTGACTGAGGTGAGGTCTTGATCAGTATGTTTCACCTGACCCGGACTGAGGTGAGGTCTTGATCAGTATGTTTCACCTGACCCTGATTACTATTCACTCTCTGATGCTTAGAGAAGTTCCTATCTTTGTGACCTTTGTTAAACTTTGTTTCCAATTTGCTAGCCTTAGAGTTTACCTTTGTTTCCTGCATATATAAATAGTCAACGATCAGTTAATTCTTACACTATGCAGGAGTGGCGGTATGTTTCACCTGACCCTGACTGAGGTGAGGTCCTTATCAGTATGTTTCACCTGACCCTGATTACTAATCACTCTCTGATGCTTAGAGAAGTTCCTATCTTTGTGACCTTTGTTAAACTTTGTTCCCAATTTGCCAGCCTTAGAGTTTACCTTTGTTTCCTGCATATATAAATAGTCAACGATCAGATAATTCTTACACTATGCAGGAGTGGCGGCTCAACACCTTTTACATGAGGTGCCTACAGGGTATATTGATGATTGGGTGGCAAGAGAGAGGGTCACATATAATGTGATTTTACCGCGAGAAAACACTTACAGCATGTTCGACCTGTTGAGCCAATGACGTCTTCGATGGAAGATGAGACTGTCAAAGGATATCCTCTATGGACAGCTGGCCATTGGAGCTAGAAGAATCGGCTGTCCTACATTGTGATTCAAGGACACGAGGAACATGAAGTCATGCAACATCCTATCCGAGGGCTGGGAAACGATTGCTCAGGATCGAGCTGTTTAGAGACAGTTGGATGGGGCATAGTGGCTGGCAACACTCGTAGAGGCCGCCTGGCTGCACAGAAAAGTGAAAGACTAAAGAGATTGGTGAACACCCTGGCAAACCAGTCCCCTCATAATGGTTGTATGATCTGTGGCGGAGAATGTCATTCATGGATCAACCTTTACATTCGTAACAGACAGTGTAGAAATACAGGAGACAGAGCTGGACAAAACTCACAATGCACCACGTGCATGTTCTACAGAGACTGAGTTGCCAATGATGATGAAATAGTCAATAAAAATATGTATAGCATCTAGTTATATTAGAGATTGACCGAAAGCACTGGAGGATTCTGTGTATTCATCATGATCATCAATGGTATCTCAGTCTCTGTAGACCATGCACTTGTGCTGAAAATTGCCTCTCTAGGGTGCAAGCCTAGGCGCTGAATATGGAGACACTGGGCTGTCCAGACTGCAGGATCCCCCTCTCAGCCTCACTGGTGTAATTCAAAGGAATGCAAAGCATGACAATTTGACACATTTAGTTGCAGGAGCTGCCGGAATGAGTTTGCAATTGTAGACCATTTGCCTTACATGCTACTGCTTCAGAATTTATGTCGAGTTTTTTGTCGTAACCTTACCCTCTGCCAAGGTTTCTATAAGGTAGTGGAGTCATTGCCCATGGCTGGTGACGTGTTTGTTAGCTACTCAAAGTGTCCAATGATGCTCTAATCATCCCAGAACTAGCCAGCACTCGCTGGCACTTGTGGGTTGGATAGGTCAGAGGTTACATTCTCTTAGATTGACAGCCAAACAAGGCTAATATGCCCCATCTGCCTGCCCCATTTTATCACTGGGTACTCGGCCCCAGCCACCACCCACCCCACAGCATGACAGAGACAGAGTACCTTTGTGTCTGCTGAGGTGCACTGATGCCAATTCTTCATTAACCCTTTGAACCTGTGATCCCGATGAACCGGTGTGTGTGTACATAACCCGCGCCCCGAGTCACAGGTTTGCTGGTAGAGCACACGTATCTTATAAGAACAAGCATAGTATGGATAGATACGGCAGAATTTGCATACTACTTCCGGAATGTTACTTCAAAATGGTGGCGCCCATGAACTGATCACATTGCAACAAATTTTTACAATATTTTCACGATGAAAAGACATGCAGAAAAACCAGTAAATGAGCGTTCTAAAAGGCTTACAATGGAACAAGCTGCCGAGATTGTTCTCAATGATTCGTGATTCGGAGGACAATGAATTAGATTTAGATAGCAACTATTCTGAAACTGATAAAGAAGTTGAACCAGATGATAATTTGAGTGATAACATGTGTTCATTAGACTCTGATGAAGCTACATCTTACCCTGTTCCTTATTTTTCTGGTGATCAGGCTGTTTTACAGGGGCGTGGAAGGGAGCGTCTCCCAGGTAGCTAGTAAATTTGATGCAAGTTGGTCTCCAATAAATATATTCAGACCTGTGTCTGCAGTAGACACAACATTTATGGAGCAGATAGGCCCTAAGAACATTCCAGAAAGTAAAGCCAGTGAATTTTTGGAGCTTTTCCTGGATAATGATTACTGGCACAATTTGTGTGAGCAGACAACTTGACGCGCTGAGCAGGTGAGAAGCAAGACACCAACTAGCTACTATGCCAATAATTTTAAAAGTGTAGTAGTGTCAGAGATGAAAGCATTCTTTGGACTGCGTCTTCAAATGGAACACAGTGTGAGTAAACCACGTTACGAGGAGTACTGGTCTAGCTCGTCTGCTAACTTCGTGTCTCATACTCCTGGTTTCCGTACTGTGATGGACTGTGATCGCTTCCTTGCTCTCTGGACTTTTCTTCATCTTGTTGATGAGGAGTGCCCGGCTTTGGATAAAGCAGATAAACTTTACAAAGTAAGGCCTATGTTGGATGTATTGCTACCAAAATTTTGGCACTATTATTCGCCTTCACAGCACGTGAGCTTAAACAAAGGTATGATCCCCTCGAAGAGCAGGCTTGCCTTCAAACAGTATATCAAGTCAAAGCCCATAAAGTGGGGAATAATGGCTTACATGGCTTGTGAAGCAGGCTCGGGATATATTCTGAATCTGGAAATCTACACTGGAAAAGCAGACAATATTATTCCAGATCTTGGTGTTGTTGGTAGCGTCGTTATTAGAATTTTAACTTCTGGGAATTTGGTCAACAAAAACCATATTGTTGTTATGGACAGATTCTACAACAGTGTAACTCTCTTTGACAAGCTGTACACTGATTATGGTACACTTGCTGTAGGTACAGCAATGACAAATAAGAAATTTTATCCAAAAGTATTGGCAGGAAAGAAGAAAATGGACAGGGGTCATTCAGAATTTATTTGCCATAACAACATTGTATGCCTTGTCTGGATGGACCAAAGACCTGTAAATTTTATATCCAACTACCACAACCCAACAGAAATTAGAACTGTTAGAAGGAGAAGAAAGGATGGAACAGCTGTAGACGTTCCAACTCCTCAACTTTGTATTGACTATAATGCTTTCATGGGGGGCACAGATGTCAACGACCAAATTTGTCGTCTCAACAAGACACGACGGCATTATCGCTGGTCTAGGAGGCTAATTGTGAAATTCTTTATGTGGGCATGTAATAATGCCTACATAATTATGGATCATTATAGTCCCCACAATACAACAGGAAGACGCTACAGGACATTTGGGATGTTCATGAATGAAGTTTGTTTATCCCTCATTGGGGATTATAGAACAGCTACTGCAAAACTTCACAACCGTGTCGAAGTACAACAGAGACTGCAAAATGTTGGTTCCCATCATCCACAAATGTCTCCAAAAGCTACAGGAAATAATGTTTGTGTAGTATGCTCATTTAAATTTAACAAGTATGTCAAGGACTTCCCAAACATGGCCTACAAAGACAGACCATTCAAACAAGTCAAGACAAAATTTTGGTGTAAACATTGTGAAACTTATCTGTGCCTAAAGGATGGGTCTACATGCTGGGAGGACTGGCATAATAAGCAGGAATATTGGAGATGATCAGGTCAGTCTATTTGAGATAAAATAATTGAAACAGATCACTTAGTTTTGTCATTGTAACTAGTTTTGTTCAGGTGTCCATTTTTTGCTTTTTTTCTTCAGGAGCCCAAGGGAGTGGGGTTTTACAGGCCAGGTGACCAGGGTTCAAAGGGTTAAAGATAATAGATTTACTTAGCTAGCTTAACCAAAAAAGTATATTTCTATGTTTGTAATTTACCTTAGGTCTTGAACTTGCAGAAATACATTCAGATCTTTGCTGGTTTTCATTTTATCATTTTTAGGTTCTCCTTCTTCATCAGGAGTAGACAAACTGGCAATATCATAAGTAGGCTTTTTGTGACCAGAGACCAGATTTTTCATGTCAGCCACTAAAGATTTCAGTTCTCTTCCAACTTCACTGTAGTCCCTGTGTTTGACCTAATGATCAAATAATATTGGTATTAAATGTAAATTATAACGGAATAAATTTCAGAAATTAGAATTTGTTCAAACATTGACAAAAGTAGGGGTTACGATTAAGCATAAGAGCACTCACATACTTAAGGATGCAGCATGACATGGGATGATGCTGGTGGTCCTCATCAACGATGATGGATGAATTATCATTATCTTTTCACTTGGTTTATTATAAATTTTTAAGCAATCGTTGCATTTGTACGAGGAAGTCAAACAGGTTTGGTTTTGTAAGGTAAAAAAAAGCATTTTTTTCAAGTGGTCAAAATGCTATGTATTTTTCAATAAAATCTCCTGTAACATTTATGCACTTATCCCAGCTTGAAAAGCTTCAGGGTAGAAAGATTTGTCAGTGTGTCTGAACCAAACCAGGATAGCCTGTTTCACTTCATCAGTGCTAAAATTCTGACCTCCCAGGAATTATTTTAGGGGTCCAAACAAGTAGAAATATCTTGGAGTGACGTCTGGGCTGTAAGGTAGATGTGGCAATACGTCCCAGCCGAGCTGCTGCAGATGGCACATAGTGCGGTGAGCCGTATGAAGTCGAGCGTTATCTTACATGAGCAAGACGCCCTTTGTAATTAAACCAGGCCGGTTTTTTTTCTGCAGGGGGTTATACAAATCACTCAAAATGCGGATGTACTATTGACTGTTGATAATAGCACCACAGAGTAGAAAAGAATGTTGCCAAGTTTGTCCCAGAAAACACTTGCGTATGCAATACAAAATTTTTCGATGATAGTGAATGCATATGCTTCCACTGCTTGGGTGCTCATTTCAATTCAGGAGTATAATGATGCACCCAGGTTTCACCACATGTAATGAAGCAATCTAAAAAGCCATGGCCTTCCATGTCAAAATGTTCTTTCAATTCAGTGCAGGCTTGAACTCGTCTCTACCGGTCAAAAGCACAATTTAAGCCCTAACCCATCCAGGCAGAACTAGAACAAAAAGTCATGGTTTAATTTAAACGCCCATTGTGTGTGGGTAAATAACATACTGGTGAATAAATAACAATTTATCATTTTATTAAAATCAAATCTTCGCTATAATATTCCTGCTAACCAAATTTATATTCCCACATATCAAATGCCATAATTTCATTGTATTTTGCATTCAATTCTGAACTGTTTGACATCTTTTATGTGATATTTCAGTGAAATATTTCTGAATATCAATGTGTCTTTTGTCTAAAAAACTGTGTTGGAAGTTTTATATCGCTAAAATATTTAAACCAGAGGTAAAAAATATATGAACCACAGGTTAAAAATATATGAACCAGAGATGAAAAATATATGAACCAGAAATAAAAATACATGAACCAGAGATAACAAAATATATGAACCAGAAATACACAAATTTATGAACCAGAGATACAAAATATATGAACCAGAGATTTAAAATATATGAACCAGAGGTAAAAAATATATGAACCAGAGGTAACAAATATATATACCAGAGGTAAAAAATATATGAATCAGAGATTTAAAATATATGAACGAGAGGTTAAAAATATATGGACCAGAGATTTAAAATATATGAACCAGAGACCCAAAAAATATTTTGAGCCAGCGGTAAAAAAATATGTGAACCAGATGAAAAACATATATATATATATATATATATAAATATATGATCCAGAGGCCAACAAAGTATTAGGAATCAGAGACCAACAAAGTATTAGGACCAGAGGCCAACAAAGTATTAGAAATCAGAGGCCAACAAAGTATTAGGAACCAGAGACCAACACAGTATTAGGAACTAGAGGCCAACACAGTATTAGGAATCAGAGGTAAACAACATATGATTTAGGTGCCAAAAATATATTAAAGAGTGCATGTGTTAAATGAAACAACATTCAAATTCATACAAAATTATTTCACAACAATGACATAAAACCAGTAACTTTATCTAAGCCAAACCAGTCACACTTTGTTGGAGAATGTTAAAATGTAGCTACATTTCTGTTATCATCAGAGTTGCCTTTAAATGGAGTGCTATACATTTGCTTCAGCATTTGAGAAGATACGTCACACCAGGTGATGCTGCAAATGGTCCCGACTTTCTTTGTGCACACTGTAGAAGACGCTTCTCTGCTCGGATTGGTCTCACGAGTCCCATTTGTTACCGTCATAGACTGTAGTTACATACCTTTTTTTCATAGCACATTGACTATCATCTTATAAGATGGAAAGAGCCAATGATACATTTGCCTAGCTATGCAAGAATTGTTATATAATGGAGCATGATGGGATACCTGGCCTGTTGAATCACTTGACAAAATGGATGACCCAGTTGTGCCTGGCAGAATGTTTCCACTTTTGTTTCTGGTCAGCCTTTCTGCTTCCTGACAGAGATTATATTAATTTGTTGAGTTAACTATTTATTTATTTTGTAAACATCTGTATCAAACAAAAGCAAAGAGAGCTCATTATAAAACCACACATTTCAAAGCATCAGTTTTAACTTTTCACAGTTATTTTTAACCCTTTGAGCCTTGTTCACCTGGTTCGCAAAATCCTATTTCCCTGTGCATCTGAGAAATGCTAAATTCAAGGTAGACATTTGAGGAAAGCTATTTACTATGACAGGATTGTAGGCTCTAATTTCCAATGTACCTGCTAGATATGCAACTAGGTTGTGGATTGAATACCATCCGGGATCAAGATGCTGAGCAGCGGATGAGCTGCAGTGGTCAGCAACCCATAGCTGACTGCTAGCGTCAGGGCCAGCGAACCAGAGCTGCCAAGACCCTTCTACACCTTCACACAGTGATCCTGGATAACAGGCTGCAGCAGGGCAGACTGGCTAAGGAGAAGGGATCGAAGAGGGAATGCTAACCCGGTACTCAAAAAATGCTTGCTGAAGTCGGATGTGTTGGACCGAAAGGTGCAAATATCGCAGCCAAGCTGTAAACTACAACACAACGCATTCCGTTCTCTGGACTACATTCTGCTACTTAAGCCCTTTCAGGGTTTGGTAGCGGGAGATTGAGAACGAACGAAGCCAAGCCAAGCCATTCTTGCCAAAATCCAAACAGTACAGTCCAAAATATACCTTAAAATAATGCTCCATCCATTATACAAAATAATGTTTGGCTCGGGGAATGGGGTATCTACACACGCACACCAGTATATGGGTATCACGGTTCAAAGGTTAACTGCTAAACTTCCAAATCAAACACAAGCTAGTCAGCACTGAATGCTAAAATGTTTTTAGGATATTTCTTCCATTTCATAGACTGACAAGGATAAGTGGTGAATAAGTAGATGGTACAACACGAGGGAGCAAAAAGTAATCAGACTCAGGTGAAACATACTGATCAAAATCCCACATCATGTCATCTTTTGTGATCTTGGAAACAGGCTGTTTTATAGCAGTTTGACTAATGAGGTGGGGCTCAACACTGTGATCCCTGTAGTAGTAAGCTTACTGAGGAGCTTCACATTGCACTACAGACAGGAGGATACCAGTCCACATTCTCAAGCATGTCTCAGGATGTAAGAAGAGCCACTGTAACCCGCTATCAAAGAAATGTAATCAAGAGTTAACTCAGCACAAGTAGCTTCAAACAACACCCTGGGTGGTTTGTCCAGGCAAACAGAATAGAACCCCTGTTTCCTTCATTGCATATCTTAAGAGGCAACTAAAGAGGGTTGTACATGGAACTGGCAACCTCTTTATGTAAAAACCATTGCCATGAAACTGCTCTGCAAATGACCAGAATCTTGCTTTCCAAAAAGCTGGTTAAGATAAGCTAAATGCAGTGTTGGACCTATGCTCCACCAAATAAAGGGATAGGAAAAGAAGACGAAGACATCATATCTTGCTGTGATGAATTGTCAGAGACTACTTTATTATGCATTTTCTTGCTTTATGAGACGGACTCACCAGTTTCCTTCCCTAACTCAGAGAAGTCTGGTACCAAATGTTACAGGTTTGTTAAATAGAACATGTCATGACCAGGTACCAGGTCATAAACCCATTTCTTTGCTGGGGGAGACATGTTCTATACAGACTTTGCAGAGCCTTCTACACCAATATAAAGAAGTTTAGTTAAGTTAACCAATTTGCCAATCTTACCACATTAACTATGTTTTGTCCACTAGTCGACATCCTTAAGCTGTTTGAAACCGAATCAGCACTTGCTGATCAACTCTGGACAGATTTCTTATCACACCCGCCATGTTTTCAACGGTCTGCTAAAGAAACTATGAGTCGGAGGATAATTAAATTTTGCAAACTTGACAGTTGGTATGTGTTGTTTACATCAGAAGTGACGTCATCATGCATATGTTGACTTGGTGCAGTTAGGTCCGGTTTCATTTCAACACACCTCGTATATATAAAAGTTTAAACCATATTTATATCTTTCCCCACGTCTATCAAGCTGCAGGAAGTTTAAAATACCTAACTTGGATTAGCTGAAGCCTTCGGCTACCTGCCAGCAGACATTAACATTATCTGCTTGAATACCAGGATTCCAAGCATTCTAAACATTTCTAGATTGGGGTACAAAACATCTAAAAACATTTAATTTTACTCTGCATATTAGAGCCACAGTAGCAGCGTGGCTTGTACATAGGCTTCTCAAACAAAGTGATCTATATTCGATCCCCGATTGATGCAGAATATTTTTTTAAATCACAAACAGCTCCAGGGTCAACCCAGTCTAACAAATTGGGTACCAGAGCAAGTCTGTAAAGTAGAGGTGGCCGATGTGATATTGACCACATCACCCCTGGTGTGCCATTGGACAAGTAATATGGACCTAACACCACATTCCCAATATGGACCTAACATCATATTCCCAATATGGACCTAACATCATATTCCCAATATGGACCTAACATCATATTCCCAATATGGACCTAACATCATATTCCTAATATGGACCTAACATCATATTCCCAATATGGACCTAACATCATATTCCCAATACAGACCTAACATCATATTCCCAATATGGACATAACATCATATTCCCAATATGGACCTAACATCATATTCCCAATATGGACCTAACACCAGATTCCCAATATGGACCTAACACCAGATTCCCAATATGGACCTAACATCATATTCCCAATATGGACCTAACACCAGATTCCCAATTTGGACCTAACATCGTATTCCCAATATAGACCTAACATCATATTCCCAATATGGACCTAACACCAGATTCCCAATATAGACCTAACACCAGATTCCCAATATGGACCTAACATCAGATTCCCAATATGGACCTAACACCAGATTCCCAATATGGACCTAACACCAGATTCCCAATATGGACCTAACACCAGATTCCCAATATGGATCTAACACCACATCCACAATATAGACCTAACACCATATTCTCAATTTGGACCTAACATCATATTCTTAATATGCTACACAGCGTGTGAATAGGATCTTAACTTTTAAACATTTTTATACCATATTGTTTCTCTGTCTGGAAAAGTGCGGCAGGAACAATTTCAACAGACCATAAATTACACAAACTACATATTTCATCAATCAAATCAAAGCTACTACCTTGATGTCTAGCTGGTGCTTTAACTGAAGGGTTGTTATTTCCTGCTCACATTTTTCCACCATTGAAGACAACGCTGACACCTTAAGAGCAGCCTAGGCAAAACAAAATTTGCAGTTACAAGATAAGAAATAAATAATTATGATGGTTTTCAAAATCCTCTGGGTCAAGAAAGAATTCTGAATAATCCTGTCAAAAGTATAATTTGAGGCGTGTTCAAATGAAACCGGACCAAACTGCAACAAGTGAACATACATATGATGCGCATGATGATGTCACTTCTGATGTAAACAGCACATACCAACCGTCAAGTTTGCCAAATTTTATTATCCTCCAACTCATAGTTTCCTCGGCAGACCGTTGAAAACATGGCAGGTGTAAAACGGAATTCATCCAGAGTTGATCAGCAAGCGGTGATTCGGTTTAGAACAGCTGAAGGATGTCGACCAGCTGACATTCATCACAGAATGCAGGCAGTGTATGGTGACAAAAGTGTGTAGAAGACAACAGTGAAGCACTGGACAACGTTAGACTGACTTTGACCCGTAGCTGTCAGTTAAGTTCGATTCGACTGACTTTGACATGTAGCTGTCAGTTAAGTTATGATGTTTTTGGTTATGAAATTGTAGCATTTTGTGTGATGGAATTAACAGTTCAAGAGCAGAGAAATTACTTAAGATTTGATTAGGCTAATGATCATGTAGATAGATACTCAATACAAGTCTGGTTCAGACTCTGAATTGAAACTGATGACCAAAAGCAGTAATGCTTTAGAGAAGATAAAGAAGCAATTTCAACATATGTGGTGAGTAAAAATAATAACAAAATAAGTGGCATTCCCTCCCTCCAAATTAATGACACTCTACACTTCATAATATATATTTTTATTATGAATATTTTCTGTCATTGATAGTTAAATTACGTGTCTTATGATCTTAATATAATAAATTTTAGCTCTATTTGTTAATTAAAAAGTAAGTAGCATGTCCTTTACAGAACGTTGCTTCTTACAACCAACACCTATTTGGCTGTTATAATGTTTTTTGGCAAGTGTGCAGTATGGTATGTTGCCATTACTTTTCGTACGTGGAGGAACGATCACCACAACAAAAATTCCAGTGTCTGCCAAACTGGACATGGTGGGAATCGAGCCCGGTGCATCGGGATTGTGAAAGCCAAGCAAGTTTCACCTCTAGGCCATGCAGCCTCTATTTGGTTAATATTAATTTATTTTATTTTTAACAAAAGTATTTTTCATACAGAGTTGCACACTAGACGTTGGATGTTAAAGCACATCTAAAAAAATGTGGACGAACTAGAAAGGATTAATAGTGTTTGACAACATTCTTGGCAAAGCTATCTGGCAACTATTTTATAAAATCAAATAACAGCATAGACAGACAGACATTGAGAAAACATTGTAGAGGAGTTTAAGAAAAAACAAAGAAGGCAATGTTACCTGCTCCAACTCTTCTTCTAGTTTATTGACCTGTACTGCAAGTTCCCTTTTCTTAGCTTCTGACTTCTGAAGCTCATCTGACAGCTGTTGTGTATGTAATAATGATTTGGCCAAGCCCTTCTTTAAGCTTTCCTTGTCTTTCTCTAACACAACTTTTTCCTGAGTAACAGAACATTTTCACATGTTAGTTTGAGTACGGTAACAGCTCTTGACTATGGTATGGAGATAAACGCTGGAAAAACAAAATTAATGGCCAACAACGCAGAGGGCTTCAACAGCAGGATAAAAGCTAATGGCCAGGAACTGGAAGTGGTCGACCGTTTTAAATATCTTCATTCGACTTTCAGTGATAAAGGATCAAAATGTGAGGTGTTGGCCAGAAAGGCACAACAATAGCGGCGCTTGCACAGCTTAACAAAATCTGGTAAAATATACGGTTAGCACTATGCATGAAAATCAGATTAATGTGTTAATTGGTCCTGTCAATATTCCTCTATACTTGTGAGACATGGACAATTACAGCTGACCTGCAGAAGAGGATGCAGGCCCTTGGAGATGAGATGTTTCTGAAGATTTCTAAACATTGCGTACAAAGATCGAGTTACAAATGAGGGAATACGAGAAAGAATTACAACAGCAATAAGACCTTTTGACGACCTCTGGGCAACTGTCAAAAGAAGGAAACTCGCTTGCTACGGTCGCATATCGAGATCAAATGGCTTTGCAAATACAATCCTGCATGGAAAGGTGCAAGAGGCAGACGACGAAGAGGCTATCCCAAAAAGAGGTGGGAGGACAGCATAAAAGAATGGACCAATCTCCAACCAGAAGAGGCGCAGAGAGTGACCGCTGACAGGAAAGGTTGGCGTGGGGATGTGAGGATGTCTTCATGTGTGCCCCAATCACCTGACTGGTTACGGGATGACCTGACCTGAGTTTGAGTAACTTCTCCAAAAATTAAAAAACAGTTGCTCCTATTAGTGTTTCTGGGGGTGAAAAGGGAGAAAAAAATAGTGACATCGTAACCTGCCAGACATGTTGTAACAATAAAATAATAGTAATAGTTGCCCATTACACCATCGCAAGCAAAGATGACGACAGTGTCCGATATGTAGGTCCGATGCTGTGACTAGTGCTGAAATAGATGTCAGCGAGAAAAATGTGTGCTGTCATCAACCTCCATCTCTCATCCTGAGATACCTTGGTCCAGTGGCAAGACATAATTGAGACGACTGGAGATAACACATGATGCAGATTTTTCCACAGAGTTTTCTCCCAAAGCCTTTCCTGTGAACAGGTAACTCGCAAGGCAATGGAGGTGCAACTACCAACAAAATTATTAAAAGTGATCTGTCCAAACAATGTCTCATCATCTAGTATCAAAAAGTATATGCGTGTATCAATAAAGTTTATAAAGAAATACCCAAACAATATTAGAGATATGGTCAGAGTACCAACCAAGAAATTGTAATGCAGAAATCCAGGAAATGAAGGTGGCAACTGAGAAACTGTTGAACACCAATCTTGGTTCACAACCTGTAGTGTTTCTGATAGATGCACAATCAGTACTCCAAGTACTGAAATAAAGAAAACTGAGTAACCAACCCAAGATTGCCATGCAATGGATACCATCTCATTGTGGAATACCGGGAAATGAGAGAGCAGATCAACTAGCAAAGGTGGGTGCTGCAGATGAGCAACCAAATGTACGAGTTACATGCAAAGAGAATTAAAAGTAGGATTAAATTATTCCAAGACAATTACCATAATACGAGTTTAAACAGACAAGAACAAACTGTTATCTTGAGCCCGACACTACCAACTGTGTAGCCACACATACACAAAATTTGAAAATTCACAGCTCAGCAATATGTACATGTGAACAGGCACTCCAGACTGCATAGCACATGCTACAGTACTGTCCCAAATATGATATACTGAGGCAAACCCATAAAAATAACCCTGGAAGAGAAACATTATAGATCTACATGTGAACTACAAATGACAGTGAAGTTTATATACAAGAGACAACAATGCAGATATAGACAGTATATTTACAAATAAAGTTTATACAAGAGACAACAATGCAGATGTAGACAGACTATTTACAAATAAAGTTTATACAAGAGACAACAATACAGATATAGACAGTATATTTAAAAATGAAGTTTATACAGAAGACAACATTGCAGATTTTATTACAACATTATATTTTCAAGCGACAGAAAGAAGAAGCAGAAGAAAGTTGATGGCAGGGATGTAATATGAGGTCCCTAAAAGTAAGAGTAACTCAAAGCATTACTTCTGTAGGGGTGTGAGATGTTGGCTATCTCACAATTCAAAGGCTCGGCTATATCGGCCATCTCCTCTCCCTTGCCGCTTTTACTTCCCGGACTGAATTGGTACCCATTTAAGGCTGGGTCAA
The DNA here is from genome assembly GCA_036924085.1 of Ariolimax columbianus. Taxonomy (NCBI): domain Eukaryota; kingdom Metazoa; phylum Mollusca; class Gastropoda; order Stylommatophora; family Arionidae; genus Ariolimax; species Ariolimax columbianus. Next base: position 49,615,959 of record JAVGWX010000018.1, read on the forward strand.
CCTGGGAGCCGTTGCAGTCTGAAAAAACATGTATGCCTCAACTGGAGGATAAATCCAGGACCACTAAGATGCGAAACCAGCTCGCTAACCTCTGCGCTACGCTACTCCCTACGGTGACTAGGGAGGGTTAAATGATGGTAGGTCATCTGTTTTATGAAGAGAGGGGGGGGAGGGGGGAATGTTAGACCCGTTCCTTCCTTGCTGCATTGATTTCCCCTATTTACAGTTTCACAGACCACTATACCATGTGCTATGCAGTCTGTAGTGAAACATGGTGCAGTGGTTAGTGCACTGACTTCCCATTCAAGTGATCAGGGTTCAACCCCCAGTTGGTGCAGGATTTTTGTTAGATCGCGAACTGGCTCCAGTGGTCGACCCAGCCTAAAAAATTGGGTACCAGAAAATATCTGGGAATTAAAGGCAGCCGGCGTGATACTGACAACATCATCCACTATGTGCCGTGGGTCAACAAATAATATGGGCCTGACACCATATTTCCCATACGCAGCTTGGCGTGAAATGGGATCTTTAATTTATTTTTTAAACTACTGTGTGATATTGTGTGTGTGTGTGTGTGTGTGTATGTGTTGTAGGGTAGAGCTACTGGTCTGCTCTAGGTTGTGGCTAGTGACCTCAGAAATAACATCTACAATAACACTTAAATACGTTGATGGAGTCTTCCTTCAAAGGAACCAATTAGTGGGGAAGCCACTCACAATGAGTTAATTCAACTCTTGACGTTTCTTTAGTGGTGAGTTACAGTGACTCTTCTTATATCATAAGGCATACTCGAGAAGGTAACTGGGGGTCCTCTTGGTTGTAGTGCAATGCAAGGTTTCTTATTAAGATCACGACTATGAAATTTCAGCGTTGACATGCACCTCGTCTGTCAAGCTGCTGTGAAAGCTTGTTTCCAGGAGCACGAACAAGGATGTGCGGTGGTGTCTCGATCAATATGTTTCATCTGACCCTGATTACTTCTTGCTCTCCTTGCAGGAGTAAGATTATATGAAATTAATGATGATGATGGTGATGGAAGTAGTAACAGCCTCAATCAGTCAAGACTGACTATAGGATGATACGACCCTGTAGTAGTAACAGCCTCAATCAGTCAAGGCTGACTATAGGATGATACGACCCTGTAGTAGTAACAGCCTCAATCAGTCAAGGCTGACTATAGGATGATACGACCCTGTAGTAGTAACAGCCTCAATCAGTCAAGGCTGACTATAGGATGATACGACCCTGTAGTAGTAACAGCCTCAATCAGTCAAGGCTGACTATAGGATGATACGACCCTGTAGTAGTAACAGCCTCAATCAGTCAAGACTGACTATAGGATGATACGACCCTGTAGTAGTAACAGCCTCAATCAGTCAAGGCTGACTATAGGATGATACGACCCTGTAGTAGTAACAGCCTCAATCAGTCAAGGCTGACTATAGGATGATACGACCCTGTAGTGGTAACTCTCTACTGAGGTTTTGTTCTTTTCTTTCTTGCTGCATTTTCATTTCACTTCTTTTCATGCAGCATGAGGTGGCTCTTCAGAGTACATCTCCCCTTGGATCAGTGTGCAGCTGTCTTCCTAGGATGTCCAAGGCCTTCATGTCATGCTTATATACATCTTTGAACCTCAATTGTAGTCAGCCAGCTGTTCTCTTGCCATCCACTGTGCATAGAGGATATCTTTGGGAATGCGACCATCTTCCATGCGACGAACATGACCATGTTATCATAGTCTTCGCTGCCTAAGGAGAGTGTACATGCTTGGGAGGCCAGTGCAAGAGTACACCTCCACATTTGTCACTCTCTCCTCCATGTAATTCCATGAATGGATCGCAGGTGCTGTAGGTGGAAGATGTTGAGCATGTGCTCTTGTTTGGCATAGGTTGCCTAAGTCTCGCTACCATTTAGGAGCATACGGATGTCACATGCATTGTAATGGAAAGATTGGTACCAAAGTGATAACAATCAACCATAGAAAGTAATCTGCAACATTGAATGACCATACATGCATGAATACTAATTGATTTATTAATCAACTGATTTATTGATTGATTAAGTATTTGATTGATTTATTGATCACTCTATTGATTGTTGTATTGATTGATTATTAAATTGATTTGATTGATTGAGCAATTTATTTATCGCTGTAGTCAACGAGGTTAAGGCACATGCCTCTCACAGTGTTGAACACAACCGGTGAGCGATCAAATCCCGCATATTTCAAGCCAGGTCTCACAGGAGGTAAGACCAGAGTGCCTGCATCCCGAGTTACCTCCAGTCAACTCAACCAATAGTCTTGCCACTGATCCAAGGTAACTAGGGAAAAAGAGTGAGATTTATAACTATTGCAGCTTCTTCCTCACTATAATCCAAATACAGTGCACATCACATTATTAAGACAGAACCGTCTGATGTTGTGGCCATCATCGCTTTGCAATGGGTAATAACTATTTATCGATACACCTTTTCACTACAAATGAAGCATAGTACCACTACTACAGCTGACCTCTTTACAGGAAGCTTGTATCTGAGCACTGGCAATGATCATTTAAAAAATAATGTTTTTTTTTTTAATGATGTAATTGCTAATCCCAAGCACAACCCTCCCTACTTATCTTTTATTACATTCTTGAAGGTTGCAGTGGCTCTATTCTTTCCAACCCTGGTACCACTAAGATGATCTTTGAACACTTGTACACACAAAATCAGTCCACCGGAAACAACCAATGAAATTAAACTCACAGCCAGCGGATATCTCAACATGTTCGGAACAGTTAGTTATATTAGCTTAATTGATTTCTAGGCATTATTTGCTGCTTGGATCTTAAATAATATATTAATAATAATAATAATTTACGCTTAGGCAACCCCGGCCCGTCATGTCGGATGACCGATGTCCCACATCTGATGTCCGAGTTCCAGGCGACATGCAGTTTTGCTGGGGCGAGGGCAATCTGTCTCTGCCAGGTGTTGTGAGGGTGACCCCGGAGACGTTTCCAGAATGAGCGTGACATCTTCCCATCCCTAGCCCCAACAGGATGTCCTGAGAGAGGCAGGATACATGTCTGAAGAGAAAGTTGCGATGATGATAATTCGTCGAGGCAATGCCTGCGAGCTGGGTACTGTTGGAAATAAGGTCATGCCAGTGAATACCAAGGACACACCTCTGGTTCCACAGGTGGAAGTCTAAGGCACTACTGGTCCTCCTGCAGATGTGTTCAGGTGGTCTCGGAACCGTACATGAAGATGGAGATGGCTCAGCGGATATTATTATAAAAATATAATTTTTGAATATATTTTTTTAGAGATGGCTCAGCGGATAATATTATTATAAAAATATAATTTTTGAATATATTTTTTTAGTGTAAGGATTATTTGATTTTTGTAACTTTTAATTTATTCCCATTCAAGAGATTGACAGGAATGACACATTAAAAGGAAAGTAGTAACCTTTGTTGGAAGCACAATCTTAGAGTCCACATAAAATCTTCCGCCCCATTATTAATGTTAATAATAAAGTCCAGTGCACCAAACTTTGACATGCACTTTTTAAAAATGGGTTTACTTCCTAGAAGAGAATTACCTTGCTGAATCCGAACATTTGCATGCTTGGGTTGTAAACTGTGCCACTAACCACTTTGTTATGTAGCTACCCTGTCCACCCTTTAATTCTAAGGTTCCAATCTAGCCGAGCATGTCCTGCTCTTTCTAAAGTAATTTAATCTAAGTAACTACCTTAGTAACATAACACAACCATCTGGAGGACCCCGTCCACCTTAATCAGCACGCTCGGAATGCGAGGAAAGCTACTGCAACCTGTCACCCAACGCCCTTTTCAGGGCACATAAAAGAGTAAAGTTACTTATCGTAGGCATTCAACAACAACAACAACCTTAGTAACAGCCTCCAAACTCTCCTCCAGTCTGTGAAGTTTAGATAAAAGCTGATCTATCTCACTTCTCTTCACAGTCATTTCCTTCTGAATCTTGTCAGCAAATTTCACAGCTGAAATATAGAAAATGAGCAGACAGAATAAAATAGAAAATAGGCAGATGGAATATAATAATAAATGGGCAGACAGAATATAATAGAAAATAGGCAGGCAGAAATTATAGACAATAGGCATACAGAATAAAATAGAAATTTGGCAGGCAGAATATTATATAAAATAGGCAGGCAGAATATAATGAAACACAGGCAGGCAGAATATACGGTATATGATTATGCTATTTTCACAGCTAAATATAAGAATCAACCTATTTTCAATATCTAAAAACTGGAAAGGACAAAACTGAAATATATTGAATGTGGCAACTCATCATGTAGCATGTCCTTCGTAGAACATCGCTCCCATCACAGTCTGTCTGAAAGAAACTCGTTCTCTAGCCAAAACTCCAGCCTCCGCCACAGTCATACTCAGGCATTCCTGGATATCTTGGTGCCATCATCTTCTTGGTCTACCCCTTCCTCTTTTGCCTGGAGCCATACCTTCCATCACCGTTCTCTCAAGACCGTTGTGTCTCTTGATGTGACCAAAGTATTTGTATTTTCTAGCCAAAATGGAATTGATAAACCAGTTCTTCTCTATGCTCAACTCTTGCCGAATGTCTGCATTTGTTTTTTTCTCTGTCCAGGGTATTTTGAGGATCTTTCTGTAACATTTTGACTCGAAGGATTTGATTCTTTGTCTAGAAGTTTTGGTAATCATCCATGATTCACAGCCATAAACTGCCACAGGAAAAACACAGGCTCTCAAGACTTTTACTTTTATCATTTTGTTGGTGCTCTGCATAATTTCTTCAGGCTGTTCAGTCTCTGCATTGCCATAGCTAGTCTTCTTCTGATTTCTTTCGAGCAATCGCCATTTTTATCAATTCTGGAGCCCAGATATTTAAAATGTGTGACCTGATCTATTTCCTCACCACCCACTGTAAATCTATGCTGACATTGTGTTTTGTCTGTGGTCATTATCTTTATTTTATTTATGTTTATGAACAGGTTTTGATCTTTACTATGTCCATTAACGGCTGAAAGTAGCTGCTCTAGCCCTTCTGTACTTCTTGATAGTATCACTGTGTCATCTGCGTCATCATTAATTTCCTTTCTTTGCTGTTTTTACCTTCCCCAACTCATACATCAGGTACTCATTTACAGCGGTAGTACCAGGCACAAGCTACGGCCCTGATTCAAACTGCTGCCACGCTGTAATCCCAGTCTAGTAAGTCAGCTCACTGTCACCTAGGCTACGCGCTCCCCAAACTGTGTGGAGACTGACATATAAGTACCATTGGCTATCTACAAAATAATGCCAGCTACCTCTGTGATCTACGATATCCTTACTCCTCAAGGCTTTCTGTGACAGTTTGTATCCATGCTCAGATTCTGTAGAGAAAACAAAAGAATGTAATCAACAAGAGAGTCATGAATTTATACCTTTCTATCAGCTTGCCAATTTATTTTAATGAGTTATCTTGCACAGTTTACTGACAAATTAATTTGTTTATTAAGATTATTAACGATAAAGACAGTTCTACATGAGACACTGCCATTATGGATTTTTTTTTTTTTTTTAATTTTTGCATACTTATTTCTCTATTACGCAAGGCAATGTGTGCGTTGCACTATGTTTTTATTTTGCGCCTGTTGGCCCAGTGTAAAATAACTTTGTCATGCATTTTATGTTAGGGTCTGCTTCCTCCTGCCTTTTCTAAGGGTTTATTTGCCCGGGGTAATGGGTGCTGTGATTGAGGACCGAACCCAGTATCTTCGGGTTGTGAGCCTTGTCACTTAACTACTAGCCCATGCCGTCCCCGCCATCATGGATGAAGTGTTAGAGACTTCATTTTACCAGGTCTCACTTCTTTTTCTCCCTTCTTGCTGTCTTGCACTTCTAACAGTGAGTAAGGTACATATTTACAACTGGGTAAACAAGAGTGGTACCTTTTCTGTGAGAAGCAAACCCTCTAACAAACCTGATACTCAACTGCTAATTAATAAATTTGTTTAAATACAGATTTTTATTGTTTTTAGTTTCTTAAATAATTTTGCTGCATTGCAGAAGCCGAACAAAACCTAAATGAGTTGAATAAAGCAAGCAAGGCGGTTGGCATGAACATAAATAGAAAGAAAACCCAGTTACTACTGAACATCTTCTCTGTGGGAGTTGCGGCTGGAAATAAGTCCATCAAAAATGTAAACGCACATATCTATCTAGGCCTAGAAATCAACAACAACTGAAAATTGACAATCTCACACAGAAGAGTGGCGGGTTGGCTCAGCTTCAACTGTATTAAACTAATACTCTAACAGATGATTAAGATTAAGACCAGAGCTCACACCTTCAATATCATGATTATCCCAGCAATGGTGTATGGGTGTGAGGTTTATAGTCTACACAAATCAGACATATAGAAGTTCTGTGCTACCTAAAGAACAATGCAGTGAAGAGTCCTAAACATCTCCTTAAGACACCACATCCGAAATACCTTCTTCTTCTTCTGCTTTCATTCTCATTCTTCTGAATAGGGCATTGTAAGTAGCATGATGTAGGTCAGAAAACGGAATGTGTTGTGTTGCTAGTTTTCATCTTGACTGCGATATTTGTACCTTTCGGTCCGACACATCTGTCTTCGGCAGGATCCGAAATAGCAACATCCAACACTAAACAGAGTTCTGGAATGTCATCAACTCTTCATCAATACAAAAGTACAGATGGACCGATCATGTGGTCCACATGACTGACAATAGATGGATGAGAAGGGTGGTTTTCTGGTGGCCATACAACTACATTCACTCGGGTGGCCACTTACCAACGAGATGGAGAGATGATCTGTATCGTGTTCTAGGATCACCAAGGCACCCCAGGCGAAGGACAAACATGTATTCAAGCAACTTTTGGCTACCTGGCACAGACTCACTATCCACAGAGCTATAAAGAAGCAAAGAGACTCATCAAACGATCCCTAAGGACGGATATGGAGAGACCTGCACAGAAAATACAACCCAGAAAATGACAGCATAGACAAACTTGGCAAAGATTGGCAGACAAAGATCTTCAGAATCAGAATGGGACAATGCAGACTCAAGGCCCCCTTCCACAGAATGGGTCTTAGAGTCCCCGCCCTGTGCATTGCGAAGCACTGAAGCAAACACCAGAACATATCCTGCAGGACTGCCCCACTTACGCAGATCAAAGAAAGACAGTTTGGCCCAGAGAAGCGACCATGTATGGAAAGCTGTGAACGACAGGCAACGACCTGAAACACACAGTCTCCTTCGTCGGCCTCATCGGGCTAGAAACAAAGTCTCAGTTGATAGAAGAAGAAGAATACTAGGATTCAAGTATTTGTTTAGATTGAATGACATTTTTGAAACATATTAAATGTGAGATGTTGGCCAGAATAGCACAAACAATAGTGGCACTTGCATAGCTTAACAAAATCTGGCAAGATAAACGGTTAGTCATATGCACGAAGATCAGATTAATATGTGCAATGGTACTATCAATATGTATTCTATGCTTGTGAGATGTGGACAATTACAGCTGACCTGTAGTGGATGATATTGGCCTTAGAGATGAGATGTTTCCAAAGACATCTAAACGTCACATACAAAGACCAAGTTCCAAATGAGAAAATATGAGAAAGAATTTAAACCACCTTATGAAGACTTCTTGGCAATGGTCAAAAGATGGAAACTCACTTGGTATGCCACATATCAAGATCAAACGGTTTTGCAAATACAATCCTGCACGGAAAGGTGCAAGGTGGATGATGAAGATGTCATCCCAAAAATAGGTGGGACAACAACATAAAAGAATGAACCAATCTCTGACAAGAGGAGGCTTAGGCAGTAGCCGCTGACAGAGAGAGGTGGCATGGGGGTGTCTTCATGGGTGCCCCAGCGACCTCATCGGTTACAGGATGACCTGACCTGACCTGATTAATTTTGTTTAACAGACTTTTTAAATTTACAGATTATATCAAATTAGTTTACAGATCTCTCAAGAGATCATTTTAGTTTGCAGATCTCTTGAGAGATCATAAATATTTGGGGACAAATTTCCTTCCAGAATGTGAACTATCATGTATTAATATAGTGATAATAAATAATTGATCCCTATGGAAGGGTTAAAAAAAAGTAAAGAGAAGACGTTAGCGATGGATAGGACACACATTACGGAAACCAGTTAATAGCATTCCAAGGTGGTCACTGTTCTGGAATCCTTAGTGCAAGAGAGGTAGGGATAGACCTAAGCTTCCATGGAGGAGGGAAGTCGAGATAAACCTAAGAACAGCAGGAAAGACATGGGAGAACTGGAAATGATGGTGCATGACAGGAAAACTTGGTGAGCATTTGTTGAGGACCTATACTCCACTGGGAGTTGACGGATTTTTGATTTGATTGATTGGATAGTTAAAACACACAATATCTAAATATTTACAATGAGACACTCTAACCTTTCAACTTTGTCTGCAGTTTGTTGATATCCTTAGAGCGAAGAGTTCTAACTCTAACCACTTCCTTGGTAAGATCATCTTTGCTAGATACAAGATTAGCTACTTCTGCTCTGCTCTCCTTCAGTTCAATAAAAATGCTATCCTTTTCTTGCTGTAGAAGCTTTAACTCTTGGCTCTGTAAAAATAATTGTAATTTTATCGAGAATAGTCTTCAACTACATTTTCTTGACTTTTATATTTTGGGTTTATCAGTCATAAAACAACTTGAAACTTTTCGACGTTGTCTCCAATTGTCTTTAACACTATAAGCCAACAATATTCTTTAACACTATAAGCCAACAATATTCTTTAACACTATAAGCCAACAATGTTCTTAAACACTATAAGCCAACAATATTCTTTGTAACACACCCAGTAATTCTTCAGTTCTTAGCCCGAGTGGTTGCTGTGTGTGAATAGGCTATGAGAACAAAAATGGACAAAATGCTCTCATCACAGCCGCTCTGTTAGTCTTTGGCCAGTTTTCTCATCTCTTTTACTGTCATCTTTAGAATAATATTGATGTCTTGCGTACATCTTCTCTTCAATATGTCTCTGGTTTGTTTTTCAGGTATCAAACCCTCTAAAACCATTTTTTTTCTAAATCCATGTGGCGTTTGATGTGAACAAAGTATTTTGGTTTCTTATACATAATGCTTTAGGAGACTTAAATGTTACATATAAGGATCATGTCACGAACGTAGAAATACGACAAAGAGTGGAAAACGCAATTGGGCCTTTTGGTGATCTGTTCACAGCTATTAGAAGGCAAACCATGGCTTGGTATGGTAAGTCACGAGGTCCAGCAGAATTACAAATTCGATACTGGGCTGCATTGTTCTGTACCAGGAAAGAGAGGGCAGGGATGTTCAACGAAGAGATGCGTAGACAGCATCGCTGAGTGGTCAAATCTTTGTCCTGGTGAGGCACGACTGACGACAGCAGACATAGAGAGATGGCGTGGGATTGTGGGAGTGTCTTCAAGTGTGCCCCAACGACCTGATGGGTAACGAGATGAAATGACTGATACATAATGCGGTTTCCTAACTAATTTTGTGATATATCCAGCTTCATTAGGAAGTCTTTGTTTTTCTTTTTCATTATTAATGGCATTCTGAGAATTTTCCTCTAGCATTTCAGCTCGAAGGATTCAATTTTCTTTTTTAGTTTTTGAATAATAGTCAGTTTTTCTCATCCATTAATTGTCACAGGGAAGTTGCATGTGTGCAGGATTTTTATTTTTGATTGTTTGTTTTGTGTCCTGCCAAATGGTCTTACTTCACACTAACATAAAATCCATTTTTCCATTATACCTGTAATTATCTAATAGAAACCTATCTCACATGAGGGCCAAGTGGATGTTCTTGACAGTCATGGCAGTGTTTTTAAAGTTTTATCCTTCACTTTTTGTTGTGAAAGGAGAATGAAGAATGTGAAACCTGAGTAGTTTCCCGGGGTCTTTGTGTATGACAAGGACAAGAATAGCACCACTGCCTCACAGAGAGCATGTTCGTAAGAGGCGACTAACTGTGTGACATGGCATGACACCTGCCATGGTTAGCTGGTTTGTTTAGAGCAGCATAGATGGCACCTAACAGGCTGCAGGTCTACTTTGCTCTAGTGTTTGAGTCTATTAAGATGAACTTGCACATCGGTTAACCACCTAACACAGCGGAGTATTAAGCTGCTCAAGCCTAGCCCGCTAAGCAGGAAATCCTTCTCCCGGTTATATCCATCTCATACTATAGCTGGAACCTGCACAGGTGCATCTGCCCCTGTAGAAGTACAGGTCGACTAAGAACTAAGAAGAAGTAGAATGGGTTGCACTACTGTAGTTCGTCTGCACAAAAACATTTTTATGCTTCTGCTACACTAGTTCCGGTAGTACTATTTTTGACACTAATAGCTAACTTGTCAAAGTTTCTGTAGCACTATTTTTGACACTAATAGCTAACTTGTCAAAGTTTCTGTAGCACTATTTTTGACACTAATAGCTGACTTGTCAAAGTTTCTGTAGCACTATTTTTTACACTAATAGCTGACTTGTCAAAGTTTCTATAGCACTATTTTTGACACTAATAGCTGACTTGTTAAAGCTTCTGTAGCACTATTTTTGACACTAATAGCTGACTTGTTAAAGCTTCTGTAGCACTATTTTTGACACTAATAGCAGACTTGTCTAAGACAGGCAATTCATTACAACTGTCACAGAATTGCATCCTACATAACAATCCTGACTAATTGAAAATAAATCAACTCTTAGAATCATTAAATAGAGCTTGGGAAATAAGATAAGAATTTTCTTATTGTTGACACAAATATTTATAACTTTGTATGATCCATAGGATTATGATATGAAAGTTATAATAATAATAGCTGCCAATCAAAACGGACGATGGCAACATCGTTAGACTTGCGCTGTGAAATGTTTTCATTTTCTCACAGATTTATCTTTGGTTCGTCTGATGCTGTAACTTGCTCTTGAAAAATTTAAAGTGGAAAAGATCTGCGTCTCATTCCCTGTTATCTGAATCTGGTGGCAAGGCATAGTCAAGACAACTGAAGATAGCATGAGATGCAGAATTTTACTCATGCAGTGAAATTCCTATGTTTTGACAACTGAAGATAGCATGAGATGCAGAATTTTACTCAGGATGTAGTGAAATTCCTATGATTTGACAACTGAAGATAGCATGAGATGCAGAATTTTACTCAGTATGTAGTGAAATTCCTATGTTTTGACAATGCATTTTCCATCCGTCTAAGATTTTCATATAGTGTTGCAGTTAAAGCATCACTGTGTTTTATAGGATCATATTATGTAACCATGTCATATATGGAATGAAAGGGGGTTGCATGAGCAATAAGAAAATATAAATAAAATAAATATAGCTCCATTTCTAAAATAGTAAAGAAGAAGGAAGCATGCAACAATAACAACAGAACTGCAGGGAAAAAACAATGAACATGTCAGATTTACCCAATGTAGACTGCTAATTCATAAGTTTTGTCATTTTTGAGACACACTTGTTTCAAAACTACATCCATTTATGAAATTATCTAGCGTAGACCTAACATGACATTGGTCCAGCACATAACAATTGTGAGAATTATTGTTACATAATGCGGAAACGTCTACTTCATCACTTTAATGGGTAATATTTAATATTTTACAAAACTTTTAGGTATAACTGGCTCCACTTTAGTTTATTTATAGCCAAATACCGAAAGATTAGATCTACTTTCGTTTTCAAGTCAAATAAAACGTCTATCTAGCCTAAATCAAAATAAGATGTGTATTTATTGCCTCAGGCCACAACAATTTTAATGTTTACTTTATTCGACAACACCCACTTTTTGTAAAGAATTGACTTCTCTGTCAGAATAATTGACTAGAAAAATCATCACAAGAGCAAAAATGAAGTGTTCTTTTTTATTTTTCAGAAATAGTTTCAAAGAAACTAAGCGCTTTTTGTGAAAAAAAAAAGCCTGCAGAAAAAATACATATCCATCAGAAAAAGTATCACCTTATAATCACTGGAACCTAACGGTGACCTCCAGTCCTGAACAACGAGAAAAAAATGGCCTATGACATTGGCCTCGCGTTCTGAAAAGGTTAACTATCCCAACATCTGTATTTACAAATATATATTTTGTAAAGATTTTATCGATGAAGTCAGCTAGAGCTTCCAATTTCAAATACAGGGCTCACTTTCTGCCGAAGATGTAAGTGCCGGACCGAAAAGTAAAAATATCGCAGCCAAGTTGTAAACTAGTGACACAATGCATTCCATTCTCCGGACTACATTCTGCTATTTGCAAAGCCCTATTCAGGGCTTGTAGCGGGAATTTGAGAACAAATGCAGAAGAAGAGGGGTTCACATGAACCCCTACATACAATTCTATAAAGTCTGAAAATAAAAGCTACTTTCTGATTTGCCACTAGATGACATGAAAATTCATTTTAGCCATATGTAAAAGTTTCCTAGAGCAAACAAACTTTTATATGGCTTCTTTAGAATGTAGGTTGATGGTGTTGCCAGCACCACGTACAACTCTCCCTAGTCACATTATAAGACATGCACTGAAAGGTTAAGTTGACCTATTCTGTCCTCTCCAATAAGGAGCTGAGGAATTCCACCAAAAAAATTACTACTATCCACATACACCAACCACCATTGACAAATGGACTGAAAGAAAAATAACGTATGAGAACATATTTGTTTTTAATATGAGGAACTGTTTTATACCATACCTTAACAACAAGCTCCTGCGTTGTCTTTACCCCATCATCCTCCAGATCTTTTATTCTTTTCTCGTTGATCTTCAAATTTGTGTTTAGGGAATCATGAAATGCTTTCAACTCTTCGACCTGAGCAGTTTTCTCTGTTAGTGCTGATGCCAACTTCTCTCTCTCCTCTCTGATGCTCTCACTAGCTTTTGCATTTACCTAACACGAGAAGAAGAAAATATTGATGGCTCATCTCAGATCTGCAAAACATCCTTTTTTGAGAATTACACTAATTTGGGTTAACAATATCTACCTGCCTGTCTGTCTGTCTATCTATCTATCTATCTATATATTATTGATCGTTGTTTGCTTTTCGGCGTCAGGTGTATAAGTGACATCTGGACAGCGCCTTGGTGTGCGCTTCGTGTGAGGTGGAACTAGCTGCCTCGGATATTTCGTCAATACATCTTTTGTTGAGTCGGCCTCTAGCTCTAGTACCGCTGTGTTTAAGTGATAGAGCCATCTGTGGGACGCTGCTGTTTTGTTATCGCGATATGTGACCAAACCACTGAATTTGCAAAACATGGAGTAGGTTTTATCATCAAACCAGACACAGCAGGCAGACTACTCGAGATGAAATATATTTAGAAAAGGATTGTGTCTGTCAGAGTCAAAGAGAAAGATAGTATTATCAATTACATACAAGTATATGCTCCATGCAACACACCCAATGCTGGCGATGAGTGGGAGTTCTATGAGTGATGTCAAAAATACCACACTGAACACAGAGAGTAATGGGGGACTTGTATGCAAAACCAGGTCATGACAGAACAGGAATCGAGGACTACCTAGGGGTGTTTGGCGATTCAATCATCACCAAAAACGACAATAATTCAAGACACCTAGAGCTATGCACCCCCCCCCCCCCCCCCCCCCCCCCCCAACACAATCTATTCATAACAAACACTTTCTTCAAACACAGAGACTCACAAATCTATATATGGAGTTAACAATACAAGCCCAAAATATGAAATTCTTACACTGTGGTGGTACATGAGTTGAACAAAATAGAACCACCGTAACGATCCAACAATAGCGCAAAAAGTAAATGAAGAGTTTATCTTTATTTTTTTCTATCTTAAGACACAGTGCGTTGTACTGTGTTTTGCGCCTAATGGTCCAGCTCATCCTACTGCAGTATGAATTATTTTAACTTGTTCATACCAGAATATGTTTTTATTTTACTGCCATGATATTCCCTCACAATATCACTCACTTGATACCTACTTATCTTCAGTAATGTTTCATTAACTGATTTACTCCAAGGAGCTAACATATCGGCTTCCAGATAATTTCAAAGTACCGATAAGCCAATTTATTGGCTTTGATGATTTTGTTCACAAATTTACATATAGTCTCATTCCTAGTCCTCTCAAAAACTCTTGTTTTGGTTCCCAACAGAAGTTCAGACTTTGTACTTTTCATAATCTGGAAGAGTTACTAGATGACACACATCATGGGTCTTAGTAAAAACATGTTGTGCTTGGATACCTGAAACATGTTTTTGCAACTATTATCAAGCCCAAGCTTCTTCAGACAGACCAAATATAGTTTCTACAGTAGAAGCTTGAGAATGGCTAAATTACATTATCGTTAATGGCAGTGAAGATGAAGATATTGATTGTTCAGCTGCAATGTCTTTGTCTAGTGTTAGTTCTAAATCAAGCAATGAGAGTGAATCTACACCTGCTGATGAGGGGAGGTGCCCTCTTTTGTCTCAAGCAATGGTAGTAACCGTTCAACAGTTCAGTAAAGGTTGAAGATTCTGTTAGCTAGTTGCCCATAGCAAGCAATGATGATGACATCAGCAGATGGTTTTTGTCTTGATGATGTAACTTGCGTTGTATTGAGATTATAGTGAGGAAGAAACTGCACTGGTCATCATCTTCTTCTTCATCGATCAACTGATGCTATGCTTCTAGTTCGGTGAGGTTCACGAAGGAGACAGCGTTTCAGTTCTTCACCGGTCCCCCACAGCTTTTCAAGCATGGTCGCTTCCCCAGGCCACACTGTCTCTCTTTGATCTGCATAGGTAGGGCATTCTTACAGAATAAGTTCTGGTGTTTGCTTGGGTGCTCCACAATCGCATGTGGCAGTGTCTCTGAGACCCATTCTATGGAGGTGGACCTTTAGTCTATTTCTGTCTGCCCATCTCTGCCAAGTTTGTCTATGCTGTCATTTTCTGGCTTGTATTCTTTGTGCTGTTCTCTCCCTTCTGTCCTCATGGGTCGTTTGATAAGTGTCTTTGCTTCTTTATAGCGCTGTGGATGGGGATTCTGCTTGTCACCACTTCCAGCTTTTGCGAGCTCATCTGCTTTCTCATTTCCAGGGATCCCACAGTGGACCAGAATCCATTGTAGGACTAAATCTGTTTTTTGAGACAGCAATCCTATGTTGATTTTTATTTCATGTTAGAGTCTATCTTGTTTGTGGCTTGAGATGGCTTGGAGTTCATTCCTGGAGTCTGTTCGAATGACCGTTTTCCTTGTATTTATATTGTCTGTAGACAACCAGTTTCATATTCTAGTCAAGATTCTGTACAGTAATGCTAGTGTGTATAAAATGAATGTGTGTGTATGTTTTGATGCAACAGAACATTCTTTCTGGATGTACATAAGTTATATAGACTGATGTCGACTTTGGATTTTATTTTTGAGCATTTCATTTGGATAAAATATGGATATTGTGAACTACTAGGCGTCTTCAAATTAAACCTGATCTAAGTAAACATATGTATGATGCACATGATGATGTCACTTCTGGTGTAAACAGCACATAGCAACTGTCAAGTTTGCCAAATTTCATTATCCTCCGACTCCTAGTTTCCTCAGCAGACCGTTGAAAATATGGCGGGTGTGATACGGAATCCCTCCACAGTTGATCAGCGAGCGGTGATTCAGTTTCTAATAGCTGAAGGATATCGACCACTTGACATTCATCGCAGAATGCAAGCAGTGTATGAAGTAAAGGCAACCAGCATGATACTGACCACATCATCAATTATGTGCCATGGGTCACCAAATAATATGGGCCTAGCACTATATTTCCAATACACTGCCTGGTTTGAAATGGGATCTTTACTTTTTTTTACTTTTGCCTCAGTCAGACTACCCTGAAAAAAGTCCACTCCAGGGAGACTTGCATGGAAGTGAGGTGAAGGTCTTAGCTAGTATATTTTTCCTAATTCTGACTAACATGTAAGATCAGTATGTTTTACCTGACCAGACAACAATTTGATAGAGCCTGTGTTAACCACACAGTAAAATGAATTATTAAGAATAATACCAGGGAAATCAGGATAAATAGGTGGGGAACAGGAACAACAGGTTGCAGTATGTTTAGCAAAATGTCCCAGCCAAAAAGTAACGATGACATAAATAAACTACATAGAAGAGATCAAATTCTCATTTTTCAGTTCCGAACAGGACATACCAGAGTCAATAGCCACTTGAACTACATCAATCCCCAGTACCTGCCTTTGTGCAGACATTGCTCTCATCCTGATGAAACAGTTCGACACCTACTCATTGAGTGCAGGGTGCGTATGGACATGAAGACAAGATTCTTACAAGCACTGCCGACAATTACCAACACAATGTACAGAGCAGTGAAACAACTGAAGACGACCTGTATCTATATAAGAATGGCATTGGGCTGCCAAGAGCAGCCTTGCTCAGCAGCTATGGGATAACAACAACCGCAATAACCCGACCAGACGTTAGTCTCATTCCCCCCCCCCCCCCCCCCCCCCCCACTAACTTGACTTAAATACACCAATTTATCAAAGTTCTAACTGACCTCCATTAGTTGACTGATGCTACTGGACTGCTGACTGAACGTACTCAGAATTTTCTCTTGCTCATCCAGCTGTGTCTTCAGTCTTTCCACATTTATCTTTAGGTCAGTAGCTTCCACTGATCTATGTTCTGCCAACTTCATGTAGTAATCCTTATCTCTGTGGAGTCTGTCTAAGTTTCCATGCTTGTCTCCTAGCAAGGCAGTCAGATCTTGCTTGTCCACCAATGCAGATTCCATTTGAGATCTGTTTTCATGACAGAAAAGTAAATCAGGTAAGATATTTCAATCGCTCTTTCTTTTCCGTGTCCAAGCACCACATCATACAAAATACATCCAGTATCCAGCGACATGGATTGCACTGTCATTGGTACATCATCACCTGTCAACCTGCAAGGCTTGCTCATATTTTGTAATTTGTTATTTTATTCTGACAAATGTAAGTTATTACACTCATCTGACATATACCTTTTTCATTCTGACAAATGTAAGAACTAACACTCATCTGACAAATGTCTTTTTCATTCTGATAAATGTAAGTCCTTGCACTCTAACATGATTGGGTATTTTTTTTCATTTTCACAAATGTAAGGCTTTACAATTACCTGGCAAGGTTTTTTGTCAATTTGTTAAATGTAAGGTTTCACAATTATATGGCAAGTTTTATTTTTCATGTTCATAAATTTAAGGCCTTACACTCATCTGGCACGGCTTGTTTTCATGTTCATAAATGTAAGGCCTTACACTCATCTGGAACGGCTTGTTTTCATGTTCATAAATTTAAGGCCTTACACTCATCTGGCAAGGCATTATTTTCCATTTCACAAATGTAAAGTCTTACACTCATTTGTAATAAATGAACCAGCAATCCACAGACACTTCAAAATTTTGAAATCAGACGTGGGTCCAACAGGAACTGGTGCCTGACAGGACAGAGCTGGAATATGTAAAATCAGCGAGCATCAAATGACCAGTATCCCTATTCTTCACCATTTGTTGAAAGACACTAAGCACCTATGGGTCTCCTTGGAGTGCAATGATACTAATTCTTGACAGAACACACACACGTTCTTATCTTCTATCTGCCCCCCCCTCCATGACGTGACTCTTTCCTACCTGGCCTTCTCAAGCTTGCTTGTAAGGTCATGCACTTGTGCCCTAAGGTTGTCCATCTCACTCTTAGCCAGTTGTTGTTCCACGGTCACCTTGTTACATCTCTCAGTCATGGTGGCTAGCTGAGTGGACAAGTTCTTGATCTGGTCCAGGTAACGTTCTCTCTCCAACCTCTCAGCACTGGCTACCTGTAAGAAAAACAAGGTAGACAAATAGCTACTGGTGACATGTAACAAAAATAAAATAGACAAATGGCTAATGGCTACCTATAACAAAAACAAGGTAGACAAATGGCTAATTTCAGAAACGACTGAATATGAAGGTGTACATATTCTCTTGGTTGCTCTAGGCAAGCAGCTGGTGATTGGTCAGTTAAAGATGTTAAATCTTCTGGTTGATCAGTCCTAAGACTGGTTGTAAGGTTATCTGAGCATGGCTCTCCATTTAACCCCTATTCTCTGCAGCTCTCTTCCTTTCTGCATAGGTTCGTACTTTGACTCTTTCAGGACGGGAGCGGGAGGCCACTGCTAGGGGCCGATTTTTCCTATCGTTCAGGACAGGAGGCGCCTGTCAGGGGCTGGTTATTTTAAGATGATATTTTTATGATTCATACTTATTTTTTCTTCATGAAAGACTTTTTAGATACTTCAGAAACATAGGTTGATTCTATAGTTTCGGTTTATATAAAAATAGTAAAATTAACCTGAAATCTGTGTCAAATATTTTATATTTCCCATTTAAAGTGATAAAGTGTCAGGTAACAATAATCCTCAAAATTGTCATGACCAATGTCATGTTAAGTCTAAGTTAGATAATTTTGTAAATGGATGTAGTTTCGAAACAAGTGTGTCTCAAATGACAAAACCAGGGGACGGCGTGGCCTAGTGGTTAAGTGGCACGGCTCACAATCAAAAGGTGCTGGGTTCGATCCCCATCACAGCACCGGCCGTTACCCCGGGGAAGCAAACCCTTAGAAAATGCAGGAGGAAGCAGACCCTTACATAAAATGCATGCTGAAGTCGGATGCACTGGGCCGACAGGCGCAAAATAAAAACAACAGTGTAACGCACACACGCCTTGGGGAATAGATAAATAAGGCTATGCAAAAAAAAAAAAAAAAAAAAAAATTACAAAACATGGATTAGCAGTCTTTATTGGGTAACTGACATGTTCATTGTTTTTTCTGTGCAATTTTGTTATGTTGCGCTTGTTTCTTACTTCTTGACTATGTTAGAAATAGAGCTATATTTATATCATTTATATTTTCTTATTTTTCTTGTAATTCTCTTTCATTCCATATATGACACAACCGCATAATATGATACTATAAAACACAATGACACTTTAACTGTAACACTATATGAAAATCTTAGAGGGATGGGAAATGTGCTGAACAAAACATGGGAATTTCGCTACGTCCTGAAAGAGTTAATGTTTCTGCATGTCTGAGATGTAAAGATAAATTTTGGTCATCCCCTTTCCTCTTTTTCTCTGGATCTTACCCACTAGCATCTTCTGCAGAAGCATGTGTTACACATTGTGTTATAGTAAGCTTCCTTTTTGTATCATTTTAAATATTTGTCTTTGTGCGCCTTTCTCAGTGAGGACATTGTCAGTGGATCTTCTTTCTGGACTACTCAGAAGCATGTGTTACACATTGTGTTATAGTAAGCTTCCTTTTTGTATCATTTTAAATATTTGTCTTTGTGCGCCTTTCTCAGTGAGGACATTGTCAGTGGATCTTCTTTCTGGACTACTCACTTCTTACATTCTACGGTAGTAACACATTTAAAATGTTTCCAAGCTGTTTTTATTCTTCTTTGCTAGAGTCAATGTTTCACTCCTCATACAGTACAATTAGTGATATATGACTAGCGATTATTATTTTCCTCAGTTCTATCCAGATTTTCTTGGAGGTTATCAATTAATTTTTTTAATGAAGGCATTTTTTTCTATTGCAATCCTTGTTTTAATTTCTTAGAATGGAAGAAGATCGGATACCAAAGCGGTCATGGGAGATCAAAAGTCAAGGACGCAGACTCCGAGGACGTCACAAAGTACGTTTGGAGGAAGACAACATACGACAGTCCCTAAGCGATTGAGGGCTGGATTGGAAAGAGGTCAGGAAAAAGACGGCGGATAGAGCAGTGTGGCGTTCTCTTTGGCACAAACCTCTACACCTCACGGTAGAAGAGGAGCGACTAAGTAAGTAAGTAAGTAAGTCAGTTTTAATTTCTTCTGTGATGGTTTGTCCTACATATGTAAACGTCTGTTCTTCTTTGCTTTGATTATCTCTCCATCGATGATTATATTCATTTGCCTATAATGCTTGGATATTACCACAGTCTTTGTCTTCAATATGTCTATATTCATGCCAAACTCTTTGGTTGTGTTGTTAATATTTTAAAACAGCTTGTTACTAAGTGGTTTGTGGCATAGCTCACAAACTAAACTCGCATGTATTCAGAATCATGAACTGGCAAGGTCATATCTCTAATGGAAGTGAATCCATTAAAAAAAAGCATGCTTAACTCAGAAGCACTGGATAATAAGGCATAAAACACCTCAGAAAATAGTTTTTAAAAAGGAAAAATTGAAGTTAAATTTACAAATTAAGAAAACAATATTTTAGAATAGTTTATAAATAACATAAAATTATATAAGAATTGTGGAGAATTTCATCATCATGTAGCATGTCCTTTATAGAACGTCGCTCCCATCACAGTCTGTCTGAAAGAAACTCTTTCAACTCCAGCCTTCGCCACAGTCATACCCAGGCATTCCTGGATATTTTGGTGCCATCATCTTCTTGGTCTACCTCTGCATCTTTTGTCTGGCATCATACCTTCTATCACTGTTCTCTCAAGACCGTTGTGTCTCTTGATGTGACCAAAGTTTTTACATTTTCTGACCAAAATTGAATTGATAAATCAGTTCTCCTCTTGCTGAATGTCTATATTTGTCTTTTTCTCCATCAGTATTCTGAGGACCTTTCTGTTACATTTTTAATCAAAGGATTAAAAGCTTTGTCTAGAAGTTTTGGTTATCATTCAAGATTCCTAGCCATATGCTGAGTATATCCGCAAGAAGCAAGGATACACATATATACAGATGGCTCAGCTAACAAACCCATATTGAATGGAGGTGGATGGAACTATAACGATTAAGGAACATAGAAGTAGAAACTCAAGTATTGACAATGGGAACATACTTCAATAACTTCGGTGCCGAAGCAGAGGCACTAAAAAACACAGTCAAGCTTGTAATCCAAGATGAAAATGTCCATCAAGAAAACATAGTATTCCTGACTGATGTCTCGTCAGCAGCGTTAAAACAACACAAAAATGAAGATCTTGAATAATGCATGTACTCCCTCACAAAATGTGAGATGTTAGCCAGAATAGCACAGACAATAGCGGCGCTTGCGCTTGAGACATGGACAATTACAGCTGACCTTCAGCAAAGGATACATGCCTTGAAGATGAGATGTTGCTGAGGATTTCAGGATCAATAGGGCTTGCAAATACAATCCTCCACGGAAAGGTGCATGGCAGACGACAAAGAGGCCGTCCCACAAAGAGATGGGAGGACAACATGAAAGAATGGACCAATCTCCGATCAGAAGAGTCACAGGCAGTGGCATCTGACAAAGAAGGGTGGCATGGCGTTGTGAGGATATCTTCATGTGTGCCCCAATGACCTCACCGGTTACGGGATGACCTGACCTGACAAAGATCGAGTTACAGATGAGGAAATACGAGATAGAATTACAACAGCAATAGGGCCTTTTGATGACCTCTTGGCAACAGTCAGAAGAAGGAAACTCGCTTGGTACCGTCACATATTGAGATCAAATGGTCTTGCAAATATGGTCCTGCACGGAAAGGTGCAAGGCAGACGGCGAAGAGGCCGTCCCAAAAGAGATGGGAGGCCAAGATAAAAGAATA
Organism: Ariolimax columbianus; assembly: GCA_036924085.1. Classification (NCBI taxonomy): domain Eukaryota; kingdom Metazoa; phylum Mollusca; class Gastropoda; order Stylommatophora; family Arionidae; genus Ariolimax; species Ariolimax columbianus. The sequence continues at coordinate 49,637,612 of JAVGWX010000018.1, forward strand.
CACCAATATCTCATCAGAAGAGGCACAGACAGCGACCACTGACCGAGAAGGATGACATGGGGGTTGTGAGGATGTCTTTATGTGTGCCCCAATGAACTCACTGGTTACGGGATGACCTGACCTGATTCCCTGACACAGCTCTCAGCAGAACAGCCAAGGTTGGTCATACAGTGAATCCCATCCCACTGCAATATTGAAGGCAATGAAGATGCAGACAAACTAGGAAAGTGTGGAGGAGTTTCCCCACAAACAGACCTGAGCATCATGTATAATGAGGTCAAGGCCATAATTAAAGCCAACCAAGAAAATGAATTGACCAACACATGCACGTAAACACACCCCTCCCCTTCCCCCAAAATACCCCCCCCCCTTATTTGGAAAGACAGTTACTTTAATTTAAACAATAGATGTCATCCCAGCTTTGCAGGATACCTGTTTATTGGAAAGGCTTCGAGAGTAAACCCTGAGGAAAAATCTGCACCCTGCACTATCTCGTCTGGATAATGTCTTGCCACTGGCCAAAGATAGCTCAGAATGAAAGAGTGAGGTTGACATAAGACACAGTTTGTTCCGCACTTTAATCGAAATCACCGCGCAAGTCACCCATTTCAGCAGACACTGCAAGAGAAAAAAACTGTCCACATGGCTGAACAGAGAGAGTGGTCCTCATCACACAAGATGGACAAACATGAGTAGACAACAAAAGAAATGATTCAGTTTGAGCCCATTCAACAGTGCATTTTCTTACCTTGTCAAAAACTGTAGTACTGCACTCTTGCTTGACAACATCCAACATTTTCTTACCTTGTCAAAAACTGTAGTACTGCACTCCTGCTTGACAACATCCAACATTTTCTCACCTTGTCAAAAACTGTAGTACTGCACTCCTGCTTGACAACATCCAACATTTTCTCACCTTGTCAAAAACTGTAGTACTGCACTCCTGTTTGACAACATCCAACATTTTCTCACCTTATCAAAAACTGTAGTACTGCACTCCTGCTTGACAACATCCAACATTTTCTCACCTTGTCAAAAACTGTAGTATTGCACTCCTGTTTGACAACATCCAACATTTTCTTACTTTGTCAAAAACTGTAGTACTGCACTCTTGTTTGACAACATCCAACATTTTCTCACCTTGTCAAAAACTGTAGTACTGCACTCCTGTTTGACAACATCCAACATTTTCTCCAGCCTGTCAATGTCACCCTGCTTGTTGGTGACCTGGATGTCAAAGGCCATGACCTGTGACCTGAGATCCTCTTCTCGTTTACGCTGCTGTTGTATACGGTCACGTTCAGTCTCAATGTCGCTCTCATATTGACTTACTAGTGACTAATATTATTAAAAAACAAAATAAAATATTGTTATGAATTGCTCAGAAACACAATATATATTTATATGTATATCAAAACTTCATCAACTCGCTGTGGAACATAGGTCCTTAACAAATCCTTGCCAATTCTTCCTGACTTGTACCATCATTTCCATCTTCCCCCATGTCTTTTCTGCCATTTTCAGGGTTGTCTCAACTTCCCTTCTCCATGAGTGTTTAGGTCTGCCCCTATTTCTCTTGCCTTGAGGATTTCAGAACAGTGACTGTCAGCTGGTTTCTGTCACCAATGCCTTCTTTTTACGTCTAGTCTCACACCATCCGGTTCTTTCCCAGAGTTCCATGTTTGTAACTTTATCATACCATTTTATTTCTTCTTTTCAACTCAAGAATCCATTAATGAAAACTTTGACCTTTTTAGTTGTACTTTTTAGTCATACTTTTCTTTGCTCTCCACATTTCAGAGCCATACAACAGGACAGACTTGTCATTAGAGCTGAAGATCTGTCAGAACATATGATGGTTATTCACAATTGAGAATGATTCTACAAGTTCATGCAATAATGCCCGCATTCTCAAATAAATATTCTTTCTTACTCTCCTACACATAACATATAATTATTCAACAGTATTATCAAGTACACATGCAAGTCGCAGTCTAGACAAAACATGGAGCAAAAACGTGTATATATATATATAACAGTCTATGCAAACCAACTATAAACAAAACAATAAAAATAAGATGTTTAAAACAGGTGGTTAAGGTGACAAAATGAGACAAGGTCCACAACTAGACAATATGTTATGATCTTCAAACCCATTTATTGCTAACTTTAGTGGAACATGCTTTACAACTAGACAAAATGTTATGGTCTTCAAACCCAGTTATTACTAACTCGAGGGAAACAATCTCAAGATGTTATCACATTATCTGTAGAATGAAAGATGTCCAGCTACCGTTTAGTCAAGGTCACAGGAAGAAAAGAGCCAGGGATTCCCAAGGTGACCCGAGGTCCTCTGGGAAGACAACATAAGACAGTGTGTGAGAGGACTACACTGAAATCAGATGAAGATGACTTTCTTTCTTTCAACCACTAGATTTGACATTTGGAATGTTAGAACAATGTTGAAGGTGGGGGAAGTAAACTAAAATTACGATAGAGGAAAGAAAATAAATCAACATCCTTGGGCTCAGTGAGACAAGATGGACACAATTAGGTAAGGTAAAACTAGAATCAGGAGGAGTAATTATATACTCAGGTCATGAAGATGAGAGCAATGCCCTGACACAGTGAAGGAGTACCACTTATACTGTCACCAGAAGCCCAGGACGCTGTTATTGATTGACACTCAGCTGGATCATCACATCTTTTAAGCAAAAAGTAATGATTTGTCCCACTGTAGCTACACTACTGTCAGGGAATGAAGTTGTTAGAGACTTCAGTATGCTAAACTACAGCTTGTAGGTACGGTGGCCAGTTCTTTTCCTCAATGCCTTTTACTTCCATAGATGTTTGTCAGGTATCATTTACAACTGGGTTAGGGGACAGCATAGTATAGTGGTTAAGTGGCATGGCTCACAACCGGGAGGTGCTGGGTTCGATCCCCATCACAGCACTGGTCGTTACCCCGGAGAAGCAAACCCTTAAAAAATGCAGGAGGAAGCAGACCCTTACATAAAATGCATGCTGAAGTCGGATGCACTGGGCCGACAAGCACAAAAATAAAAACCACAGTGCAACGCACACCGCCTTGGGGATCAGAGAAATAAGGTGAATGCAAAAACAAACAAAAAAACAAACAAAAAACAAACAAAAAAAATAAATTTACAACTGGGTTGACAAACTAGAATACGATAATAACTGTTTTGCCTAAGAATGGGTCACTCTATTATACTCTATCACTTCAAAATATCTCAAGCAAACAAATACCCTTGCCAGGATGGAATACACATCATTAAACATATCATTCAGAGTTACCTAGTCTGTGGAAGCCATGGTAGCGCAGTTGTTAGTGCACTGGTTTTCCAGTCAGGCGGTCGGGGTTTGGTCCCCAGTTGGTGCGGAATTCTTTTTTATCGCAAACCAACTCCTCTGGTCAACCCAGCCACAGAAATTGGGTATCAAAACAAATCTGGGAAGTAAAGGCAGCTGGCGTGATGCTGACCACACCATCCACTATGTGCTGTAGGTCATAAAATAATATGGGCCTAACATCCTATTTCCTATATGGCGTGACGGGATCTTTTCTTACCCAGCATGTAATGACCTGCAATGCCAGACCACCTAGCAAAGATTGTCCTGGCAGTAGGGCTGCAGATGTAGCATAACTAATGAACCTGAATATACAAAAAGAAATATACAAGCAGGTGTCTACCTGAAGGTATTCAAGACGTGATCTGAGATTAGCCTCTGACTGAATCAACTCATTTTTCTCTGTTTTAGTTTCAATAAGCTCTCTTTGAACCTGGTCTAGGCTTGTCTCCAGAGCCTGACGCTGGAGGAAAAAAATACAAAGAATGTTTGTTCATGACAACGATCACAAGACAAGTATTTATCTGCGCTCGAGTAACATACTTAACGAACAACAGCAAAAACAGTGCAGTAATGGGGAAACCCGGAATTCAAAAGTCAGACCTTCAGATGACAGATGTGCCTTGGCATAAGAAAGAGATGAGTTTAGCACTAGCCAAGCGAGACACAATAACAAAAATGTGTCACAACTAGGATAGTCTTTTGTCATTCAACACTTGTGAGTATGGAATATAGTCTGAATTCATCTTTGTGTTCAAAATCTTTGGTCATGCTATATCTGCTGGCCAGTCGCCATGATCAAGTCTATTCTTCACCAGGTAGGAGCAGCTTCCCACAGCCTTTGTCTCAGTTCCACACCCTTTGGCCAGGTCTGGCATCTCATTTCCCTACAGAGTGGGCATTCCTGTAGAATATGTTCAGGATTCTGGCTCCCTGTTCCACATGGGCATTCATCAGTATGTGAGATCTTTAGTCGGTATTGATGTTAGTCTGAGTTAAATCGAGGCAAATTAATGGACAATTATTTCACAAATATTTGTCTTTGGTGTTCCTCCTGAAAAGTCGTAGTTATGTCTGCGATAGCTGCTCTTTTTGGACCGACATCCAATTTCAGCATGGCATCATTGGAATTGGGTTTGCATTCTCTCTTTGAATCTTAATATCTTATCCAGACTGCAAGGTTGCAATCTTTTTCAGTGCCATCACTTGGAGGCAGAATAGGATCTTGGTCAGCTATGGGTCATTGACCCTAATGCAAGCAGCCAGCTTTGAATCACTGTCTGCTGTCACAAGTATATGCTGTACTCTTCAGCATGTGGTATTTCTATAGTTTTCTTTCAAATCTACCAGACCTAGTTGGTGTGCATTGGCAAGTGTTAAGCTATTTCTTGAGGTTAAGCGCTTCAAGAAAGCATCTAGTAATTGTAGATATTCTGGGATCAAGATGCTGCACAGTGCATGAACTGTAGCGGTCAGGGCCAGCGACCCAGAACTGTCAAGACCCTTCTCCACCTCTGCGTGGTGATCCTGGATAACAAGTTGCAATAGAGCAGACTGGCTAAGGAGAACGGAATAAAGAGGAAAGGCTAACCTGGTACCCAAAAATGCCATACTGAAGTCGGATGTGTCGGACCGAAAGGTGCAAAAATCAGTCAAGCTATAAACTACGACACAACACATTCCGTTCTTTGTACTACATCCTGCTACTTGCAAAGCCCTTTTCAGGGCTTGGTAGCGGTAGCTTGAGAACAAACAAAGAAAAAGATATTGTATGAGGTGTGTTGTATAGTTTGAAAAATTACAGTTTCTTGACCAGACATTATAAGCACCTGTGCTCACCTCCTCAGTCAAATTTAATTTACAGGTATTCTTCTTCTTCTTCTTCTTCGTTCTCAATCTCCCACTACCAAAGCCTGAAAGGGTAAGTAGCAGAATGTAGTCCAGAGAACGGAATGCGTTGTGTTGTAGTTTACAGCTTGGCTGCGATATTTGCACCTTTCGGTCCAACACAGCTATGGTTCGCTGGCCCTGACGCTAGCAGTCAGGTATGGGTCACTGACTACTGCAGCTCATGCGCTGCTCAGCATCTTGATCCCACAGGTATTCATTTATTGATGTACGGATTTTCCCAACTTACTTTCCGTGTCCAAGTACCACATCATATAACGTTCATCCGGTGTTCAGCGATTTGAATTGCCCTGTAGTTCACCTTCAGTATATCGCTCTTGTCACATGTATCTGGAAGGTTGGGACAAATCATCAGATGACCTGAATCTTGTACTGCACCGCATTCATATGTATCGCAAACTGAGAGACCCCATCTCGTCATGTTTTTTCTACATCATGATATGCCAGATAAAAGTCTATTTATTGTCTTCCACAGGGACTATGGTAAATGATGTCCAGGGGCAGGTTCTCCCTGAAGCTCGATCCCTGCCTGCCTCGTTTGTTGCTATATCAACAAGTTTTGCATGGGCAGAGTTTCTCAAGACTGGCGCAGCACATTCTGCTGCTGAGAGGCACAGGGCGAGTGCTGATGTCCGGAGGACAGATGGCTGTGCTTTCCATGTTATACTAGTACATTTTTTAATAATTTTGTTTCTTGCGTGTATCTTGCACTTTGTTACCAGGCAGTGTGTCATGTAAGACAGTGTAAGGTCTAACTTGACACTAAAATATTTGGGAGCCATGCAGTGTTCTTCTTCTTCTTCTTCTTCGTACGCAGTCAGACAGTAACCAATATTTTTTCGAAAAAAGCAGCGGTCATCCTGAGGCTGTCGACACTGCCATAGAGCTTGTCTAGTGTTGCCACTGGTGATGGCCACATCTGCTCTCTCTGATCCTCGTATGGCGGGCAGTTTTGCAGCAATTGCTCAGTGGTCATTTTCCCGGTACCACACGGGCATTCGTCGGTGCCACCTATCTTCAATTTGTTGAATAGGTGGTACCTCAGTCTATTGTGGCCAGTGCGAAGTCTGAAGACCACGACCTGCTCTCTTCTGTTCAACTGGTAATAGGCATCGTTTTTGGTGTAGCCAGTATGTTCGGTTTCCCATTTGGTCATGTATCTAGCTCTAATAAGCCGTTTTGACTCTTCGTATGTCATACTAGTATCTGGTTGTGGTAGTTTTGCACCTTCTTTTGCCAGTCTGTCTGCCTCCTCGTTGCCTTGGATGTTGCAGTGAGATGGAACCCACTGCACCACTACCCTTTTTGGTGCGGACTGCTGGCATAGTTGACAGAGTACTGCTCTTAAATCATTAAGTTCAGTATTTTTCTGGCTTTTTAGTGCTGTGAATACAGCCAGAGCATCTGTAAGCAGGACTATGTGGCTTTCATTCCTTTTACCTGTCACCATTTCTTCCACTGCCGCCCTCAGTGCCTCTGCCTCCGCTCTGAAATTGCTTGTGTATTTTCCAGTAGCGAATGACAGTGTTATTTTTCTGCCATTTGGTAGGTTCAGAAATGCTCCTGCCCCTTCGTTCTGTGTTGTATTTGTTACAGAACTGTCGGTGTATGCATGGGTCCAGTCCATGCTTGGATAGTTTTCTGTTATGTAACTCAGGGTAGTATCTCTTCTTTCTTTTTCAGACTGGCAGTTTTTTGTTTCCAATACCTGGTATATTTTCTAACACCTCTGGAAATATATGCTGCCTCCAGGTAGGTTTTCGTACAGTAGGGATGGGCTTTGGTGTTAGTGCATTCATGGGGTTTTCGTGCATCTTTGCTTTGGCTGTTTCTGCAAAGTTTCTTCGCTTTAGTTTCCCATTTCCGAAATTGTTTAGTCTCTGGTGCATTGGATGGTCAGTCAGTCTTCTGAGTTTCTCTGATTGCAGCTGGGCTCTGCAGTCTCTTCTGTCGGTCATGGATTGCAGTTTTGTAATCTTTTCAAGTTCTACAATTGGCGTTGACTTCATGCCTCCTGTTATAACTCTCATGGCTTGGTTTTGAAGTTTGCTAACTTTATCGAAGTTCGCCTTTGCTGCTGTTGTCCATGCCGCAATGCCATACTCGAGAACTGGTCTCACTCTTCCAGTGTACAGTTTCTTTAGTATACTTTCGTCTGCTCCCCAGCTTGTGCCAGCAAGTTTCCTCATGATTGCCATTCTTTCTCTGGCTCTCATTCGGTTTCTCTCGATCTGACTTTTCCATGTCATACGACGATCAAATGTGACTCCCAGGTAGTTTGGGTTGTCGTTTGGCTGCAGGTATTTGCCGTTTAGACTTAATTTGGTGTTTTGGGGTTTGATTGATAGCGAGAATATTGTACATGTCGTTTTGTCCTCGTTTATTTTGACCAGCCATGAGTTCGCCCACTCTTCCAGCGATGTTAGGGCCTGCTGCATCCGATTTCTTGCTATGGTCAGAGGTCCACATAGCCAGATCGTCTGCAAACATTGAGCTATGGACTCTTCTTGGTATATTCTCTGTAATGTCGTTTATATACACCAGGAAGAGTGTGGGTGTCAGTACTCCCCCTTGGGGTACTCCCTGCTCAAGTGTCACCTTTTTGCTCATCTGCCCTTGTACTTGGACTCTGGCCGTTCTGTTTTTGAGGTAGTGGTTGATCCACTTGTACATTTTCCCACAAACTTCACTTCTTCTTAGCTTGACTCTAAGTCCCTCTTTCCAGACTTTGTCAAATGCCTTTTCCAGGTTCACCCAAACCGCTACTATGTGGTTCTGTTCCTGGTAGGCATCTTCTATTTCCTGGGCTATGAGGATGACCTGATCCTCAGTGGATCTGTGCTGTCTAAAGCCTGCTTGCTGTGGAATTAGTATGCGTTTTTCTTCCAGTCTGGTATTTATCATACGTTCAATCAGTTTGCCGACACAGCTCAGTAGGCTGATAGGCCTGTATCCATTTGGATCTGTTTTGTCTTTTCCTTTCTTTGGTACTGGTACAAGTACTGCGTCTTTCCATGCCTGGGGTACAATACCCCTTTTCCAGCTTTTGTTCAGGACTGATAGTAGTTTCCTCTTTGCTGTTTCGCCCAGCCCCATCAGCATTTTGTTTGTTATCCCGTCTTTTCCGGGAGATTTCCTTTTCTTTAATGTTCTCATGGCCTCTTCCATTTCGTTCATTGTTAATTTTGCCATCATATGCTCTTCTGGTGCCATATTGATGTTGTCGTGCCCCTTTTGCTCTTCATTAATGTCTGTATGCCCGTGCAGTGTTCAAACTCCTGACTTGCCATTTAATCTGTAGTTTTCTGTTTTCCAACTTGTGCAGGTTTATTTTCCATCCATGAGCATGTTAGTATTAATGGGAGTGTAACCTAGTAGTTGCCAGCTTGGTTTACAACACCAATGTACTGGGTTCAAATCATGTCGCATTCTGTTTGACAGACCATGTGTCCTCTGGGTTGTTTCATGACATGATCACTTCTCTCAGCCAACCCGACTGTAAATGGGTACCTAACAAAATGAAATTTATGAGCCACCACAGGAGCTACAGAATTGATGCTCTGTCTTCAGCACTGTCAGCAATGAAAGGGACAAAGCATATATGGAGGTTTCCTGGTGCAACAAGTCAGTCGTATGAGCCATTTAAAATATTTCATTTTACACTATCACCATCTCATCCCATTTGTGAGCATCCGTAAAAAGACTTGTAGCTCGTTATCATAAAGTTGATATAATAAACACATGCTACAAAGATTAAACATGCGCTAGAAAGACTAAATATGTGCTAGGAAAATTAAACATTTGCTAGGAAGATTAAACACATTCCAGGAAGATTAAACATGTACCAGGAAGCAAAAACACATGCTATAAAGATTAAACAAGTGCTGCAAAGAATAAAGACATTCTACGAAGATTAAACACGTTCCAAGAAGATTGAACATGTACCAGGAAGCAAAAACACATGCTATAAAGATTAAACATGTGCTACAAAGAATAAACACATTCTACGGAGATTAAACACATTCCAAGAAGATTAAACATGAACCAGGAAGAAAAACACATGCTATAAAGATTAAACATGTGCTACAAAGAATAAACACATTCTACGAAGATTAAACATATTCTAGGAAGATTAAACACATTCCGAGAAGATTAAACACATTCTAGGAAAATTAAACAGATTTTAGGAAGATTAAACATGTTTTAGGAAGAATAAACATATTCTAGAAAAATTAAACAAGTGCTAGTAAGATTAAACCTATTCTAGAAAGATTAAACCCATTCTAGAAAGATTAAACCTATTCTAGGAAGATTATATGCTAAAGAGATCAAATTTATTTGGCAACAACAGCTGAAGTAGAACAAGAAAAGGATTGCCATTCACAGATTGCAGGATTTAGTAATCAGATGTGGAGCTAGCATGGCGGCACATAAGAGGGTGAAGCAGATGTGTGTGCAACCAGCAAACTACATGAACCATCAAAATCCATACTTTTCATCATTAACTGTGAAAGAAAATGAACACCTATGGATCTACCTGGAGTCTAGTGATACCAGTGCTGTATAACATAATATAAATGAAACATAACATGGAAAAAGCATGCAATGAAAGAGCAATTAAAGAATACAAAAGAAAGCAGATTAGAAAATGCAAAAATGTAGCATTAAAAGCATGAAATGAAAGAAGAGTTAAAAGCATGAAATGAAAGAAGAGTTAAAAGCATGAAATGAAAGAAGAGTTAAAAGCATGAAATGAAAGAAGAGTTAAAAGCATGAAATGAAAGAAGAGTTAAAAGCATGAAATGAAAGAAGAGTTAAAAGCATGAAATGAAAGAAGAGTTAAAAGCATGAAATGAAAGAAGAGTTAAAAGCATGAAATGAAAGAAGAGTTAAAAGCATGAAATGAAAGAAGAGTTAAAAGCATGAAATGAAAGAAGAGTTAAAAGCATGAAATGAAAGAAGAGTTAAAAGCATGAAATGAAAGAAGAGTTAAAAGCATGAAATGAAAGAAGAGTTAAAAGCATGAAATGAAAGAAGAGGTGTTGTTTGAAGCTACTCATGATGTTCGATAGCTCTTAATGATGCTTCTTTGGCAGTAGGTTTAAGTGGTTCTTCTTACATCTTGAAAAATACTTAAGGTGGACTAGGGTACTCCTGGCTGTAGTGCAATGTGAGGCTCTTCAGTAAGCTCACCACTATGAGATTGCAGTGTTGATCCCCACCTCATTGGCCAGACTGCTGTGACACAGCCTGCTTCCAGAACCGCAAAAGACGACATGCAGTTGGAATGTCTTTATACTGGTTTAGAAGATTCTGCAGTCTGTATACAACCAGTTTCATTTACATTTCCTTGCTCTAAAAGCTAAAAGCTATGTGCATTCAATCTATTCTTAAATACATTAATTGTCCTTGCATCTACTACTTCCTGTGGCAATGCATTCTAAGCATTCACCACTCTCACACTAAAAAAATATTTCCTAATATCTAATCTGGACCTTTCTTTAGTTAATTTGTAGCTATGCCCTCTCATTCTTGTAGGTGGTTGCATTTTGAAAAACTTGTTAGTCTAATTTATCCTTTCCTTTAATTATCTTATAAACCTGTATTAAGTCACCTCGAATTCTTGTAAACAACATACAGGAAAAAGTATGCAATGAATAAGCATAAATCTGTAAAAGAGAAACTATTTCAACACACACACAAAAATTCCCATTTTATAATCTTGTACCAGCACTACTGAAACTATTAAACTTGTCAATTTAAATGCTTAAATGTATTTATTTTTTGTTTCAGCAAATTTTGTAAAAAAATTGGATATTCGATTAAATCCTTTCACAATCTGAAGCACAGGGCCAGAATTCACTGTACAACTAGATCTGTTTTTCGGACAGCAATTTGATGTTGTATTTTATTTCGTATGAGAGTCTAATCTTGTTTGGGGCTTGAGATGGTATGGGGTACACTTCAGGAGTCAGTTGGAATGACCGTTTTCCTTGAAGTTGTGTTTTGGCCGACAAGAATTCTCATTGCTGCATTAACAGCTCTTGCTTCAGCTCAGAAATTGGTACAGGTCTCTTCTGCTGGTATAGAGTGATTTTCTATGTTGCTATTGGAAAGTGCAATGTAGATTCCACTGCCCCCCATTTTTTAACTCCCCATGGCTGATTAATCTGTGTACACATGTATTCCAGGAGTTGCTAGGGTACTGTCTCTTGAGCTCTTGCAGAATGTGGATGTTTTGCTCTATTGCTGACTGCTCACTTTTCTTCATTATCCCTGGAACCTCCAAGATTATCCTCGACCCGTCCTGGCTCCATGTCCAGGGTTCTGGAATGATTGTTTCACACTTTTAAATTTGGGCATGTTTTCTGTTGATTTCTCTGGCCAGATGGTTGGGGCTTTTCCTTAGTAGTCTGTTCTTAGCTCTCTCTTGGCACTTCTGGTGTAGAGGGTGATCAGCTAGCTTCTTTAGTTTTTCAAACTGAGTAAGGAACTTTTACTTTCTCCTTAATTGGAGGGGCTCAATATTTGCTGTTTTCCCTAGCTCTGTAATAAAAGTGCTTTTCAATGCCCAAAGAGTAATTCCGAGACCCACATTTTGAACTCAGTCTAGTTTTCCTGTGTTTGTTTTAGCCGCTGTTGCCCAAGTGCTAGAGGCATATTCCATGATTGGTCTGACTGCACCAGTGTAGACTTGCTTAAGGTTTTTTTGTTCTCCCCCACCCCCCTTCCAACATGATGTACCGGCCAGTTTTTTCATCACAGAGAGTCTCGAGTCATGATCCTCAGTAAAATTTGGTATTCAGTTTTATTCCTTGTATTTATTTATGTATTGCTTCCATAGCTTTCTTTAAAACCCAAATGACTGCTCCACACTCAACAGGTTTTTGGTCTGTGTTTATGAGTTCGAGAGTCTTCTACCCTAGAGGAGTACAATGGAGCAATTACTTAACATGCCACTCATTGAAAAACCAATTAAGTTTTAATCTATGTTTATTTTACTAGATTCTACAGAGCCGTAAATCTATCACTTTTAGGGTTAGAGAAAACTAGGATGTGAGGAAATGAAGTGGACAATCAGAAAGGTCAGGTCATCACATAACCAGTGAGGTCATTGAGGCACACATAAAGACACCCCCACGACCGCATGCCATCCCTCTCTATCAGTGGTTGCTGCCTGTGCCTCCTCTGATCAGAGATTGATCCATATGTTTATGTTGTCCTCCCACCTCTTTTTGGAACGATCTCTTTGTCGTCGGCCTTGCACCTTTCCATGCAGAATTGTATTTGCAAGACCGTTTGATCTCGATTTGTGGCCGTACCAAGTGAGTTTCCATCTTTTGACTGTTGCCAAGAGGTCTTCAAACGGCTCCATTGCTGTTGTAATTCTTTCTCGTATTTTCTCATTTGTAACTTGATCTTTGTCTGTGATGTTTAGAAATCTTTGGAAACATCTCATCTCATAGTCTTGTATCCTCTGCTGCAGGTCAGCTGTAATTGTACATGTCTCACAAGCATAGAGGAATATTGCCAGGACCAATGTACACATTCATCTGATCTTCGTGCATATGGCTAACAGACATTCTACTTCATTAAAAAAATTTCTGAAGCCTAGGATGTGAGAAAGTGAAGTGAACATTCTATGTTGTAAAATCTGAGACCTCAACCAAAAAAAAGTTTCTAACACTTTATCCCCAAAAGCATTTTCTGCTACAGGACTATTCTCATCGCTATCCACAGTCATGAATGTTTAAAATCAAATTGAAACACACTTTGATGTAACAAGCACAAAAACAAAGAAATTCTAAATGATTTTGTGTGAAAAGAAAGAATTAAAAATAATATAGTAAAATTTGGTATAACAAATTTACCAATCTTTCAGTTGCAACCTGGTCATGTTTAGCTTCAATCAGCTGCAATTTTCAGATGGCAGAGTTCAATAAGCATGTGCAGCAAGGGAATATGACAAAAGAATGTACTTCTCTGACATAATCTATGTTAGTATTCATTGGAATATCCTATCTTCTAAATATAATGTATATTAGCTTGCATGTTAGCGTCCTGTCTTCTGAATACAATGTATGTTAGTATTCTTTAGAATATCCTACTTTCTGAATACAATGTATGTTAGCTTGTATGTTAGCGTCCTGTCTTCTGGATACAATGTATGTTAGTATGTACATTGGAATGTCGTACCATCTAGACACTTTGAATGTTAGTATGCATTTAAATGTTCTGTCTTCTGAACAAAATGTGTGCTAGTATGCATGTAAATGTCCTATTGTCTGGATACAATGTATGTTAGTATGCATGCGAATGTCCTATTGTCTGGATACAATGTATGTTAGTATGCATACAAATGTCCTATTTTCTACATACAATGTATGAGTATGCATGAAAATGTCCTATATTCTGAACATACTGCTTGTTAACACATATTTTAATTTTCTATATTCTAGACACACTTATATTAGTATGCATGTAAATGTCCTATCTTCAGGACAAAATGTATGTTAGATAACATTCTAATAGATACAAATGACGTTAATGTACAGGAAGGATCTCAACCATTGCATATCATGCAGCCCATTTGTTGGAGGCCATAATGTGTGATAAGAAATCTTAAAGGTTTAAAAAGAAGGATGTAAGACTAGTCTCATTTCAAATATTTTATAAAAGAAATAATGGTCATATCAAATGAGGGGCCAAAGATGCAACATAGTGAATGAGCAAATAGCAGTCTGTAAACTCATAGTTTTCTGTTTGCACCAGGGTCTGTGGCCCAGAGCTGACGAAGATCTTATTCTGCCTCCAAGTAGTGGCCCTGGAAACAGGTTGCACTAGTGTAGTCTGGTTAAGAGTATAGGAATCACAGTGGGAAGGTAAACTCGGTACTAAAAATGCCAGCTGAAATTGGACATGCTTGGCAGAAAAGTGCAGATATTGCAGCCTCACTGTGAACTATGACATGCCAAAATGTTCTTTTCAGGACGATCAACAAAGAAAAAGAAGAAGAAAGAAGGAGAAGAAGTAGAAGAAGAAGAAGAAGAAAAAGAAGGACAGTGAATAAAAAACAAAAAATAACTTACAACTGAGCAGGGATTTTTTACTGTTCAGTCAAATATGAAATGAGGCCTTTAACTATTCATCATGATACGAATAGTGAGTGAATGTTTGGCATACAAAGTTGCGCTTTAAAAGTTTACCAACATTTCGTACCATCATAAAGTAATGAGGAGCCCATAGGCCGCTGAATCAATAACCAACCAACCAACCAAAGTAATCATTAATTCGGGGAGTTTGTGGTCAAAGGCTTGTGTGCATGGTTTATAAACCAAATGCACCAGGTTCAAATCACATTGAGCTTGGTTTGACAGACTAGCCTGTCTGAGTTTTGTCATGTTATAACAGCTTATCCCAGTCGATCCAGCTGTAAATGGGTACCAGACAAAGTCAAGGAAAACTTGGGGCCATTGCAGGAGTTAGGGAGTTTGTGTTGTCGTAGATACTTTCATCAATGAAAGGCATTAAGCACATATGGGGGTGGTAAGGGGCAATGAAGTCAGTTCTATGATCCATTTTCCACTTACTTGTAACTCAACTCATTTCAGACCAAAAGTCACTAAAGTGGCTCTCTAATGAAACCCTACAGGTCCTTTATCCACCAAAATGGACCCCAAATTTCTTTGTTTCCAGAACAGCGATTCTAGTTTTTATGTGACCGGATACTTTACTGCTAAGGCTAGAATGGACCTCTTAACTAAATTTTACAAAAACAAGCATGTTAGGTGCCGCATACATGTTGTTTATTTCAATTAAAGTGTGTTTACTGCTTCTACTTTGATACATTTGGTACTTTGATAAATTACTCAACAACTTAGATCATACAGTAAAGGTGAGTGAGCAAGTTAAGGTAGCAGTGAAAAAGGCAAATGCAATGTTAGGTATGATAAAAAGAAATATTAAACATAGGAGCAAGGAAGTGATAGTCAAACTGTATAAAGCATTAGTTAGACCTAGATTGGAGTACTGTGTACAGGTGTGGAGTCCTTATCAAAGAGGGGATATAAACATGCTGGAAAGAATACAAAAAAGAGCGACAAAGATGATAGTGGGATTCCAGAATTACAGTTATGAGGAACGACTCAGAAAAACCGGCCTACAGTGTCTCGAAGAGAGAAGAATTCGTGGTGACTTAATACAGGTTTATAAGATGATCAGAGGAATCGATAAATTAGACTATAACAAGTTTTTTAAAATACAGCTACCTACAATAACACGAGGGCATAGTTACAAGCTGACTAAAGAGAGGTCCTGGTTAGATATTAGGAAATATTTTTTTAGTCAGAGAGTGGTGTCTGCTTGGAATGCATTGCCAGGGGAGGTAGTGGAGGCAGGGACAGTTAATGCATTTAAGAATAAACTGGATGCGCATAGCTTTTAGAGCAAGGTGATGTAAATGTAACTGGTTGTATACAGATTCTGCAGGGTCTTCTAAACCAGTATAAAGACGTTAAGTTAAATTAAGTTAAGTTAAGTTAAGTTAAGTTAACTTTAAGTAAAAAAAAACAGAATAACTTGTATATATGATTATCACCAAATCAACACTGCCAGTACTTTATCCATTCTGAGACTAAAAGGGTAGTTAAATCATGCTAACAGACCTGAACATAAATTCTCACTCCCGCAACAGTTCACCATCAATCTTCAATCTTACAATAGTTAGTCATAAATCCTTAATCCTGTAACAACTAGCTACAAACCCTGAACAATAAGTTAGTTGATAGTTGATCACAGTCCTTCAACCATAAGATATAGGCCATAGAACATTAACTTAAGACAATCAAAGGTCATCAAAACTGAGACTTCTGGTCAACAACTCTCAAACCAAACACATTTAGTCAGACATAAAGAGTCGCAAATCCTTTATCGTAAGACATCTGGACAGACTTTTTAAAACATTTGACAGTTAGTCATATATCGCCAAAGTCTATACAGCAAGTCACAGCCAGCGACCTCTTTATAGCTAGTCACAGCCAGCAACCTCAATATATAAATCACAGCCAGTAACCCTTATAAAGCTAGTCACAGCCAGCAACCCTTTTACAGCAAGTCACAGCCAGCAACCCTTATACAGTAAGTCAGTTAGCATAGACCTTAAGCTGAAGTCACTACGTCACAACTCTGGTATTGACCATACCTTCTCTTGCCACAATGCCCTGGTCTTCATGCTATCTGTCTTCAATTCATCTAACTTGCCTTCCAAATCTTTGATTTCTAATTCTTTAATTCGCAGTTTCTGCTGGCCATTGGTCCTGTGGGACACAGCAAATAAAATATAAATTATACATTAAAACATACCTAGGAAAATATTCTTACAAGCACTGTCGACAATTGCCAACACACTGTACGGAGCAGTAAAACATCTAACGAAGACCTGTATCTACATAAGAATGGCATTGGGATGTAAAGAGCAGACTTGCTCAGAAGCTATGGGATAACAACAACAACAACAACATTAAAACATACCAGAAAACACATATGACAAGGAAACCTTCATTGTGATTAAAAGGTCTTCAATTTTATAACAAGGTCTTCAATATGACAAGGAGGTCTTTAATATGATAATGAGGTCTTTAATATGACAAGAAGGTCTTTAATATGATAAGGAAGTCTTCAATATAACTAACAGACCTTAATAATGACTAGGTGGTCTTCCAAATAACAAAGATACCTTGAATATGACAAGAAGGTCTTCAATGTGATAAGGAGGTCTTCAATATAACAAACAGACCTTAAATATGACAAGGTGGTCTTCCATTTAACAAAGAGATCTTCAATATTACAAGGTCTTCAATGTGATAAGGAGGTCTTCAATTTAACAAAGAGATCTTCAATATGACAAGAAGGTCTTCAATATAACAAACAGACCATCAATATTACAAGATCGTCAATTTAACAAAGAAACCTTGAATATGACAAGAAGGTCTTCAATATGACAAGGACGTCTACAACATGAAAAGAAAGCCTTCCATATGGCAAGATTTTCCATATGATAAAGAGGTTTTCCGTATGACAATGCATGATGTCGTCAATATAACAAGGGCAATCCAATATGCCAAATAATGCTGTTTAAAGTTTGATACTCTTGGTTTTGAAAGTTTACTCGCACTGAGCTCGTCATTCTTGATGATTTACCTTTGATAGCAGGTCTGTAATGACTCTTCTTATACTATCAAACTGTAACACCAAAGGAAATGAGGAGACCTAGTCTAGCCAAAGAGGGAGCTAAACTGATCCCTAAAGAATACCTTGTCAACTACAAAGGAGTAAAAGCCATAATAAAAGGACAATACAATGTAATGTGAAAGGAAGAACACTCCAAATACCATGCAGCTGATGGATGCTACCAACTGTCCAGAACAGGTCAGGTTATTGTACTTCTTTTTCAAAATGGCCACAGCAGACGCAACACCACCAGTACATCAATTCAAGATAGATACCACCAGTCTCTGTTTCTGAGATCTGGCATCAGCACATGTACTTCAGATCTGCGGAGAAGCATGAGGCCAGCACTGACTTCCCTCAAGGAAAAACTGTAGGGCTCTGTTGAGACCCTGAAAAATACAGCAGAATTTACTGAAGAATCTGGCGTCCCAGTCCAAATGAGCAATGATCGCAGAAGAAGTAGAAGAAGAATATTCTAGGGTGTACTGACAAAGATGAACCGAATCTTCCTTAAAGTAGGCAAATCTTAAGGCTTCTCAACAAATTCACCTCTTTAGGGATCACATTCTGTAGGGAAGAGAATGAAGTGTTAAAAGACTTAATTGCACTAGGCCTCAGCTTCTTATGAGGTGGGTTGGCCAGTTCACTTCCTTGCTGCCTTTCCTTCCTTAACAGTAATCCAGGTTATAATTTACAGTTGAGTTGACTGGAGCATGTCAATAACAGAGATCAAACACAGTACCTTTCCCATCAGAAGTGAGCACTGTACCACTCTGGGCTCTCCTTGAGATGACAGATTATGAGTGTTTACAAAGAAGGGATCCCAAGATTACATATCCGAAATGTGTACAAAGAAGGGTTCCTAAGAAGATATGCCATAAATGTGTACAAAGAAGGGATACCAAGAAGATAATAAAGCAAATGTGTACAAAGAAGGGATCATGAGATGATATACCACAAATGTGTACAAAGACAGGATCCTGAGAAGATATGCCACAAATGTGTGCAAAAAAAGGAATCCTGAGGAGATATACCACAAATGTGTACAAAGTAAGGATCACAAGATATATCACAAATGTGTACAGAGAAGGGATCCCAATCAAGAAGATATACCACAAATGTGTACACAGAAGGGATCACAAGAAGATATACCATAAATTTGTACAAAGAAGGGATCCCGAGAACATATATAGCAAATGTGTATTAGGAAGTGAAAATGGTAATGTATACAATAAACAATAGACAAGAAATTGAAGAGATAGGCGCCAGGATTTGAACTACGGACCTCCATGTGATGAAAGTGTCTTGCCACTGATCAGATCCCTTCCCTTCACTCACCTTGTTCTTGTTGTAAGGCGCTTTCATAAACAAGAGGTCCGTGGTTGAAATCCGAGATGCCTATTAATGTCTTTATGATGAATGTTGCCACAAGCCTGCTTTGAGTATGTGCAGCAAGAAATCAAGGAACCGTCTGCAAACATTTACTTTACCATCTGCTGAAAGAGACATACCACCTATAGATCTGCAGGACATCTTCAAACTGATACTAATGCCTTGATACTATCTTCATCAGGGTCACTCTCTTGCCTTCTTCCCAAGCCCAGTGCCTTTCACTATCAACCTCTCCAGACCAGTGTGTCTTTTCTGGGTCACCCATTTGCCTTCTTCCCAATAACAGTGCATTCCACTATCAAGCTCTCCAGACCAGAGTGTTGTTTGGCTTGGCTTGGCTTCATTCGTTCTAAATCTTTCGCTATCACACCCTGAAAAGGGCTTAAGCAGCAGAATGTAGTCCAGAAAATGGAATGCGTTGTGTCGTAGTTTACAGCTTGACTCCGATATTTGCACCCTTCAATCCGACTTCAGCAGACATTTTTCAGTAACGGGTTAGCCTTCCTTCTTCGATCCCTTTTCCTTAGCCGGACTGCTCTGTTGCAGACTGTTATCCAAGATCACCACATGGAGGTGTAGAAGATTTTTGACAGCTCTGGTTTGCTGGCCCTGATGCTAGCAGTCAACTATAGAGCGAGAGAGTGAGGTCGACGAACTGCGCAACCCTTGCTCACTTAAATTAAATTCATCGCGCAAGTCATTCTCTTTTCATTTATACAGTACTAACACAGTCGAGCCCTGTGACGATGGGCAAGCAGCAAAGTGGAGAGAGTAAGTCCGCTGACAAGCTAAACTACAGTCAAAAAGCTGCGTCAGTTGTGAGTCTCCTGGCTGAGCAATAAAGCGGATAAGATACATGGATTTTCTGACAATCATGATCACCGTCTCGCAAAGCAAACTTTCCATGCTTTCACTGTCTGCAAGTATTCAGATCCCAAATTGGACTCATCAGCCATCTCCGCACTCATCCACAACCCGGATTTACAGAATACTCGACTGGAAGAATTGGCTAGGTGAAAAAAGTAAAGGTTCTCATCACTCGTGACGGACGAACAACACAAATTGGTCGCTGACCACTGCAGCTCATGCACTTCTCAGCATCCTGATCCCCACAATATTTTCAGCATCTTTCTACAGCACACACTTTTCTTCTTCTTCTTCTTCTTCGTACGCAGTCAGACAGTAACCATTATTTTTTCGAAAAAAGCGGCGGTCATCCTGAGGCTGTCGACACTGCCATAGAGCTTGTCTTGCAGTTCCACTGGTGATGGCCACATCTGCTCTCTCTGATCCTCGTATGTCGGGCAGTTCTGCAGCAGATGTCCAGCGGTCATTTTACCGGTACCGCACGGGCATTCGTCGGTACCACCTATCTTCAATTTGTTGAATAGGTGGTACCTCAGTCTATTGTGGCCAGTGCGAAGTCTGAAGACAACGACCTGCTCTCTTCGGTTCAACTGGTAACAGGCATCGTTTTTGGTGTAACCAGTATGTTCGGTTTCCCATTTGGTCATGTATCTGGCTTTAATAAGCCGTTTTGACTCTTCGTACGTCATACTAATATCTGTTTGTGGTAGTCTTGCACCTTCTTTTACCAGTCTGTCTGCCTCCTCGTTGCCTTGGATGTTGCAGTATGATGGGACCCACTGTACCACTACCCTTTTTGGTGCGGACTGCTGGCACAGTTGGCAGAGTGCTGCTCTTAAGTCATTAAGCTCAGTGTTTTTCTGGCTTTTTAGCGCTGTGACTATGGCCAGAGCATCTGTAAGCAAGACTGTATGGCTTTCATTCTCTTTATGTGTCACCATTTCTTCCACTGCCGCCCTCAGTGCCTCTGCCTCCGCTCTGAAATTGCTTGTGTACTTACCAGTAGCGAATGACAGTGTTATTTTTCTGCCATTTGGTAGGTTCAGGAATGCTCCTGCCCCTCCGTTCTGTGTAGTGTTTGTTACAGAACCGTCGGTGTATGCATGGGTCCAGTCCATGCTTGGGTAGTTTTTCTATATAAAGCTTAGGGTAGTATCTCTCCTTTCTTTTTCAGTCTGGCAGTTTTTGTTTCCAATACCTGGTATATTTTCTACCACCTCTGGAAATATATCGTGCCTCCAGGTAGGTTTTCGTACAGTAGTGATGGGTTTTGGTGTTGTTAGTGCGTTTATGGGATCTTCGTGCATCTTTGCTTTGGCTATTTCTGCAAAGTTTCTCCGCTTTAGTTTCCCATTTCCCAAATTGTTTAGTCTCTGGTGCATTGGATGGTCAGTCAGTCTTCTGAGTTTCTCTGATTGCAGCTGGGCTCTGCAGTCTCTTCTGTCGGTCATGGATTGCAGTTTTGTAATCTTTTCAAGTTCTCCAATTGGCGTTGACTTCATGCCTCCTGTTATAACTCTCATGGCTTGGTTTTGAAGTTTGTTAACTTTATCAAAGTTCGCCTTTGCTGCTGTTGTCCATGCCGCAATGCCATACTCGAGAAATGGTCTCAGTCTTCTTTAGTATGCTTTCGTCTGCTCCCCAGCTTGTGCCAGCAATTTTCCTCATGATTGCCATTCTTTCTCTGGCTCTCTTTCGGTTTCTCTCGATCTGACTTTTCCATGTCATGCGCCGATCAAATGTGACTCCCAGATAGTTTGGGTTGTCGTTTGGCTGCAGGAATTTGCCATTTAAACTTAATTTGGTATTCTGGGGTTTGATTGAAAGCGAGAATATTGTGCATGTGGTTTTCTTCTCGTTTATTTTGACCAGCCATGAGTTCGCCCACTCTTCCAGCGATGTTAGGGCCTGCTGCATCCGATTTCTTGCTATGGTGAGATTCTTTTCAGAGGTCCACATAGCCAGATCGTCTGCAAACATTGAGCTATGGACTCTTCTTGGTATATTCTCTGTAATGTCGTTTATATACACCAGGAAGAGTGTGGGTGACAGTACTCCCCCTTGCGGTACTCCCTGCTCGAGTGTCACCTTTTTGCTCATCTGCCCTTGTACTTGGACTCTAGCCGTTCTGTTTTTGAGATAGTGGTTGATCCACTTGTACATTTGCACACACTTTTGAAAGATGCTATCTTTTTTTTCAATTGTCTTTTAAAAAATCCATGTCTCGCATTCTGGTTAAAATAATATATTTGCTATATGTAAATAGAAATGATTATTTGTGTTTTTAAAAACTAAATTAAGGAAAGGAATCGAGAGGAGAGAGGTGAGAGGGAGAGATAAGTGGGGGTGGGGGTTTAGAGAGAAAGAGATAGATTCTGTGTATAGGTAAATGCTCAAGGTACAATACAATTAAAAGAAGTTCATTAACTCACTCATTTTCCTGAATCTGATTCTGGAGTGCAGTAACTTGTTGCCTAGCAACAGCAGCAGTCTCTGTAATATCAGCTAGGGCTTGTTCTTGTTCTAAATGCAGTTGTGATATTCTAAAAATGGAATAGAATGGAAGGTGACACTTTAGACCAACGTTTAAAACTTAAATTGTAGCAACGAGAAAAACTTAAAATGTGATATTTTAAGAAAATCCAATGACTATGTGGGTGTAATATCATTTCACACTTCTATGTAGAAAATAATTCGATAAAACAATTAATATAGTATCAACGCCAGATGAAAAATATGGACTATGACTTCCCACAATCTCTCAATAATACTTCTTCTCCGTCTACGCCAATTCAGAATGCCAGAGTGGTCAGCTCCAAACCCCAACCTCAGCTTCAAACCTCCCCTCCCCCCTTGCACCAGTCTTTCCCCTAAGCCCCTTGTTTCCTTTTTTAACCTAGTGTCGAGACGGTAATTGACCTTAGCACGCATTCAGACAGCCTTTGTTCTTAGAGTCGCCAGCCCAATCTCCCTTGCCCTAAACGCTCATGCTCCAGTTGGAACTGTCACAATGAGCTAATACACTATAAAAAAAAGTTAACATTACAACAAACTTACTTTATAGCAACATCATCAGCTTCCTTTCTCAGTCTGTAATATAATATAAATAATAATTTCTTTTCAACTAAATAACTTATAAAGTGTCCACAAATAGAAAGCAAGAACAGAGAAATAGATCATAGACAACTGATAAATAAGAAACCAAAAGCAGCAGTCAAGAATTAATCCATAAAAAAACTTGTCAAAACCTGAAAGGGCTTAAGTAGCAGAATGTAGTCCAGAGAATGGAATGCATTTTTTGAGTACCAGGTTAGCATTCCCTCTTCAATCCCTTCTCCTTAGCCAGTCTGCCCTGCTGCAGCCTGTTATCCAGGATTACCGCGTGGAGGTGTTGAAGGGTCTTGGCATCTCTGGTTTGCTGGCCCTGATGCTAGCAGTCAGCTATGGGTCGCTGACCACTGCAGCTCATGCGCTGCTCAGCATCTTAATCCCTGATGTGATTTGATCATGGTACATTTGGTTTTGCAAGCTAAGCCCACATCCTTTGGCTATTTGTTCCATCAAAAACCCAATTATGATGAAGGAGAGGAATCAAGAAGCATTGTTGCAGTTCTTGGAGATAGTCAAAGGGCAGTATCACAACAAACACTAGCCCAAGAAGCAGCTGAGAGACACCAAAGAGGCACACAAGAGGGAGGCACACAAGAGGTATCCAAGTTGGACCCAAGAGGCAGCTGGGAGACACAAAAGCGGCACACAAGAGGCATCCAAGTTGGATCCACAATGCACCAGAGAAGAAAAGAATAGTACTACTGTTTCAACCTACCAGGAAGATGACTACTGGGACATCAGAGCAAGATGTTTGAGAGTCAATCAGCTGTGATCGTAGACAACAGAGTAGATGGTCATCTAATTTCAAACAAATTTCAAGTCCATGCAGACTCCCAAGAGCTCGCATCAACTTTTTGACTGTAAAGAAGTTAATACTGTCACTAATATCTACTTACTAATATTAGTGCTTCTGATACCAGAAAATATTTTTTTAGTCAGAGAGTGGTGAATGCTTGGAATGCATTGGCACAGGAAATAGTAGAGGCATGGTGAATTAATGCATTCAAGAATAGATTGGATGTGCACAGTTTATTTTATAGATCGTGTGAATATAAATAAACTGGTTGTATTCAAACTTTGCAGTCACGAAAACATAAATACGGCTCCCGAAGAGCACATGATGGCCAAACTTACAATGCGCGAAATGGAAGAGGCTATGAGAACACTAAAGAAAAGGAAATCCCCCGGAAAAGATGGGATAACAAACGAAATGCTGATGGGGCTGGGCCAAACAGCGAAGAGGAAACTACTGTCAGTCCTGAACCAAAGCTGGAAAAGGGGTATTGTACCCCAGGCATGGAAAGATGCAATACTGGTACCAGTACCAAAAACAGGAAAGGATAAAACAGATCCAAATGGATACAGGCCCATCAGCCTACTGAGCTGTGTCGGCAAGCTGATGGAACGGATGATAAACACCAGACTGATGTGGCATCTGGAAGAAAAACGAATACTAATTCCACAGCAAGCCGGCTTTAGACAGCACAGATCCACTGAGGACCAGGTCATCCTCATAGCCCAGGAGATAGAAGATGCCTACCAGGCACAGAAACACACAGTAGCTGTTTGGGTGGATCTGGAAAAGGCATTTGACAAAGTCTGGAAAGATGGACTTAGAGTCAAGCTAAGAGGAAGTGATGTTTGTGGGAAAATGTACAAGTGGATCAGCCACTACCTCAAACAAAGAACGGCCAGAGTCCAAGTACAAGGGCAGATGAGCAAAAAGGTGACACTCGAGCAGGGAGTACCCCAAGGGGGAGTACTGTCACCCACACTCTTCCTGGTATATATAAACGATATTACAGAGAATATACCAAGAAGAGTCCATAGCTCAATGTTTGCAGACGATCTGGCTATGTGGACCTCTGAAAAGAATCTCACCATAGCAAGAAATCGGATGCAGACGGCCCTAACATCGCTGGAAGAGTGGGCGAACTCATGGCTGGTCAAAATAAACGAGGAGAAAACCACGTGCACAATATTCTCGCTTTCATTAAAACCCCAAAGTACCAAATTAAGTCTAAATGGCAAAATCCTGCAGCCAAACGACAACCCAACCTATCTGGGAGTCACATTTGATCGGCGCATGACATGGAAAAGTCAGATTGAGAGAAACCGAATGAAAGCCAGAGAAAGAATGGCAATCATGAGGAAACTTGCTGGCACAAGCTGGGGAGCAGACGAAGGCATACTAAAGAAACTGTACACTGGAAGAGTGAGACCAGTTCTCGAGTATGGCATTGCGGCATGGACAACAGCAGCGAAGGCGAACTTCGATAAAGTTAACAAACTTCAAAACCAAGCCATGAGAATTATAACAGGTGGCATGAAGTCAACGCCAATTGTAGAACTTGAAAAGATCACAAAACTGCAATCCATGACCGATAGAAGAAACTGCAGAGCCCAGCTGCAGTCAGAGAAACTCCGAAGACTGACGGACCACCCAATGTACCAAAGACTAAACAATTTGGGAAATAGGAAACTAAAGCGGAGAAACTTTGCAGAAATAGCCAAAGCAAAGATGCACGAAGATCCCATAAACGCACTAACAACACCAAAACCCATCACTACTGTACGCAAACCTACTTGGAGGCAGGATATATTTCCAGAGGTGGTAGAAAATATACCAGGTATTGCAAACAAAAACTGCCAGACTGAAAAAGAAAGGAGAGACACTACCCTAAGCTTCATAACGAAAAGCTACCCAAGCATGGACTGGACCCATGCATACACCGACGGTTCTGTAACAAACACTACACAGAACGGAGGGGCAGGAGCATTCCTGAACCTACCAAATGGCAGAAAAATAACTCTGTCATTCGCTACTGGTAAGTACACAAGCAATTTCAGAGCAGAGACAGAGGCACTGAGGGCGGCAGTGGAAGAAATGGTGACACACAGTGAAAATGAGAGCCATATAGTCCTGCTGACAGATGCTCTCGCCGTAGTCACAGCGCTAAAAAGCCAGAAAAACACTGAGCTTAATGACTTAAGAGCAGCACTCTGCAAACTGTGCCAGCAGTCCGCACCAAAAAGGGTAGTGGTAAAGTGGGTCCCGGCACACTGCAACATCCAAGGCAACGAGGAGGCAGACAGACTGGCAAAAGAAGGTGCAAGACTACCACAAACAGATACCAGTATGACGTACGAAGAGTCAAAACGGCTTATCAAAGCCAGATACATGACCAAATGGGAAACCGAACATACTGGTTACACCAAAAACGATGCCTATTACCAGTTGAACCGAAGAGAGCAGGTCGTTGTCTTCAGACTTCGAACTGGCCACAACAGACTGAGGTACCACCTATTCAACAAATTGAAGATAAGGAGTACCGACGAATGCCCGTGCGGTACTGGTAAAATGACCACTGAACATCTGCTGCAGAACTGCCCGACATACGAGGATCAGAGAGAGCAGATGTGGCCATTACCAGTGGAACTGCAAGACAAGCTCTATGGCAGTAGCGAGAGCCTCAGGATGACCGCCGCTTTTTTCGAAAAAATAATGGTTACTGTCTGACTGTGTACGCAGAAGAAGAAGAAGAAGAAACTTTGCAGTCTTCTAAACCAGTATAAAAAAAGTTAAGTCAAGTTAAAATGTTCTTGTTTGTTCACCTTGAACCTCCTTGACTTGTCTCTGCACTCAGATCAAAACCGTTGCAATTATGCTTTGTTTCAATATGTGTGCCACGAATTACATGACGAATCAATTGGCTATATTAGGAGAGTCATAGTTACACCAGCCATTTACCTGTGCTTGGTTGAATTTCTTCACTTTGACATTCAGAGCACTGGGCAGAAATCACATTGTGTCAACACAAGGTGATGGCTGTCACAATACTTTATATTTAGTAACTTATTGTTGTTGTTACAGATCCAGCAGTATCAGGGATCTCACCCTTTGGCCCATTGCCATGCAATGGTTTCTGCAGATGTTTATCAGCTTTTTTCTAGTGCTATACAAAGTGTTCCATTTATCTGGCCATGGAGTTAGAAGCATTTTCCTAAAAATCATTGAGCACTAAGCACTCAAATAGATGATGATCAACAGTTTCAAATGGGTGTGTAAACAGCTGGCACTCAGGAATATGATGTGGTTGAACTCTGTTTCAGTGCTTGTTAAATGGGAAGTTTAGTTACTTGTTAAAACCTATAAATTTCATCTCAAAGTTTCACCTATCCACATCCATCTCCATCATTGCATCACTCCATCATTGCATCACTGTCATTCACAATAAAAACAACCCTTACGCACATTCAGTTGTTTTTTTACCCCATTTAACTTAACGTCTTTATACTGGTTTAGAAGACCCTGCAGAGTCTGTATACAACCAGTTACATTTACATCACCTTGCTCTAAAAGCTATGCGCATCCAGTTTATTCTTAAATGCATTAACTGCCCCTGCCTCCACTACCTCCCCTGGCAATGCATTCCAAGCAGACACCACTCTCTGACTAAAAAAATATTTCCTAATATCTAACCTGGACCTCTCTTTAGTCAGCTTGTAGCTATGCCCTCGTGTTATTGTAGGTGGCTGTATTTTAAAAAACTTGTTATAGTCTAATTTATCCATTCCTCTGATCATCTTATAAACCTGTATTAAGTCACCACGAATTCTTCTCTCTTCGAGACACCGTAGGCCGGTTTTTCTGAGTCGTTCCTCATAACTGTAATTCTGGAATCCCACTATCATCTTTGTCGCTCTTTTTTGTATTCTTTCTAGCATGTTTATGTCCCCTCTATGATAAGGACTCCACACCTGTACACAGTACTCCAATCTAGGTCTAACTAAAGCTTTATACAGTTTGACGATCACTTCCTTGCTCCTATGTTTAATATTTCTTTTTAACATACCTAACATTGCATTTGCCTTTTTCACTGCTACCTTAACTTGCTCACTCACCTTTCCTGTATGATCTAATATAACCCCTAGGTCCCTTTCCTTATCTATCTTTCTAATATTGTTTTCTCCCATTCTGTAATTATGTTCCATATTGGATCTACCCATGTGGATGACTGTACATTTATCTACATTAAACTCCATTTGCCAGCTTACAGACCATTCTCGAATTTTATCTAAATCCGACATCAATATATCCACTTCCGCTTTAGATGAGACACTACTGCATAGTTTTGTGTCATCAGTAAATTTTGCAATCATGGATCTCATATCAATGTCCAAATCATTTATATATATCAAGAACAAAATTGGTCCCAAAACCGAGCCCTGTGGCCCACCACTTTTCACTTCACTCCACTCAGAGTACTCCTTATTTATGCCCACCCTCTGCCTTCTTCCTGTTAACCAATTTTCAATCCATTTGGCAACTTCCCCACCTATTCCATGTGATTTTAACTTTCGAAATAATCTTTGATGAGGTACTCTATCAAAGGCCTTTGCAAAGTCTAGATAAATAACATCCACAAGCTCCCCTTTATCTATGATTTTAGTAACCTCCTCCATGAATTCTAATAGATTTGTTAAGCATGATCTCCCTCTAGTAAACCCATGCTGACTATTTCTAATTAGATTAAATTTATCTAAATGCATTACAATGTTTACTTTGATTATTGACTCTAACAATTTACAGACTATGCTCATTAAACTCACCGGTCTATAATTTTCCGGATCTGATTTTTTGCCTTTTTTGAATAAGGGGATCACTCCTGCATCTTTCCAATCCCGTGGAACAATCCCTTTTGTAAGTGATTGAGAACATAATATAGCCAATGGTTTTGCTAGTTGGTCTCTAATGTCATACAGCAATTTTGGGTGAATACCATCTTGACCTGGACATTTATTCACCTTCAACCCCTCCAAGTTTTTAAAAACCATTTCCTCTGTAATACAGATTGATCTTAATCCCGCTGTATCCATGTCTCTTTGAAAAATATCTATAGGCTCTGGGATCTCGGAGCAGTCCTCCTTTGTGAAGACTGTGCCAAAGTACTGATTGAGCAGATTAGCAGCCTCCCTATTCTCAGTTATTATTTTCCCTGTACTGTCTATGAGAGGGCCTACTTTGTCTTTCGTTCTTTGTTTATTTCTAACATAAGAAAAGAAGCTTTTACTGTCAGTCTTGATCCTCTGAGCAAGTTTTTTGTCAAAGTCTATTTTTGCTGTTTTATTCGCTTTCTGAGATATGTTCTGCTTGTCCAAATATTTTACATATGTTTCTTTTGATTTACCTGCCTCTATATATTTTTCCCATGCTTTATTTTTTGCTCTTCTACATTTCACTACAAATCTAGTTATCCACTTTTTACGCTTGGGGTTTACCTCCCTACATGGAACACATTCCTCTTTTAGCGTTTCTAGAACTGTTTTAAAACTTTCCCACTCCTGTTCAACATCTGTTCCTACAACAATATCTTTCCAGATTATGTGGTTCGCTGTGTATGACTTATTTTTGTCTAGTGTAAGAGTTTTCCTCTTGAACAAGTTTTACATGCACCTGTGTGTATCGGGGCCCAAAATGGGAGCAAAGAATAGTAACCTGTCAGGCATGTCATAAGAGACAGCTAAAAAGGACGGTTGAGCATGAGTTTGGCTATCCCATCCAATAGAAACCTTTGAAGACACAAGAAAAAAAATATATCTATACCCAATGGTAGAAAAAAAGCAATTAAGTGGGACATTCATTTGAATGCAATATTGCTTTTTTCATTTTTTTTTAGTTTGCCTTATTTCCTAAGAAAGATACAGACATCGAGTGGGGTTTTCATCACATTAGAAACATTGTGGAATTCCAAAGAAATCAAGTCCAACATGAAGATTACAATTTTCAATGTAATTGTTCTAGCGTAAAGTCAGTACTGCTATATGGCTAGAGGACAGCAAGTGTGTTAACAAAACTAACAAATATTTATATTTAGATATAAATATGGATAGACATGCTAGAAAATATACAAAGAAGGGCTACAAAAATGATCGTGGGTTTCCAAAATTATAGTTATAAGATGAGACTTAGAAAAACTGTCTAGAACAGAGAAGAATTCAAGGTGACAAGTTTACAAATTTATCAATGGAAAGGATAAATTAAACTATAGCAAGTTTTTCAAAGTTCAACTGGCTACAAGAACTAGAGGGCACAGCTTCAAATTATTTAAAGGCAGGTCCAGATTAGATATTAGGAAATATTTGCTTAGTCAGAGAGTGGTGAATGCTTGGAATGCATTGCCACCTGATGTGGTGGAGGCTGGGTCAGTCAATGCATAAAAAATAGAATGGATGATCTTTCATTTTTAGTATTGATTGAATGGAATAAACGGGTTCAAGACGCTGAGCAGCGCATGAGCTGCAGTGGTCAGCGACCCATAGCTGACTGCTAGCGTCAGGGCCAGCGAACCAGACCTGCCAAGACCCTTCTACACCTCCACGTGGTGATCCTGGATAACAGGCTGCAGCACGGCAGACTGGCTAAGGAGAAGGGATCGAAGAGGGAATGCTAACCTGGTACTAAAAAAATGCTTGCTGAAGTCGGATGTGTTGGACCGAAAGGTGCAAATATCGCAGTCAAGCTATAAACTATGACACAACGCATTCCGTTCTCTGGACTACATTCTGCTACTTAAGCCCTTTCAGGGCTTGGTAGCGGGAGATTGAGAACGAACGAAGAAGAAGAATGGAATAAACTGGTTATATGCAGACTCTGTAGAGACTTCTAAACCAGTATAAAGATGTTAAGTTAAGTTAAGTAGATGCCTGCACAGAATACATAGTTTGAATTGGTACAACAGGGTCAGCTAGGTTGACCTGCTGGAAAGATCTAGACAGATCTCAGTGGAGAGCAACATAATGAGAAGACAATGCAAGCGCTGGATTGAGGATACTTTATGAAAAGAACCAGCTGACAATGCAATACAAACACTGTTCTGGAATCCAAGAGGCAAGAGAAGTAGGGGCAGACCACAACAGACTTGGAGAAGAGAACTGTAGTCTACCGTGAAGGAAGCAGGACTGTTATGGAGACTCAGTGGTCTCGAGGTAAAGTGTCCACCTCAGGTGCCGGATCTTCTGGTTAAAATTCCCCTGATTTCTGGGTAGTGAGATCAGACTCCTATATGTTCAGTGTCGAGCGCATTAAAAATTACTTGACAGTTGGAAATTGAAAAAAGTGGGCTTAATGACCGCTGTCCTGACAAAATTCAAATTAAAAATGTACCCAAGTTATTTGTTCCTTTTCCTGGGTGGTTTGTTAAGATATAGATGGTGCCTAACTGGCTGCGGGTCTACATAGCTCTAGTGTTTGAGTCTATGAAAATGGCCTTGCACATTGGTTAAACCACCCTCTGAGAAACTGGTTGTATACAGGCTCTGTAGAGTCTTCTAAACCAGTATAAAGATGTTAAATTTAGTTATGGTCTATGTTGCTGAAGACGGTAAGGGACATACTTGGATGTTGTTGGTTAAAGACCTATGTTTCTCTGCAGTGAGCTGAAGGGATTTTATTGATTGACCGATTGATTTTTTGTTTCCTAAGGTATAGTACTTTTACTATGTTTTTCATCTTAGGACTTTGGGCATTTGACTTCAGGTCAGGTCAGGTCATCCCGTAACCGGTGAGGTCGTTGGGGCACACATGAAGATATCCTCATAACTCCACGCCATCCCTCTCTGTCAGATGCCGCTGCCTGTGACTCTTCTGGTCGGAGACTGGTCCATTCTTTTATGTTGTCCTCCGATCTCTTTTTGGGCCGGCCTCTTCGTCGTTTGCCTTGCACCTTCCCGTGGAGGATTGTGTTTGCAAGACCATTTGATCTCGATATGTGACCGTACCAAGTGAGTTTCCTTCTTTTGACAGTTGCCAAGAGATCTTCGAAAGGCCCTATTGCCGTCGTAATTCTATTTCGGATTTCCTCGTTTGTAACTCGATCTTTGTACGTGACGTTTAAAAGTCTTCGGAAACATCTCATCTCCAAGGCCTGTATCCTTCGTTGAAGGTCAGTTGTAACTGTCCATGTCTCACATGCATAGAGAAATATTGACAGGACCAGTGTACGCATTAATCTGATTTTCGTGCGTAGTGCTAACCGTTTATCTTGCCAGATTTTGTTAAGCCGTGCAAGCGCCGCTATTGTCTGTGCTATTCTGGCCAATACTTCACATTTTGATCCTTCATCACTGACAATCGACCCAAGATTTGACTTCAGCACATATTTTTTGTCATGGGTCTACTTCCTACAGGAACAAAAACCTTGCTGAATTCAGCCCCTAACCTATTCATTAGACTCTCTACATCCTCACCCCTATAAATGCAGTATGATCTTACTGGACAGAAATTTAGCCCAGACACAGAAATTCTGCTCTTGCAGACTCTATATCACATTACACATTGTTTTCTGTGCTTCAAAAAAGTTGAACGCATTACAAAATGAACTTACATTTCTTGATGTTCTTTGGCCAAAGCTCTATCTCTTTCTGCTGAGCTGGTCTTGACTTCATTAATGTCTGCCTCCAGCTATGAGAGTAAAAAATAAAATGCCAACAAGTTTTGAAAACCATGGTTAATTTGAACATTATACCATCAAAAGCAGAAAAATTTTCATACACGTAATAATGTATAAATTTGTGGCTATGCAAAGTTATGTTTTGCAAAATCAATATTGCTGCGCTCCGGGCAGTTCCACAGGTGATTCGTCTTTTAAGAAAATAGTAAAGGAGATGGATACTGATGGCTTCTGCTGCACATACTTTGTACACAATCCTGCTCCACCCTCTTATGCGCCCATCGGTACTTAACAAAATTTGATTTCAAGTTTTGTAGATTGCAGATTTATCACTAGCTGTGTCATCCTGTCGTGACAATGGAAAAGATAGCAGGGAAGAGAGACAGAGGAAAGCAGAGAGAAAAGATGTTTGACAGCTTGAGAGAATGGCACAGGCGATAATTAACAATAATAATAATAGCTGTCCATCGTTGTCGATGAGGACCGCCGACATGATCCTTGTCACAGATTTCCCTGTTGGGTGTGGGTGCGCATGTGGCTGAATAGGCCAATGCGAGCACGAAAACATCTGCTACATATTGGGCACACAAGGTTTGTAGAAGGGGATGGTGTTCCCGCTGCTCGGGATTTCCGCGTCTCGCGTCTGTTCTGGGCTTTCACAACACGGTCATCTTCACCGGCAGCTACACCCGATTTGACTGCGCTTCTCCAGTCAGATCTGTTTTTCGCAAGACATTCCCAGGTGTCGATGTCTATCTGGCAAATTTTTAGTGAGTCCTTCAGACCATCTTTAAAACGTTTTAAAACGATAATTAACAACAGAGTTGGTAAACAACACACGTGATAGAAGCGAATGGAGGTCCATTATCACCAATGCCACCCAGTAAGGCATGTGATGATGTCATAAACTAGCAGAAAGTTAGTGATCAATTTCAGTATGTCCCTCTTGTATCTAATGGTATCTACGCGTGTGCTCTCAAAGCCAGTAAATGAATTCATTTCATTGTTATACATTTCAGAATGACAAGGACTGTGAGTGGGTAGCAGTGACAGACAAATGGGAGTAACCATGCTTCTATCTGTGTGTGTGTGTGTGCATTGAATTGAATTTAAAGAAAATTAAGATTATTTAAGACCAAGTTGAGTCTCCACATAAAAGGCTGGCTGCAGTGGAATAACAACTACTCACATTACAGATGACCTCAGTACCAAATTAATCAGAAATCATGATCATCGTGTAGCATGTCCTTTATAGAATGTCACTCTCATCAGTCTGTCTGAGAGAAACTCTTTCCCTTGCCAAAACTCCAGCCTGTGCCATAGTCATATCCAGGTATTCCTGGATATCTTGGCAGCATTGTTTTCTTGGTCTACCCCGGCCTCTTTTGCCTGGCACTATACATACCTTCCATCAGCCTCTGCATTACCATGGCTAGTCTTCTGATTTCTTTCGAGCAAAAACCAGAAATCCATTTTTTAAACAGTAATTATGTCAGTGCAAATTGTGGCTTATGACAGTGGCAGACAAGTGAGTCAGGTGTTAAAACTGTTATCAGATGGTGACAGTAGTAACTGAGATGGTGACAGTAGTAACTGAGATGGTGACAGTAGTAACAGAGATGGTGACAGTAGTAACTGAGATGGTGACAGTAGTAACTGAGATGGTGACAGTAGTAACTGAGATGGTGACAGTAGTAACTGAGATGGTGACAGTAGTAACAGAGATGGTGACAGTAGTAACTGAGATGGTGACAGTAGTAACTGAGATGGTGACAGTAGTAACTGAGATGGTGACAGTAGTAACTGAGATGGTGACAGTAGTAACTGAGATGGTGACAGTAGTAACTGAGATGGTGACAGTAGTAACTGAGATGGTGACAGTAGTAACTGAGATGGTGACAGTAGTAACTGTCCAATATAAGACATTTCAGGAGTATGGGGGAGAGTCAATAAGGGTTTAGAGATTTGTTCGCAACTAGACAAACAACATCTTCATCAGTCTACTTCGCTCTTGCCTTCTAGAAAAATCTCACCGGATCCTTTCTTGAAGGTTAAGAGACTAAGTAAGGTTGTGATGGGGTGTTTTACCTCACTTAAGTAAAAACCATTATATGAAACCACATGACAGATTAATTATATGCTGACCAAGCGTAAATCTGGAAGTAGTGTTGAATCGTTTCTTCAAAAAGAACTACGGGCGTTTTATTTTATTACTAATAAAATTCTAAAATTATAGATATTAGGTAATATTTTGTTGGTCACAGAGTGGTGAATGCGTGGAATGCATTGACACAGGAAGTAGTGGAGGCAAGGACAATTAATGCATCTAAGAATAGATTGGATGCACATAGCTTTTAGAACAAGGAAATGTAAATGAAACTGGTTATTTACAGACTCTGCAGTCATCTATCCCAGTATAAAGATGTTAAGTTTAAGTTTAATGACATTCCTACTCAATACGCAATCTACCTTCGCCCAGACCTAGTAAGCTGCAGGAAGTAAGCATTGCAATATAAAGAATGTGCTACATATAGCCTTCAGCTGCCTGGCTTTAGGCATACCATGTCTGTTTGATTACCAAAGGATGTATACTCTCACCGACACTCTTCAAAATATTCATAGAAAGAATATGTGTGATGCTCTTGAAGATCATGTTGGCGCCTTAAAGATAGGGGATAGAACGATTACTAGCTTAAACTTTGTGGATGAGATTGACGAGCTGACAGGGACTGAGACAGAACTTTGGGAATTGATCCAAAGACTGGATCTAACAGCAAAGGGTTATGGCATGGAGATAAACGCAGAAATGACAAAGTTGATGTTCAACAACACTGAAGGAATCAACGCTGTGATCAAAGGAAATGGACAGGAGCTTGAAACAGTGAACAGCTTCAAGTGCCTGGTCTCAATGATCAGTGATAAGGGATCAAAACCAGAGGTCCTGGCCAGAATAGCACAGACAACAAGCAATGCTTGCGCAATTGAGACCTATACGAAAAAAAATAAAAGGCTATCCCTCGCCATAAAGGCCAGACTAATGCGCTCACTGTTTCTTTCGATATCCCTCTATGCCTGCGAAACATAGATGATAATAGCAGACCTCCAGAGAAGAGTCCAGGCCATGGAGGTGAGATGTTTTAGAACACTTCTAATCGTCACCTACAAAGACCGTATTACAAATGATGAAGTATGATGAAGAATTGAGAATGCAAGTGAACTTTACGACGACCTCCTCACAATGATCAAAAGACGAACGCTGACTTGGTATGGCCACATCTTGAGGTCCATGTGTCTTGCAAATACTTTACTACAGGGCACAGGGCAGGACAAGCAAAAGGGCGAGGACGTCTGAGAAAACTATGGGGAAAGAAAAAATACATGAGGAGGCACAAAAAGCAATCACAAACAGAGAGGAGTGGCACAGGATTGGGGAGATTTCAGCAGGGTTGCCCCCAACGATCTCAATAGGTCATAGAAGGAACTGAAGGATAGAAATATGATTAGTCCATAAAATAGCAGATGAAAATCTGGGAAAAGCCTTTTCAAAGAACTCTAAAATAGAGCAGCTCTACAAGATTTCCCCAGACATTCAGTCATCAGAAACAAAGCTGCAAGTGTCTACATTGTATAGAAAAAAATAAGAATTTGAGATGATTTAAACAGATTTATAAGATAATCAACAGAAAGGATAAATTAGACTTTAGCAAGTTTTTCAAAATACAGCTACCTACAAGAACAAGAGAGTACAGACACAAATTAATTAAAGAAAGGTCCAGATTAGATACCAGGAGTTATTTTTTAAATCAATGAGGGGTCAATGTTTAGAATGCATTGCCACAGGAAATAGTGGAGGTAGATGTCAATTAATGAATTAAAGAATAGATTGGAAGCGCATAGTTAATTTTAGATCAAGTGAATTTAAAAGAAACTGGCTACAGAGTCTTCTAAACCAGTATAAAGATGTTAAGTTAAGTTAAATGTGATTTTAAAAAACGAAGAAATCAAGAAAGCCATAAGATGCTGAGAGATGGTAAAGCCACTGATCCAGCAGAAATAATCAAAGCAGGCAATTCACTTAATCAGAGATTTTATACAAATTACATGACAGTCTGGGAAAGAGAAGAAATTATCTAGTCAAGTTGCAAAGAAGGGACAAATTATAGAGAAATAATGTTATTATTGGTGTCTATAAAATAATTTAACAGGATCAAACTAGAAGTCACAGATAAACAGCTGACAAAAGAAAAGGCAAACTTTAAAAAAAATTGGTCTTGTGCAGGCACTGAGGATAATAGTTAAACAAAGCGTAGAATGGAAATTACCACTTTGTAGTGGATTCATGTACTATGTACTCCCACCTTAAACAAAGCTGTGTTATAGTTAAATGAAGTCTAACACTTCATTATTGATGGCAGTATGTGCTACTGAATTATTGTTACCTTG
The DNA here is from genome assembly GCA_036924085.1 of Ariolimax columbianus. Classification (NCBI taxonomy): domain Eukaryota; kingdom Metazoa; phylum Mollusca; class Gastropoda; order Stylommatophora; family Arionidae; genus Ariolimax; species Ariolimax columbianus. Next base: position 49,674,382 of record JAVGWX010000018.1, read on the forward strand.
TTGTTAAATTGTACTCCACAGGGAGCTGAAACATTCTGATAATTAAACTAAGGTTTAAAGAAAGTCACGCTGCCGAAGACAGATGTGTTGGACAGAAAGGTGCAAATATCGCAGTCAAGCTGTAAACTAGCGACACAACGCATTCCGTTCTCCAGACTACATCCTACTACTTGCAAAGCCCTGTTCAGGGCTTGGTAGCGGGAGATTAAGAACGAATGCAGAAGAGAAAGAAAGTTAGATGGCTATTGTCACTGACCTCTGACACTCTGATGGTCTTGGCATTCAACTCATTATCTAGTTCCTGCAAACACTTCTCGAGGGTGTGTGTCAACATGGCTGCACTGTGGCTACTGGTTGAGTTAGCCTCCAAGTACAGCTGGCCGCGTCTGGTCTTTCTCTCCATTAGAACACTTCTGATCTGATGCAATGCCGTCTCACTTAAGTAATTGTTCTGGTTATGAGATTCAAGTTTTTTTGAGGTAGAAGCCAGAACCTGTGGAAATATGTAATTAAAAACCTAATTACTAATTGCATGAATACATTTTTACACAAAACAAAGAACAACACACTAAACAGCAAAGAGAACTCTAAAATGATTAAAGGATGTTATACTTATCATCATGTCTTGGCATACAAACTTATCCCCCATCCCATCTGTCTTCTGACCATTTCAACACTAAAAATATTCTTTATTATCCTAACCAAACTGGCAATATTTTAAATCTGTATTTCTATACTTTTTTTGGTTTTTTTACGATGGTCACAGTGTTTTCCAATTATTGTTGCTTGCTTTCTTTTTATTTTAATTATCAATTAACTTTATTGAGGTCTATTAAACTTGTTCTGGGTAGACCCTCAGAATGTTTTGAGTTTAAGATCCCTGGTTTACGCATATTTATTTTTATATAGAATACCCAGACATATCCTCTGATGAGCTGTCTGATGCTTATGAGGAGGTCTGCTCTAACTGAAAGCACTGCACTTTAAGCCATCATGTACCATCTTTTTCTTCTTCTTCTTATGAGGAGGTCTGCTCTAACTGAAAGCACTGCAATTTAAGCCATCATGTACCATCTTTTTCTTCTTCTTCTTATGAGGAGGTCTGCTTTAACTGAAAGCACTGCAATTTAAGCCATCATGTACCATCTTTTTCTTCTTCTTCTTATGAGGAGGTCTGCTCTAACTGAAAGCACTGCACTTTAAGCCATCATGTACCATCTTTTTCTTCTTCTTCTTATGAGGAGGTCTGCTCTAACTGAAAGCACTGCACTTTAAGCCATCATGTACCATCTTCTTCTTCTTCTTCTTATGAGGAGGTCTGCTCTAACTGAAAGCACTGCACTTTAAGCCATCATGTACCATCTTTTTCTTCTTCTTCTTACGCTGTCAGACGTCAACTTGAATTTGTTCGATGAAAGCAGTGGTCATCATGAGGCTGTCTAACACGGTTCTGCTAGAACTTTAACAACAACAACACGTATGTTAAGTAGACATGTGTTCTGCTAATCTCCATAGTATCTGCTTTAGATATGCTAATCTTCATATTATATCTTTCACAGGCTGTGATAGGAACATTCTTCTTCTTCTTTTCTTCTTCATCGTACGCAGTCAGACAGTAAACATTATTTTTTCAAAAAAGGAAGCGGTCATCCTGAGGCTGTCGACACTGCCATAGAGCTTGTCTAGTGTTGACACTGGTGATGGCCACATCTGCTCTCTCTGAACCTCGTATGTCGGGCAGTTTTGCAGCAAATGCTCAGCGGTCATTTTCCCAGTACCACACGGGCATTCGTCGGTGCCACCTATCTTCAATTTGTTGAATAGGTGGTACCTCAGTCTATTGTGGCCAGTGCGAAGTCTGAAGACCACGACCTGCTCTCTTCTGTTCAACTGGTAATAGGCATCGTTTTTGGTGTAGCCAGTATGTTCGGTTTCCCATTTGGTCATGTATCTAGCTCTAATAAGCCGTTTTGACTCTTCGTATGTCATACTAGTGTCTGGTTGTGGTAGTTTTGCACCTTCTTTTGCCAGTCTGTCTGCCTCCTCGTTGCCTTGGATGTTGCAGTGAGATGGAACCCACTGCACCACTACCGTTTTTGGTGCGGACTGCTGGCATAGTTGACAGAGTACTGCTCTTAAATCATTAACAAGAACATTCATATTGTTTACCCTCATACCTTAAACTTTTGTCATCAGCAAAGAGCAGTGCATGAATTGAGTTGAGTTCTTTGCTTCCAGTGTTAAGTCCCACCTCTGGATATGCAATTTTGGCTGGCTTCTGTTGTTATTTACCCATGTACATATTGACACCAATGATGAAAGCACACATCCCTGTTGTACACCTGTGGTCTCACACTGCAATTCAAGGACGTATGCAAGAGGGACATTAAGTCATGCAACATCCCATCCGGGACATTAAGTCATGCGACATCCCATCTGAGGGCTGGGAATCAATTGTTCAAGATTGAGCTGTGTGGAGACAGTCAGTTGGAGGGGGTACAGTGGCTGCCAACGCTCTAGAAGCCGTCTGGCTGCAGAGAAAAGAGAAAGACTGAAGAGATCAAGGAACATCCTGGCAAGCCAGCCTCCTCGGCATGGTTGTACCATCTGTGGAAGGGACTGTCATTCGGGGATCGGCCTTTACAGTTATAGCAGACAGTGTCAAAATACAGACAGAGCTGGACAAAATTCACAGGGCCCCATGCGCAAGGTCTACAGAGACTGAGACACCTATGATGATGATGGGTTGGAATTTCATTTCCTCCAGAAATTTACACAGCATGTACACAGAATCTCTGAGTTTATCTTCATCTCTGATAGGGCTACATGCTAATCTCAAATCCCTTGAGACCAAGGGCATGCTTGTAACTTATGGGATTAGAAGACCAACCATTTTGCACTTTCATTCATTCACTTCTTGACAGACAAGCACTTTACCTCTCAGTTTTAGCGATTCCCTTGTAAAAGCTCTCCTGATCTATAAATGTTATGTTTATAATAAAGTGTTAGTATAATTACAATAAAATCTATATTTTCTCAATTCAAACAACTAAACATTCCTGACCTCTTCCAGCTGTTTGTAATTTTCCTGAAGTTGAATAAAGGATGACTCAAGTTTGTTGATTAAAATCTCCTGGCTGTTTGATTCTTTTTGTCTGAAAGTGAAAAGGATAAAGTTGGTCTCCCAGTAAACATATTACACAGAAAGTGTTAGAGACTTCAATGTAGTTTGTTTCAGTTTTTGTGATGTAGTGTAACTAACTCATTTCCTAATACCTTGTTTTCCCCAATTTTAAGTTGGGTGTGAAGGCTGGCATCAGGATCAGGTGCAACATACTTACCAAGACCCCACCTTATATTGAGGTCAGGTGCAACATACTGACAAAGAGAAATGTCAAAAACAGAATTGTGACATGTACACAGTTTTTGACGATCTGACCAAAGCCTTTTACACCGTCATTAGGGATACTCTCTGGGTAATCAAGGCAAGGTATGGTGCCCCCAGCAGATTAATTGCAGTTGTCTGCCAATTTTATGATGGCTTGTGTGCTGCATGAAGGAGAATTGTCTGTAGCTTTCCCAGTCACCAACAGTGTCAAACAGGCTAGTGTGCTGCATGAAGGTGAATTGTCTGTAGCTTTCCCAGTCACCAACAGTGTCAAACAGGCTTGTGTGCTGCATGAAGGAGAATTGTCTGTAGCTTTCCCAGTCACCAACAGTGTCAAACAGGGTTGTGTGCTGGCACCTCCACTTTTTAGCAGCAATGTTCACTGATGTTGTACATGGTGCTGCTACTGGCATGCATATCAGGTACAGTATACAGGGTCAACAGTTCATCTCATCATCATCATGTAGCATGTCCTTTGTAGAACGTCGCTCCAATCACAGTCTGTCTGAAAGAAACTCGTTCCCTTGCCAAAACACCAGCTTCTGCCACTGTCATACTCAGGCACTCCTGGATATCTTGGTGCCATCGTCTTCTTGGTGTACCCCTTCCTCTTTTGCCTGGCACCATACCTTCCATCACCGTTCTCTCAAGACCGTTGTGTCTCTTGATGTGACCAAACTATTTGCATGTTCTAGCCAAAATGGAATTGATAAACCAGTTCTCCTCTATGCTCAACTCTTGCCGAATGTCTACATTTGTTCTTTTCTCTGTCCAGGGTATTCTGAGAATCTTTCTGTAACATTTTGACTCGAAGGATTCGATTCTTTGTCTAGAAGTTTTGGTAATCGTCCATGCTTCACAGCCATAAGCTGCAACAGGAAAAACACAGGCTCTCAAGACTTTTACTTTTATCATTTTGTTGGCGCCCTGCCATAATTTCTTCAGGCTGTTCAGTCTCTGCATTGCCATAGCTAGTCTTCTTCTGATTTCTTTCGAGCAGTCACCATTTTTGTCGATTCTGGAGCCCAGATATTCAAAATGTGTAACCTGATCTATTTCCTCACCACCCACTGTAAATTTATGCTTACATTGTTCATCTCAGAACACCTGAAATCCTACACCAAGTTGAGTGAGGCCACGATCTTGGATCTCCTGTTCATGGGCGATTGCGCTCTTCACACATGCTCAGAACTAGATATGCAGTCCACCATGAGGGAGTTTTTGGCGGCATGCAGTAACTTTAGTTTCATGATCAACACTATGAAAACAGAGGTGCTATTCTAGCCTGTTATTGGGAGCTGTACATCGAACTATACATTACTGTACAGAATCAATGTCTCCAGGCAGTCGCTAGCTTCACTTACATGAGCATTACCTTTACCAGAGAGACAAATATCAACTGTGAGGCCAACAACAGGATTGCTAAGGCGAGCTCTGCATTTGGTAAGCTCCAAGCAAATGTCTAGAACCGACAAGGCATTAGTGTTACCACCACTGTAAAAGTGTATTGTGCTGTAAATGGTTTCCACTCTGCTATAGATCTGTCAAACATGGACAGTGTATATCAGACATATCAGTCAGTTAAACCGTTTTCACTTGAGCTGTCTTCATAGGCTCAGATCACAGGATCAAACGACAGGACAAAGTGCCTAACTCTGAAATTCTTGGCAAGACTTCTTCTTCTTCTTCTTCTTCTTCTTCATTCATTCTCAATCTCCCACTACCAAACCCTGAAAGGGCTTAAGTAGCAGAATGTAGTCCAGAGAACGGAATGCGTTGTGTCGTAGTTTACAGCTTGGCTGCGATATTTGCACCTTTCGGTCCAACACATCCGACTTCAGCAAGCATTTTTTGAGTACCGGGTTAGCATTCCCTCTTCGATCCCTTCTCCTTAGCCAGTCTGCCCTGCTGCAGCCTGTTATCCAGGATCACCACGTGGAGGTGTAGAAGGGTCTTGGCAGCTATGGTTCGTTGGCCCTGATGTTAGCAGTCAGATATGGGTCGCTAACCACTGCAGCTCATCATCTTGATCCCCTTGGCAAGACTAACATGTTGAATATCCATACACTTTTGCAAATAGGTCAGATTAGATGGAGGTACATGTTTTGCATCCTCAAGCAGCTGTTATTCGGTACTCACAACAGGCAGACACTCATCAGAGAGCAAAAGAAACCTTGAAACAGACTCCTTGATGGTGTCTCTGAAAACTTCAATATTGACGTCCCCTCATGGGAGTTGTTGCTTGTGCACAACCATACCACCTGGCATGTTAGTATCACCAAAGATGCTCATATCACAGAAAGTATAGCCATCACGGAGGCTTAGCGAAACCGTGCTGCCCAAAAAAACAAACCACACGATGACTCCACAGTCAGATCACCACATATGACCTTAATGTGGCAGGGCATGCTGTTCCAGGAATGGTCTTTACAGCCATAAGAGAACAAATGTCACAGCAAAAGTCTGATACTGTCGCCATCTTTGCTTGCAATGGGCAACTATTATTATTATTATTACTAAGACTCCACCTCATATCCACGCCATGCTCCTGGAAACAGGCTGTGTAACAGCAGCCTGGTCAATGAGTTGGGGATCGACAGTGACCACCTTCTCAGAATCAGCCCACTGAGAAGCACTACAGTAAGGAGAACTTAGGTCCACCTTCATCAGTATACCCTAAGATATATTAGGGCAAGTCAGTAAATAAGTCACAAAATGGGTATTTGAAAAAAAAAAGAAATTAAATGTCATAAAACGTGAAAAACAATTATTACTGCACTTTCATTTTCTTGTAATTCTTAATATAATTTCCATGAACATTGATACACTTATTCCATCACTTTATCAGTGCAACAGAACCTGCAGCATAGAAGTTTGTGGTCTGCTGTCTCAGTTGCATTAGTACTTCACGTTCAATCTCTTCATCATTCGCAAAACCTCTCCTGCCAATGTGGGTGTTCAGCGCACCAAACAGCTGGAAATCACTCAGAGATAATTCAGGACTGTCATAGAATCGACTTGACTGTACCTGGGTGCACAGTGCTCAGTTCCTTTCACTGTTAAAGGTGCTGATGACGGAGCATCAAAACTGAAAATAGACCAAATTTGTCAGGTACCCATTTCCAGCTAGGTTGATTGCAAGAAGTGGTGTCATTCTGTGAAAAAAATTCACAACATGCCAAGTCCACAGCCTACTGTAGATACAGGCATTCTGGCTGACAAAGAAATCCCTTTGAAACGTCACATGTCAAGGCTAACTAAATAATGAAACTTGCATGTGTCAACTATAAGTGCAACTATACTAGCCTGTTCGGGAAAGAAAGATGAATATGCAGTTGGTTTCAGAGCAGGATTCTGTGAAAGGATCACTCTCAACAGTGATTTGTTGTGTTTTGTACCGTGAGTTTGTTTTATTTCTCTGTGTGGAGCATGGATTGATTATAAACCTTGGCATAATATGAGTTCCGTTATTTAGTCGGCGGTGGAATGCGAATTTCAAAGGGTTTTCCCAGTGAGTCAGACGGCCATGCACAATCTGTCAAACTGAGTGCAGCGTGATTTGAACCTGGTATGCTGGGTTCGCAAACCAAGCTCTCAACTCCTTGACCACACACTTCCCTCATTTTGTAAAAAATATTTATGTCAGTTTTCTAGTATTATGAAAGGCATCCTAACCTCAGATCAAGTACACTATCCCTGTTGAGTATTGTATCATGCAGTTTTGATTTCAGATCCTCGATTGTCTTTCGGAATTGTTTTTTCTGCTGGTCTGATGAGTCTGTTGCCTGAGTGAGGTTAAGGATACAATGTATTATTAAGTGATAGAGTAAAACTTCATTAATATATCCCAATGGTTTTCTCACATGTGGCAGTCCATACTTGTGTGACTTCAGATGCTGGTTGGTGTGGCTGGAGATTGAAAGAATGGTTGGTGTGGATGGAGATTGAAAAGGTGGTTGGTGTGGATGGAGATTGAAAAGGTGGTTGGTGTGGATGGAGATTGAAAAGGTGGTTGGTGTGGATGGAGATTGAAAAGGTGGTGGGTGTGCATGGAGATTGAAAAGGTGGTTGGTGTGGATGGAGATTGAAAAGGTGGTTGGTGTGGATGGAGATTGAAAAGGTGGTTGGTGTGGATGGAGATTGAAAAGGTGGTTGGTGTGGCTGGAGATTGAAAGGATGGTTGATGTGGATGGAGATTGAAAGGATGGTTTGGTGTGGCTAGCCACACTTGTGTAGCTAAAGATGATAGTTGGTGTGGATGGAGATTGAAAGGATGGTTTGGTGTGGCTAGCCACACTTGTGTAGCTAAAGATGATAGTTGGTGTGGCTGGAGATTGAAAGGATGGTTGGTGTGGATGGAGATTGAAAAGGTGGTTGGTGTGGATGGAGATTGAAAAGGTGGTTGGTGTGGATGGAGATTAAAAAGGTGGTTGGTGTGGATGGAGATTGAAAAGGTGGTTGGTGTGGATGGAGATTGAAAAGGTGGTTGGTGTGGATGGAGATTGAAAGGATAGTTGGTGTGGATGGAGATTGAAAAGGTGGTTGGTGTGGATGGAGATTGAAAAGGTGGTTGGTGTGGATGGAGATTGAAAAGGTGGTTGGTGTGGCTGTCCACACTTGTGTAGCTAAAGATGATAGTTGGTGTGGCTGGAGATTGAAAGGATGGTTGGTGTGGCTAGCCACACTTGTGTAGTTAAAGATGATAGTTGGTGTGGCAGGAAAATGTAAAGATCATCACAGATTAAGAGACATTTTAACTACTAGAAGCAATACAAAACAGCAAAGGTGAACAAATGTTGTGGAAAATCAGATCAGAGCTCAACAAAATCCAAAGAGCCTCAACAGTTGCTTTTCAATGGCCACCTTCCCATTGTGGAATTTCAGGGAATGAGAGAGCTGATACTCTGTCCAACACAGGTGGCAAGATGGAGCAACAGTATCTTACCGAGTGACAAAAACTATCATATACAATCAGTACAACTCAAAATGGAAGAAAGACATGGAAATGAGCAATAGACCTTACCCAATCCCCCAGCTCCACAGACACCTACAAAAAACTAAAACCATCTTTTGCCTGAGAACAGGCCACTGTAGACTATTGGGTCACCTACATCTGCTCTAGATATCATACGTAAGTGACTGCCCATGTGGAACCGGAGTCCAGGCCCTTGAACACATCCTATGGGGGACGGCGTGGCCTAGTGGTTAAGTGGCACGGCTCACGATCCGAAGGTGCTGGGTTCGATCCCTATCACAGCACCAGCCGTTACCCCGGGGAAGCAAACCCTTACAAAATGCAGGAGGAAGCAGACCCTTACATAAAATGCGTGCTGAAGTCGGATGCACTGGGCCGACAGGCGCAAAATAAAAACCACAGTGCAACGCACACCGCCTTGGGGAATAGAGAAATAAGGCGAACGCAAAAAAACAAAAAAAACACATCCTACAGGACTGTCCAACTTACAAAGACCTACAATGCCAAACCTGGCCAGAGGGAGCCAAGGTGACACAGAAGCTGTGGGACTGCCACCCAGATCAGGAGAGGACTGTGGACTTCATCCTAGTGATTTCACTACAGGTCTAGCATGACCAAAATACACTGAACGCTGAAGAAGAAGAAGAGACATTTTAACAAATTCAAAATTTCAAGAATAAATATAAGGGTAATTTTCTTGTCTAATTTATTTACAACATCAGTGAGTGGTCAGGCCTTCGTCCCGGTGAGATACGACAGGCGGCGACAGACAGAGAGGGATGGCGTGGGATTTTGGGAGTGTCTTCATGTGTGCCCCAATGACCTGATGGGTTACGGGATGAACTGAACTGAATTTATTTATGTCGCTATGTGCAAAATTCAATCCCCCGTTGGTGCAGGTTTTTTTTTAAATCACAAACTGGCTCCTGTAGCTGGCCCAGCCACAGAAATTGGGTACCAGAAAAAATCTGGGAAGTAAAGGCGGCTGGCGTGATGCTGCCCACATTATCCACTATGTACCGTGGGTCAAAGAATAATATGGGCCTAACATCATATTTCCTATACGCCGCACAGCGTGACAGGATCTTTACTTTACTTTTTACTAATATGGTTTGTCAACTGGGATTGAGATGCACTCCAGTGAATGAGCTGACAACAGCCAGCGGCTCATAGCTAGTTGCTTGCATCAGGAACAGCAATATAGAGCTGACCTAGATCCTATTTCCCTTCCAAGTGACGGCCATGGAATATATATGGGCAGGTCAAAATATGATGATTTGGCGGGTATTTGTTGAAGACCTTTGCACCACAGAGAGTTGAAAGGATTTCATTGATTGATTGATTGATTTAAGGAGGAATATCTATAGAATTGGTGAAAATTGGTGACCTTGTTATAGGAGAACTTCTTCTGCGTTGTTCCAAAAAAGAACGCTGTGGCCCGACACATCCGGTTTGAGCTAGATTTTTTGGGTCACTGGGTTTGCCTTCCAACTGCATTCCCTATTCTCTAAGCCAGACTACACCAGTGCAGTTTGTTTGTAGGCTGCCACTTGGAGATTGTTGTTTAAGAATGCCCACAGTGAGTAGGTTTACTCTTTTGTGCGTCCTGACACGGACATTTAGTGGCAGGTTGCAGTAGCTTTCCTCACATCCCGAGCGTGCTGAAGAAGGTGGACTGTAGTCCTCCAGGTGGTTGTGCTATGCTTGGCTTCAACTGCATGTTGCTCACTACTACAGGGATCACATTGATCCCTCACCTTGTTATCCAGACTGCCATAAAAATAGCTCGTTTTCAGGGACGACTCCTGGGAAGTCACAGTGAGGGTCTTGGCCAGTATATTTTGCCTGACCGACCGTTAGATTTCCTCCCCATACTTGGAGGTTCAATAGAGGCAGCTCTGGTTGGCTGGCACTGATGCAAGCAGCCAGTTATGAGTCACTGGCTGCTGTTAGCTCATACATCATCGACCCCCTTATGGAGAACAAAGTGCTACAGAAACTACCAGTGCAAAAACACATACATTCTTTGGCACAGGTTTCTTTCAAAAAGATAAACAGCAGTAATACCTCCATGTTGCTAACAGAGCAAAGCAAGGATGGTGAAGTTGATCAAGGTGCTATACATTTTACAAAACAGGAGCCAGAATTTAGATACAAGATTGAACGCAAATCGTATTTTGGGCTATCAAATCCTGTTGTCTATGCAAATGGTTCTAAAAGTGTATTGCAAAAATTAGAGACATAGTGAATTAAAACATTTAATTTTGGACACATGGAATGAACTCCATCAAACCACAATGGATGCAGCAATCTCCCAATGCCGCAAATATTTGAGAACTTGTGTTTCAGCAAAAGGAGGATACTTTGAACAGAACATGAAATAGCAAACATCTTTATTATGTACAAATTTTCATAACAATTCTTTAAGCAATGATCATTTTATGATGAATTTGTATTGCCTCCTTCTTAACTTAACTTAACGTTTTTATACTGGTTTAGAAGACACTGCAGAGTCTGTATACAACCAGTTACATTTACATCACCCTGCTCTAAAAGCGATGCGCATCCAATTTATTCTTAAATGCATTAACTGTCCCTGCCTCCACTACCTCCCCTGGCAATGCATTCCAAGCAGTCACCACTCTCTGACTAAAAAAATATTTCCTAATATCTAATCTGGACCTCTCTTTAGTCAGCTTGTAGCTATGCCCTCTTGTTATTGTGGGTGGCTGTATTTAAAAAAACTTGTTGTAGTCTAATTTATCCTTACTCCTTTTGTAGTTCTAGTTTGTGACATTTTACTAAGTGCTGTAATGGATTCTTGCCCACTGCAAGACATATGAAAATGAGAAAGCAGATAAACTTGCCAAAGAGTGTTGAAACAAAAGCTAAAATGAAGACAGGACAACATACTAAGAAATAAATACAAATTAAAAAACTAAATTCAAAGACAGATAGCGAAGAGAGAACAACAAAGAATCCAATATTCAGAAGTACACCATGAAAAGATCTTATTCTTCTTCGAACGCTGGATACAGCGATATACGTTGCACTTGTTTCGTTAAGCCTGTGGCCCAGTGCATCCGATTTCAACAGGCGTTTCTGTAGGGATGCCCTCCTTAGCCTTTAGCTGTCCCCAACCTATCTGCAAGGCAGCAGTTGTTTTTGGTCAGAGTTGTCTCTCTTAGGGAAGTTGTCTTGCAGGACTATCGAGTCTTCCCCACTCGTGTCTATAGGGTGTGGCAATGGTATGGTATGATGGACTTTGTACTAGTTTGTACTATCCCAGAAGAGAGGCAGTCCAGTGTGTCTATGTCCCAGGATCGTCACGTCCTGCCAGAAACGTAGCATGTGCATGTGAGTGAGGTATCTCTTTGCTCCCTTTATTTTCTCAGCTCATCTGCAGTGATGGCACGCCTAGCATTCCCCGCCACCTGGGAGGTTGTCACAATAGGGCAGAGGTGCAATGTCCGCTGGGATGACTGATAGCAGACAGAGGTAAAGAGCGAGGCAGGAGTGCCTTTAACCAGGGGACAAGCCTGGCCATGGCACTGAGATGTTGTTCGCCTGGTGTGCGGACATATCTCATGATCAAGGGTTGAGTCTCAACAGATCGCAGTGAGGTAGCTACTCTACTGCTTACGACACCCCGACCGAGAACTAAGTCTTCTACTAGTGGTTTCACACCTCATCGCCGTATGGGGTGAATATCGAGCAGCTTCCCGCCCGCTTTGATCAGCGGACGGCATATACCTCTTTCTGTGACTCGACCGGGTCGGGCTGAGACGCGAGCCCCAGGTCCCAACCATATCGTAGCCTCTAATCGCAGTGGTGCTGAGATTTTGGGCGGGATTCCGGCTAAGAGGCATTCGGCCGTAATCCCTCACATGGTAGCCTCGCGCCATTGGCTTATCAACCTAGCACGTGGACCAAATGTCTGCGACTCCTCTCGAATTGAGCAGGATTGCCGTAGCAACGCCTTGTCATTTGTAGGGTAAAACTGACCTGTCTTCCGAGGGTCTAATACCAGCACCCATTCACTATTAGACCCAACGAATCAATAGAGGGCTTTTTTGTCAGTCAATGACCAAGTGTCTGAAACCTGCGGTTCCTCTAGGGTTAAGCAGGATTACCGTAGCAACTCTCTTTCATTAAGAGGGCAAACTGACCTGTCTTCCGTGGGTCTAATTCCAGCACACGTTCCTTATTAGACCCAATGAAAATGCTCTTAGTCTGTAGTCATTTCATGAAAAGATCAAGTGACAATATTCAAACTGAGAACTAGACATTACAAACTCAAATACCATATGTTTATCAGAATCAAAATCAAAAAGAAGAAATGTGTCTTCATGGACAGAGCAAACAAAACACTTTGTCAGCTCTATGAAAAGAGTAGAGTGACAGCACGACTTTTTGTCAACCCATTTGAAGGAAAGACAGTATGTAAACTGTATGATTATGGTGCAAACTTGAGAAAGACTTTCAATTGTATAAGTAACAAGCTGCTGAGCAGTGCATGAGTTGTAGCAGTCAGCGACCTAAAGCTGACTGCTAGCATCAGGGCCAGTGACCAAGAGCTGCCAAGACCCTTCTCCACCCCTACATGGTGATCTTGAATAACCAGCTGCAACAGGGGAGACTGGCTAATGAGAAGGGATTTAAGAGAGAAGGATAACCCGGTACCCAAAAATGTCATGCTGAAATTGGATGTGGCGAAAGATGCAAATTTAGCAGTCAAGCTATAAACTACGACACAACGCATTGTTCTCCAGACTACATCCTGCTACTTGCAAAACCCTTTTCAGAGCTTGGTAGCAAGAGTTTGAGAAAAAAAGACGAAGAAGAAAAAGAAATTGTATTAGTAAATATATACTGATTTGCAAAGAATTAAGATGAAGAACTGGACAGTGACACTAATTTGTGTTCATATTTTCTAACTCTAACAAAGCTTGCCTCTTGCAATTTTTTTCTGAGGTCCATCACTTGTTCCTGAGATTCTTTCAGTGCTCTTTCAAGATGAGACCTGGTTGTAAGGAGATTACAAATTTGGCCAAATCTTTAAATTATGAGAAACGAAATTTGTGAACACAATGTAAATATACTTAATATTAAGAAACATAATAAAAAGTTAACTTCAGAAATTGTGAACAAAATTACTTAAATTAACAAAAAAAATCACTCATAAAATAAATGGTCAACTGAAGACACTTATTAACAAAATTTCTAAACTTAACATGATTATCATCATCAAGACCTGCTGCTTCTTTCAGGATATAGGCCATTGACAATCCTCCTCTTGCAAGTTTGGTCTTGAGTTGTCCTTTCTGCCATTCTCCAAATGAGGTCTAAAGACAGAGGTTCGTATTGAGTCTGCTCTCTAGGTGTTTCTTGGTCTTCCCTGTTGACTTCATGTCAGGGCCTGTCTGGCCACATTTGATGGTGATTTCCATAGAGTGTGTCCTATCAAGTCCCCTTTCCTTTGCTTGATCTGTTGCTCCACTGATTGTTGTTGACCCTTTTCCCGTAGGTCTTTATTCCTCATCATGTCTTGTCAGCTTACACCCATTACCCTCCGCAGACATTTATTGACGAACAGCTGGAGTTTTGTCTGTATCGCCTTTGTCATTCTCCAAGCTTCTGCTCTTTACAGGAATCCTGACTTGACATTAGAATAGAACAACCTCAATCTGGTATTAGTAAATATTTCCCTGGATTTCCATATATTAATTACCAACAGCAGAGCTATCCTTGCCTTTCCAACTCGTCCTTACATTTGTCTCTGTGTTCCCTAAAATAACAGTGGTGCTGCCCAAATAGGTGAAGTGTCCACCTCTTCTAGTGCCTCACCTCCGAGCATGACTGGCTCTTTGCTTAAGGTGCTGATTGTAAACAGCTTGGGATTCTTCATCTTAATATTTAGTCCCAGTTTCGCTGAATGCACCTTCACCTTATTTAGTTTTTATTGCAGTTGGTTATGGCTGTGCGACAGCAGTACCGAGTTGTCTGCATAGTTCAGGTCCTTTAACTGGCACCACAACCATTACTTTATATCGGTTCTTTCTTTACACTAACATCTTCATAATCCAGTCTATCGTCACCAGGAACATGTAAGTTGACAATAGACATTCTTGCCACACTTTCGTTAGTCCTTCCAAGCTGTTGGTTAGTACTCCAATAGGAGCAGTGACTTGACATTGAAATTAAACAATCTTAATTAGGTTTTAGTTTTTATTTCCCTGAATTTTAATAAATTATCCAGTAACAGAAATGCTGTCCTTACACTTACGGTGGTTCATAATCGTAATGTCGACGGCCAAAACTCTGTCGCAATTCACTGTTGGGTATCGTGGAAAATGCCGATTTTTCTGGACCTTGAGAATGAGATAAGAAGACACTGTTGCCTCCATTGCTAATGTTGTGACTAAAGCTGCCATTCATATTGTGGCCAGTGGTGTGGTGAGAGTTTGTGGAAGTACTGTGGAGGGCTGACATATCTCCAAGAAGCTGTTTCTGGAGTCGCTCGGTTTCTTTGCTCTGTTTCTCCAGCTGAACTCTGAAAAGAGTAATGTTTAATACCTTGTATTACTTTTCTTGAATATATCTTATCTTACTGTTGGTGTATCCAATCAATCAATTAAAACCTTTACAACTCCCTGTGGAACATAGGTCTTCAACAACTGCCGCCAAGTCATTAAACATTGTAAAGGTTAAAGCAGTTCCATAGTAGCACAGATGAAGTGTTAGAGACATCATTGAATAAGGCCACAGCTTGTTAATGAGGTGGGGTGGCCAGTCCAATGCCATTTCTCCCCTTGAACATTAAGCCAGATACTTGTTTACAGCTTGATCAACTGAAGCATGCGTGTAGTGCTCTACAATTACATTAAACAGATGCTAAAACATTGATCTGTGAATATCTGCTGAAGTATTTGTGACTTCAAGTTTCTCCAGGATAGAATAGCCAGTCCCATGCCAAACTCTTTTTAGCCATCTCTTACAACATATCTGGCAGGTTACAGTGTTACTATTTTTTACTCCATTTTCGGACCCCTTTAATACTCACCAAACAATCAATAAATTAATAAATGATTAACAAATCAATCAATAATCTTTGGTGTGTACACCAGGGTCAATGCTGTTCTATTAATTTCATCTATATTTATTTTTACTGGTGGAGCATGTAGCCTAGTCGGCAGTGAACTAGCTTGCTTACTAGACTGCGATTATGGTGTGCCAGGATTTGAGTTCACGGACGGACAAAAAAAATCTCTGGGCCATGGATCCTGTCTGGTACGACCGCTCCTGCCAGTTGATTCAGCTCTAAATGGATACCTAACGTATGAGCTGGGGATGGTAAAAACAGGAGCTAGCGACCCGCCTCACTTAGGCTGCAGCTTAGTACACGAAGAGTTATCTTCATCCTCGACGGCAATTGTTACCATGGGACTGACCTTTATCTTTATTTTTCATTACTTGCACCTGAAAACCCCCATATGTGCTCAGTCCCTTTCATTGCTGAAAGCGCTGAATACAGGTCATGAATTTCATTGCTCAAAAATTGTCCAAACATTGTCAGGTACCCATTTACTGTTGGGTCGACTTGGAGACACAGCTATACCATGAAAAAAACCAGTAACTTGCTCGGTCTGTTAAACCAAGCAAGTGATTTAAACCTGGTACTTTGAAATTGTTAACCAAGCTTCTGAGCCACATCTTCAACTTCTTCAAAATAGACTTTTAGATAAAATCAATCAATCAATCAATGCCTAGGCAACCAGGGCCAGTCACGTCGAATGACCATGTCCCTGACCACGTCTGATGGCCGCATCCTAGGTAACCTGCAGTTCTGTTGGGGAGGTGGCAATCTGTTTTAGCCAGGTGTTGCAAGGACGGCCCTGAGGATGTCTCCAGAATGAGCACGGAATCTTTTTGTTCCTCATCCCCACAGCTTGCAGATCATCTCATGGGCTTGGACTTTCTGGGGAAGGCGGACATGGCCGAAGAAGGAGAGGCAACGTGAATATATCCAGTGCTTTTTTGTTGGATACATGCAGGTATACATCGGATACCCACCTTATTTTTAAAACTTGGCTTTGATCCTACTGTTTAAATGCTTCACGATATTGAAGCTATAAAAAAAACAGTGTTAAAATACCTGCCATTTTTTAAAAAGAAAACAGTACACTCACATTTTTTTCTTTAAAAAAATCACTGAATATATCTAAAGCAAAGGCATCAAACTCAATCCAAAAGATGGTGCAACATAATAAACAGGACAGGTGTTGCAGACAAGAATGAAAAAAAATAATATTCAAATAGTAAGAGTAGCCTTTGTTATTCTGAAAAGCATATGGATATCTTAAATGATCAAAATGCATACCAAGCTATGGATCTTCAACTACAATGTAAAGTCAGTCCTTCTATGTGGAGCAGAAGTATAGCGGATGGCCAAACTCAATATTAAGAGGTTAAAGAGCTTTATCAAGAAATCCTTGAGAATAATTCTTGGCCTGCAGTGGTTCAACAAGGTTACATATGAAAGCCTATGGGGGAGAACAGAACACAGACAGGTGGAATATGAAGTTTTAAGAAGGAGGTGTTGGATAAGCCACATTACAAAAGCCAAAGCCAGTATAACCAGGTCATCTCTGTCATGGAACCTTCATTGAAAAACAGGGAAAGGAAGGTTACAAATACATGGAAAAGAGACCTAGAGGCACTTACAAGAAATACAAAGAGAAGCTGGAACGAACTTAAGAAAATAGGACAGGACTGGTTTGCGTGGAGAAGGTTGGTTGATGTGTTTCATGGTGGTGAAAAGGAAGAAGATGATGTCATCAGAGCCACAGTTATGAAGTTTAAACTTGTATTATTTCTATAAAATATAAATCCAACGCCAACCTTAAATCTGCAATATATTTCTGATCAGCTGAGATGTCAATCAAGGATGACAGGTTGCTTAGACTTGAAGATTGAAGCTTGGGCATCTGTTGATAAAACTCAAAAATTAGAACATCCCTGAGACAGCATTACTAATAAAGAGATTGAAATATCAACTGTTCACCAGGGGTTCTCAACCTTTTAAGATTGTGAGCACCGTTCATGTGTAGTATTAAGTGCGTGAGCACCATGCAATCTAATCGGTCTCATTTTTTATAAACAATATATTTTTTAAACACTCACCGGGGTGATGACATCCTTAAACTTCTTCTTCTTCTTCTTCGTACGCTGTCAAACGTCAACCTGTATTTGCTCGAAGAAAGCAGCAGTCATACTGAGGCTGTCGACACTGCCATAGAGCTTGTCTAGTGTTGCCACTGGTGATGGCCACATGTGCTTTTTCTGGTCCTCGTATGTCGGGCAGTTTTGCAGCAGATGTTCAGCGGTCATTTTCCCAGTACCACAAGTGCATTCGTCAGTGCCACCTATCTTCAGTTTATTGAATAGGAGGTACCTCAGTCTGTTGTGGCCTGTGCGGAGTCTGAAGACCATGGCCTGCTCTCTTCTACTCAACTGGTAATAGGCATCATTTTTTGTGTAGCCAGTATGTTCTGTTTCCCATTTGGCCATGTATCTGGCCCTAATAAGCCTTTTGGACTCTTCGTAGGTCACACTAGAATCTGGTTGTGGTAGTCTTGCACCTTCTTTTGCCAGTCTGTCTGCCTCCACTTTGCCTTGGATGTTACAGTGGGATGGAACCCACTGTACCACTACTCTTTTTTGTGCGAACTGCTGGCATAGTTGACAGAGTACTGCTCTTAAATCATTAAGTTCTGTATTTTTCTGGCTTTTTAGTGCTGTGACTACGGCCAGGGCATCTGTAAACAGGACTATCTGGCTTTCATTGCTTTTGTCTGTCAGCATTGCTTCTACTGCAGTCCTCAGTGCCTCTGCCTCCGCTCTGAAATTGCTTGAGTATTTTCCAGTTGCCACTGACAGTGTTATTTTTCTACCATTTGGTAGGCTCAGGAATACCCCTGCCCCTCCGTTCTGTGTTGTGTTTGTTACAGAGCCGTCTGTGTATGCATAGGTCCAGTCCATGCTTGAGTAGTTTTCCGTTATGTACCTCAGGGTTATGTCTCTTCTTTATTTTTCTGTCTGGCTGTTCTTGTTTCATCCTTGAGCTTGAAAGACAATCAGAAGTTTAGTGATGTCCAAGAAGAAGTCGCTTGTAGCTACGCGTAAACAGTTTGCAGATGTGAGTCAGGTGATCGTGTATTGTTCTTGAGGTATTTTATAAGTGAGAAAGCTTTTCATACAGATAGGTAGTCCCAAACATAGCCAGAAATTTGAGAGAAACACATTGCAGTATTTGGAACCTATTTGTATCTTCTGGTCCCCAGGGTTATCAATTTGCAACCGGAAAGACAATCAGTGACCAAATTTTCAACACCACACTGAGGCAGACAGTGGGGACAAACCCAGTTAGTGACTACATTGGTTCAGTCATTTAGTCAGAATGCGTTATGAACAGCCTGCATCAAGAGCATTTCATCCGGAGGTATCCAATCCAAGAGTAAGAGGCAGATATCAACGTCGATGGAATGGATCGAGGGTGTCACTGTCTCTGACACTCTCATGAAGTTGCATCTAACGATAGCACAAGCCTTCCACTTGGCAAAAACAAGAAATCTACTCATCCCACCTTACTGTGACGCCGTATGGCAAGGGCTGTAGGACAAAAGAAGAAGAAGAAACAACTATTTCAGCGCCAAAGAGGACTGGAGATTTATCAATTCAAGTACCCATGATGCAACACAACACTGACCCTGACCAGCATTGAGGAAACCCCCAAACCAAGCCAGCAGTGTAGAATATTTAAGAACATTGTGCGGTAAATACGTTTAATGGCAGCAACAGCGCAACTTAACAACTTTCAGGTCGCCTAATATATAATGGATAGGTAGCAACATTATTTATTTGGGTTTGCAAAACAAAGTTTGAATTGAAAAACGGGTCGCATGAGCATTGGTGATCGCGAGCACTTTTCTATCTGCATGACAGGAGTACCAAATGTTATTAAAACCAGGTTAGCACCAGGTTGAGAATGCCTGCTGTACACAATAACCTGAATGCAATGTGTTTCCGTCTCTAGATTTTTTAGAGTTGGGCATCTATTTTGTTTGTTTCTTCTTCTTCGATCGATCTCAAACAAATATCTTGAATCAGTCACTTCACTTTTAACATAAGTGTAACAGTTTCTTTTTTTTTTCTTGTGGCTTATTGTTTCTATTGGATAACGTAGCAAGTTTCATGCACAACCCTCTTTAGTCACATCTTACGACAAGAGGTAACACATTTGTTTAGGATCTAGGTAAACAAATATAGGAGCTATGCTTAATGTTTGGTTTTTTAAATTTTTTTTTTAATTTTACACGTTTGTCTCACTAGTTTCTACTGGCGGAGGAGCGCCTATTCCACCCCAGACGGTAGTCAATTGGGCGATAGACACATAAATCAGTGCTTGGAAGCCAGCCCAACCAAAGTGCAATTGAAGGGCCTCACTCTGAAGGTGTGTGTGTGAAAGTGGATGAAAAGATGCTAGTAAGGCAGTGCAATATGTTGGAGGGTATGGGTGAATTGTTCTTGAGAGTTTTAATTCTAAAAGTAGAAATGCCAGGCTTTTTCCACAATAATACTGACCTATTTGTGGCATACCTTTGCTGCGTAATACTGCGTTTGTAGTACTCGAAATGCTTTGGCCTCATGTGTCTTTAACCAACTAACATTTAGAAATCAAAATCAATAAGCAAAAACACAAAGCCCAGGCTGTTTAACTCCAATGTAATGTCAGTGCTAACATATGGATGCGAAGGCTGAAAAATGACAAAGACACTAGTACTTCTAGGAAATAAACTGAATGCTTTTGAAAATAGAGATCTTAAAAAACTTTTGAACATTGCCTTGGAAAAATTCAAGACCAACAAGCTAATAAAATAAAATCACCAAACAGACATTTGTTTCTACCATAAAAAGAAAAAAGCAGAGGACAAACACTGTACATGTGCTTAGAATGAACAACAGCAGACTTTTTTTTTACAGATAATTTTGTGAGCTTCATTTAGTAGAAGAAAGAGAGGACAGCCGGAATAGACCATTTGCAGAGCGAGCGATCATCCACTATGGGTCAAAACAACATACAAGAACTTGGAAAAATGGTGTCTCACCATTCAAACACTTGTTTCTGCTGTATGCGCTTGTGTTTGCGGCTCAAAAACAATAGATAGGAAAAATCAATGTGGAAAATTGTATGTCCTAGTATTAAAATATCATAAGGGTAGTTCTATAGCAGATACTGCTGTCGGGGAGGAAGTGTTAAAGACTTCATTGTACTAGGCAATGATTTGTTTGTGAGGTGGGGTGACCAGTTCCCTTTCTCACTGCCTTTCCCTCCTTAACAACAAGCTAGGTAACCATCTACAGCTGAGTCAACTGGAGCATGCCGGTAAAGAATAAACTCTGTATCCTTACTGCTGCTGTTGAATGTCCACAATGAGTAAATTTACTCTTTTGTGCGCCGTGAAAAGGGTGTTAGGTGGTGAGTTGCAGTAGCTTTCCTCACATCCCGAGAGTACTGATGGGGGTCCTTCAGATGGTTGTGCTATGCCTGGCTTTATATGGGTGTCACTCTCTACTACGGAGATCAGGTCGATCCCTACTTCGTTGGCAAGACGGCCATTAAACAGCCCATCACAGGGAGAACTGCATGGAAGTGAGATGGCGTCTTGGTCAGCGTGTTCACCTGACCATGACTAACATAGTCTGGTCGGTATGTTTCACCTGACCCTGACTAACATAGTCTGGTCAGTATGTTCACACCTGATCCTGACTAACATAGTCTGATCAGTATGTTCACACCTGATCCTGACAAATATAATCTGATCAGTATGTTTAACCTGACTATAACTAACTTAGTCTGATCAGTATGTTTCACCTGACTATAGCTAACATAGTCTGATCAGTATGTTCACACCTAACCCTGACTAACATAGTCTGATCAGTATGTTCACATCTGACCCTGACAAACATAATCTGATCAGTATGTTTCACCTGACCATGACTAATACAGTCTGATCAGTATGTTTTGCCTGACCAGACAATAGTCATCTCTCCCTGTACCTGTACTGTAAAAATCATGTGCTCAATCACGATGTTAAACCTGCAGGCTTACATTGAGACAGGTTTGACATACCTGAATAAAGCCAACCAGCCTTGTCCATGACGATGATTAAATATACTACCCATTCTGCTCTTCTATAATCTATAATCCACCATAATCCATTCTGCAGAATTGTACATGTAAATCTATAATCCTGTTATTCTACCTGTCTATCAGAAGTATTTATTTAGGTATAATTAACACTTCAAGAAGTTTGATAACACTAAGCAAAGACTTATCATTTCCCTCAAGGGACGGCGTGGGATAGTGGTTAAGTGACATGGCTCACAATCTCAAGGTGCTAAGTTTGCTTCCCAATAAGAGCAACGGCCGTTACCCCAGGGAAGCAAACCCTTAGAAAATGCATGCCGAAGTCGGATGCTCTGGGCCGACACGGGCAAAATAAAAACTTAGTGCAACGCACACCGCCTTGGGAAAAAGAGAAAACATTAAAAAAAACAACAACAGAAATTCATTAATTACAACACTTACTCTGGGCCAAAATGCAAGCTGCTATATATAAAATAATTCATTTTGCCTGCTGAAGACAGATGTTTCGGACCAAAAGGTGCAAATATCGCAGTCAAGCTGTAAACTAGAGACACACCGCATTCCGTTCTCCGAACTTCATCCAACTACTTACAAAGCCCTGTTTAGGGCTTGGTAGCGGGAGATTGAGAACAAACACAGAAGAAGATTTCATTTCAAATTCCACGTATATGTTAAAAAAGCTCGAAAAGGGAGCGAATATCAGTAACACTGTAAACTGACGGGGCTGTAATAAAAGGCAACAAAGAAAGACATATAGCAGCTGCTTGAGGTGGTGCTCATCTGGCATGTGAACAACAACATACCAAATCTATCTTATCTGGCTTTTTTGCAGAAGCGAATGGATGCTCAACTTGTTTGACTTGCGGGCCACAGTATAAGATATGGTGTGTCACATGTAGCCCACAAGCCCCATATTTGACTTGCGGGCCACAGTATAAGATATGGTGTGTCACATGTAGCCCACAAGCCCCATGTTCGACTTGCGGGCCACAGTATAAGATATGGTGTGTCACATATACCCCACAAGCCTCATGTTTGAGAAATCTGTAATATACCTGCACTTCCACTTGCTGGGGAAAAAAAACGGCAAATAAAAACTTTCTTGATAACATGCGATAAGTAGTTAGCTAATATCTTCTCCACTAAAAGTATTTATGGCCTGAAGAACAAAGAATGTGACACAAATATGGTATTTGTTTGTATATTCTGGCCCCACAGGAAAGTATGTTTGCACAACATAATTACTTAACTGAGCTATGCTGGGATTTATATAGGGTCTGTACAAACATAGTGGGGTCACTATAGCTGAGAGGTAAGTGACTCGTTTCTCCAGGAACGAACGAAGAAAATAACATAGCGATAGGTGTTTAAAGCTCGTAAGTTTCAAGCGTCTTCTGGTCTTAAGGGAGGTGAGATCAGTGCCTAGTCCTATAAGAGATGGATGATAAATGTGGAAGTCCTGTGTTCATGTTGTGCATGTAAAAGAGCCCCTGGGGGTTGAAAATTGAAAAGAACAGGCTGTCAGCTTCTGTCTGAGCAAAAAATTCTAAAAGTAACTAAATTTCTGTCCAGTAGTTGCCTGCATGAAGGCCAAAAGGAAGCACGACCTCTTCATCATGAAAGGACACAATGGGGATGAAGATGCAGTACAGTGAATGAGTTGACAGTAGACAATGACTCGTGGCAGTCTGATTGCATCGGGGTCAGTGAACCAGAGCTGACCAAGACCCTATTCCGCCTCTATGTTTGACACTAATAACATGAATTATTCTATCATAGACTTGAATGAATGAAAGGAATAAGAAGCAAAAAGGAGCAAACGTATTGAGGAGAAAACAGAAGCAATTCAAGAAAATGTGACAGATTATAATGAAGAAAAACTGCAGAAGTGGAACAATTTTAACTTTGAACCATTTCACTTACCTCAAAATCATTAGCCTCAATGTTAAATCCATTCAAATAGCCTGCAAAGGAGCAAACGTGTTGAGGAGAAAACAGAAGTAATTCAAGAAAATGTGACAGATTATAATGAAAAAAAACTGCAGAAGTGGAACAATTTTAACTTTGAACCATTTCACTTACCTCAAAATCATTAGCCTCAATGTTAAATCCATTCAAATAGCCTGCAAAGGAGCAAAAAATTAGGGAGTGAACATAAAACTGAACGAATGAAAGAATATGTGAATACATAATTTAGTGAATGTGATGTATATGTGATACAATGAATAAATACAGACTGCAACAAACCTAAAAAGATTAATTCATTCACATTTTTTTGTCTTTATCTGTTCAAACTATTGTGGAATATATGAGGGGTGTTCAAATCAAACGGGGACTTTTTGTTCTAGTTCTACCTGATTGGGTTATAGCGTGCTTGAACTACTATCATTAGTTAGGGGCACTTGTGTCCTATTACTGCTTGGTGGTCCACTTGCCATGGGCCAGTCACGTGACAGATAAATAAAAATTGCGGACAACACTATTAGTGTTTGCATGGAACAGTGTGTTGTGATGAAGTTTCTAGTGAAAGAAGACGCAAAACCTGCGGAAATTTACAGAACACTGCAATCACAATACAGTGATGAGACACTCAGCCGTAGTAAGTCATTTAAATGGTGTAAATGCTTTAGAGAAGGCCGTACATTCATGGGTAATGATCCCGGCCGTGGTGGCTCTCAACCCATCACAGTCATTCCTGTGAATATCCGGATTGTGTAACGCCTTATCCTGGATATTGATTTTCCACTCCGTGCTGCCACTATCAACAGTGAACAGTACATGTGCATTTTGATTGATGTGCATAACCGTCTGCGGAAAAAACTGCCTGGTTTGATCACAAAAGGTGTCCTGCTCCTGCAAGATAACGCTAGACCTCATAGGACTCACCGCACTATGTGCCATGTGCAGCAAATTAGCTGAGAGGTATTGCCACACTTACAGTCCAGACCTCACTCCAAGTCATTTCCACCTGTTTGGACCACATAAAGAATTCCTGGGAGGTCAGAACTGAGGATGAAGTGAACAGGCTGTCCTGGATTGGTTCAGACATACTGACAAATCTTTCTACGCTGAAGCTTTTCAAGTATTATTTAAATGCTGGGATAAGTGCATAAACATTGCAGGAGATTATATTTTTTTTAAAATGGTATTTTGACTACTTAAAAGAAAAAAAAGTTCGTTACAAAAAAAAGGCGCAGTTTGACTAGTACGCCCCTCAGCATGAGCTGCAGCGATCAGCAACCTATAGCTGACTGCTAGTGCCAGGGCCAGCGAGCCAGAGCTGTCAATACCCTTCTACAACTCCACGTGGTGATCCTGGACAATAGGCTGCAACTGAGCAGACTGACTAAGTAGAAGGGATCGAAGAGGGAAGGCAACGTAGCTCTGTACCACTTGAGGACTGTATTTTATGCTTTCCCATCAAAAGCTAACAGCGTTGTAATCTTTACAGACGCATTATCTGCCCTTCCAGCTCTGGAATATAGTGATCATTGAAAACCCGAACTTACCCAAATATTCCTAGATGCCAACCAACTTATCATATCCCATGAAGTCAGAATAGTTATGCAATAGATCCCTGGTCACTCAAATACACCTGGCAGTGACAAGGCAGATAGACTGGCAAAGAAGGGATCAAGTGTGAAGTGGTGTGAAGTGAAAAGTGGTGTGCCACAGGGCTCGGTTTTGGGACCAATTTTGTTCTTAATATATATAAATGATTTGGACATTGATATGGGATCCATGATTGCAAAATTTGCTGATGACACAAAACTATGCAGTAGTGTCTCATCTAAAGCGAAAGTGGATATATTGATGTCGGATTTAGATAAAATTTGAGAATGGTCTGTAAGCTGGCAAATGGAGTTTAATGTAGATAAATGTACAGTCATCCACATGGGTAGATCCAATATGGAACATAATTACAGAATGGGAGAAAACAATATTAGAAAGATAGATAAGGAAAGGGACCTAGGGGTTATAATAGATCATACAGGAAAGGTGAGTGAGCAAGTTAAGGTATCAGTCAAAAAGGCATATGCAACGTTAGGTATGATAAAAAGAAATATTAAACGTAGGAGCAAGGAAGTGATCGTCAAACTGTAAAAAGCTTTAGTTAGACCTAGATTGGAGTACTGTGTACAGGTGTGGAGTCCTTATCATAGAGGGGATATAAACATGCTGGAAAGAATACAAAAGAGAGCGACAAAGATGATAGTGGGATTCCAGAATTACAGTTATGAGGAAAGACTCAGAAAAACTGGCCTACAGTGTCTTGAAGAGAGAAGAATTCGCGGTGACTTAATACAGGTTTATAAGATGATCAGAGGAATGGATAAATTAGACTATAACAAGTTTTTTAAAATACAGCCACCCACAATAACACGAGGGCATAGCTACAAGCTGACTAAAGAGAGGTCCAGATTAGATATTAGGAAATATTTTTTTAGTCAGAGAGTGGTGTCTGCTTGGAATGCATTGCCAGGGGAGGTAGTGGAGGCAGGGACAGTTAATGCATTTAAGAATAAACTGGATGCGCATAGCTTTTAGAGCAAGGTGATGTAAATGTAACTGGTTGTATACAGACTCTGCAGGGTCTTCTAAACCAGTATGAAGACGTTGAGTTAAGTGAAGAACAACAATACACACCAACAACCCTACAGACAGTCAAACAACTACTGAAGAAGACTGCGAACAAAGAGGCCTGGCTGAATAGATGAGCAATGAGGAAATACTGGGAGTAAAACGTACAAAGATATGGACTTCCTAAATTCCAAAGACAACATCAACCTCCTGAAAAGGAGAGATGAAAGCACCATTTTCTGACTTCGCACTCAACGCATACAACTTAACAGTCACTTGAACAGAATCCAACCAGAACATACTCCAGAGGGCCGGCTGTGCACACATCCCTATGAAACTGTTAAACACTATATTTTTGAATGTCCAGCTATTGTCAGTGTTAGAAAAGAGCTTCTTCCTCTACCGCCAGACAAATTGATTATTTTGTACAGAACTAAACAACAGCTCATAAACACTTACAGATACCACAATATGGCATTGGGCCAAAGGGCAGGAGCCCACTGGCTGCTGGATCAATAACCAACCAACCAATAGATGCTTCTTCCAATCAAAAGCCATAATAGAAGGGCAATACATTGAAAAATAATGGGTAAAAACACTCCAAACACCAGGCTGATAACAGATACTACAAACTGTCCAGAAAAGACACGGTTACCATACTTCATCTCAAAACTGGAGACAACGGAATGAGACTTCCCCTGAACAACAAATTCCAGATAGGTACCACCAACATGTATTAAGGTGGTCTGTCAAACATGACAACAGCACATGTACTTCTAGACTGCCCTCAGCACACAGATCTGCGGAAAAAGATGTGGCCCACACCCAAACCCTTCGAGGAGAAACTATTCAACGGCTTTGAGACTGAAAAAGACAGCAGACTTCATTGGAAAATTCAGAGTCCCAGTCTAAATGAGCAATGATCACAGAAGAAGTGGAAGAAGAAGTCTAGGGAGAAAAACACCACAGAGGATTAAGTTCACAATATACATATTGGATGTCTATAAATACATAAACATATGGATTGTCTATAAATACATAAACACGTGGAAAGTCTATAAATACATAAACATATGGAATGTTTATAAAGCATAAACATATGTAATGTCTATAAAGCATAAACATATAAAATGTCTATAAAGTATAAATATATGGAATGTCTATAATACATAAACATATGGAATGTCTATAAAGCCATAAACAAAATGAGTATCTATCCTAGCTATACTCTTTTCATGTGCCCAAATTTGATATACTATCCAGGCCATTCATGCACTTTTATTATGGATAAGCCTTTCCCAGATAAGCCCATAATTGCAGACAATATATGAGGTACAGCAATGATTCCCAACCATTTCCAGACTGTGGATCGCCTCCTGAAGCCAATAATGATTCGCCATGCACTTTATACTATTGTCAGTTACAAAGGTAAAATATAAAAACCTGCATACACATTTAAAGTATACTACATAATCTATTTTTTATTAATAAAAAAAATAACAGTTAAATTTTCTTCTTTTTTCTTTTTCTGTCCTACTGCTCTTGCCTTGTAGAGTCACAGAGAGGAGGCATGCGCAGACTTCTTTGTGTTAGGTGGGAGGCTTGTTCTGCCGACATGTTAACTTTTGGAGTGTTTCTTTGATCCCCTCTATCCATTGTTGCAGGGGTCAACCTCTTAGTGTATGAATGATTTCGCTGCAGGTTGATCATACTGCATCCTTGTCAAATGTACAAACCACTTTATTTTCTCTGTGACA
Organism: Ariolimax columbianus; assembly: GCA_036924085.1. Lineage (NCBI taxonomy): Eukaryota > Metazoa > Mollusca > Gastropoda > Stylommatophora > Arionidae > Ariolimax > Ariolimax columbianus. The sequence continues at coordinate 49,702,293 of JAVGWX010000018.1, forward strand.
ATATAGTAGTTAACGATGTATTCCTTACCATATTACTCAGCGTGCTGTGGCAAATTGTGTCACGGATTATCTTCCTATAATACAAGGTTTGTATAAAACGCTACAGAGTCTACTAGTAAGTCGCATGTCCTTTTACAGAACATAGCTTCTTACAACCGTCACCTATTTAGCTGTTATAAGTTTCTTGGCAAGTGTGCAGTACAGTAGGTTGCCATTACTTTCTGTACGTGGAGGAGCATTCGCCAGAGAAAAAACCCAGTGTCTGCCAAACTGGACACAAGTGGGAATCGAACTCGGAACATTGGGATTGTGAAAACCAAGCGAGTTTCACCCCTAGGCCACGCAGCCTCCACAGTCTTCTAAAACAGTATAAAGACGTTAAATTAGTTTTTGCTACACTTCGTACACATCACATCTCACTGGTCTCAATCTTACGTTTGTGCATACTTAATATGGCCCAAGTTTGACACTGATAACATAACATAGGAATGATCAACATGTTTATCAGCATCTGTTTAGTGAACATAGTAACACTTGCTGTAGTGCACTCTGTTTACCTTTTGAATTCTTTTTTTCTGTCTCTCTATCCAGTCTGCCATAATTAGAGAAAACACTTCACAGGTATGTAAATTCCCATTAGGGTTTTGTCATGTAAATTCCCATACCTGCATTAGGGTTTTGTCATGTAAATTCTCACACCTGCATTAGGGTTTTGTCATGTAAATTCCCATACCTGCATTAGGGTTTTTTCCATGTAAATTCCCACACCTGCATTAGGGTTTTGTCATGTAAATTCCCACACCTGCATTAGGGTTTTGTCATGTAAATTCCCACACCTGCATTAGGGTTTTGCCATGTTCCCATACCTGCATTAGGGTTTTGCCATGCTCCCATACCTGCATTAGGGTTTTGCCATGTAAATTGCCACACCTGCATTAGGGTTTTGTGATGTAAATTCCCACATCTGCATTAGGGTTTTGCCATGTTCCCATACCTGCATTAGGGTTTTGCCATGTAAATTGCCATACCTGCATTAGGGCTTTGTCATCATAGAGGAAACTGTTGTATATTGGATGACGTTTAATTGTCATGGTTTCTATCTCATCACAGTTGATATTCATGTCATACTCTACATGTTACATTATTATGTAAAATGTGTTGTTCTAAGGAGTTTATGTAATGATAGTTAACATAAATTAAACAGCCACCTAATGTGATTGATGGTGTTGCTTTAGGGCCACCAGCTTTTGAATATCAGGACAAATGGGGGATAACTTTAACCCTTGGCTTGGCTCTAAATCATGTCTATAATTATTTGTAATATGCTCTACTCAGAACTGAGATTCAGCTATGAACAGCGATGACCATGGCTGCTCTGACCAAAATGAGGCCAATATGGAGGGACAAAAGCATCAACCTGAAATCCAAGTTGAATTTAATGTATGCACTTGTCACTTCCGTGTACCTTTACGCATACGATACTTGGACTCTGACGGCAGTTATAGAGTGAAAAATTTGTGCAATGGAGATGATTTGTCTGCGTCGAATCATCTCCACTTCGTACCTAGACCACGCCATGAATAAGGCAGTTCGGGACACCGTTAAAAGAGAGGTCGGCCAATATAAAGACCTATTGACTATGGTAAAAACACGCAAGCTCGCATGATATGGCATGTTTCAAGATCGTCTGGGTTGACCAAGACGGTCCTGCAAGGTACTGTTTCTGGGAAGCATAAGAGAGGGAGGCAAAACGGTCCTGCAAAGTACTGTTCCTAGTAAGCATAAGAGAGGGAGGCAAGACGGTCCTGCAAGGTACTGTTCCTGGGAAGCATAAGAGAGGGAGGCAAGACGGTCCTGCAAGGTACTGTTCCTGGGAAGCATAAGAGAGGGAGGCAAGACGGTCCTGCAAGGTACTGTTCCTGGGAAGCATAAGAGAGGGAGGCAGAAAAAGAGATAGGAAGACAACATCAGAGAGTGGACGGGAATGTTATAGCTAGAACAAATATCCTGGCACAAAACTGAGTGAAGTGGCAGGAACTGGTCCAACATCTGCAGTATTGGTGTCCCAATGATTGAGGATAATGAATATTCTCTAAAGCTCCAAACATTATCATACACAGATAATAGCTGTCCATTGCAAGCAAAGATGGTGACAGCATAAGACTTGTGCTGCAAGATGTGATCTCATATGATTGTAAATTCCAATCTTGTCGCGGCAGGCTCTGCTGCACCTGGGTGGGAGGGACACACATGTAAGGATTCTGCTGTGGAGTCATGTGTTCTGTTTTTTCAGGCGCTCGCTTTCTCTGAGCTACGGGGATGAAGTTTGCTTTGTGGTTGGCTCTGTGCAAGCAACTCCCAGAGGGTGGAATCAATGTTGAAGGTTTACAGAGAGGTTTTCAAAGAGTCTGTAATGTTTCTTCTGACCACCTGACAAGCATCTGTCTGTTCTGAGCTCACCATATAGCAAATGTCTGAGGGGAGGTGAAGGTTTGGGGGGACTCATCAGGCATTCGAACAACATGTCCCATCCATCTTATCTGGGTTCTTTGCAGAAGCATGTGGATGCTCAAAGTGTTTGACTTGCCATCTCAATATAGGCTTTTTTTGCAGAAGAATGTTTTGTTCAGTTGAGAATTTGAGGTGACAATACAGGCATAAGATATCAAAGGAAAGGATAAATTAGACTATAACAAGTTATTTTCAAAATACAACCACCTATAAGAACAAGAGGACAAAACTACAAATTAACTAAAGAAAGATCCAGATTAGATATTATGAAATATTGTTTTAGTCAGACAGTAGTGAATGCTTGAATGGATTGGCCCAAGAAGTAGTGGAGGCAAGGACAATTAATGCATTTAAGCATAGATTGGATGTGCATAGCAAGGAAATGTAAAAGAAACTGGCTGTATACAGACTCTGCAGAGTCTTCTAAACCAGTATAAAGACGTAATTTTTTTTTTTTCGTTCGCCTTATTTCTCTTATCCCCAAGGCTGTGTGCGTTGAACTGTATTTTTTATTTTGCGCCTGTCGGCCCAGTGCATCCGACTTCAGCATGCATTTATGTGAGGGTCTGCTTCCTCCTGCATTTTCTAAGGGTTTGCTTCCCCGGGGTAACGGCCAGTGCTGTGATGGGGATCGAACCCAGCACTTTCGAATTGTGAGCCGTGCCACTTAACCACTAGGCCATGCCATCCCCCTATAAAGACGTTAAGTTAAGTTTCAGCTTGTGCCTGCTATACTGAACTCATCTCGAACTTCCCAGTCTATAGCCGAGGATTTGCCGTATTTCTTGGTGATACCAATCATGCCTTGATTACTTTCTCATAGTTCTCTATCCTCGTTGAATCTAACAACTCTTCCTGTTTGATCTTTGCTTCCTTTATACTTCAATTCCCAATTCCAATGGTCTCACAGCTCTTCAGTTCTTCCTTGTTAGAGGATCAACCCCTTCATTACTATATCTACTATCCTCCGTTTGGCTGAGCTTGTTCTTACTCTCAACACCTTTGTGGCGTAATGTAGGTGTCATTTTGTTTTTGACCTGGTGCTGTCACTGAGTCGTTTAACTATGTGTGTTTTTGATCTAAAAATCGAAATGAGCAGGCTGTTGCACTGTACAGTCAAAACACATTTTTGTAAATAGTGAAATTCTTACCCAATATGCCACATACCTGTATCCAGGCATAATGAGCAGCAGGAAATATTATTGCCAAAAGATCCTACCAAAGATAGCTTTGGCTACCTGGCAGCAGACATACACCGCTTATTTAAATATCATGATTCCACATATTTATCATTTAATATCATTCTTCCATAACTTGTTTTACACACTTATCCCACTTTGTGATGTCACTCATGTTGTGTAACCAAGATAAGGCGTCGCGATCCATGTATTTGAACCTCTGGCATTAACATATATCTGTTTTTTCTACATTTTCTTTTTCTTATGCGCTCTTCCTGAAAAGGACATTATGACGTCATTTCATAGTTTACATCGATGCTGCGATATCTGCACCTTTTGACCTGACACATCCAATTTCGGATTGCGTTTTTTAATATTGGGTTTGCCTTCACACTGCGATTCCTATTCCTCGGCCAGACTTCAATAGTAATTAGTGCAGTCTGTTTTTAGGGCTGTCACGTGAAAATGGAATTGGGTCTTGTCAGCTGTAATTCACTGACCCTACTGCAAGCAGCCAGCTATAAGTCGCTGGCTGCTTTCAGCTCATGCACTACTACATCTTGGCCCTATATCAACTTTTGACATTCAATACCTCTGCAGTTTCAATATCAATTTTTGACATTCAACACCTCTGGAGTTTCAATCTATTTTTTTCTCCATTAATAAACTCATTAATCATAACTCTTTTTTGCTAGCAATCTTCTTCTTCTTCTTCACGCAGTGCTAGCAATCTAATTTTGTGGGTCTTATTGACTTGGAGCATCTATGTATCACGGATGTAGAGCACGCAATTCTCACAGCAAAGATACCGGGATTAACCCTCGTTATCGACATTCTCCAGTTGACTGACCTGTAAATGGGAATCTGACTTACATGAAGAAAAGGTAGAGAGGATAAGAACGAGTAACCTCACCTAATATAAATGCTAAGGCCTAATATAACGACGTCTTTGACATTCATCTCCAACAGCAGCGTCTGTTATGGAGCTACCTTTATAACTGGTTCACTCTATAGGGCCGATATATTTGCTTGCATACTTTCTTACAATGCTATAGAACCGATATATTGGCTTGCATACTTTCTTACAATGCTACAGAACCGATATATCGGCTTGCATACTTTCTTACAATGCTACAGAGCCAAAATATTGGCGTGCAAACATTCTTATAATGCTACAGAGCTGATGTTTTGGCTTGCAAACTTTCTTACAATGCTACAGAGCCAAAATATTGGCGTGCAAACATTCTTATAATGCTACAGAGCTGATGTTTTGGCTTGCAAACTTTCTTACAATGCTACAACGCTGCTATATATTGGCTTGCAGACTTTCTTACAAAGCTACAAAGCTGATGTTTTGGCTTGCAAGTTTTTTACAATGCTTCAGAGCTGATATATTGGCTTGCAAATTTTCTTACAATGCTACAAGGCTGCTATATATTGGGTAGCAATCTTTCTTACAATGCTACAGAGCAGAAATATTGATTTGAACCATTTGTGTATACTCTCTCTTACCTTTTTATAATTAATTCTGAAAACACAATGAAGAACAACAAAAATGACAAAGAGTATGAAAAGTTTGACACATTTACAATCTGCGAGAATGAAATACAAGAACAAAGATATACAAATGATACAGTTGTTCATTCGAAGATCACTGCTGAAACATGATCCTGTTAGTCAAACAACATGGTGAGGAACAAAACAGCAAAACCCAGTTGCTCAGTGTTGTCGAGGTAAGGTGTCCGTCTTGGGTGTCGCGGGTTTAAATCATGGTGGAGACAGAAATTTTTCATATGAATCTTCTGATAAAAATTCCCCTGATCTCTGGGTAGTCAGATCAGCTTCCTGGGTTCAGTATCAAGCATGTTAAAAATCCTTTGGCAGTTAGAAATCTAAAAGAGTAGACTTTAGGGCCGATGCCCAGACAAAATTTTAAAAGATTCTAGTTAAAAATCTACCCAAATTATTTATACCTTCTCCCAGACCTAATTAGCCGCATGAAGTTTTTAAATACCTACTAAGTATAGCCGAAACCTTCGACTACTCTGCAACAGACATTAACATGCCTGTTTGAATACCAGGATTATAAGTATTCTACGATAAGACAATAACCAGATCTAATGTTATCCTAGATAAGCAAGACCTTGCGAACATCAGTTTTGAATATTTCAGCTTCATTATAAACTTAACAGAAATTGTTAAAAAAAAAGGAAGAAGAAAAATGACCGTGGCAATGCTGAGATTAACTGAAATGAAAAACTTATGGCAGAACACTAACAAGATGACCAAAAAAAATATCCTGAATATTTGCATCTTCCCAGTGGCTTTTACGGCTGCAAGACATGGAAAACCACACAAAAACTAAGGAAGAAGATTGAACCCTTCAAGCTAAAATGTACAGGAAAGTGCTATAAATATCATGGTTAACAAAGTGAGAAAAACACAGAAGTCCTAAAGGAGCTGGATGTAGGACAAAATTGGCTAGTAAACCATATTACATCTAGGAAACTAAAATACTTTGGCCCAATCAAATGTCACAGTGGTTGAGAAAAAACAATACTGGAGGATATGCTACTTGGCAAGCGAGGCAGAGGCAAACGAAGGAGAAGATGGACACATGATATTAAAGAGGTTCTAAGATGACTGAAGGAGAAGAGCTGGTCAAAAATTTAAAGTCTTACAGATCAGCTGTGATGAAAGCGATGTTCTGCAATGGATGATAACTTTTGCTGTGTTTATGTTTGAAAGTTTCTCAGTAACAGCTTTTTCTAAATTTATAAATGCACTTATTCTTCCTACCAGGAGTTTTATATTTCAAATGTAAATGTGTCCTGAAATCAAAATATTCCTGAGTGAATGAATTAGGGGCTGATGCAGCACAGCAGTGAATGAGCTGACAGCAGCCAGCTACTCATTGCTGGTTGCTTGCAATCAGAACCAGCAAACTAGAGCTGACCAAGAACCTAATTCGCCTCCAAGGAGCGGCCCTGGAAACAGGTTGCACTAGTGTAATCTGGCTAAGATTATAGGGATCACAGTGTGAAAGCAAACCTGATATCCAAAATAAGCCAGCTGAAACCGGATAAGTTGGGCCGAAAGGCACAGATATTACAGCATCACTGTAAACTACAACACAACATCCTTTTCAGGACGAATGCAGAAAAAGAATGAATTAAAGGACATCTAAGTAGCAGAGTGGTACCAGTCAACCCAGCTGTAAATGAGCACATACCTTACTGTTAAGTAAGGAAAAACAGTGAAGAGCCGCGAAGAAGTCCGTAACACTTCATTTCTGGCAATAGTGCAGTGTTTGCTATTGGACTGTGTTGTTCGTCCATCATAATCGATGAGGACCACTTTGTCAGCATTCACTGTAAACAGTTCTCATGAGTTCGAAGATGGTTAAATAAGCCAATCTGAGCTTTGAATTGTCTGTTGCACTTTGTACAGGGAAATAAGACACTTCCTTCCACCGGGGTTGAAGAAAGGCTGATGTGAGTTGACTTGCGGACCAATCGTCTCTGGGTGGCCTCTATTCTTGATGCCTCATGTCTCTGTACACCCTTAGCAATAGTGCTGCGCCAGTCTGTGCGATTGGTGGTGATTCTTTCCCAGTCATCGTGGTTAATACCGCACTAGATCAGTGATCTCTTTGGTGTATCCTTGTAACTTTTCCGCTGCCCACCGCATGCTCTCTTGCCATTTTGGAGTTCACCCATAGAGCAGCTCTTTTGTTAGACGTTGATCCAACATACAAATGACATGGCCAGCCCATCTCAGCTGTGCTGCACATATCAAGCTGTGTATACTGGACATGTCCGATCACGCCAACACATCTGTATTTGGCACCATATCTTGCCATCTAATATCAGCAGTTTCCACAGGCTGTGCATGTGGAAGTGATTTAATTTTATGGCATGGCGACTATAGATGGTCCAGGTCTCACATGCATATAAGAGGGTAGGTAGAACAATTGCAGCGTAGACCTTTATTTTTGTTTGAGTCCTGATCCCTCGCCTATCCCACACCTTAGTATGAAGTCTACCAAATGCTGCACTTGCCCTAGGTATTCTTATAGTCACCTCATCCTCTGTGTGAATAACGTGAGATAAAGTACTGCCAAGATACGTGAATTTGTTAACATTTGTAAAAACAGTGGCCGTATATCTTGATTGAAAGCTCTGAATAGGCTATTTGACTACCTTTATTATAAGAGCAGCATTAGGCATTAGAAAATGTGTACAGCTGGACTCCTTGCAGGAAGCCTGTGGGAAAACAGTAACATGGTCTTGTAGACTTGTAGAAGTTGTTTCCGTGGAACTTTGTTTTACTTGACGAGGTTGCCAATACCATTTACAACCGTGCTTAGTCGTCTTTTACACGGAAGGCATAGTTTAGTACGATAAACCTTTCCTGCACAGCAATTGGCAATCTAGTTTAGCTATATCTTATTAACACATATTCCCTGTTTAGACTCCCAGAGTCACTTGTTGTGGAGTAAATATTATGCCCATTATACTCTAATATGCCTGTTCAAAGAGGCGACTAAGGAATGGAATGAACATGCTAACTACAAGTACATGGTATGGTGACTTGCAACATCATCGCGTAAAACAACAATAACATGCTACAGAAATCACCACTGTGAGATCATATACATGCTAAAGTGCTGGTTTCATTCATTGGCGACAGCTGCAGTGCTGAGCCGTTCTCGTGCTTCTGTAAAAGGAGGAGGAGGAAGATAATGGTGATAATATTGACATCAATAAATAAATACTCTACGTGCTTATACAGGTCCCAATTTTTCCGGTGTAAACATTGAAAATACCCCTACCTAAACTTGTCATAGTCGATGTCCTCAGTTTGTTTCCTTCAATTTCAAGTTGACGAATTTGCTCAGTAAAGTCTAACAAAGTAGGTCTCTTTCGAATTTCCGCCAACGGCAGATTTCTTTCTGTCGAATACGTGCTTGCTGGTGTAATAGTGTTGTCGCCTTCAAAACTTAAGGCTGGACCGCCGCAAGGACTTGACCCCGTTACCTGGGACGCCACTGTGGCAATTTCGTTCATTGTCATATTGAGAATGCCTACATCTCCACTAGAATCCATGGCCAATGTTTGTGAAATTTTTATATTTTAACCTAGCTCAGAGCAGTCACATGCTATATATTCCAGTCAGAGGTATCTACATTATGCGTTTTATTTAAAATGTTTCATGCACTGATAACACAAACAACTCACTAACTGACATTTTATTAATTGAAACGAATTATCCTGATTTCCGCTTGAGCATGCGCAAAGAGGGTTGTGCAGATGGCTTGCAACTTTAGCAAGTGAAACCATTGCTATTGAACCGCCACTGCAAATGTTCGAATTAATACTTCATATAAAGAGGCTAGGTGTAGAGATGGCACATTGTTAAACTCGGACAAAAATGTGAATCATTATGCGCAAGAAAAGTTTGCGATATAACCAACAAAACAAATATCAATTGTAGAGGTATTGAACGTCAAAAGTTGATAAAAATAAGAGAATATGGGTACAAATGGAGCAGTGCTTGCGGAATACAAGACTCATGTGTCTTACAGGCTCTCCAATTCACATTCATCCACAACTTGGTGGGACGTGTCAAACTCAATCATCTTGTCGATGGTTGGGTTTGATATAATATAACCCCATCGGGTGGTAAAATGTGACAGCAAACAAGGTTAAAACGAAGTCGAAGCAGCATGTGAGCGTACTCCATCTTAGATCAAGTGCTGAAGACAGAGGTACGAAGTCATAAGGCGTATTTGCAACCATGGTACCATTCAACTTGCCAGCCGTCCTTGCATGTCTACACAAGATTCTAAAAAAATAATTAACGTAGTGCTCGCACTGTGAAATCCCTGCAGACGGCACCAGTCTCAGGTTTAGCCTGGACAGAATCCACCTTCAGATACTGGAGGTCTCTCTATCATGCCTTGCTGATACAGGACGCATAAGGAATATGTGCGAGTAAGCAACAGACAGCTGAACACATCCTGCAAGACTGTTACATACTTAGCCATTTGCGTATTGAATATTTGTCCACATGAGAGCCCTTAGGGGGTCGCTGTAGTCATGAGGTTAAGTCACTCGACTCTCACAGTGATGAACGGAAACGGTGGGCGATCGGATCCCGCAAGTTTCAAGCGACCCCTGGTCTCACGGGAGGTAAGACCAGAGTTCTTGCATCCCGAGTTACCTCCAGTCGTCTCGACCAATAGTCTTGCCACTGATCCAAGGTAACGGGATAAGAGAGATTGATGACCAGCGAATATTCTTCCTCACAAAATCCAAATACAGCGCACATCACATTATTAAGACAAAACCGTCTGATGCCTTAAAGCTGGCCCGCAGAGACGAACCTCCACACAAAGCTACTTGGAAGCCTTGAAGCTGGCCCACAGAGACTAACCTCCACACAAAGCTGCTTGGAAGCCTTGAAGCTGGCCCACAGAGACGAACCTCCACACAAAGCTGTTTGGAAGCCTTGACGAACTCTCCACTACAGCAATCTTTATCCAAAGAACTGCATCACGTGTAGACGTATTAAAAACAACACAGATAACGAAAAGCAAATTGTGTGGCTCAATACTAACAAAGAATTCAAATTGAAGACCACAAGAACATGCGTATTCTCGGTGGCATTGTACGGATACGAGGCATGGACAATCACACAAATAGTAAGAAAGAGGACCGTGGTTTTCGAGACAAAATGCTACAGATGAATCGTAAAAATACCTTGGGTAAAGAAAATAACACATAAAACAATCCTGCAAGATCTGAGTGTCGAAGAGATCTGGCTAATAAACCACTTTGTCTCGGAAACTGATGTTTTTCGGCAGCACCAAGCGCCATGACGGACTGGAAAAAGCAGTATTCGGTGGGGAGGTGGGGGGAGGGGGCATTGTTCCAGGAAGACGAGACAGAGGGCGATCAAAGCGTAGATGGGCACAAGACATTAAGGACACCCTAAACATGAACATGGTGCATCCGAGTAGATGACTGCTGATTTAGATTATAATGGGGTGGCTGTGATGAGAGCGACATTCTGCCAAAGACATACTACATGATGAAGATGAAGGAAAGAAAAGAAGAAGACGTACAGTAAATGGTGAATGATTATGGACAAGACTTAAGAAAGACAAGTATAGTACACATAACAACAAAATCAATCCAAACTGAAATAGTTTTTTTATTCTTCTGTGTGCATGCTTTTTGGCCATGCCAGATCTGTAGTCTCATCGTTAGGACGAAGTCCACAATCCTCTCCAGGTCTGGGTGACAGCCCAACGGCTTCTGCGTCCTCTCGGCTCTCTCACTCTCTCTCTGGCCAGGTTTGACATCATAGCTTTCTATATGGTGGGCAGCACTTCTCTGCCTTCCCCCAGCCTTCAGGTTGGCAATCCGGGGAAATACCAGAAAGTCCACGAGAAATCCCGGTCTCCACTGTGATTTGAACCCGCGACTTCCAGCACCCGAGAACGATGTCTTACCTCAAGACCACTCAGGCAGGAATCAGGATTGTGTTGTGTATTCTGGGTTGTCTACCATTTACTTTTTCTCTCCCCGGTGGTATGTGCAAGGCATAGATTGATTGATTAAAGGTTTGCCTTTCTGGATTATGCTGGCGAAGACGCGCCACTTTAAACCTCAGACCATAGTCTTTTGGGTTATATCGTGACGTATTGATCCAGTGTATGGTTACGTATGTGTATATGTATGTTCGTACTAGCTAATGTTTCTGTGGTGCAAAGATGTTGCTATTGATTCAGATCAGAATATTTTCCTGATTTAAAAAAACAAAACAAAGATAATGTCCATTGGCACATACAGACCCCAGCCCAAGATCACTATTGGTAATGAAGAAATTGAACATGTGGATTACTTTGAATATCTTGGCTCTTTGATAACAAACGATGGAGAAAGTGCAAGGGAAATGAGGAAACGATTATCCATGGCGATGCAGAAACTGAATAGCATGCTAAATATGCGTCACAATTCTGACAAAGAATTGAAATTGAAGATCTAATGACCATGCGTATTCCTGGTCGCAATGTACGGATGTGAGGCATCGACCATCACACAGTGATTTAGAAAGAGGATTGGGGCTTTACAGAAGAATCCTCAAAATACTTTGGGTAAAGAAAATAACAAATAAAGCCATCTTGCAAGATCTGAATGTCGAAGAAAACTGGCTTATAAACTATGTTATCTCTCGGAAACTGTGGTCTTTCGGCAATATCAAGCACCATGACGGACTGGGAAAAACAGTTCTGGAGGGCATTGTTCCAGGAAGATGATGCAGAAGCCTACCAATGAGTAGATGGACACGGGACATCAAGGACACCTTTAAAAGGACCAAAGAGCAGGCGGGTAGACTGTTGATCGTGATTCCTATCGAAAAGCTGTGATGAAAGCAACCTTCTACCAAGGACTACTATATGATCAGGATGATGAACACATTTGAATGGCTTGGCTTGGCTTCGTTCGTTCTCAATCTCCCGCTACCAAACCCTGGAAGATAATAGCTAACTTACCGCAGCGGGACAGAAACGATAGATGTAGTGTAGGTTTTTGTTTTGTTTCTCTATTGATGCAATAACTTAGAGACGTGTTTGTTATTATACACTGATATTCTTCTTCGTTCGTTACCAGGTCCTGAAAAGGATTTTACAAGTTAGCAGGATGTTGTCCGGAGAACAGAATGTGCTGTGTCGTGGTTTACAGCTTGACTGCGATATTTGCACCTCTCGGTCCAACACATCCGACTTAAGCAAGCATCTTTTAGTACGGGGTAAACCTTCCTCTTCGATCCCTTCTTCTTAGCCAGTCTGCTCTGTTGCAGCTGTTATCCAAGATCACCGCGTGGAGGTGTGGAAGGGTCTTGGCAGCTCTCGTTAGCTGGTCCTAACGCTAGCAGTCAGCTATAGGTCGCTTATAATTGCAGCTCATGCGCTACTCAGCATCTTGATCCCTTATACACTGATATAATCAATATAACTAACTGATATGACATTGCCTATATTTAAACGCGCGTTGTGATTTCATGACATTTGGGAACTTGTGGAAATCAAAGGAAATTATTTCATCGAAAATCTTGGACTCCAATGTGAAATCCATTCTCTTGCTTGGTTCTTTAACCGTAGGTACAGAGAAATTATATCTTTATCGAAAATCTTGGACTTCAATGTAAAAGCCATTCTCTTGCTTGGTTCTTTAACGTGGGGTACAGTAAAGGCTTATGCGAGATCTAACTTTCACCAATGGATGTTCACACCGCATAGAAGATTCGAAGTGGTATGATAAGGTCATTAATGTGGTTTGTGGTGAAGATCCGAATGGTGTCTGGTGGCGCTTGATGTGATGAGAAGGGATAATGAAGATTACATAATAATGGACTGAGTGTTTAGTTCGCATGTCGAATGAGCACTTCCATAAAATTATGACCCATCTAGAACATGAACACATCTACCTTATACGATCGTCAGCTAAAGACCAATGAATGAGACCTGGTATATCTCACAGTGGTGTGCAGATACCAGCATCCAGATTAACCATAACAAGGCCTGCATGATGTGGTGTTACTTGAACAATTCCACAGGGAAGACTGACCTCCCGGCGTTGTATTTGATGGCTGAACCATTGACAGTTGTGACATATGGCAATATCGATGTGTAACTTTTTATCGCAGCCGCTAATATTGATACCGCGTCGACTAGACCATACAAAAATGCAATGGAAACCTGGGATCACTCAAGACTATGGCAGCTGCATACTTAGACTAACGACTTCTTTTATTCATGTACCATCAGTTGGTACTGCCAGTTATTGATTACGGACTATCACACCATCAAGATTGCAATCTGAACTATTGGAACGTATCCAGAATAAAGTAATGCAAGGGGTTCTGGAATGGATGTACAGAGATACCCCAAGCATGTAGATGGCCTACATGCTGGAACTTTTGTCTGTGACACGCATATATATGAGGGGTGTTCAAATCAAATCGGAACTTTTGGTTATAGCTATAACTGAATGTGTTATAGTGTGCTGGAAACTATTATCATTAGTTAGGGGCACTTGTGTCCTATTACTGCTAGGTGGCCCACTTGCCGTTGGGCCAGTCACGTGACAAATAAATTAAAATAGAGGACAACACTGTTAGTTGGCACAGGCCACAACCTAAAGTCGGGTTACCACTGACAGGAGGCATCCACTGCACACCAAGGTATCAAGAATCAAGAGAAGATTGTTATGGAGAACAGTTGGACAGGTGACCACAGGTGAGACGATAGACAAGAGAGAACAGTTGGACAGGTGACCACAGGTGAGACGATAGACAAGAGAGAACAGTTGGACAGCTGACCACAGGTAAGACGATAGACAAGAGAGAACAGTTGGACAGGTGTCCACAGGTGAGACGATAGACAAGAGAGAACAGTTGGACAGGTGACCACAGGTAAGACGATAGACAAGAGAGAACAGTTGGACAGGTGACCACAGGTGAGACGATAGACAAGAGAGAACAGTTGGACAGGTGACCACAGGTAAGACGATAGACAAGAGAGAACAGTTGGACAGCTGACCACAGGTGAGACGATAGACCAGAGAGAACAGTTGGACAGGTGACCACAGGTGAGACGATAGACAAGAAAGAACAGTTGGACAGCTGACCACAGGTGAGACGATAGACAAGAGAGAACAGTTGGACAGGTGACCATAGGTGAGACGATAGACAAGAAAGAACAGTTGGACAGGTGACCACAGGTGAGACGATAGACAAGAGAGAACAGTTGGACAAGTGACCACAGGTGAGACGATAGTTCAGGGAGAAGAATGGGTCCACGCTGGTGATAGAATGACGGATTACTACAGCGTCATCATAACTCTAGACAGGGAATGCAGAGAGTGGTGCAGCGGGAGAGCAAATAGTGATGCAGCAGGAGGGTAGAGTTCGATGGTGGAATGCAGAGAGTGATGCTGTGGGAGGGTAGAGTTCGATGGTGGAATGCAGAGAGTGGTGCAGCGGGAGAGCAAAGAGTGATGCAGCAGGAGGGCAGAGAGTGATGCTGCAGGAGGGCAGAGCTCGAGGGTGGAATGCAGAGAGTAGTGCTGTAGGAGGGCAGAGCTCGAGGGTGGAATGCAGAGAGTAGTGCTGTGGGAGGGTAGAGCTCGAGGGTGGAATGCAGAGAGTAATGCTGTGGGAGGGTAGAGCTCGAGGGTGGAATGCAGAGAGTAATGCTGTGGGAGGGTAGAGCTCGAGGGTGGAATGCAGAGAGTAATGCTGTGGGAGGGTAGAGCTCGAGGGTGGAATGCAGAGAGTAGTGCTGTGGGAGGATAGAGCTAGAGGTTAACCAGCTGAGAAATGATAAAAAGCAGTATAGTGATGTATAGCTTCTCCTCTAGAATGAAAGGGCAAGTCGTTGCTGAGCAGAGCGACATACAAAACAACCTCCAGTAGAAGAATGGAGATATAGACAGCAATTTTAGCTCTGAGATGACGATCTGAGACATCTTTAGCAGAGGCAGTGATCGTTTCACACTCCTAATTCTTGCTTCGAAGGTATAGGCAAGCTAAAGCATTAGAGGGTGACAGCTGTAAAGGTTTTACACCTGCATGGACCGGGTGTGGATTTACATGCTGGCGTTTCAGGCAACGAAAGAGCCAGCATACTGGCTTTACAAGAATCAATTATGGGTTCACTAAATAGGGACTGTAGTGCCAATTTGAAGTCTATCAATGACCGTCTGCTACCTAATGACACATCAATATAGGAATTAGCAATTCACATACTGCAGAACTTTGAAATCGATCGAACTGGGAAACAAGAGAGGATGGAGCAGAAATATATGCAACCAACGAGCCGCAGGAACCTACAGTTGCCACACACTTCGCCATTTACTGAAACAGACTAAGCACCTATAGGTACGCCCGGAGTGCAGTGAAGTCGATAATTCTTAAAGATCTTAGGAAAAGAATAGTTAAGAACATGCGTACATCGACCGACACAACACTTGAACTACGAATGGCGACTTTAGTTCCCCACTGCGTGAGAACGGATAAAGTACAGGTAAAAGGATTACAGCTGCCGGGTTATATGAGTTATACGGTATTTAGTTATGATTCGCTGATCCTGAGATTTACCACTAGTGGGCCCGATCCGATGTAGGGGTCTAGGTTGCCGACTCTAGTGCGATGCAAGGGAGAAAAAAGCTGACAGCATTGAATAAACCAGTCTACATCCCCTATTCCGAGACATGCACTCGGCCAGTTTGACCCAATTCGTCGTTGGAGTACTGTCATTCGTTTTACGGAAGGGTGTACCGTACAACCTCGGCCGGCGAGAGCAGCAGAAGTTAGTATTGTCATGTCTGTGCATCGGTTCAGATATGTGTGAGCGGGTGTTTGCAAATATTGTGTATGTGTGTTTATTGTGTATATTGTGTAAGTGTTAGTATTTAGTGTGTGTTTGTATATTGTGTGAGCGTTTCCGTTTATTGTGTATGTTGTATAATGTGTGATGTTTGTATATTGTGTGTTTCCGTTTATTGTGTGTGTGTTGTACAACGTTTGTATATAGTGTGTTTCCGTTTATTGTGTGTGTTGTATAATGTGTGATGTTTGTATATTGGGTGAGCGTTTCCGTTTATTGTGTGTGCTGTATAATGTGTGATGTTTGTATATTGGGTCAGTGCATGCAAAAAATGTGAAATATTTGCATAGTGTGTATGTGCTTGTATATCGTGTATTTATTTGTTTAAAATGTGCATGTTTGAATATATTGCGTGGTGCAAGTGTGTATGTTGTTTGTGTGTGTTCAAATATTATGTTCATTACGACATTGAGTATGTTTATACATAACAAAATCAGGACCTGTACTGTCAGACGACATTTTTCCCATTGCTGAAGTAGTCGAGGGGTTTTGAAGGCTTTGGACTACAGACTGCTTCGCCACTGCTATCGCCACGTCGTGTGCTGGCTATGTTTGTTTATATGCCCCCAAAACAAAAACAACAAATGCCATACCTAGGATTCGAACCGCTGACCTTCTTGTCGGCAGGCAGGCCTCGAAACCATTCGGCCAAGCGCTCCTCTAGGACCTATGCACCACATTTATTGATCTGATCAAGACATTCGATACAGTAAACCGAGATGGGATGTGGGTGATCATTGTCCAAGTTTGGCTGTTCCAACAGGTTCATAACTATGGTGAAACAGCTACACGAAGGTACGTGTGCTCGTGTACTGGGCAGCGGATAATTCTCTAAAGCTTTTGAGGTAACAAACGGGATAAAACAAGGATGTGTACTCGCCCCTGCCCTGTTCAGCATGATGTTTGCGGCCACGATGACAGACGCCTTCAAATCGCTGGAGCTTCGCATGCCCATAAAGTACCGCACATATGGCAAGCTACTCAATCCCAGAAGACTGAAGGACAAAACCAAAGTGGCTGGCGACATATCAGGAAACTTGTCTTTGCTGACGACTGCGCTCCGAACAGCAAGTCAGAACTGGACAAGCAGGTGGTCATGGTACGGTTCTTTGCTGCATGCACAATTTTGACCTGACCATAAATGCCAAGAAAATAGAGGTCATGTACCAACCAGTACCAGGCATGCCGTACACAAAACCAAAGAGGCAGACGTTGAATGACGTAGATAAATTCACGTATCTATGCAGCACGCTGTCGAGATATCTCAGCCTCAATGATGAGGCGACAAGAAAAGTAGCAAGGGTCAGCAAAGCCTTTGGTAGAATGCGCTCGATGGTCTAGGCACGTCGTGGCATCAGCGTCAAGACCAAACCCAAAGTCTACCGTGCAACCATCATTCCAACCCTACTCTACGTCTGCGAAAGCTGGACTGTATACTCTGAACATGCAAGGAGATTAAACTACTTCCACACAGGTTGCCTGAGATGAATACTCCACATTCGATGTCAAGATCGTGTCACTGACATCGAGATTCTCTCGAGGGCTGACTTGCCCAGCATCCATCCACTGCTAGAAAAAGCACAACTAGGATGGATCGGACACCTCGTTCGTATGTCAGACGAGCGGCTCCCAAAGAAGATCCTCTACAGCGAGCTGAGGGATGGATGACGCCACAAAAGGTGCCCAAAGAAACGTTTTAACGACAGTCTGAGGAACTCACTGAAAAGTTGCCAGATAGACATCGACACCAGGGAATGTCTTGCGCCAAACAGATCTGACTGGAGAAGCGCAGTCAAAGCGGGTGTAGCTAGCAGCGAGGACCACCGTGTTGTGAAAAGCCCCAAAGCAAACGCGAGACACGGAAATCACGAACAGCGGGAACACAACCACCTTCTACTGACCTCGTGTGCCCGTTATGCAGTAGATGTTTTCGTTTCTCATGCACACAATGGGTTGGTAACCCTTTTGTACTACCTGAAAAGGACGGAACTTGTGGCAGATTGCAGAAGCTTTCCTAACACCCCGAGCGTGCCGATGAAGTGGACCAGGATCCTCCAGGTGGTTGTGCAATGCTTGGCTCCATCTGTGTGTCACTCACTACTATGGAGATCCCGTCGAACATCACCTTATTAGCCAGACTGTTCTTCTCGACAACAGCCCGTTTCCAGGACGGCCAAAGAGGAGGTCAGGTGAGGGTCTTGGCCAGTATATTTCTCCTGACCTCGTCTAGCATTGTCTGATCAGTGTATTTTGCCTAAACAAACGTTAGCCTCATCGTTCCATATATATATATATATTTATATGGGGCTTGACAAAAGCACTCGTCTGTGACGAGTAAACATTTGTGCTAACTAAAGCTATCGATAAATGGTACTACAGCGCTAAAACTAACAAAAATGTTCAAGGACACACCCGCCATGCATCTGTCAGTAGTGCATTTTTTCTTAAGACGAAATAAACTAATACTGTGTAAGTAATACAATATGTTTTGGTTTGGTACGCATTAGTATGTAGAAATAAAAGTGAATTGGTGCCTAGTTTAAATTTGTTAACATAAGTTGCATGACCGTAGTCCGACCATGCTGACTGGTGAAATTTCTGACTGACTGGTAATCCACCCTAAAATGTATCAAGCCCTCTCCCTCTCTCTCTCTCTCTCTCTCTCTCTCTATATATATATATATATATATATATATATATATATATATATATATATATATATATATATATATATATATATATATATATATATATATATATATATATATAAGAACATTTATTTTGTTATTAAAAAAGAACTTGTCTATGAGTTATTTTTTTAATGCTAATAATAATAAAGTCCATTAGCAGAAGCTGCCGTTCGGAATGAAGTGCAAGAGACAGAGGAAGGCAAAATAACAGATGCAGATGAAGCCAGGAAGCAGTTACAAGGAAAATAGAGTGTAACAGTTCCAACTAGAGCATGGGCGTTAATGACAGGGGTGATGGGGCGGGCGACCCTGGGAACAACGGTTACCTGAATGTGTGCCACGGTCATTCACCGTCTCGACACTAAGTCGACAAAGGAAACGATGGGTTAGGGGAAGAATCTGTCTGGTACAGGTAGGGGTTAGGAGTTGACCACTCTGGCATTCCAATTTAGGTAGTGGGCGGTTGGTGACAGTCAGAGTCCGCCACGTTCTGCTGCGACATTTAGAGTGATAGGAATTATGCGTGATTCGTCCAATAACAACTACTTGGGGGTAGATCCGAACTAGGGTGATGGCTAAGTCAGACGACCAACAGAAGCCATTGGACAGCCATGAAGTTGCTAGAGACTATATAATACTCGACAATGGTGAACTGAGCAGACTGGCCTAGAGGGAGAGACTAGCTAGAAGGCTGACTAGGAGAGTGTTTGATAGGCTGCTAGTAGCTAGCAAGCTGATTAGAACTTTGTTAGAGATAGAATGAGTTGCAATGTGACTGAACCAGCATATGCCTTCGAGTCTTGGCCAGTCGCTTTATATGTGTGTGCGTGCTGGACACCCTGTGACTAGAAGAGATCTGAATATGTGTGGTGCGTGCAGGACACCGAGTGAACGATGTGTGTTCTGAAGTATGTGTATGCACAGATCGACTGAGTGTGTGACCATAACTGAATACCTGATTCCGACTAGAAGGACGTGATCAAAGTATTTGTAAACGCTCAGATCGCCAGATGGTAATTGATATGATAGCAAATGTGAACGGGAAGTATTTGTGAATGTATAGATCACCTGTCTGAAGGGATCTGAGTATGTGTGGGTGTACAGAACGGAAGAATACAGAATACGATCGTGAAAACGAGTTTGTGAGAGTGTGTTGAGTGTGCAGATAAGGGGATGTGAGTATAGTGGCTAGAACCGGGTTGTATTAGTTGGGGGAAATATTCAAAAGCGTGTGCTTAAAACCTCCGCTGTAGTTAATATTTATATTAATGTATATAATATATGATCATTTAGCCCAGATATAATTTTGTTCTTTTTGCTAATATTGTTTTTGTTGATATTCATGTAATAAATAATATATAGGGTTTACTGTGTTGTTTACTGTGTGCAGTCGTGTCGTGTTGTGAATACATGTTAAAACACTTTAGATAAGCTAACTACTCCGTGAAACCTGGACTCTGCCGCAAGAGGATGAAAAGAACTGATGAGAATTACTACTTGGATAAAGTTGGTTGATGGCCTATGCACCTACATGTTTTAAGTGCAATGAAGAAGCCAAGACTTTACTTTAGTGTTAGAGTTTTCAACAATACTGTTATCACCACCATCATAATATAGCATGCCCCTTTCAGAACGTCGCTATTTTCAGCCGATCTGAGATATTCTCGATCTATATATCATTATCATCACCGTCATGATCATCATCATGTAGCATGTACTTTGCAGAACATCGCTATCATGGCAGCTGGTCTGTAAGATACTCGATCTTTGGCCAGCTCTCCTACCTCTGCCACTGTCAACTCCAGAACCTCTGTAGTGTTTCTTGCCCTTCTTCTCCTGGGTCTGCCTCTGTATTTTCTGCCAGGCACCATTCTATTCAGCATCGTTCTTTCTAGGCCATTGTGACGTTTGATGTGGACAAAGTTTGATAATTTCCTAAACGCAATGCCGTTGACTAACCAGTTCTGTTATATATCCAGCTTATGTAGGATTCCTGCGCTTTTCTCTTTCGCTGTTCATGGTAATTTGAACACACTTCTGCAGCATTTTAGCTGGAAGGATTCAACCTCCTTTCGTAGGGTCTGTGTGGGTGACTGTGTCTCGCATCCGTACGTTGCCACTGGGAAGATACAAGTCTTCAGGATCTTTTTGGGTGTCATTTTGTCAGTGTTATGCCCTACTTTATTTCATTTTAAACTTCTGTTGTGCCATATATATATATATATATATATATATATATATATATATATATATATATATATATATATAGAGAGAGAGAGAGAGAGAGAGAGAGAGAGAGAGAACAAACAGACAGATATGCAGCCAGACAAGTAGATACATAAATAGACAGACAGACTAGATATATTAGACAGACAGACAGACAGACAGACAGACAGACAGACAGACAGACAGATAGATAGATAGATAGATAGATAGATAGATAGATAGATAGATAGATAGATAGATAGATAGATAGATAGATAGATAGATAGAATAGTACTTATTAGTACGACTGGTGAAGATTGTGCATGAAACTAGCAACCTAAACATAAATTCATTAATACAGAAACCCCCTCTGCAGTTGTCCCGATTCAAACGTCCTTTTAACCGAACCCGCTGTAGTTGTTGCACTACGCTTCTCGTGGAGCGAAAAGATGATGACTTTACAGCACTCACCTTATAAACTGACCTCCAAGTCCGCCATCTTTACGTGTTCTCCAAACATTAATCAAGTGCGGTGCTGGAGCATCCGACGTTCACTACAATCCCGTCACTTCAATGTCACGGTGAACGTGACTTGTGCACTTCAAGGAACTAAAGTGCACGGGAGCTGTTAGAAATACAATTTCGACCGACCCAATTAGAAACAAGAAATGGGCCAGAAAGTATTTGGAAATGTCCTGGATTCTGGACACCTTATGTGTTACAGCGGAAGTTTGTTTGTGTACAGACGGAGCTGCTGCCCCGCCCAGCCACGCCCATTAGGCGAATCTAAGTCCCAGGGGAGCATTAACGAATAATAATATTTTATGATAAATAATGTATATTTATAAAGTTAACAATTATTTGCAAATAATAAACATTACCGAAATATTTCTCAAATACAAATAAAATGTATATTTTGTTTCAATGGCTGATTTACATTTACTCAACTTGATACTGCAAGAACTGTCGGATGGGAAGGAGGCGGGGAAAGGTGTGAAGAGGGACTACGTCGGTGCTGAAGATATTAAGAGACAAGGCATGGTGAAATAGGATACTATTCTTGCATCTGGTTGGAAAAGAAGGGCGTGGTGGTGTGGTGGCGGGGTGAGGTGAGGTGAGGTGGGGGATGGGTTTCAGTTCATTTCATCCCGTGAGCTCTTGAGATTGTTAGGGCGCCCCTGCTGACACCTCCGGTACAGTCTTTGGTATATACTTTGGTACAGGCTTTGGTACATGTTTTTATAGTCGTTGGTACATACTTTGGTACAGGCTGTGGTAAAAACTTTGGTACAGGCTCTGGTACATACTTTGGTACAGGCTTTGTACACGTTTTAATAGTCTTTGGTACATACTTTGGTACATACTTTGGTACATGTTTTGATAGTCGTTGGTACATACTCTGGTACATACTTTGGTACAGGCTTTGGTACATACTTTGGTACAGGCTTTGGTACATACTTTGGTACAGGCTCTGGTACATACTTTGTTACAGGCTTTGGTACATGTTTTGGTACAGGCTTTGGTAGATGTTTTGATAGTCTTTGGTACATATTTTGGTACAGGCTCCGGTACATACTTTGGTACAGGCTTTGGTACATGTTTTGGTACATATTTTGGTACAGTCTTTGGCACATACTTTGGTACAGGCTCTGGTACATACTTTGGTTCAGGCTTTGGTACAGGCTCTGGTACATACTTTGGTACAGGCTTTGGTACATGTTTTGGTACAGGCTTTGGTACATGTTTTGATAGTCTTTGGTACATACTTTGGTACAGGCTCCGGTACATACTTTAGTACAGGCTCTGGTACATACTTTGGTACAGGCTTTGGTACATACTTTGCTACAGGCTTTGGTACATGTTTTGGTACATGTTTTAATAGTCTTTGGTACATACTTTGGTACAGGCTTTGGTACATACTTTGGTAAAGGCTTTGGTACAGGCTTTGGTACATGTTTTGGTACAGGCTTTGGTACAGGCTTTGATACATGTTTTGATAGTCTTTGGTACATACTTTGATACAGGCTTTGGTACATACTTTGGTACAGGCTTTGGTACATACTTTGGTATAGGCTCTGGTACATACTTTGTTACAGGCTTTGGTACATGTTTTGGTACAGGCTTTGGTAGATGTTTTGATAGTCTTTGGTACATATTTTGGTACAGGCTCCGGTACATACTTTGGTACAGGCTTTGGTACATGTTTTGGTACATATTTTGGTACAGTCTTTGGCACATACTTTGGTACAGGCTCTGGTACATACTTTGGTTCAGGCTTTGGTACAGGCTCTGGTACATACTTTGGTACAGGCTTTGGTACATGTTTTGGTACAGGCTTTGGTACATGTTTTGATAGTCTTTGGTACATACTTTGGTACAGGCTCCGGTACATACTTTAGTACAGGCTCTGGTACATACTTTGGTACAGGCTTTGGTACATACTTTGCTACAGGCTTTGGTACATGTTTTGGTACATGTTTTAATAGTCTTTGGTACATACTTTGGTACAGGCTTTGGTACATACTTTGGTACAGGCTTTGGTACATGCTTTGGTACATGTTTTGGTACAGGCTTTGGTACAGGCTTTGATACATGTTTTGATAGTCTTTGGTACATACTTTGATACAGGCCCTGGTACATACTTTGGTACATCTTTTGGTACAGGCTTTGGTACATGTTTTGAAAGTCTTTGGTGCATACTTTGGTACAGGCTTTGGTACATACTTTAGTACAGGCTTTGATACATGTTTTGGTACAGGCTTTGGCACATACTTTGGTACAGTCTTTGGTACAGGCTTTGGTACATGTTTTGGTACAGGCTTTGGTACATGTTTTGGTACAGTCTTTGGTACAGTAGTTGGTACAGGCTTTGGTACATATTTTGGTACAGTCTTTGGTACAGACTTTGGTACATGTTTTGGTACATGTTTTGGTACATGTGTTGACGAATAAGTGTTTTTCACTGTGTGTATGTCTAAGAGCTTCACTTTGTATGTTCTTCACTATATGTGCCCTCTACTTTGTATGCTTTACCATGACAGGAGAAAGCAGTTCAAAGCACATAAGGCCATCAGCAATGCCCTTCCTGGACACGATCAATGGAGATACCAACAAGCTCAGGCGATACACTACTTTCTTTATATATATGTCAACGTCTAATAACGGGAAAAGAAGAAAAGAAGAACAACAACAAGAATAACAAGAAAAAGGAGAAGAAAAAGAACAATGAAAAGATAGAAGAAGAAGAGGAAGAGGAAGAAAAAAGAACAACTACAAACAAGAAGAAGTAGAAGAAGAAGAAGAAGAAGAAGAAGAAGAAGAAGAAGAAGAAGAAGAAGAAGAAGAAGAAGAAGAAGAAGAAGAAGAAGAAGAAGAAGAAGACGAAGACGTATGATCAAATCGGTAACCCAAAACCACAATTCCCATTTTAATCACCATTTTACTACCCACTTTATGAAAACGGTGGCCTAATTCAATACCCCCTGTAAATCTACAGGGGGGATTGCCCAATTCCCCCCCCCCCCCCCATGACGGGGCTCTGCAACCCATGATGTAAGTTACAATGTCACAACTACCCACAGGTGATAAAAACAACGCGATAAAAAAGCCATGACAACCTGTCCGACAGCCAGAGCAAGGCAGACGCATTGGTCTTGAAATTAGAGCACATATATACTAGACGATCTAGTTTTCGTACATACCTCGTTTCGTCTGATTGTGCTTCTCCTTAAACTGGTTCACGGAACTGAATATTAACCAAGGGCTGTGACGTAGACAGGAAAGAGACATATATTTTTGGTTTCTGGCCCGGGTGGGGAGGGAAGTCCAGGGACAACGAAGTACTATTAGCTATAATCCAGAAGAGCTAATCGCTTAGGAAAGCTGATTAATGATGAGAAGTACCAGATACGAGAATAAAATATTTTCCTTTTCCTAAAAAAGGCTTTTGCAAGCATCAGGATGTTGTCAGGAGAACGAAATGCGTTGTAACGTAGTTTACAGATTGACTGCGATATTTGCACCTTTCGGTCCAACACATCCGACTTGAGCAGGCATTTTTTTGTACCTGGTTAACGTTACCTTTACGATCCCTTCTTCTTAGCCAGTCTGTCCTGCTGCAGCCTGTTATCCAGGATCACCGAGTGGAGGCATAGAGAGGACTTGGCAGTTCTAGTTCGCTGGCCCTGACGCTAGAAATCAGCTATGGGTCGCTGGCCACTGCAGCTCATGCGCTGCTCGGCATCTTGATAGAATCAATATCAGAATGAGTTTTTGTTACTAAACGTAACTGAACGTCTTTATACTGGCTTAGAAGACTGCAGAGTCTGTGTACAACCAGTTTCTTTTATATTCAATTGATCTTTAAAAAAAAAAAATGAATCAATTGTCCCTGCTCCACTACTTCCTGTGGCAAAGCATTCCAAGCATTCATAACTCTCTTGACTAAACAAATATTTTCTAATATCTAATCTGGACCTTTCTTTAATTAGTTAATAGCTGTGCCCTCTTGTTCGTATGGGTGGCTGTATTTTGAAAATAAAAACTTGCTATAGTCTAATTTATCCTTTCCGCCGATTATCTTATTCACCTGTATTAAGTCACCTCGAATTCTTCTCTTGTCTAGACACTGTAGGCCGGTTTTTCTGAGTCTTTCTTCATAACTGTAATTATGGAATTCCACTAACAGTTTAGTCGCTCTACTTTGCATCTTTTCCAGCATGTTTATATCGCCTCTGCTATAAGAATTCCACACCTGTACATAGTACTCCAATCTAGGTCTAACTAATGCTTCATACAGTTTGACTATCACTTCCTTGCTCCTACGTTTAATATTTCTTTTTATTAAACTTAACATTGCATTTGCTTTTTTTTACTACTACCTGTACTTGCTCACTCACATTATCTGTGTGATAAATTATAACACCTCGGTCTGCTTGATTGTGATGAAAGATTTCTTTTAATCGCCTACAATGTCTAGAAAAAAGAAGAATTCGATGTGATTTAATACAGGTTTTTAAAATAATCAAGGGAAAAGATCAATTCGACTACAGCAAGTTTGTCAAAGTACAGTCGCTACAAGACCAAGAGGACACAGCCATAATTTAATTAAAGAAAGGTCCAGAGTAGATATTAGGAAATATTTATTTAGTCAGAGACTGGTGTGGCTTGAAATGCACAGAAAATAGTGGAGGCAGGATAAATTAATGCATTCAAGAATAGATTGGATACGCATAGTAATTTTTAGATCAACTGAACTAAAAGAAACTGGTTGTATGCTGACTGCAGAGTCTTCTAGACCAGTATAAAGACTTGAAGTTAAGAGTGCATGTCGTAACAGTGCTGACTAAACCTTGTATGGAAGAAAAATGTATGTGTGTGACAAAGACGAGAATACGACAACTGTCATGTTAACAATCCCGAGTGTTGCCTGGAGTCGAAAGGAAACTAAAAAACTATTGCAATGTAACATGCACTGCATGAGGTACGTAACGGTTGAAGAGGGTTGGGCATGGGGCCGACTGTCCTATCATGCAGAAAACGTAAGCCGCCAAAACTTCAACAGAAATTGACAGGCCTAAAACATTGGCATACATCTGTTTGAAAAGGTACGCTACGTGGGGAGCTGGACGGTTTTAATTTAGTTGATTTAATTATTGATTGATTGTTACTAACAACATGTAATAAGAGACGACTAAATTACAGTCTAACCCTTTGATGATAGAAGACTTGTCTAATCTCTAAACCCTGGTATTCAATCAGGCACATATGTCATGTTCCAAGTAACCAAAATTTGAGTACATTCATTTCGTTCTTGTGCCTTGATGTACAATGTTGGACCCAGGGCCTCCTTATGCCATCTCTTCATCTCAACATTGAAGTGCTCTTGTGGGCGCCTGAAATTGTAGGGCCACCAAGTCGACATTCTACGTGTCCGTCTGGCATGCAGACCAATTGAGCGGTCCATCGTGTATTTTCGCACCAGCAGGACATCTATGTCAGGGAAGGAAGCTTAAAAAACCACAAATTAACTCCATACCCGCAAACACACACACACACACACACACACATATAACAACGCAAATAGACATAAATAATCAATTTTGTACATTAACAAAAAATAAACAAATCGAAAACAGATAATAACTACTACAATAACTTGGCAACTGTCAAACTAAGGAAACGCGCTTGGTACGATCACATATCCAGATCAAATGGTCTTGCAAATACGATCTTGCACGGAAAGATGCAAGGCAGACGACGAAGAGGCCGTCCCAAAAAGAGGTGGGAGGACAACATAAAAGAATAGACCAATCTCAGACCAGAAGAGGCACAGGCAGCGGTCGCTGACATAGAAGGATGGCGTGGGGTTGTGAGGATGTCTTCATGTGTGCCCCAACGAAATCACCGGTTACGGGACGACCTAACCTGACCTGAACTGACAATAATTGAATAGTTTTTTGACTATGTTGAAAAGACACAAGATAAATCATACAAGCACACAAGATTATACTCCGGTATTTTTTTCATACCTACCAAATCACTCCATTTCATATAACTCTGTGTCGCATTCACATTCTTACACATCTCTAACACGCGCCCTCGGTGTGAGGTTGTTCCATTGCACTTTGGTTGAGTTGACTTCTGAGATCGCCTTAACTAGCATTGATACATACAGATGTGCACATACGTTAATACGTCCTGTTATCGCCTAAAAGACTACAATCGGGGGTGGAAAGAGCCGTGTCCCCACCAGTAGAATATAGAAAGGCAAACTTTTAACGGAAAAAAAACAAAAGATAAATCAAAGGCAAATCTTATATGAGCAAATATGTGTGTCAAGGAAATTATTTTTTTTTTAAATCAATGACTTTTCTAAAGAGTAAAACCTAATTCTTGGTCGATTTTACTTTTAAACGATATAAAAGCCATTATTATAATCTCCAAGAATTGTGCAACAATGTATCGTATTTTATGGTAAAATTGTGAATATGAAATTAAACACAAAAATGACTCAAAAGTACATTAACGTGTAATTTGCATAAAGACATTTGAATGGTGTAATCGTGTTTGAGAAGGCGGTACATCCGTGAGTGATGACCCCGTCCTGCAAGATAACGCTTGACCTCATACAGCTCACCACACTATGTGCCAACTCCGCTGAGAGGTATCGCCACATCCATCTTACATCCTGATCCTTTTTGGCTTGAACGCACATCGTATATATATATATATATATATATATATATATATATATATATATATATATATATATATAAACACGCACAAACTTACATGTGCATACATACACTTACACATTCAATATATCGTAATCCTTGTTTAGATAGATAATTTTGTCTTCTTACATTTTCATTAAAAACGAAGGACCCTGAGCTGCAACTCCTTAATTTTGCCTTGTTTGTTAGCGCCATGCACACTGCTCTTCAAACTCATTTTACGACCTGCTTAGAATGGTACAGTTCCCTGACTCATTCCAACCCAGACACCACTGGTTTGCTTTTGTTGGAACTACCACACCGTCGGTAATTTTAAAAATGTCATTCCTCGAACTACCGTGACGTGATAAGGTCACTCGGCCATATCCGAAGACTCATTCGACCTCGAGCCACCTTTATCGGTCGCAACGTGCACTTCATGACCTACAGCTGCGAACTACCAGGACGAAATGCACTATACGGACGCACTCCCTTGCTCGCCGACCTACTTCCTTTGACCAGGTCTCGGTGAATCTCGCGAGGAGAAAATCAACCGAGTGTCATCTGATCGCTTCTTTGTTTTCTATTAAATCTCAGATATATTAAGTTTTTATGCTCTGAATAGAGTGAACAAAATAATCACATAATTTGTTATGATTCTTTCAGGCTCCATTGGAGCATACGTTTTCTTCATTTTCTACTTCCTGCAGAAAACAAGCTATTCAAAATATTTTTATTTTTTTTTAAACCAGCTGTGATCATTATTAAAAACTAAAAGAAGCCTCATTACAGACACTGCAGTTAGGGATGAAGTGTTAGAGCCTTCACATTGTACTAAGCTACGGGTTTATGAGGTGGGGTGGCCAGTTGCATTTCTAGCTGTCTTTTCCCCTCCCTAGTCGTCATTCATTATGTTATTTATTCCCACTGATGAAGTCTACCAGAAGAGTTTAAATGATTGACATTGTCGTCGCCACGCAGTGTCCAGATTTTGTTTATTATTTGAACTCTGATAGGCGCAGTGGTAGAGCACTCTCTTTGCGTGGCGAAAGAAGGAGTTCAAATCCCGAAATCGATACGCTCAAATCGACCTAGCTGTGAATGGGTGACTGAGATCTGACAGGAAGTAGAAAGCAGCGAGGAAAGGAACTGGCCACCCTTCATCATATAAAATATTAACTTAGTATACTGGTATCTAACAACTTCTCCGCCCGACAGTAGTGTAACTACTATGGGACAAACCTTGACTTAATATACTAAAGTCTCTAACAACCTCATTCCCCGACAGTAGTGTAACTACTATGGGAATAACCTTGACTTAGTATACTGAAGTCTCTAACAACCTCATTCCCCGCCAGTAGTGTAACTACTATGGAACAAACCTTGACTTAGTATACTGAAGTCTCTAACAACTTCATTCCCCGCCAGTAGTGTAACTACTATGGAACAAACCTTGACTTAGTAAACTGAAGTCTCTAACAACTTCATTCCAAGACAGTTCGACTCCTTTAGGAAGTCTGTACCAAAGCATTGCGCGCTTTCAGAGCAAGCTTCTAAAGTAATTTGCTTCACACGAAGAGATTTCTAGCACAATGGACAAGTCTCTTTTGTCACCCTTTACTACATGCATAGTGGTGCTGTGACCATATTCTTTAATACCATGTGAGGCCTCTCCCTTCCCCCCCCCCCCCTCATCAAACTGTATCATATCTGAGGCATTATTTCTAGAATTTTCTTTCACACCCGGAATGTTTTTCCCCACTTAGAAGGCTTTTGAACCATACAAATGGCCGCGTCTGCAGTGTCATGAACTGAAGAGTCTTCTACCTAACAAGAAGTATAGAAAAGCTGCTGCCAACGTCGCTCTCAATTGATCCATCCTTTTGGTCGTCGTCTTACTGTGCTTCATTCATTACGCCCCATATGATTTTAGGTTTCAGGTCAGCAGATGTCTAACACATTGATTAGACCGCTTGTTTGCTTAGAGTTAAAGGCACCGTCTTCGTGCTCTGGCAGTGACACGATCCAATCTATTCTGGGTAATAATAATAGCTGTCCATCGTTGTCGATGAGGACCGCCGACATCATCCTTGTCACAGATTTCCCCGTTGGTTGTGGGTGCGCATGTGGCTGAACAGGCCAATGCGAGCACGAAAACATCCGCTACATATCGGGCACACGAGGTTTGTAGAAGGGGATGGTGTTCCCGCTGCTCGGGATTTCCGCGTCTGGCGTCTGCTCTGGGCTTTCACAACACGGTCGTCTTCACCGGAAGCTATACCCGATTTGACTGCGCTTCTCCAGTCAGATCTGTTTTGCGCAAGACATTCCCAGGTGTCGATGTCTATTTGGCAACTTTTTAGTGAGTCCTTCAGACCGTCTTTAAAATGTTTCTTTGGGCGCCTTCTCTCGCGCCATCCCTCTCTCAGCTCGCCGTAGAGAAGCTTCTTTGGGAGCCGCTCGTCTGACATACGGACGAGGTGTCCGGGCCATCCTAGTCGTGCTTTTTCTAGCAGTGCATGGATGCTGGGCATGTTAGCCGTCGAGAGAACCTCGATGTCAGTGACACGATCTTGCCATCGGATGTGGAATATTCGCCTCAGGCAACCTGTGTGGAAGTGGTTTAACCTCCTTGCATGTCCAGAGTATACAGTCCAGCTTTCGCAAAGCGTATAGTATCTACTCTGGGTACTTTATTTTGTTTGGCTTGGCTTCGTTCATTCTCAATCTCCCACTACTAAACATTGAAATGGCTTAAGTAGCAGAATGTAGTCCAGAGAACGGAATGCGTTGTGTCGTAGTTTACAGATTGACTGCGATATTTGCACTTTTCGGTCCAACACATCCCACTTCAGCAATAATTTTTTTAGTACCGGGTTAGCATTCCTTCTTTGATCCCTTCTCCTTAGCCAGTCTGTCCTGCTGCAGCCTATTATACATGATCACCGCGTGGAGGTGTAGAAGGGTCTTGGCAGCTCTGGTTCGCTGGCCCTGACGCTAGCAGTCAGCTATGGGTCGCTGACCACTGCAGCTCATGCGCTGCTCAGCATCTTGATTATTTTATTTAAGTTCGTAAGTGAGTTCGGGTGAAAATGAAACTCATCACCACTTCCAAATTGACGGGACGTCGTTCAAGGAAGTCATTTAAAATGTCATTACCGACAGCAGGGGGACAGTTGTTGCAGTAAAAAAACATTTCCGATCTAAATATATTGTTGAACTGCTCGAGGAACCGGAACGTCCTCTCTTCTGCTATTTGTGTTGATTTATTTGGTGTAAATCGGTGTTGTTTTAAGATTTCAGTTAATGAATTTTAAGTGTGTTATCCATTATTTACCGTCACTGTGGAGGGGAGTAAAGAATAGTCACACTGACACCTGCCACGCTTTCCGCAAGAGACTACTGTTGAGAGTTGGCTAATCCATCATGTAGCATATATAAGCCACAAGATAAACGTAATACAATCTTTACATCCAATTATAAAAAAATTCCCACTACAGGACATTACAAATTCCGGACGCCAGGTCGCCATGGTGTCTAAAAATGTCATTGTGGCTTCTAACATTTCATAACCAGCATCGTATTTACTCATACCATTTCCCCCATCGTATATATCCCACCTTAGTTTTTCACAAAATATAATATTTTCCTCTCCTTCTGTCGATATTCAAAGTCAGACTGCCGGCGTCGGGGTACGCAGTAGAGGTATAACACAAATAAGGAATAGCAGAAATAGGTAAGCATAACTTTGAAAATAAACTTCATTTTACACATTTAGAATTCGTATTCTAAAGAAAATTTCACCCATTCGCTCCGGCATGTCGAGGAGCTCTGGAAGGAACTATTTATACAGCACTAGAACTGTGTGTATGCCAGCGAAACGTGGAACCTGTATGCTTCCCAAGAGAAAAGGCTAAACGCTTTTCAAATGCGCTGCTTGAGACGCATACTTGGAATTTCAAAAGGTGACTTTCAAAAAACATCCTATACGAAGAGCTGACCATGTGCAACTGTAACAAAGGTAGACCCTTCCTCCGCTACAAAGATGTTTGCAAGCTCGACCTGAACGCGTTGGATATGAACACGTGCAACTGGGAAGAACTTGCCAAAGACAGACCCGACTGGAGGCAGACTTTGTGAGCTGATCTGCAGGCAGGGGAAACCAAGATGCGGCAAGATGCAGACGTTAAACGTGTGGCATAAGCAAGGGCAACGACTGACAAAGAAGATGTGAAGTCCATTGTCTCTCGAGACTGACAAGATGTCAATCGAATCAGATGCCTGGCTCCTATATCGTTTTACCTAGCGCCTTTATTTAAGAAACATGTGTCACTCGCTGACCGACTAAGTTAGCTCAGCATGAAACTTGCTACCAACCAGGAAGAAATTGTACGTCACAAGAAAAGATAATAAAACCGCTAGATCCCATCATAGAAAAAATCTTAGGCCAAATGAAGAAAAGAATTGACTGCCCAATCCTGTAGACACTATAAACCATAAGAAAATATAAAAAAGCCTTTACACCCCTTGATAGAAAGATACGTTAATCTCTATCTATATATCTGCAGTCCACTTGTGTCGTTAGACGTCGTGATGAGGTGTGAATTCTTTGCTGCATTTATTTTTTGGTAGGTGAAAATCCTCTGGTAACTTGGCAGGTCAACCGCAGCATCTATTAACAAACGCTAGGTTGGTTGCCCCTAGAATATACGATCACTTTTGGGGACTGGTGGTGGTGGAAGCGTAAATTACAGCAAAGTAGACGCGCAGCTTGTTAGACGCCATCTATTCCGCTCTGCTAACCACATAACCAAGATTGGATGTTATGGCCACATAGTCCCTTTTTTGCGACATATTCTCTCTGAGACGAGAATCCCTAAAATAATTTGAGTAGATTTTTAACTTGAAATTTTCCTGAGCATCCGTCGTTAAGCCTACTTCTTTCGATTTCTAACTGCCAAGGTATTTTTCATGTATGCGCCATTGAACACGGGTGTCTGTCTCATTACTCAGAGGAAATTTTTACCAGAAGATCCACGTGAAAAAAACCCGGTCTCCACCGTGATTTTAACCTGCTACCCCCAGCTCCCAAGGCGAGCACCTTACATCGAGACCACTGGGTCAGTTCTTATTATTCTTGACGCCCTTTGCTGGCCGACGACTAAGGGCTCGAAAATCGGTACAAGTCCGCGAACCGCCATTAGGGATGGATTGGTTTATATTCCTTATCTCAACGGGCTACTATCACGCGACACGGCTCATGATAATGATGATAAGTCTAGAGCCTGATAGCGTCTACTTTCATTCGCACTAAATAGGTCATGTCAATGTACATGCCCCACTTTAAAAGTGGACTGTTCTGTCCCATCCAAAGAACTAAAATATATTTATTAATACGCAGAAAAATCAATATCACTTTGTCTTTTTTGTTACCATACTTGTATCTTCACAGGGCAACTTGATCTTTGTATTGTTCAACAGTTGAAAATCTCTCTTTTTTTTTTCTTTTCTTTTTTTGTGTGAATATTTTTGGTATCGTCATGGGCGAGTTCATGATAAGGCAGTTAATTGGGGGAGTGTTAGGTTACCATATTGCGTCATATATTTCTTCCATGTTATACAGAAGTAAGGGGTGCCAGGATGATGTTTAAGAAAGGAATCTCAAACTCGCTGAATGCGGGCAACAAACGAAATAGTAGTATGATAAATGAATACATTTTAGAGCAGTTTTATATAGCTAAAGTTGCAGAAATACCATGTGTGGATCTATTGGTTCTTGGTACTGGCGTTGGAATTCACCCTAAACAGAGTTCTCTGGGGTCCAATTGCACTTAATAGGACGCTCCATTTCGGGTTAAGGAGAGGACAGGTCGATGTAATTTTATGTTAAATAAATAAGTAAAGTCTAAGATAAAGATAGAAGTGAAGAAAAGATGGTTATATTGTTTTGAGAAGTGTTATGGTCAGGGATATAGTTGGGTTTAAGTTTAGGGTTATGATTAGGTTAAGGTTAAGATTTAGGGTTAGGTTTAGGGTTAGGTTTATAAAGTTTGAGCTGCGTTGGATTAGCTGAGTTCAAGATTAGCTCCATTGTTTGTCTGTTTCGGATGTTCTCAAGTTTCTGAACAGATTAATATTTGCACTGGTCGTTGCCTTGCAGAGCTGCTTTACTGCGAGAGTGTTTTTGTTCATCTGAGTGGAATATTTCGGAGGTTTCAGTGCATTTTGTTCACGGGCTTTGCATCGTCTAGTAAAGAAAAACATATTGCCACTTTCGGTCGAATGTCGTTTAGCTTCCAGACGCGGAAATCGAGGTCTACACGACAACACTCGTTCCGCTTGCGTCCCAGCATCAAGCCAAGAAAAGATGCGATATGGCTTGGCTTGGCTTCGTTCATTCTCAATCTCCCACTACCAAACACTGAAAGGACTTAAGTAGCAGAATGTAGTCCAGAGAACGGAATGCGTTGTGTCGTAATTTACAGCTTGACTGCGATATTTTCACCTTTAGGTCCAACACATCCGACTTCAGCAAGCATTTTTTTAGTACCGGGCTAGCATTCCTTCTTTGATTCCTTCTCCTTAGCCAGTCTGCCCTGCTGCAGTCTGTTATCCAGGATCACCGCATGGAGGTGAAGAAGGGTCTTTGTAGCTTAGGTTCGCTGGCCCTGACACTAGCAGTCAGCTATGGAACGCTCGCCCTGACGCTAGCAGTCAGCTATGGGTCGCTGCCCTGACGCTAGCAGTCAGCTATGGGTCGCTGACCACTGCAGCAAAAGATGTGATATGCAAGGGCTCTTCTTCACAGCTTGATGTCAATTTTCACTCGCCCCTCACCGGAGACCCTAGGCACACTCTCATTTCTAGGCATTCTAAACGGAGAAAGAATGTCATCGCCTCGCAGGAGGAAAACATTCAGAGGCTGCACAGGTGCAGATCAATAACAACATGTTATTTATGCTTAGTTTCTTTGAGAGCTAGGATTTCCAATTTGGATTTCGTAATTTATTTCACCCTTAGCTCATCCTTATAAACGTTGGTACTTCATACTTACTTACTTAGTCGCTCCTCTTCTACCGTGAGGTGTAGAGGTTTGCCAAAGAGAACGCCACCCGGCTCTACCCGCCGTCTTTTTACTGGTCTCTTTCCAATCCAGCCCTCTATCACTTAGGGACTGTCGTCTGTTGTCTTTCCAACGTACTTTGGGACGTCCTCGGGGTCTGCGTCCTTGACTTTTGATCTCCCATGACCGCTTTGGTATCCGATCTTCTTCCATTCTACAGACATGGCCAAACCACTGTAGTTGGGACTGCTCCACTCGTGTCTGCAGGGGTTGAACTTCAAGATTGCTACGTATTGTCTGGTGACGGATCTTGTCCCTTTTCGTCACCTGATCCGCCTTTCTTAGGTACCTCATTTCTGAAGTTTGTAATTGCCTTTCTTGGGCTGTAGTCATTGCCCATGACTCACATCCATATGTCAGGACAGGCACATAGGTCGAGCGGTATACATCCATCTTTGTTTTCCAGCTTATTTCTCTTCTACTGAAGAAACCTCTGTTTATTGCATGGAAAAGTCTACCTGCTGCTGCCCTTCGTGCAGTTAACTCCTCTTTGATTCCTCCCCTGCTGTCTATTACCACTCCTAGATATTTAAAGTTGCTGACCTGCTCCAGTGCTCGTGTTCTCAGGGTTATCTGATATCTCTTTTCATCTCTGGCGATCACCCTGGTTTTTGTTTTGGAGTTGCTGATGTGCATTCCTTTCTTCTTCAACTCTTCTTCCCAGACCTGCAAGTTGATCTGGAGATGTGCTTCGGTTTTCGTGATCGTGATCACGAAAAACCGTTGGTACTTCTAATGTCCTATATACTTGCGTAAACAGAATAAAAACATATTTTTAGCACCAGATTTTGAGGTAGTGACGTCACAGAATAATCCACTTTTTAACTGTTGGGGGTGTCAAACATTCTGTTATAACAAACGCGAATTTCTGCTGTCTCTTATTTCCTGTCATCTTAGCAGTGAATTTCTTTGGTCAAGGTTAGGGTTCGGGTTTTGGAGTAGGGTTAGCATCTTTTCTACACTTCAACTTTATCTAAGTCTACTTATTTAATTAAAATAAAATGAAATATTTCTTTTCTCCCCTTAGCCGGAAATGAAATGTCTTGTTACAGTCATCAGCTGTCAAATAAGTGTGATGGTAACCCAGAAAATCTGGTTGCGGTAAACTCAGACGTAAGTATCATGTTCAACATTCCAAAACAAAATCGTGGTCTATAATTCTTGCCAGCTCGTGGATTTTAAGGTCAATCCGGTTTTATTCCTTTGTTGACGTTTCAATCGAGTGCGCAAACAAACAAGTGACTATCCTTTTGTGTCTGTGCATGGTGGAAGAGCTACCTCATTTTTGCTTCAATACAGACATCCGTTTCTGGGTTAATTATCAATCCTTTACACCCATGTGACAATACTAGTTTAATATTACACATATTAACTCTCCATTAACAAAAAAGAAATTGGGTGGTCTCGAGGTATGACGTCGGGGTGCTGGAGGTCACGGTTTTTTTTTTGGTTTTTTTTTGCGTTCGCCTTTTTTCTCTAATCCCCAAGGTGGTGTGCGTTGCACTGTGGTTTTTATTTTGCGCCTGTCGACCCAGTGCATTCGACTTCAGCATGCATTTTACGCAAGGCTCTGCTTCGTCCTGCATTATTTAAGGGTTTGCTTCCCCGGGGTAACGGCCGGTGCTGTGTTGGGGATCGAACCCAGCACCTTTTGCTTGTGAGCCGTGCACTTAACCACTAGGCCACGCCGTCCCATGGTCGCGGGTTTAAATCACGGTAAAGACCGGGATTTTTTTCACGTGGACTTCCTCGTACTTCCCCGGATCTCTGAAAAGTAGAGATCGGACACCCGCGTGTCGCGCACGTTTAAAATCAATTGACAGTTGGACATCTAAAAGAGTAGGCTTAACGGCCGCTGCCCGGGCAAAATTCTAAATTATGTTACAAATCTATTCATTCTATTACGGGCATCCTAGCCGGTGCTATGGAGTTCGTGTTTTGTGCTGAGATTCTCCCAAAATATGGAGCAAAACAGAGCACTTTTGGGATAAACCGTGTGCAATGACGTTGTTTCTTGGACTAAACTAAATTAAATTAAACTAATCTAAACTAACCATTTACACAAATTAATGACACGGTGATAAGCAAACCTCGTCAGATACTTCGTGTTATTGTTGTTTCGAATGCCCACAATAAGTAGATTTACTCTATTGTGCGCCTTGAAAAGGGCGTTAAGTGGCGGTTGTGTTATGTTTGGATCCATCTGCGTGTGGATCACGTATATCCCTCACTCTGTTTGTCAGGCTGCCATGAAAACAATCATTTTCCAGGGAAGGCTACGAAGAAGCCGAGGTGAGCCAGTATATCTTGCCTGACCCTGACTAACATGTCTGATCCGTTTGTTGTGCCTGATCCTGACTAACATGTCTGATCAGTATGCTGTGCCTGACCCTGACTAACATGTCTGATCAGTATGTTATGCCTGGCCCTGACTAACATGCCTGATCAGTATGTTGTGCCTGACCTTGACTAACATGTCTGATCAGTATGTTGTGCCTGACCTTGACTAACATGTCTGATCAGTATGTTGTGCCTGACCCTGACTAACATGTCTGATCAGTATGTTGTGCCTGACCCGGACTAACATACATAATCAGTATGTTGTACCTAATCCTGACTAACATGTCTGATCAGTATGTTGTGCCTGACCCTGACTAACATGTCTGATCAGTATGTTGTGCCTGACCCTGACTAACATGACTGATTAGTATGTTGTGCCTGACCCTGACTAACATGTCTGATTAGTATGTTGTGCCTGACCCTGACTAACATGCCTGATCAGTATGTTGTGCCTGACCCTGACTAACATGTCTGATCAGTATTTTGTGCCTGACCTTGACTAACATGCCTGATCAGTATGTTGTGCCTTACCCTGACTAACATGTCTGATCAGTATGCTGTGCCTGACCCTGACTAACATGTCTGATCAGTATGTTATGCCTGGCCCTGACTAACATGCCTGATCAGTATGTTGTGCCTGACCTTGACTAACATGTCTGATCAGTATGTTGTGCCTGACCTTGACTAACATGTCTGATCAGTATGTTGTGCCTGACCCTGACCAACATGTCTGATCAGTATGTTGTGCCTGAACCGGACTAACATACATAATCAGTATGTTGTACCTAATCCTGACTAACATGTCTGATCAGTATGTTGTGCCTGACCCTGACTAACATGTCTGATCAGTATGTTGTGCCTGACCCTGACTAACATGTCTGATTAGTATGTTGTGCCTGACCCTGACTAACATGCCTGATCAGTATGTTGTGCCTGACCTTAACTAACATGTCTGATCAGTATGTTGTGCCTGACCCTGACTAACATGGCTGATCAGTATGTTATGCCTGACCCTGACTAACATGTCTGATCAGTATTTTGTGCCTGACCTTGACTAACATGCCTGATCAGTATGTTGTGCCTTACCCTGACTAACATGTCTGATCAGTATGTTGTGCCTGACCCTAACTAACATGTCTGATCAGTATGTTGTGCCTGACCCCGACTAACATGCCTGATCAGTATGTTGGGCTTGAACCTGACTAACATGTCTGATCAGTATGTTATGCCTGACCCTGACTAACATGTCGGATCAGTATGTTGTGCCTGGCCCTGTCTAACGTACCTGATCAATATGTTGTGCCTGACCAGACGTTAATCTTTCTCCCCATACTTCGTGTTAGATGGCCAGAGTTAATGGCAAACACAGATCTGTTGCAAGAACACAGGAACAATCAATAGATCAGGGGATTGGGGAGAGAAAGTGGCGATTGACATGGCACATTCTCAGAAAGAAGTCGTACAGTACAACCATACATGTGCTTGATTGGAACCTACAGGAAAAAAGTCGTGAAGGAAGGTCAAGAAACACGTGGCAACGATCGGTCGAGGAGGAAGTAGGTTCATTCGGGATCTCGAGTGCGGAACTGAAGTAAACGGACCAGAATTGGAACCCGGTGGAGCATGTGTTGCGGTCCTATGTTCCAATGGAAGCCAGAAGGATCAAAGATGATGATAATAAAAATGAAGATAATAATGATGATAATAATGATGATAATTCTGATATGATAATAAGTGTTATATGATGATAATTGTGAAATGATGATATTTGTGAAATGATGGTAATGATGGTAAAGGTCATAGTAATGATGATGATATTGATTATGCTGATGATGATAATAATGATAATGAATGAACGAATCAGTTATGTAGTAAATGTTAGAACAGACTGGCAGAGCTATCGCTTCTCGTATCAAACGTACTCGTTTGATCTCCGTTATTAACACCATCCAGCCGTCCCTGTTTGGGAAAGAAAGACAGCTAGGAAAGGAATATTACAATTACTCCTCTAACACTTCGTCCCCTACAGCAGTCTGCTGGGACTTCCTTAAAATATGCCAGGACATTTAATACATTTACCACAGATTCCAGTATTAATAGTTAACCTGCCCAGACAAAGTTTCTGAGTAAAAGGCCGTCAGGTTTCTGTGACACTAACCTCAGGTCGAGCGGAGTATGGACCGAAAAGGTCCTGATTGTTGGGCATTGACCCAGAATTAGCCGGGCCATCTTGTCGAGGAAAGGTCACTGGGTTACATTGATGGTAGTTTCGACCTCGCCCGACCTCGACTCACCTCGCCTGACGTCGGTTAATCCAAAAACGGAGTGGCGTTGACATTTTTAGAACAACTTCCGTAACTTAATGTCCTTCCTGGCCGCGTTAAAAGAAACAAGAAAAAGTGGGAAAAAATCACACGTGCGAGGTAAACCAGGGCACGTCAACCTCACCTAGGCCTGGAGCCAGCGCGATCCGCCATTTCAAAATTAAATATAGTATTTACTGCCTGCGTTTGACCTAAAAATTACTCAAGCGTTTATTTCATAGATGGTGTAGCGAGGAACGGAACTGGAGTCCTAACTCATACACGCTGTGGTTCAGTTTATTAAAGTCGCTAACAACTTCATTCCCCGACAGTAGTGTAACTAGTATGGGACAAACCTTGACTTAGTATACTAAAGTCGCTAACAACTTCATTCCCCGACAGTAGTGTAACTAGTATGGGACAAACCTTGACTTAGTATACTAAAGTCGCTAACAACTTCATTCTCCGACAGTAGTGTAACTACTATGGGACAAACCTTGACTTAGTATACTAAAGTCGCTAACAACTTCATTCCCCGACAGTAGTGTAACTAGTATGGGACAAACCTTGACTTAGTATACTAAAGTCGCTAACAACTTCATTCCCCGACAGTAGTGTAACTACTATGGGACAAACCTTGACTTAGTATACTGAAGTCGCTAACAACTTCATTCCCCGACAGTAGTGTAACTAGTATGGGACAAACCTTGACTTAGTATACTAAAGTCGCTAACAACTTCATTCCCCGACAGTAGTGTAACTAGTATGGGACAAACCTTGACTTAGTATACTAAAGTCGCTAACAACTTCATTCCCCGACAGTAGTGTAACTACTATGGGACAAACCTTGACTTAGTATACTAAAGTCGCTAACAACTTCATTCCCCGACAGTAGTGTAACCAGTATGGGACAAACCTTGACTTAGTATACTAAAGTCGCTAACAACTTCATTCCCCGACAGTAGTGTAACTAGTATGGGACAAACCTCTACATATATGTACTACTATGGGACAAACCTCTACCTATGTATGTGTGGATTCATTGATTTGACCTTTTGGTTCAACATATGCATGGTACCAACTTTACAGCTGCCCCCAAGCACAACCCTCTTTAATCACCATTTATGACATGTCTGGAAGTTGTCACAATAGCCCTATTCTAGAAAACTAATACAACTTTGGTGTATACGTATGGGATACTGCTGTCAAAGTCGCTAGTACTCAGTTAATTCGATTCTTGGCGACGTTGCTTCGTAGGAGGAGGGATTGGGGGGGGGGGGGGGGGGGGGGGTTATAGTGGCTCTTCCTACAACCAGAGGCGTAATTGAGAAGGTGAACTTGGCTTCTTCCGGGCTGTAGTGCAATACGATATTTGCTAATTATAAGCTCACCACTATAGAGGTTGCAGTGTCGATCCCTACATCATTGACAAGATTGCTGTTACACATCCTATCAGGGAGGAGATGAAATTTTTGAGACTTCATTGTACGATTCCAGAACTGGTTTACATCGTGACTTTGTCAGTTTCTTTACTAACTGCTTTTACTTCCCCTAAAAGTAAGCCAGGTACCCACTCGCATTAAGGTGCACTAGAACGTGTCGGCGACGGCGATTTAATCTGGCACATTTGCTATGGGCCTTCTCGCGTAAAATGTTCCAGTTTCGTTCTCCGATTAATGATGCGCACAAGTCTACCCAGCTATAATAGAACACCTAACTTCACGTCTGGTAAAACAAACCGGCGAAGTACTGAACTAATGACTCCATCTCATAAAAAGCTCAGGACATTGTTTAATAAAAAGTCTCACAATTTCATCTGTTCTGTTCCTAAGAATCGACTTCACTGCACTTCGGGCATACTAATAGGTGCTTAGTCTCTCTCAGCAAATGAGGAAGGCTCCTGCAGCTCGTTGAACGTACACACGTCTGCTTCGCCCTCTCTTGTGCAAGAGTCAACTCGAACTTCATTCGATATTTGTAAAATGCAGTGTGTAAATTGCTGATTCATCTAATGTGGTGCCATCATTTAACGGGCGGTCATTGATAAACTTCAAAATGGCACTCCTATCCATCTCTAATGTATCCGCAATTGATGTCTGTGAAGACAGGATGTCAACTCTTTCTTTGCGTTGAACCCCAGAATGACCAGGACAGCAGATCCACCAGCCCCTTCCGGTATGATGCATCTGCGGCTAAAAACCTACTGGCTAACTAGGCCTACTGGTTAACTACCTTAGCCAGTCCTTTTGTACTTTTCGAAGAAAAGGTTGCGATTCTAACGTTTCAACTACAACGCCAAAGTATGCTATGGGAAGCTATCTTCATTTCCTTCTTGTGTTGCTCTCATTTCCTCACTAAACCCTAGAGTTACTTACAGAAGGGTAGAAAGACTAGGCAAAACATACTGATCAGACATTTTAGTCAAGGTCAGGCAAAACATACTGATCAGACATTTTAGTTAGGGTCAGGCAAAACATACTGATCATACATTTTAGTTAGGGTCAGGCAAAACATACTGATCATACATTTTAGTTAGGGTCGGGCAAAACATACTGATCAGACATTTTAGTCAGGGTCAGGCAAAACATACTAATCAGACATTTTAGTTAGGGTTAGGCAAGATATACTAGCCAAGACTCCCATCTCGACTTCCCCGTAGTCCTCCCTGGAAACGGATGTTTTCATTGTCAGCTTGACTAATGAGGTGTGGTATACACGTGATCTCTGTAGTAGTGAACGACACGTTGATGAAGTCAAACATAGCACAGCCGATTGAAGGACCACGGTACACCTTCATTAGCACGCATGTGATGTGAGAAAAGCTACAACAAACTGCCACTTAACGTCCTTTTTCTGGGCGCACAAAATAGTAAACCAACTCATTGTGGCATTCAACAACATCAACAACAACACCATCATCAACAACAACAAATTACAGAAGCAAAACATATTGATCTATATTTCTTACCCTTGGTCTAAAATATTCGAACATATTTTTTTGTTGGTAACTACACGGCAACCGATAAAACAACCATTATCATACCCTGAAGCACCGTGGTCCACAGAAGAAATGTCCGATTCACAATATCAAAGCACCGTGTTCGAATTCCACAGTATTCAGTTTTGGCAGACACTGGGTTTTTTCACTGCGCGATCACCCCTCCTCGTAAAGAAAGTATTGCAAAGAAACATACAACAGCCTAAAATGTTGGCAGTTTTAAGAAGCGACGTTATGCAAAGGACATTTCACAATGGGAAGCAAACCTGCTTTTAGAAAAAGTCAGCTGAAACCGAATGTGTAATACCGAAAGGCGCGAATATCGCAGCCTCGATATACATTTACGAGACAACGTCGGAACGTTCTTTTCAAGACGAACTTCGAAAGAGTAGGATGAAGAAGAAGAAAAGATAAACGGAAGGAGTAAGGAATACAGAAAAAGAAGAAAACGAACAAGAACAACAAAAAGGAAAAGAAAAAAAGAATAAGAAAAAGGGAAAACAAAGAAAAAAAGAATGACGAAGAAAAATGAAGAAGAAGAAAAAATAGATGAAGAAGAAGGGGAAAAAAGGAATGAAGAAAGAAAGACGAAGATAATCAACATTATTCCAAAGTTTCACAGTGTTTTAAGTAATCTAATAAAGTTATTTCGTTTCAACTTTAGAGACGGCGTTTTTCGGGTCACCCTGAAGGAAAAAGACCCTGATTAGTACAAGGTCTGGAGTAATCTAGGTTGGCGGGTCAGATTGTTAGAAATTGTGGTCATGGTAACCAAGAGAGAAAACTAAAAATAATTCGGTCAGGAAACCTTCACCTTGCCTGGAGCAGCTCCTCCCCTGCTCCCGTACGCGGGGAGTGTTTGGTAACAGATCAATTATGTCGTCCGTACAAGATTACGTCGTTAGTTTGGAAAATTGAAGAATAAAAATGACGTAGGTATCGATTTTATTACGTCATTACTGACGATATCAAAACAAACAGCGACATCAGATGATGGTACTTGCACGGCAGACACTGCTGTCGGGGATGGCGTGTTAGAGACTTCATTAAACGAGGTCTCAAGCTTTTTGTTAGATGGGTGGACCAGTTTCCATCCACGCTGTCTTGTCTTCTCAAATTGTAAGTCAGATGCTGATTTAAGTTTTGGTAGTATTAGTAGCCCCATTTCAGTCATGTTGGACAAAGGTTGATGCGATCTTGAAGTATCAACTCTCTG
Organism: Ariolimax columbianus; assembly: GCA_036924085.1. Lineage (NCBI taxonomy): Eukaryota > Metazoa > Mollusca > Gastropoda > Stylommatophora > Arionidae > Ariolimax > Ariolimax columbianus. The sequence goes on from JAVGWX010000018.1 coordinate 49,746,531, forward strand.
CTGAGTTGATGGTTTTCCTTTATCCTTTCGGCGTTGTCTCTTTACTTCCATTTGTTGCATGAGCTTATTTTCGCCTACTATAAGATGTCTCTTGAGGTTACATCTCCATTTGGATCGGTCTGCAGCTATGTCTTCCTAAAAGATTATATATATATATAGATATATACACGAGGGGGCTTGCCCTCTAGTACCATTGTGTTAATTTGCTTTTTTTCATCATCATTATTATTATAATTTGATTGTTAGCGTTTATAGCGGTGCTTAATTCTCACTGCTGACTTCCAAATTGTTATTTATTTGTCGGAACGGGAAAAGGGGGGGGGGGGGCGTGAGAGAGGGATTTAGTGAGAGTGATTATCATCGAGTTAATCTCGGTGCCTCTAGATCAAGACGAAAGATGAAGAAGATGAAGTGTTTTGATACAATCTTCCTGAAAGTGGTCGGGTGGTTACCTTGCGGTTCTTATTAAGCTGTCAGGTGACAATGATAAAGTAGCTTAAAACATTTCTAATCCAAAATTCAATTGTCAAGTACATAATTTACAGTTCTGTTATCTTTATCCCATGGAAATTGATTTCGTGCGGCTTAACGACCAATAACTCAACCTCAAGTGTCCTTTAGTTCTTAACTTCGGGTTTTCAGTCTTTTCTCAAAGCTACGATAATGGATTTTCAATGCAGCTCTTCTTTGTATCCTTTCCAGTATGGTTATTTCCCCTCTACGATGGTTGATTTGTTGCTAATGTCCACAATGGGTTGGTAACCTTTGTGTGCGCCCTGTAAAGGAAGGAACTTGTGGCAGAATGCAGTAGCTTTCCTGACATCCCGAGCGTGCTGATGAAGTGGACCGGGGTCCTCCATGTGGTTGTGCAATGCTTGGCTTTATCTGCGTGTCACTCACTGCTGCGGGAATCACATCGAACTTCACCTTGTTAGCCAGACTGTTGTCCTCGACAACAGCCCGTTTCCAGGACGACCAACGAGGAGGTCAGGTGAGAGTCTTGGTCAGCATATTTCTCCCGAAACTGGCCAATATTGTTTGATCAGTGTTGACCTGTACACAGTACTCTAATCTGGCTTAGCTTAGCTTGTCTTGTCTTCGTTCGTTCTCAATCTCCCGCTACCAAATCATAAAAGGGCTTAAGTAGTAGAATGTAGTACAGAGAATGGAATGCGTTGTGTCGTATTTTACAGCTTGACTGCGATATTTGCACCTTTCGGTCCAACACATCCGACTTCAGCAAGCATTTTTTTAGTACTGGGTTAGCATTCCCTCTTCGATCCCTTCTCCTTAGCCAGTCTGCCCTGCTGCAGCCTGTTATCCATGATCACCGCGTGGAGGTGTAGAAGGCTCTTGGCAGCTCTGTTTCGCTGGCCCTGACGCTAGCAGTCATCTATGGGTCCCTGACCACTGCAGCTCATGCGCTGCTCAGCATCTTTATCGGTTGTTTGGCGACAGCAGAAAATCGGTACTCCAATCTAGGTCGAACTAACACGCTTTATACAGTTTGACTGTCACTTCATTGCGCCTATGTTTAATATTTCTTTGTACCATACCCAGTATTGCATTATCTTTTTTCACTGCTACCCGGACTTGCTCCCAAACCTTACCTGTATGCTCTATTATTACACCTATATACCTTTCCTCTTCAATTTTCCTAATATTGTTCTTTCACATCCTGTCACACCGCATCTGTCCATTAACTAAGCTTCGTGCGGCCCGCGAATAGATTTACGTTTGAGATCCCCGGTCTACACACTTGGAAAAAGATTTAACTCCAAATAACTGCCCCCCGTTCAAAAACTTTTAAACGTATGCTTCTTCATTCATGCATACGTAATAATACCAATACTGTATCGACCGCTTTCCCCAACAACTTTTAATATGGGGCAAAAGACGAAACCTGTAGAAAAAAATCTGACATTTTCCCTTCCAAATGTGAGAAGAAAGGAGGTAAGCTCGCCCTACATTCGTACACGTTTTCCCGTATCGACCCGTCTGTAATGGGACGGTCTATTCTACTTCTTGCTCAAGCCCATTTCGAATAAGGGGGTGGCAGGGTTATCAGCTTATTCATAACTACATTTAAATTGGCGCAGTTCATATAGTTTAAACCCTCCGTGAGTGATAAATCTTAAAGCACAGTATCTCATCTTTAGGTCTAGCATTGAGAATATTATTTACAATTACATCTCGCTTGCGAGCCCGTCCTTTTTAAAATACGTGGTTACAAAAAAGGATCTTAAAAAGGGCATTTTATGGTAATAAAAGATATTAAGATTGTTTTTTGACTCCCCATTGTATGATGTCCCATTTCAGCCTCAGCCCAGTTTCACAGAAGCGTAGGGGTGTTGCAGGCGGGAAACAGATCGTTGTCTAGGCGAGAAGGGTGTGGATGTAGGTGGAGAAAGGGGAGGTTATGGGTGGGGCTAACGATGTGCTATTCTGTTGGAGAATAATGGGGGAATGAACTGTACCGAACAACATTGCCCGAGAGCTTCCATTGATTTGTCTGTCCAACACATTTTGTGTTAAAGGGGGGTGAGAGAATGAGCTTGAATTATGAGGTGAAGGGGTGTCAGTTTGGTTGCGTGGTTGTAGTTATCCGTTGCAAGTGAAGATGGTGAAGCATCAGATGTGTGTTGCGAGATGTGTTCCTTTAAAATAAGGTGAGGATACCGGCGGCTCAGTGGATGTACATAATAAGGACAAAAACAAATTTAAAAAATTTAAAAGTTGATAAAGGTTGAGTTTAATCAAAATTTAAAAGTGGGTATGGTCAGATACCGCACCGAGACGAGAACACAAACAAAACCTACGTTACGACCAATAGGCCTTCATCAGGGACAACAAATAACAACAATACTGAAATAACAAATCAACATATAAGGAAAAAATGGTCTACTTATCTGATAGTAGACCCAGTCTGTCTAAGCGACCGGTTGGAGATGTGGAGATGTTCTTATGTCTTCTTCTTCTTCTGCCGTTCTCAATCTCCCTCTACGCAAACCTGAAAAGGGCTTAGCAGGCAGCAGGATATTATCAGGAGAACGGAATGCGTCGTAGTTTACAGCTTGATTGTGATATTTTGACCATTCGGTCCGGTACACCTGACGAGCATCATTTTTAAGTATCCTTCAATCTTCAATCATTTCCCCTTAGCCAGTCTACTCTGTTGTAGCCTGTTATCCAGGATCACCGCGTGGAGCTGTAGATGGGTCTTGGCATCTCTGGTTCGCTGACCCTGTTGCTAGGCGCCAGGTTTGGGTGGCTGGCCGCTAAAGCTAATGCACTGCTCGGCATCTTGATCTCTGTGTTCTCATATGACTGCTGTTGTTGTTTATTGTCCACAATGAATATGTTTACGCTTTTGTGTGCACTGAAAGGGCGTTAACTGTAGCAGCTTTCGTCACACCCAGAGGGTGCTGATGAGGATGGATGGTGGTCCTCCAGACTGGTGTACTATATTTGACTTCCTCTACGTGATGTTCACTACTACGGGGATCACGTCAGTTCACACCTCGTCAGTCAAACTGCCTTGAAAACACCCTGTAACATGGAAAAGGGATAGTGGCCTTGGTCAGTATATTGTGTTTAACCCTGGCGCGACATTCTGGCCAGTACGTTATGCCTAAACTCTGCCTCCCTGTTATATTACTGTAGAGTTCAATTCTGGCACGAAAGAAGAGTCGACTGTGTAGCAATCACAGTCTGAAAAATACCGCCCTGAAATCGATTGGGTCGGGCCGAAAGAAGCAGATATCGTGGCCTGGCTGTAAACTACAACACTACAACGCCCTTTTCGGGACGAAAGATATTAATCGTCTGATGCTACAGAACAACGACATATTCCTAATTTGAATCGTATACCATATATGAGGTATTGTTTTTATAGCTTTCTTTCCAATCTAGTAGGTCATTCCAGACTTAGGAGGCTTCACGCAAGTAGCAGATAAGTGTATTTTCAATTCGTGTTCATCTTTTTTGTTTTGTTTATAGCTGTCCTTTTTTGTGTCGTCCTTTGGCACTGACAAAACCCTTTTAGTTGTATCATTGTTTGTAATTTTTTGGTCTGTTTGTACTACGCTAAATTAACTTATTGGTCTTATTATCAACATTTGGCGTGGCTTGGCTTCGTTCGTTCTCAATCTCCCGCTACCAAACACTGACACGCTCCTAATTAGCAGAATGTGGTCCAGAGAACGGAATGCGTTGTGTCGTAATTTACAGCTTGACTGCGATATTTGCACCTTTCGGCCCAGCACATCCGACTTCAGCAAGCATTTTTTTAGTACTGGGTTAGCATTCCCTCTTCGATCCCTTCTCCTTAGCCAGTCTGCCCTGCTGCAGCCTGTTATCCATGATCACCTCGTGGAGGTGTAGAAGGCTCTTGGTAGCCCTGGTTCGCTGGCCCTGACGCTAGCAGTCAGCTATGGGTCGCTGGCCCTGACGCTAGCAGTCAGCTATGGGTCGCTGGCCCTGACGCTAGCAGTCAGCTATGGGTCGCTGGCCCTGACGCTAGCAGTCAGCTATGGATCGCTGGCCCTGACGCTAGCAGTCAGCTATGGGTCGCTGGCCCTGACGCTAGCAGTCAGCTATGGGTCGCTGGCCCTGACGCTAGCAGTCAGCTATGGGTCGCTGACCGCTACTCAGCATCTTGATCCCTTATCAACATTTCATTTTCGTTTCATCAACAACCCTTATAATTTTTACCAGCGGGAATCGCAAAGTGTGCAAGCCCATGTGTTAGGGAGTCTTCAACCCTATATCGGTTATGTTGATAATATTATTAGCATCTTCAGAGTTTCTGTGATCATCTATCGTGTCTAGACCTTGTCATGGTTGAGGAGTTAGCGTGTCCCTTTACCATGGCGCGCTTTTCTGGGAACAATATAGTTATCATCAGAGTTTTCCAACGGACAAGCCCAAGAGCAGAATAAAGAGAGACATTTACTGCACTTACTCACTCTCATTATCCGGCAACCTCACATAGTATTCGCCCCAAAAAACCAGCCACCGTCAGTACTCTTTTATTTGCCACCATCAGGTCCTCAACTGTACATGATTCCCCCACACTGGGACAAATAATAAGGTGATCCGGGTACTGAGTGACCTCACATTAGCAATATTCATCGTCTGCATATCTCCATAGTTACAGGTTAGGCCCACATCTCGACACAGTTGTTCTTAATCTTTTCAGAAATCTCTACATAGTATATAGTTCTTTAATCTTTAATTTACTCAATTAATTCTTCTTTATTTACTTCTTTCGTCTCCAGTCTTCGACTTCAAGGTAACGGCCATTATTTACTGCACTGTATGTCAATTAATTCTTCTTCATTTACTTCTTTCGTCTCCAGTCTTCAAGGTAACGGCCAGCTCGAGGATCTGTACACTTTTGTATTTTATCATGGAAAAACACTGGTTGTTTCCGTGTGCTCGTCCTACAAGTCAACATGTATGCAGGTAACAATACAAAATCAACTACTAGAACAGGTACAGAGTTTCTCCTATCTAGATCATGTAATAGCGGATAAATGCAGTTGTGAAAAATAAATCAGAAAGAGAATAGGTATGGCCAAGATGGTATTCACTAGTTCATTCCAAAGCGTACTATATGTTTTTGTCAGGGTCAATGACCCATAGCTGACCAAGACCCTATTCCACCTTCAGGTGACGATCAATAGAAACAGATTGTAACCATCCATCCTGGCTAAGAGATTATGGATCGAAGAGGAAAGACAACTCAGATCTAAAAAATAATTTACTGAAATCGGATGTGTCAAGGTTGAAAGGGGCAGATATCGCAGCCTCGCTGTAAACTACGACACAAACGTCCTTTTACGCTGGAGAAGGTGAAGAAATAGAGCTGGTTCCTTTACAGAAAGGTTGTTTACGAGAATCTTCCGGTGTTGGTTACAGTGGCAATATTTTGTGCATGGTGAGGTTGCAAGCTCCATGCACATTCCTCTGTATTCGCCTTTTAAGTTATGCTTGAAAGGCTAATGTGTTCAAGTTCAATGTACAGCAAAGATACCGGGTTCGACTTCCGTTATTGGCAGGTTCCGATCGAGTCTGCTATAAATTGGTTATTGTTTACCTGTTAGGACCTCTCAGTCACACAGGGCTCGCAAGGGTCTCACCCAGGGGGCCACTCTTTCCCTTTTCACTTCTCTTACCTCACTCTGTTTCATTTGACTCTATCCCACAGTCACACCCTTGCACAACTTTCACACGCGCCGCCCTCGTGGTAAAGCCCTTCCATTGCACTTTGGTTGGGCTAGCTTCTGGGGGCGCACAAACCTAGCATAGGTACATACAGATGCACACATGCATCCAAGCACTGGCTTATGCGTCCTGATATCGCCCAATTGCCTACGGTCTGGGGTGGAAAATGGCGCGCCTCCGCCAGTAGAAACTAGTGAGGCAAACATCTAAGCAACAAAAAAAAAAATAGGACCTCTACACCTCACGGTAGAAGAGGAGCGACTAAGTATGTAAGTTTACCTGTTAGGAAAGGAAAGGCAACAAGGAAGAAAACTGACCAGCCATAAAAAAATAACGGCGGCTAGTTGTTGCTGTTTGCTAATGCCCACAATGAGTAGGTTACTCTTTTGTAGGCCCTGAAAAGGACGCTAAGTGGTTTGTTGCAGTAGCTTTCCTTACATCCCAAGCGTGCTGATGAAGGTGGACCGGGTTCCTCCAGGCGTGTGTGCTATGCTTAGCTTCATCTGCGTGTCACCAATTCAGGGATGACGTAGATTCCTTACCTCGTTAGCCAGACTGCCATGCAAACAGCCCGTTTCTATGGAGGGCTACTAGGAAGCCGAGGTGAGGGTCTTGGCCAATATGTTTTGCCTGACCCTGACTAACATGTCTGATCAGTATATTTTGCCTGACCAGACGTTAGTCGTCCTCCCCAACTGTTGCTAGTAGTCTTAAACACTTCATCCACAACAGCAGTGTCTAATATGGGACTACATTCACATTACTAAGTTGAGCTGATGGTCCCCATATTTGAGTATCATCATCTGGTTGATCAGTCCTGAGACTGGTTGTAAGGTTGTCTGAGCATGTCTCTCCGTTTGACGATATCCTCTGCTCTGGTTATCAGTCCTGAGACTGGTTGTAAGGTTGTCTGAGCATGTCTCTCCATTTGACGATATCCTCTGCTCTGGTTATCAGTCCTGAGACTGGTTGTAAGGTTGTCTGAGCATGTCTCTCCATTTGATGATATCCTCTGCTCTGGTTATCAGTCCTGAGACTGGTTGTAAGGTTGTCTGAGCATGTCTCTCCATTTGACGATATCCTCTGCTCTGGTTATCAGTCCTGAGACTGGTTGTAAGGTTGTCTGAGCATGTCTCTCTATTTGACGATATCCTCTGCATGCCCCTGAGATGTAAAGGTGAGTCTTGGTTTCCCCCCCCCCCCCCTGTTTTCCTTTCTCTCTAGTATCTTCTAAAGAAGACTTTCATGTCGCATATTCTGTCATAACCAACTCAATCTTTGTTTTTGTATAATTTTTAATATTTCTCTGTACGCTTACTTCAGGGAGGACACTGTCAATTAATCTTCTGTCTATCTAACTCCCTCTTTCCATTCTACCGTAGCACCACATTTCAAACACTTCCGAGCCATGTCGATCTTCTTGGCTAGAGTTCAAGTTCCAGCCCATTCATTGTATTTGGCCATTTACGAGTGGGGATTGTTTTTTTTCCATTAATTCTATGCTGATATTTTCTAAGGTTAGCAATTTCTGTTTTTTTCTGAAGAAAATATTTTACACGTTTACCTCACTAGTTTCTTTTGGTGGAGGAGCGCCTATTCCCCCCCAAACCGTGGTCAATTGCGTGATATTAAGGCGTATAAACCAGTGCTTGGATGTATGTGTGCGTCTGTATATAACTATGCTAGGTTTGTGCGCTCTCAGAAACCAGCTTAACCAAAGCGCAGTGGAAGGGTATCACCCTGAGAGCGCGTGTGAAAGTTGTGCAAGAGTGTGATTGTTGGACAGAGTAAAATGAAACAGAGAGGTAAGAATAGAGAAAAAGGAGAGAATCTTCCTGAATCTCTTGGGCCTTTTATGTTAATGCAATCCTTGTCTTAATTTCCGTCTCATTGATGGTTTGCCCTAAAAATGTAAACTTCTGTACTTATTCGATTATTTATCGACTGCTGATTGTATTCATTTGCATGTATTGCTTGCCTATTACCAGTGTCTGACTGCAGCCAAACTATTTGGCTGTGCTGTTAATTTTTTTCAAATATACATGCGAATAAATAACAAACGTGCAAATGCAGAACATATTATTTTTCAACTTTCTGGGCTTTAAATACTGGAATATTCGTCACATCAATTTCGAAAATCAGTTTATCGTTAAGGGGCGATAACCATTATTATTGGAAATAAGAAAATAGAACTGTGTGTGTTATGTCCCGCTGGTTTTCTGCATCTTTTTCGGCGTTCCCCTGGAAATGGGAGTTGTGTTGCAGTTTACAGCTAGACAGTGATATGTATCTAACATTCCGACATCCGATTTCATCTTTCTTTTTTGGGTACTGGGTCTGCTTTCTCACTGCGATGTCTGTTCTCTGAAGGTAAAGATCCTGTCACGCCATGCGGTGCATAATGGGCCACATCATCCGATATTCTCTAAGCCAGACTACAATATTGCAGCCTGTGTCCAGGAGCACCGTTTGGAGGCAAAATTGTGGCTCTGGTTAGCTGACCCTGCTGCAAATAGCCAGTTATGAATCACTGGCTGATATCAGTTCGTTCACTGCATCTTCGGCCTGATGTTATGAATAAAAACGCTAGAAAACATGGAGTGCCATCTAGGAATTGCTGGTATCTCAATGGAGATTTTGTAATATATGGAGATCCCGAGAAATGAAGATTTACACCAAAGTTAGAATATTCAACGCAAGAGTCAAGTAGGTGTCGGTGTATGGAGCGGAGACACAGAGAACGACCAAGGACATATAATATAGACTCTAGGCCTTCGTTAACATATGCCTACGAAGGATAATGGGCATAAAGTGGCAGGACGTGTTGAGGAATGGATATCTTTGGGAAAGGAACCAATAACACCCACTGGAACAACAAATTATATGATAAAAATGGGACTGGATAGGACATACTCTTCGGAAGAAGTCAGACTATTAAATGGAATACTCAAGGGGAGTGAAAGAGGGAGAGAGATACTTTTACTTTCAGAGAACAGACATCGCAGTGAGAAGGCGGACCCAGTACCCAAAAATTAATGTAGGAGAGAATGTGAGACGGAGCTACGATTAAATTATTACACCTGGAGAGAGACAGGAGGAGCTACGATTAAATTATTACACCTGGAGAGAGACAGAAGGAGCTACGATTAAATTATTACACCTGGAGAGAGACAGAAGGAGCTACGATTAAATTATTACACCTGGAGAGAGACAGAAGGAGCTACGATTAAATTATTACACCTGGAGAGAGACAGGAGGAGCTACGATTAAATTATTACACCTGGAGAGAGACAGAAGGAGCTACGATTAAATTATTACACCTGGAGAGAGACAGGAGGAGCTACGATTAAATTATTACACCTGGAGAGAGACAGAAGGAGCTAAGATTAAATTATTACACTTGCTGAGAGTCAGAAAGAGCAGCCCAGAGCTGTGTATGATGCGAGATGTCGTTAATGATCTATGCACAAAGAGAAGCGACGCGCTTTAAGTGATTGGTTGAATGGAGCTTGTCTAGAAATAATTATGGTGATGGTCATATGAGCTTCCATTCTTCCTCAATTGCTGGGCACTTTCCCCACTGTCTTGTGGGATACCTGTTTACGGGAGAGACTTTGGGAGTAATCCATGAGGAAAAATCCGGAGCTGGTGTCCCTAAGGCAGTCTAGTGGTGGTTCCCTCGCTATTCTGGCAATTCTTGCGACGTCGTTGATTCCAGTTTGTATCGGCTAATGCTGGTGCGCTGGATCACTTAGTTATATGAAGAGATAGGACCTGCTGCATGGGCAACAGCTTCATCTCCATAGAAAAACATCCAAACTTATGACCTGGAGAGGCCTTCAATTTTCACCCTGCGGAAAATATCTGTTCATGGTTTCCGTGCTTTTTAAAAACTGAAATGTTCGTCACATAAATTTTGAAAAAACTGCATATCCTTAAGGGGCGATAACCATTACTATTGAAAATAACACGTGCATCAGCAGTTATACTGGGATGTTGAAATATCCCTACCATGCTTACTGGACTATCTGTAAACTTGCTTTATTTGTCCAGCGGTCAATCTATCCATGTTGCAGTTATTCTCATCATGTTTCTTCTTATATACTTGGCTTTAAAACGATTACAGATGGAGATCTCGATCAATGCATGTATTCCTGGAAACATCTTTCAGCAAAGCATCTAAGGTTAGTTATTCAGTTGATCCACCTCCCATTGCAACATCGCTGGCAATAAAGTTATAGACTGACAACTTCAGCGGAAAAGAAGACAACTCTTAGTAGGATTTATCATGAGAAGAGGCAGTCAGGCCTGGATGAGCGATCATTCCAAAAGCTGTGGGGGACCAGCGATGATCTGAAGTCTCCTTTGTGAACCTCACCGAGCTAGAAACATAGCATCAGTTGATTGAAGATGTAGAAATATAGAGAAGAGCAGGTCATCATCTTCAGAAAGAGAACTGGGCATAATAGACTCAAAGGTCATCTCTTTATAACAAAACGAGGATTGGAGTTGATGACAGGTGTCCATGCTGAGAGTATACCAGGACCGTGGAGCACATCCTACAAAGCTGCTTGCCAACACAGGAAGAAAGACAACAATACTGACCCTGTGAGACTGATGCTAGATCAAAGCTGTACGAAGAGAAAACAACAACCTTACAAACAGTGATGGACTTTGTTAGAGAAACTAGGACCTTGATAATAAATTTGGTAGATTTTTAACATAATTTTGAATTTTGCCAGGGCAGCTGCAGTTAAGCCTACTCTTTTCAAATTGCAACTGCCGAGGGATTTTGAACGTGCGCGACATTGCACATGGGTGTCCGATCTCTACTACCCAGAGATGCGGGGAAATACCAGACAGTTCATGGGAACAAAATGCTGGTCTCCACCGTGATTTGAACCCGCATCCTTTAGCACCCAAGGCCAACGTCTTACCTCGAGACCATTCAGTCCTAAAGCTTTAACTTTCTGAACCCAACATTCAACGATGCTCCTTGCTCCTTTCATCTGCACAACTTTCATACACAGCACACAAATATTTGTGAATGTTCCCCATACTATTTCTCTGCTACCAAATATTCAATTAAAGGCCAGCATGCATAACGTGTGTTATACACAGACCATTTTAACAGACTACTACAGCAGCGATATCTGTCAGATGGCCATGCAATTACCCACACGTACATATTTTTTGTGTTAAAATGTGAAATAAAAATAAATAAACAATCAAGTTTTCAAAATTTAATTGTAAATGGTCAAACTTCGGGTCTTCCAGAAAGAAAAAAAAAATCAAAAACAATGGTTTCAAACTAATGATAATAAATGAAAAAGTATAGAGTAGTAACAGCAGGTGGAAGGCTTGCACTGTTCATTTCAAAAGGACGCATAAATAATCACTTGGATTTCCAATGTGGTTTCACTGCGTGCTCTGTGTGTCGCGTGGATGAAAATAAAGACAGAAAACATGCAGTAGAAGGCGACTAACAGTGCAGTCTAAATCTCTCAGAGCAGAAGACTCGCGCATTGCATTGCACACAAAGCATATGCTGAGTGATCTCCTGGGTTTGAAAGAAGGCTCTAGAAACAATACCCAATTTGTGATACTGAAAAATATAGTAAATAACGTATTTTTTGTGGACTGGAAAAAGAAGATACAATATGGAACAAACAAAAATAATTTAAAACACAATAACATTGCGGAAAATGAAATGCATGACACACGTTTTTAATGTCACCATTAGAGATTGTATGAGAAATGAAGCCCATAAGATAAAATATTAGAAAAGTTTGTTTGTTCTGAAAAATTCCATAATCCACAGCAATTGTTCATTGTTAGCTTGAGTGAATGTGAATAGAATGTCAGAATTTCAAATAATGACAAACCATTTTTAGCCAGAGAGAATTATATTAAACAATGATGTAGAAAGCACCTAAAACATTGTTATTTTTATGTTTTGATATGGATAATGTTCCTATGCATCTGAAAAATGTACCCAAAAAATAATGGATAGAAAATTTGTAAAATTAATAAGTCTACATAATAAGCAGATTATCAAAGCAAAAATTGAAATAATACTAAAATGCATATTGTTTAGAAAAACAAGCATTTCTGTGTTCACTCAAATTGTCTCTGACATTCAGTGACATTGTAAACAGTCTACACAGCGAGTAGATTATCAAAGTAAAAGTGGTAGAAGGAAAAGCAGAATACATTGTTTAGAAAAACTAGCATTTCTGTGTTCACTCAAATTGTCTCTGACATTCAGTGACATTGTAAACAGTCTACACAGCGAGTAGATTATCAAAGTAAAAGTGGTAGAAGGAAAAGCAGAATACATTGTTTAGAAAAACTAGCATTTCTGTGTTCACTCAAATTGTCTCTGACATTCAGTGACATTGTAAACAGTCTACACAGCGAGTAGATTATCAAAGTAAAAGTGGTAGAAGGAAAAGCAGAATACATTGTTTAGAAAAACTAGTCTTTCTTCATTAAGCTCTAGTTTCTTTAACACATTCAATAACTGTATAAAACATCTACCAATCTTCATCATCACTGTCTGTGTCACCATCATCTCTAATGTTCTTAGCCTTGTTAGGCTTGCCAAAGATTTTGTTTGTTTTCGCCTTCTGAGAACCAGCCACAGGAGGCTCTAGTATGTCACCTTGGTAATTGATCACCTCAGTGCGGCCAAGCCTCCACTCCAACATTGCTGTTGGGAAGTCATCGGTGCCTCCCAAGTCATCAAAACCAACAACGTAATCAACTGTTTTGCCATCTTTAGCCAGACATAGAGTTGGGAGAACCTTAATCCTCAATCTATCTACCAAAAATTTGCACTTTTCTGCATTGATCTTGACAAATTTTGTCTCCAAGTGCTTGTGAGCTAACTCAGTCAAATGTTTATCAATGATTTTGCATCTGAATGTACTGTCCCTGTAAAAGTGACAAACCACTTTTTTACTTTTCTTGCAAGCATCAAAGAATTCTTTCTCATCTGCAATTTCACTGTACTCCCCATGTCCAGCAGCGAGCCATTCCTCTTTTTGATGAGCAGCCTTTTTCAGGACATCCAAGCGACGCTGACGAAGCACCTCAAGGTCATCATCGTCCATCTTCTCAAGACGCTCAATCTCAGCATCCACTTGGCTCTCAATCATTTGTGTTGCCTGCAGCAACTGGTTCTCTAAAGCGTTTGCCATGATTTACTGCTTCTTGTCACCAAAGATGAAACTGTCAAAAATAAAGAAACAATTAAAATTAATAAAAATATTAATTATAAAATCTTCATTAGTCTAATACAGAGGTATCCAAACTTTTTTGGTCCGCGGCTCCCTTGACATGCATAAATCACAGCTGCTCCTCTCTAATACTGTATTTAAGCAATTGTACCCAAATAAATATTAATGACTTTTGAATGTGCATATTTTACACCTGATTCCAATGACATGTATTGGTACATGTACTAATACATCGCCGCAAACATGTCGTCCTGCGAAGATCTATATTTATTGATGTATCTTGGCTCATAATATCGAGCCCAACACTTTTTCTAGCCACCATGACACCCTTGGTCGAAGGCCGCAACGCACAGTTTGAAAACCTCTGGTCTAAAACAGTGTTTTTTTAACTGGGGTGCTGCGAACAGCCTTATGATTTTGAGCTACTTTGATATGGCTTATTGTCTTAATTAAAAAAGTTTTCAATTTTTCGTCTCTGACAAAGGCCATGTGGACGCAACACAGCTTTTTTTTTGTTTTTGTTCTGATGCAGTCAATGAATCGTTACCTATATGTATTTTTATTGTCTAATTTAACCTCATATATTTTCTACTTTATATTATCATCAAGGTTTGATATCATTTATTTTAATTCCATAGCAATGCATACGGATATTTAAATGACAATTTTTCCACATGAGTCAACTCTGATGGCCTCTCCCATGACCTATCAGATCTAACACTATGCTACAGTATAATTTAGTAGATGAGGTACTATATAATGAGGATTTTATTCTTAAACCCTTGCCAGTAACCCATCTGTACAAATGGGTCTCCTATTGGACAATACACATGCACTCTCTGTGGTTAGGAAGGAACCAGCTGAACAGACATCGGAAAAGAGAACCTGCAATCGCTGCAACATGACAATCAAGGTCAATCGTAAAGGCACAGTAGCCCAGGACGTGATGATCCAAAAGTCTGGAACTTTTGGTTACAGGTCTAGAGCCTAGGAGAACTCGGCCTAACCAGTAGACAATTGGTGGCGGGGAATGGCACAGTGAACCCTACCGTGGCTTCAGTAACTTGGAGCTTTGCTAATGCATCCCTTCAATTACTTAATGTCAGGACAGTACATTTCTGGCTTCTGCTTAGGGTGGGAAGAAAATCTACAGCCCAATGCCAAAATATGGGAATTACAAAATTTAAAAGTTTTACAAACGAACTCGGACGACGCTCCTGTCATTAAGGTCCGCGCCTGACAAGGCTGCAATTGGTGAAAAATGGACTACTGAAAACAAACATAAACATACTAACATGGGAAAACCTAGGAGGATGCACGTACAAAAACAAGATAACAAGCTTTCATTTAACGTTCTACAGTTGAATATTTGTGGCCTGAGAATTAAGAAGCTTGAGCTTGCCAAGGTTTTGGTCAGCCACAGGGTTCATGTGGCTCTCCTGCAAGAAACTCTACACAGGACACTGACGTTGACAGGATACACTAGCTATGCCTGTAAGTGCACCAACTGCTGTGGCATAGTTACCTATATCCAAAATGACATTCAGTTATATGTCACACATATAACAACCCATCCCAGAGAGGGAAAGAAAGCGGGACTCGAAGTGAACACGTCCAAGACGAAAAGTCATGCGGAATCCATTTGCTTCCCACAACCCAGTCTTCTTAGATGGAGAGAGACTCAACGACATGGGAGTACATCTACCTTGGACGCCGGCTCAACATGCAGAATGACTTAAGCCAAGAATTAACAAGACAGCGTCGCATGGGTTAGGCAGCTTTCTCTAATATAAAACCGGTAATGGACAACATCCACAACCAGAGCATGGGCACCTTTCTATTCAACTCCACAGTACTACCTGCAATATGCTATGCGGCGGAAACATGGACACTCACGAAGGAGATGGAGTCCAAACTCACGAGTGACCCAAGCCTCCCACACGCTTCATAGTCAGCGCACAAAAGGTCTTCATAACTCGAACATATGACAATTGTCCCTGGTGGAAGATGCAATTATTTATACAGACAAGATGAGACATTGCTGGGAGAGGGGCACTTACTGTAAAGAACGGATGATCGATGGAGAGCAGCGACAGCAATATGGTACTCCAGAGACAAGAAACAACCACGGGGACGACCACCAACATGTTGGTCCAACTCCATTGCATCCGGCAACAACATTAACAATGCCACAGATGGACGACTTATCCACTGGTCCTCCATGGCCCAAGACAGAGACTATTGAAAGAGAAGTTGGCACCCGCAACGGTGTAACCGCCGCTGTAGAACGGGTCATTCAGTATGTTTCAGTAATACCAAATGCAGCTTCTATTTATTTATTTTAAAATAGAGGCAAGATGGCTAACGAGAGGGAAAAGTGTTGTTGAGTATTTGAATTGTGGGACGAAATGTTCACTTCTTCACCCTTGAGATGCAAGTAGAGTTTTGTTAATTACTTGTAGGTAACACTTGATTAGTAACACTATCTTACTTTATGGGCACCTTTCAACAATTACACAAAGTTAATTCCAACATGTAAGCCAAATCTTCTTTTTCGATCAACTGATAACTGATGGTATACTTCTCGCTCAGTGAGGTTCACGAAAGCAAATGTGTGGTTTAGGTCTTAGCATGTCACACCCCCCCCCCCCCCGCAAAGTTTTTCAAGTATGGTTGCTCCCCCAGGCCAGATTGTCTCTCTTCGGTCTGTATAAGTAGGCCAGTTCTGTAGGATTTGTTCTGGTGTTTGCTCCACAACTGCATGTGGTGGTGTCTCTAAAACCCATTCTGTGGAGTCTGCAATGTCCCATTTTGGCTAAATAAAAACAATATAAGGTCTGTTCAAACTGCATCGAACCTTAATTTTTCCAGTGGAAACTAATGAAAGTCACGCAGGACATACTAGACTGCACAAAGATGTTACATAGTTTTGTCCTATGCAAATTTTTCAAAGTCCAAATTGTTTATATATATCAAGAACAATATCAGTCCCAAAACTGAGCCCTGTGGCACTCCACTTTTTACTTCACACCCCTCAGAGTACTCCTTATTTATGCCCACTCTCTGTCTTCTTCCCGTTAACCAACTATCAATCCATTCGGCAACCCCAACACCTATTCCATGTGATTTTAACTTTTTAAATTATCTTCGATGAGGTACTCTAATTGAGTACTTCTTCTTCTGCGTTCATTTTCAATCTTTGCAAGTAGCAGGATGTAGTCCGGAGAATGAATTTGCGTTGTGTCACTAGTTCACAGTTTGACTGCGATATTTGCACCTTTCGGTCCGACACATCCGTCTTCAGCAGATAAAAGTACCAATAGTAATTCAATTGAATTGTATTGTTCGTTAATGAATGAGAGCTTGAGAAGTACTAAAACTCTAAACTTTAGACTTCAAAGTGTAGTTCGATTGTTTATATAGTATAATAATTTGATAATCATGAGTTTTAATTTAAAGGATGAAATATGGAAAGGGAGTCGAATTTGGAAACTCTTCCCTCACAACAAAGTTTGCCAGAGACACTTATAAACATTGTGACGATTGTCTGCTTCTTGGACGACTGCCTTTCTTTCTAATTTTTTTAACTATACTAATACTAATTAGTCAATAGATTACTATGATTATGAGCATCATTATGATTATCAGTATGAGTATGATAAGTATTGACTAATTGAGTATGTTAAGTATGTATGAACATGAATCTGATCATAATGAACTTTTCAGAACTAGTGTCTATAGACATAGTTCAACTAGAAGTAGTAATTAGTAGCAATAGTAGTACTACTACTAGTACTAGGAGTACTAGTACTAGTACTAAACTAAAGTAGTTAGTAGTACTAGTGACACTAGTGTAGTAGTAGAGTAGATAAGTAGAAGAAATGATTCTTCAATTATTTTTCACGTGCAAAATACATAGACATCACTGATTCTTGCACAACGAATACTCACTCAATGTATATTCATCAATAAACACATTTTACAAATTACCAGAAGTCGCTTTACAAAATGACGTAATGACATTAACACATAATGAGATGCGATCTATAACGCAGACCTGTTTCAACGTCTTTTCCTTGGATTTCGTTTCACCAAAAACATTCCAGTGAATTTGTAAACTACTTCCTGTCGTCTCGACAACAATTTATAAAACGAACAATGATTGGCTAAAATGAATATTTACCATCGAATCAATTGAGTATAAAAATATTTTTGTTTTAAATGTTAATCTTACCTTTGGTAGTAAGATATAGATGTAAAAAGATGAGTGAGACAGGGATATGTATTATTCCCTTGTCTTGTTAATAAAAACACAAAACTAATATTTAAACAGATAGAGGGGATGCCAGGGCTTGTCATTAGAAGAGTGGCAATGAATAATCTTAGATATGCGGATGATACAGTTTTGATGGCAAAAAGTGAGCAAGAATTACAGGAGCTTGTGACAATAATATACAAAATAAGTCAAGAGTTTGGCTCAAGTGACCATCCGTTGGGATCTTATAACAGGGAAAGAAGTAAACTTAAACACGCGAACATACGATTGCTCTAAGGCAGATGTTAAGAAGTTGAAAGCGGCAGCTTGCAACATAATCTGAAAATATATTCTCGGGAAAATAGATGTTGTACAAGAGTGGGAGAGTTTCAAAACAGTTCTAGAAAAACTAAAAGAATGTGTTTCATGTAGGGATGTAAATCCCAAGAGCAAAAACTGGATAACTGGATCTGTAGTTAAATACAGAAGAACTAAAAATAAAGTATGGAAAAAATATATAGAGGCAGGTAAATAAAAAGAAGCATATTAAAAATATTTTGACAAGCAAAACATAGCTCAGAAAGTGAATAAAACAACAAAAATAGACTTCGGGCAAAAACTTGCTCATAGGATCAAAACTGATAGTAAAAGCTTCTTTTCTTATATTAGAAATAAACAAAGAGCGAAAGACAAAGTAGGCCCAATCATAGATAGCACAGAACAAATAATAAGTAAGAATAGGTAGACAGCAAATTTACTCAATCAGTACTTAAGCACAGTCTACACAATAGAAGACTGCTCCAAGATCCCAGAGCCTATAGATATTTTCCAAAGAGACATGAATACAAAGGGATTAAAATCAATCTGTATTACAAAGGAAACAGTTTTTTTTTTTAAACTGGAGGGGTTGAAAGTGAATAAATGTCCAGGACAAGATGGTATTCATCTAAAATTGCTGTTTGAAATTAGAAACGAACGAGCAAAACCATTGGCTATATTAAATTCTCAATCACTTGCAAATGAGATTGTTCCACGGGATTCGATAGATGCAGAAGTGATCCCCTTATTCAAAATGGCAAAAAATAAGACCTAGCAAATTATTGACCGGTGAGTTTAACAAGCAAAGTCTGTAAATTGTTAGAGTCAATAATTAAAAAAAATTCATTGTAATGCATTTAGACAAATGTAATCTAATTAGAAATAGTCAGCATGGGTTTATTAGAGGGAGATCGTGCTTAACATATCTATTAGAATTAATTAGAATTGCTAAAATGATAGATAATGGGGAGCCAGTGGATGTTACTTATCTTGATTTTGCTAAGGCCTTTGTTAGAGTACCTCATCAAAGATTATTTTGAAAGATAAAAGATAGAATCAGACCTTAATCTAGAGAGACAGTGCAGTGTTCACCTATACTATATATGTCAGGCTGGCCATGATGGTGTTCTTCCTGTCAGGCCTACTGTCTATCTCCATCTCGGGCGAGAGAGTGTTGCTGATAGCAAACCAGAGATAAGTGAAGATGTTGGCGACCTCCAGAGTGACGCCATCAATCTTTATGGAGAGGGAGTGTTAATACCATATGCACAGATTTTCGTTTTTTCAGGCTTATGGTGAGCCCAAACTGTTTGCATCCATCCTCGAACCTGTCTCTCAGCATCTGGAGGGTCTCCTCACTGTTGGTCACTAAAACAGCATCCCCTGCAAATAACATCCCTTTATCCATTCTCGCCGGGGTCGACCTCTTATTCGTGGCCTTGAAACCTCCATGCAGTATGACCTCGCTGCAGGCTGATCATACTGCACCCTTATCAAATATCAAAACCACTTTATTATTTGTCCTTTAATACGGTAATTGACCGATGTCAATTTTCCCCAGCCATTTCCCGCAATTTTTCCCAGCATGCTGTTAATAATTTTGCGAATCGTCTTTCCTGCTACACTTCGTACACAGGGCATCACACAGTTCTCGAGCTGACGCGTGTGTCTATCTAATAGGGCTCAAGAGTTACCGGGACAATAGATAAAAATACGTTGAAGAAAGTTTAAGACCGCTCAGGTATCCACTCATGTCGAAGTCACTCCTTCTGTATCTTCCGAAACAAAGATTGAGTCTCATACGATGACTGCCCTTGTTGAAGAAGTCTCAGACGGCCACATCAGATCTGAGTTCATCATCTCAATCTCTATTCTCTTACTAATAGCGATTGCCGATGGCGAAGTGATGATGGCCACAACATCAGATGGTTTTGTCTTAATAATGTGATGTGCGCTGTAATTAGATTATAGTGAGGAAGAATATGCGCTGGTCATCAATCTCACTCTTATCCCGAGTTACCTTAGATCAGTAGCAAGACTATTTGTCGAGACGACTGGAGGTAGCTGGGGATGCAGGAACTCTGGTCTTACCTCTCGTGAGACCAGGGGTCGCTTGAAACTTGTGGGATTTAATCGCCCACTGTTTCCGTTCATCACTGTGAGAGGCGAGTGCCTTAACCTCTAGACTACAGCGATCCCTGTTGTCAATGGTCTGTACACCGACAGGAGAGATGGGCTTGAGGAGTTCTTCTTCTTCTTCGTACGCAGTCAGACAGTAACCATTATTTTTTCGAAAAAAGCGGCGGTCATCCTGAGGCTGTCGCCACTGCCATAGAGCTTGTCTTGCAGCTTGAGGAGTTGATTTACAGGAGTTCTCGCACATGTCAGTCTACCTCGCTGAGGCTGGAAGGCGTGTATGTCCCCATGATCCCGGGAGCTATGCCGACTGGCGTATTATTAGGGCCAGGTTGTTGGGGCTGTGTGGATTACAACAAGTGAAATAACAACAATATTTAAAGGTATTGTCCGAAACCGAGGCTCGGACCAACAAAAAAGCATTCACTAGGGACAACGAACAACAAAAAATATGAGCTAGGCAAAACTGAGGTAAAGGTGGGTCCCATGGCAACAATTGTTGCCGGGGATAAAGATAACTCTTCACGGACTAAGCAGGCCCTTACATAAAATGAATGCTAAAGTCGGATGCACTGGGCCGACAGGCGCAAAATAAAAACCACAGTGCAACGAACACCGCCTTGGGGATTAGAGAAATAAGGCGAACGAAAAAAAAAATAAAAAAAATATCATTTCCAACGCATACGTCAGGTACCAATTTACAGCTGGGTCGACTGGAGGAGCGGTCATACCAGGAACAAACAAACAACGCCCTGGATTTTGTTCTGTCCATCCGTCCGACCCTGGTGCGGTGTAATCCCAGTCTTAGCAAGCCAGTGCGCTGTCGACTAGGCTACACGCTCTGCAGGAAAAACTACTGTTCTGGAAACTTCCATATACACAACACATTACACAGCATCCACACTGGCCGATAAGTACTGACATGATCTAAATTACTCCGGTCGGAGAGTGAAGGTTACGTGCCTTGGCCATAAGAGTTGGTTTTTTTGCTGTTGGTTTATAATGCCCTTTTGTGCGGCCTGAAAAGGATAGAATATGTGGCAGATTGCATTAGCTTTCCTGACATCCCGAGTGTGCTGATGAAGTGGACCGGGGTCCTCCAGGCGGTTGTGTAATACTTAGCTTCATCTGCGTGTTAATGCCATAACAGATACTGTCATCGAGGATCAAGTAGTGGAGACTTCTTCTTCTGTGTTCGTTCTCAATCTCCCGCTACCAAACCATGAAAGGGCTTAAGTAGCAGAATGTAGTCCAGAGCACGGAATGCGTTGTTCCATAGTTTACAGCTTGACTGCGATATTTGCACCTTTCGGTCCAACACATCCGACTTCAGCAAGCATTTTTTGAGTACCGGGTTAGCATTCCCTCTTCGATCCCTTCTCCTTAGCCAGTCTGCCCTGCTGGAGCCTTCCAGGATCACCGCGTGGAGGTGTAGAAGGGTCTTGGCAGCTCTGGTTCGCTGGCCTTGACGCTAGCAGTCAGTTATGGGTCGTTGACCACTGCAGCTCATGCGCTGCTCAGCGTCTTGATCCTAGTAGAGACTTCATTGTGCTAGATCTAAGTTTTTATGAGATGGATGCGACATATTCCCTTAATCAATTCCCTTTATCGTAAGTTAGGTTTCCATTTACGTAGACTTGAGGGTGTGGAAACTGAAATTGATTCCTGTCCATCTTTGTAATATATACAAAGATTACTCCCTTAGAAAATGCGGAAGCAGTATTACTGTTCCTAGTTAGCAGCAGAGAGCCCGGATGAACGCTCGTAGCTCACGGCCATTGATAGTGATTCAAAATATTCGACTGTTTATTTTTGCTTTGACCAGGGGTCTGGTTTGCAGAACCCACTGTTAGATGTGAAAATGGCAGCGAAAGATCTTTCAAAGACATTCGAAGATGTGGAATCAGAAGATTTCAGCCTTGAGACCAGTGTCCCAACAGATATCACGATGTCTCCGGACCATAGCGAAGCAGAAAGGCGAAGCAAGAAAAGACACATCACGAAGCAGATCATTGAGAGAAAGCAGATGCTACACGACATGCAGTTGCTAAAAATTGAAGTGTCGCAGAAAAAATTTGTTATCGAGAACATGAAGGCAGAACATTTACAACAAATAGAAGAACTTGATGAAAAGTTGCACGATGCTATACATCAGAAACAAATTTTACAGGCAAGTCATTCATTGATTGAAGTGGCAAGACCAAGTGTGTAAAAACTTAAAAAGAAAACTTCCAAAATAAACTTAAAACTTACTACTTTGTTACTAAGTAAACTACTAAGTTAGTAAAGTACTATTCCACTACTATCTGTGTGAAGTGTGTGTCTTAAGAAGTTAAGTCAAGTTAAGTGAGCTGTTAATAACTTAAGTCAGTTGAGTGCATGTACTACAGTACAATAACAATGTACTGTAGACTTACTTCAACTTGATAACTCACCCACTGATCATCAATGAGACGAAGGAATGCAACAAATTCAAATTGCATGATTCATGAATAATTTAGTCCTTAGACTATTATTATTATTAAGTTAGTGATTAGCTGATAGTAGTAGCTTTAACTTGTTATTATTACTCATTAGTAGTTGACAGCAATTGCCAAGTGAAAATAATACACCCTTGCTCTTTATTTTGCTCCATTAGTCTCCAATAGGCAATAGGGGACACAATTTGATGCTCTTTTCTTAGATCTATGCATTGTATCTTTCTATACTGCTCTATGGCATTTTGTTTGTTCTCATCTCTGTGTGACATTGTTTTGCATGCTTAGTGCTTCTACTTCTGTCACATTTGAAATAAGATCAGTTACCTTCTTCCTATCCTTTGTTGTTTTTTTTCTGGCAACCTGGGAGAAGGTAAGATGGCTGCGCCTTAGTGGCTGCACTCTCGACTCGTTCCGTGTTTGTGTCTAGTTTTCCAATGTTTGGTGGTTCCTGTTCGGATTATATTTCACAACTCCTTCATCAGGTGGTATCAAGGACTTTATTCTGTGGAATTGATGTGCCTTTGATTGGTTATCCTGTTTGTTTTGCTACATTTTGCTGCATTTCATCCCTTACTGAAGCAGTGGGAGACAAGTACATGACAGATTTCAACTTTCAGCTTAACTGCACACCAGAATTAAGTCCAGATTATCACTACTCAATGATCTTTCTGCTCGGACTGAAGCCGACTTCCTCCTGCCCACCCCTCCCAACACTGGAGGTTACACGATACCTCTTCCGACCTTGTATTCTCAGCACAGCAAGGGTCAGGCTGACCAAAAGGTGGACACAATCAGAAGCCTCGGTGGCGGGACACGTAAAAACGGAGTTTGACATGGAAAGCCTGACAAAAACATTAGCTTAAGACACTCATTGCGGCTCTCATCCCAAGGATGCAGAGTACACGGCTCCACCAGGGGAGTCTAGAGATTTCGGTTGACATGCAACGCATGAATACAGCCTCAGCAGTTGGACATGGTAGTGGTCGATCGACGCAACAGGCCTTTGATGTCTACGCAAACATTATTATTATTCATGTATTATTTTAACCAGTCATCAAATTCTAAACTTTCTGAATACCCACACACTGTTTGCTGAAATGAGTATGTCACTTTCTTGTTCATTATCATGAAAAATCAATGGCAAACACAATACATAAGACATCCATACATTCACCAGCAAAGATAACCATATGATATTGAATTATAAAAATTAGGGTGTTAATAATTAATGCATCCAACTTTTAAAAATGCTTTTTTGTTTGGCACAATGTTGTCTTAGTGTAAGTAATATGTTCTGACTTTATCTGTTTTTGATGATGCCCTTAAATACATTACATTACTTTAATCACATTGCCAATGTTAATAAGCAGTGACCTCATGCTTTTGAATGAAATAAATAGATTTATGAACGAAAGGCACAATAATTTTTCAGTTACTTGTTAACACATTAAAAAAAAATAATTAAATGTGCAAAGTAAAGTCAGATATGTTGTTGTTGTTAGGGATCCAGTAGCATCTGGTATCTCACCCTTCGGCCCAATGCCATGTTATGGTATCTGCACGTATTCATCAGCTGTTGTCTAGTGCCATGCAAAGTATTCCATGTATCTGGCCGTGGAGGAAGAAGCATTTTCCTAAAATGGTTGAGTGCTGAACACTCAAAGAGATCATGATTAACGGTTTCATATGGGTGTGTACACAGCTGGCTCTCAGGATTAGGTTGTGGTTGGATTCTATTCAGGTGCTTGTTAATTGGGATGTGTTGGGTTCTCAGTCGGAAAATGGTGCTCTGATCTTTCCTTGAAAGTCATATACATAGTGCAGATCACATTGAATTGGTGAAATCTTCAAAACCATGACATGCATGCTTGATTGGGCCAGTCCTCTATAAACACGGATACTTATTTCATTTATCCAAGTATGTAAATAGTGTTTTATGTCTGCTTAAAAATGTATTATTATCGTCAGTGTATATATATATATATATATATATATATATATATATAAAGTCTTAACATATAGGAAATGGAAATACCTTGAGTGAGCTGTGTATAATATTTATACAACACAAGTGTTATTTTTTTTACTGCTGTTCCCCAGGCTCGTCTGGAGTCAGAACTCCAGATCCAATCTGAAGAGGCTCGAACGAGGCAAGAGCTCATCAAGCGGGAATTGGAGGCTGTACGTGCCAGACAGCAACAGCTGGAGGGAGCCAACGAGATGTTGCAAGCAAAGGCTGGGGATGTACGAAGATCCCTTCGTGATCTCAGTATATCAGAGGAACAATTCTTTCAGTTGAGAGGGCTACCAGAAGCAGAATTATCACTGAGGGATTATGTTGCAGTAAGATTTGTGAGATTGAACTGGTTCAATTTGTGTCATGGCTAATGAAGTTTGTGTAAATCTGTGCGCATAGATATTCCTCTAATTTGTCATCTTGGATTATTGGACAATTATTGATAAAGCAGTCAATCTTTTCCTTCATTGTTTGATCTCAAATAATCACATCTATTTACTTCATAAACTCAGCAATCTATCTCATGTTTCTCTCATTGCAATACAGTTTATCCCATAATTGGGTTAAGAAGGGTCATGATGTTACTCTGCTCCTCTTGTAGTTCCGAGAGACCTGGAGAACATGTACCACTATTTGTTAGTCAATGACGATTACCACGGCTGGTGTCTTTTAGGGCTGCAGCAAGTTCCCTCCACTTTGCTAGGTCTGTGGCCAACTTTTGTATGGTACCCAAGCTCTGGTTCATGATGTCCATTGTAACTTTAATTGTTCTTTGTCAATTTGTTTTAGGCTGGCCTGTCTTTGTCCTTTTTTCTGGGGTTCCTTACATGGTGATCCTGATGATAGTATCAATCTCCTCTGAAAAGAAAGAAGAGACATAACCCTGAGGTACATAGCGGAAAACTACCCAAGCATGGACTGGACCCATGCATACACCGACAGTTCTGTAACAAACACAACACAGAATGGAGGGGGAGGGGTATTCCTGAGCCTAACAAATGGCAGAGAAATAACACTGTCAGTGGCAACTGGAAAATTCTCAAGCAATTTCAGAGTGGAGGCAGAGGCACTGAAGGCTGCAGTAGAAGCAATGCTGACAGGCGAAAGCAATGAAAGCCAGATAGCCCTGTTTACAGATGCCCTGTCCGTGGTTACAGCACTAAAAAGCCAGAAAAATACAGAACTTAATGATTTAAGAGCAGTACTCTGTCAACTATGCCAGCAGTCTGCACCAAAAAGAGTAGTGGTACAGTGGGTTCCATCCCATTGTAACATTCAAGGCAACGAGGAGGCAGACAGACTGGCAAAAGAAGATGCAAGATTACCACAACCAGATTCTAGTGTGACCTATGAAGAGTCCAAAAGGTTTATTAGGGCCAGATACATGGCCAAATGGGAAACAGAGCATACTGGCTACACAAAAAATGATGCCTATTACCAGTTGAACAGAAGAGAGCAGGTCGTGGTCTTCAGACTCCGCACAGGCCACAACAGACTGAGGTACCATCTATTCAATAAACTGAAGATAGGTGGCACTGACGAATGCACCTGTGGTACAGGGAAAATGACCGCTGAACATCTGCTGCAAAATTGCCCGACATACGAGGACCAGAGAAAGCACATGTGGCCATCACCAGTGGCAACACTAGACAAGCTCAATGGCAGTGTCGACAGCCTCAGGATGACAGCTGCTTTCTTCGAACAAATTCAAGTTGATGTCTGACAGCGTACGAAGAAGAAGAAGAAGAATCTCCTCTGAGAACATGTATCTCATTCAGTTATTATAGCTCCCCTATAACAAGGGCAGTCATTGTGTCAGACTCCCAATCTTTACTTTGGAAGGAACGAAGGTATGAGTAGATGGCAGGGGCTGGTGTGGATCTACTGTCCTGGTCATACTGGGGTTCATTGCAATGAAAGAGAAGACATGCTGGATTATAAGCACCAATTATCGGTACACTAGCTATAGATATGTTCAGTTCTGAGTTGCTCATTAGAGCGCAGTCGTCAGCAAATACAAGTTCCCTGATTATGTCGCCAGCAACTTTGGTTTTGGCCTTCATTCTTCTGGAATTGAGTAATTTGCCATCTGTGCGGTACTTTATGGATATTCCAAGCTCCAATGATCTGAAGGTGTCTGTCATCGTGGCCGCGAACATCATGCTGAACAAAGTCGGGGCGAGTACACATCCTTGTTTTACTCCATTTGATACTAGAAACGTTTTAGAGATTGCACCGCTGTCCAGTACACGAGCACACATGCCTTCGTGTAGCTGTTTTACCATTGTTATGAACTTGTTGGGGTAGCCAAACTTAGACATTATCATCCACAGACCTCCTCTGTTAACTGTATCAAATGCCTTTGTCAAATCAATAAATGTGGTGTACAAGGCCTGATTTTGTTCTCGACACTTCTCTTGTAATTGGCGAGCGGCAAAAATCATGTCCACTGTTCCTCTTCCAGCTCTGAATCCACATTGGCTTTCTGGGAGGTGGTGGCTTTGTTCAAGGTGTTTGTTGAGCCTGTTTAGCAGTAAGCGAGCTAGGATCTTGCCTGCTACGGAAAGTAGCGATATTCCACGATGATTGTCACATTCCTGACGGTTGCCTTTTCTTTTATACAGGTGAACGATTGAGGCGTCCTTTAGCTCCTGCGGAATTTTCCCTTCAGCCCACATGTGACAGAAGAGTTCAGTGATCCTTCTGGTGAGGGATGGACCAGCTGTCTTATATACCTCTGCTGGTATTGCATCAGCTCCTGGAGCTTTTCACTATAGATAGTGAACTGATTGCCCTGTCGACTTCCTCCTCAATAATGACTTCATCCAACGCCAGGTTCAGTTCCACCTGCGGCATTCGCCGGATGGCCTCTTCATTTATGGACGATGGGTGGTTTAGTATTTTGCAGAAGTGGTCTGCCCATCTGTCTAGAATCTGAACCTTATCTGTTAACAGTACCCCATCCGCACTGCGAACTGGAGTATTACTAGAGGGCTGTGGGCCGTAGATAGCTTTCAGTGCCTCGTAAAACCGTTTGGTGTCATGACTCTCGGCGAACATCTCAATTTCGTCAGCTCTTTTGCTGAGCCAGGAGTCTTGCATCTCTCTAAGCCAGGTCTGGACAGCTTTGCGAGCAGTATTGAAGGCAGCTTTTGCTGCCGGAGATGGTGTGTCCCTCTGGTATTCCCTGTGCGCTTCATGTTTTGCATCGAGAAGGCCCTGTATTTCCAGATCGTTCTCATCAAACCAGTCCTTATGCTTGCGCGCGAGTGGGCCAATGTGTTTAACAGCTGTATCGTAGAGTGTGTTTCTCAATGATGCCCAGTTCTCTTCGATGTCGTTCTTTTCAAAACGAAGCTCAGATAGTCTGCCCTCAAGCTCTTCCTGAAAGCCTCCTCTCATGGGTTCGTATTTCAGCTGACAGTGGTTTCTTTCCCTGGGGGCGCATTTTGGGCTGGATCTTGAAGTTTAGCTTGGCAATGACAAGTCGATGGTCGGTCCAACATTCTGCACCACACATGCTCTTCGTTACCATAGCATCCGCTCGATCCCTACGTCTGATGATAATGTAGTCAATGAGGTACCGGTGGCGGGACCTTGGGTGCATCCATGTGGTTCTATTTCGGACAGGAAGTCGGAAAGCTGTGTTTGTAATGAGTAGTTCATTTGCGGCACATGTCCTCAGAAGGAGCAGTCCGTTACTATTGCATTTTCCGATACCATGTCTGCCAATGGCCCCCTCCCAGGCTGTATGGTCTGTGCCAACCCTAGCGTTAAAATCACCGAAGATGACCAGTTTGTCAGATTTGGAGACTGCAGCGATGAGCGCCTCAAGGTCCTCATAAAACTTATCTTTTGTTTCCTGAGGATTTGTCATTGTGGGTGCGTATGCACTGATAAGTGTTGCATGGCGCCCTCCTATTAGCAGTGTAATCAGGCGGTCATTAATTCCTCTGGGCATGCTTGTGAGCTTGTCGACCATGTTGGTCTTGATGGCAAAGCCAACTCCAGCTTCACAGCGTTCTTCTTTGCTGCGGCCGCTCTAGAAGAAAGTATAACCAGCGCCTTCTTCTGTGATCTGCCCTTCCTCTGCCAGTCGTGTCTCGCTCAGGGCAGCTATACAGATGTTGTATCTAGCCAGTTCCCTGGCGATCAGTGCTGTCCATCGTTCGGGTCTGTTTGCTTTGGTGTTGTCCAGTAGCGTGCGGACATTCCATGTTGCAAACGTGATGGGTAGTTTTCGTGATCGTTTTCTGCCTGTTCCGCCGCTGCAGTTTGGGGGTCCTGCCAGTTGCGAGCTGCTAGTAAGGGTGTGATCTATAGGGGGATGTCGTGAGTTGCGCAATGTGTTTATAGTGAGGGAGATGTGCGCAGGATTTTCCTCACTCTCTCGTCCAGACTCAACATGTTCTAGAGGCAAGACATTGTCAAGACTTCTAGTGAAGGTTTCGGATGCAGACAGTATGGTATCAGCGTGTGCCTCATTTTCTTGGTAGCCGTTCCCTTCTCTTTTATCGCTGGGTTGGAGCTTTGAGGTATCTGTTTCTGAGTGCATTTGT
Organism: Ariolimax columbianus; assembly: GCA_036924085.1. Lineage (NCBI taxonomy): Eukaryota > Metazoa > Mollusca > Gastropoda > Stylommatophora > Arionidae > Ariolimax > Ariolimax columbianus. Next base: position 49,775,765 of record JAVGWX010000018.1, read on the forward strand.
TTGTGAATTCTTCTTCCACCTCTCGTTCCTCTGGTCTTTCGCCTTGATTGTATACTTGTGAGTTCCGATGCCTCCTCGGTTAAGTGTATTTTCAGTGTATTTGGACCAGTTCTCTGCCGCATGCAAAAATCTTTTCCTGACCATAAATGCCAAAAAAACAGAGGTCATGTACCAACCAGCACCAGGCATGCCGTACACAAAACCAGAGACTACAGTCAGCGGGCAGACATTGAATGCCGTAGACAAATTCACATATCTGGGCAGCACGCTGTCGAGATCTGTCAGCCTAGACGATGAGGTGGCAAGCAGAATAGCAAAGGCCAGCACAGCCTTTGGTAGAATGCGCTCGATGGTCTGGGCACGTCGTGGCATCAGCGTCAAGACCAAACTCAAAGTCTACCGTGCAACCATCATTCCAACCCTACTATACGCTTGCGAAAGCTGGACTGTATACTCTGGACATGCAAGGTGGTTAAACCACTTCCACACAGGTTGCCTGAGGCGAATATTCCACATCCGATGGCAAGATCGTGTCACTGACATCGAGGTTCTCTCTTACTAACATGCCCAGCATCCATGCACTGCTAGAAAAAGCACGACTATGATGGGCCGAACACCTCGTCCGTATGTCAGACGAGCGGCTCCCAAAGAAGCTTCTCTATGGCGAGCTGAGAGAGGGATGGCGCAAGAGAGGGCGCCCAAAGAAACGTTTTAAAGACAGTCTGAAGGACTCACTAAAAAGTTGCCAGATAGACATCGACACCTGGGAAGGTCTTGCGCAAAACAGATCTTACTGGAGAAGCGCAGTCAAATCGGATGTAGCTGCCGGTGAAGACGACCGTGTTGTGAAAGCCCAGAGCAGACGCGAGACGCGGAAATCCCGAGCAGCGGGAATACCATCCCCTTCTACAAACCTCGTGTGCCAGATATGTAGCAGATGTTTTCGTGCTCGCATTGGCCTGTTCAGCCACATGCGCACCCACACCCAACAGGGAAATCTGTGACAAGGATGATGTCGGCGGTCCTCATCGACAACGATGGACAGCTATTATTATTAGCTATAGATAAGAGGGACATTTTGAAGTCTCTTAATGACCATCTGTTGGATGATGACAGAGCAATAGATGAATCAGCAATTCAGAGATTGCAAAGCTTTGAAATCAAGCAAGGTTCGAGCTAACTGGGGCATAGGAGGAGGCAGAGCAGAAGTGTGTACATCAATGATCTGAAGGCACCATCAGTATTCGCGTGGAGTAAGACTAACGTCTGGTCAGATAAAATATACTGGCCAAGACCCTCACCTTGGCTTCCACGTAGCCCTCTTGAAAACAGGCGTTTTTCATGGCAGCTTGGCTAACAAGGTGAGGGCTTGGTGTGATCCCTGTAGTAGTGAGTGACACACAGATGAAGTCAAGCATAGCACAACCGCTTGAAGGACCCTGTGCATTTTCATCAACACACTTGGGATGTGAGGAAAGCTACTGCAACGCGCCACTTATTGTACATTTCAGGGCGCACAAAAGAGTAGACCTACTCATAGTGGGCATTCGCAAACAACAGCCTCTTCCTCTTCCCCTGTGGATGCCATGTCATGGCTTGTCTCGCCACATATCATGGTGATTTCAATAGCGTTTGTCCTATCCAACCCCCATTTCCAATGTTTGATCTGTTGCTCCCCTAGTTGTTGTTGGCTCCTTAGCAAAGATCTTCATTCTTCACCATGTCTTGTCAACCTATACCCATTATCCTCCATAGACATTTATTGACAAATGCCTGGATATTTCCTCTTTTGCCTTTGTTTTTTTCCAAATTTCTGCTCTGGACAGTACTGACTTGACATTGGAATTAAACAATCTTAACATGGTATTAGTCTTTATTGTGCTGGGTTTCCATGTATCATTCATGGGAAAAAACAATGAAAAAAACTTGTAAAAGTTGATTACGGTTGAGTTTAATCAAAATTTAAAAATGGGTATGGTCAGACACAAAGAGACGAGAACACAAACAAAACCTACGTTACGACCAATAGGCCTTCATCAGAGACAACAATACTGAACTATCAAATCAACATATAAGAAAAAATGGTCAACTCATCTATTTCTGATAGTGGACCCAGTCTGTCTAAGCGACCGGTTGTGCCAGACGCTTGATTGAAACTGAATCGGAGCGGCCAAACACAAAGTGGGGGAATATGCCGGATAAGCCAATGGTGGCCAAATAGTGGTCCAGATCGGAGAACAAAGAGAAGGCAATATAAGCCGGGAGGGCGTGAGATTGATATGGGGGGGGGGGGGGGGGGGCAAAGGAAGACAAATAGATGGGGGCCAGTGTTAGGGTTTAAGAAACAATATGAAAGATATTAATGCCATGTGGTTGGAGACAGCCCATACTCGAGATAAGTCTATTCTCAAGGGTGAATCGATGACGATCGTCAGAGAAGCACGAAACTAGACCAGTGACACAAACGTCAGCCGTACCCCGGTGCTCAGAACCATTAAAGTCGCTGGCAATTGGGGAACCAGTGCGGTTGCGGATGTCGTTGAGGTGTTGGCGGAAACGCTTCTGCAGTTCCATACCAGTTTCCTCAATGTATGTCATACCACACTGGCGTCAGATGATAGAATAGATGAGGTTACGAGAATTGTATGTGAATCCCTCTTTCAGCCTCAGGATGACCGCTGCTTTTTTCGAAAAAAATACAGGTTGACGTTTGACAGCGTACGAAGAAGAAGAAAAAGAATCCCTCTTTGATGAAGAATTCTGCTTTAAGAAAGGTGATGGAGCGAGACAGGATGACATGAGGGCATGTAACACAGCCACGTGTATTTATGCACGACCTGGTGCCTGGAAGGCTATGAGGGCTGGTGTGTAGGCGACTACTAACCAGCAAGTCCCTCAGGTTCCTGTCTCGTTTGTAGGCGACAAGGGGAGGATCGGGAAAAACTTTACGAGTGGCCGGATCAGAGTGAAGAATAGGGAGATGGCGGAATAGGATATCCCGGACAGAGACGCAATGAGGGTGATAAGTGAGGACGAGTTTCACACGGTCAGAGGGAGGACGGTGAGTGAGAGTGAGGGAGTCTTGACGGGAGATAAGAAGAACCCGCTGAAGAGCGGAGGAGAGAGTAGTCTCAGGGTAGAGTCGATTGTGGAAGAAGTCAAGCATCTCATGTGCCCTGAGAAGGAAGTCGTCGTCATCCTGACATAGGCGTCGGAGGCGGAGGAGTTGGGATAAAAGAAGCGAATCGCGGCAGGATTGAGGATGGGAGGAAGTGTAGAGGAGGTAGTTGTGGGCGTCAGGGGGTTTGTAGTAGACAGTGGTGGAGAGGCCTGAAGGGCAGATAGAGACAGCGATGTCCAGAAAAGGGACACGTGGGGGAAATGTCAGACGTGAACTTGATCGAGGGATGGAAGTCATTGACAAAGTCGATAAAGTTTAGGAGATCCTTCTCCGACATGTCAGTAATACCAATCCCATCGTCGATGTATCGATAATACATCAAAGGAAATGGGCCCTGGAATTGAAGCCAGATCAAGTGTTCCAGGTGACCCATGAACAGGCATGCATAGCTGGGGCCCATTCTGGTGCCCATAGCTACACCGCTGATCTGATCGAAAAACTGGCCATTGAACACAAAGGTATTGAGAGTAAGGACGAGTTCTGCCAGACGGACGATGGTAGACGTAGAGATGGATGTGTTAACCCATAGGTCAAGGAAGAAACGGAGGGCCAATAAGCCATCGGAGTGGAGGATGGAGGTGTACAGTGAACAGACATCAAGTAGGACGAGACGATAGGTCCGGTCGGGGGAGAGGACATTGGTAGAGAAAGTGGTTAAGGCGTGGTTGGTGTCCTTGAGAAATGTGGGAAGATTCTCCACGGCATTACTGACATGTTGGAGAAGGATCTCCTAAACTTTATCGACTTTGTCAATGACTTCCATCCCTCGATCAAGTTCACGTCTGGCATTTCCCCCACGTCTGTCCACTTTCTGGACATCACTGTCTCTATCTGCCCTTCAGGCCTCTCCACCACTGTTTACTACAAACCCACTGACGCCCACAACTACCTCCTCTACACTTCCTCCCATCCTCAATCCTGCCGCGATTCGCTTCTTTTATCCCAACTCCTCCGCCTCTGACGCCTATTCCGCCTCCGACGCCTATGTCAGGATGACGACGACTTCCTTCATCAGGGCCCATGAAATGCTTGACTTCTTCCACAATCGACTCTACCCTGAGACCACTCTCTCCTCCGCCCTTCAGCGGGTTCTTCTTATCTCCCGTCAAGATTCCCTCACTCCCACTCACCGTCCTCCCTCTGACCATGTGAAACTCGTCCTCACTTATCACCCTCATTGCGTCTCTGTCCGGGATATCCTATTCCGCCATCTCCCTATTCTTCACTCTGATCCGGCCACTCATAAAGTTTTTCCCGATCCTCCCCTTGTCGCCTACAAACGAGGCAGGAACCTGAGGCCTACACACCATGCCTCAGCCTTCCAGGCACCAGGCCGTGCAAAAATACACGTGGCTGTGTTACCTGCCCTCATGTCATCCTTTCTCGCTCCATCACCTTTCCTAAAGCAGAATTCTTCATCAAAGAGGGATTCACATGCAATTCTCGTAACCTCATCTATTCTATCCTCTGCTGCCAGTGTGGTAGGACATACATTGGGGAAACTGGTATGGAACTGTGGGAGCGTTTCCGCCAACACCTCAACGACATCCGCAACCGCACTGGTTCCCCAATTGCCAGACACTTCAATGGTCCTGAGCACCGGGGTACGGCTGACGTTAGTGTCACTGGTCTAGTTTCGTGCTTCTCTGACGATCGTCATCGATTCACCCTTGAGAATAGACTTATCTCGAGTATGGGCTGTCTCCAACCACATGGCATTAATATCTTTCATATTGTTTCTTAAACCCTAACACTGGCCCCCATCTATTTGTCTTCCTTTGCCCCCCCCCCCCCCCCCCCCCCCCATATCAATCTCACGCCCTCCCGGCTTATATTGCCTTCTCTTTGTTCTCCCATCTGGACCACTATTTGGTATTTGGCCACCATTCGCTTATCCGGCATATTCCCCCACTTCGTATTTGACCGCTCAGATTCAGTTTCAATCAAACGTCTGGCCCAACCGGTCGCTTAGACAGACTGGGTCCACTATCAGAAACAGATGAGTTGACCATATTTTCTTAAATGTTGATTTGTTAGTTCAGTATTGTTGTCCCTGATGAAGGCCTATTGGTCGTAACATAGGTTTTGTTTGTGTTCTCGTCTTGGTGTGGTGTCTGACCATACCCATTTAAAAATGTTGATTAAACTCAACCGTAATCAACTTTTACAAGTTTTTTTCATGTTTTTTTCCCATTATACACATCCACAGAACCACTGCAGGCTCACCTTATTTTAATTCTATGTATTATTCAGTAACATTAATGCTTTCTTTGACTTTCCAATTCTAGCCGTTACATCTGCCTCTGTGTCTCCTTAAGTATCAATGGTGCTGCCCAAATATGTGAAGGTGTCAACCTCTTGCAGTCCCTCTTCCTCAAGCATGGCTTTACTTAGTCTGCCTTCTATTGTTCTTGCATCATCATACATCAGTTTGGAGTCTATTGACTTCCATGTTCGTAATGCAAGCAGTATCCTGGTGGAGTTTTCTTCCGTAGCTAAATCCTGTGTCAGTTCATTCCATTTTTCGATGAATCGTTTTCCAGGACTAGTCTCTAGATGTGTTGACTCTGAGAAACTTCATATAGATTCCAGTCTAGTTCACTGAACCCGGTGTTCAAACATAGGGTACCTTGGGTCATTGATATGTTTCTCTCTTTCGATTTCTGCTGCAGCTCTTCTGCATGTGTGGGAGCTATGCCGATTATGGGGTATATTTTGTCAGTTGAAGTAGGTTTTATGCACTCTGTAGCTATCAGGCCAGTCTTTTTTATTGCTGTATCAATAAGTTTGACATGTAGCATGTTGTAAATTTGTCAGAGGTAGATTTTGCAGAGGACTAGCAAGCATATCATTTAAAATAAGTTATTAAATAAATTAGCACTACAAAGTGCACATAAAGTGCTATGGTGCAGTCAGAGGGTATGTATTTCCTAAGAGATTAAGAAAGTATTCAAATCCAGTGGTTCTCATCTTTTTATAGGAAGCACACCCCTTAACACAGATTTTATGCATATACTGCCACCATAAGGAGAAAATTCATCTTATGTTACGAAGTCGTGGAAATTGAGCAAAGAATAGTAGCACTCTATAAATTGACAGACCTGTCATAATGAGGGTGACTAAGGAGGGTTGTGCATGGGACCGGCTACCCTATCGTTTAGAAACTATTGGCAACAATAAAAGGAAAAGACCTCTACACTCCGTGGAAGAGAGGAACTACTAAGTCAAATTCATGAGAAATAAAATCCAGGTGGACACAACTCGAGAACATTTTATCAATGGTCGATTGGCAATGTCTCTCTTTCTTCGATCATGTGGCCTACCTGTATCAGAGCATCCCGGCTCAACAGCTTGTACACCTATTCTTAGATATCAGGGACGGGAAAACCCATGTTCTTTTCGAGTCATCCCTGGGGCCACCTACGCAAAACCTGACTGAAACACATCACCTCCACGCCCTTCCACTCTATCTGCACTACGTGCTGCCTGGAATGCTTCCATCAACCATGGTCATGGACCATCAGTGTGACGCACCTTAGTTGCCTAGGCAGATTACTCGATGACTTGACTAAAGATGTGAAATGGGGTTGCATTTCCTTTGATGGGGTAAGATTTCATTTTGGATCCACGTTCTCTTGTTACACATGAATGTCTATCCCCGAGTGGATCCAGGGGTCTTTTATTGGGATGGAAGGATTATGACAGGACCATTGCACATCCATGCATGTCATAAAAGATGGCAAAAGAGAGTTGTGCTTGGATCAGAAGCCTTTAATAAAAAAATTTATACAAAAACCACCACTGCGAAAACATGCAAAGTGTTTTAGGGCAGTCTTCCGAAATGAGTCAACTATAGTAATGACCCTATAATCCAACTGGAATGTAAGAGGGACAAGAAACACGAGCATCAGAGTGACATGTTGTTGTTGTGAATGCCCAGAATGAGTAAGTTTACTCTTTTAGTAGCTGTACTCACATCTCGAGAATGCTGGTGAAGGTGGACCAGGGTCCTCCAGGCCGTTGTAAATATGTTTGGCTTTATCTGCGTGTCGCTCACTATTACGGAGATCACGTCGATCCCCCAATTCGCTAGTCAGGCTGCCAATAGGAACAGTCAGTTTCAAGAAAGACTACATGGAAGTCGAGGTGGGGGCCTTGGCCAGTATATTTTGCGTGACCCTGACTAACACGTCTGATCAGTATGTTTTGACTGACCATACGCTAGTCTTCCTCCCCATCTGGGTGACATAATATTAGAGCACTTTCTGAATTTTTCAAAGACACCAGTTTCAGTTCCTAGTAGTGGCTCATATCTACCTAGTTGGCTCATATCTACCTTAGTTGTAAGTGGGGGTACCTTACTAACTATCAGAGAAATTAAAGAGCAGAGCTGGTAACCCCCACCTCACATAATAGCTGATACTTTGGAAAGTAAAGTCTCTATCATGATCTTTTGTGGGGCCAAAGATGCAGCAGTGAATGAAGCTGATAGCAGCCAGTGACTCATAGCTGGTTACTTGAATTGGGGTCAGTGACCCATAACTGCCCAAGACCCAATTCAACTTCCAAGTAGCGGTCCTAGAAACAGACTGCAACTATGCAGCCTGGCTAAGAGATTAGGGATTGAAGAGGAAGCGCAGGCCCACCCCTAAAAACGCAGAGCTGTAATCGGATGTGTCGGGCCGAAAGATGCAGGTATCGCAGTCTCTGATGAAAAACCACGATACATCATCACAGATATCCTTTTCAGGACGAACGTCGAAGACAAAGAATAAGATTATCTTTTATGACAGTGTCAGTTGTGGAAATTCCTAAGTTGTTTTGTTTAGTTGCTGCCACAGCATTAATGCTTTCATATTTTCTTTGTTCTCTATACTAGTTAAGGCTGTATGAAGCTACAAAACCTTTGCAAACAGAGATCTCCCAGCTTCGGGTTCAAATTAAAACTTCAGAAGATGAGGTAACTGTGTTATCTAGAGACCTACTTGAAACTCAAAAGGTAAGAGATGGAATACTTTTAAAGTGTGGTAGTTCTATAAGAGATGATATACCTTTAAAGTGTACTAGTTCTATAAGAGATGATATACTTTTAAAATGTTCTAGTTCTATAAGAGATGATATACCTTTAAAGTGTACTAGTTCTATAAGAGATGATATACTTTTAAAGTGTACTAGTTCTATATTGTTTAGATTTCTATTCATTATTCACTGTTACAATCTTCTTCACCAGCGTCCATCCTGAAAAGGATGTTGTGTCGTAGTTTACAGTCAGGCTGCGATATATACTCCCCTTCGGCCTGACACATCAAGTTTTAGGTGGCTTTTTCTGGACACTGGGTTTGCCTTTCCACTGAAATCCTTATTCTCTTAGCCAGAGTACACTAGTGAAGCCTGTTCCCAGGGCCACTGCTTGGAGACAGAATAGGCTCTTGGTCAGCTGGTTAACTGACCTGATGCAAGCAGTCAGCTATGAGTCACTGGCTGACGCCAGCTTATTCACTGTGCTGCATCTTCGATCCCACTCACTGTTGCAATCAAACTACTTCTCCCTGTTCTGGTGGTCGATGGAGGCATCACATCTCACTTTATTATGAATTGACTGTTTTCACTTCCTGTAGTCCTGCTTTCTTCCTTTTCTTGTGAGTTTCACGCCACACCTTGGGCTATATTTTTATGAACCTTCTAAGATAAAATTGATCAAATTTTATATAGGATGTTGTTTGTCTCAAATAAATGCTTTACAGTGTGTAAGATAAGCTGAGCAGGTAGAACTCTACTGTCTTACAGTAACATGATGGGGTTCGTTAACTTGTTCATGGTAACATCCATGTTCCATAGCTGTAAATAAGTACCTGGATCTGTCCAGGTTAGGGAATGCTGGGAATTTAGGAACAGAGCTACTCTTCTGATCTAGTCCCTAACACTTTCTCACCTACAGCAGTATCTTCTATACTTGATGGTTTAATAAATATGCTTCTGATTGGACCATGGAGCTGCAACTGATGATCTATACTTATTCATATCTTCGTTTGGTATCTTGAGTTTCTCCCATGAGACTCCACAGAGTTGGACTCTTCCTCCAGGTGTCATCAGCAGATTTGCCAATAACCTGACATCCAGTAACTGACTTTCATTAGATTACATCATTGGTCTTGGTTGTGAGCTATTTTCAAGAGAAGAGCCAATAAAGTTAGTTGAGTATTTATTGGAAGGTAACTGATAGAGAAATTCAAATTTAAAATACAATAGGTGAGATGAGCTTTTATTGCTTACCAGAATTTGTGGAAATCGAAAGAAATAAGTCCTCTATAAAAATACAGATCTTCAACTCCAATGTAAATTCTGTACTATTAGATGGCTCTGTGGTATGTGGAACAAATAAAAGTTAAACCTAGAAAGGTCAAAATTTCATCAATGGATGATTGTGTCACTAATATAGAACTGTGGGAAAGAATCGGACAGGGACCAGTTGGACTAGACATAAGCAGAAGGCGTTGGTGATGGATAGGAAACCAATATGGAAACCAGCTGATAGCATTACAAAGCAGTCACTGTTCTGAAATCCTCAAGGCAAAAGAAGTAGGGGCAGACCTAAACACTCATGGAGAAGGGAAGTCGAGACAAACCTTAAAATGTGTGGAAAGGCATGGGGAAGAGCTGGGAATGATGGTGCATGACAGGAAGACTCGGCGAGTATTTGTTGAGGACCTATATTTCACAGGGAGTTAAAGGGTTTTGATTGATTCGTTAGGAGTAATGACTATCCAGGGGAAACATACTGACCAATACCCCACCTCACTTTCTCGCATTGCTCCAGGAAACAAGCTGTGTTTCAAGTCTGGTCAACAGGGTGTGCGTCAGCACTGGGATTCCCTTAGTGGTGAGCCGTCTGAGAAGCCTGGCATTGATTGCACTACAGCCTGGAGGACCCAGATCCACTTTCCTCAGTGTTCCTCAGGATATAAAAAGGCCACTGTAACCCAGTGCCAAAGATACATCATCAACAGCGAAGAACTAAGCATATATTACTTTTAACAACAACAGCAATTTTACAATTGTTAATTTTATAAATATTTTAAAATATAAATTTATGTTTAAGAAGATGTTTTAATGCCAGTTTCCTTTCCAGAGGTGATACTTACTTTCCTTGTCCATTCACCACATCATACAGCATGCATTCAGTATTCAGGGGCATGGATTGCCCTGTCATTTGCCTCCAGCATGTTGCACCTATTGCATGTTTCCTGGAGGTTAGCGCAGGCCCATTAGGGGTCTGGGGCCTATATTGTATCACAGTCACATGTGTCATCATCTGTGTATCCCACCAGACGTGATGACAAACACCCATCTGTGGGAAATAACACACCATTAACTAATACAGCAGGAAATTGGGTAGTGAAAATGGGGATGGATAAGAAATAATCCAGACAAGCCTAACTAGACATTTGCTGAACCTACAGGGGAAAAGATGAGTGGGAAGACCAAGTAATTCCTGGTGAATGAACGATCGAGAAGGAAGTCACTTCAGTTGGGGTCTTGTTGGCGCAGATGGAGAGAATATGTTGAGGCTTTGTGGATATATGATGATTATATGTATGACTTGGCTTCGTTCGTTTTCAATCTCCTGCTACCAAACCCTGAAAGGGCTTAAGTAGTAGAATGTAGTCCAGAGAACGGAATGCGTTGTGTCGTAGTTTACATCTTGGCTGCGATATTTACACTTTTCGGTCCAACACATCCGACTTCAGCAAGCATTTTTTGAATACCCAGGTTAGCATTCCCGCTTCGATCCCTTCTCCTTAGCCAGTCTGCCCTGTTGCAGCCTGTTATCCAGGATCACTGTGTGGAAGTGTAGAAGGGTCTTGGCAGCTCTGGTTCTCTGGCCCTGACGCTAGCAGTCAGCTATGGGTTGCTGACCACTGCAGCTCATGCGCTGCTCAGCATCTTGATCCCTCATGTTTATATGTTTAAGTTTGTGTCTGAACTTTTCATCATGTGAAGGAAGTAAATTAAAATGATTTTATTTTCATTGAAATAAAGAAATTGGAAGAGGAGCGTCAGGAACATGGAGAATTGAGGGTTCGATTTCAGAAACTGAGCATGGAGCATGCCGATGTGACCTGTAAAGTGAAATTAGATGACTACAGAGTTGAAAATTATGAGAAAGTCAAAAGGTTGGTTTAACTAATAGAAAACATGCATAGATTTCATGGTTATACATCATCATCATCGTCATCACCACCACAGTGCTGTATGTGACAGTGGTGTGCAACACAATGATGATGATTGTATTTGGGGTCCCATAAAGGTATCAGAAAGAGATTAGTTATGGCCAAGGTAGTATTCATCAATATGCAACACATACTCAATCCAAACAGATAAACCATACATTGAAAATGAGAATTGTCAGGTGTTATATGTATTTGTCACTACTTTATGATGCAGAAACATGGATATTGAATGACAAGTTAGAAAACAGTATTGAAGCCTTCGAAATGTGGGTATACAGAAGATTAGGTTGCATTTCTTGGAATGAGAAGAAAACAAATTTGGAGGTATTGAAAAGAGAATTACTGACTGAAATCAGGTTTGGACAGCTACGTTAATTTGGTCATATAATAAGACATACCTCCTTGTTGAAGACCGTGCTAGAGCGTAGGGTGGAAGGCAGTCGTCGAAGAGGCAGACATTGTTATAAGTGAGGATAACATCAAGAGATGGACTGGAAAACATGTAAAATTGCACCATTACGGAAAGGGATAGAGCACATAGGAAATCCATTGCAGCCGATCTTCGATGAGGAGGTGGCACTTGAACAGAGCTGAAAGGTATTAACCACCGAGGTATTAACCATTGGGGCTTGAACGGGGAGCCGAGAATAGGTGTACTGTATAATTGCCAGGCATGCCATAATGGATGATTAAGGAAGATTGAACATGAGGCTGGCTATCCCATCCTGTAGAAACTTTTGTTGAAGAGCTGTGCTTCACAGGGAGCGGAAAAGAATTGTTGATTTACAGGAATTAACACATTAACTGCTATCAGTGTCATACCTGGACCCTATTCGATAGGCACAAATGTAAGATCGAGACCTGTGAGATGCGCTGTGTACGAAGTGTAGCAGGAAAGACAGTTTGGGATAAGATTCACAAGAGCACGCTGAGAAATATAGTGGGGACTACATCAGTTTATTACTATATTGAAACAGAAAATAAGGTGGTTTGGACACGTGACAAGGATGATCAGCCTGCAGTAAGGTCATACTATATGGAGGGCTCAAGGTCATGTGTAAGAGGTCGACTCATTCCCACAAACAGACCTGAGCATTTCATATAATGAGGCCAAGACCATAATTAAAGCTAACTTCAGGGGAAAATGGGCTGAAAACACCCTGAGTTCCGAAAAGAAAACAGCTACTTTAACTTAACTAGAGAACAGCAAGTCATCATCTTCAGACTGAGAACTGGGCAGAACAGACTCAAGGGTCATCTTTACAACAAAATGAGGATTGGAACAAAAGGCTTCCCGTTGGTTAGACCGGTGTATAAGGAAGTGGCGTGTTTATCATAACAGACTGACTTGATTTGAGTCAATTTCTATGACAGCCCATTTTGTTTATAAATTTAAAAAAACGGTGCTGCGCCCCGGTCTCGACAAGGGGTGGAAAACTGACATTTTTTTTCAGACGAGAGCTCTTGACTCAGGGTTGTTACGGTTAAAGGGTCATCTATTTTTTCTATATATGACAGAGGAAGTGAAAAAACTTGGGTCATTGTGGTCCTGCAAGCAAATGTTATGCTTGTGATAAAACGACTTTGACAATCTTAAAGACATCTAACAATCAATCAAAACCCTTTAGCATTTCTAAAGCACAGGTCATCAACAAATACATTGAACTACTCCTGTCTAGAGAAATCCATTTTAGCTATCTCTCCACATTTACCTTATCTCTTTTATGTCTTTTTTTTCTCCTTGTTCACGTTGTTTTAATAATATTGAGTCTGTTGTACTGTGTTTTGCACCGATCAATTCAGTGCTTCTGATAGAACACATTTTAAGAAATGGGTTGGCTTCACATAAGGGAATGACTTTACTGTGTCATTAATCTGAATAAAAACAAGTAGTTTGGAGTGGAGCTGTCACTTGATCATTGAACAATAAAAGTCAATGTGGTGCGGAAGCATTCATAAAAAGCAGGGGGGGGGGGGGGGTGGTAAAGTGATGTTTACTAAGCAGAGATTTAGGGAGTTTTACTACAAGCCTATAGGAGGGTGGAACGTTTACTAAAATCCAAGAGGTTATGAGATGACTTACTACAATTCAAAGAGGTTTGAGATGCACTGCTATTAGTCAATGGGTATATGGGTAATAAAGTTATAATCTCAGATACTTTTAAATCATTATTAAAATAGCTTGAATAATCATTCATACATTTATTGCTTCTTCAGTTAATTGTTTTGTCTTTAGTGTGTGGTAAGTTGAACTATTAACTGATGACAAGTCAAGTTTGATGAAATATTGGTTTGTTCTGACTTTAATATATATTTTTTCACTGTTTTTAGTGAAAGGGATGGATTTGAGCATGTTCAGATGGAAGGAGCCCGTCAGTTGATGGCACTTGAAGCATCATTTTCCAACCTACAAAAGGAGAGAGATGACCTGAGCAGAGAGGTACAATTTACATTATCATTTGTTTTTGTGTCATTACAAGTTCATCGAGGAGCGCATAAGCTTAGTTCATAGCTATTTTCTGTGGTAACAGTGTGCCTCGGTTCGAATCGTGTCCGGAGACTAAACAATCCAGGTACCGATTTTAATCGCGGACCGCTTCTCCAGTCAACACAGCTGTAAATGGGTACCTGACGCATGAGTTAGTGAAAGTAAAAACAGCAAGGAAGCACACTGGCCACCCCCTCACAGGCTGCAGCTTAGTACAGTGGTCTTCAAAAACTCAATTTCCAAACGCAGTAAATTCTGCTGAATTTCTACTTTTTACTTACAAGTTCATATGCTGTTTTACATTTGCTGGTAACCCTTTCAGCTCTGGGTAATTTTTTTGATTTCTGTCTTTCTGCCTGGGGCAAGTGCAGCATCTCCGTATGATATAATTTTTCTCAAAGAAAATAAAAATGATATTAACCTTTAGCATGCCCTTGTCCGATCCCTTCTAACCAACTCGGCCTGCAAAAACGGTGTGCGGAAAATGTTTTTTTTTTTTTTTTTTTTTGGAACGGAGTCACTCCTGACAGCCATTTTTTACTGCTGAGTACGTCCTCCATATATACACGATATTTTGCCGGTTAAAGTATCGTGTGTTCGATTACAAATGGCTTTTGAACAGTTTTAATTTTGTATACGCCGTTTGGAGCAAGCCGACTTTTTGCGAAAGGGGAAGTAGGTTGTTGAGAAAGATTTTTATCGCGTAGATCTGTTTATTTTGTTTGTTTAAATGAAAGAACTACGTTTGAATTGAAACTAACAGTTGTGGCGATATTGTAAACACAGTATCGATACGTTGTTGTGGTTTCCATGGTTTTCTATCGAAGCGACTAGGCCTAATGGTCGAGTCCAAATTTTTCCCGAGATTTTCATAAATTTTCAACTTCATCTTTTTAAATCTCAAAAACTAACAAACATACAACAAAAACAATAACACCCACATGTTCGTTATGCTATTGTGTATCTACACGCCAGAAAATCATATTTATTGACAAACAAACATAAAAGTTACAAATTTTTAAAGACGACTACCACAGCGACTAATTAAGAAAATTAATTAGGTCAAATTCTTTTCATAAATTATGTAGCGTGCCTAAGGTTAAACAAATTGAGCTAAAATTGCAATCTCCGAATAGCCACTTGCATGATCTTTATTCTGATCTAATAATAAATCACTTCTCGGGTCTTAACCTTACGCACTCCACATTATTTTTGAAAAAAATTTGACCTAATTAATTTTCTTAATTAGTCGCTGTGGTAGTCGTCTTTCAAAATTTGTAACTTTTATGTTTGTTTGTCAATAAATATGATTTTCTGGTGTGTAGATACACAATAGCATAACGAACATGTGGGTGTTATTGTTTTTGTTGTATGTTTGTTAGTTTTTGAGATTTAAAAAGATGAAGTTGAAAATTTATGAAAATCTCGGGAAAAATTTGGACTCGACCACTAGGCCTAGTCGCTTCGATAGAAAACCATGGAAACAACAACAACGTATCGATACTGTGTTTACAATATCGCCACAACTGTTAGTTTCCAATTCAAACGTAGTTCTTTCATTTAAACAAACAAAATAAACAGATCTATGCGATAAAAATCTTTCTCAACAACCTACTTCCCCTTTCGCAAAAAGTCGGCTTGCTCCAAACGGCGTATACAAAATTAAAACTGTTCAAAAGCCATTTGTAATCGAACACACGATACTTTAACTGGCAAAATATCGTGTATATATGGAGGGCGTAGTAAGCAATAAAAAATGGCTGTCAGGAGTGACTCCGTTCCAAAAAAAAAATTTTTTTTCCGCACACCGTTTTTGCAGGCCGAGCTGGTTAGAAGGGATCGGACAAGGGCGTGCTTAAGGTTAAAGTCCAACTTTTCTCACACTAAATCCATCAACTTTGAAACCTTAACATGTTCTTTAATCTCTACCTATCGGAAATAACTTTGTGGTAAAGGACAGCTTACGCGTGCGCAAATCGTCGTCTATCTTAAAGATAAGAATGTGACATAAGAATGTGAAACTCCTCAAACTAAAGGACAAAACATAATAAATGTGTTTGATGTTGGTATCGGACGAAAATGGACGATTCAAGCTCCAAAGGGTTAAGGAACTAAATGTCTAAATATGAAACGAAATGTATCAATTAAACAATTAAACTTTGAACAGGATAGTCTTCCATAATTATATCCTACAAGTTACTGGCATAGTAAGCTGGAATATTGGAGATGACCAACTCAGTCAATTTGAGATAGAATAATTAAAATTAAGCACATAGTTTTGTCACAGTAACCAGCTTGCTCATATGTGCCTGTTTTGTGCAGATTTTGCTTGGGGTAATGGGATTTTGCAGACTGTCTGGATTCCGGGATCACGTGTTGTTGGGGCATAAATCATCTTTGCTGGGTGTTATGGGATCAAGATGCTGAGCAGTGCATGAGCTGCAGCAGTCAGCGACCCAAAGCTCACAGCTATCGTCAGGGTCAACGACCCAGAGCTGCCAAGATCCTTCTACACTTACATCCTGGATAGCATACTACAACAGAGCAGACTGGCTAAGGAGTTGAAGAGGGAAGGCTAACACTGTACCCAAAAATGCCAAGCTGAAGTCGGATGTATCTGGCTGAAAGGTGCAAATATTGCAAGCTGTAAACTACGACTTAACGCATTGCGTTCTCCGGACTACATTCTTCTGCTTGCTAAGCCATTTTCAGGGCTTCGTAGCAGAAGTTTGAGATCAAATGAAGAAGGCATCTGTGGAGCTAGTGAATTTGGTCAGGGATGTTGACAGCTGCTCCTCTTCTATGAAGCAGGACAGATTAATGTTGAGTTTTTTTTCTATTAAATTTAATACAGTTCTTATTTTAATATCTTTTCAAAGACGTCATCATCAAAGCAGACGATTGCCCTATTGAAGCAAGACAAGGAATATTTGACACGTCAAGTTTCAGATATCACAAACAAGATGACATACAGCGAGGAAAGGCAACATCAACTGACAAGGCAACTTGATGATGCTAAATTAGCCAGGGAGGAGATGTATGAGAAATATGTGGCTTCGAGGTATTGTTAGGTTGTTTTGTTGTTGTTTAGGTGGGGAAGTTTAAGTTTTTATACTTGGTGTAGTGGACGGCATGGGCTAGTGGTTAAGTGACACGGCTCACAACCAGAAGGTGCTGGGTTCAATCCCCATCACAGCACCGGCCATTACCCCGGGGAAGCAAACCCTTAGAAAATGCAGGAGGAAGCAGACTCTTACATAAAATGCATGCTGAAGTCGGATGCACTGGGCAGACAGGTGCAAAATAAAAACCACAGTGTAACGCACACCGCCTTCGGGAATAGAGAAATAAGGCGAACGCAAAAAAAAAAAAATACTCTGTGTACTGTCATAATCATGACTATTCAATTTTTTTCTGCATTCGTCCTGAAAAGGACGTAGTGTCGTAGTTTACAGCAAGACTACAGTAGCTGTGCCTTTCAGCCTGACACATCCTGTTTGAGCATGCCATTTTCAGGACTGGATTAGCCTTCCCTCTTCGATCGCTTATTCACTTAGTCAGGCTGCATGATTGCAGTCCGTTTTGAGGGTTGCCACTTGGAGGCAGAATAAGGTCTTGATCAGATTTGGGTTTCTGACTGATGTGAGCAGCCAGCAATAAGTCACTGACTACTGCCAGCTCATTCACTGCTGCATCTTTAGCCTCAGTCACGAAGTTTAATTAAGAAAGGAAATGGTTTATTTGAACCTTTACCACACTAGTGTGAGATTTTTAGCCCAAACAAAATTTAAATTTTTTTCCTAAAGGCGATAAAATTAGCAGGTCACTGGTTTATAATGTATAAACTTTCAGGTCAATGTTATAGAAACGACTCAACATATGGGTATTTGAACATAAAAATAGACTTTAGGGCTTTGCACATTCTTGGCGTAACCCATTTCAGTGCTCGATAATTTTGACGATTTGTGTCTTTCTGTCCAGGGCAAGTGCCGTATTCAAAGTTTTATTCAAAATAAAATCGATTGAATATTAACATATTAAGCTGGGAAGGAAGACTAATGCCTGGTCGGATACAACATACTGATCAGACATGTTAGTCAGGGTCAGGCAAAATATACTGGCCAAGACCCTCACCTCGGCTCCCTTGCAGCCCTCCCTGGAAACGGCTGTTTTCATGGCAGCCTGGCTAACTGGGTGAGGGATCGACATCATCCCCGTAATAGTGAGCGACACACAGATGAAGCCAAACATAGCACAACTGCAGGGGGTGGCACCGGTCCACTTTCATCAGCACGCATGGGATGTGAGGAAAGCTACTGCATTCCGCCACTTAACATCCTTTTCAGTACGCATAAAAGAGTAAACCTACTCATTGTGGGCATTTTTGAAACAACAAGAAACAACAACATATTGAGCTAAAATTATGATCTAAACATCGTGAGACATAATGAAACTATGACATGATTCATAATAAAGATGATATTAGCATGAAGCATTAAATGGCGCTGTGGAGTTGGAAATTTAAGAAAAAATAGTTTTGTACTCACCACATTCTGTATATTTTGACGATATATCCATCCATTCCATCACTACATACTGTTCTTCGGTGTCCCTGTCAAATTCTGTATCGGCTTGTGTTTTTAGTACCGACGGATGACCCAGATTAGTCTTATCAAATAATACTTGAAGTCAGATTTTTATTGCAAAAAATGTGACGAGTTTGAATGATCGCCCTATTGGTAAATACATAGGAAATAACTTTATATCAAGCGAAAGTTGGACATGCATAGATCATCGACAATCTTGTAGGTGATGACAAAACATGAAATTCCACAAAATAAATAACATAAATTAAAAGTTGGCATCGATCTTATTGGGCGGAAATGAATGTTTTGCGTGCAGCCAGCACCAGTGTCTGCAATCTAGAAAAGGTTAAAGAAGGCCTCATATTATAACGTGGTTCTATTCATAAAAAGGTCAGTCCCATGGCAACAATTGCCATCAGGAATGAAGATAACTCTTCATGTACTAAGTTACAGCCTATGTGAGGTGGGGGTGGCCAGTTCCCTTTCTTGCTGTTTTTACTTTCCTAAACTCATATGTCAGGTACCCATTTACAGCTGTGTCAACTGGAGGAGTGGTAGTACCAGCTATGAAGCATGGCCTGGATTTTTGTTGCTGTCCGTCCGTGAATTAGAACTCTGGCACATTGTAATCCCAGTATAGCAAGACAGCTCACTGTCAACTCAGACCTGGCTTTCTCCACGGGGGATATTCACCACAAAATAAACCGTCATGTGCTCGACCAATTGGCAGGTAGCGACCACAGGCCATTACGCTAGATATTAATATGGAAGTAAGCCCCCAGGAAATAAAACTGCTGCCACGTTGGAACTACAGACGAGCCGACTGGGACAGATTTGCAATGCTGACAGATGGACTGTGTGAAACTATCAACACACGAAATAGCAATATGAAACCTATGGTGGAAAGCCTAAGCAAAGCAATAATGCAAGCAGCCACCGAAACCATCCCAAGAGGGGCAAGGAAAAACTACAAGCCATATTGGAATCAAGAACTGCGGAAAGCTGAGGATGAAGTCTCAAATGCTAGGAACATGGCAGAGAGAGAGCAATATATGGAAGCAAATATCGCCATCAAGGCCATCACCACTGCAAAATACAAAAGAACACTGAACCAAATAACGAGAGACAGTTGGAAAAAAAACAACAGAAAGCCTCAATCTAGATAAAGAAGGGAACAAACTATGGAATTTAGTTAGAGCCATGAACGACGAAACACCATCAAATAAACAAATTACCATCAAACAGGGCGACAACATGCTTACCGGAAAAAAAGCAGCAAACACCTTTATAGAACATTATGCCAGATCAAACCACATTGATGTCCCTACAGACAGGCATACAGATATAAGTGAAGAACAAAAGCGCCACGACAACATCAAGATGGCACCAGAGGAGCACATGACGGCAAAACTAACAATGAACGAAATGGATGAGGCCATGAGAACTTTAAAGAAAAAGAAATCGCCTGGAAAAGATGGGATAACAAATGAAATGCTGATGGGGTTGGGCCAAACAGCAAAGAGAAAGTTACTTTCAGTCCTGAACCAAAGCTAGAAAAGGGGAATTGTACCGCAGGCATGGAAAGATGCTGTACTTATACCAGTACCAAAGAAAGAAAAAGAACAGATCCAAATGGATGCAGGCCTATCAGTCTACTGAGCTGTGCAGGAAAACTGATGGAGCGTATGATAAACACCAAACTGATGTGGCATTTGGAAGCAAAAAACATTAATTCCACAGCAAGCAGGTTTTAGACAGCACAGATCCACAGAGGACCAGATCACTCTCATAACCCAAGAAATAGAGAATGCTTACCAGGAGAAAAAGTATACAGTAGCAGTTTGGGTGGATTTAGAGAAGGCATTTAACAAGGTGTGGAAAGAGGGACTTAAAGTCAAGCTACGAAGAAGTGAAGTATGTGGGAAAATGTACAGATGGATCAGCCACTACCTCGAAAACAGAACAGCCAGAGTCCAAGTACAAGGGCAGATGAGCAAAAAGGTGGCACTGGAGCAAGGAGTACCCCAAGGGGGAGTACTGTCACCCACACTCTTTTTGGTGTATATAAACAACATCATAGAGAATATACCAAGAAGTGTCCACAGCTCCATGTTTGCAGACGACCTGGCTATGTGGACCTCTGAAAAAAATCTCACCGTAGCAAACAATCGGATGCAGCAGGCCCTAACATCGTTGGAAGAGTGGGCGAAATCATGGCTGGTCAAAATAAATGAAGAAAAAACAACATGTACGATATTCTCGCTTTCAAATAAACCACAGAACACCAAAATAAGTCTTAACGGCAAATATCTGCAGCCTAACGACAACCCAAACTACTTGGGCGTCGAGAGAAACCAAATGAGAGCCAGACAAAGAATGGCAATCATGAGGAAACTTGCTGGCATAAGCTGGGGAGCAGACGAAAGAATACTCAAGAAACTGTACACTGGAAGAGTGAGACCAGTTCTCGAGTATGGCATTGCGGCATGGACAACAGCAGCAAAGGCGAACTTTGATAAAATTAGCAAACTCCAAAACCAAGCCATGAGTGTTATAACAGGTGGCATGAAGTCAATGCCAATTCTAGAACTTGAAAAGATTACAAATCTGCAATCCATGACCGACAGAAGAGACTGCAGAGTCCAGCAGCAAGCAGAGACACTAAGAAGACTGACAGACCATCCAATGCATCAGAGACTAAATAGATTTGGAAAAGGGAAACTAAAGCGGAGTAACTTTGCAGATATAGCCAAAGCAAAGATGAGCGAAGACCCTATGAACACCATAACAACACCAAAGCCCATCCCTACTGTACGCAAATCCACATGGAAGCAGTAAATCATTCCGGAGGTGGTAGAAAATATACCAGGTATTGGAAACAAGAACAGCCAGACTGAACAAGAAAGGAGAGACATAACCCTGAGGTACATAGCGGAAAACTACCCAGGCATGGACTGGACCCATGCATACATCGACGGTTCTGTAACAAACACAACACAGAATGGAGGGGGAGGAGTATTCCTGAGCCTAACAAATGGTAGAAAAATAACACTGTCAGTGGCAACTGGAAAATTCTCAAGCAATTTCAGAGCGGAGGCAGAGGCACTGAAGGCTGCAGTAGAAGCAATCCTGACAGGCGAAAGCAATGAAAGCCAGATAGTCCTGTTTACAGATGCCCTGCCCGTGGTTACAGCACTAAAAAGCCAGAAAAATACAGAACTTAATGATTTAAGAGCAGTACTCTGTCAACTATGCCAGCAGTCAGCACCAAAAAGAGTAGTGGTACAGTGGGTTCCATCCCACTGTAACATCCAAGGCAATGAGGAGGCAGACAGACTGGCAAAAGAAGGTGCAAGACTACCACAACCAGATTCTAGTGTGACCTACGAAGAGTCCAAAAGGTTTATTAGGGCCAGATACATGGCCAAATGGGAAACAGAACATACTGGCTACACAAAAAAAGATGCCTACTACCAGTTGAACAGAAGAGAGCAGGTCGTGGTCTTCAGACTGAGGTACCACGTATTCAATAAACTGAAGGTAGATGGCACTGACAAATGCACCTGTGGCACAGGGAAAATGACCGCTGAACATCTGCTGCAAAATTGCCCGACATACGAGAACCAGAGAAAGCACATGTGGCCATCACCAGTGCCAACACTAGACAAGCTCTATGGCAGTGTCGACAGCCTCAGGATGACAGCTGCTTTCTTCGAACAACTTCAAGTTGACGTCTGACAGCGTACGAAGAAGAAGAAGAAGACAATAATGACTTTTCTCACTTTGAGTCAATTAGTTTGTTCTCCAATTGTTTTCTTTGCCATCAGGGACCAGTACAAGTCTGAGTATGAGAATAAACTCAAGGAAGAACTGGAACAGATCAGAGTCAGAACAAATGGGGAGATTGACAGATTGAGGACTTCTACAAGAGAGATGTATGAGAGGGAAAACAGGTTGGTCAGTTTGTATGTGATTGTATTGGTTACTGTACTAATGTTACTGTACTAATGTTACTGTACTAATGTGACTGCACTAATGTGACTGTACTAATGTGACTGTACTAATATGACTGTACTAATGTGACTACTAATGTAGACCACATACGAATGTGATTGTATTGGTTATTGTACTAATGTGACTGTACTAATGTTACTGTACTAATGTTACTGTACTAATATGACTGTACTAATGTGACTGTACTAATGTAGACCCAATACGAATGTCATGAATTTCCCCAACAAGCCTGCTATGATCCATTTGCTTTGAGAAGCATTACAAATAATTGACAGTTTCACCTATCTGGGAAGCAAAATGATTCAAGATGGAGATACATCTAAGAAAATGTTTACTCACATTGCTCTAGCTGCAGGTGCCTTACCCAAATAGCGAACATCTGGAAATAAAAATCATTGACAGAGCACATCAAGCTCAGATTCTTTAACTTTAACGTATTACCAATACTCCCCTATGGTTGTGAATGCTGGAAAATAACAAAGGCATTGGAAAAAGGTTACATGCATTCAAGAATAAGTGTCTTAGAAAACTGTTGAAAATTTGATGGGACGAATACATAACCAACAAAACAAATATGTTTCATCATACATCAGAAAAAAAACGATCGTCATACATTGGACTTGTTCTTAGACTGGATAGAAACAGACTCCCATCTGCAAGCATTTATGTGGTCACCATCTGCCAGCAGAAAAAAGAGAAATGCCGAAAGAAACTTTCTGCAGAACAATCGTCAGAGAGGACTCCACTATGGTCTTGAGCAACATATATGAACTAAAAAGAGTGGCGTCACACAGATCAAACTGGAGAGCACTGGTTTCTGCCTGATGTGCCGTGTATGGCACTTGAAAAATAATGATAATAATGACTAATGTAGAAGTTCTTCTTTATTGCATTGAATGCTTTTTGTTGTTTGTGTGCTTTAGGATTTTTGTTAGGCATTATATATTTTTATTTGAACTCATCTGTTAGTGGAGCCGCGTAGTGCAGTGGTTAGCGCGCTGGCTTCGCATCTGAGTGGTCCTGGGTTCATTCCCCAGTTGAGGCGGTAATGTTTTTTTCAGACCGCAATGGCTCCCGGGTCGACCCAGCCTTAAATGGGTACCGGTTCAGTCCGGGAAGTAAAAGCAGCGAGGGAGAGAAGATGGCTACCGCCCTCATATAGCCGAGCCTTTGAAATGTGAGATTGCTAACACCTCACACCCCTACGGCAGTAATGCTATGGGATACTTTACTTTACTTTACATCTGTTACTTTACATATATTGATCGGCATCCTGTCAGTCTTGAGAGACAATAGACTTCGCACTAGAGAGGGATCTTAGTCAGGTGTTGTCCTTGCTTTTGTTGCACACGTTTGGAATCTGTATCTTGGCACATCTTGGTTTACCCTGCCTGAAGACCAACACATAAAGCCTGCCTCCAGCCAGTTCTGTCGTTGGCAAATTCTCATAATTGTACGTTTTCATATCCAACATTTGGGGATGGCGTGGCCTAGTGGTTAAGTGACACGGCTCACAACCAGAAGGTGCTGGGTTCGATCCTCATCTCAGCACCGGCCGTTACCCCGGGGAAGCAAACCCTTAGAAAATGCAGGAGGAAGCAGACCCTTACATAAAATTCATGCTTAAGTCGGATGCACTGGGCCGATAGGCGCAAAATAAAAACTCAGTGCAATGCACACCGCCTTGGGGATTAGAGAAATAAGGCGAACGCAAAAAAACAAAAACAAAAAAAAACATTTTCAGGTCATGCTTGCAAACATCTTTGTAGCGGAGGAAAGGTCTACCTTTGTTATGTTTGCCTGTGGTCGGCTCTCCATATAGGATAGCTGTTGCAATTAGCTCAACCTCCTTTCTGTACCTGTGACCAAGCCACTGCAAGCGGAGGATCGTAACTAAACTGATAATCTTTGGACGGTACCGACACGTCATTGTTTGTCACACACTCCATGAAATTCCAAGTATGCTCCTCAAGCATCGCATATGAATAGTATTTTGCCTTTTTCCTATGAAGCATAACAGGGTCCACATTTTGCTGGCATAGAAATAAAAAAATTGTGTCTGTTCCGTTTATCTACTATTACATACTGACTTTTCCATCCACTTGTCATTGTATGCTTAAGTTAATTGGGTATATGTATACTTAAGCATCCAATGACAAGTGGATGGAAAAGTCATTATGTAATAGTAGATAAACGGAACAGACACAATTTTTTCTTGGTCAAGTGTGTTGGTTGGTTGTTGTTAGTTTATGTTGGTGTAGAATTTCTCTCATATCAACTGCTATATGACTACCTCATGTTCTTGAAGTGTTTTAAAATAAGATTTATGGAGATATCAAAATCCTACTGATGATTTCTTTAGATATAATCTTGTTAATGTCTGAAAGCATAGAAAGGTAAAGAATGCTTTGAGGATGAGAAGAATGATGAATGAAAGCGAGAAACCAGGAGAAGAGCTGAAGAAAAAGTCAACTTCTCCCTAATAGGCAAAACTGGCACAAAATAAAAATGAATCGTCTTCTTCTTCAGTGTTTGTCCTGAAAAGGATGTAGATTACAGCAAGGCTGCAATATTTGCAACATTCGTACAGACACATCCACAGCATTTTTGGGAAAGGGTTTGCATTCCCTCTGTGACCCGTATTCTATTAGCTGAACTATACAAGTGCAGCCTGTTTCCAGGGCCGCCACCTGAAGGCAGAATAGGGTCTTGGTTAACTATGGTTCGCTGACCCTGATGCAAGTAGCAGCTCATTCACTGTGCTGCATCTTCATCCCCATAAAAATGATGACTGGCAACTATTGCAGCCTTCTGCTCCACAGGGGATAATAAGGGTGAGGGTCGATGACCAGAATATCAAATTGTTATTGTTCCTTTTTGCTACAGATGGATCATGGAGCCACAACTATAGTTGGCCTTCTTGTAGTTGTTTCTGTAGCACTTTGTTTTACATGATGAGGCTGCAAGCTTCATGCATAACTCTCCTTAGCCATATTTTACGACATGCATAGTCGAATACATTTGTTTTATTCTTTACTCCCATTTAAGAAATACCTGATATGTATTTTCTTAACATAGAAACTGCAATACTAACATTGGCTTTGTCTTTTTTAAGGAACCTGCGTGAAGCAAGAGATATGTCAATGTCTGAGAGAGACAGGGCGATGGAGACTGAACGAGAAATGAATACTAAATATGAACAACTTTTATCTGAGTAAGTTTTGTTATTTTATCTCATCATTTATCTGTCTTTGCAATTTTATTTAACCGTAATCTTTAATCTTGGTGTTAAATCAAGCATATTAAATGTTGGTGTCAGATAGTAAAATGTTTTAACCTTTTGCAGTCTGGGCTAATTTTACAAATTTGTGTCTTTCAGGCTGGACCGAAAACCATAAGTTCAAATCTTGTATCACAATCTGTAATCCATCTATCAGAAATAATCGTACAGTTAAAAGTCAATTGCGCAGTGTGTAGAGCTTTTAAAAAATGAAATTTCTGCAAATTAAATCACGAAAAACATACGCATGTTTCAGTGGTCCATTTTGGTAGAGAAGACATTTTTAGGTTTTCGGGGCCAGTGCCGGGCGATACAAGCTGTAAATGGTTAACTAATTTTGGTCTTTTGCATGGAGTACCATACTGGACAAAGAGCTTTACTCAGGCCATCTCTCTATCTCATTGGTGGACGTCCGCATGGGTGCTTGAAGTTGTAGTGCCACCAGGATGTCACTTTTCCTGTCTATCTGTTGTCAGGTTTACTCATCACATGTCTGATCCATCTGAATTTTCTTAACAACACAGTATCTACGACATCATTGAAGCTGGTTCTGCGCTATATTTCTTGGTTTTGGAAGCGGTCCCTAATACAGATTGTCAATGTTCTTCGCTACATTACCTTCTGAGTAACTCAAAGCTTCTCTGCGTCTGCTATTTGTAGGTTCCACACATTGCAGTCATATACCATGGCTGGAATAACCATATTGTTGAAGGTGTGAGCTCTTGACTTGTCATTTCTCACCTGTTGAAGTATGAGTTTTCTTCTTCTTCTTCGAACGCTGGTTACAGTGATTACATTGCACTGTGTTACTTGTTAAGCCTGTGGCCCAGTACATCCAATTTCAACAGGCGATTCTGTAGGGATGCCCTCCTTAGCCTTTGGCTGTCCCCAGCCTATCTGCAAGGCAGCAGTTGTTTTTTGTCAGAGTTGTCTCTCTTAGGGAAGTTGTCTTACAGGACTATCGAGTCTTCCCCACTCGTGTCTATAGGGTGTGGTGATGATATGATATGATGGACTATGTACTAGTTTGTACTATCCCAGAAGAGAGGCAGTCTAGTGTGTCTGTATCCCAGGATCATCACGTCCTGCCAGAAACGTAGTATGTGCATGTGAGTGGGGTATCTCTTTGCTCCCTTTATTTTCTTGGCTTCTCTGCAGTGATGGTACGCCTAGCATTCCCCGCCACCTGGGAGAGAAGTATGGGTTTGATACAATTGAAGCTGAACCATCCTGTAGATATCCCACATAAAATTTCGAAATCTATTATGTTTGAGTTTGTGATTTTTTGACCCAGGTAAATGTATGAATTGACATTTTCAACTAAATAATTTCCTAGTTGGAATTCCCCTTTTGGGTGAAAATTATTTGGTATGCATTGGGTTTTATTTCTATTTATACTGCCTCGCTTGCTTCATTAAATTCATTTAGGCTGAACAATACTTAAATCAGTTTTTTTTGTGTGTGTTAATAAAACAGCAACTTGTGACCTCTGATTTGGTAGAAATATAAGGCTGTGACAGTCATCCTTCAATCAGTCCTTCAAAGTGCACAGCCCATTGACCACACCTTTGTCAGCATACACAGTCCTGGGCTACTCTTTCTGCCTCTCTCCGGGTGTAACCATTTAGTCAGTGCACAGCCCATTGACCACACCTTTGCCAGCATACACGGTCCTGGGCTACTCTTTCTGCCTCTCTCCAGGTGTAACTATTTAATCAGTGCACAGCCCATTGACCACACCTTTGCCAGCATACACGATCCTGGGCTACTCTTTCTGCCTCTCTCCAGGTGTAACTATTTAATCAGTGCACAGCCCATTGACCACACCTTTGCCAGCATACACGGTCCTGGGCTACTCTTTCTGCCTCTCTCCAGGTGTAACTATTTAATCAGTGCACAGCCCATTGACCACACCTTTGCCAGCATACACGGTCCTGGGCTACTCTTTCTGCCTCTCTCCAGGTGTAACTATTTAATCAGTGCACAGCCCATTGACCACACCTTTGCCAGCATACACGATCCTGGGCTACTCTTTCTGCCTCTCTCCAGGTGTAACTATTTAATCAGTGCACAGCCCATTGACCACACCTTTGCCAGCATACACGGTCCTGGGCAATCAGTGCACAGCCCATTGACCACACCTTTGCCAGCATACACGGTCCTGGGCTACTCTTTCTGCCTCTCTCCAGGTGTAACCATTTAATAGCTGCTCCCTCTCGCATTCTCTTCTCCATGTAGTTTTAGGTCTCTCTTTCTCTTCCTTTGATGATTCCATGTGAGAGCCTGCTTAGCTGTATTGAACAGGGCCTTCCTCAGCATATGTCCTATCCAGTCATATTTTCTTGTCTTACTTTGTTGTTTTGGGGATTCCGTGGCGAAGTGGTTAAGCTGTTGGCCTAGTGATCAGGTGGTGTGGGTTCAACTCCTGACTCCGCCGTCTTTTTCACAGGTGCTTGATGCGGTGTCCCCTGCATCTCGTAGTCGCCCCCTAGTCTTGTCCTTGACTTGCCACTGCGGTCGGGCAGCTCAAGACAAGAGATTGAGAATAAAAAGTAGTGCAGTTAATCCTTACTAAAAATAGCGCTAGCAAATAAATTATGCCATCATCGTCTATGATGGACGACGGCCTTTGCCTTTTTATTTTGTTGTTTCAGTGGCTGTTGTTGCTCCTTTCATACAGGTCTTCATTCCTACCATGTCAAGTCGCTTTATACTTGAAATCCTTCAACAATTTCCTAATTTGGGCTGTTTTCTTGAGCTCTACACATTACACTCCAGCTGCTGTGACTTCCTCTTCCACTGTTCTTTGTCAGGTGTTCTTTGGCTTCCACACTGCTTCTCGTAGCCTGTGAGTTTCAATCTAGTACATGTCTGATCATTTTATTAATGGCAATACGGAGTCAATAATTACAGGAGCAAATCAAAACTTTAATATACGAAGTGTGTACAAAGTGAACATATGTACGCTGCGCATGATGATGTCACTTCTGATGTAAACACACACACCAACTGTCATGTTTGAAAATTTTCATTATCCTCCGACTCATAGTTTCCTCAGCAGACAGTTGAAAACATTGTGGGTGTGATAAGGAATCTGCCCAGAGTTGATCAGCGAGTGGTGATTCGGTTTCTAACAACTGAAGGATGTTGACCAGTTGACATTCATCGCAGAATGCAGACAGTGTATGGTGACAAAAGTGTGGCGAACGTAAGCTCTGGCAACGGTCCGCCCGAATTGCTGCATCAATTTTGGCGATAGCATCTTCTGACGCAACAATATGCGCCTGACCTGGTCTCCTTCTTTAAACATCGCTGTCCAGTTCTCCCCTGTTGTCTTCAAACACACTTTTGTCACCATACACTGCCTGCATTCTGCAAGGAATGTCAACTGGTCAACATCCTTCAGCTGTTAGAAACCGAATCACAGCTTGCTGATCTACTCTGGGTGGATTACATTTCACACCCACCATGTTTCCAACGGTCTGCTGAGGAAACTATGAATTTGAGGATAATTAAATTTTTGCAAACTTTACGATTGGTATGTGCTGTTTACATCAGAAGTGACGTCATCATCATGCGCATTGTATGTATGTTTACTTGGTGCAGAACATGCCTCATACATTCAATGAGAGTTATTGGTATTGGTGTGACTGATAATAATGATAGAGCGTCTGCTTAGTATAGTGGTAGAGCACTTGCTTTTCACGGCAAAGGTACTCGGTCCAGCCCCAATTACTGCGTGCTTTGGTCAACCCAGCTGCAAATGGGCTCCTAACTTACTGTTATGGGAGGAAAGGCAACAAAGAAGTGAACTAGCCACCCTACCTCATAAACAAGCTGTGACCTTGTTCAGTGAAGACTCTAATGCTTCATTTCATCTCTGACAGCATTACCTACTATAGTACTACTTTGACCTTTTTTTGCTTCCTCTTTAGGTTTCGTCAACTGCAGGCGAACAATGAGAATCGGTTATCCGAGGTCCAGAATGACCTAAAAATTAAGATGTTTGAAGCAGAGAGATCCCAGATGGTTCATGCTGAGACTTTGAAGAATTTAGGAACATCAGAAGTGGAGATTGAGAAATTACAAAAGAAGATTGAGGTCTGTACAATGTTAAGGTGTTTTATAGTCATGTCAGCTATAGCGTTAAGGCGAAGATGCATGTTTCTTGTGGTCATAGTCTTCTGTTGAATATAAGATCTTATACCATCTGTCCATCCTGAGTGGTCCCCCGGGGTCTTTATGTATGACAAGAACAAGAATAGCACCATTGCCCCACAGAGAGCATGTTGTAAGAGGCAATTTACTGTGGGACATGACATAATATCGGCCATGGTTAGGTGGTTTGTTAAGAGCAGCATAGATGGTGCTTAACAGGCTGTGGGACTACTTTCCTCTAGTGTTTAAGTCCATTTAGATGGACTCGCACAATGGTTAACCACCCAGCATGTGTCCCAATGCAGCGGAGTAATAAACTGCTCGAGCCTAGCCCACTAAGCAGGAAATCCTCATCCCAGCTACATCCAGCTCATACCAGAGCTGGGACCTGCACAAGGACATCTGCCCCTGTAGAAGTACAGGTCGACTAACACTATCTTTCCACTTGGTTTGCTAGACGAGGGACGAAAGGTACAGCAGGGAATGAACTGATCAGGTTCAGTGACCCATAACTTACCAAGACCGTATTCTGTCTCCAAATAGAGCCCTGGAAATAGACTCTAACCTTGCAGCCTGGCTAAGAGAATAGGGAGCAAACAGGAAAGACAAACACAGTCCCAAAAATGGAGTGCTGAAACTGGATGTATATGGCCAAAAAAATGTAGATATTCAACTTAACTTAACATCTTTATAATGTTACAGAAGACTCTGCAGAGTCTGTATACAACCAGTTTGTTGAAGGCTGGTTAACTGATGTGAGAGTCCATCTAAATAGACTCAAACACTAGAGCAAAGTAGACCCGCAGTCTGTTAGGTGCCATCTATGTTGCTCTTAACAAACCCCTTGACCATGCCTGATGTTATGCCATGTCACACAGCTAGTCACCTCTTATGACATGCTCTATGTGGGGCGGTGGTGCTATTCATGTCTTTGTAATACACAAAGACCCAGGCAGGAGGGGGTGTCTGCTACAGCTGAAAGGTAAAGGTGCTTGTCTCTCAAGAAACAAAAGCAAAAGCACGAAATGGTGTGATTTCAAATCCCAGAAGTTTCAAATATATCCTCATCTCAAGGGATGTGGAACCAGTGTCTAGTCATATATTATCATCCGGGCAAATGAAATTCCTACCCAATACGCAATCTGCCTTCCCCCAGGCCTAATAAGCTGCAAGGAGTAAAAGTAACAATGAAGAATGTACTACGAATAACCTTCAGCTACTTGGCAGCAGGCATAACCACCCTGTTGGAATACCAGGATCTCAAAGTAAGTAAGAAAACATAAAGTGAAAACAAATAATAAATAGATATGGTTAGAAACCGCACTGAGATGAAAACATATACAAAACCTACGTTACGATCTTCTTCTTCGTTCGTTCTCAATCTCCCACTACCAAACCCTGAAAGGGCTAAAGGAGCAGAATGTAGTCCAGAGAACGGAATGCGTTGTGTCGTAGTTTACAGCTTGGCTGCGATATTTGCACCTTTCGGTCCAACACATCCGACTTCAGCAAGCATTTTTTGAGTATTGGGTTAGCATTCCCTCTTCGATTCTTTCTCCTTAGCCAGTCTGCCCTGCTGCAGCCTGTTATCCAGGATCACCACGTGGAGGTGTAGAAGGGTCTTGGCAGCTATGGTTCGCTGGCTCTGACACAAGCAGTCAGCTATGGGTCGCTGACCGCTGCAGCATCTTGATCCCCTACGTTACAATCAATAAGTCCTCATCAGGGACAATGAACCACAACAACAATGCACTAGTGAATCATAGAAGGGAAGAATACATAAATGGGGAATGTCAATATATAAGGCGAAAATAGGATACTTAACTCAGAAATCATCACATCATTCCTCTAAGGTAAGGTGTGCCATCCTAAATGACAGGGTGAGATGAAGTGGCCAGGAGGGCATAAGAAAAAGGAAACGGCTGGAAAAGCCTGTAGCGGCCAGATACAGAAAGACCAAAAGGTGATATAGGTAGAGTGAAAAGAGGAAGGCAGATGGATGGAAGCCGGTATGAGATGGGGATTTAAGAAAAGGTATGGAAGATATTAATGCCATGTGGTTGGAGACAATCCATGCAGAGATCAGTTTGCTCTAAAGGATGAATCAATGACGATCGTCAGAGAAGCAAGAAAGTAAACCTGTAACACTAACATCAGCTTTACCTCGATGCACTGAACCACTGAAGTGACTGGCAATATCAAAGTAAGTAATTACTTTTGACAGACTAAACTGAAATATACAACCTCCTCTCCACCACATACACACACAAAATTATCCAGGAGAGGAGAGAAAGTAAATTCACCACCACTGGTTAAGAATGAGGTAGCTGGCCCCATCCTCAACCTTCCTTAGTGACCTCTTATGACGTTTAGCAGGGTACAGAATTGCTTTATTATTGCTTTCATTTTGCACCCTGATATCACACAGGCGATTCTTCTTTTGCTATTGTCACATTGGTTCCCTTTCTTCCTGATATTGCGATAGGTTCTGACCAAAGAATACTATAGTCTACAAACATCACTAGAGAAGAGGGTTGTGGAACTGGAGGCATCTCTTTCTGAGAAAAGCACTAAACTGGAAGCTTATGAGAAACTTGAGTTGGACCTCGATGCTGTGATCATGCAGGCAGCAGAAGGTAAGAGACATGTTGTTTTTGGTTAGAAGAATTCATTCCTTAGCTATTTCATGTTGTTTTTAAAAATAATTTTTTTTCGTTTGGCTTATTACTCTAATCCCCAATGCGGTGTGCGTTGCACTGTAGTTTCTATTTTGCGCTTGTCGGCCCATCGCATCCGACTTCAGCATGCATATTATGTAAGGGTCTGCTTCCTGCTGTACAACACTGTTTCGAACGGTCATAAAGTAATCAAGTACTTTGCATGAAATTTCAGCTATCCAATATTATATACTAGCTGTAGCACCTGTCATTGTCTGCAAATTTTTGTGTAAGTATTAAACTTTTAGGAACCTCTCCTCCCCCACTGCACTCCCTCCCAGGCCCCGTAAGGGGTGACATTAAACGCAATATTCCAAGTTATGCCCATCTGCTACCTACACCCCAACCATCCCATTAACCAACCCATTCCTCACCTTCAAATTCTCTTCTCTCTCTCAGCAGAGAATTTGAACAGTTTTTAGACATGCACATTTTTTTTGTTCGTCACCTTATTTCTCTATTCCCCAAAGCGGGTGTGCGTTGCACTGTGGTTTTTATTTTGCGCCTGTCGGCCCAGTGCATCTGACTTCAGCATGCATTTTATGTAAGAGTCTGCTTCCTACTGCATTTTCTAAGGGTTTGCTTCCCTGGGGTGACGGCCGGTGCCGTGATGGGGATTGAACCCAGCACCTTCCGGTTGTGAGCCATGTCACTTAACCACTAGCACACGCCGTCCCCTTCATGTTGTTTTGATGATCTTGCTCAATCTCCGGCTGCTTCTTCCCTTTCTCCTCCTTCTTGATGGCACCACGGCTGCTGCTGTCAAATTGTTTTTTGTTTTCCTTCTCATGTGAAAACAAGATATTCACTCATTTATTCCTGAATCTGTTTGACGTAGTCTTTCTAGATATTTCTTTATTTCAAGCGAATAAGGCTATTCCGCACTAAAACTTTTGACTAATGGGAATGGCAGTAGACTGCAAAATGATGAGTTGAAAAGTTCTCTGTCCTAAATCTGCGCTGTCAGTTGCCTCTCACGACATTCTCTCAGCATGGCAGTGGGCCTATTTCTGTATCTGTCACAAATAGGCCTCCCCATAAACCACTAGTCTTGCTCAATAAATAAACATAGTAAGCAGAATTTCATATCAGCTCTCAGGGGACGGCGTGGCCTAGTGGTTAAGTGACACGGCTCACAACCAGAAGGTGCTGGGTTCGATCCCCATCACAGCACCGGCCGTTACCCCGGGGAAGCAAACCCTTAGAAAATGCAGGAGGAAGCAGACCCTTACATAAAATGCATGCTGAAGTCGGATGCACTGGGCCGACAGGCGCAAAATAAAAACGCAGTGCAACGCACACCCGCCTTGGGGATTAGAGAAATAAGGCAACGCAAAAAAAAAAACAAAAAAAAACATCA
The DNA here is from genome assembly GCA_036924085.1 of Ariolimax columbianus. Classification (NCBI taxonomy): domain Eukaryota; kingdom Metazoa; phylum Mollusca; class Gastropoda; order Stylommatophora; family Arionidae; genus Ariolimax; species Ariolimax columbianus. Next base: position 49,809,780 of record JAVGWX010000018.1, read on the forward strand.
GCTCTCACCATTGGTAAGACGCAAATACATCCCAATAGAGAAAAAGAGACTGTTGATAAACAGTATTTTATATCAACTTTCTGCTACCAGTGCCAGACATGGGCTCTCACCATTATTAAGACACAAACACATCCGGGATCAATATGCTGAGCAACGCATGAGCTGCAGTGGTCAGCGACCCATAGCTGACTGCTAGTGTCAGGGCCAGCGAAACAGAGCTGCCAAGACCCTGCTACTCCTCCAGGCGGTGATCCTGGATAACAGGCTGCAGCAGGGCAGGCTGGCTAAGGAGAAGGGATCGAAGAGGGAACGCTAACCCTGTACTCAAAAAATGCTTGCTGAAGTCGGATGTGTTGGACTGAAAGGTGCAAATATCACAGTCAAGCTGTAAACTACGACACAACACATTGCATTCTCTGGACTACATTCTGCTACTTAACCGCTTTCAGGGATTGGTATCAGGAGATTGAGAACGAATGAAGCCAAGCCAAACACATCCAAGTGGAGACAGTAATTAAACAGTATTTTATACCAACTCTCGGCTACCAGTGCCAGACATGGACTCTCACCAAGGCACAATAAAGAAAACTCCTGGTATGGGAATTGAGGTGTTTGAGAAAAGTTATTGGAGTCCCATGGCTGGACAGAGTACAACATGAAGAATGGGTGCAACACCATGTATGGAATACATGGAAAGGCAGAGAATAAAATGGTTTGGACACCTGACAAGAATGCAACCAAAGTTGCCAACTGTACAGATCTACAACACCAGACGATAGGATTGCAGAACAAGTGGTTGATTAAGAAGAAAATGGGTAGAAGCTGTACGTGAGACACTGAAGAAACACGGAAAGACAACAACAACAATGGGGACATCCTACACGTCCCCAAGACACAAGTGGAGTGGATACAAGATGAAGATGCTGGGAGGGAAGATAGATAGGGTCAGGTAAAGCAGCTGATGGATCTGTGCTGGTGGGGAACAAAATCAGGATGGTGCTTTGATTTTAGTCAAAGAGTGGTGAATGCTTGGAATGCATTGCCACAGGAAATAGTGCAGGCAGGGTCAATTAATGCATTTAAGAATAGATTTGATACGCATAAGTATGTTTAGATGAAGTGAATGTAAAAGAAACTGGTTGTGTTCATACTCTGCAGAGTCTTCTAAACCAGTATAGAGACGTTAAGTTAAGATGCTAGAAGCATTCTTAAGTGATGCAGGGAGTTCACAACAATAATCTCCTGTATGAGAATGATTGTGGGGATAGGTCATTCATCTATGGAGTCATTAACTTAGATCTGTTTACTAAGGGCAGCCATTGTTCTCGGCTCTCCATTCTTTGCTTCTCTATAGTAATGAAAAAGCTGATATCCTGCCTTTTATAGCAGCCAAAGTTGGGCATTATACGTAGCTTAGAGGGACATACGTACACTAAACGACATATGGAGATCCAGAGAAATTAAGATTCACACCAAAGTTAAAATATTCAACCCTAGTGTCAAGTCGGTGCTGCTGTATGGAGCAGAGACATCGATAATGACCAAGGTCATAAAACAAAGACTCCAGTCCTTTGTTAACAGATGCCTATGAAGGATAATAGGTATATAGTGGAGGACATGATGAAGAAGGAAGACTTAGTATTGGAGCAAACAACAGCCACTCGAACCACAAATTAAGTGAAGAAGATGGATCTGGGTCGGACATATGCTACGGAATTCACCATTCAACATTGCCAGACAGGCTCTTACATGGAATCCTCAATGGGCAAAAGAAGGTGCAAGGCTACCACAAACAGATACCAGTATGACGTACGAAGAGTCAAAACGGCTTATCAAAGCCAGATACATGACCAAATGGGAAACCGAACTTAATGGTTACACCAAAAACGATGCCTATTACCAGTTGAACCGAAGAGAGCAGGTCGTTGTCTTCAGACTTCGCACTGGCCACAACAGACTGAGGTACCACCTATTCAACAAATTGAAGATAGGGTGTACCGACGAATGCCCGTGCGGTACTGGTAAAATGACCACTGAACATCTGCTGCAGAACTGCCCGACATACGAGGATCAGAGAGACCAGATGTGGCCATTGCCAGTGGAACTGCAAGACAAGCTGTATGGTAGTGGCGAGAGTCTCAGGATGACCGCCGCTTTTTTTGAAAAAAAAATGGTTACTGTCTGACTGTGTACGCAGAAGAAGAAGAAGAATCCTCAATGGAAGAGAGTGAGAGAGGTAGACACAACAATACATGGAGAAGAGAATGGGAGAAGGGACAAAGATTAAATGATTGCTCTTAAAAAGAGGCAGTGTATCCTGGTGGGATGTTGTCAATGGTCTGTGCATCGAGAGGAGCGATGGACTTTGGTTGATTGATTGAGAGAGACTTGATTGATTGATTGAGAGAGACATACTGAGATAAATCAAGGAAAGAAAATATAGGGCGACATGCTCACATAAATCTAGGAGGCCATGCTGAAATATTTCTAGGGGAAATGCTAACATAATAGTTGCCCGTCACACACGAAGATGGCAACATCATTAAACTTGTACTGCAAGATGTGTTCTCAAATGACTAACACCCATCCTGGCGCATCAAACTTGTGCTGTGAGATGTTTTCTCATATGACTGCAAAGTCCATCCTGGCACATCAAACTTGTGCTGTGAGATTTCTCATATGACTGCAAAGCCCATCCTGGCACATCAAACTCGTGCTGTGAGATGTGTTCTCATATGACTAAAGCCCATCCTGGCATGGTATATTTTGTTGCACATGGGGCACTCATAGGAGGCTGCTGTGAAGTCATCGTACGTTCTGCTCTTTTGGGGGCACACCTACTCTAAGCCTCTGCAGTGGAATTTCACTTTGCGATCTGAGCACCTTGTGTGATGCTAGAGTACCATGAGTTGGAATTTTTCAGTGAAAGCATCAATGTTGAAGCTTTGTAGATACATTTTTATGGAAAATCTAACGTTAACGCAGTACAGCAGCTGCTTGGAGAGGCACTCATCAGCATACGATCAGCATGTTCCGTCATCTTATATAAGCTTTTTACTGAATCGTATGGATGCTGAATAATCTGTAGACCTATTAGATAATGAACTAGCATACTCAAATCAACATTGGATACACCAAATAGGTACACTCGTAAAAAAAAAGTTGGACCATTACAACCTTTCATGCATGTTGTAAAAGGTGACTAAGGAGAGTTATGCATGGGGCTAGCAACCTCATCAACATCAGTGGCCTTTGCTCCTTTTGGAGCATAGGCCATTGTCAACCCTCCTCCAGCAAGTTTGATCTTGAGCTGTCCTTCCTGCCTCTGTCTAGTTGAGGTCCAGGGACGGAAGTTTGTTCTTACAGACTTCTCCTGGCATTTCTTGGTCAACCTCTCTTTCTCTTCACCCTGTTGATTCTATGTAGGCTATCCGAAGCATGTGCCTTTTCCAACCCTATTTCCTATGTTTGATTTGTTATTTCACTGGTTATTGTTGACTCCTTTCCTATAGGTCTTCATTCCACACCATGTCTTGCCATCCTCCACCCATTATCCTCCATAAACAGGGGACAGCGTGGCCTAGTGGTTAAGTGGTATGACTCACAACTCAAAGGTGCTGGGTTCGATCCCCATCACAACACCGGCCGTTACCCCAGGGAAGCAAACCCTTAGACAATGCAAGAGGAAGCAGACCCTTACATAAAATGCATGCTGAAGTCAGATGCACTGGGCCGACAGGCGTAAAATAAAAACCACAGTGCAGCGCACACCAGCCTTGGGGAATAGAGAAATAAGGCGATCGCAAAAAAAAAAAAATCCTCCATAAACATTTATTGATGAGTGACTATTTTCTCTGTATTGTCTTTGTCGTTCTCCAATTTTATGCTCCGTTCAGGAGTACTAAAAAAGTAAAGATCCCATCACACCATGCCGCGCATAGGAAATATGGTGTTAGGCCCATATTATTTTGTAACCCACGGCACATAATGGATGATGTGGTCAGCATCACGCCGGCCGCCTTTACTTCCCAGATTTTTCTGGTACCCAAGGCAACAAGAGCATTACACCCACTACAACATAAAACCGTGGGGAATTCACACCAAGGGAGGAAATTAATGGTTTCAAGAGGGAAATTACGGTTCAGTGTATTCTATTAAGTAATTAGCATGAAAATGCAAATAAAACCGACTGTTTATTGAGATGTTAAAACCCATCATTTTCTGTTACTATTAACTTAACTTAACTTAACGTCTTTATACTGGTTTAGAAGACCCTGCAGAGTCTGTATACAACCAGTTACATTTACATCACCTTGCTCTAAAAGCTATGTGCATCCAGTTTATTCTTAAATGCATTAACTGTCCCTGCCTCCACTACCTCCCCTGGCAATGCATTCCAAGCAGACACCACTCTCTGACTAAAAAAATATTTCCTAATATCTAACCTGGACCTCTCTTTAGTCAGCTTGTAGCTATGCCCTAGTGTTATTGTAGGTGGCTGTATTTTAAAAAACTTGTTATAGTCTAATTTATCGATTCCTCTAATCATCTTATAAACCTGTATTAAGTCACCACGAATTCTTCTCTCTTCGAGACACTGTAGGTCGGTTTTTCTGAGTCGTTCCTCATAACTGTAATTCTGGAATCCCACTATCATCTTTGTCGCTCTTTTTTGTATTCTTTCTAGCATGTTTATGTCCCCTCTATGATAAGGACTCCACACCTGTACACAGTACTCCAATCTAGGTCTAACTAAAGCTTTATACAGTTTGACGATCACGTCCTTGCTCCTATGTTTAATATTTCTTTTTATCATACCTAACATTGCATTTGCCTTTTTCACTGCTACCTTAACTTGCTCACTCACCTTTCCTGTATGATCTATTATAACCCCTAGGTCCCTTTCCTTATCTATCTTTCTAATATTGTTTTCTCCCATTCTGTAATTATGTTCCATATTGGATCTACCCATGTGGATGACTGTACATTTATCTACATTAAACTCCATTTGCCAGCTTACAGACCATTCTCGAATTTTATCTAAATCCGACATCAATATATCCACTTCCGCTTTAGATGAGACACTATTAAATTTGTAAAACACTGTAAAAACAATCTAAGTAAATGTATTTATACTAGCATAGAGAAAGAAAGGAAAACAGGTTTCCTATTTTATATACACATTATTTAGAATGCAGCTTTAGAGTGAGAAAATCTTGGAAGAGGGGAATGACATCCTGGCATGGTGAAATTGGTGTATGGGGCACACGAGAAATCGAAGACCTCTGCAATACAGCATTATCTACTAAACTAGGACCTTTTTATCTGTAAATCATATTTTTCTCATAGATATTTGCTTTATTCCTATTCTGTAATTTTTCATATCCACTTATTTGATTTCATAAATGCTGTATTTGCCATTTTGAGTTACACACTTTTTTCCCCAGCTATTTATTCTTGTTTAATTAACCCTTCGTAAGAGAAGGGAGATACTCCTCTGCTTGCCTCATATACTATTCACTTACAAATGAAATTTAAATGAAGTTCTAGTATAACATATAAGTGAAAGATGATATTTAACAGAATAATAGTTAACTGTTTCTGAACAAAATGTATTGGACATGTTAGGATGTAATGAGTTAAAGTATTTTGAGTGCCTCCAACATTCATTGTTATTATTTCAAGTTGAGAATGAAAAGGATGCAGAGAAAGTCCTGTTCTCTTATGGCTATGGTGCGAATGTAGCAAGCACCACAAAGCGACGGATGCAGCAGAGGTAAACTTCCATTGTGTTGTATTACTCGTCTGTCACATTCAAGATTGTACTTATTTGATATTTCACATGTATGTGTTTTGATTTATCTGTTTATTTTGTTTATAAGGGTTATGAGGTCCCAAATACTGTCATAACTACAAATGGAAATGAGAGGATGAGGTTCTAGTTCCTAATTAAATACTACAAAATTATACCAATCAAGCAAAAATAACGAAGCTTTTTTTTTCAATACAAGCTTTTAAGAAAAAGAAAAAAACTTTAAGCGGGAGCTCCACTTCATTGCCTCTGGTTTTATTTCCCCATTTTAGCTCAGTCTCTCTCTCGGCAGATGGGTACCCCATCTGCCGAGAGCATCGCACAAAGCATGAACTCTGTAGCTCCAGCGATGAACCCAGGGATCTCCGTAAAAAATTGACATCATGGACCAAACGTCGCAGCTCGAAATCGAACCCCGACCGTCTGAACACGAGACAAACGGCTTGACCACTTCGCCACAGAGACCCCCGATAATTTTTATTTATGCTAAGATATCATTTTGGGACTACAGGTGTGACATTTTTTTAATTTTGGTGTTTCTTTGGTGAATTAGTGTATTGGTCTTTTAAATAAAATTGTAATTCAGTGGTGTTGGTTGACATTAATTGCTGACTTTAATCTGATAAGGTGGAGACAAGGGATAGGAGAACCAAAGCAAAATAATCTTTTGATTACTGCTATTTTCAATCTGTGATTGTTTATTTGTTTCTAGTGTACATTTAGCAAGGAGAGTACTTCAACTGGAAAAAACCAATACAAGCTTGCGAAAAGATATACAGGACTACAAGAACAAAATCAACTCTTTAGTTAAGGAGGTATGTTTTGTGTTTGTACATGCCAGTTTTTTTGGCAATTGAGAGTTGAATTTTCTTTGGAAATCTACTATTGTTACTTTCTCATTGGTTGGTTGATCAATATGGAACAAGATGGATGATCTTAGGAAAATTTAAAAAAATATAATTAGTTTTTTTTCCCCCATTGTTGCAATCTGTTAGTGGACTATTCTGAGAGTTGCTTCTTCATATGAATCTTAAATATTTGTTATACCTTTCTCTGGCATATCTGATTTCACATTCACTTGCCAATAAGTGTCCCCATCTATATAGACTGAAAGTATTCATTTGCAAATATGCATCCCCATCTACTAGGTAGCTTCAAAAAGTTCTTGAACTAGTCGACTCGTTTTTGAATTAATGATATTATGGAGAATATATATTTAGAAGATGGTAGTGACCTTGATGGAATGACATGGCAAATGTGACCTTCACATATACTCTCAAACAGAAGTTAAAGAATTTTGTTTGTGTGTTGTGCTTGTTGCATTTTCGGAGTTGAAAATGTCCTTGATGAACAACCTACAATGTCAAATTCTGTGTTTTCTTTAAGAAGTCGCTCTCAGAGATACAAACATTGCTTAATAAAACATATGGTGATACCGCAATGAAGAAATCGCAAGTATTTGAGTGGCACAAGCATTTCAGTGAAGGTCGTGTTAGTGTCGATGATGATGTACATAGTGGACAACCGTCAACCTTGATCAACAATGAAAACATTGAACGTGTTCGAAATGTTGTGTGTGGTGACAGAAGACTAAGTGTCGAGAAAATAATATCAGTTGGAAGTTGCCCTAGTATTCTCCATAATCAACTGCACATGCTCCGTGTTTTTCAACACGTGGTTCCCAAAATGTTATCTCCTGAACAGAAAGAAACGAGATAGACCCTGGAAGGAGACCTAATCACAATGGCTGATCAAGATAATACTTTTCTCAACTACATAATCACATGAGATGAGACCTGGTATTTTTGTATACGATCCTCAGATAAAACGTCAGTCATCTGAATGGAAATCTCCCACATTTTCTCGGACACAGAAATTTTATTTGGACAAGAGCAGAGGAAAAGTTATGTTGGAACCTGTTTTTGGATTCCTAGGGTATTGTCTACCATGATTTCATACCTGAAGGCCGAACAGTTAACAAGTAAATGTACGTTGATATCCTCCGTCGTCTAAGAGATGCAAACAGAAGAAAACGACCAGAAAATAGGAGAACAAATAGTTGGATTATGCTGCATGACAATGCGCTAGCACATTGATCCTTACTCGTAAAGCAGTACCTCTCAAAGCATAATGCGATTACCTTGTAACATCCTCCATATTCTCCCGACCTGGCACCGTCTGATTTTTTTCTTGTTTCCTCGACTGAAATCGGCACTGACAGGACAGCCATTCCAGGATTTTGAGGATATCATCACCAATGCGACAAGATAGCTGAGAGAGGTGTCAAAGAATGGGTTCCATGAATGTTTCCAGCAGCTGTATTCACGTTGGCAAATAGTGTGTAGTTGCCGAATGGAACTACTTTGAAGGAAATGTAGTCAACATAGAAATCAACATTTGTCCTCAACCATATAAACAAACTATTCATTTGCCAACATATGTCCCCATCCATATAAACAAACTATTCATTTGCCAACATATGTCCCCATCTATATAAACAAACTATTCATTTGCCAACATATGTCCCCATCCATATAAACAAACTATTCATTTGCCAACATATGTCCTCATCCATATAAACAAACTATTCATTTGCCAACATATGTCCCCATCCATATAAACAAACTATTCATTTGCCAATATATGTCCTCATCCATTCAGGTGGAGGCAACTAATGGACTACTTAGTCAATCCCAGCAACCCTACAGTTACTTGATTCAGTCCATCAAAGCAAGAGATGAACAACTCCAGCAGCAGTCGGCGACCATACACGTACTGGAGGAAGACCTCAGGTCAGTTTTGTCTTTTTTCTTGACTCATTTATTTCCACTGGGACTGGTGTGCGCGAGTGGTTAAATGACACGGCTCACAACCAGAAGGTGCTGGGTTTGCTCCCCATCACAGTATCGGCCGTTACCCCGGGGAAGCAAACCATTAGAAAATGCAGGAGAAAGCAGACCCTTACATATAATGCATGCTGAAGTCGGATGTACTGGGCCGGCAGACGCAAAATAAGAACATAGTGCAACGCACACCGCCTTAGAAAATAGAAAAATAAGGCGAATGCACACAAAAAAAAAAAAAAAAAAAAAAAAATACATCCTACAGTTCATAACGCAGAAACTTTTGAAGTTCAGATTGTATTTGTGTGGAAAGCAAAGTCTGTGCCACTGGCAAGGTAGTTCTCCTGACAGATTCCCTGTAATTCAAAATGGCTCTGGGAAAGCATGCAAACTATGAATGACATAATATTGAGATTATGAATGGAAACTACCACTTTAAATAAACTGTTCAGCAGATTAGATATGAGAAGACGTCTGACAATATCTTACCTGCTATTCAGCTAAGAACCTATTTTTCTCTCATTTATGTATTCATGTTGGAAAATTTATTCATTCTTTCCTTTATGAGTTGCTAGTTCCTATTTTCCTATCCTTCTAGTTCTCAGTCTGCCGTGTGTTGTAGGCGCACAGGGCTAGTTAGTCAGGTGGCCGAGCCACTTGATTCTCTCCTCATCAATATATTCAGTAGAGAGTCACACTTCAACTATTCTTCTCACATCTTCATTGCACATTCTGTCTCTCCTAGTTACGTTGATTGTTTTCCGGAGGCATCTCATCTCACATGTCGTGATCTTTCTTTCTAGAGATTTTATTAAAGTCCATGTTTGACACTGGTAATATACTGTTGCTCAGTATTCTTTTTGTGGACATGTTTATGTTAGAACGTTTCAATAATGGCGACAGCTGGTATGCATTTACTTTTTGGCATTTAATCTCAACTTCTCTATCTATACCTTCATCCTGTGTGAAAACACTTTCAAAGTTTTTGCAACCGTGGCAGACCGAGAACTAGATGGATAAGAAATGTTGCGGATACTCTAAATCATCATGGGATGATGACTACTTCAGCGGTGCATCTGGCCCTGGACAGAAACCTACTGCTCCTGCGATGCCTCACGGCACAAGTTCCTATTTATTTGTCCATCACCCGTGAGGAAGACCGTTCGTTTATAACGTAGACTCTGTTTCTGTTTTCGTCTTGGCGTGGTATCTGACCATACCTATAAATGTGTTTTTTTCCCACTTTATTTTAATCCACCATGCCGACGCAGCCTCGCCTTAATTTTAATCAAATACACATCTGTGCTCATCCAGTGGTGGTTTTCATAACACTTTGTTTTACAAAATGAGGTTACCAGCCACAAGTACAACCCTCTTTACTCGTCTTTTACAACATTCAAAGTACGGTTCAGTGTATCCATTCTTTACTCCAAAGATGGATGCCTCAGAACCTACTTCTTCTATCTTGTCACTTTTTCATTCCGGCCAGAGTATAGGGAGCCGTGTAGCGCAGTGGTTAGCATGCTGGCTTCACATCTGAGTGGTACTGGGTTCATTCCCTAGTTGAGGTGGAAATAGTTTTTCAGACTGCAGTGGCTCCCAGGTCGACCCAACCTTAAATGGGTACTGGTTGAGTCAGGGAAGTAAAGGCGGCCGGCGTGATGCTGACCACATCATCCACTATGTGTCGCGAGTAACAAAATAATATGGGCATAACACCAATTACCCATGTGCCGCATGGCGTGATGGTTATTTTTTGTTTTACAGAGTATAGGGCCATTGCTACAGTTGGCCTCCTTTAGGAAGCCTGCACCAAAGCACTTTGTGTGATAAGGCTACTAGCCCCATACACAACTCTCTTTAGTCACCTTTTGCGACATGCACTTACGTTATATTCTTTTGTAAGTTGTGCTGTTTGTTAGCGTAGTGGTAGAGCACTCACATTTCATGGCAAAGATACACATGAGTTGACCCAGCTGTGAATGGGTACCTGGCATATGACTAGGGAAGTAAAAGACAGTGAGGAAAGGAACTGGCCACCCTACCGCATACAACCTATGGCTTAGTATACTGAAGTCTCTAACAACTTCATTCCTCAACAGTAGTGTAACTACTATGGGACAAACCTTGACTTACTATACCAAAGTCTCTAACAGCCTCAATTCACTGACAATAGTGTAACTAGTATGGGACAAACCTTGACTTAGTATAAGTATACTGAAGTCTCTAACAACTCCATTCCCTGACAGCAGTGTAACTACTATAGGTCTACTGTTGTTTTGTATCTACTGTTGTGGTGGATCTACTGTCGTGGTTGATCTGCTGTTGTGGTGGGTCTCTGTTGTTGTTCATCTACTGTCGTGGTGGGTCTCTGTTGTTGTTCATCTACTGTCGTGGGGAATTCATGGTTCACGAAAATGATGGAGCTGATATGTGGAAACATTAGATTTTGATAAAGGGAGTCTACTAAACACAACCAATGTCCAGCTGATGACCATGCAGTCAGTGAATCATCAGCGCACACATTATGCATGCAGTGACTAACAACAAGGTCAGGTGAAACATACTGACCAATACCCCACTTAATGTTCACACCGTGCACTTGGAAGCAGACTGTGTTAAGTAGCCTGGATCGCCACTGTGATCCCTGCAGTCGTCAGCACCTGGAAGCAGGCTGTGTTAAGTAGCCTGGATCGCCACTGTGATCCCTGCAGTCGTCAGCACCTGGAAGCAGGCTGTGTTACAGTAGCCTGGATCGCCATTGTAATCTTTGCAGTCGTGAGCTTACTGAGAAACCTAACATTGCATTACAGTGAACAGGGCCCAAGTTCACCTTCAGTGTACCCTGGAATGTAAAAAGAGCCACTGCTTACTCGATTTCAGAGAAAATGAACCGAAAACAAAAAACTCAGTTCGAGTAGCCTAGAAAAGAACAGAATGTAGAAGCTTGAAATTGAGCATGGGTTCAGCTGGGGATGACAGAATAGATTAGGTGTGTGCTGAACCAGCGGGCTACAAGAACTATCAGTATCTATACCCTTCACCATTTAGTAAACGAATATGAGCACATTTGGGTCTATCAGGAGCGCAGTGATACCAGTTCACCTAATAAATAAGTAAGATAATTTTTTCTCATATTTTTTTACTTTGTAACAGTTATCCCTAAACTGAGTTTTCTCACATCCTCTCCCTTACTGTTAGATTTTGTACATCTTTCTATGCAATTTTTATATTGGGTTGATTCTGTCTCACAGAAGACTTGAGAAGGACAAGCTTGAGATGGGCAGAACTCATAATCAAATGGGTTTGGATTTGGAGAGATTGCTTAATCAAAAGGAGGTGAGTATTTCTTGACGTCGACTTGAATTTGTTCAAAGAAAGTCATCCTGAAGCCATAGAGCTTGTATAGTGTTGGCGCTGGTGATGGCCACATGTGCTTTCTCTGGTCCTCGTATGTCAGGCAATTTTTGCAATAGATGTTCATGGGTTATTTTCGCAGTTCCACAGGTGCATTCGTCAGTAGCACCTATTTTCAGTTTATTGGATAGATGGTACTTCAGTCTGTTGTGGCCAGTGCGAAGTCTGAAGACTACCATCTGCTCTCTTCTGTTGAACTGGTAATATGCATCATTTTGTTGTGTGGCCAGTATGCTCTGTTTCCCGTTTGTCCATGCATCTGGCCCTAATAAACCTTTTGGACCCTTCAAAGGTTACACTTGAATTTGGTTGTGGTAATCTTCCATCTTCTTTCGTCAGTCTGTCTGCCTCCACGTTGCCTTGCATGTTAGGTGAGGATTTGATTAACCCTTTTCAGTCCTGCAGATTTTGTCGACTTGTGTCTTTCAGTCCGGGCCAAAAACCAGGAATTCTGTCCATCAAAGATTTATTCAACATAAAATTCATTATTATTGAACAAACTGAGCTGAAGTTATGATCTAAAGACACATAATTAAACTATCTATGACATGAAGTATTCATAATGTTCGTTGTTGAATGTCCACAATGGGTAGATTTACCCTTTTGTGCACCCTAAAAAGGATGTTTAGTGGTGGTTTGTTGTAGCTTTCCTGACATACAGAGCATGCTGATGAAGGTGGGACGCGTTCTTCCAGGCGGTTATGCTATCCTTGCCTTTTATCTGCATGTCGCCAATCCCTCATCTTGTTAGCCAGGCTACCTTAAAACAGCCCGTGTCCACCAAGGGCTATGAGGAAGCCATGGTGAGGGTCTTGGCCAGTATATTTTGCCTGACCCTGACTAACATTTCTCATCAGTATGTTGTGCCTGACCAGACGTTAGTATTCTTTCTCAAGTATTCATAATAAAGATTATATATTAGTATGAAGCGTTAAATGACATTAATGCAAAGGTGGAGACTGTAGAGACAACATTTTATTTCATACTAAAACTGTCTCGTGTTTCACAGATATATCAGTCAATTCCTATACGTATACCTTTCTTATTATGGGTCCCAGTCAAAGTCTGAATTTGGCGAGTGTTGAATATCCACAAGTAATCGAGATGCATGATTATTGGATCAAATAATCAATAATTTCTATGGTCTTGTAGTCCAACTTTTGGTGCAATAAATGGGTAGACTTTCAAATATCATAACATGCGCTGGAATCCTTGAAGCCGAAATAGACTTTGGTGTAGACCTCCAATGCATTGGCCAGACTCCCTTGCACTCCACCACAACATCCGCGATACATTAAAAGGAAAGCTTATTACCCACTGGACCTCCATAGCCTAGAATAGAGATCGTTAGAGATGAAGTTTTGACCCACAGCAGTACAACACTGTTTCGAACGGTCATAAAGTAATCAAGTACTTTGCATGAAATTTCAGCTATCCAATATTATATACTAGCTGTAGCACCTGTCATTGTCTGCAAATTTTTGTGTAAGTATTAAACTTTTAGGAACCTCTCCTCCCCCACTGCACTCCCTCCCAGGTCCCGTAAGGGGTGACATTTAACGCAATATTTCAAGTTATGCCCATCTGCTACCTACACCCCAACCATCCCATTAACCAACCCATTCCTCACCTTCAAATTCTCTTCTCTCTCAGCAGAGAATTTGAACAGTTTTTAGACATGCACATTTTTTTTGTTCGTCACCTTATTTCTCTATTCCCCAAAGCGGGTGTGCGTTGCACTGTGGTTTTTATTTTGCGCCTGTCGGCCCAGTGCATCTGACTTCAGCATGCATTTTATGTAAGAGTCTGCTTCCTACTGCATTTTCTAAGGGTTTGCTTCTCCGGGATAACAGCGGGTGCTGTGTTGGGGAGCGAACCCAGCACCTTCGGATTGTGAGCCATGTCACTTAACCACCAGCTCATGCCGTCCTCCAGTAAATGTTTCATACGGATAAAAAAGGCGACAAGAAAGAAAGAAATATTTGTAGTGCCCTAACGGTTGGCACAGTGGGTAGACTGCTTGTCACTCGCTGCAGTTAGACTGCGCATGTGCCTATTGTAGCATGCCTCAGTTTACCTAGCTGTTAAAATGATCACTCAGCCTGATTAGACTGAACGGTCTAGGATAGTAAAGTGTCTGGTAACTGCTAGTGTCTGATAACTGCTAGTGTCTGATAACGACAGTGTCTGATAACGACAGTGTTTGATAACTGATAACGACAGTGTCTTGATGAATAACTACAGTGTCATACTATAATTTGTGGCTTTACAGGAGATGGCGGTAATGAAGCAAGTGATGCTTAGTCTCTCCGAACGCAAATTTGATGAGTCGAAGGTCAAGGCCAGGGACTTCCGTCCATCTACAAGTGTGTCATCCACAAGTCATAGGTTTCTTCATGACTTTGAGCAGCATGACGACCCAAATGTGTTAAAACCAGGAGCCTTACACTTGGTATTATCAAGTTTATTTATACTTTGTGTTGTCTAGTTTGTCTATGCTTGGGATTGGCATACTTGTCTATACTTGGTATAGTCAAGTTTGTCTATACTTGGTATATTCATATGTGTCTATACTTGGTATATTCAAATGTGTCTATACTTGGTATATTCAAATGTGTCTATACTTGGTATTATCATATGTGTTTGTACTTGGTATTGTCAAGATTGCTTATACTTGGTATTATTGTATTTGTCTATGCTTGATATTGTCAATTGTATCTATATTTGGTACTGTCATATTTCACACTATACTTGGTATTGGCATAATTGTCCACACTTTGCATTGTCAAGTTTGTCTACACTTGGTACTGTTATATGTGTATATAGTTGAAACATTGTGAAGTTTTTCTATATTTAATACCAAGTATAGACAAACTTGACAATAATATCAAGTTTTCTTGAACTTGGTATTGCTGTTTTTGTATATGCTTGGTCTGTCTAATTTGTCACATTTGGTATTTTCAAATTTCTATATCATCAGTATTGACTAGTTTGCCTATAATTTGTGTAATCAAGTTCTATTTGTTTATTGTCTTATTTAGGTTGTCTATATTAGGTATTGTCTTTTTTAATTATACTAGGTAATGGGGGGGGGGGGGGGGGGGGGGTATTTAAAGGGAGAAGAGAAGGGAGGCCTGATGATGGATCAGATGAAAGAGGAAGATATGTGTCGGGATGGGGGTGATGATTGGGGGATGGTTGAGTGAAGTAGGGATCGGAGAGGGCAGGAAATTAGCAGGATGATGGACTGGTTGAAGGAAAAAGTGACAGGTGGGTTTTGAAGGGGAGGAGCATGGGTTCTTCTTCGTTCGTTCTCAAACTCTCGCTACCAAGCCCAGAAAAGGGCTTTGCAAGTAGCAGGATGTAGTCTTGTAGTCTGGAGAACAGAATGCATTGTGTCATAGTTTACAGCTTCGCTGCGATATTTGCAGCTTTCGGTCCGACACATTCAACTTCAGCATGGTATTTTTGGATACCAGGTTAGCCTTCCCGCTTCGATCCCTTCTCCTTAGCCAGTCTGTCCTATTTGCAGCCTGTTATCCAGGATCACCACGTGGAAGTGAGTGTGCTCACTGGCCCCGACACCAGCATTCAGCTTGGGGTTGCTGACAGCTACAGCTCATACACTGCTCAGATTCTTATTCCCAGGGCATGGATTGAAGAGGGAAAGCAATGGGTAGGGGATGTGAGGCAGAGGAGGGGTGTGGGAAGGGACAGAACCTTTAATTGTTAAACTTCTGTTGTTTCTTTGATATTGTACAGTTCGACTGATGGGCAGATGTTCTGCACAGGTTTGCTAGTTCTTAACTGTATTTCCTTTGTAGTAGGTTACATTAGCTTTTCTTAAATTCCTGAGGTATTATCTTCTTCTTCGAACGCTATCAGACGTCAACTTGAATTTGTTCAAAGATAGCAGTGGTCATCCTGAGGTTCTCGACACTGCCATAGAGTTTGTCTAGTGTTGGCCACATGTTTTTTTCTGATCCTCGTATGTCGAGCGATTTTGCAGCAGATGTTCAGGGGTCATTTTCCCAGTACCAAAGGTAGCACCTATCTTTAGTTTTATTGAATAGATGGTACATCAATCTGTCGTGGCCTGTGTGGAGTCTGAAGACCCTGCTCTCTTCTGTTCAACTGGTAATAAACATAATATTTTGTGTAGTCAGTATGCTTTGTTTCCCACTTGTCCCGGAGGTATTATGATGAGGGGGATATGAGTCCTCCTGGCTGTAGTGCAATGCAGAACTTTTTACTGGGCTCGCCACTATCAGTGTCACAATGTCGATCCACAGCTCACTGGCCAGACTGCTGTAACACAGCCTACTTCCAGGAACACTGCATGGATGTGAGGTTGGGTCTTGGTCAGTCTGTTTACCTGGCGTTGATTGATAGTCTTGTCTCTCAATGGTTATTTAGATTATATGAATTTCTAGATGTTTGTAAATGCCCACAACCAGTTTTTTTTTTTTGACAGTCCAAACCAAGGTCACCGAACAGATCAAGACAGAACACAAGAGGTCAACATGAGTCAAGGTTTTCAAAAGTGTATGGAGTGGCCAAATCCTGAGGCTCAGTAATGGATATGTCTGCAAGTTTTAAAATATATT
The DNA here is from genome assembly GCA_036924085.1 of Ariolimax columbianus. NCBI lineage: Eukaryota > Metazoa > Mollusca > Gastropoda > Stylommatophora > Arionidae > Ariolimax > Ariolimax columbianus. Next base: position 49,826,459 of record JAVGWX010000018.1, read on the forward strand.
CTGTATCTTTAAAGCTGGCAACATGCATAGAATACCACATTCACAAAATCTGAAGTCATCACTAGAGATTTGCCAGACTCTAAAAAACGTAAAAATTCTGTCCTGATACAATTTGTAATTTCTTAAATAATCCATAACACTCTATGCCTTGAAAACAGGAAATATAAAACCTTCTTTCTTTCACAATATTTTTATTACGTCACAAACATTTAGATGTACCCATTTTTGGGTGCACCAGTTGTCTTGTAAATCCATGAAATTATCACAAAGCACTGGTAATGTTCCTAACCAGATCGGCATATCTGTCAAGTTTCCACTATAAGTGTATTTATAACATCTACATAAACAAACTAAACAGACCTACCTCAGAAAAGTTTGTTGCAACAACTTAACTTTATCACCCTCAATAATGGGATAACCTTCCAAATCCATGTGAAACAGAACAAATCTTTGAACAATTATCTGAAGATAATGTGTTTTTATCGGGGCGGACGGAAGTAGTCTCGTTTTCGATTCAGCTGTCTCTATAGCAGAACCGGTGTTAACACAACGAATACACCAGTGAGTATACAGAGACAATGTCCCAGGCGAATTTTTTCCACCATAGGTTCAGTAAAATATAATCTGTATTCCTAGCTCAGGGAGATGGCTCGTTTTCATTTGCATATATTTAACCAAATTAATTATTTAAATATATTTATGTAAAAATGCTCTGTGAACTTAAGATTCAAAGTAACTGCACTCCAGACAAACTCATAGGTGCTCAGTCTCTCTCAATAAGTGGCAAAGAGTGTGGATACTGATGGTTCCAATAGTCTACTGGTTGCACATACTCTGCTCTATCCTCTCAGGTACACTAACCTGCTGAACCTATGTTTTGGTATTTTCCTTTGACCTTTTCTCTGCTCAGCTCCCCTTCCTCTTCCGCTTGTCTCAATACTTCTTAATGTCTTTCACTCAATAATTGATTGCTGAACACAATCTCCATTACTTTCTTTTACATTTTTTGGTGACATTTCAGAATGTGAAATGAGAATCATCGTGGGAGCTGCGGAGATTGTTCTCCAGCGAGGATTCTTATTTCACATTCTCAAACGTAAATAACATATACAAATAAAAAAACTGCATTGGATAGTAAAATGGTTAAAGTTTTTACAAGATGTAACTTTATATTTATTTGCAATAAATAATTTACATAAAAAATACATAAAATACAAAATTGTTTTATGAAATTTGTGTATACATTTTTGCTATTGTTATTCACATTGTTTGAAACTTACATGTTTTTTTTTCCACTAAACCTGAAAGATGAAGTGCTTTTTTGCCATGCGCAAATAGTCTACACATTTCCATTAACAGTCCTACCAGAACATGAACAATCAAATTTGATGTCATCTTTCATTTTCATTTAGGGATACTTATTCTGTATCTGCATATCTCTGTTTTTCTCAACATCCATGTCAGATTGATATCCCTCATCTGTATTTTCATCTGTATTGTGCCTTATTCAGTTCAAATCAAAACTGTCATTTTTATCATTCTTTCTTCCATCTGTAATATTCTGAAAATATATATTGAGTATGGTGAAGAACTAGCTGTGTCTGCTATGCACGACCTCCGACGTGTGTGGAGTAATGGAAAGATCTCTCTTGGGGTAAAAATCTGCATCTAGAAATCTTGCGTGGTCCTAGTCTTGCTTTATGGCTCTGAAAACCTGGACAGCGCTGAAACATGACATGTGGAGCCTGGAAGCCTTTCAAATGTTCAACCAGAGGCGTATCCTGGGCATCTGATGGCATGACTACATATGCAACGTGGAGGTCTCTGCTAAAACAGGAATCCACCCAATCTCAGAAACACTAAACCGGTGCCGAGTTTCTTTGTTCGGTCATGTTGTACGGCTGCACCAGGAAACACTTGACCGCTGCCGAGTTTCTTTGTTCGGTCATGTTGTACGGCTGGACCAGGAAACACTTGACCGGCGCCGAGTTTCTTTGTTCGGTCATGTTGTACGGCTGGACCAGGAAACACTTGACCGGCGCCGAGTTTCTTTGTTCGGTCATGTTGTACGGCTGGACCAGGAAACACTTGACCGGCGCCGAGTTTCTTTGTTCGGTCATGTTGTACGGCTGGACCAGGAAACACTTGACCGGCGCCGAGTTTCTTTGTTCGGTCATGTTGTACGGCTGGACCAGGAAACACTTGACCGGCGCCGAGTTTCTTTGTTCGGTCATGTTGTACGGCTGGACCAGGAAACACTTGACCGGTGCCGAGTTTCTTTGTTCGGTCATGTTGTACGGCTGGACCAGGAAACCTTTGTCCACAAGATACTACAGAAGTCGTTCCTCAGCGCCAATAGTCTTCCCCCCGACCGGCTGGAGGCGCAGAAGAGGCCGTCCTCGAACAGTATGGCTTCAGTAATTAGCAACCTCCTCCTCCATCCTGGGCGAGGCCTGGAACCACACCATACCGGTGGGTCATGAATGTGCCTCAGATGCCTAAGCGAACATTATTATTATTATGGTGAAGGCCTGTATTTATTCATTTAAGTACCCTTAAACAAATTATGTTGCCTACTCTTGCAGTCATGCACCTTTTAGTCTCTAATTGTTCTAGAAGATGCAATTAAGAAGATAACGGCAGTCAGCGACTCATAGCTGACTGCATGCATCAGGGTCGGCGAACCAGTTCTCTACCTCCAAGTGGTGGCCCTGGAAACAGGCTGTACTAGTGTAGTCTGGCTAAGAGAATAGGGATCTCAGTGGGAAGACAAACAAGGTACCCAGAAAAGCCAGCTGAAATTAGATGTATCTGGCCGAAAATGCAGAGATATCGCAACCTCGCTGTAAACTGCGGCACAATATATTTTTCAGGGCGCACTTTAAAGAAGAAATGTGCATATATAGAAGAATGAGGTTCTTATCATGAAAAGATAAGAAAACAAATAAGGAAGTCTTGGAGAAGCAAGAAATGCAAAGAGAATTGATGAACAAAATCTGTCGGCAGTTATTGTTTTTCAAATCAAAAAGTCATAATAACCTTCCTGAAAATAACACTCGAATGAAATGTGGAGGACAAACGTGCCGGAGGTAAAAAATGCTATAAATTGGAGGATGTTATTGCTAATAATAACTCGTACTTGAGTTAGATGATCTTTGACAACTTTCTTTGGTGGTGGATTATGGTGGCAATTCTCATATCTGTAGGCATTCTTGAGATTGTAGTGCAGTGCGAGGCAAATTTAGCTCGGACTGAACAGTGTTCTTCTTCTTCTTCTTCTTTGTCGTTCGTTCTCAATCTCTTGCTACTAAGCCCTGAATAGGGCTTTGCGAGTAGCAGAATGTAGTTTGAAGAACAGAATGCGTTGTGTCGCTAGTTTACAGCTTGACTGCAATATTTTCACCTTTCGATTCAACACATCCTCCTCGGCAGACTGAAAAGTGTTAAAGGGCTTAGCTGCAGAGGTGGCATGTACATTGTAGTGAAAAGGTGAATGATGTATATTCTCTCCCAGCATCCGTAAACTGAGTTTTTTACACACACAAAAAACATTTAGTAATGGTCTCTTGTGGAACCCCCAGATACTTTTCATGGTCCAAGATTTCTTTTTCCAGGACAGGCACACAGTTCATTATAGTATTGGATTACTGTTGTTCTGGTACAATAAAAAATGATGTGGAAGGCATGAGGAGTGATTGATTTGAATGTGTGATAAATGTAGGGGAATAACAAACTATGAGAGGAATGAGTGGTGTGATAAATGTATGGGAATAACAAGATGATATGAGAGGAGTGTGATAAATGTATGGGAATAACAAGATGATATGAGAGGAATAAGTGGTGTGATAAATGTATGGGAATAACAAGATGATATGAGAGGAGTGTGATAAATGTATGGGAATAACAAGATGATATGAGAGGAATAAGTGGGGTGATAAATGTATGGGAATAACAAGATGATATGAGAGGAATAAGTGGTGTGATAAATGTATGGGAATAACAAGATGATATGAGAGGAATAAGTGGTGTGATAAATGTATGGGAATAACAAGATGATATGAGAGGAGTGTGATAAGTGTAGAGGAATAAGATGATATGAGAGGAGTAAGTGGTGTGATAAATGTAGAGAAATCACATAAGATATGAGAAGTGTTGTAAATGTAGGGGAATAACAAGATGATAGGAGAATATGTAGGGGAATGATACATGTAGAGGAATAAAATAAGGTAATATGAAAGATGTGGGAAGTGTGATTATGTAGGAAACCAGTTGATCTCAGTAGCATCTAGAGATAAATGAATAGGACTACTGTCACCTTCCAGCATGTTGTAAAAGTTGATTGAAAAAAAAAGTCATGTGTAAGACTAGTTATCTCATGGTGTAACAATGAATGCAATAGTTCATGCAAATTCTTAAATACATGCTTCTTGCAAGGGGGATCAGTTGAAGTGATTCATCCTATGCTTTGTTGGGATCAGAACAGAGACGAGACAAGTTGGTTTATGTTCAGTATGATTTTATTATTGTTCTTCCAATATGGTGGTATGGATAACACGAGGGGTAATCAGTAATAATGCACATATAAAATACATACACAGTACACATCAATAATATGTAATGTCTTTGTAGTAAAAACATAAGTACAATGTATAGGGTTCCCAGAGTACTAATTTAGTGGAATATACTCTTTATACATTTATAAGGGTTGACACTATTTATTATAATGGTTGGCACTCTTTCAATTTCATAATTCTCACTGTTTGTCGGGGTCGGTGTCAGTCACAGAACCAAAATCCAAACCAAACATCGATCATAGAACCAAAACAGAAACCAAATATGTTTTAATGTCACATTGACTTATAAGAATGTAATTTAGTTTTAGCTTCTTCACTCCTAAATATTTTGTGCCCCTGGAAACATTTATTAATGCAATATACAATTGCAACTAAAAAACAAATGTACATTTATAAATCTAGAATAACTTGGTATTGAGAAAGTTTAATGTATATAGCAATTGCCAGTGTATCAGCTTTATGGCATTGTAAGAAGCTTGTGAGCCAATATATTGACTCAGTGGAGTGAATCAATAAAGTTGTTAAGTAAAGTATCCCATAGCATTACTGCCGTAGGGGTGTGAGGTGTTAGCGATCTCACATTTCAAAGGCTCGGCTATATGAGGGCGGTAGCCATGTCCTCTCCCTCGCCGCTTTTACTTCCCGGACTGAACCGGTACCCATTTAAGGCTGGGTCGACCCCGGAGCCATTGCGGTCTGAAAAAAACATTTCCGCCTCAACTGGGGAATGAACCCAGGACCACTCAGATGCGAAGCCAGCGCGCTAACCACTGCGCAACGCAGCTCCTATATAAAGTTGACTTACAAAATATTTACTTCCTTAGTCGCTCCTCTTCTACCATGAGGTGTAGAGGTATTTAAAAAATATATTAGTTTTATGTGAGAAGCAAATTTATCCACAAAAAAAAAATTTAACTAGCACCTTCCTTCTAGAAAACCAGTAGAAATAACATACGATTTTTAACCTGTCGACATCACAGTACTAATGAGTTGATTTATTTGAAGATCCTTATTCCCAAAGCATAGTACAGCAAATTAAAAAATATTTGTATGGTCTGCAATAACTCAGTTCAAAGCTGAAAATTTAGAAATGCTTATGTCGCTGGTTCAATTCCGGCTAGCAGGTATTTTTTCCCTTTCAAAGTTGTACGATAAGAACCTTTTCTATTTACAAATTTTATTTTTGAAAAACATTGACAGCGTGCAAAAGGGGGGGGGGGGGGGGGGGTACAGTGGTCTTGAGGTAAGGTTCATGTCCCGAGGGTTGAGGGTTTGTATCACGGTGGAGATCAGGATTTTTTTCACGTAGATATTCACGTAGATGTAAAACTACCCTGATCTCTGGGTAGTGAGAACGGACTCCCATGTTCAGTGTCGAGCACGTTAAAAATCCCTTGGCAACTAGAAATAGAAAAGAGTATGCTTAATGGCTGCTGGTTGACGCTCCATATACAATTATAATGGTTGACATTCTTGGGTTGACACTTTATATATTAAAATGGTTGGCACTGCTTATATACTATAATGGTTGACATTCCTTACACAATTATCATAGTTGGCATTATTGGATTGACATTCCTTATACAATTATCATAGTTGGCATTATTGGATTGACATTCCTTACACAATTATCATAGTTGGCATTATTGGATTGACATTCCTTACACAATTATCATAGTTGGCATTGGGTTGACATTTCTTATACTATTATCATAGTTGGCATTATTGGATTGACATTTCTTATACTATTATCATAGTTGGCATTATTGGATTGACATTTCTTATACTATTATCATAGTTGGCATTATTGTGTTGAAATTCCTTATACGTTATAATGGTTGACATCCTTATATATTTATTATAAAACTTGACATCCTTATACATTGTAATGGTTGGCACTCCTTATACATTGTAATGGTTGGCACTCCTTATACATTGTAATGGTTGGCACTCCTTATACATTGTAATGGTTGGCACTCCTTATATATTTATTATAAAAGTTGACATCCTTATACATTGTAATGGTTGGCACTCCTTTTACATTGTAATGGTTGGCACTCCTTTTACATTGTAATGGTTGGCACTCCTTATACATTGTAATGGTTGGCACTCCTTATACATTGTAATGGTTGGCACTCCTTATACATTGTAATGGTTGGCACTCCTTATACATTGTAATGGTTGGCACTCCTTATACATTGTAATGGTTGGCACTCCTTATACATTGTAATGGTTGGCACTCCTTATACATTGTAATGGTTGGCACTCCTTATACATTGTAATGGTTGGCACTCCTTATACATTGTAATGGTTGGCACTCCTTATACATTGTAATGGTTGGCACTCCTTATACATTGTAATGGAAATATATATATGAGAGAAAGGGATGCATCTTGTAGAAAGTAAAGAAAACAAATATGATGATCTTGAAGATGTTAAGGGTAAGGAAAGAATGACTAGATAAAATCAGTCAGTTAACCCTTTACAGTCAGCCCTAATTGATTAGAGTTGTTTCTTAAGATACACATTTTTATGAATTAGGCCGGACTATAATGGGTTAAGACACGGATTTTATCAGTTTGGGAGGACTGTAATGAGTTGTATTGAATCAATTAGCCTGGACTGTAAAGGGTTAAGTCACAAATCTAATCAAATTAGGCCCAACTGTAAAGTGTTAACAGATTTTTGCTTTATAAAAATGTATAACACCTTGTTGGAAACCTGGAAGGAAAAGTAGAAGGCAAATGTGCAAGAGGAAGACAAAGACAGTTAAAATACTTTGGCTATATAAATAGACTTTATACCTTGCTGAAGATGAAGATACTTAAAATACTTGTTAAGACAAAGATAGTGAAAATACTTTGGCCATTTAAAATAACACCTTGTTAAAGACAAATATTACAGCTCATTAAAAACAGTGAAAATACTTTGGCCATATAAAATAATATTACACCTTGTTAAAGATAGTTAAAATACTTTGGCCATATAAAATAACATTACATCTTGTTAAAGAAAGATAGTGGAAAAAACTTTGGCTATATAAAATAATATTACATCCTGTTAAAGATAGATAGTGGAAAATACTTTGACCATATAAAATAATATTACACCTCGTTAAAGATAGTTAAAATACTTTGACCATATAAAATAAAATTACACCTTGTTAAAGATAGATAGTTAAAATACTTTGACCATATAAAATAATATTACACCTTGTTAAAGATAGATCGTTAAAATACTTTGACCATATAAAATAAAATTACACCTAGTTAAAGATAGATAGTTAAAATACTTTGACCATATAAAGAAATATTACACCTTGTTAAAGATCATCATCATGATCTGGTTGATCAGTCCGGAGACTGGTTGTAAGGTTGTCTGAGTATGTCTCTTCATTTGACACTATTCTCTGAAGTTTCTTCATTGCAGCATAAGTTCATACTTTAATGTCCCTGTATGCCTGAGATGTAAAGGTGAATCTTAGCCGCCCCGATCCTCTCATCCCTTGAATCTTTCCCTCTAGTATCTTCTGTAGAAGACTTTTATGTCTCATATTGCGACCCAGCGAACGCAACCAACGTTTTTATATCATATGCAATATTTGTCTTTGTGCGCCCACATCAGTGAAGTACATTGTCATTGGATCTTCTTTCTGTCCAAGTCTTTCCATTCTACGGAAGCACCACATTTCAAAACACTTTCAAGCTTTTTCCATCCTACTTTACTTCAAGTCCATGTTTCAGGCCCGTACAGCGCAATTGGCCATTAATGAGTGGTCGATTGTTCTTTTCATCAGTTCTATCCTGCTATTCTTTGAGGTTAATAATTTATGTTTTTATTTTAAGCCCTTTTTTGCCATTGTAATCCTTGTTTTAATTTCTGTCTCATTGCGAGTATCTTCTGTTATGGTTTGCCATAAAATATGTAAACTTCTGTACTTGTTCGACTATTTCTCCATTGATGGATATATTTATTTTCCTATGTTGCTTGGATATTACCAAAGTCTTTTGTTTTTGATGTGTTTATTTTCATACTAAACTCTTTGTCCATGCTATTAATTTTTTCAACCAATAATTGCAACGTTGGTACTGATCCTCCCACTATCGCTTGGTCATCGGCAAATTTGATGGCATTAACTTTCATACCATTAACTTTCATACCATTAACTTTCATACCATTAACTTTGGCATCCCTATTACAACGCTGCATAACCTTTTCCATCATCATCTCAGAATATGCATTATAGAGACTGTTAAAGCAAGCAGCCCTGTCGTAACCCCTGTTTTATGGAAACTGGATCCGTAAAACCTGTGATTGAAAATAATCACCTCTTGATTTTCATACAGGTACTGGATTAACTTAATGAGTGGTCTTTCATTACCTAATGACTGCAGAATCTTAAATAGTTTGCTCCAGGGGACTCAATCAAAGGCTTTCTTGTATTGAAGATAGATAGTCAAAGTACTTTGGCCATATTAAAATAACATTTACATTGCTAAAAGACAACATTACACCTTGTTAAAGACAGATAGTCAAAATACTTTGGCCATATAAAATAACATTACACATTGTTAAAAATTGAAATAATTAAAATATTTTGACCACATAAAATAACATTACACCTTGCTTAATAGAAAGTCAGTTAAAATACTTTAAAAATACATTACGCCTTGCTTGCTGAAGACCATACTGGAAGAGATTATACTTGAAAGAAAATTAGTGGCCAAACTTGCAATTGGAAAACAGCTAAACAAGATAAATCCTGTCAGGCTGCATTATCAAGACAGGAAATAGATGTTGGAGATCCATTGCAGAAAGTATTTGAAGTGAGATGGCAATTGATCTGATCTGATTCTTCTTCTTATCTCCATTTTACTACGAGGCGTGTTTAAATGAAACCAGACCTAACTGCACCAAGTGAAAATATGTATGATGTACATGATGACGTCACTTCTTATGTAAACAGGGTAATTTCTCCCACACTTACTTTCTCCAAGAATTCAATTATGCCTGTTGCTTGTAACGCTGTTTTACACATATGCCATCTTATCTGACTACTACAGCTGTGCTAACTGTCAGTAGACTGTAAGAATTATGCACACGTATGCTGGAAACATTGGTGTTGTAGTTTATAAATTTTCACTTTGGTATCTATATTCTGGGATGAGGTCAAAATGTGAAACATTACCCTTTGAGCAACCCTCGTCTTAGTCGTAGTCGACCTATACTTCTATAAGAACGGATGCCCTTGTGCAGGTCCCAGCTCTGGTGTGAGCTGAATGTAGGATGTGAGCTGGGAGGAAGATTTCCTGCTTAGCATACTAGGCTCAAGCAGCTTATTACTCCGCTGTGTTGGGACAATTTCTGCACAGGGTGGTTAACCATCTTAAGACTCAAATACTAGAGCAAAGTAGACGCCATCTATGCTGCTCTTAACAAACCACCTAGCCATGGCCAGTGTTATGTCATATCACACAGTCATCTATTACAACATGCTCTCTGTGGGGCAGTGGTGCTTTTCTTGTCCTTGTCATACACAAATACCCCGGCGGATCACTTGGGAAAACCCACATAGATATACATGTGTAAAATTAACGTATATATTCCTTACTTACTTGGAATTCTGGTATTCAAACAGGCAGGTGTGTGTGTACCTGTTGCCAGGTAGCCGAAGCTATCTGTATTAATTTATTTCTGCAATTGCTGCTTTCTGCACCAAACTAAGACTGGGGGACAGTAAGTGGTATATTGGGTAAGAATTTTTCATTTTTAGAAATTGTTTTTGCTGGACAGCTGTTAACAGTTGCTCTTTTTGATTTTCAACTGGCAAGGTTTTTTTTATGTGTACAGTGTATACATGGGACCTCTGAATTTATGACTAGGCATGAGATCTCACCTTACTTGAGATCATGTGTACGTTCCGGGGCACTTTATCTGGGTGGAACAAAATCAGACCACTGCACAACAGTGTGCATGTTGTAAAATGCAAGCTTGGGTAGGGTTGTGCATGGGCAAATGCAACAAAGTACTACACAGAAACCACATCTACAAGACTCTTACATGCTTTGACACAGACTTCTGTCAAAGAGGCCAACATTGTGGTGACCCTAACTACCTACTTGAGTAAAAAAGGTCAACTTTATTTGTTTTTGTTTCACTTGTTGCCTGAGGTGAAGTGTGCATTACTGTGTTTTGCTCCTTACTGTCCAATCATCTAACTTCAGCACACATTTAAAAAATGGGTTTACTTCACTACCTTGTGTAGGCAAATGGTTAAGTGACACTGCTCACAACCCAAAGGTGCTGGGTTTGCTCCACATCCCAGCACCGGCTGTTACCTCAAGAAAGCAAATCTTTAGAAAATGCTGTAGGAAACAGATCCTCACATAAAATGCATACCAAAGTCGGATGCACTTGGTCGACAGACACAAAATAAAAACATAGTGCATCGCCTTTGGGAATAAAGAAATAAGAACGCAAAAAAAAAACAACATAAAATACTACCTTGCTCGATATGTAAGAAACACATGTAAAGAAGGACATATTATAATGATGAAACAGCTGAAAAGACAGACAAGTAAGAGGCACTCTGGAATTAAACCCAGTCCGTCAATGTAACGAGTGCTTTAAGAAATAATTGTCAGTTTGGTTGATGAATCCTGACATGTTCACAGCAGACGGGGCAAATAGATAAAATAAAAAAACCTTATCCACAGGGAATATAAATTATTTACAGTTTCTGTACACAATCCGCAACAAAATTGTTAGCACAAACACAACTTCCAATCCGTATTATGAAGTGTGTGAATGTCAGCCGACAAATAATAAATATATAGCAGTTTATGCTTGGAATGAATATGTGTTTGGGATATTTTTAAAACAAAAGTATTGTTATGGTGTTTGTTTCCATTGCTGGGGTCCGCCGAGAAGGTTAATAAGGCTGAGGGAATAAATGTTGTTTGTTCCTGCTGTTGTCATCAGTGTGCAGGCTAGAGTTTTCTTTTCACTTCACATATTAACTCTTTACATTCTAAGCCATAAACAAAAAATATAAATTGTAAGAGCTGGAGGATACTTCTTTGCATCACTCATATCATCATCATCAGCTGCACTGCCAGTTGGCGTTCATAGACCTCCAACAGCTTCTATCCCGTGTGTTGTTTACCAACTCTGTTGTTGATTATCGCCCGTGCCATTCTCTCAGGCTGTCAAACATATTCTCTCTCTGCCTTCCTGCTATCTTTCCCGTTGTCACAGCGTGTTCCAAACCGCTTCTTCGTTAAACATGTCAGAAAAAAAGATGACCGCCTTGTTCTGATCCTGGCAATGAGTTTTCTCTGTGTTTGTGCTTCTTTGAGTACTGTATCATTGATCTTCTTTGTTGTCTATGGGATCTGCAGCATTCTTCTGTAAAACCACATCTACGTTGCTTCTGAAGATCTATGCGCTTACTTGTTGATTGTCCAAGATTCACTGCCATATGTTAGTACTGGTTCCATGTACCATCACTTGTATACTATTTTCTGACTAATGAGATTTATGCTATTCTAGTATAGAACAAAAGTGAAAGGTTGCATTAATCAGAGTAGTTTCGGCTTCCCCCTGAAATATACTGGGTAGGTTAGGGCATAATGGGTGAAATTACCTATACATTAACTTGGTGTTGAACCTATGCCTCTTTGGTCAAGATACTGGGTTCATAACCACACATTTCACATTTATACCTGTGATTATAGGTTTCTGTACCGTAATCTTGCTTCAAAGGGTACAGAAGGGGTGGACCCGAAACTGGGATCTTGTGTGAATTTACTGTCCTGATCATGCTGGGGTTTGTGGTAATGAAAGAGCTGACATCCACGCCACAGAGGCAACCATAGTTGAGTAGGCCTGCAATTTTAAAGCTGATCAACGACCGAAAGTCAACATTCCTGGCCTCAGGTTTACCCATATTGGGGTCTTTGTCAATGATCACAGGAGCAATTTTGAAGCTGATTAATGACCGACTTCCTCTTCTTGGATCAAGACACTGCATTTGATGAGACCGACAATACAAAAATTAGAATCTTTTGAAATCAAATGTGTATCCAGCAACAGGTACTGATCTGCCTGATTGAATAGCAGGATTCTAGTAAGTCATCGGCTGATGTGCCACTCCAATTACCCACAATACATCTGAATACCTCTCGGGCGATGTAGGCTGCGGGTTCAAATCACAGTGGAGACTGGGACTTTTCTCCCGTGGAATTTAGGGTATTTCCCTGGATCTTTGGGTAGTAGAGATTTGACTCCCGTGTTCAGTGTCACTCACGTTAAAAATGCCTCGGCAGTTGGAAACCGAAAAGAGTAGGCTTAATCGCCGCTGCCTGGGCAAAATTCAGAATTATGTAAAAAATCGACCAAATCTATTTCGGGATCCTCGCCGGCGCTACAGAGTTCGTGCATTGTGATGAGATTCTCCAAAAATATGGAGAAGAACAGAGCACTCATGGGTTAAATCGTATGCAATGATGTTGATTCTTCAACTAAACTAGACTAAACCCCAGTGATGCTGTGATGTGCCTATGTGTGGTACAAAACGATGATACAATCATGATAACATCGGAATACCACCATTTACATAAACAATTATCTAGAAGAAATGTACAATATTTACATTTTGTATTACAGCACATTTAAACCTGGTTTCATCATTCATTCACTTTTTTGCTCCAACATGAAGCGTACGCCACCATTGAAGCTGGCCTCTTTTAAAGAAAGCATGTTTCCAAGCATTTGCAACCGTTCACTTCAATATGAAGCCTAGGTATTAACTGCAGTTGGTCCCTTTACAGGCAAACTGTACGAGCTTTGCAGTGGCTGATTATAATGGCAATGTCTTTGACATGAAGGAATTGCCAGCATCCAGCACAACTCTCTGTAGTTATTTTTTACAACATGCTTAAAAGATGATAGTAGTAATTTTTATTCCATCCCGGGTACCAATCGGGTTTGCAGAAGTGCAAATTAATATTATAAAAATTAATTGGTAACTGTTCATTTAATAAAAACTGGTACATGTATGTGAATAAGAGTTATCTCCCTGTCCTTAGAAGTAACTAACTTAACTTAACATCTTTATAATAGTTAAGAGGATTCTGCTGAGAGTCTGTATACAACCAGTTTCTTTTACACTCACTTTATCTAAAAATAACTAGTGCATCCAATCTATTCTTGAATACATTAATTGATCCCACCTCCACTATTTCCTGTGGCAATGCATTCCAAGCATTCACTACTCTCTAACTAAAAATATATTGCCTGGTATCTAATCTGGACCTTTCTTTAATTAATTTGTGGTTGTGCCCTCTTATTCGTGTAGGTGGCGGCATTGAAAAACTTGTTATGGTTTAATTTGTCCTTTTCGTTGATTACCTTATAGACCTGTATTAAATCACCTCAAAGTAGGGGTAATGTGTTTCCAAATATATGGCACAGGGTGTAAAGGGTTAACTTGTAATATAACTTCAAAGCAGAACAGAACAAATTGAAAATTATTTAATCTTTTGAAATAAAATGCTACAGAATGGTGCTAAAAATACCATGGATAGTGAAAAGGAAAAATGCAGATATCCCACAAGAACTGGATATAGAGGAAGATTGGTTAGTAAACAATATCTTGTCCAGAAAGCTAAAATATTTTGGCCACACCAAATGCCATAATGGCCCAGAGAAAGCGATACTGGAGGGTATGGTGACTGGAAAGTGCAGCAGAGGCAGACAGAGGAGAGAAGAGGGTAGTGATACAAGACATCGCGGAGGTCCTGAAGATGACAACAACAGAGGCGGGAGTTCTAGCTAGAGTGAGAGTCTTACAGATTGGCTGTTGTGAGAGCGTTGTTCTGCAAAGAACATGCTACATGATAATGATTTCTTTAGCAAAGAATTTGTGCTCATGACAATGATCACAAGACACGTATTTATCTACGCTCGAGATACACACATAACCAGTGACCCTAAAGAGCCAGAGAACCAAATCTGGATTTTAAAAAGAGGATTTGGTGGATCGGTTCTTAGCTTCAATTTGTGGGACAGGATAGAGTAGGTGGAGGCAGGACAAAATATCATTGACTTATATCTATGATCTTGAACAGGTTAGGAACTACTGATTTAAATAAAAATAGAGCTCAAAAAAAGCCCCAGCGTTGAAATACTTTGGGAACCATACGAGGCGTGTTCAAATGAAACCAGACCAAACTGCATCCAGTGAACTTACGTACAATGCGCATGATAACGTCACTTCTTATGTAAACAGCACATATCAATCATCGTTTGCAAAATTTCATTATCCTCCGACTCATAGTTTTCTCAGCAGACCGTTGAATACATGGCGGGTGTGATACGGAATCCGTCCAGAATTGATTAGCGAACAGTGATTCGGTTTCCAACAGCTGAAGGATGTCGACCAGTTGACATTCATCGCAGAATACAGGCAGTGTATGGTGACAAAAGTGTTTATTAGACAACAGTGAAGAACTTGACAACAATGTTTAAAGAAGGACGTGAATTAACGAAAGATCTTCCGAGACCAGGTTAGGCATATATTGTTGCATCTAAAGATGCCATCACCAAAATTGATGCAGCAATTCAGGTGGCCGTCGTCGAAGCTTACGTTCGCATTGTTTCTAGGTATATGCGGGTATACGCTGTATATAAATCTTTTTAAAAATAAAACTTCCGTCTTTGTTCCAACTGTTTAAATACTTTATGATTCTGAAGGTAAAAAAAGCAGTTAAAATACTTTTTTTTATTATTAAAGAAAACACAAAATATACACCTTTTTTTCTAGAAAAAAAAGCATTACCAATAAATAAATATTCTAATAATAGCTACAAAATCCATCCACCCAGCTTGGATTATGTGGTTTAATTTACTTATAACTACTGTCTAATTGGCAAGCTATTAATAGCTGTAAGTCATGGTTTTTTTCCTGGACAGGAGTACATTATAAAGGAATAAACAAAGCAAAATCTGATATCTGAGTTATTAAATATAAAATTGCACATGAAGTTGACACTTTTAAAAGGAACACTCACTCCAGAAAAAAATGATGCCTCATAGCAAGCATTTTCTTTCAATATGGGGTGTTAGACACTTGCCTGAATTTAGTCTATGACTCATGGCAGATACTGTGATTGAGGATAGGGTTTTAGATACATTGTATTGCAAAGTCTCAGTATCACAGGAGATGATCAGACAATGTCATTGTAGATGACATTTTATAGACTTTTTTGATTGAGCTCTGAGTACCATAGCCGATGATGTCAAAGCCAAGAAGATAAAGTCATAAAGTCTTGAGTGTAAGTGCTTTCAGTCCCAAAGCAGTTAATGACATCTTGGTTGAAATGTTGGGGGTCTTCATTGTATGACATTACAATTTCATGGCAAAAACTGCGTTTGAGGATAAATTGTTAGAAACATCATTGTATGACATTACAATTTCATAGTAGAAACTGTGGTTGGGGACAAAGTGTTAGAAATGACATTACAATTTCATAGTGAAAACTGCAGTTGGTGATAAATTGTTAGAAATGTCATTGTATCTCATTACAATTTCATAGCGGATACTGCAGTTGGGGATAAAGTGTTAGAAACATCATTGCACTAGTTTTATTTTTGTAAAGGGACAGACGAGAATACCAGCTGTTCCCCTATTTCTGACAGGTAGGCATGAACAGCAGAAGACACTGCAACGTAATTTGACTAGATTACGTCCCTGAATAGTTTTTTTCAGTGAAAGTTATGTACAATGCTATTCAAAACAACGTATATATATCGTTACATCCATGTCCCTATTGCTGGTATCAGCTGGAGAATTACTAAAAAGCTGGACAATAAAGGCCTTTTATTCCAGCAGTTGCTTCATAGTGTGCAGACTAAGCTTTTTCTTATTTTGCCATTGGGAGAAACCAACCTAAACATTACCTAGGTTTGAACCTGTTTCTGGAGCCAAAGATGCAGCACAGTAAATGATCAAACAGCAACTTAGCTGACTGCTTGCATCAGGGTCAGCGAACGAGAGCTGACCAAGACCCTATACTGCCTCCAAGTAGTGACCCTAGAAACAGGCTGCACTAATGCAGTCTGGCTAAGAGAACAACATTGCAGATCTGGTATCCAAAAAGAACAGGCAAAACTAAATGTGTTGAGCCAAAAGGCGCAGATGTAACAGTTTCGCTGTAAACTAACAACGAAGAAGAACATGTGACTTCAGACTATGGCCAGCAGTCGTTCTAACTCGCCAGTCACTCGCTTCTATATTTCTTAGAAAAAGATTACAAATATTAAAAATATACAAACTGATATTGGAATAAATGAATATGCAAATGAAAGCTCTTGATAATTTTGTTACAAAATATTGATATATGCAACTGCAGGTTTCACAAGGTAAAAATGCCAGGTAGAACTGAACAATAAATTTGTTACATCTGTATCATAAGTAGATATGTGACTTGTATAACTTACACCAAAGATCTCAATTTCTCCCCCCCCCCCCCCCTCCTCCCCTCCCTACAGTGGGCCACAAGAGGACAAGTTTGATGACTCAGTAGCCACATTTAACAAGTTTGGTAACCGATTGATTCAAGAAGACAAATTTGATGACTCATTGATCAAGGAAGACAAGTTTATTGGCTCATTGATCTAAGACAACAAGCTCAATGCCACAATAAGACAAGTTTGATGGCTCATTGATCCAAGAAGTTAAGTTTGATGATTCATTAATCAAAGAGGACAATTTTGATGACTAATTGATGCGAGATGATAAGTTTGACAACATATTGATCCAAGAAGACAAGTTTGATGGTCCATTGATGCAAGAGGACAAGTTTGATGGTCCATTGATGCAAGAGGACAAGTTTGATGGTCCATTGATGCAAGAGGACAAGTTTGATGGTCCATTGATGCAAGAGGACAAGTTTGATGGTCCATTGATGCAAGAGGACATGTTTGATGGTCCATTGATGCAAGAGGACATGTTTGATGGTCCATTGATGCAAGAGGACATGTTTGATGGTCCATTGATGCAAGAGGACATGTTTGATGGTCCATTGATGCAAGAGGACATGTTTGATGGTCCATTGATGCAAGAGGACATGTTTGATGGTCCATTGATGCAAGAGGACATGTTTGATGGTCCATTGATGCAAGAGGACATGTTTGATGGTCCATTGATGCAAGAGGACATGTTTGATGGTCCATTGATGCAAGAGGACATGTTTGATGGTCCATTGATGCAAGATGACATGTTTGATGGTCCATTGATGCAAGAGGACATGTTTGATGGTCCATTGATGCAAGAGGACATGTTTGATGGTCCATTGATGCAAGAAGACATGTTTGATGACTCATTTATGCATGAAAACATGGCTGGTGGCCCAAGATTATAATGAAAATACAATGGCCGAAGGGTCATATGAAGATGTTCAATGTCTGTGTGAAGATATATTTGATGTCCCAAAAGCTGTATGAAGATATTTAATTGCCCAAAGAGGTACATGGAGACATGTTTGATGGCCCAAGTCTCACATTAGTTCAAGGGCCGCATAAAGACCATTTTAAGGGTTGCAAGAGGACACATTCTTGGGCCACATGATCAGTTCAAAAGTAGCATGGAGACAAGTTTAAAGGGTTACGATCAAGAACCGTATGAAGATCAGGGCAGGAGTACTGCAAATTATTACTTAGGACCTCAACATCTGAATATGCCTCTTAAATAACTCAGAATATTAAAACATTTCCTCATTTAAATTTATACTTAAGTCAGGATTTCACCTAATTATCTTGGCCTAATTAACATTCATTAGCAAATTGGACTTAATCATTACAGTATGTGTTATTATTTGCACAATTTTGTAGGATTTTGTTATTTTAAAATTATGCTCAAATATTATATTTATCGAGGCTAAACACAAAATCTGTTTACAGGTCACAATACTGTTTTTGGCATTTCTTCTGGAGTTAATATGCTGTATTATATCATGTCAACTATCCCACGACCTGCTCGAAAACCAAACTGGCTATTTGGATTAGCAGGAGAGAGAATCTCCTTTGATGATCGCAGCAGTGATGATTGCTCTTTTGCTTGTACAAAGGGACAATGGATGAATCTTTCAGGCACAGAAGTTGTCCTTTTGAAATTTAACAGATTAGGTCTGTCAGCTGTTGAAGCAGGATGGAACCTTCTGTTTTGTAAACCATAATATGCAGCATGATGTGTCGAAGGCTGTAATATACTGAGTACCATAATATATAGCTCTGTTGGTTACAACACATGGCGCTGTGGGCCATAATATGCAGTGGAGTGGACAATATGTTTGAGACCCCTGAACAAAATAAATAAAGCAATAACACAATGGTATCAACCATCATCATGGTAAGTGATCACATACAGGAATGTCATGAATGTCCAGTATTCAATAACAGGGTTTCGCTGAATGAAATTATTTAAAACAATTTTTTAAAAAGGAAACAAAAACATCCAACAGATGTTTAAATACAGTGACATTTCTTTCATCAATTCTCTTTGCATCCAAGACTTCTTTAATTGTTTACTTTTCATTCCATTCTTCTATATATTCTCAATTCAAAGGCAGAAATCATTATCTCTATTTGTCTATTGTCCACGTTTCTATGTCATACAGTAAAGCTAGTTACTTTATTCACTTGAGTATACTAGTGACTAGTTCTCATGTGGTATCCAGCTAAGTAGCTTTTCATACTCATTTATACGTTTAAATCTCTATTTTATGTATTCATCCCTTCCTCTATGATTTGTTAGCTCATATTTTCATTTCTGTTGTCTCTGATGAAAGCTTTTAATTTGTAATGTAGGTTTCACTTCTATTTTCATCCTAGTGTAGTATCTCATTGTACATTTATATGTTTTTACAAATTATTTTGGGACGATGAGGCTAACGTCTGGTCAGGCAAAACACACTGATAGTGTTAGCAAAGGCCAGGAGAAATATACTGGCCAAGAGCCCTCACCTGATCTCCTAGTTGATCGACCTGGAAATGGGGTGTTGTCGAGGACAACAGTCTGGCTAAGAAGGTGAGGTTCGAGACAAGAGACAACATTGGGACAAATCATTTGCTTACATTTCTTTTTAAGATAAATGATAGGAAAGGAAGGCAAACGCAGCCCAGTAATGTTAAAACAAAATTGAACAGCCCGATCAAAAACATACGTTGAGGAAAAACATACGTTGAGGCTAGTAGTAGCCTCAGTTCTATCGATTCACAGGTAACGAAAAAGATGATTGATGGATTGTTTCGTTTAAGGTCTTCGAATCTCAAGGACGATACAGATAGATTGGTTTTGTCATAAGTAATCCAATGGTGTTTAAAACTGTCAAGGATATGTGTGATTAAATTATTCTAGTCATCTTTTGGTTCCCAGCAATGAAAGAGATGATACTCTAGATTCACAACAAAAAAGCTACATATTGTGGCACAAACTTTTGAATGACCTGTCCAGGATCTGCCAAAATTTGATAGATCAACAGGTTGCACTAATAGATGCCGTGTACACAATTTAAGCTTTCTTGGTTTTAAGGAAGTTGGTTAAAATAAGAGAAATAGAAGTCCCCACAAATAGACAGCGGTTATATTAATTTCAATAAAAATATAGTGAAAACATTAGATATGTATGAGGGTAAGTCAAAACTGATATGGGATGTGGTTGGTAGTTTCTAAATTCGTCATTAGGTGACAGTAACATCCAGCTTTATAATTACTGTAGGTAGCAGACGCTAGGTGTCGCATGCTCATGTGCAGTCTAGATACAAAATGAAGTCCATGCCCACGGAGTGAACAATTAAAGAACAGCATGCTGTCCTGTTTTTTGGAAGGGCAAAAAGACTTTTTGCAAAGTATATTCATAAGAAAATACTTCCTGTTTTCGATGAGAAGTGTTTGTCATGTAAATTTGTGCATAACTGGGTCCATGCATTTTCTCAAGGATACACAACAAATTGCTGATGAAGTCTAACCTGGTCATCCCGTTTAGATTTGAACAGAAGCTGTGAAGGAAATGATTTGAGCTAACCAGCCAGTAACAATTGACAGTTTAGAAGCTGCAAGACAGTGTTTGCATTGTTTAGCTACCATGATAATGCATGATGGATATAATTTCCTGAATGCGAGCGCGTGCTGGGTACCCAGACAACTGGCGCATGAGCAGAATAATGAGCCGAATGAGCCTGTCCTTGCACTGATAAAGCAATGGGATAAGTGTATTAATGTTGGTAGAAATTATTTGTGAGAAATAAGGGACAATATAAGAACAAAATTAAATGGTTTTCAAGTTAATATATTATTTAGTTTTTAAACTAAACCTGCCCTTGTATTTGGTGGAACAAACTGACCAATAAATCAGTATTTTACGAAGTGCAGGAGTTCAAATCAAATGTGGATCGAGCATAGAGGACTGTCTGAGATGACGGATTAGGAGTATGTGCAGACAATCAGCTATTACAGTCTTCAGTAACCATATCGTTTGCCGTTTTCCGAAAGAGCACGAGCACGTACCAGTCTATAATTATGTAGGTTCTGTATAACATATTACGTCATAACAAATAACAAAATGTCAATGGAATAAGACATTCTCAAAGAAATTCTTTGCTTTGTACTTCACACACGCCTGTTCGCACTTCACACACGCCTGTTCGCACTTCACATTCACATACTTAGTTTAGATTTAACAGCAGAAAAACAATACAGCCTTAAATAATATCCATGACAAATACGGACTTTACAATAAGAGAAGTCTTTATAAAAAGACTTGACGAAGCGAAAACTTTTCATACGTTATCGCTTAACTAAGCTAAACAATTAAATGTAATAAAATCGGCAAACTCAAAATGTACAAGTTAATAGGGGTAATAAAGTATAAAATAATTACTCAGATGGAAAAGGAAGAAGTTGCACAAAAACAGAGAACGTTGGAAGAATGTGAAGGTACTCAAATTTCTTTGCTGAAAAAAACGACATATTGCCTGAAATATCGATTCTTGTCTGCTGCAGATTGTATGTAAGACGATATGTGAAAGTTTTTGATTTTCAGAAAACATGTCTTCCAATTGAATTGAGTCAATCTCATATTTGATTGTATTCCAGAGTTTAACATTTTCTAGTCTCATTCTTTCTGAACTTCTTTGATTGTGTTGATTAACGAACCAAGCAAAGATGCTAAGTTCTGTGCCTGCCGCATCAAGTATTTCATGTTTGGATCATTTAAAGCCTTTTCCAACGCTTGACTGGCTGCACTGACCGTCGATTTGAAAGCATTTGCTGCTTTGATTAGCTGGAAGCCCAGATGCATGGCACGATCTGAGGATGGCATTAACAACATTGTGGCCTGTCCATGCAGGAATACATGAGCTAGTGTGTGAACTGCAAACTCCAATTGGTGCACCATCTTTTCGTGGCTGTTGTTGGCGCTACTGACTACCAATTTAGCATCTTGTATGAACTGTTTTGTCTGTGAATGAAGCTCGAACAAGCACATTGACAGCTGCCCAATATTTTTGCCAGTGCGCGATGTTTTGAGCGAGTCCATTGTTAGTTTGAGTTCTGCCAACAGCCGCTCTACATCCTTGCCAACCAGTTCAATGTCTGTGTAACTATGTGACAGAACCAGCTTGACAGAATTAGTGGTACCATCACTCACAACTAGAAAACTTGCTTCTTGTTGATGCTCTTTCATGGATGACGGCAGTGAAGACTGTACCCGAGGAAACTGTGGTGTGGTAACAACAGAAGAAATCTTAGATGAAGGGTGCAAAGTAGGGGAAAGTGGCATAAGAGGAGACTGCGCAAGATCTGCTGAACGTGCTGATGCGTTACCACTCATTGCTTCGCTGGATAATGGTAAATCTGTATCAATGTCATCCCTGAAGCTGACTTTTCTGAGAACAGGAGCTGGGGATATATCTCTATAATAATCTGCTGGTAATTCAACATATCCATTTGACTGTGGAACAACATGCTGTCCTGCCCCTTCACGATTAGTATTACCACTTATCTGACCTTGACTTGGTAGACCTCTAGAAACTAAACTTCTATGCCCACGCTCAGAGCCATTAGTAGGCTGTCTCTCTTTTCTGTGGGTTCTCTCAGAGTCAGCCTTAATCCTGAGAGCATCAAAGTTGGTAAACGTGTGATAAATATCTTCTCCTGAAGCAGAATATGTAGAACTACTTTCTGTGGACGTAGGACGCCACATTTTGGTAGTGGCATAAGGGTTCGCTTTAACCTTTTCTTTGGTGTGACTATGAGTCATAAGGATATCATCCTTGGACATTTGCTTGTGCTGTTGGTGTCTGGATGACCTTTCAGAATCTTGTGACATGGCCTTCGAGAGTAATGTTTTGCTGTTGTTGTTGTCTCCACCAACAGCAGACTGAAGTGCCTTAATTGGACCATTTCTGCGAGCCTCGGTCTGTGGAGAAAAAAAAAGAACATTTAGGTTGTTTAATATTGCTATCTATTATTGCTGCTGTAAATTCCGTTGTCGGGTCAAGTCAGGTCATCCCTTAACCAGTGAGGTTGTTGGGGCACACATGAAGACATTCTTACAACCCCACGCCACCTTTCTCTGTCAGCGGCCGCTGCCTGTGCCTCTTCTGGTCGGAGATTGGTCTTTATTTTATGTTCTCCTCCCACTTTTTTTGGGGGGGGGGGGACGGCGCCTTCGTCGTCTGCCTTGCACCTTTCCGTGCAGGATCGTAGTTGCAAGACCATTTTATCTCGATTTCGTTATACATATCACAAACAGCATTTTCACATTTCTTGTCCGTAACAAGTAATTCCTATTTCACTTATGGATATTGTTTGAGGTTTACATACATAGCTTTCTATCAAAATCAGACGTTTGCTGACAACTAATTCCTGTGCAACTAAATCTAATTTTAATCATAATGTACACCTTTACTTGGGATCCTGGTATTCGAAAATGCATGTTAATGGCTGTTGGCAGATAGCCGAAGGCTATTCGTCTATCCGTAGTAGGTATTTTAAACTTCCGGCAGCTTACTAGGCCTGGGAGAAGGTACAAATAATTTGTGCACATTTTTAACAAGAATTTTTGAATTTTTGTCCGGGAAGCGGCTGTTAAACCTACTATTTCAAACTACTATGGAATTTCTAACGTGTTCGACGCGGCACTGAACACGGGAGTCCGCTCTCACTACCCAGAGATCAGAGGAGTTTTTATCAGAAGATCCAAGTGAAAAAATTATGGTCTCCACGGTGATTCGAATGGACGACCTCCGGCGTCTAGGCGGCCACCTTACCTCGAGACCAGTCCCCTCTCATCATCATCATCATAAGGTCATTCCGTTCTAGGACTTCTCAACAATGGATTCTGTCCTTCCATTTCTGCTTATCCTCAGCAGCCGTCTTCAACTCAGCATACGTCTCCACAGCCATCTCCGCAAGCTTGAGACAAAAAAGGTATTTCTAGGTCTTCCTCTCCCTCTTCTTCCCTACATAATGTCCTCCAAGACCTTTTTGACCCGGCACTCTCTCTGCAGATTATGTCCCAACCATCCACGATTTCTTGTTATCTTCCGTATCAACTTTCTCTCTTCTCCCATCTCCGCCAATACCTTTGCATTTGATTTCTTCTCGGTACAGCACACTTCTTTCATCTTTCGGTACAGCACACTTCTTTCATCTTTCGGTAACACCACATTTCTGAACTTAACTTAATGTTTTTATACCGGTTTAAGAGACAATCTGTAGACAACCAGTCAAATTTGCATTACCCTGCTTTAAAAGCTATGCCCATCCAATCAATTCTTAAATGCATTAACTGTCTCTGCCTTCATCACCACCTGTGGCAATGCATTCCAAGCATTCACTACTCTCTGACTAAAAAAATATTTCCTAATATTCAATCTGGACCTTTCTTAGGTTAATTTGTTTGTATCTGTGCTCTCTTGTTCTCGTAGGTGGTTGTATTTTGAAAAAAAACAACTTGTTATAGTCTAATTTAACCTTTCCCGTGATCATCTTATAAACCTGTCTTGTCACCTCAAATTCTTCTCTTCTTTAGACAATGTAGGACGGTTTTTCTGAGTCTTTCTTCGAAACTGTAATTCTGGAATCCCACTATCAGTTTTGTCGCTCTTCTTTGTATCCTTTCCAGCATGTTTATATCTCCTATATGATAAGGACTCCAGACCTGTACACTGTACTCCAATCTAGGTCTAACTAAAGCTTTATACAGTTTGACATTCACCTCCTTACTTCTATGTTTAATATTTCTTATTATCATATCTAACACTGCATTTGCCTTATTCACTGCTACCTGGACTTGCTCATTCATATTTCCTGTATGATCTTTTAAAACACCTAGGTCCCTTTCCTTATCTTTAATTCTAATTTTGTTCTCGCCCACTCTGTAATTATGTTCCATATTGGATCTACCCATGTGGATGAATGTACATTTATCTATATTAAACTCCATTTACCATTTCACAGAGCAGTCTCGAATTTTATCTAAACCCGACCTCAATATATCCACCTCTGCTATAGATGAGACACTCCTACCTAGTTTTGTGTCATCTGCAAATTTTTCTATCATGGATCCTATATCAAGGTCTAAATCGTTTATATATATCAAGAACAATATCGGTCCAAAAACCGAGCCCTGTGGTACTCCACTTTTTACTTTACACCACTCAGAGTACTCCTATTCCAAAAGCCTCCAAGTATTTTTTTTTTTTTTTTGCTTAAATGTTTGCCTCGCTAGTTTCTACTGGCGGAGGCGCGCCATTTTCCACCCCAGACCGTAGTCAATTGGGCGATATCAGGACGCATAAACCAGTGCTTGGATGCATGTGTGCATCTGTATGTACCTATGCTAGGTTTGTGCGCCCTCAGAAGCTAGCCCAACCAAAGTGCAATGGAAGGGCTTTACCACGAGGGCGCGTGTGAAAGTTGTGCAAGGGTGTGACTGTAGGACAGAGTCAAATGAAACAGAGTGAGGTAAGAAGAGAGAGAAGAGTTGCCCCCAGGGTAGAAGACTCCTCTTCGACCCTGACTAGGGATGATCTTGCCTCCAAGTATTGTTTCCACTATTGTATTTATAGTCCATGTTTCAGATCCATACATTGTCACAGTCTAAATATATGTGTATAAGATTCTTTTCCTTAGAGGCATACTAATGTTATTGGGTGTAAGGATATTTTGTTTCTCTCTAACTAAACACGTTCTTTGCCATATAAATTCTAGATCATATTTCTCTATAGCATCGTGCATATTCTGTTATGGTTTGACCAAGATATCGGTATTAGAATACCTGCTCGACTTCTTTCCCTTTAATGGTTACTCTTACATTGGTTGGTTCTTTGGCTATGATCATTGTCTTGGTCTTCTCTATGTTCACTTTCATGTCATAGATATATGTAGTGTTGCTAATTTCATTGAGGTTTTTGTGTAGATCCTCCTTCGTCTCTGCTATAATGACTTGGTCGTCTGCGTATTTTATTGCCTCCAGCTGTTCGCCCTTTACCTTTACCCCCAGTGTGCATTTCTTCATTGCTTCAGCCATCATCACCTCTGACTACGCATTGAACAGGCCAGGTGAGAGTGGACATCCCTGTCTTACTCCTTTTCTTATAGGCACCGCGTCCGTGGGCCCTTCTCTTAATGATATGAGGGCCTTTTGGTTTATGTATAGGTTCTGCATCAAGGGGAGGGATTGGTTCTTCAATTTCGGTATGTTTGATGATCTCAAAAAGCCTCTTCTAGGACACTCTATCAAACGCCTTCTGATAATCTATGTAGCAGATGTACAGAGGTTGTCCCCGATCGATCATTCTCTCCACAAGGAACTTCAATGTGCCAATTGCCTCTCTGATCCCTGAACCTCTTCTAAGCACAACATGAAAGAATACGTGGCAGAACTATATGAGGAAGAAGATAACTATTCAGCTCAAATTTCAAATACAACAAGTGAGAAAGAAGTAGGAGAGGAGGACACGCAGATAGGTCGAGAAAAATTTGAATGGGCCCTTCGCACGATCCCAAATGCCAAAGCAGTAGGTATAGATGACATACCAATAGAGCATCTAAAAGCGACAGGTGAACCTATGCAGGGTCGACATTTTCAGCTGGTACAGGCTATCTATCACACAGGAAATTGGATGGTGGATTACACTTCAACAGTAATAATCCCACTCCCAAAGAAATTCAACGCGAGTGGATGCACAAATTTCAGAACTATAAACCTGAAATCACATACATCCAACATCCTCCTGGCAATAATCAGAAAGAGAATAACACGCCACATAGATGGGCTGTTGAAAAATAATCAATTTCGGTTCAAAAGAGTCCCCTCTATCTAATTATAATTATGTTCCATAAAAAAGACGGTATTACGACATTACTGACAGTTTGAATATATCCGCGCGTGAAGCGGGTTTTCAGAAAGCAAATGTCTCAAAATTGAATTGAGTTAGCTTAACATTTTTTTGTTGACGTTCGCCTTATTTCTCTATTCCCCAAGGCGATGTGCGTTGTACTATATTTGTATTTTGCGCCTGTAGGTCCAGTGCATCCAAATTCGGCATGCATTTTATATAAGGGTCTGCTTCCTCCTGCATTTTCTAAGGATTTGCTTCACCGGGGTACCGGCCGGTGCTGTGATTGGGGATCGAACTTAGCACCTTCGGGCTGTGAGCAGTGTCACTTAACCACTATACCACGCCGTTACCTATCACATATTTGATTGTGTATTCCAGAATGTATCATGCTCTAGTCTCAGTGTTTTTGAACTTCTTTGGTTGTGTTGATTAATAATGTTCGCATCTAGGCCCGTTGCGTCGGTCGATCACTACAATGTTCAGCTGCTGAGGCCTTAAGTCAAACCTCGTCCAATGCTGAAGAAGTGACTGATATCTACTGGAACCACGTAGAACGATGGTGGCCTCTCCCACACCTCCAGTCGGCCGGTGGAAACCGTTATTACACGTAACTGATGATCTGGTGAGCCGGAACTTCCGGGTCCAGTAGAATCACATGATCGAACACAGACAGGCGACGGCGGACTAGAGTGTACGACGTGGAAAGAAGACTCGTCATTGCAGAGACTTAGACATTGCGGACAAGATCAAAGTACCGGATACGCCAGCAAAGATGTAAAGTTCTATGCCTGCCGATACAAGTATTTCATGTTTGAACCATTTAAAATCTTTTCCGTTTGTGCAGATTGCAAGAAACCTGGATGTGTTCATGACTGCTGTAAAGAGGACTACATTCTGGATATTATAGTCACATGACATGCCAACCTAATCTAGTTTCCTCCAACATTTTTATACCTGGCGCCCACTTTTATAACTTTCGCGACGGAAACTTTTCCTTATCGCCCATTTAAATCTAAATTGAAAAAAACTCAGAGATCGCACACCGATTGTGTATATTTTGGATGTTTTTAATCATCGTGTAGAAAGTCCCCTGCAGAACGTCGCTCCCATGACAACCCGTCTGAAAGAAACTCCATCACTTGTCAAATCCCAAGGCCTGCTCCATAGTCATGCCCAAGCATTCCTTGCCAACTTGGTGCCATCGCCTTCTTGGTCTGCCTGTCTCCTTTCCACCGGTCAGTCTCTCTCTCACTCTCTCTCTCTCTCTCTCTCTCTCTCTCTCTCTCATGTTATTCGGATTATAGGTTTGTCTTTGCTGTATTATACTTGCAAAGGCACGTTCATTTCCACCCAGACTGTAGTCCTTTGGGCGATATCAGGACATATTGGTCAGTTTATGAATACGTGTATGTATCTGTTTGTAATGTTGACGTGTTAGTGCATGAATGCGTGTGTGTTTCTGTTTGTAATGTGAAGTGTTGGCCAGTGTATAGATGCGTGTGCGTATCTGTTTGTAATGTGAACGTATTGGCCAGTGTATGAATGCGTGTGTGTATCTGTTTGTAATGTGAACGTGTTGGCCAGTGTATGGATGCGTGTGCGTATCTGTTTGTAATGTGAACGTGTTGGCCAGTGTATGAATGCGTGTGTGTATCTGTTTGTAATGTGAACGTGTTGGCCGGTGTATGGATGCGTGTGTGTATCTGTTTGTAATGTTGACGTGTTAGTGTACGGATGCGTGTGTGTATCTGTTTGTAATATGAACGTGTTGGCCAGTGTATGGATGCGTGTGTGTATCTGTTTCTAATGTGGACAAATTGACCAGTCTATGGATGCATGTGTGTGTCTGTCTATAATGTATTCCACTATGGCAGTTTCACCAATTCTTTCTGTACGTGGAGGCCTGGTCACACCGAGAAATATTCCCAACATGCCCAGTCAAACTGGACATAAATAATTTTGCACCCGGTACGTTGGGGATTTCAAACTAAGCTTGTGCTTGATTTACACACCTCCACCATGCCCCGCCCCTCTTTTTTTCTCTCTCTCTCTCCCTCCATCTCTCTCTCTCTGTCCATCCCAGACCAAATGAAAAGGGAGCATGTGGGCTAGGGACTGTAAGCTTGCTTTACAATCCCATTCATCCTTGTTAAAATCACATCGCGTTCGGTTTGACAGACCGGCCACGGTGTAGGTTTTTCTCACGGTAGACTGCATTTCCCAGATTAAGTTAGGGAGGATCGGAACTGACCACTCCGTCTTAAACATTTAGTGCTCGTACAATCAAGTTTCTAAGACTGCATCCTAGGAGAGGAGGACTAGCGTCTGGTCAGGCAAAATTTACTGGTCAGACATGTTAGTCAGGGTCAGGCAAAATATACTGATCAGACATGTTAGTCAGGGTCAGGCAAAGTATATTGGTCAGACATGTTAGTCAGGGTCAGGCAAAGTATACTGATCAGACATGTTAGTCAGGGTCAGGCAAAATATACTGATCAGACATGTTAGTCAGGGTCAGGCAAAGTATACTGGTCAGACATGTTAGTCAGGGTCAGGCAAAGTATACTGATCAGACATGTTAGTCAGGGTCAGGCAAAATATACTGATCAGACATGTCAGTCAGGGTCAGGCAAAATATACTGATCAGACATGTTAGTCAGGGTCAGGCAAAATATACTGATCAGACATGTTAGTCAGGGTCAGGCAAAATATACTGATCAGACATGTTAGTCAGGGTCAGGCAAAATATACTGATCAGACATGTTAGTCAGGGTCAGGCAAAATATACTGATCAGACATATTAGTCAGGGTCAGGCAAAATATACTGATCAGACATGTTAGTCAGGGTCAGGCAAAATATACTGATCAGACATGTTAGTCAGGGTCAGGCAAAATTTACTGATCAGACATGTTAGTCAGGGTCAGGCAAAATATACTGATCAGACATGTTAGTCAGGGTTAGGCAAAATATACTGATCAGACATGTTAGTCAGGGTCAGGCAAAATATACTGATCAGACATGTTAGTCAGGGTCAGGCAAAATATACTGATCAGACATGTTAGTCAGGGTCAGGCAAAATATACTGATCAGACATGTTAGTCAGGGTCAGGCAAAATATACTGATCAGACATGTTAGTCAGGGTCAGGCAAAATATACTGATCAGACATGTTAGTCAGGGTCAGGCAAAATATACTGATCAGACATGTTAGTCAGGGTCAGGCAAAATATACTGGTCAAGTCCCTCACCTCGGCTTCCTAGTAGCACTCCCTGGAAATGGGTTGTTTTTATGGCAACATGATTAACGAGGTGACGGATCATGTGATCGTCGTTGACACTTTGAGCAATGAAGGGGACTGAGCATAGATGAGGACGCTCAAGTTTAATGAATTCTATTCTATGAGATATTTTCCATTGTTTCCCTGACTTAGTGCTCCCGCTGCATAGACTCTATGTAATGTTATAACTCTGTCTTTCATTCCACCATCCCACAGTTAAGACAAATGAAACAGCTAGAACAGGATGCTAGCACACACAACAAAACCAAAGAAAACATCAAACAATTATTAGTACGCATGCACAGACATTGCATGACAAATTATATTTATATATACACACACATATTATTTAAATTAAGATCAAATGTGTGTGTGTATATATATATATATATATATATATATATATATATATATATATATATATATGACATTGCATATGTTCTATATACGGGGGCCTAGGACGGTTTCTCAACATGTTTCAAACCTTAGTCCATCTCCTTTCTACCTTTTCCTAACTTGTGCCCACCCCCGGCCTGCCAGGATAAAACAAAAGTAGCTATTTAAATGATTTGTTTGTAAATAGAGATGTTTTGTTCATATATAGATATAGAATATATATATATATATATATATATATATATATATATATATATATATATATATATATATATATATATATATATATATATATATACATATTATTCAGTTGAAGATAAAACTATACATATTATTCAGATGAAGATGTGTACTCTATTTGCAATTCCCTGCCTCTTCCCGTTTTCCCCATTCTTTGTCCTTCCCGATCTCTGCATGATATTATAGAGCAGGGGTCCTGCCAAAGACGGATGTGTCAGACCGAAAGGTGCAAATATCGCAGTCAATCTGTAAACTAGCGACACAATGCATTTCATTTTTCAGATTACATCCTGCTACTTGCGAAACCTTGTTCAGAGCTTGGTAGCGGGAGATTGAGAACGAACGAAGAAGAAGAGCAGGGGTGTGCATCCTTAGGGTAACCACACATCCTTCCCGACCACGCCCCGCAAAAGGTATTGTCAGATACCGTGCTAAAATAAAAACAGTCACAAAACCTTCGTTGCTAACAAAAGGCTTTCATCAAAGACAACTAACAACAAAAATATGAACTAGCGACTCAAAGAGGGAGAGATGAATACATAAAACAGAGATATAAGTACATAAACAGAGATCTAAATATATAAAATGAGATATAAATTCATAAAATTCAAATATGAATACATAAAGGAGTAAAAAAAAAAAGGTACTTGGCTAGATCGCACATACAATTTCATTATTTTGTGCGCTCTGATAAGGACGTTAAGTGACGGACTAGAGTAACTTTCCTCACATCCAGAGCGTGCTGATGAACGTGGACCGGGGTCCTTCAGGCATTTGTTCTTCTTTAGCGTGACTCTCACTACTACGGGGATCGCATCGATCCCATGCTTCGTTAGCAAGGCTGCCATGAAAACAGCCAGTTTCAAGGAAGACCTGCGGGGAAGTGAAGTGAAGGTCTTGGCCAGTATAATTTACCTGACCCTGACTTACATGTCCGATCAGTGCGTTTTGACTGCCCAGAAGTTAGTCTCTCTCCCCCTCCTTGGGGTCAAAACCCTGATTGTGATCCAGATGGCTTATTCATGTTTACATATACGAACAAAATAATACATGTATATATTATGTATGCAGCATGTTGTATTTACATAGTTACACGAAGGTCTTCACGCCCGAGCATGATTGGGGCCTGCGTGGGAAGCACTGTAATCTACCACGAATGTCATAAGAGGTGTCTGAATATGATTGTACATGGTTTTGGTTATCTCATCTCGCAGTACTGTTACGCCAGCGCAACTTGAAGATATGGATAGTTTTATGGATTAGCATTTATTTATTAAGGACCTATCCACCACGGAGAGCTGGAAAAATAGTTATTGATTGATTGGTCAGGGTGCTATATAAAAATGACACTGATCTTAATACAAATTGATTAAACAGAGTGGGGACCAAGGATACTAGACGGTTAATGGGCTGACAGCATCCAGCGACTTCTTGCATCATTGTCAGCGAACCATAGATAGCCAAAACGATGTTCCGTTTCCAAGCAGAGGCCACGGAAGCAGCCTGCACTGGTGTTTGATGACTAAGCGAATAGAGATCAGGGCGGCAAGGCAAATCCGGCACCAATAAAGGAAGAAATAAAAAATAAAAAAGCCTGCAAAAACTGAACACGTTGGGCCGAAATGCCGAGATACTGCATCATCGTCGTAAATTACGATACACTGTCATACCGTATTTTCCTGGACCAAGGGTGAAGACGTAGAGGAAGAATATCAGATGATTTGATCGCTTGCATTTTACTTTACATTTGCAGGCTATAATCCCTGCTAGTGACACGCTCTAGTCAATCCAACTATAAATAGGTACCCTGCATGATGTTAGGGAGGGACAGACAGCGAGGAAGGGAAAAGGCCAGACGCACCTGATAAACAATCTGAGACAGTGCAATGAAAGTTCTAGCCATTCATCCCCGACAGCACAGTCTGCTGTTGGACTATTTTACAAAAGTAGGAGCAGAACTGCTCTAAGGGTAGCGGGATACAAACTTGGGGTTTGGGAGTTTGAAAGCATGCGAAAAAGAAATACGGTTTCCACAATTTCTTTGATTCAGATTCGGGGGCCTAGGACAGTTTCTCCACGTGTTTCATACCGTAGTCTCCCCCCCCCCCTCTTTTCCTACCTCGTTTCCAGACTTGTGCCCACCCCCGGCCTGCCTGAATTTAAAAAAGGAGCTATTTAAATGTTTTTGTTTGTAAATAGAGATGTTTTGTTCATAATTTATACAAAATTCCATAGGCTCTTCTTTTCCTCTTGTCAGACGATAGTAATTGTGCTTTTAGCACAAAGCCCAGGCAGAAATATAGAGACTATATATTGCCCATGCAGTATGGTCCCTCTCTCGGTCTGCCTTGTTTGCTCCAAGGGAAAGGTGATACCAATACATTTGGAACAAGGCAAGCTGCAGACGCTGCCGGATCAGCAGAGCAATGCTCAATCTGTTCACCTGTCGGGGCTTCACTCTTAGACCAGCAGCCAACCAAGGCTAAGGACCTGGTCTGCCCTGCCACAACAATCAGCTGAGGTTGCCTTTCCTCGCTCTTATGATAAGGCATTCTATCCTCTTTGGTGTGCTCCTTCGCACATCGTCGATTGTCAGATTTGGTAGGCGCTGACCAACTTTCAGAATTTTCAGAAAACAGTTACACAGCCATATCTGACAAAACCCAACAAGATACGCCAGTATCTTATCTGCAGGATGTGTTGAAATCAGAGTTTTCCTTCTCCTAGATGAACTGCCTTCCTAGGCGTTCGAGCCTCATCTGCCCGAAAATACTGGTTTTAATGCGCCTTCCGCCCCTTCTCCTGATAGTCAAAACAGTTCTGCCGCCCGAAGCCTGGATTATAGACTTTGTTATACAAAATAGTTTCACAAAAATGTATACGATAGGTACTTATGGATCAATATGACTATTGTGCTTGATGACCGGAAACAAACCTTTGTGATATCCGGTTCTATTGCTGTGAGGGATAACCGTGATCATCTTTATCTATTATGTTAAGGCGAGTCCCGAGAATGGCTGAGTGGATAAAGCCGGGACTGAAACCTGATTGTACTTTATAAGTAGAGTGCAGGAGTGAAAGAGAGAAGGAAGGGGAGGCCATGTAGCAGCAAAAAGCGCGTGGCGATCCATCCATTTGGATGCACGGTATCTCTGTGGCCCCTAGTCTCGTGTCGTGGCATCCCTTTTACGCAATGTTCCCCTG
Source organism: Ariolimax columbianus (assembly GCA_036924085.1). Taxonomy (NCBI): domain Eukaryota; kingdom Metazoa; phylum Mollusca; class Gastropoda; order Stylommatophora; family Arionidae; genus Ariolimax; species Ariolimax columbianus. The sequence goes on from JAVGWX010000018.1 coordinate 49,860,560, forward strand.
TGGCACCCTTGAAATATCACGGGGCCTCTATGGAGGGCCATATCGCACCCGGTTGAGAACCGCTGGTCTACGGGCATGTAGCTTGGTCAGCAATCACAATGTACCAGATTTGAATCTCGTGGTGCTTAGATTGACAGACCGGCATCTCTTTTTTTTTTAAACATGGCCTGATCGATTCTTTCAGTCAACCCAGCTGTAAATTGCTACCTAACGAAATCAAGGGGAATGTGTTCCAGTCGTCGTAGAAGCTACGGAGTCCGTGCTCTGTCATCAGGACTTTCAGAAATGGAAGGGACTAAGCACTAATAGGGATGCCATGTGCAACTAAGTCGGTTTTGTGAACTATTGTTCACATCTTTTATTTTACTTGCCAAGGCCGTTGTCAGGATGAGTGGATTTATATTTTTTTTCAAATTGTAACCAACGTCCCATTAATCTATAGAGCCTCTATAGAGTACATAGCCTTCTTTAGAGCGACCTGTTAATCTAACACATTTTGGTGGATGCAGAACAGGTCATTCAAAAGATTAAACCGAAAAATGTAGTTTCTTTATATTTCCTTTCTTTAATGCCTGGTATTTGCTTCCTGTTGCTGCGTGAGAGACGACTGTCAAAGGAAACATCTAGATGGTCGTAAGAAGCTAGAAATGTGTCATAAGGGTTGTTGACAAAATCAGTCTATCAGTCTATTTTGTGACAGACTGATCTCATTTTGCGAAGTTCTAAATACATTTTCTTAAGTAGCTAAATAAATAAGAGTGGTGTTATGTGCAACTATTTGTAGCTTTTAGGGAAGGAAGACTAACGTCTGGTCAGGCACACCATACTGATCAGACATGTTACGCAGGATCATGCAAAATATATTGGCCCTCACCTCGGCCTCCTCGTAGCCCTCCATGGAAACTGTCTGTTTTCATGGCAGACTGGCTAACGAGGTGAGGAATCGACGTGATCTCCGTAGTAATAAATGACACGCGGATGAAGCCAAACATAGCACAACCGGAGGACACTAGTCCACCTTCACCAGCACGCTCGGGATGTGAGGAAAGTTACTGCAACCTGCCATTTAACGTCCTTTTTAGTGCGCACAAAAGAGTAACCTACTCATTGTGGGCATTCGAAACAAACAACATTTGTAGCTTTTAGAATGAGCTGACCCGAAATCAAGATGGAAATTAGTAACTCATCGAATTGTGAAATAACATATTCTTAATCAGGGTTCAATGTACGCTCACAATCACTTTGTGCGCAGACATTAACAAAAATAATTAAGGTTTGTCACAAAAAAACAACAACACCCAAAACACCAATAGATTAAAAAAAAAACCTCAATACACAAATAGGAGCCGCGTAGCGCAGTGGTTAGCGCGCTGGCTTCGCATCTGAGTGGTCCTGGGTTCCTTTTCCAGTTGAGGCGGTAATGTTTTTCTTCAGACCGCAATGGCTCCGGGTCGACCCAGCCTTAAATGGGTACCGGTTCAGTCCGGGAAGTAAAAGCGGCGAGGGAGAGGAGATGGCTACCGCCCTCATATAGTCGAGCCATTGAAATGCGAGATCGCTAACACCTCACACCCCTGCGGCAGTAATGCTATGGTTTACTTTTACATAAATTCACCAAAGTAACAACATAAAAATAAATGGCACTTCATGTAGTCCCAAATGAAAACAAAAAACATGTCTTAGTTGACCTGTACTTCTACAGGGGCGGATGTCCTACACCTTAGTTGACCTGTACTTCTACAGGGGCGGATATGCTCATGTGCAGGTCACAGTTCTGACGTGAGTTGGATGTAGCCAGGAGGAGGATTTCCTGCTTAGCGGGCTAGGCTCGAGCAGCATTTTACTCCACTGCGTTGGAATAAGTGCCTCGGAGGTTTGGTAACCGATGTGGAGTCCATCTTAATAGACTCAAACACTAGAGCAAAGTAGACCCGCAGCCTGTTAGGCGCTATCTATGCTGCTCTAAACAAACCACCTAACCATGGCCGGTGCTAACCATGTCCCACAGTTAGTTTTCTCTTACGATATGCTCTTTGTGGGAGAGTGTTGGTACTCTTGTCTTTGTTATACACAAAGCCCCTGGCAGATCATTCGATAAACATGTTTTTGCATAAATAAAAAATATTATTAGTATTACCGAAAAACGTAGTTTTTTAATATTTAATTGTGTACATTTATTATTGACATGTTGGCGTGGGGTCGTTTATTATATGACATGTGTAACCTGTCAATCATTTCGAAAGAGGGTTTTGCATAGATCTAACAACCTCATCATGTAAATCTCTTGCTATCAAAATTGCCAGAGCGGAAATGATCGAACTTGGTTGGTTGGTTATTGATCTGGCAGCATTTGGTCTCCTGCCATTTAATCGAATGGCATATAGTAGTATATACAAGTGTTTGTGAGCTGTTGTTTAGTTTCGTACAGTGTTCCATTTGTCTGGCCTCGAATGAAGAAGCTATTTCCTGACACCAGAAAGCGCCGGACTATCAAATAGATGGTGCTCAACAGTTTCAAAGAGATGTGTGCACAACCGGCACTCTGGAGTTTGTTGTGTTCAAGTGGCTGTTAAATTGTATGTGTTGAGTGCAAAGTCCGAAAATAGTTCTGTGATCTCTCGTTTTCAGGAGATTGATGTTGTATTTGGGTTTGGACTGGCGTCTGAGTTATGAAAGGTATTAATAACAAGAGAGGTAACTGTTTACCCCACCTCACAAAGACTGCAGTTAAGTCCATGAAGAGTTATCTTCATCCCCGACTACTGTTGCCATGGGACCCACCTTCACCTTTGTCTGTAATGATCCGAATTCATACTGCATGTAAAGGAACTAGCTGTAGTGGTACTTCTATGCTTCTCTTTAAACGTAAAGGTGAATCCTCATCATCGCTTCAATACAAATATACTTCAGTGCAACCGCACTTACAAGAAGGTTGCGAATGGCTGATCTAAAGTTATTATGTGCAATCTTGCGTTGTTCCCGCCCCTTTCTTAATGGTCTGACAAATGGTTGGTTCGTTGGCTGCTAATGTCAACAATGGATTATAACCCTTTTGTGCGCCCTGAAAAGGACATAACTTGTGGCAGATTGAAAACTACAAGTGATATCCTGTTAAAGTGTATCTGATGAGATGTCGACCATTTTTAGTCTGGTTAACTGTCTGTAGTATATATTCTGGTAAACTGTCTGCACTATTTATTCTGGTAAACTGTCTGTAGTATATATTCTTGAATAATATATGTCGCATTTATTCTGGTACAGTCTCTGTCTTATTTATTCTGATGAAGTGTCTGACGTTTGTCTGACATGGCCTACAGTTTGCGAAAACAAGTAAGCGAGAAAAGAACTGGCCACCTTAGACATTTTGAGTTCTGGTTCAATTAAGTTTTTCAGATCTGCAGCTGCAGGGTTTGGCTAAGAGCAACCGCAAACCCCAGCAACAAAAATTTGCGGAAAGTCCTTCCCCTCTCTCCACCTCTCCCCCCCCCCCCAAAAAAAAAGAAAAAAAAAGAAACTGCACAACAGCACGCTGTGCTTTGATTGTACACTCTGTGAGCAAGACTGTCTTTGTTTTATTTAAGCTGCGCACGTAAATGTGACACATAGCGTCTAATACCTACAGTAAACATAGAGCTGGAGGCTGCTACCACCTAATTACACATTTAGAAACAAAAACTACATTTTTTAGCTATCCCATAATAGTTTTAATTAAGTAAGATGGCCGCGCCTTAACGGTTACGCTCTCGACTCGCTCCGGTATTTGTGTCGTTTTCTGATATTTGGTGGTTCCTGATCTAATTATATTTCCCAACTCCTTCACCGGGTGGTATTAAGGACTTTATTCTGTGAAATGTATGTGCTTTCTATCGGTTATCCTGTTTGTTATGCTACATTTCGCTGGATTTCATGCGTGGCTTAACCCGTGTGATATCAGTTCATGATGGAGTTAAACTTAGCTTAACTGCACCCAGAATTCACTTCATGTTATCACTACTCAAGGACATCCCTGCTCGGATTGAAGCCGCCTTCCTCCTACCTCCCTCTACCGGAGATTACACGATACATCTCCCAATCTCGCATTCTTAGCACAGCAAGGGTCACGCTGACCAAAATGTGGGCACAATCTAGAAGCCTCCGCTAACTTACCCACGCATATCTACATCATGTCGTAATTTCCTCACATCATAAAACAAAACCATCCAGTACAGGTAGACGTTTTTCATTCCCGCCTTCTTGTTTCTCACTCCAGCCGTAGTATTGGGCCACTAACACAGCTGACCACATTAAAAAGTAGTAAGTAAATTGCATGTCATTTGCAGAACGTCGCTTCTTACAACCGTCAACCTATTCGACTCCTATAAGTTTATTGGCAAGTGTGCAGTACGGTAGGTTGCAATTACTTTCCGTACGTGGAGGAGCGAAAAACTCCATATCTCCTAAGCTGGACACGAGCGTGATTCGAATCAGGTGTGGCGCAATTGTGAAACAGACATTCCATCTTTGGCCACGCAGCTTCCACATTTAGAAAGCCTGGATCAAAATAAAATCGCGTATTTCTGCCGCGGTAGTTTCTGTTGCAATTTATTTTACGCAATGACACTGCAAAACTTTATTTTGTCGAATTTTACGACATGCATCAATAGAGCATTGTTCTTATTCTTTCTTCTCCAGCGAGGAGGTACCCAACATTGCCGTTCTCTTGTTAACAAGTCACTTTATGTGTCTATATCTTTCATAGATAGTCCGCATCGCCCTAATAACGACATATTCCAAGCCATGACAGCTGCTGATAAATGCCAGCATTCCGCTTACTACTACGGGGATCACGTCGATCCACCACCTCGTTAGTCATACTGCCATGAAACAATCTATTTCCCAGGTGAAGTGCGTGGACGTGCGGTAAGGGTCTTGGTCAGTATGTTTCGCTTGACCCTGACTAACATTAACCGTTCAGTATGTTTCACATGACCCTGACTAACATTATCCGATCAGGATATTTGACCCTGACTAACATTAACCGATCAGGATATTTCACCTGACCCTGACTAACATTCACCGATCCGGGTGTTTCACCTGACCCTGACTAACATTAACCGATAAGTATGTTTCACCTGACCCTGACTAACATTAACCGATCAGGATATTTCACCTGACCCTGACTAACATTCACCGATCAGGGTGTTTCACCTGACCCTGACTAACATTAACCGATCAGGGTGTTTCACCTGACCCTGACTAACATTAACCGATCAGGGTGTTTCACCTGGCCCTGACTAACATTAACTGATCAGAGTGTTTCACCTGACCCTGACTAACATTAACCGATCAGTATGTTTCACCTGACCTGACTAACATTAACCGATCAGGATGTTTCACCGGGCCCTGACTAACATTATCCGATCATTATGTTGTGCATGACCTCACTTAAGTCTCCTCTCTCCGGGCGATGACATATATTGTGTTAATAAAAACGTTGAATGTAATACTGGAACCTGATTATAGTATTTCATGTTATGTTAAACAGAATTAGGGGAGCTGGTGATATAGCAGCTAGAATCTCAGTATCCATGGGTAGCCGTATATGGAACGAAACATTACTGTACAACACCAACATCTCCAGGCAGCAGTAGCTTCATTTACCTAGGGACTACTCTCATTAAAGAGGCTAATATTGACTGTGAGGTCAATAAAAGAATTGCTAAGGCGCGCGCTCTGCGTTTGGAAGGCTCTAAACAGACATCGGGAACAATTCAGGCATCAGTGGCGCCCCCTAGGTAAGGGTGGATCGTACTGTGGTGTTGTTCACTCTGTTACATGCTTGTGAGACATGGACAGTGTATATAATTCATGCCAGACAGCCGTTTTAATTTGAGCTGTCTGCGATGACTGCCCAGGATCAGGTGGCAGGACAAAGGGCCTAGCTCTGAAACTCTTAGCAAGACTTAAAATGTTTACCATCCATATACTTTTGTAAATAGCTGGACAGGACATGTTGTTCGGGTACCAGACGAGCGCATACCCAAGCAGCTGTTATACGGCGAGTTAACAACAGCCAGAGTCTGTAGAAGAAATGCTACAGAAACTTATTCAATGTTCTGAAATGCTTCAATATTGATGTACACCTGATGGGAATCCAGGTTAACCATCATCAGCACGATCGGGACGCGAGGAAAGCTACAACAACCCACCACTTAACGTCCTTTTCAGGTCGCATAAAAGAGTAATCTTACTCATTGTGGACATTCACAACAACATCATCATGTACATTAGCAGAAATAATGTACATTTTCTATTTTTAAAAACCCAGAAATATTGCTTAACTAGAGATAAGACATCAATTAAATGTGAGCTAATTAAAAGTGCAAAACAAAGACTGATAATGGGAAATATATTTATAGAAACAAACAAGCAAAGCTCATAACAGAAAGTGGTGAAGGGTTAGGATTAAAATAAAAAGGATATAATTTAAGTCTTTCTGTATGGTACTTGCATCACAAGTTTTCTATATGGTACTTACATCCACAGGTTTTATGTATGGTACTTACATCACAGGTTTTCTGTATGGTACTTAATCACAGGTTTTGTGTATGGTACTTACATCACAGGTTTTCTGTATGGTACTTACATCACAGGGTTTATGTATGGTATTTACATTACAGATTTTATGTATGGTACTTACATCAAAGGTTTTCTGTATGGTACTTACATCACATGTTTTATGTATGGTATTTACATTACAGGTTTTCTGTATGGTACTTACATCACAGGGTTTATGTATGGTATTTACATTACAGGTTTTATGTATGGTACTTACAGCACAGGTTTTCTGTATGGTACTTACAGCACAGGTTTTCTGTATGGTACTTACATCACAGGTTTTCTGTATGGTATTTACATCACAGGGTTTATGTATGGTACTTACATCACAGGTTTTCGTCAAGCTCTTTGATATTCTGCCAATTCCAACCTACGCACGTTACTCGCTTACAGATTACAATATTCAGTTTCTAATCGATGCTTTCATTGCCGGAGTCCTAGCCACAAATTAATCTCAAAACTCAATGTGCTATATTCTTGCAGAAACACCACTTTATATTTGTTTTACCGTAACATTCTCACATTATGTAAAATTACATGAACTATTACTAGCAATTAACAGAAACATGCATGATGAAGTGGCTACAATTCTTACTTAATAACTGTAACTTGTTCTTCCTTGTGATGTAGTATTTAAACATAAATTGAGTCTAAGAAGTTTGTCCAGATTGTTAACACTAGACTCGTGTTTAACCCCTTAGACTCGTCACCCTTTGAAAACGCTTGTAGATGGGTTTTTTTTGTTTGATTAAAAATTTGCCTTTCATATATTCTACTAGGGCAGGGACACCCTTTTCCACCCCTAGACAGTAGTCCTTTGGGCGATATTAGAACTTGTTTGCCAGTGTATGGATGGGAGTATGTATCTGTTTTGTAATGTGTTATGCTATGTCAGTTTTGCAGTACAGTAGTTTTACTAATCTCTTCTGCAGGAAAATCCCCGACATGCCCAGTCAAACTGGACACAAAACGATTTCGAACCCTGTATGTTCTTAGTTCTTAGTCGACCTGTACTTCTATAGGGACAGATGCTCTGATATGAGCTGGATGTAGCAGAGAAAAATGTTTCCTGATTAGCGGGCCAAACTCGAGCAGCTTAATACTTCGCTGCGCTGGAACACGCGCTTACGGAGAGTGCTTAAAACGGATGTGCGAGTTCATCTTAATAAACTCAAACACTAGAGCAAAGTAGACCCGCATCCTGTTAGGCGCCATCTATGCTACTCTAAACAAACCACCTAACCATAACCGGTGTTATTTCGTGTCACAGTTAGTCGCCTCTAACAAAATGCACTCTGTTAGGCAGTGGTGCTATTCTTGTCCTTGTCATACACAAAGACACCGGCAGACCACCCTGTAAGCTAGGAACGCAAACCAAGCTATTGCCAGATTGACTTCCCTAAACCACGAGCTCCCCAATCGTAAATGGATAGAAACAAATTACCTGCATAAATAGGAGAAGTTGCATATTTGCACAAAACTTCAGGTTCCGGTCTGGTGCTACATTTATCTTAAAACATTAACTGTGCAATAAGAGTATAATGTTTGTTGCCACTAATATACAATTTGTAGCTAGACAAGATTGTGTTCTGCCGAAGACGGATGTGTCGGACCGATAGGTGAAAATATCGTAGTCAAGCTGTTAACTAGCGACACAGTGCACCCGTTCACCGGACTACATTCTGCTACTTGCAAAGTCCTATACAGGGCTAGGTAGTAGGAGATTGAGAACGGACGCTGAAGAGGAAGAAGAAAAAATTGTGTCACTAGAAAAACAAAGTGAAGAGGACAAAGAAAGATGAATGAAGCATTTGTCAAGCAGCTGAATATCTTATTCAATATTCATAACAACGCGGTATGTGCTACATTAGATAGCCTTCTTGGTTTCTGAACTGAAGAACAAGAAAAGAAAAATTCAAAGATTTACTATGGTACGGCTCGCGGGTTAATAAAATGTAATTATGCGGCTCTCGAGCTTGCTTGAGTTGGAGATTCCCGCTCTAATGTTTAATACAAGAAACGTCTTTTCACACTGTGTGAGTCTCCACTGGTAGGATATTTATGGGAAAACTTTAGAGAGGCAAAATTGTTCAGTAAATATGTACTCCCTTCTGGACGTTAATTTCACCTACATTCACGATTTATTGAACGTCGGAGTGGTCGAGGGGTTAGAGATAGGAAGAGAGCTGTTCATCTCACCAATTAAGATGCAAATGTATGCAATGAAGTCTCTAATTAGTTATCTGCGAAAGCGATAAAAAAAACTACATTAATTGGTGATTCAAATAAAGAACACAATTTAAGTGTATGGGTTGGACATTAACGCTGGGAAATAAAAAACAAACTATGACAATTAGCAAAGTAGGAAGTGGCGGCACGCAGTCGAAAAGCCGGAAGTGGCGGCACGCAGTCGAAAAGCCGGAAGTGGCGGCACGCAGACTCGAGATCTACAGAGCTATAAAGAATCAAAGACACATCACACGATTCATGAGGACGGAATGGACAGACCAGCGCAAAGAATACAAGCCAGAAAATAACAGCATAGACAGACTTGGTATAGATGGGCAGACAGACTTGGTAGAGATGGGCAGACAGACTTGGTAGAGATGGGCAGACAGACTTGGTAGAGATGGGCAGACAGACTTGGTAGAGATGGGCAGACAGACTTGGTAGAGATGGGCAGACAGACTTGGTAGAGATGGGCAAAGAGGCTTGATAGAGATGGGCAGACAAAGGTCTTCAGTCCAATAACGGAACATTGCAGACTCAAGGCTCACCTCCATAGAATGGGTCTCAGATACATCACCACGTACGATTGCGGAGCACCCAAGCAAACACCAGAACATATCCTGCATGACTGTCTACTTATACAGGTCACAGAGAGGACGTGTGGCAATGGGGATGGGGGGGGGGGGGGGTTGCATTAATGCTCGAAATGCTGTGGGAGAACCGGCCAAAACCTGAAACACACAGTCTACTTCGAGAACCTCATCGGGCTAGATGCATAGCATCAGTTCATCAAATGAGTAGAATAAGAAGAAGACGAAGAAGAGGAAGAAGAAGAAGAGAAAGCTTTACAGATAAAAATAGACGTTCAAATTCTGGAACAGGTCAAGAGCGTCTTTTATCTTGAAATCACAATAATGGGAAATGGTAGAACAGAAATCAAGAAGAGAAAAGAGATATTCAACTCTGCTTTTACGAGCTTGCGCCATATTCTGACATCCAACAACGTCATTCACAAATAAAGCATAAAAGTAATCAGGTGCTACATATATTCGTGCTTACTGTACGGCGGAGAAACATGGAGAATGAAAGAAAAGTCAGTCTCATGGCACCAATTGCCGTCGGGGATGATATAACTCTTCACGTACTAAGCCGCAGCCTATATGAGGTGAGGTGGCCAGTTCCCGTCTTCGCTGTTTTAACCTTCCTTCCCCAACTCATACGTCAGGTACCCATTTACAGCTAGGTCGACTAGAAAAGTGGTAGTACCATACACGTACCAAGTCCCGGATCGTTTTCTGTCCGTTTGTGAACTCCAACCCCTGACACACTGTAATCCTAGTCTAGTGAGTCAGCTGGCTGTCGACTTCACTACACGCTCCAACAATGAACAAAAGGTTGGAGAAGAAAATTGATAACTTTGAAATGTGGGTACATAGAAGAATAAAGCAGATCTGGAAAGAAAAGAGGACAGATTATGAAGACTTGGAGGAAATATGAGCAGAAAGAGAAATGATGAACGAAATCATAGTCAGACAGTCAATATATTTTGGTTACATCAAAAGACATGATAATGTTCAATAATCACGTGTGATGGCTTAGCTTGGATTCGTTCGTTTCCAATCTCCCACTACCAAACCCTGAAAGGGCTTAAGTAGCAGAATGTAGTCCAGAGAACGAAATGCGTTGTGTCGTAGTTTACAGCTGACTGCGATATTTGCACCTTTAGGTCCAACACATCCGACTTGAGCAAGCATTTTTTGAGTACTGGGTTAGCATTCCCTCTTCGATCCATTTTCCTTAGCCAGTCTGCCCTACTGCAGCCTGTTATCCAGGATCACCACGTGGAGGTGTAGAAGGGTCTTGCCAGCTCTGGTTCGCTGGCCCTGACGCTAGCAGTCGGCTATGGGTCGCTGACTACTGCAGCTCATACGCTGCTCAGCATCGTGATCCCCATCACGTGGGATGAAGATCACTCTCTTTGTTCAGCCGTGTGAACAATCTTTCCACTTTGCTCTGTCCACTGAAATGGGTTACTTGCGTGGTGATTTCTATTCAAGTGAGGAATGTTTTCACACTATGTCAACATCACTCTCTCGTCCTGAGCTACCTTTGGCCAGTGGCAAGACATTATCGAGACGACTGGAGATAGCACAGGATGCAGATGTTTCATTAGGGTTTACCCCCGAAGCGTTTCCCGTGAACAGGCATCCCACAAGACAGAGGGGTGTGACATCTAATATATTGGGAAATTAGCATGACCAGGACCAAATCTCCATGTTCGTACCGAATGGTGCAGTAGAAAGTTTCCAGATATTCACAAAGTATTGTCACAAGGTGAAAGTCAAAGTCACCCACATAATGGTAAAGGCACTATGATTAATCCGGGTTGCCAGTAACCACAGAAATTAGAGATCAAAACATAAAACCCCTTGCTGAAAACAATACGAAAAAAAAGGTGAATGGTAAACGTGCCACAAGTAAACAACGCTTTCAGTGGGAAAAGAACATCAAAAGATTGACAGGAAAAAGACTGGAAGATTGTATCCTTAAAGCAAGAGAAAGAACGCTGAAGTTCAGTTGCAGGCGACCTTCGCTGTGCATATAGTACATGAACTGAACTACCTAAGACGTTATAGTGTTTTCACTTTCCGCACTTTTTGCTAGAGACACGGTCATTTCAAGCACATACATGACCTTCTTAAGTGTGCCTCAGTGGAAGGACGACTGAAGTGTTTGCTTCTTACGACACAGATACCAGATTCGATCCTTGGTAGCGACATGTTCCAGAATCTAGTTGTAAATTAGATCACGTTGTAGAACAAGTGAATGTGAAAGAAACTTGTTGTACACAGACTCTGTCGAGTCTTCTAAACCAGTATAAAGATGTTAAATTGAGTTAAATAGGTACCGGCTTACATGTATCGACAACAAGACAGTGAACTGAAAATCCACACATCACAAGCAAAAACAAAACGGCACTATTTTTCTTCCAATCAGCTCTTCAACACTTCCTTGCCGACGACAGTGCCGTGTGTGTGTGTGTGTGACAGAAAGAGAGAGAGAGAGAGAGAGCTCTCTATCGGAGGCACGTTCCCTTTAGCCATATCAGGGCGTGAAACCTCAGCTGTTTAATGAATGACGCAGGTAGGATATTTAATACCTTAAGGCCCACGACGAAACTCGCCTTGAACTAGTTTGAACACATCTCCGTTGGGATTTACTTTAGCTGAAAGACCTCACGGAAGACCCTAGCATACAATATAGAGTCTAGGATAGCTTCTGGGTATAACATAATTGATTCACACAATTGTGTAAGGACAAATGTATAAACTGTGGCGGAGACACACGCTTTGGATGTGTTTTATCCAAGTTTCACTATTCAACCATGGCCGATTCAACCCCCTGCTTCTATCCTGTTTAGAATCGATGTCATATCCCCCCAGGTAGACATATAGGTGCTCCGTGTCTCTCAGTAAATATTAAATGGTGTAGCTACGAATGATTCCAGCTGTTTGGTTTCAAAACTTTGTAATCTGTCCATCGATTGCATTGTTTTCTTCCAAGAGGCGGTCGTTGATCTGTTCAAAGTCGTCACCCCTGTTCATTACGTGTGCGACTGAGGCCAGAATACCAGCTCTTTCCTTTCTGTAAATCCCAGAATGAACAAGACAGTAGATAAAAAGAAATATTAAACATAGGAGCAAGGAAGTGATCGTCAAACTGTATAAAGCTTTAGTTAGACCTAGATTGGAGTACTGTGTACAGGTGTGGAGTCCTTATCATAGAGGGGACATAAACATGCTAGAAAGAATACAAAAAAGAGCGACAAAGATGATAGTGGGATTCCAGAATTACAGTTATGAGGAACGACTCAGAAAAACCGGCCTACAGTGTCTCGAAGAGAGAAGAATTCGTGGTGACTTAATACAGGTTTATAAGATGATCAGAGGAATCGATAAATTAGACTATAACAAGTTTTTTAAAATACAGCCACCTACAATAACACGAGGGCATAGCTACAAGCTGACTAAAGAGAGGTCCAGGTTAGATATTAGGAAATATCTTTTTAGTAAGAGAGTGGTGTCTGCTTGGAATGCATTGCCATGGGAGGTAGTGGAGGCAGGGACAGTTAATGCATTTAAGAATAAACTGGATGCGCATAGATTTTAGAGCAAGGTGATGTAAATGTAACTGGTTGTATACAGACTCTGCAGGGTCTTCTAAACCAGTATAAAGATGTTAAGTTAAGTTAAGATTCGGACAAGTTCTCGAAGGTTCGAATTCTCGGTGTCTGCAATCCACTGGTGCCGTAGTCAGTCTGTGTGTACCTTCAAAAGCAAGGATTGTGAGTCAAATGCGCATTCAAACCTGAACGTCTGTCTGAAACTACAAACTGTGTGGGAGATATTTTGACTGCCCAATGGCAGAATCACAATGTGATCTGAAATATTTTAGGTACTACGACAGTACACGTAGACGTGCCCATATATGCATACATAAGGTGCCTTTTTTCCTGTGAACAGGCGCATCTGGCCACCATCGCAGCTGCACTCAAGCAGGAAGCCTGTGACAAGGGCTTTGCTTGCTCTTGCAGCGGCTATTTCAATCGTAATTTGTTTGGAATGATGATATCGCTAGCATAATTCTCTTTAGTAAACTTTTACGACATATATGCAGGTGCAATTTACAATTTTCACCCAGTAAGGGCCGCAGATCCAGTCGAAAATTACATACATACACATACACACACACACACACAAACACGCACGCATAATACTTTACATTATATCACATCACATCACATGACATACATACATATATACATACATACATACGAGTATTTATATATAAATATATATATATATATATATATATATATATATATATATATATATATATATATATAGACACACAAAGCTACTGGCGATAGACATAATGCAATAAGAAGCCTAGAGATACGACACTAAGCAGACATCAATGCTGCGTTATGTATGTTAAACATATACATCGGATACGCACAAATATTGGAAACAACTTCAGAGAGATTGAGAGAATGAAATACTAGTTATAGACGGACAATAGTGAAAACGTAGGGATTGTTGCGTCAGCGGCCTTTATTCTTCAACCTTCTAAATCCTGTTGGTGGACTTCAGCGATGGAAATAAACTCAATAAATCAATCAAAACAGTTCAGCTATCGGTGAAGGATAATATTAATAAGGGACATGACCCCGCTCCAACGCCATGTGGCATATTTGGGGGATATTGTGTTTGGTCCATATTTTTCTTGCCCAACGGTAATCATACCGGCCGACTTTTCCTTCAAAGAATTGTTCTGGTACTCTATTTTAGACTGGGTCGGGATCAAGACACCGAGCAGCGCATGAGTTGCAGTGGTCAGCGACCCATAGCTGACTGCTAACGTCAGGGCCAGCGAACCAGAGCTGCCAAGACCTTCTACACCTCCACGCGGTGATCCTGGATAACAGGCTGTAGCAGAGCAGACTGGCTAAAGAGAAGGGATCGAAGAGGGAATGCTAATCCGGTACTCAAAAAATGCTTGCTGAAGTCGGATGTGTTGGACCGAAAGGTGCAAATATCGCAGTGAAGCTGTAAACTACGACACAACGCATTCCGTTCTCTGGACTACATTCTGCTACTTAAGCCCTTTCAGGGTTTGGTAGCGGGAGATTGAGAACTAACGCAGAAGAAGAAGAAGACTGGGTCAATTCCAGAGCCGTAAACGATTTTTAAAAAGAGTATCCCGCTTCAGCTGAGAATTGAACTTAGATCACTCAGTTGGGCAGCAAGTGTACTAACGAATACGCTATGTATCGCAATATAAAGTAGCAAAAAATGCAATTCATAATACGGTGGAATTAGGTATCTAAACGGCCTCCCAGATTACGAGAGAGAAGATGTCAGAAGACATAAAGCCGACAAACCTTTACTTTCTGTCTGAACATTCTCCAGTTGAAATTCTGCCCACAATTTCCGTGAACACACCAGCCTCTGACACAAGAGGTCTGTGGTATTTCAAGTATCAGCGTTGCCTGGATCACTGTTTCGCACGCTTTATGACATCACGGCGGACGACACAGTAACAACCGAGAACAATGATTTTGCATGTGAAAGAATGACAGGTACACAGTATATAAACTTGTTAGGTCCTAGATAAGGGACTCTCAACCTGTTTGTCTGTAATAAGTCCCTTGCCAGTTTGGTGAAATCTGTCGATAATTTGACAGTTTGATGATACATGCAGACCAATTTGACAGTCTGATGAAACATGCAGACCAATTTGACAGATTTGTGAAGGATATAGATCGATTTATAGGTTTGGTGAAGCATATAGACAAATTTGACCATTTGATGAAGTATGTAGACCAAATTGTGCGATTGGTGAGGATATAGATCAATTTGAGAAATTTGTGAAGGATCTAGATCGATTTATCAGTTTAGTGAAACGAGTAGACCAATTTGACAGTTTCATGAAGCATGTAGACCAATTTGACGCTTTGCTGAAACTTATAAACCAGTTTGATAGCTGGTGAAGCATATAGACCAATTTGACTGTCTGTTGAAGCAAATAGACGAATTATATAATTTGGAGTAGCATATGGACCAATTGTACAGCTTGATGAAGAATATTAATCAATTTGACAGTCTAGTGAAACCAAGCAATAACAGCAGCCTCGGGAAACAACTGCAGGAACAGTCAACAATCATAATGAGGTCTGTAAGGATTACAGTATGACAATCAACATAGAGAAAACCGAAGTTACAACGATTGCAAGAAAAGAAACAAAAACAAATCTATTTATTCAAAATCAACAATTAAAACAGGTGAAAAATTTCACACACCTGAGTAACATAATCTCAGAAGATAGCAAAACAGAGACTGCAATCCAACACAGATGTAATAAAGCAAGTCAAATCATTGGTGAAATGTCCCCGATATTAGAGTGTAAACACGTGACAATGGATACAACAAGAACTCTATACAACACGATATTCCTACCCCCATTGTCCTATAAGTGACAAAATTGGACATTGACAATCAAAGATAAAAGAAACATTGTAACAACAGAGATGAAATGCCAGCGCAGAATGCTTGGAGTAACAATAGTGGATATAATCAGAAACGAAGATATTATGAAACAAGTTGGTACAACACCAGTGCTAGACCTCATCAAGAGACAACAAACCAAATGGTTCGGCCACATGACACAAGAAACACCAAATGGTTCGGCCACATGACACAAGAAACACCAAATGGTTCGGCCACATGACACAAGAAACACCAAATGGTTCAGCCACATGACACAAGAAACACCAAATAGTAACCCTCAGAAAGCAATGCTATACAGATACAATGGATACAGAGCCAAAGGCCAACCACGTAAACGATGGATAGCAGAAACAGTAAAGCTCCCTGTGTACGAAGTACTTACCAGGCCCTGTATACCCAATTGTCAGTGTAGAGAATACTGTAGACCCATTTGTCAGTCTGGTTAATTCTATAGATACATGTGTCAGTGTTGAGAATACTGTTGACCCATTTGTCAGTCTAGTTAATTCTGTAGATACATGTGTCAGTGTAGAGAATACTGTCGACCCATTTGTCAGTCTGGTTAGTTTGGTACACTTTTTTGATAACCGCTCTAAATTACAAGACACGACATTAAAACCATATACATGGACAAGATAATTTAATTTTGTTAGAAATTAATGAAAATAACGACATAATTATGTAATATTAAGATTAACGACGTTTCATGACATCTAATCACATACCCATTGCTTTGGGGCTTATGTAATCTAGATTTAGAATCCCTGGCCCAGAACTAGTCCTCTACAGGTTCGCGTTCTAGGTAACGGAAGGTAGAGAGTTTTATATATATTCGTACATTATGTTTGAATCCTAAATAAGCAGCTTCAGGCAAAAGGATATGATGTCATATAATGCGAGATTAGCGAGTTGTAGGGAGGGGGAATCGTCACTAACATGTGCAATGCCTCACGACTTTATGTTCACTTAACTTAACCTAACTTAACTGAACGTTTTTATACTGGTTTGGAAGACTCTGCAGAGTCTGTACACAACCAGTTTCTTTTACATTCATTTTATCTAAAAATATATATGCGCCTCCAATTTATTGTTGAATGAATTAATTGACCTTGCCTGCACTATTTTATGTGACAATGGATTCCAAGCATTCACCCATATCTGACTAAATAAACATTTTGTGAAATCTAATCTGGACCTTTCTTTACCTAATTTGTGATTGTGCACTCCTGTTCTTGTAGGCAGCTATATTTTGAAAAAAAAATTGTTTATAGTCAAATTTATCCTTTTCTTTGATTATCTTATAAACATGTATTAAGGTACTTCGAATTCTCCTCTTTTCTAAACACTGTACTCCGGTTTTTCTGAGCCTATCTTCACAGCTACATGTATGATTCTGGAATATTTCCATGCGACGAACATAAGCAAGTCATTGTAGTCTTCGCTGTGTGAAGAGAGTGTACATGCTTGCGAGACTAGTGCTAGAGTTCAGTTCTACATTTGTCACTCTGTCCATCCATGTAATTCAAACAATTGATCGCAGGTGCCGAAGATTGAACGTGTTAAGTCTGTGACCTTGATTGGCATAGCTTGCCGAAATATCGCTACCAGAAAACATCATGCTGACGACACATGCATTGTGCACCATTGCCCTGGTTTCAAATACGGCTTTACGAATTTATTAAAACCACAACCACGTGTCTATAGAACATGTCATCACTCAGTATTTCACTTATATGGCTACACATCCCTATAATTCTCTCAATGAAATGCAGCAACGAGAGCACACGTTGTAATTTATATATATATATATATATATATATATATATATATATATATATATATATATATATATATATACAGGTGTGTATGGGTGTGTCTGTAAGGGTGCTGGATTGGGGTGGTATGTATGTGCGCGCGCATGTGTGTCTGTGACGCATATTTAAATATTATGTGAAAAAAGCTGAGAGCCAATCTGCCCTCGTTAATCCTAACCAATAGCAGACACAAAGCTGAGAGCCAATCTGCCCTCGTTAATCCTAACCAATAGCAGACACAAAGCTGAGAGCCAATCTGCCCTCGTTAATCCTAACCAATAGCAGACACAAAGCTGAGAGCCAATCTGCCCTCGTTAATCCTAACCAATAGCAGACACAAAGCTGAGAGCCAATCTGCCCTCGTTAATCCTAACCAATAGCAGACACAAAGCTGAGAGCCAATCTGCCCTCGTTAATCCTAACCAATAGCAGACACAAAGCTTCGTTGAACCTAGCAAGCTGTTTACACTCATCCTGGTCGTTCAAAGTACAACCTGAATTGGAGTCCAGAAATCAGTGGATGCTGATGACTAGTGAAAGGCTAAAAAGTATTCATGTGATCAAAATGACTCAATTTGAGATTAGAAAGAACGTGTCTTTTTTTTACCAGAAGGATAAATCACTGTACTGCAACATTAAGAACATAAAGCAAAGAAAGAAACACCACACGAGTAAAGACATGAAAAAGACACCGTGAAAAAAGGCAAGAAAATATAACCTATGAAAAAAGATAGGGAAAGATACCTCGAAGAAAGGAAAGAAAATGACACCTCCTGAATAAATTCAAGAAAAAACAACATAACAAAAGGCAAAAAAGACACCTCATGAATGAAGCCAACGAAAGACACATAATGAATAAAGGCAGTATTGACCAAAAACCCAAGACCCTCAAAATACTACAGTGGAATGCGGAGGGAGTCATTAACAAAAAGCTTTCCCTAACACATCACTTGCATGAAGGTAAGATTGACGTGGCATGTATCCAAGAAACGCACCTCAACAACAACCATAAATTCTCAATCAAAGAATACCAGACCTTCCGTCTGGATAGAGAAGGTCACAAAGGAGGGATTCTGATACTGACCCGAAACTGCATACCGAGTAGCGCGGTATCTGTCAATCACACCAGACACGCAGAAATTGTAGGAGTTGACATAACGGCTCAAGAGACGAAGATCCGCATCTTCAACCTGTACGGGCCACCAAATAAAGACCTATCGCTCGCGAGTATGGAAGTCAAAGACTCCAACTGCATAGCAGTTGGAGACTTCAACAGCCACTCGGAGAGATGGGGATACTCGGACACAGACAGCAGAGGTGACGAAGTGGACGATTGGGAGATAGACACAAATCTCTGTCTAATCAATAGGCCGGAGGATAGTCCTAGCTTCTATTCTAGAACATGGCATACCACCTCTACTCCAGATTTAGCACAGTGGACATTCACAATAAAATAGACCACCAGGTGCTAAACCAATTGGCAGGTAGCGACCACAGGCCAATTAGGCTAGAAATTGATATGGAAGTAGGCCCACAGGAAACAAAACCGCTCCCACGTTAGAATTACAAACGAGCCAACTGTGACAGATTTGCAAGCCTGACAGATGGGCTGTGTGAAACCATCAACACACGGAACAACAAAATGAAGCCCATGGTGGAAAGCCTAAGCAAGGCAATAATGCAAGCTGCCACTGAAACCATCCCAAGAGGGGCAAGGAAAAATTATAAGCCCTATTGGAATGATGAGTTGCAGAAAGCGGAAGATGCAGTCACAAATGCTAGGAACATGACAGAGCGAGAACAATCTATGGAAGCAAATATCGCCCTCAAAGCCACCACGGCGAAATACAAAGAGACTCTAAACCAAACAGCAAGAGAAAGCTGGAAAAACAAAACAGAGTCTCAACTTAGACAAAGAAGGGAACAAACTATGGAAGCTAGTCAGAGCCATGAATGACGAAACTCCATCAAACAAACAAATTACCATCAAGCAGGGCGAAAACTTGCTCACTGGAAAAAAAGCCGCAAACGCCTTTGTTGAACACCATGCCAGAGCAAACCACATAGATGTCCCTGCAGATAGGAATACAGACATTAGTGAAGAGCAAAAGGGGCACGACAACATCAATATGGCTCTAGAAGAGCATATGATGGCAAAATTAACAATGTACGAAATGGAAGAGGCCATGAGAACATTAAAGAAAAGGAAATCTCCCGGAAAAGACGGGATAACAAACGAAATGCTGATGGGGCTGGGCCAAACAGCAAAAAGGAAACTGCTATCAGTCCTGAACCAAAGCTGGAAAAGGGGTATTGTACCCCAGGCATGGAAAGACGCAGTACTTGTACCAGTACCAAAGAAAGGAAAAGACAAAACAGATCAAAATGGATACAGGCCTATCAGCCTACTGAGCTGTGTCGGCAAACTGATGGAACGTATGATAAACACCAGACTGATGTGGCATCTGGAAGAAAAACGAAATACTAATTCCACAGCAAGCAGGCTTTAGACAGCATAGATCCACTGAGGATCAGGTCATCCTCATAGCCTAGGAAATAGAGGATGCCTACCAGGAGCAAAAACACACAGTAGCGGTTTGGGTGGACCTATAAAAGGCATTTAACAAAGTCTGGAATGAGGGACTTAGAGTCAAGCTAAGAAGAAGTGAAGTTTGTGGGAAAATCTACAAATGGATCAGCCAGTACCTCAAAAACAGAACGGCCAGAGTTCAAGTGCAACGGCAGATGAGCAAACAGATGACACTTGAGCAGGGAGTACCCCAAGGGGGAGTACTGTCACCCACACTCTTCCTGGTGTATATAAATAATGTAACAGAGAATATACAAAGAAGAGTCCATAGCTCAATGTTTGCAGACGATCTGGTTATGTGGACCTCTGAAAAGAATCTCACCATAGCAAGCAATCGGATGCAGCAGGCCCTAACATCGCTGGAAGAGTGGGCAAACTCATGGCTGGTCAAAATAAACGAGGAAAAAACCACATGTATAATATTCTCGCTATCAAACAATCCCCAAAACACCAAATTAAGTCTGAACGGCAAATACCTGCAGCCAAACGACAACCCAAACTACCTGGGAGTCACATTTGATCGGCGCATGACATGGAAAAGTCAGATCGAGAGAAATCGAATGAGAGCCAGAGAAAGAATGGCAATCATGAGGAAACTTGCTGGCACAAGCTGGGGAGCAGACGAAAGTATACTAAAGAAACTGTATAGTGGAAGAGTGAGACCAGTTCTCGAGTATGGCATTGCGGCATGGACAACAGCAGCAAAGGAGAACTTCGATAAAATTAGCAAACTCCAAAACCAAGCCATGAGAGTTATAACAGGAGGCATGAAGTCAACGCCAATTGTAGAACTTGAAAAGATTACAAATCTGCAATCCATGACCGACAGAAGAGACTGCAGAGCCCAGCTGCAATCAGAGAAACTCAGAAGACTGACAGACCATCCAATGCACCAGAGACTAAACAATTTCGGAAATGGGAAACTAAAGCGGAGAAACTTTGCAGAAATACAAAAGCAAAGATGCACGAAAACCCCTTGAACGCACTAACAACACCAAAGCCCATCCCTACTGTACAAAAACCTACATGGAGGCAGCATATATCTCCAGAGGTGGTAGAAAATATACCAGGTATTGGAAACAAAAACTGCTAGACTGAAAAAGAAAAAAAAAGATACTACCCTGAGCTACATATCGAAAAACTACCCAAGCATGGACTGGACCCATGCATACACCGACGGTTCTGTAACAAACACAACACAGAACGGAGGGGCAGGAGCATTTCTGAACCTACCAAACAGCAGAAAAATAACACTGTCATTCGCTACTGGAGAATACAGAAGCAATTTCAGAGTGGAGGCAGAGGCACTGAGGGCGGCAGTGGAAGAAATGGTGACAGGTAAATGTAATGAAAGCCATATAGTCCTGCTTACAGATGCCTTGGCCGTAGTCACAGCACTAAAAAGCCAGAAAAATACTGAACTTAATGATTTAAGAGCAGTACTCTGTCCACTATGCCAGAAGTCCGCACCAAAAAGGGTAGTGGTACAGTGGGTTCCATCACACTGCAACATCCACGGCAACGAGGAGGCAGACAGACTGGCAAAAGAAGGTGCAAGACTACCACAACCAGATACTAGTATGACATACGAAGAGTCAAAACGGTTTATTGGAGCTAGATACATGACCAAATGGGAAACCGAACATACTGGCTACACAAAAAACGATGCCTATTACCAGTTGAAAAGAAGAGAACAGGTCGTGGTCTTCAGACTTCGCACTGGTCACAATAGACCGAGGTACCACCTATTCAACAAAGTGAAGATAGGTGACACCGACGAATGCCCGTGTGGCACCGGGAAAATGACCGCTGAACATTTGATGCAAAACTGCCCGACATACGAGGACCAGAGAGAGCAGATGTGGCCATCACCAGTGGCAACACTAGACAAGCTCTATGGCAGTGTCGACAGCCTCAGGATGACCGCTGCTTTTTTCGAAAAAATAACGGTTGCTGTATGACTGCGTACGATGAAGAAGAAGAAGAATAAAGGCAAGATAAGATACCGCATGGATCAACTCAAGAAAAGACACCTCATTAATTAGGGCAAGAAAGAGAAACCTCGCGAAGATAGACAAGAAAGAAAGACTTCATGTATAAAGGCAAAGAGAGACAGACCTCACGAATGAAGGCAAAGAGAGACAGACCTCACGAATAAGGGCAAAGAGAGACAGACCTCACGAATAAAGGCAAAGAGAGACAGACCTCACGAATAAAGGCAAAGAGAGACAGACCTCATGAATAAGGGCAAAGAGAGAAAGACCTCACGAATAAAGGCAAAGAGAGACAGACCTCATGAATAAGGGCAAAGAGAGAAAGACCTCACGAATAAAGGCAAAGAGAGAAAGACCTCACGAATAAAGGCAAAGAGAGACATACCTCATGAATAAGGGCAAAGAGAGAAAGACCTCATGGATACGGGCAAAGAGTGAAAGACCTCATGGATGCGGGCAAAGAGAGAAAGACCTCATGAATAAGGGCAAAGAGTGAAAGACCTCATGAATAAGGGCAAAGAGTGAAAGACCTCATGGATACGGGCAAACAGTGAAAGACCTCATGGATACGGGCAAAGAGAGAAAGACCTCATGAATAAGGGCAAATAAAGAAAGACATGATGAATAAATGCACAGAAAGAGGCAC
This sequence comes from Ariolimax columbianus, assembly GCA_036924085.1. NCBI lineage: Eukaryota > Metazoa > Mollusca > Gastropoda > Stylommatophora > Arionidae > Ariolimax > Ariolimax columbianus. The sequence goes on from JAVGWX010000018.1 coordinate 49,883,501, forward strand.
ATGAAAATGTCCCTCCTGGGTATAATGAACATGACATTTAGTAGTTAAAGAATAGTGAACATTACCGTAAGCAAACTGACGGAAGGCCATGGGAAACCACCGAAGCAATACGCAAAGCAGATGTTGAAATGGAAGAAGAAGAGGGTGAACACAGTGGCATCCAGGTAAGGTGTCCGTCGGGGGTTCGAATCACAGTGGAGACTGGGATTGGATTTCATGTGGATCTTCTGGCAAAAAATCACCTGATCTCTGGGTAGTGAGATCGGATTCCGGTGTCAGTGTCAAGCATGTTAAAAATCCCTTGGCAAATATAAATTCAAAAATAGTAGACTTAACGGCCGGTGTCCAGACAAAATTAAAAATTCTAGCTAAAATTCTACCCAAGAGTTGTCTGTACCTTCCTCCAAGTGGTTTGTTATAAGAGCAGCTATATAAGGCGACTAACAGGCTGCGGGTCTACTTAGCTCTAGTGTTTGGGTCTATTAAACCACAATCCATGAAACTGGTTGTGTACAGACTCTGTTTTTAGTTCTTCCTAGCCGACATGTACTTCTACAGAAGCAGATGTCTCTGTGCAGGTCCCATCTCGGTTTTAGCTGGATGTAGCCGGGATAATAGTTTCCTGCCTAGCGGGCTAGGCTCGAGCAGCTTAATATTCCGCTGCGTTGGAACAAGCGGTTACGGAGGACGGCTAACCGAGGTGTGAATCCATCTTAATAGACTCAAACACTAAAGCAAAGTAGACCCGCAGTTTGTTAGGCGCCATCTACGCTGCTCTAAACAAAGCACCTAGCCATGACCTGTGTAATGCCATGTTACAGTTAGTTGCCTCTTACGACATGGTTTCTGTGAGGCAGTGGTGCTATTCTTGTCCTTGTCACACACCCCGACAGACCACTCGGGAAGACTGTGTAGAGTCTTCTAAACCAGTATAAAGACGTTAAGTTAAGTTAATTGGAAGAAGAGGAAGAGGAAGAAGAAGAGGAAGAAAAGAGGACGAAGAAGAAGCAGAAGAAGACAGAGAAAACTTGAAAAAGAAGGCACATGTCAACAAAACAACGTAAATAATTAGCAGATGAAGACGATGAACACGTAACTGAGAAGAGAAGAGCGAAAAATACAAATTCGAAGCAGAAGGGACAAGGAGAAACATATTAGGAAAACAAAGATAAAGTACGAATAGGAAGATGAAGAAGAAGAAACAAACAAGAATAATTAACAGAAAATGGAGATACGACGAAGTCGAAGAAGACAAATAATATAAATAATAATAATATAATAATAATAATAAGAGGTCTAGAGGCGGCGTGGCGAAGAGGTTAGTGGCATGGCTCACAAACCAAACGTGAGTTTGTTCGAATCCTTGAGACAGCAAGGTCGACCTCCTATGCAAGCAAGCCTATTGAAACACAAATTGATGCTGAAGTCTGATGCATTGCCCAGTTACAGCACAGTACAACACATTCCATCTTCGGTACTAAAGCGAAGGAGGAACATATAATAACAAGAAGAGGACTTAACCGAATAAGAGAAAAAGGAAGCAGAGGAATAACAATAGGAAGTAGAGGAATAAAAATGAGAAGAATCAGAAGAATAAAATTGAGAGGTAAAAGAATAAAAGTAAGAAGAGGTAGAGAAATAAACAAAAGCGTAGGACGATGTAACAATATAGGAGATTGACGACGCAACAAAATAATAAGAACAGAAAGTAAAGGAATATAATTAAAAGTAAGAAACAGAAAAAAAGTAGAAGCTGAAAGAGAAGACGAAGAATGATATTTTTGCACCAACGTCCTTGGCTTGAAAGCTGATAAGGGCAAGTTAAAAATAAGTTCCGATACAGTGATTGGACCCGACAGGTCATGTGACTTGTTTGAAGCTATTATTGCGTCCAAATTTAGGTCACTGTGCCCCTGGGGAATGGTGATGGGGACAGAGTGCATGTTCTTAACCAGGAAGATGTCACATATTCTTAGAGTTGAGAACCAGCAGATGCCATCTTTCTCGTAGATACAAGTCTATTCAATAATGTTTTTAATAGAAATGTGTGACCTCATCAAAATGTTCTGTTCTGTAAGGAATCGACGTCTTTACACTATGCACGCTCAGTTCCTCTCAGCAAATGGCGAAACGTGTAGATACTAATGGTAACTGAAGCTCGCTGGTTGTACACACTCCTGTTCCGTCCCTTCAGGCACCCCTATTTGCTGGACCAGCGTATGATTTCAAAATCATGCAATCGACTGCAGCGTCTTCATACAAAAGACGGTCTATGATCAACTTCAAAATGTCCCGTCTATCCATTTCCAATGTCCCCATTGCGACGGGTACCCCTGAGGCCAAGGTGTCAGCTCTTTCATTCCCGCAAACCCCACTATGGCCAGGATAGTAGATCCACACAAGTTCCTGAAGGTTCGAGGCCTCTAGGTTCACTATCCACTCATGTCGCATCCGTCCATTCTGCGTGTTTCAACACAGCAAGGCCGTCAAGGACCCAACAAATAGTCATGGACAATCAAATAATATCCCCCCTCCCCCCCTTCCCAACCAATCTAAAAAAAAGCAAAACAAACAAGGTTAATCTAGAACCTGATATATTGGTTCAGATTCAATAAATAGAAAGAGTTATAAATACGTCATTGCGAAACTAGTTTATACAGCAACAAATGAGGCGGGATGGATAACATCCAACTCTAGATACACAGTTGGCCATGGTCGGATAGTATCAGGGTGCCTAAAACACACCCCATCGATAAAATATAGCCCACAATTGGTATAGCGCCATCCGAGATTCGAAAAAGCGTCGCAGCAGAAATCGAACGACAAAAAACAGGAGCACGACTCAAATCACAGAATGTTTGGACATCAGGTACAGAGCACAAAACTCAAATCCAGACATAACTTCTTACCAATACGCATCCCATGCAGACAGACCCTGAAAGTCGCCGTATCGAGAGGTGGCATGAATTGATGCAGGCCCCAGAGATGGAACTTCAGGAGGAACCTGTCCCCTGATATCATCTACCATACACAACATGGAAGACGCTAAACAGACTCCGAACTGGTGTATCACGGTACAAGAGGAGTATGAAACGATGGGGGATACACAGATGATGACACATTTGATTGTGGGGCAATACAGGACCCAGGTCACATGAGGATCTGCCCCAACTTCAAAGAAACATGCAATAGGTGCGACATGCTGGGGGCAAATGACAAGGCAATCCATGTCACTGGATACTGGATGCATACAATATAACGTGGTACTTGGACACATTAAGTAAGTAATACGTCACTGGGTAAAGACGGTATAACCACTAAAGCAATCAATTCGACCTGACATATAAGATTTCAGCTGCTTGTTTTTAGTACAAAGTTTGACTTCCCACTGCGATCCATATCGGTTGGCCAGATTACACTAGTGACTAGTACAGCCTGTATCCCCACGTGAAGGTGAGATAGAGTCTTGGTCAGTTATCGTTCGCTGATCTTGATGCACGCAACCAGGTAAGAGTCGCTGTATGATGTCAGCAAATTCAATGCTGCATCTTGGCCTCAGAAATGAAACTAACAGTAATTGAAAAACCGAACTAAGTACATAAACTACTCTTGTCAGACGGCCTACATCTTAGAATATAATGACATATTAAAAATACTTGATATTGGATGTTTACTTAATCTGGCAAGTCCCGTGGCACATACTGCGTCTATACGGGATTTCCGTGCTGCTGTGTTCTGTGCAGCCTTCTTCGCAAGTAGCCTATGTCAAGGACATAACAATTAGGTCGTATTCCGCCATAAACATGGGGAACTGAGACGCTAGTTCGGTCAGACACAACATCCTGACCAGGACGTCACATCAGGGTCAGCAACAATATACTCACCAAGACCATGATCTCTCTTCCATGCAACGGTCTCTGGAAACCGGCTGTTTTCAAGACAGTTTGGCTGACGAGATGTGAATTGACGTGATCCACGTGGGAGTGAGCAACACGCAGATGAAGACAGTCATAACACAACCGTCTGGAGGACCGCGGTCCAATTACATCAGCAAACACGGGATGTGAGGAATGGTAATACAACCCATCACTTAACATCATTTTCAGGACGCAAAAAAGAGTAAATTTACTCATAGTGGGCATTAAATAAAAAGTAAAGTGAAGTAACCCATAACATTACTGCCGTAGGGGTGTGAGGTGTTAGCGATCTCACATTTCAAAGGCTCGGCTATATGAAGGCGGTAGCCATCTCCTCTCTATCGCCGCTTTTACTTCCTGGACTGAATCGGTACCCATTTAAGACTGGGTCGATCCGGGAGCCGTTACGGTCTGAAAAAAACATTTCCGCCTCAACAGGGAAATGAACCCAGGACCACTCAGATGCGAAGCCAGCTCGCTAACCACTGCTCCCGCATTAAATAAGAACAACAATAATCCATAATGAGCTTCCACGTTGCTCACGGTCTACCGTGTCTTTCTATTCTCTAATGTTAACCAACTTCCCGATAACCTGATAACTGTCCATCGTTGTCCATGACGACCACCAATAACATTCTTGTATGTGTTCTGTTTTGTTTTGTTTCTGCACTGTCTGTCATGTTTCGGTCCGGTGTTTACTGGACCTAATGTGGCTTATCCAATGCGAACACGGAATGTTATATTGTACGGTTTGCACACGTCGTCTGCCGCAGGTGAGAGTAGTTTCGCCGCTTTTTTCTTCTGGAACAGACGTTTGATTTAGGCTGTCTGCATACGGTGACTCGTTCAGTAACGCATGCGTTTACTGCACTTCTCCAGACCGATCTGTTTTCCGCTATGTGCTCTCAGTTGTCTTCATCTATGTGACATCAGCTCAGAGTTTCCTTCAGACTGTACTTAAATCTTTTTTATGTGCGACCTCCTTTTGGCCAGTCTTCCCTAAGCTCATCGTACTGAAGTCTATTAGACAGTCTTGTATTTGGCATCCGCAAAAGGTGCCCAGACCATCTAAGCTGTGCCACATCCAGCGATGCATAGGTGCTTGGCATGTCTGCTCTCATCAAGACTTCAGTGTCGGGGACATGGTCCTGTCAACGGATGCGGATGCCAATAACCAAGAGAGCTGAAATTGTGTACATATACTCCACGTGGGATGTGTTAATCTATCAAATTTTGATGAATTTTGGACAGGTCATTCAAACAACAAAACGATATAATCTGCAGTAACTAGACATATAAATGCATCCTTAGGAATTATAACAGTGGAATCTGGTTGAACAGGCTTGGCCAAGGAAGAATCGGACCATAGTGCATATAGTGAAATGTCACAGCCAAAAATAATGCCGACATAGGTAGACTACACAGGAGAGAACAACGCCTCATTTTTCATTACCTAAAAGATACACAGTAGAGTCAATAGTCACTTGAACCTCATCAACCCTCAGCAACTGCCCGTGTGCAGACAATGCTCTCATTCTGACATCAACAGACACCAACTTATTTTGTGCAACGCGCTTACAATCACGAGGACACGAAGTTAGCAAGTTTGGTCAACAATTACCAACCAACTGTATTGCAGAGTTAAGAAACTGAAAAAGACTTGCATTTATACAATACAATCATATATGGAATAGCAATAACAACTACAAAAATGGTAACACAAATAGGAAATACGTACAAGTAAACAAAGATACACAAAATTAACAGAAACAGCGAATATGTGATGAGGATCAATTGTGAAATAAAAATAACAAAAAAAGTATATCTTAGCTCTTAGTCGATCTGTACGTCTATAGGGACGAATGTCTATGTGCAGGTCAAAGCTCTGGTATGAACTGGATGTAGCCGGGAGAAGGATTTCCAGTTTAGCGGCCTAGGCTCGAGCAGCTTTTTACTCCGTTGCGTTTGGGCAAGTGTCACGGAAGGTGGTTAACGGATGTGCGAGTCCATCTATCTTAATAGACACTAGAGCTAAGTAGACCCGCAGCCTGTTAGGCGCTATCTATGCTGCTCTAAACAGTGGTACTATTCCTGTCCTTGTCATTCACAAAGAGCGGACCACTCGGGAAGCAGAAAACTACATAAAGTAAGTAGCATGTCATTTACAGAACGTCGCCTCTTATAATTATTAACCTCTTTGGCTGTTTTACGTTTCTTCGCAGGTGTTTCTTGGCAGGTTGCCATTACTTTTCATGCGTGGAGTAGGGAAAAAAAAACGTATTTGCTAAACTGGACACGGACGCTTCACCCCTAGGCCTTGCAGCCTCCATATATAAACCTATATATACACACTAAATTAAATTAAACAATTAGTTTTAGTTTAAAAAGCCAAAAATCGATAAACAATTTAAATCAATGAATGTGTAAAGTTCAAGATGATGCTATGAAGTCATTAATCATAAAACAATGTTGCGATACCGGTTTAAAAAAATGGATTACTTTAAGCACTTGTAACAGTTTCAGTCGGAGCATGGGAGTTAAGGACAGGGGTGAAGGGGTCGACGACTTTGGGAACAAAAGTACCTGAATGTGTGCCAAGGTAACTAACCGTCTCGACACTAGGTCGACAAAGGGGAGGGGAATGGGGGTGGGGTGGGGGTTGTGGTTGAGGGGAAGAATGTGCCTGGTACTGGTAGGGGTTAGGAGCTGACCTCTCTGACGTTCAGATTTGGGTAGTGGGGGGTTAGTGACAGACAGAGGCCATCAGGTCTTGCTGCGACATTTTAGAGTGACCGGAATTCGGAGTGATTCGTTCCAATAACAACTAAGTGGAGGTAGATCCAAACTAAAGTGATGGCTGAGTCAGGCAACCCACAGAAGGTCATTGTACAGCTCTGATACTGCTTGAAGGTATATAATACTAGGCACAGTTTAACTAAAGCAGGCTGTCCATGGAGAGAGAGAGAGAGAGAGAGAGAGAGAGAGAGAGAGAGATAGTTGAGCTAGGAGACTGTTTAGCTCACTGAATTTCTAGAAGAGCTATTGTTAGCCTGCTACTAGTTTAGCAGGCTGTTTTACGAACGTGTGAGACATGGAATGAATTGCAGGGTGACTGAACCAATATACGCCTTTGAGTCTTGGCCAGTCGCTCTATAAGAAATATGTTGGGCACCCTGTGACTAGAAGAGATCTGGATGTGTATGGTGTGTATATGACACCAAGGGAACAATGTATGTTCCGGAGTATGTGTACACGCTGAACAGAATTGAATGTGTAATGTCAAGATCACTTGCCTGAAGGGATCTGAAAGTGTAATGAAAAGATCACCTGCCTGAAGGGATCCGAGTGTGAGTGAATGCGCAGAATACGATCGTAAAGACGAGTTTTTGAAAGTGTGTTGAGGGTGCAGATAAGGAGAGGAGAATGTAGAGGCTAGAACTGAGTTATATTAGTGGGGGAGGGAGCAAATATTCAAAAACTTGTGCTTACAACCGCGAAGTTATTAATAATATAAATAAGATATGATTACTTGTTTAAGATGTATTTCACTCTTTAATAATTTTGCTTGAATGTGATATTAATAAATCTGCCACCTGCTGTTTGCTTTGTTCTTTGCTGTGTGTGGTCGTGAATGATGTAGATGCATTGGGCACCATTCGAGATAGCTAAGCCCCAGTGAAACCTGGAATCTGCCACACACTCAAAAATATACACCATAAACAGCAGAAAAGCTAGTTAGGTAATAAACATTCGGAATTAGGTTTAACGTATTTTTAGTGATCTGAGCCAGCTGACCTCCCCCTCCTCCCCCCCCCCCCCCCACTACCCCTCACCCATCCGCAGGTAAAAATAAAATAAAAATGAAACACTACAGTGGTATGTACTTTCTCACGCTCAACTTTCAAATGTGGAAAATAGACCAAGTACGGCTCCTGACATTTTGTTATAGAATTACATTACATGATAACTTTCCTGTCATCCAATCGCAGATTGCACACATATAATAATGGTTGTGTTAGTGGTAAACATAGTTCAGATGTGGTTTAAGACTTAGGCGATTTGAAGAGTTTTACCTCTACAGCCATAACTATGACAGTAGTGCTGTATAGACACGTGACACCTATGTAAAAAATAGTAAAGTGACTATAGGAGCATTTAGTGGTATGTTCTTGGGACGCAACGCCTGTGCACAGTAGGCAGTAAATTGGAGGCCTACGTGGGAATACGATTAAAGAATCATAATGTGATTGGATTCATGATGTGGAAGGTTGTGTCCCCATCGACATGCGTAGACAAATAACTGAGGTATACGGTGACGTCTGTGTGGATGTCAGCACTATCAGGAGTAGACTCGAACTGTTAAAAGCGAAATTCCAGCCACGACGAATCGGCATGACAAAGCTCACAGCGGGCTGTGGATCCACATCGCCAAGGTGGCTTAGACGAACTGATTGGTGCCAATGGCCGCGCCAAGCAGAAAGATATCGCAGCAATGATTATGATTTTGATTTACCGAGTTTATCGATGACCTACTTGGGTATAAGAAAGTGCATGCGAGATTGGTCCATCGCATGCTGACACCGGATATGAAACAGAACCGACAGCAGGTGTGTCAGGAACTTCTGACGCGATATGAACAGAAAGGCGATGCCTTTATCCGCCAAATTGTCATTGGCGACGAATCATGGGCACATCATTATGGCCGAGAAAACAAGCGCCAGTCTTTTGAGTAGAGGCATAAGAACTCACATACCCTCAACAAATTCAAGGTCGTCGCCTAGGCGGGAAAAGTGATGGTGACCATCTTTTGAGACTGCGAGGGCGTATTCCACACTGAATTTTTGGAGCATGGTAATACGGTCAACTCCGATCGACTGGAAACTTTGCAGAAACTTCGATCACGAATGCTCCATGTTCTTGTGGCAAGCACGCAATTCTTCAACACGACAATGCACGTCCACACATTAGTTAACAAACGGTGTCTAAACTGGAGTCTCTCAAGTTTGAAATTTTACCGCACCCCTTATCCAGCCCTGATCTGACACCGTATGACTTCTTCCTCTTCCCGAAGCTGAAGGACATCTCAAGGGACACCGTTACACTTCTGACGAGGAGGTACACGTAGTTATACGTACCTGGTTTCGGGAGAAGACGTCTGATTTTTGTCCTTGACGGAATGCAACAACCTGTCCATCGCTGTCGTTTGTGCGTAGGTCGGGATGGTGACAACGTTTAAAAATAATGACACACAACCTAAACAACATTCCAAGGGACCGATGTTTATTTTCAGTCTCTTCTCCAGGAGTTACTTGGTCTACCTTTCTTCTTCGTACGATGTGGATTCCATGTAAGGGTCTGTTCTGCCCCGTTTGATGGTGCTTTCCGTTAAGTGTTTCCTATTCAACTCCATTTCCCACGTTTGATCTGTTACTCCACTTATTCTTGTTGGCTCCTTTTCCATAGGTCTTCGTTCCTCACGATGTCTTGCTAGCCAGTACCCACTTCCCATAGGTCTTCGTTCCTCACGATATCTTGCTAGCCAGTACCAACTTCCCATAGGTCTTCGTTCCTCACGATGTCTTGCTAGCCAGTACCCACTTCCCATAGGTCTTCGTTCCTCACGATATCTTGCTAGCCAGTACCCACTTCCCATAGGTCTTCGTTCCTCACGATGTCTTACTAGCCAGTACCCACTTCCCATAGGTCTTCGTTCCTCACGATGTCTTGCTAGACAGTACCCATTATCCTCTGTATACATTTATTGACGAACCACTGGAATTTACTCTACATTGCCAATAATGTTTATTCTGTTAATTTAAAATTAAAAGATTACCGAGTGGTCTGCCGTGGCCTATTTGCTTGACAAGGACAAAAATAGCACCACTGCCTCACAGAGAACATGTCGTAAGAGGCGACTAAATGTGCGACGTGGCATAACACCGTCCATGGTTAGTTGGTTTGCTTATAGCAACATAGATGGCGCCTAACAGGCTGTGGGTCTACTTTGCTCTAGTGTTTGAGTTTATTAAGATGGACTCGCACATCAATTAACCACCCTCCCTAAGCGTTTGTCCCAACGCAGTGGATTATTAAGCTGCTCGAGCCTAGTCCGCTGAGCAGGGAACCTTTCTACCGGCTACATCCAGCTCATACTAGAGCTGGGACCTGCACAGGAGCTTATGCAAATGTAGAAGTACAAGTCGACTAAGAACTAAGAAGAATAAAAGAACCCTTTCACTCTCACCCCTATACACATAATGTGCAAGAAAACTTTGGAAGTTCTAGGCTAATAATAACAACGAAAAATACATCAACGATACCAAAGGCAGATTTTTTTAAAGGACTGAAAACATATACACCAAACAACAGCAAAAATAGAAGTATCAGGCACTATGGTCAAGAAGCATTTATATTACTATATTATTATGTATGTAAGACTCAATGATTGGCAGCACACGACTTAATGACAGATTCATCTGGGGGAAAAACAATTCTTATAAATTCTAATAATAGATACAGGATCCATTTACACAAGTTTCAATTACGTCGAGTAAGCTGTTATGGAGCCGCGTAGCGCAGTGGTTAGCGCTCTGGCTTCGCATCTGAGTGGTCCTGGGTTCATTCCCCAGTTGAGGTGGTAATGTTTTTTCAGACCGCAACGGCTCCCGGGTCGACCCAGCCCTAAATGGGTACCGGTACAGTCCGGAAAGTAAAAGCGGCGAGGGAGAGGAGATGGCTACCGCCCTCATATAGCCGAGCCTTTGAAATGTAAGATCGCTAACACCTCACGCCTTTACGGCAGTAATGCTATGAGTTACTTTACTTTACTTTTTTTACTTGTATCTGACGCAACGCAAGTTAATAATAACTCTACGTCAGCGGTTTCCAACATGGCCAACTGTAATCTCTAAACTACAGATGGCCATGGTTTCTCTATATCTTTATTATCTTTATTATTTATGATATTTATATTTCTTAAACAATTAAAATAACTCATAATTTTGTTAATCATTTTACATTCAAAAGAGTAGACATGATAAGAAAATGTGATACATATTTAATCTACTCAATCAGTACTTTGGCACAGTCTGCACAAAAGAGGACTGCTCCAAGATCCCAGAGCCTATATATATATTTAGTCTACTCTATCAGTACTTTGGCTCAGTCTACATAAAAGATGACTGCTCCAAGATCCCAGAACCTATAGATATTTAATCTACCCTATCAGTACTTTGGCACAGTCTACACAAAAGATGAATCTCCAAGATCCCAGAGCCTATAGATATTTTTCAAAGAGACTTGGATAGAGCGGGATTAAGATCAATGTGTATTACAAAGTATATGGTTTTTAAAAAATTGGTGGGGTTGAAAGTGGATAAATTTCCAGGTCATGATGGAATGTATCCAAAATTGCTGATTGAAATTAGAGACCAACTAGCAAAACCATTAGTTATATTATGTTCTCAATCACTTGCAAAAGGGATTGTTCCACGGATTGGAAAGATGCAGAAGTGATTCCCTTATTCAAAAAGGGCAAAAAATCAGATCCAGCAAATTATAGACCGGTGAGTTTAACGAGCATAGTCTGTAAATTAATAGAATCAATAATCAAAGAAAATATTGTAATGCATTTAGACAAATTTAATTTATTCAGAAATAGTCAGCATGGATTTACTAGAGGGAGATCATGCTTAACAAATCTATTACAATTCATGGAGGAGGTTACTAAAATGATAGATAACGAGGAGCTAGCGGGAGCCTAGAATTCAAGGTGACAATACAGATGATCAGAGAAATGGATAAATTAGACTATAACAAGTTCCTCAAAATACAGCCACCCACAAGAACAAGAGGGCATAGTTACAAATTAACTAAAGAAAAGTCCAGATTAGATTTAGGGAAACATTTTTTTAAGTCAGAGAGTGGTGAATGCTTGGAATGCATTGCCCCGGGAGGTAGTGGCAGCATGAACAATTAATGCATTAAAAAAAATTGGATGCGTATAGCTTTTACAGCAAGGTAATGTAAATGAAACTGGTTGTATACAGTCTTTGCAGAGTCTTCTAAACCAGTATAAAGTCGTTAAGTTAAGACGTTAAGTTATATTTGCATCAATAATAACTGTCATACAAACGTTAAAAATGAATTTTACACGAGAGTAGAAACAGACATTGAACGACGTTTCGACTTAAATTGGTCTTTTTCAATAGCTAGACTACAGTACAGATAAAAACAGCGAATTACGTAAACGAAAATCAATAAATAATATATTTTCAATCATCATCATCATCATCTATTTACTTGTGCCGTTAGACGTCGTGTGGAGGTGCAGTTTTCTATCGTGTGGCAGCTTTGTCGCCGATGTTGTCATTCCGTGCTTCTTTAGTGTCTCACTGACACCATCTCTATTCATCTTTTACGTGGTCTGTCTCTTGCTCTGCAACCCTGATGTCTGGTATTCTAGATACGAGCAGCTGGTAACTTTGGTTGCATTCTTGTCAGGTGTCCGAATAATTTAATTTTTTGCCTTTCTAAGTACTCCGTGCACGGTGTTGCACCCACCGTCTGTCTGATTATTTCGTTTCTCAATCTCAACAGCCTTGTGACCCCGACAGCCTTTCTCAAACACCTCATTTCGCATACCATGATTTTTCTTTCTTATGCCTTAATGAGAGTCCATGTCTGACAATGGTAGCAGAGAGTTGGTATGAAAATACTATTTATCAACTGTCTCTTTGTCTTCATTGGGATGTGTTTGTGTCTTAGTAATGGTGAGAGCTGATATGAAACCACATTAGGTTTGTGTGTTCTTGATTCCACCTCTCTATCTAGCCTTCCATCTTGTGTAAAAACGCTGCCCAAGTATTTGCATTCACAGACTTGTAGTTTTTACCTGTATATTTAGTGTTTTCTTTATTTTACTGATTTTCATTGCTTCAGTCTTTACTGTGCTAATCCTCATATTATACCTATCACAGGCATTGCCATAGCATTCAGATGTTTTGGAGGTTTTCAAATTATATATCATTGTTAAAATAATTCAATAATTTGTGCCAACAGTTTGTAGAACTTGAGTGTATTTTTTCATTCTTTTTCTTCTTCATCGATCAACTGATGCTATGCTTCTAGTCCGGTGAGGTTTACGATCAACTGATGCTATGCTTCTAGTCCGGTGAGGTTTACGATCAACTGATGCTATGCTTCTAGTCCGGTGAGGTTCACGATCAACTGATGCTATGCTTCTAGTCCGGTGAGGTTCACGATCAACTGATGCTAGGCTTCTAGTCGGGTGAGGTTCACGATCAACTGATGCTACGCTTCTAGTCCGGTTAGGCTCACGATCAACTGATGCTATGCTTCTAGTCAGGTGAGGTTCACGATCAACTAATGTTAGGCTTCTAGTCTGGTGATGTTCACGAATAAGACTGTGTGTTTCAGGTCTTCACCAGAACCCCTCAGATTTTCGAGCATGGTCGCTTCCCCGGGTCACATTGCTTCTCTTTGGTCTGCACAGGTCGGGAAGTCCTACAGAATATGTTCTGGTGTTTGCTTGGGTGCTCCACAATCGCATGGGGCGGTGTCTCTGAGGCCCATTCTGTGGGGGTGGGCCATGAGTCTAAAATGTCCTGCTACGAGGATCTTTGTCTGCTCATCTCTGCAAAGTTTGTTTATGCTGCCATTTTCTGGCTTGTATTCTTTGTGCTAGCCTCTCCATTCTGAGTTTGTAGAATTTGAGATTAGTTTTTTCATTAACCAAGCAGGTTAGAGTTACCCTACGGATGCCAGCTCGCTGCTACAGTAATTCTGCTCAGTACGACAGGAACCAGTTGATTGGTACCCGAGGTGATAAGAATACAACTACTGTAACCTTCGAAGCAAGTCGTAAAAAGCGACTAAAGAGGGTTGTGCATTGTGTTAGAAACATCATCACGTAAACAAAATTGATATCATAATCAGCCATTACAAAAGATTGGTAACAGGCTTACTGGATACTGGATATCTAGCAGTTGATAGATATACTTCAAATTGAAAAGAAAATGTAAATGACTGCACATGCTTGGAGACAGGCTTCCTTAAGGGACCAGCTGACGTGTTAGCCTATGCTTCTAAAATTGGAGAAATAATGATGATGAATGATGTCTGGTAATCCTTTAATGATTATACAATTATGTTAGTTATTCAATAAAACAATATACGAGGGGTGTTCAAGTCAAACCGGGACTTTTTGTTCTAGTTCAACCTGGATGGGTTATAGCTCATTGAAATTGCTACCTTTAATTAGGGGTACTTGTGTCCTACTACTGCTAGGTGGACTTACTTTTGGGTCAGTCACGTGACAGATACATACAAATGGTGGACACCAATGTTAGTGCTTGCTTGGAACAGCATGTCGTGATGAAGTTTCTTGTGAAAAAAGGCGTGTAACCTGCGTACATTTACAGAAGACTGCAATCACAATACGGTGATAAGACACTCAACCGAAGTAAGACATTTGAATGGTGTAAACATGTTTTAGGGAAGGCCGTAAATCCGTGAGTGATGATCCAGGCCGTGGTGGCTCTCAACCCACCACAGTAATTCTTGTGAATATCCAGTATGTGGAACTCCTTATCCTGGAACACCGATGCATAACTTGTCACGAAATTGCAAAAGAGCCAAGTGTTTATCTGGGTACGGTGAACACTATTATTTATGAGCATTTATATTTTCGGTACACGTTGGGTGCCAAGACAGCTTTCCCCTTTTGACCTACAGAGAAGAGTTCAAGCCTGCTCGACCTCATACTGCTCACCGCACTATATGCCATCTGCAGCAACTCGGCTGGGAGGTATTGCCATATCCACCTTACAGCCCAGATCTCGCTCCAAGCGATTTCCATCTGTTTGGACCCCAAAAAGAATTTCTGGGAGGTCAGCATTTCAGCACTGATAACAAGTGAAACAGGCTGTCCTGCAGTAGTTCAGGCATACTGACAAACCTTTCTACGCTGAAGTTTTTCAAGCATTGCTTAAACGCTAGGATAAGTGCATAGGCTTTGCAGGAGATTACATCAAAAAATGTATGCCATTTTGACTACTTGAAATTTGTTTTTTCCTTACATAAAAAGTTCCGGTTTAACTTGAACGTCCCTTGTAAATAACAGCCGTTTCTCAATTTCTTAATTTTAATTTTAGGGGCCAATCCAATGCTGCGTACTCTGGGCACACTTATTGCAGTTACTTCCCTGTTCAAGATGCAAATGAATAGTGTAGAGTATTTAAAAAACAAAAAAGATGGATGCAGTTCCCCACGATACAATATTCAAATACTGCACAACAGCCAGGTAAATATACTAAGGCAACAAACACCAACAGGAAAACCCAGGCATGCAAAGCGTATAATATGATACCTTGCGGGGCTAGTGTAAAGACAGGATGGTCAGAAGCAGGAACCGTCACTGAAAGTTGAAATAAGCAAACAATGATATATCGTCTGGACGAATATGTATGTTCAGCTACTTAATGATCATTTAAATCTTCTTCTTCTCTTTCTTCTTTTTCTTCTTCTTCGAATTCTATTTTTTTCTTCTTCTGCATTTTCTTGTTTAGATTAAAAACCAAAAGCAAAACAAAAGTATGTAATCCGATTGCGTGAGTTCCCTAGGGAGAGTTATAGGTAAAGTGAAGGAAGTCTCATAGCAGACACTACTGTTCATCATTTATCGAAAATAGATACGCCCCTGACAGGATGGACGGTTAATGAGAGGAGCAGACAGTGAATCAGACCACAACATGCTCTTAATGACCATGGTTAAAAAAAACACGAAAGAGGATAGCACACATCCTTGTCATACTCCAGATTTGATATGCAATTTTCATGAGAGTTCGGTTATTGTTCTAACAGAACACTGACTATCAATGTCAAGACTTTTGTCTTAGTTTATCAGGTGATCGTTTACTTCCTAGTGAGCCATAGATGTTGTCTATCTACCCGGTGGAAAGCTTTTTCTTGATCTACAAACGCAATATGTAGGATACAGGATTGAATATGCCATTTCCTGTATAGATTCAGCTGTGTCTAACTGGTGAGGACAAAATATACCCGGGGGCAATATAAGAGAATGCGCTGACGATAAGATAGTATACACATTTAGGAAAACAGTTGATATTATTATATCATGGCAGTTACTGTTATTAAATCTTCAAGGCAAGAGAAGTGGGGGTAGATCAAAACATCCATGAACAAGAAAAGTTGAGACAAACTCAAAACAGATGGGAAGTCGAAGGAGGAGCTGGAAATGACAGGATGACTTAGAGAGTATTTGTTATGGACCCTTGCTGTGCTCCGAGTTGACGGTTTTTGATTGATTGATTGATTAATATATATACGAGGGGCATTCAAAATAAACCGGAACTTTTTGTTCTAGTTCTACCTGAATGGGTTATAGCGTGCTTGAACTACTAACATTAGTTAGGGGCACTTGTGTCCTAGTTCTACCTGAATAGGTTATAGTGTGCTTGAACTACTATCATTAGTTAGAGGCACTTGTGTCCTAGTTCTACCTGAATGGGTTATAGCGTGCTTGAACTACTATCATTAGTTAGGGGCACTTGTGTCTTATAGCGTGCTTGAACTACTATCATTAGTTAGGGGCACTTGTGTCCTAGTTCTACCTGAATAGGTTATAGTGTGCTTGAACTACTATCATTAGTTAGAGGCACTTGTGTCCTAGTTCTACTTGAATGGGTTATAGCGTGCTTGAACTACTATCATTAGTTAGGGGCACTTGTGTCTTATAGCGTGCTTGAACTACTATCATTAGTTAGGGGCACTTGTGTCTTATAGCGTGCTTGAACTACTATAATTAGTTAGGGGCACTTGTGTCTTATAGCGTGCTTGAACTACTATCATTAGGGGCACTTGTGTCTTATTACTGCTAGGTGGCCCACTGGCCATAGGCCAGTCGGGTGACAGATAAGTAAAAATAGCAGACAACAAAGTTAGTGCTTGCATGGAACAGCGTGTTGTGATGACATTTCTTGTATTAGTTCAGACATACTGACAAGTCTTTCTACGCTGAAGCTTTTCAAGCATTGCTTAAACACTGGGATAAGTACATAAACGTTGCAGTGGATTATATCGAAAAATAAATGGTTTTTGACTAGAATATTTTTTTTTCTTACAAAAAAGTTTCGATTTGACTTGAACGCCCCCTGTATAGGTGTGTGTGTATGTATATATCGTAAATATAAAATAAAAGTAGGTCAACATAGGACTAGCAACCTCATCATGTAAAAAAAAATTGCAACAGAAACCAATACTGAGATCCTACAAAGTGTTGCAATATTTCTTGAACGAAGACATCGACATTTGATACAATATGCTTCAGGTGGTGGTACGTTTCAGGTGTTTGTAAATTGAGAAGAAAAACGTCTCTCGTCTTCAACAGGTAATAGAAAACCACACGTAGAACTATTTACTTGCTGAGACCCACAGTTATGACTGTTCAATGAGCCATTTCTAACAATCTATGCGACTTGTTAATGTGCTTATTGACTGTCAGTGACGCGTCTACGTTCCTGTCTGTTTGCAAAGCCCACTTAAGTCGGATAACTGCACACTTGGTTTGAATAGCGCTTAGAATAAGGAGCAGAACAGTTCGTTCCGTATCAGGTAAGGCGAAATATAAGCGGAATATTCAATCTTGAGGAAATACTTAAGAAGACGCACCATAACTAGAGATTCTGGAATCTTAAAATGTTTACAATAAACAACCCCCAGTACGAGTATCTTAGAATCTCGTATACAACACGCACTCGTATACAATACGCACTCGTGCATAATGCGCACTTGTGTATAATACGTGGGGGTCGCTGTGGTTGCGAGGTAAGGTACTCGCCTCTCAAAGCGATGAATGGAAACGGCGTGGGTTGGAACCCTGCATGTTTCAAGCGGCCTCTACCTGAAAGGAGGTGAGAGCAGAGGCCCTGCATCCTGAATTAACGTCAGTCGTATTAACTTAAGTCTTGTCACTGGTTCAAGTTAGCTCGGGACAAGAGAGTGAGGTTGATGGCCAGCGCAGAGTCTTCCTCACTATAATCCAAATACAGAGCAAGTTACGTCATCAAGGCAAAACCGTCTGATGATGTCGCCCTCATCGCTTGCGACGGGCAACTGACATAATACGCACTCGTGTACAAACGCACTTGTATTCAATACTCACTCGCGTATAATACGCGTCTGTATTCAATACTCACTCGCGTATAATACGCGTCTGTATTCAATACTCACTCGCATATAATACGGGCCTGTATTCAATACTCACTCGTATATAATACGGGCCTATATACAATACTCACTCGCGTATAATATGCGCCTATATTCAATACTCACTCGCGTATAATATGCGCCTATATTCAATACTCACTCGCGTATAATATGCGCCTATATTCAATACTCACTCGTGTACAAACGCACTTGTATTCAATACTCACTCGCGTATAATACGCGTTTGTATTCAATACTCACTCGCGTATAATACGCGTCTGTATTCAATACTCACTCGTATAAAATACGGGCCTGTATTCAATACTCACTCGTATAAAATACGGGCCTATATTCAATACTCACTCGCGTATAATATGCGCCTATATTCAATACTCACTCGTGTACAAACGCAGTTGTATTCAATACTCACTCGCATATAATACGCGCCTGTATTCAATTCTCACTCGCGTACAAACGCACTTGTATAATAAGCACTATAATAGGAGATGTACCTGTCGACATCCCCTAAGCTTCCCTCGCCAAGGAAGACTGGATCATAATTGACGCAACACTTGAGTCTTCTCGATATTCATCTCCAGTTCTGCTTTCTTTGCTTCATTACCTAGCAACTGCGTCCTTTGGTTGGTTCTGCTGCTGACTCTACGATAAGCGCTACGTCGATATCTTTCATCGTCATCTCTGATCGTGTTCGACTTTGACACATATTGTCTTGTCAAGATTATCACGCTCTGGCATGCTCTTTTTGTGTTTTGTTTATCATTGCGTTCTTTAATACTTTAGCAAAGTTTAGAAATCCACCAACTTTTAAAAACTTTCAGTTTTTTGTTCTTATACCCCAAGTTCACATTTCTGTATTGACGTGTCCCCTCGTCTTTAAACGTTTGCTTTTTTCTATTCTTTCTTCTAAAGCAAAGTTCTAATATTGTATCTGCTACCATAAGTGTCATGCTTAAATTAATCCTCGACCGATTGAAACCCCAAGCAGAGAACATCATCGCTGAGGAGCAAGCAGGGTTCAGACAGGGAAGAAGCACCACAGAACAGATATTTCATTTAAGGCTGCTAAGCGAGAAAAATCTAGCAGCAAAAACTGTATCACGCGTTTGTTGATTTTAAGAAGGCGTTTGATAGGGTATGGCATAAAGCACTTTGGGTAATCACGAGGATGTATAAAATCAGCGGAAATATTATAAAGGTTCAGGTGTATGACAAGGCGTCCTAGCGGAGTTCTTGTGAATGGGAGGAGAGGGGACTGGTTTCGCTTTACACCCTCTCCAACTCTTTTCAATTTATTCCTTGAAGGAATTATGAGTGAGGAACTTCGAGGTCACGTTGGTACTGTCAAGATAGGGGGCCGAACGATTACTAACTTTCGTTTTGCAGATGACATCGGCGGGTTGGCGGGTTCAGTAGCAGAGCTCCAGGAATGGGTCAGAAAGCTTGATGAAACAGCTCTTGACTATGGTATGGAGATAAACGCTGGAAAGACAAAATTAATGGCCAAAAACGTCGAGGGCTTCAACAGCAGGATAAAAGCTAATGGTCAGGAACTCGAAGTGGTTGACCGTTTTAAATATCTGGGGTCGATTGTCAGTGATGATGTATCAAAATGTGAGGTGTTGACCAGAATAGCAGACAATAGCGGCGTTTGCACAGCTTAACAAAATCTGGCAAGATTAACGGTTAGCACTATGCATGAAAATCACATTAATGCGTACACTGGTCCTGTCAATATTCCTTTATGCTTGTGAAACATGGACAGTTACAGCTGACCTTCAGCGAAGGATACAGGCCTTGAAGATGAGATGTTTCCGAAGACTTTTAAACGTTATGTTCAAAGATCAAGTTACAAATGAGGAAATACGAGATAGAATTACAACATCAATATGGCCTTTTGAAGACCTCTTGGCAACTGTCAAAAGAAGGAAACTCGTTTGGTACGGTCACATATCACGATCAAATGGTCTTGCAAATACGATCCTCCACGGAAAGGTGCAAGGCAGACGACGAAGAGGCCGGCCCAAAAAGAGGTGAGAGGACAACATATAGGAATGGACCAATCTCCGACCAGAAGAGGCACAGGCAGCGGCCGCTGACAGAAAAGGGTGGCGTGGTGTTGTGAGGATGTCTTCATGTGTGCCTCAACGACCTCACCGGTTACGGCATGACCTGACCTGACTTGACCTGACCAGAGGTGTCAGCGTCCACGTACGGAAAGTAATGACAATCTACTGTATTGCACACCTGCCAAGAAACTTATAACAGCCAAATAGGTTGCCGGTTTTAAGTATGAGAATGGAGGCGGAAGCAATGACTCAGCGCTGAAATGGATATCTGAGACTTCTTTAACAAGGGTAGTCATAGTGTCAGACGCGTAAGCCGTACTTCACACGGTATGGCTTAGGAACGAGTGGATAGCAGCTGTTGAGGCCTCAAACCTCCAAGGGTTGCCATGGATCTACTGTCCTGGTCATAATGGGGTTCAGGGCAACGAAAGAGCTGACATCTTTGCTTCACAAGCTCCCATCATAGTCCCATTAGTGATGGATAAAAGTGACATTTTGAAATCAATCAATGACCGCCTGTTAGAAGTGGACACCGCAATAGATGAAGCAGCAATCCACAGGCTGTAACATTTCGACATTAAACGAGGTTCGAGCGTAGTATCGCGCATGAGAGAATGGAGCAGGAGAGTGTACAACCAGCGAGCTACAGGCACCATCAGCATCCATATCCTACACCATTTGCAGTGACTGAATACCAATGAGTATTCTCGGAGTGCAGTGACGTCGATGCTTAGAAACAGAAACGACTTTCTGCAAAGGGCATGCTACTTCCTGTTTTTGTCCTAGTTCAGAGTTGACAATATCTGCCATAGCCTGGTTGGACATATTTATCAACGTGTCTAGTTTGCCTAGTTCTAGATTTGTGGTAGCGAGTAGAGTTATCATGTCTTTTATCAGATTTGTACATAACTGTGCTGTAGCTGGATATTCTAGTATGTAAATGTTGAATTTAGTTGTGATGTTTTTTTGGTTGCTTCACTATTTTTGGGATGTAAATCGATATTCTAGTTTGTAAATGTTGAATTTAGTTGTGATGTTTTTTTGGTTGCTTCACTATTTTTGGGATGTAACTCGATATTCTAGTTTGTAAATGTTGAATTTAGTTGTGATGTTTTTTTGGTTGCTTCACTATTTTTGGGATGTAACTCGATATTCTAGTTTGTAAATGTTGCATTTAGTTGTGATGTGTTTTTGGTTGCTTCACTATTTTTGGGATGTAACTCGATATTCTAGTTTGTAAATGTTGAATTTAGATATGATGTTTTTTTTGGTTGCTTTACTATTTTTGGGATGTAACTCGATATTCTATTATGTAAATGTTGCATTTAGTTGTGATGTGTTTTTGGTTGCTTCACTATTTTTGGGATGTAACTCGATATTCTAGTTTGTAAATGTTGAATTTAGATATGATGTTTTTTTTTGGTTGCTTTACTATTTTTGGGATGTAACTCGATATTCTATTATGTAAATGTTGCATTTAGTTGTGATGTGTTTTTGGTTGCTTCACTATTTTTGGGATGTAACTCGATATTCTAGTTTGTAAATGTTGAATATGTTATGATGTTTTTTTTGGTTGCTTCACTATTTTTGGGATGTAACTCGATATTATAGTTTGTAAATGTTGAATTTAGTTGTGATGTGTTTTTGGTTGCTTCACTATTTTTGGGATGTAACTCGATCTTCTAGTTTGTTAAGGGGCAATGACAAAGCAGACAAACTGGTTAAAAAGAGATCAAGTCAAGAACAATAACAACAACCGTCACCAACCTTACAGATAGTCAAACAACTAATGAAAACTGCATGCAACGAGGCCTGGCTGAATATATGGACAATGGAGAATACTGGGAGAGAAATCTACAAACATATGGCCATCCTAAATCCCAAAGACGACATCAACCTCATGAAAAGGAGATACCAAAGCATCATTTTCCGACTTCACATTTAACACACACAACTTAACAGTTACTTGAACAGAATCCAACGAGAACATACTCCAGAGTGCCGGCTATGTACCACACAACATACTCCAGAGTGCTGGCTATGCATCACATCACATACTGCAGAGTGCCGGCTATGCACCACATCCCGTAATCCAGAGTGCCGGCTATACACCACATCCCGTACTCCAGAGTACCGGCTATGCACTACATCCCATACTCCAGAGTGCCGGCTATGCACCACATCCCATACTCCAGAGTACCGGCTATGCACCATATCCCGTACTCCAGGGTACCGGCTATGCACAACATTCCATACTCCAGAGTGCCGGGTATGCACCACATCCCGTACTCCAGAGTACCGGCTATGCACCCCATCTCACACTCCAGAGTGCCGGCTATGCACCACATCACATAATCCAGAGTGCCGGCTATGCACCACATCCCGTACTCCAGAGTGCCAGCTATGCACCACATCCCATACTCCAGAGTGCCGGCTATGCACCACATCACATACTCCAGAGTGCCGGCTATGCACCACATTCCGTACTCCAGAGTGCAGGCTAGGCACCACATCCCGTACTCCAGAGTGCCATATATGCACCACATCCCGTACTCCAGAGTGCCGGCTATGCACCACATCCCGTACTCCAGAGTGCCGGCTATGCACCACATCCCGTACTCCAGAGTACCGGCTATGCACCACATCCCGTACTCCAGAGTGCTGGCTATGCACCACATCCCGTACTCCAGAGTACCGGCTATGCACCACATCCCGTACTCCAGAGTGCTGGCTATGCTATGCACCACATCCCGTACTCCAGAGTACCGGCTATGCACCACATCCCAACGAAACTGTTGAGCTCCATCTCTTTTAATGTACCGCACGTGCCATTGTTAGGAAAGAGCTTCTTCCTCTAAAGCCAAACAGATGGAACACTTTGTACGGAACTAAACAACAGCCCACAACCACTTGCAGATACCACTATATGAGATTGGGCCAAAGAACAGGAGTCCACAGGTCGCTGGATTATTAATAATAATAATAATGTTCGCGTAGGCGTCAAAGGCCCGTTGTGTCGATCGACCACTACCATGCCCAACTGCTGAGGCTGTGTTCATGCGTAGCGTGTCGACTGAAATCCCTAGAAACTCCCCAGGTGAAGCGGAGCATTCCACAGCCTTGGGATGAGAGCCGCGAGGAGTGTATTAGACCAATGTTTGTGTAAGGCTGTCCATGTCTGTCCGTTTCAAAATCCCTGTATTTTTCCGTGTCCCGCCGCCGAGTCCTCTAGATTGTGTCCACCTTTTGGTCAGCGTGACCCTTGCTGTTCTGAGAATACTAGGTTGGGAAAGGTATCGTGTAAGCTCCTGTAGAGGCAAGGGTGGGCAGGACGCAGGTCAAGCAGGACGGTCCTTGAATAGTGATAACCTAGACCGAATTCTGATGTGGAGCCAAGCGAAACACCAAACTCTATCATGGACTGGCCTCCCATGGTTCAAGCCAGGCATGAAATGCAGCAAAATGTAGCATAACAATCAGGATAACCGATCCAAAGTACATCAATTCCACCGAAAAAGGTGCCTGGTAAAGGAGTTGTGAATTATAATACGAACAGGAACCACCAAACATAAAAAACTCGACACAAAAACCGGAGCGAGTCGAGAGCGCAGCCATTAAGGCGCGGCAAGCTTATTAACCAACCAATTATTGATGTCAATTTCATTTTTGCTTAAATTACAAGACAACCGCAAGATTGACAAACCGCTTCAAAAACACGCTTAAGGTTTACTAAAAGCTGTTGACATTAAATCCGACATCTGGAAGCTGTTGAGCAAGAACGTACCGCTTGGGGCCATATCACTTTGTGAATGTTCAGCATCGTGCAGGGCATTCAAACGAATAGTAGTAGTTAAACATGTTAGATAGGCAAGAAAAGTCGGTTGACTATATCCTTCACATCAGGCAAACATTTGCTGTCCACACTGTTCAAGGGTTTTTCAGACCAGCATCGGGTATCATCGACTGGCCAAACACATTACATATGTACGAACAGAGAGAGTGGTCATCTTCACCTGTGATGAGCGAACAACACAGCACGACTGACCGAAACATCAGAAAAGAAATAACCATATTTTCTTTCTCTCCCTCCCATTTCCAAAACAAAAAAGAAGAAAGAACCCTTACCAAAGATGGCTAAACTTTACAAGTTGACAGGTATAGAATGTCATGATCCTCATCATCATTATCAGCCCCATAATCCGAAAGATCGCAGGGGCATCAATACTGCAGTTTGTTAGAGTTCCCACCACTCAAAACGGTTCTGTGTCAGGATATTTGTTCTAGCTATGGACCTTCACTTCCACTCTTTGATGTTGTCTTATCATCTTTTTCTGCCTCCCTCTCTTACGCTTCCCAAGCGCAGAACCTTGCAGGGCCGTCTTGGTCAACCCAGACGATCTTGAAACATGTCTATACCATGTTAGATTTCGCGTTTTTACCATAGTCAATAGGTCTTTATATTGGCGGACCTCTCTCTTAAATTGAAAAAGTCGACTCGTCTATTCAATAGGCGATACGTAATGTAAGAGTTAACGATGCCGCAAACTGCCTTTTTGTGAAGTTCACATTATCATAAAACAAATTGATATGGTTACAGTATACAGGCAACTGGAAACGAAACCACGATCATATATACAAAAATATAAAGCTAGAAAACAATTACGAGAGCAATAAATAATAAAGAAATATAATATGGACACGCAGCTTCTATATTTAGCAGATTTTCAAAATTAGTGTGAGAAAAAAATTAATTAACGATGAAAACAAAGACTCAGATATATCGGACCTGCGTGCAAATCACCTTGTTGTATGGCTCAGAAGCGTGGATCCCTTACTCGAGGCAAGTTGTTAATGCAAAATAATGAAAATCAAGTGGCAGGGCAATTGACCATCACGGGGTTATTGCGCCACGCCAAGCTGCAATCCATCATTGGGACACCTCAGTAGTAGAAGGCTGAGGCAGCAGGGACATGTGAGAAGAGTGGGGAACAACTGCATAACCAAACGGTGAACTTTCGAAGTGGAAGAGACCTGTAGGTAGACACATTCTAAGATACAAAGATGTATGTAAGACCTCAATTGAAAACTTCTCTAAAGACTTTCACAAGTGGGAAGAGATGGCTGCAAATAAAGTTGCATCGAAGACAAGATTATATAAAGGTGAAGAGATTTTCGAGAAAACGCTAAAAAAAATACATTGGTAAACAAGCTATAAAAGCGCAAAAGTAAATGTAACGATATATCCTAAACTGCACGCACTGTGGCAAACAGTGCCTGTCTGAAAACTGCAAGATCAGCCACGAAAAGAGCTACCAAAATGAGACTTTTACGCGTATTAAATCATTTGTAAAAACGAAAAGGGCCGTATAAATTAATATATATATATATGAAATGAAATGAATGGGGTTTTATACTTACTTGGTTGAGGGTGTTTGAGAGAGGCCTTAGTGTTGGCCGATTAAGCCCAAGTGCATCTCGAACAACAGGTACACGTTTCTCTCCCCCTTGCTCCACAGTTGTCTTTCCATTCGGTGGCTGTTGTGTGGTTGGCTTGGCCTCTTTCAACTCCCAATTGGCATCAGATGAGGCCAGGGTAGTCGATCCATGGACATCGTCAGATTTAGATCCTCGTCGACTGAACTGGGTCAGAATTTTACTGAAGGAACCAGAGCGTTGTCTTGTTATAGTCCCTGATTCTGAAGTCTGTTTTAGGTCAGCACCTGCGCGGGTTTTCTTTGAGGCACTTGTTTTGCTCCGACTGAGCAGGAAATCTCTATACTCCTTTAACTTGGCTTTCACAGAAGTAAAACTCTCCGATCCACTCAATGATTTATCTAGTTCTTTGGTTGAGCTAGATTTAGTTGATGCACTTGGTGGATTTGTCAAGAATTCAGAAGTGGTAGCATTAATCTTGACTGTTGTTACAGGTTCACAGCTTTGACTCCGTGGTCTAGAAGGTGTCCATTTCAACCTCAATGATGAACTTCTAGAAAAGATAGGAATGGAATTAGGATCACTGCGTTTCGCAATATCACTGGTTGTCTTTGTTGGTGATGTTTTAGGCTGGGTCACGGGCAGGTCTAGAGAAGAGCTGCGATGATGTTGAAGAGAACGGGCTTTTATTTCCTTGTCATTTTCAATGCTCATTTGATTCAATTCTTGGACAAAAGAGGGCAAGGATTGTAGCAAACTGTGAAGTTTTTGCGAAATGGATGCTGGAGAATGCCCAGTGATGTCTTGAGCCGAGTCCCCTGAGATGGAGATATCACTACTGATCACCAAAGATGAGGCTGTCTGCGATGTGGAATCTATGACATTCTTATTGTCATCCATCGATGTGCTTCTAGATTTGGAATCAAACTGCTCATCTGAACGTCTCAGGAAACTTATGTCTAAAGACGACGAACGTTTGTGTATAATAACAGACCTGCCCGCTGTTTTTTCACCATCTTTTCGAGGTGTCAATGAATTTGGTACAGGGGGAACAACTGGGATATCCTCTCCCTGAGGGCTGTTTCCAATACTCGATGGCGGCGGAGGTATGATAAGGTGGGAAAGATCGTCTGCTATACCATCCCTGGATGCTTCTCCAGAAATTGACAAGATTACGTCAACTGGCTTTGTTCTGTCAATGAGAGCGGCTGATGATGAAAAAATATCTGACGAAGATGGAGGTGGTGGAATGGTGAACTGTGCGATTAGAGCATCGATATCATCGTCCAGAAAATCTGGGCAGCTACCCGTACTGGCTGACCTCTCCAGGCGACTAGGTGTACTTGATGACCTTGGAGGTGGGCGTGGAATTTGGGCTGTGGAGAGTGAAGGGATGAAATCAAATGTACATAAGGTGAAATATATAGTTAGGCATAAATTTACTTACTATAATCAAACGTGCAAAGGTTAGGGTATGGGTCAAGGACAACACGATGGTAACGACTCCACGTTACAACAACGCCGCTCAGATTGAAACAGACTGTGTTACAGCAGCTTGGCCAACGAAGTGGGAATTGTCAATGTACTCTACGTAGTGATGAGCCTGCCTATACAAATAATATTGCACTACAGCATGAGGGCCCAGATCCCACCTACTTCGGTACGCTCCGGAAGTGCTACTTAAACCCTTAACAGAGACAATTCGTCAAGAAGTAGCGAGTAGCTTTACAACAACATCGTAACAATTCGTCAAGAAGTAGTGAGTAGCTTTACAACAACATCGTAACAGTTCGTCAAGAAGTAGCGAGTAGCTTTACAACAACATCGTAACAATTCGTCAAGAAGTAGTGAGTAGCTTTATAACAACATCGTAACAATTCGTCAAGAAGTAGCGAGTAGCTTTACAACAATATCGTAACAATTCGCCAAGAAGTAGCGAGTAGCTTTACAACAACATCGTAACAATTCGTCAAGAAGTAGCGAGTAGCTTTACAACAACATCGTAACAATTCGTCAAGAAGTAGCGAGTAGCTTTACAACAATATCGTAACAATTCGTCAAGAAGTAGCGAGTAGCTTTACAACAACATCGTAACAATTCGTCAAGAAGTAGTGAGTAGCTTTACAACAACATCGTAACAATTCGTCAAGAAGTAGCGAGTAGCTTTACAACAACATCGTAACAATTCGTCAAAAAGTATAACAATATAACAACAATATAAAAACAAAGACACACGGAAAGGGGATACAACATTTCATGCACAAAAAATATTCACATTCGAATTTGTAGCAGTCTTCTTGAATTCTACAGATGAGGATATGGATTCTATCCCCTGAGTTTTCACCTAACAGTAAGTTTGTCTTAAGATGTCCTCTGTAAATGTCAATGCTGGCCAACTACGACATGTAATTCTTCCTATGTTTTATTAATTAACATTTCTTTGCACTGTTACGTTAAGTCTGTGGCCGAGTCAATGAGGTTTCAACAGGTAATTCTGTTAGATTTCTCTTCTACATCCATTGTCTGTCCTCAGGGAAGAATGTATGTTTCCCAGTGGTCTTACGTACACACTTTATCTATACGACCTGAGAGACCCCACAGGTAGCTATGCTGACCTACGTCTACAAAACATTTTGGATCAATGAATCACATGATCCCCTACCACATCAGACAAGTTTGGATACAGCAGAGCACCATCAATCATATGAAAATGTCAAGATTTCAGAGTCCGCTCTCCAAAGTGGGAATTCATGAATTTGAATATTCATGAAAGGATGGATTGCTAACTTCATATGTGATGAATATGCGAACGTTTGAAAATAGTTAAAATACGTTAAGAATAGTTCAGAATACAGGTGTGCTCTACATTCAGTCTCTCTCTCTCTCTCATACTCCATCTCTATTCCAGCCTCTCGAGCTAAACTTTGTCTCGAGTTATATATCCTCAAGCAAGGCCAGAGCTTGACCAATCGATCTCAGGTATGGTCATCTTCAATTCCAATTGGAACGAAACACTTTGCACACCTGTCACTCATTCTCTCGCAGCAAGCCCCGTTGCCAATTTCGTCTGTCAATCAATCTCCCCCTACCAAAATCGGAAGGCCAGTGGTCAGTTTCTACCTGTCCACATTCCTTAACCCAACTCTGTTCTCCTTTGCTGAGATAGTGAGTGACCTTGACATGCATTCATGTAGCTTTAAGCTTTAACATGTTCAGGCATCCTAAACTCCCCTTGCTCCGGCGGGAACTGTTACATTACCTCCCTAAACTACAGACCGAAACATGGATGGTCATTTTTTTCATCTGGCAAATGACCGCCATTTTCGTCACTACTATCCAAAATGTAAACACTACTCCTGTTTACAACTTCACTCACATCGTACATGCATAAAAAGACATGTCATTTGATACATATAAACTTTTTGTAATACATACACAATCAATACAAGCAGAAGAAAAACAATGTGGCTGGGCGTTTTTACAACACAAACCAACACTTTTACATCGTTTTACAGTCAAATTCACCTAAGTCTGTCCCTGCGGGACCTTTAACTCATCAAAACAGAAACACCTTAAGGAATTCTCCTTACTCATTGAGGTCAATATACCTCGACCTGTTCCCGTGCCTTCCTCTAAGGACACGAACCTTCATTGTTACACACGACCAGTTCAGGTCAATTTTCTCAGGCGGTCTCATTACACGCCTGGCCGACGATTCACTTCATACTAACTCCTGTGAGGCCACGAATTTACGTGGGTTATCCTCAGGCTAGTTATCACTGTCTTTCTTGACAGCTATCCCCTCTCAAAGAAAACAGCAAAATTCTTTGTTTCCCACAAAAACGATATTTGACAACATATGTCATAGTCAATATTAAAACTTCTGATCAATATAGTCTTCTCTGCAAAGACTCCACATACATGTGATTCTGGAACTCGTGGTGACTTGTGCTTGCGGAGGCCTACAGTCTGGATGAGATATACTGCTCTGTAGATCACCTAAATAACCTGTATCAAATACCTGTAAACATAATGATTCAACAACAACAAAAAAAACAACAACAAAACACAAGACAAATGCATTGCATACAATGTCGAAACCCAAACAATAAATACAAATGTCAAAATATTTGCACGCATACTTATGATATCAATATTTCAGTCAGCAAGTATAACACGTTGATACTGTCAGGATATGTAATCATGTTTAAACAACAAAACAACAACAAAATAAAGAAAAATTCAATGCATACTATATCGACCATACAACCCACTTAAAATGCAAGTAATACCATTAGTCAAAACCAAAACACCAAATACAAATGTCAAAATATTTGCACGCATACTCATGACCAAGTGCCATCAACCTTCACTCCTGCTCGTGCCCCACAGATGAGCACCTGTTAATGCCCCCTTTCAAAAGATACTAAACTATGACTAAGTTCTAACTTAATCAGGTACTAAACTATGTCCCTAAACTATGACTAAGTTGTAACTTAATCAGATACTAAACTATGTCACTAAACTATGACTAAGTTCTAATTTAATCAGATACTAAACTATGTCTGAGTCAAAAGTCAAAAACCGAATCGTCCACCTGTCGAATTACGTCATGCTGTAACCCTACTAGTCCGGGTGCAGTCTTTGTCCCGAGGAATCAAAACCGAGTGTTGTGATCTAACTAATTCACCGCTATTTCCCCAAATTCTCCGCATCAAAGCTACCTGGTCAGATATTAACCGAAACATCACGTCCACGTGTTACCCTGCGTCGCGTAAACATTACCTGGCGCATCCAGCTATCCTGCGTCTCTTGTTCGTTCTGTCCGTTTCTCTGGTCGGAAATGTCCCTTTGATCTCGGTCAGTCTTCGCTTCAGACTGACCGTCCGCTCATTGTCTGGCGTGTACTTCAGACAACGAATTCAAAGGAATTTTTAACATCTGGTCATTCCTCCTTCTCTATACCCTACCCCCTAATTATCCAAATCTCCGTTTCCCAAGGATAACGGTAGATGAAACAAATTTTATGCAAATGCATACATTAACTGGAGTTTCACATGATAGCCCATGTGTGTAAGTACTCCACACGACTTTACCTAATTCCATTTCTGATTTCCATGTTTTTGGCTAGCGTCAGTAAACATTGTATCAACCTGTAAAACGCCCATCGTCTGGTCTGTTTGTTTCGCGGTTGTTTGGTTCGTACCTACCGGTTCTCTGTTAGTGTTACGTACACTTACATCGTCCGCTACTTCAGCCTTCCGTCCATCTGTATTCACTATTTGTGGGAAAAACTTTTCACACTGTTCGTTTGACTGTTGGCTTATCTCGAACTGAGATCTTTTCATCTTTGCTTCGATGACTGGTTCGCTGTCCTGGCTGTGGTTAACCTGTCTTTCCCTTTTCTTCGTTTTCCTTAGAAACTCTGTTCCTCCTTTGTTGTCTGCCGTTGGTGCGTCCGTTTCGCATTCCAAGTGTGCGTCATTTCCACTTCCTTCCTCGGTGGCCGAAGGGTTATCCCTTCTTTCGGTCTGTTCAACCACTTCTCCCGCATGGCTAGAACCTGGCTTGGGTGGGCACGAAACCATAGCTGGTCCTGCCACCATTCCTCCTCCTCTCCTTTCCTCTTTATCTGGCGAATCTCCGACTATTTCCTTGTTCGATTCTTCGTCGACTTTAACTAATGTTCTACCAGGCTTGACGACAAGTTCCTGGTAAACTTGGCTCCTTTCAGCACGCCCGACCAGGTTAATCGACGTAATACCCTCTTCCTGAATTCTCGGCATACGCTGTCCAATGATGTAACATTTCCTCTGGACCTTTGAGCGAACGTTTGTCTCGTTTGCATTGCGTAACCTGCCCTCCGTCCCTAACTTTTCTGGATACACAAAACCTGTATCTCTTTCTTTCCGTCCATCCGCCTCGTGCTCAAAGTCTCTTTGATAGCTCCTGTCCTGCCTCTCCATCTGTAACCGTACAAAAGGCCTCTTGTGGGCTAAAAATCTGCCCGATTCAAACTTCTGCCCAACCATTCCTCCTCCTATCACTTGACTTGGCCTCTGCACCTGGGTCAAACTCCCCTTTTTGCCACCTCTGTCCAGCCGTCCACACACGTCCGTCCTGAGATTTCCACCTCTGTCCCTCCACGGATCGGAATGTGGAAGTTGGATGGGCTTCCTACTCACTTTCCTACCACTCTGTCCCCTTCTAAAATACTGGGCCGTGTTTACTTCTGTGATTTCTTGATTTCTTCTCTCCTTCCTAGCTGGTTTGAAAGCTCTGTTTTCAAACTGTTGCAACAGCTGTCGCAGCTTCCATTGGAGATTTTTTTCCTGTCTTTCCAGCCGAATGACTCTGCCTGTTAGTTCTCTTAGCTGGTTTTGTAGTTGACTTCTGTCCTCCCACTTATCGCTGGCTGTAGCTCGTGCCATGAAAGGCTTGTTTTTGACAAACAGTCCTCCTCTTCTCCAGGAACTGTTAATATTCCGAAGAATATTAGGGCATCCGATAGACAAATGTCCAAAAGCTAGACAATGATAACATTGTTTAACATTGTCCAACCTCGACATATTGAATAAACCCGTCTGGCCCACCAAAAAAATTTATAAGACTGTCAAGTACGCACTAAGTCTTGTCAATAATGCAACAATAGGTGGAAGAAAAATGTCACACTTACCAGTCAGATGATTGGAAAAGCTGTCTATGGTACTAACACTCTAACCACTAGCTACTCCTCTATTCCTAACTACACACACAAGTTATACATAACTGCGACACTTGTGTTAAACATGCAAATCAAGATCTATAGCTACACACGCACTATATTTATAAATCTACCACGACTATCCGTGGTCAACAGGCACCAAAATAATAATAACGTGTAGCAGATCCCACTGTTTGCCTTGGCCGTGATCTAACTTAGAACATTCTCACACTCATCCACATCATCATGACCATACTCAGTAAATGACATATCAAACAGCAGGTGGCATATTTATTATATCATACTCATATCATACAATGAGTAGAGAAATTACAAACACAATATAATACATATCTTAACTAAACATTCTACTAAAACGGGAATTGTAAGCATTAGCTATTGATGGAATTCCCAACTATCTAAAAAACCCAGTTCTATTGCCTTGCAATTGCATCACACACACATCGCCTTAACTGCGTCTTCAACACACCTTATCAGATACTCTTCCTCACTGAAATCCCCTCAGGCGGGCGATCTCGGCGTAACTCGTTCACAATGTGTCCTTGCTTACAAACACACTTTCAGATTATCTATTAATGCAAAAATCACACACCTATTTGAGCGCTCCTGTTCTATCACCAAACATTCGTCCAACCGTCTATCAATCGCTCCTCTATCTAAAGTCGGTGAGTTAAACACACTATCTACATTCAGTCTCTCTCTCTCTCATACTCCATCTCTCCTCCAGCCTCTCGAGCTAAACTTTGTCTCGAGTTATATATCCTCAAGCAAGGCCAGAGCTTGACCAATCGATCTCAGGTATGGTCATCTTCAATTCCAATTGGAACGAAACACTTTGCACACCTGTCACTCATTCTCTCGCAGCAAGCCCCGTTGCCAATTTCGTCTGTCAATCAATCTCCCCCTACCAAAATCGGAAGGCCAGTGGTCAGTTTCTACCTGTCCACATTCCTTAACCCAACTCTGTTCTCCTTTGCTGAGATAGTGAGTGACCTTGACATGCATTCATGTAGCTTTAAGCTTTTAACATGTTCAGGCATCCTAAACTCCCCTTGCTCCGGCGGGAACTGTTACAATAATGTTTAATACAGGTGTGAGAATTACAGGTGTGAGAATGTTTAATATATGTGTCAGAATTACAGGTGTAAGAATGTTTAATACAGGTTTAAGAATGTTTAATACAAGTGTGAGAATTACAGGTGTGGGAATGTTTAATACAAGTGTGAGAATGTTTAATACAGGTGTGAGAATGTTTAATACAGGTGTGAGAATGTTTAATACAGGTGTGAGAATGTTTAATACAGGTGTGAGAATGTTTAATACATGTGTGAGAATTACAGGTGTAAGAATGTTTAATACATGTGTGAGAATTACAGGTGTGAGAATGTTTAATACAGGTTTAAGAATGTTTAATACAAGTGTGAGAATTACAGGTGTGGGAATGTTTAATACAAGTGTGAGAATGTTTAATACAGGTTTAAGAATGTTTAATACAAGTGTGAGAATTACAGGTGTGGGAATGTTTAATACAGGTGTGAGAATGTTTAATACAGGTGTAAGAATGTTTAACACAGGTGTGAGAATGTTTAATACAGGTGTAAGAATGTTTAACACAGGTGTGAGAATGTTTAATACAGGTGTAAGAATGTTTAACACAGGTGTGAGAATGTTTAATACAGGTGTAAGAATGTTTAATACAGGTGTGAGAATTACAGGTGTGAGAATGTTTAATACAGGTTTAAGAATGTTTAATACAAGTGTGAGAATTACAGGTGTGGGAATGTTTAATACAAGTGTGAGAATGTTTAATACAGGTGTAAGAATGTTTAACACAGGTGTGAGAATGTTTAATACAGGTGTAAGAATGTTTAATACATGTGTAAGAATGTTTAATACAGGTGTAAGAATGTTTAATACTGGTGTGGGAATGTTTAATACAGGTGTAAGAATATTTAATACAGGTGTAAGAATGTTTAATACAGGTGTAAGAATGTTTAATACAGGTGTAAGAATGTTTAACACAGGTGTGAGAATGTTTAATACAGGTGTGGGAATGTTTAATACAGGTGTAAGAATGTTTAATACAGGTGTAAGAATGTTTAATACAGGTGTAAGAATGTTTAATACTGGTGTGGGAATGTTTAATACAGGTGTAAGAATATTTAATACAGGTGTAAGAATGTTTAATACAGGTGTAAGAATGTTTAATACAGGTGTAAGAATGTTTAATACAGGTGTAAGAATGTTTAATACAGGTGTAAGAATGTTTAATACAGGTGTAAGAATGTTTAATAGAAATCGTCATTCTTCACCATATACTGCAACTTTATACCCATTATCCTCTGTAACTATCTGTTCACGATAAACTGGATTTTTTTGGTTATATGGCCTTGATCATTCTCCATGTTTCCGCTCCATATAGCAGCACTGACTTGACACTGGCGTTGAATA
This sequence comes from Ariolimax columbianus, assembly GCA_036924085.1. Classification (NCBI taxonomy): domain Eukaryota; kingdom Metazoa; phylum Mollusca; class Gastropoda; order Stylommatophora; family Arionidae; genus Ariolimax; species Ariolimax columbianus. Next base: position 49,918,360 of record JAVGWX010000018.1, read on the forward strand.
TTCTAACTTTGATTTCTCTGGATCTCCAAATGTTGTTTAGTGTCAGGATGACTATTCTTGCCTTTTCAATTCTGATCCTTACATCTGTATTTGTGCACCCTGGAGTGTCAATTGTGCTGCCAAATATGTAACGGCATCTACTTCTTTAACGACTCTCCCTCCATCATGATCGGTTCTTTGTTGATTGGATTAATTTTAAGGAGCTTGGTTTTCATCTTGTTGATATTCAGCGCCAATTTGGCTGATTGTTCTTTCACCCTGTCAAATTTTTCTTTCATTTGATTATGTCTGTGTGACATAGTTTCAGATCATTTGCGTAATCCAGGTCTTCCAATTGTGAGCCCAAGCAATGATGGTAGTTTTAGAAGCAATAGTTTTAAATGATAAGGTTGCTTGCCCCAAACACAACCTTCTTAACTGCTTTCCAAAATACGTTTTAAGGTTACAGTGGTTCTATTCTTTCCAACCTAGTCTTCAGTTGCGTGGTTGATGCCTTACCTGAATTATTTTTGTTCCAGCTACCAAGGTAGGAGTTTGAAGAAAAGACAGGTGGTGGAAAGTTAGACTCGGTAAAGTCTAATATAGAGTCATCATCTGGTGTCTCAGGTGGTGGGAAGTTTGTCAAATCTGTGGGAAATGTAAGAAAAACACATTCTCTGTAAAAGGCATACAGTATAAACACATTCTCATCTGTAGGAGGCTTAAATCACAAACACATTCTCATCTGTAAGAGGGTTATAACATAAACACATTCTCATCTGTATGAGGCTTATAACACAAACACATTCTCATCTGTAGGAGGCATACAACATAAACACATTCTCATCTGTAGGAGGCTTATAACATTAACACACTCTCATCTATAGGAGGCTTATAACATTAACACACTCTCATCTATAGGAGGCATATAACATAAACACATTCTCATCTGTAGGAGGCATACAGCATAAACACATTCTCATCTGTAGGAGGGTTATAACATAAACACATTCTCATCTGTAGGAGGCGTATAACATAAACACATTCTCATCTATATTATCTGTCTGCTGTCTATCTATCTTTGTGCGTGTGTGACTGATTCATCTTTTTGCTCAAAGCAAAGCATATGGATGGCTACCACTACTGTACAGCTACCCCCATTACTGGAAGCCTGTATTCAAGCATTTGCAGTGGTGACTTCAATAGTAATCGATTAACATAATAAGGTTGCAAGCTCTGACTACAACCTCTGTTTGGTCAACCTTTACAACATGCTTGGTAGTTTACAGGGGTCAAATTAATTTCAATCTGGTAGTCACTTAGATGATATGTGCGTGTAATGTGTGTTTGTGTGCGCTTATACTAATGTATGCAACTCAGTCCATTTTATATCTGTGTCAAGAGATCTAACTACTCTACCACTAAAACTTGTATCAAAACAAATGAGAAATCACTGCCACAGAAACACACTTGGAAAGGAGGACTAGGAAGACTGGTCAAGCAAAATATACTGATTAAACATGTTAGTCAGGTTCAGGCAAAATATATTGATCAGATATGTTAGTCAGGTTCAGGCAAAATATACTGATCAGACATGTTAGTCAGGGTCAGGTAAAATATACTGATCAGACATGTTAGTCAGGGTCAGGCAAAATATACTGATCAGACATGTTAGTCAGGTTCAGGTAAAATATACTGATCAGACATGTTAGTCAGGGTCAGCTAAAATATACTGATCAGACATGTTAGTCAGGGTCAGGTAAAATATACTGATCAGACATGTTAGTCAGGTTCAGGCAAAATATACTGATCATACATGTTAGTCTGGGTCAGGTAAAATATACTGATCAGACATGTTAGTCAGGTTCAGGCAAAATATACTGATCAGACATGTTAGTCAGGTTCAGGCAAAATATACTGATCATACATCTTAGTCAGGGTCAGGTAAAATATACTGATCAGACATGTTAGTCAGGGTCAGGTAAAATATACTGATCAGACATGTTAGTCAGGGTCAGGTAAAATATACTGATCAGACATGTTAGTCAGGGTCAGGTAAAATATACTGATCAGACATGTTAGTCAGGGTCAGGTAAAATATACTGATCAGACATGTTAGTCAGGGTCAGGAAAAACATACTGGAAAAGACTCTCACTTTGACTTCTTAGTAGCCCTTCCTGAAAATGGGCTGTTTTCACGGCAGCAGTCCTAACATGATGAGGGATCGACATGATTCCCGTAGTAGTGAATGACATGCAGATGAAGCTGAGCATAGCACAACCGCCTGGAGGATCCTGATCCATCTTTATCAGCACGCTCGCGATGTAAGGAAAGCTACTGCAACTCGCCACTTAATGTCTTTTTCAGGGCGCACAAAAGAGTAAACCTACTCACTGTGGGCATTCACAAACAATAGCAACAACAACAACAACAACAACAATACTTCATGGACATACCTATGATATCTGGATCATAATACAGGCCCTGGCCGATGCCACCCTGTGATGAATACACTGTGTTGTATGCTTCCACTGTACCGTTTGCTGTGATCTGGACAATGTCCTCCATGTTTTGGAAGTCAACATCTGCCCCAGGAAGTGTGTCTGGGCTGTGCAAGCCAAAGCTCTGTAATGCTGGAATAGTCAGTGAAACATTTGAGCAAGGGCAAAATAAATTATGTCATTTGATATTAGCAGAACTCTAGGAATGGGTCAGAAGACTCGATGATACAGCTCTTGACTATGGTATGGAGATAAACGCTGGAAAGACAAAATTAATGACCAACAACGCCAAGGTCTTCAACAGCAGGATAAAAGCTAATGGTCAGGAACTCGAAGTAGTTGACCGTTTTAAATATCTGGGGTCGATTGTCAGTGATGAAGGATCAAAATGTGAAGTGTTGGCCAGAATAGCACAGACAATAGCGGCGCTTGTATGGCTTAAACAAATTTGGCAAGATAAACTGTTAGCACTATGCACGAAAATAAGATTAATGCGTACACTGATCCTATCAATATTCCTCTATGTTTGTGAGACATGGACAGTTACAGCTGACCTTCAACGAAGGATACAGGCCTTGGAGATGAGATGGTTCCAAAGACTTTTAAACGTCATGTACAAAGATCGAGTTACAAATGAGGAAATACGAGAAAGAATTACAACAGCAGTAGGGCCTTCTGAAGACCTCTTGGCAACTGTCAAAAGAAGGAAACTCGCTTGGTACGGTCACATATCGAGATGAAATGGTCTTGCAAATACAATCCTCCACGGAAAGGTTCATGGGAGACAACGAAGAGGCCGTCCCGAAAACAGATGGGAGGACAACATAAAAGAATGGACCAATCTCCAACCAGCGGCTGCTGACAGAGAAGGGCGGCATGGGGTTGTGAGGATGTCTTCACGTGTGCCCCAACGACCTCACCGGTTACGGGATGACCTGACCTGATCTGATTAGTACAAATATCAACTGGTAGGGGATATCCTAGGGGCAGGTTAGGGCACCAGACATCAAGGTCCTCACAAAGGTCAAAATGCAGAGCATCCACACATTATCGAAGAAGACCCAGATCAGGTGGCCTTGTCGTGAACATGCCAGACAATCGCATCCCTAAACAACTAATGTATGACAAGCTGAAAGATGGCCTATGTCTGGTCAGTGGGCATTACAGGCGCTTTAAAGATTCGCTCAAAATATCTCAGACACACTTCAACGTCAATGTAAACTCATAGGAGTAAATGACATAGTAACGCCAGGTGTATTGTAGAAAAGCCATCAGAAACGCCACCATTGCTAAGGAATGCTGGGTCTTTGAGGCTCAGAAAAAATGTTCTAATTGGAGAGACAAAATAACTGATACTCACATGTCCAGCCCTGACCATATATGTTAAATATATTGAAGCAAATTCTGAGCTAGGATTCGACTATACTACCACGTTGGAACTTCCTTGTGAGGTTTTGAATCCCACAATCTTCAAGTATCCACCAGTCTCAAAAGAGCTGAGACCAGCGTCTAATCATATTGAAGATTTACAAAAGACACAGAGAGCCTGTGTACACTATGTGCATGTAAAAGAACCCCTGGAGTTGAGAATGAATAAGAGTATACTGTTAACTGCAGTCCAGGCAAAATTCTAAAAGTAATGAAAGTGAACATTGCAAAATAAAAAACATACTACGAATAGCCTTTGATTACATGGCAGAAGGCATAACCTGCATGTTTGAAAACGATTATTTCAATTATGGAATATCCATATTTCGTACAATTTATTTTTCCTTCAAAAACAGCGTTTTTAGTGTTGTTTTCAAATCATTACTTTTGAGTCAAGTCTGATTCATGTAATTATAGATCAATCACTTTTCAAGACAAATGTATGGGGGTCAACTCCTGTTACTTCTTCTTCTTCTTCTGCGTACGCAGTCAGACAGTAACCATTATTTTTTCGAAAAAAGCGGCGGTCATCCTGAGGCTGTCGCCACTGCCATAGAGCTTGTCTTGCAGTTCCACTGGTGATGGCCACATCTGCTCTCTCTGATCCTCGTATGTCGGGCAGTTCTGCAGCAGATGTTCAGCGGTCATTTTACCAGTACCGCACGGGCATTCATCGGTACACCCTATCTTCAATTTGTTGAATAGGTGGTACCTCAGTCTATTGTGGCTAGTGCGAAGTCTGAAGACAACGACCTGCTCTCTTCGGTTCAACTGGTAATAGGCATCGTTTTTGGTGTAACCAGTATGTTCGGTTTCCCATTTGGTCATGTATCTGGCTTTGATAAGCCGTTTTGACTCTTCGTACGTCATACTGGTATCTGTTTGTGGTAGTCTTGCACCTTCTTTTGCCAGTCTGTCTGCCTCCTCGTTGCCTTGGATGTTGCAGTGTGATGGGACCCACTGTACCACTACCCTTTTTGGTGCGGACTGCTGGCACAGTTTGCAGAGTGCTGCTCTTAAGTCATTAAGCTCAGTGTTTTTCTGACTTTTTAGCGCTGTGACTACGGCGAGAGCATCTGTCAGCAGGACTATATGGCTTTCATTTTCACTGTGTGTCACCATTTCTTCCACTGCCGCCCTCAGTGCCTCTGCCTCCGCTCTGAAATTGCTTGTGTACTTACCAGCCAGTAGCGAATGACAGTGTTATTTTTCTGCCGTTTGGTAGGTTCAGGAATGCTCCTGCCCCTCCGTTCTGTGTTGTGTTTGTTACAGAACCGTCGGTGTATGCATGGGTCCAGTCCATGCTTGGGTAGCTTTTCGTTATGAAGCTTAGGGTAGTATCTCTCCTTTCTTTTTCAGTCTAGCAGTTTTTGTTTGCAATACCTGGTATATTTTCTACCACCTCTGGAAATATATCCTGCCTCCAGGTAGGTTTTCGTACAGTAGTGATGGGTTTTGGTGTTGTTAGTGCGTTTATGGGATCTTCGTGCATCTTTGCTTTGGCTAGTTCTGCAAAGTTTCTCCGCTTTAGTTTCCCATTTCCCAAATTGTTTAGTCTCTGGTGCATTGGATGGTCGGTCAGTCTACGGAGTTTCTCTGACTGCAGCTGGGCTCTGCAGTCTCTTCTATCGGTCATGGATTGCAGTTTTGTAATCTTTTCAAGTTCTAACTCCTGTTACTAATATGTGTCAGTTGACCCAGCTGTAAATTGTAACATGACTTATTGTTAGGGAAGGAAAGATAGAGAGTAATAGAACTGGTCCTCCCCTCTCACAAACAAGCTCATGCAATGAAGTCTCTAACACTTCCTATCCGGCAGCAGTGTCTGTTATTAGACTACTTTTATTTTTACCAAGTCAAGTCTCAAGTCATCTTTAACAAGACTCCAACCCAGGAAACAGTACATAGATCAGAGCTAGAACACAGAATGGACCATGAGACTCAGAGAAGAAAGAAAGAAGCTAAAACAATCCAGGATAAAGCTCAATACCATTATATACAGAAACAGCACATGAGAAACCAGAAGAGAGATTAAGAAAGATAAGAAGCAACATATATATATTTAACACATGCAGTAGAAAAAAAGAATTGCAAAGACAAAGTAAGGTAGAAAACATGTTCAAAGAAATCAGAACAGTAACTGGTGAGTTGAAATCAGAACAGTAACTGGTGAGTTGAAATCAGAACAGTAACTGGTGAGTTGAAATCAGATCAGTAACTGGTGAGTTGAAATCAGAACAGTAACTGGTGAGTTGAAATCAGATCAGTAACTGGTGAGTTGAAATCATCATTATCTCTTTCGCCTTCTATCACCCAGGGGTGCATAGGACATTAACAAACCCTCGCCAAGCAGCTCTGTCATGTGCAATCTTTCCACTTCCTTCCAGCATTTTCCTGTTTTATTTACTTCCGCCTCCAGATCTCGTCTCCATGTATTCCTTTCTCTGCCTATGCTTCTCCTTCCCTGTGGGTTCCACGACAGGGATTGCCTGGTGATACTGGCCTGGGACCAGTATCTCCACTTTTTTCCTAAGATTTCCTGTTCCAATTTACCTTGTCCCTCTCTCTCCCCCAGTCTATCGATTTTAACTTTGTCAACCATTTTATACCAAGGAAATCGTCATTACAAGTGATAAACAATAAAGATGGTTATACGCTGATGGAGAACCAGGACATATTTAAGAGATGTTTGGAGGTACTGGAACAAACCCAACAGAATGCATAAGAACCAGAACAAATTGCCAGAACTTACAATAGCTGAGTCTCAAATAGCAGTCCAAAGCTTAAAAAAGGGAAATCACCAGGATATGATGATACATGAAATGAATGTATACTGGCAAGTGGAGACGACATCATCAACATTACCGAGCTCAATGCAGGAAGATCTGGAACAATACTTCTTCTTCTTCTTCTTCGTACGCAGTCAGACAGTAACCATTATTTTTTCGAAAAAAGCGGCGGTCATCCTGAGGCTGTCGCCGCTGTCATAGAGCTTGTCTTGCAGTTCCACTGGTTATGGCCACATCTGCTCTCTCTGATCCTCGTATGTCTGGCAGTTCTGCAGCAGATGTTCAGCGGTCATTTTACCAGTACCGCACGGGCATTCGTCGGTACCACCTATCTTCAGTTTGTTGAATAGGTGGTACCTCAATCTGTTGTGGCCAGTGCGAAGTCTGAAGACAACGACCTGCTCTCTTTGGTTCAACTGGTAATAGGCATCGATTTTGGTGTAACCAGTATGTTCGGTTTCCCATTTGGTCATGTATCTGGCTTTGATAAAACGTTTTGACTCTTCGTACGTCATACTAGTATCTGTTTGTGGTAGTCTTGCACCTTCTTTTGCCAGTCTGTCTGCCTCCTCGTTGCCTTGGATGTTGCAGTGTGATGGGACCCACTGTACCACTACCCTTTTTGGTGCGGACTGCTGGCACAGTTTGCAGAGTGCTGCTCTTAAGTCATTAAGCTCAGTGTTTTTCTGGCTTTTTAGCGCTGTGACTACGGCGAGAGCATCTGTAAGCAGGACTATATGGCTTTCATTTTCATTGTGTGTCACCATTTCTTCCACTGCCGCCCTCAGTGCCTCCGCCTCCGCTCTGAAATTGCTTGTGTACTTACCAGTAGTGAATGACAGTGTTATTTTTCTGCCATTTGGTAGGTTCAGGAATGCTCCTGCCCCTCCGTTCTGTGTAGTGTTTTGGAAAAATACAATATGGTCAAGAGCATGGAGAAGATATTTGTATATCCCAATCCTCAAGATGGTGATCTGAAGCGATATACGAACTTCAGAACCATCACTTTAAAAAGCAATCCTATAAAAATCCTGTTGCAGATCACGATGATGAGGTTAGAAAACAAACTCAATGAGGAAGTATATGATGCATAGGCAGGATTTAGACATGATAAAGGCATAAGCGATCAGTTCCTTTACATAAGAAATATAATTGAAAATCCAGAATGGTCTGCAGAGGTTTTTGTGTATGACAAGGACAAGAATAGCACCACTGCCTCACAGAGAGCATGTCGTGAGAGGCGACTGTGTGACATTGTATAGCACTGGTCATGGTTAGGTGTTTTGTTCAGAGCAGCATAGATGGTCTACTTTGCTCTAGTGTTTGAGTCTGTTAAAATGAACTCACACATCTGAGCAAAAAGGTGACACTCGAGCAGGGAGTACCCCAAGGGGGAGTACTGTCACCCACACTCTTCCTGGTATATATAAACGATATTACAGAGAATATACCAAGAAGAGTCCATAGCTCAATGTTTGCAGACGATCTGGCTATGTGGACCTCTGAAAAGAATCTCACCATAGCAAGAAATCGGATGCAGATGGCCCTAACATCGCTGGAAGAGTGGGCGAACTCATGGCTGGTCAAAATAAACGAGGAAAAAACCACATGCACAATATTCTCGCTTTCATTAAAGCCCCAAAGTACCAAATTAAGTCGAAATGGCAAATTCCTGCAGCCAAACGACAACCCAACCTATCTGGGAGTCACATTTAATCGGCGCATGACATGGAAAAGTCAGATTGAGAGAAACCGAATGAAAGCCAGAGAAAGAATGGCAATCATGAGGAAACTTGCTGGCACAAGCTAGGGAGCAGACGAAGGCATACTAAAGAAACTGTACACTGGAAGAGTGAGACCAGTTCTCGAGTATGGCATTGCGGAATGGACAACAGCAGCGAAGGCGAACTTCGATAAAGTTAACAAACTTCAAAACCAAGCCATGAGAATTATAACAGGTGGCATGAAGTCAACGCCAATTGTAGAACTTGAAAAGATTACAAAACTGCAATCCATGACCGATAGAAGAGACTGCAGAGCCCAGCTGCAGTCAGAGAAGCTCCGAAGACTGACCGACCATCCAATGCACCAGAGACTAAACAATTTGGGAAATGGGAAACTAAAGCGGAGAAACTTTGCAGAAATAGCCAAAGCAAAGATGCACGAAGATCTCATAAACGAACTAACAACACCAAAACCCATCACTACTGTACGAAAACCTACCTGGAGGCAGGATATATTTCCAGAGGTTGTAGAAAATATACCAGGTATTGCAAACAAAAACTGCTAGACTGAAAAAGAAAGGAGAGATACTACCCTAAGCTTCATAACGAAAAGCTACCCAAGCATGGACTGGACCCATGCATACACCGACGGTTCTGTAACAAACACAACACAGAACGGAGGGGCAGGAGCATTCCTGAACCTACCAAATATAAGAAAAATAACACTGTCATTCGCTACTGGTAAGTACACAAGCAATTTCAGAGCGGAGGCAGAGGCACTGAGGGCGGCAGTGGAAGAAATGGTGACACACAGTGAAAATGAAAGCCATATAGTCCTGCTTACAGATGCTCTCGCCGTAGTCACAGCGCTAAAAAGCCAGAAAAACACTGAGCTTAATGACTTAAGAGCAGCACTCTGCAAACTGTGCCAGCAGTCCGCACCAAAAAGGGTAGTGGTACAGTGGGTCCCATCACACTGCAACATCCAAGGCAACGAGGAGGCAGACAGACTGGCAAAAGAAGGTGCAAGACTACCACAAACAGATACCAGTATGACGTACGAAGAGTCAAAACGGCTTATCAAAGCCAGATACATGACCAAATGGGAAACCGAACATACTGGTTACACCAAAAACGATGCCTATTACCAGTTGAACCGAAGAGAGCAGGTCGTTGTCTTCAGACTTCGCACTGGCCACAATAGACTGAGGTACCACCTATTCAACAAATTGAAGATAGGGTGTACCGACGAATGTCCGTGCGGTACTGGTAAAATGACCGCTGAACATTTGCTGCAGAACTGCCCGACATACGAGGATCAGAGAGAGCAGATGTGGCCATCACCAGTGGAACTGCAAGACAAGCTCTATGGCAGTGGCGACAGCCTCAGGATGACCGCCGCTTTTTTCGAAAAAATAATGGTTACTGTCTGACTGCGTACGCAGAAGAAGAAGAAGAACTCACACATCGCTCCATGGCATTTGTCCCAGCGGAGTAATAAGCTGCTAGAGTCTAGCCTAAGCAGAACATTCTCCTCCAACTACATGCAGCTCATACCAGAGCTGAAATCTGCACATGGGGTATTTGCCCCTATAGAAATACAGGTCTACTAAGACTAAGACTAATATAATTGAAAAGTGCACATAGTACAATGTTCGCTTGCACATAGATTACACTAAAGCTTTTGACTGTGTGGAACACCAAATTCTATGTTGACAACACCCTTTTTCAATGAGTCTAATTTACAATTGCTTATGATTTTTTCAAACTAAATCTATGTTTAAACGCTATGTGTTTGAGAACCCAGATCGTCGTTAAATATTTTTTAAAACTACTATTGTTTTATTCATTTCCCTTAGGTGGTACGGCAGGGACATTTCAAAGAGTGAGGAATATCAGCCGCTTGTTTGTGCAGTCACTATGCAGGCATTGTTTTCAATTATATCTAAATCTAAATAGATTTAAATATAATTTTAACAATATTTTTTTTTTTAAAGTAGTAAAATCAACGACCCTGCTTAAGAGAGCCCTGGCCCGCTGATCAGGAAAGAGATGCCCAATACCAACCACAGAACCAACAGCAAAGACCTCCACAGTGCCAGCATGACAGCGCAGGGACGACTTCAGGGAGCATGAACAATCAAATTGTCCACTGATCACTCTGAGACAAGATTACACGACTGGAGACAGGGTAGGGACCAATACAAAATTAACTACCTTGACGCGGAATCTCTTATGACTTATTGTTATGATCCCATTGCTAGGGTCCACTATCAAGGTTTAAAAAACTGAGCAATTAAGGTTTCTTGCCTGAACAGTCACCATGTAGTGAGCATGATAGGTTTATAATTACACTTCAAATTAAAAATGTGAAAATCAATGTCATACCAGGGCTTTGAACTACTACCCTCTTGATCATGAGTTAAAAAAAAAGATAGGTTTTCAAACTACTTGGCCACCTGACTTGCTGCGATTGTAAAATATATAGAACATAAAATACAATAAGCAAATCATCAACAAATCATCAAATACTTTTCACAAATCATAGATAAATCACCAAATTCAATCCATAAATCAATAATAAATCATTAACAAATACATAAAAACTACCTAGATCAATTGAAGAGTTCCTGCTGAGTTGTCTGCCCTTGACTGGGCTGTCCTGAGGTGTACCAATGCTGTCAGCATCATCACTATCAGGATCCATGGCATCATTTAGCTTGGCTCCGGCTGTCATGGAAGCGTTAAGTGCGGAGAATCCAGTTGGAGACTCCTGCTCTCTGAACTGTTTGTCCCCAAGCAAGGCTTGCCTCTCACTGACTTCATTTGCAGACAGACTACTTGTACTGCTTGTGGTGTCAGAGAGAGCTCGATCATTCTGATCATGCCCTAAGCTTGTTGCACTAAAGTTGGACAAGCCTGGAGCATATGTAGTGTCGATAGGTGGAGTTCCAACAGATGTCTCTGATTGAGCTTCTGGTTTGGATGTTTCTGATTGAGTAGTTGGTACAGAGTTGTCTCTACAACCTGGAGGACTCATACTGAAGGTCACTAATGTTATCGGTGGTTGAGAATCATCGGTGGAATGTGATGTAGTTTGAGTTGTCATTGAATCTGCTCCAGAAAAGCTATTTGGCAAACTGGCCACAATCTTGTACATTGTTTCTTGAGAAGATACTGAGCTGTCTTGAGAACTAGAATCACCTCCGTTTGTTGTTGCCTTGCCAAATGATGTTACCCCTTCCTCAAAAAGTTGCCCATTGGGTGTCCGACATGGCATATTTAGTGCCTCGGTTAAAGCTGGGCTTTCAAAAACTGTAGGTGTAGCCTGAAAAGAAAGGAAGCGCTTTGATAATGTTGCAGAAAAATGTGAAGCAAATTATCTGAAACACACCACCCTCATCAGCATTGTTTGGTTGTGGGGATGGATCATCTTCATCATTGGCTCTTTCCGTCCTGTCAGAAGATAGTAATTCGTGCTTTGAAAAAAAGGGATGTAACTATAGTTCATGACGATAACGTATGTGACTCTTAAGACCAATCTGAGCAGAGAAGAGTCTTTTACAGTTTGTGCAAAGAAAATCAGGACTGTCTGCAGCATAGCATGGTGTGGCGTGTCTTCCTAAACGTTGATTCCTTAGTCTATCCGCAATCATTATCTCATTTGTCGGTATTCCATGCCTAATCATGCACTTCCAAGCATCATAATCCAAGGCGTCCTGTTCTGATGATTCCAAATCGACTATGCCCGCATCATTCGTATCCCGCTTGCATACTTCCTTGTACCAAAGTAGTGGCTGGCCTTGAGATCTTTTCCCTAACTGTAATTCCCCATAGAGAAGTTCTTTTAGTATTCTGCCAACCTCCGAGTGTGTCCCAGCCATCAGAGCCTTCATAGACTAAGCATGGAAAAGACCGTGACAGTGCCTATTCTCTCCAATACCACTGCGTTGGTGTTCTTGTTCTGTCATCCAACTCCTATTATTCCAAATTGATGCCTGTATTATTCCTATCCCGCTTGCATATATTTTTGTACCGAAGTAGGGGACAGCGTTGCGGCCTTTTTGCCAACTGTAATTCCCTATAGTGAAGATCCTCCGTCGCTGGTATATGCTGTTTAAACCAGAAGTGACGTCATCAGGTACATCGTACATGTTAACTTCTTGCAGTGTTAGGTCCGGTTTCCTTTAAATATGCCTGGTACATCAGCTCTTATTATGGCTAATTATATTTTGGCAGTCATGCCATAAAAATGGAAACACGCTCTGACATATGGTGTGAAGTAAAAAGTGTAGTGCCACAGTGCTCTGTGTTTTGGGACCAATTTTGTTCTTGATATATATATATTCACGAATTGGACATTGATATCGGATACATGAGTGCAACATTCGCGGAAGACACAAAACTATGCAGGAGTGTCTCATTTAAACCAGAAGTGGATATATTGAGGTCGGATTTAGATACACATTTGAGAATGGTCTGTGAGCTGGCAAATGGAGTTTAATGTAGATAAATGTAAAGTCTTCCACATCAGAAGATCTAATATGGAACATAATTACAGAATGGGCGAGAACAATATTAGAATGATAGATAAGGAAAGGGACATAGGGGTTATAATAGATCATATAGGTAAAGTGAGTGAGCAAGTTCAGGTAGCAGTGAATAAGGCAAGTGCAATGTTAGACATGATAAAAAGAAATATTAAACATAGGAGCAAGGAAGTGATTGTCTAACTGTATAAAGCATTAGTTAGACCTAATGTTAAACCATTAGTTAGATTGTAGTAATGTGTACATGTGTGGAGTCCTTACCATAACGGGGATATAAACATGCTGGAAAGGATACTAATAAGAGTGAGAAAGATGATAGTGGGTTTCCAGAATTACAGTTACGAGGAACGACTCAGAAGAACCAGCCTACAGTGTCTAGAAAAGAGAAAAATTTGAGTTGACTTAATACAAGTTTATAAGATAATCAAAGGAAAGGATAAATTAGACTATAACAAGATTTTCAAAATACAACCACCCACAATAACAAGAGGGCATAGCTACAAATTAAGTAAAGAAAAGTCCAGATTAGATATAGGGAAAACATTTTTCAGTCAGAGAGTGGTGAATGCTTGGAATGCATTGCCACAGGAAGTAGTTGAGGCAGAGTCGATTAATGCATTTAAGAATAGATTGAATGCGCATAGCTTTTAGAGCAAGGAAATGCAATTGAAACTGGTTGTAAACAGACTATACAGAGTCTTCACAACCAGTATAAAGCCGTTAAGTTAAGTTACATGGCCAAAATGACTTTAGTTGGTAACACACTGCCTCATTAGAAATAGTATCCAACAGCATAACAATAATGAGAAACAGTAATTGCATACCTTCCCAGCAAGTTCTTCCTTCATCTTAGCGAGGTACTCCTCGTTTTTCTCGTACTGCGGGGGCTCCTGAGTTAGGTCAATGATTCTCTCCCCCTCTGCCCCACTTCCTCCTCCATGGACTGGATCAACTACCTCAGACACCAAGTCCTCAGGGTAGGCCCATGGAGAAGACATCACTCTGTGCTGAGCTTCGTATGAGGGCACTGAAAAATACAAGAGTTTCTGTAAGGAGTCGTGTGGCTAGTGCAGAGCGTTCTTCTTCTTCATCGTACGCTGTTTACAGCGATATTTACGTTGCACTGTTTTATTTTGTTAAGCCTGTGGCTCAGTGCATCCGATTTCAACAGGCGTTTCTGTAGGGTTGTCCTCCTTAGCCTTTGGCTGTCCCCCGCCTAACTGCAAGGCAGCAGTTGTTTTTGGTCAGAGTTGTCTCTCTTAGGAAGTTGTCTTGCAGGACTATCAAGTCTTCCCTACTCGTGTCTATAGGGTTTGGCAATGATATGTTGGACTATGTACTAGTTTGTACTATCCCGGAAGAGTGGCAGTCCAGTGTGACTTTATCCCAGGATCGTCACGTCCTGCCAGAAACGTAGCATATGCATGTGAGTGAGGTATCTCTTTGCTGCAGAGCGTTCAAATCTTGGCCTCTACATGCTAGTCTCATCATCTCATATTGTTGACATAGCAATAAACAGGACAGGCATGATAGTGTCAGGATGTCTAAAACCCACCCTCTCTGCTAAAATATTCCCTATAATAGACAAAGTACCACCTGACGTGAGAAGAAGAGTGTCAGCTGAAATTGAAAGAGATAAATAGGAAAATGACCCTAAATTCCCAATGTTTGGATACCAGGAGCAGATCACAAGACTCAAATGCAGGTATAATTTCCATAAACCAATAAGGCCTATACAGTCAAGCCCTGAAAGTCATTGCACTGAATAATGGCACGACATGATACGGGACCCAGGGATTGAGCTTCAGGAGGAACCTGCCCCTGGACATCAGTTACCCTACTCACTTTGGAAGATGTTAAATAGACTTTGAAATGGCATATCCCGATGTAGGAGGAACATGAAGAAATGGGGTCTCTTGGACAGCGATACACGTGATTACGGTGCAGAACAAGATCCAAGTCATCTGCCGATTTGTCCAAACCTTCTGGATACATGTGAAGAGAATGACATTCTGAAGGCAAACGATGTGCCAATTCAAGTCGCTGAACACTGGGTGAACTTCTTCTTCTTCTTCTTTTTCTTCTTCTTCTTCTTCTTCTTCTTCTTCTTCTTCTTCTTCTTCTTCTTCTTCTTCTCCTTCTTCTCCTTCTTCTTCGTACGCTGTCAGACGTCAACCTGTATTTTTTCGAAAAAAGCAGCGGTCAGCCTGAGGCTGTCGACACTGCCATAGAGCTTGTCTAGTGTTGCCACTGGTGATGGCCACATGTGCTTTCTCTGGTCCTCGTATTTCGGGCAGTTTTTGCAGCAGATGTTCAGCGGTCATTTTCCCTGTACCACAAGTGCATTCGTCAGTGCCACCTATCTTCAGTTTATTGAATAGGTGGTACCTCAGTCTGTTGTGGCCTGTGCGGAGTCTGAAGACCACGACCTGCTCTCTTCTGTTCAACTGGTAATAGGCATCAATTTTTGTGTAGCCAGTATGCTCTGTTTCCCATTTGATCATGTATCTGGCTCTAATAAGCCTTTTGGACTCTTCGTAGGTTACACTAGAATCTGGTTGTGGTAGTCTTGCACCTTCTTTTGCCAGTCTGTCTGCCTCCTCGTTGCCTTCGATGTTACAGTGGGATGGAACCCACTGTATCACTACTCTTTTTGGTGCGGACTGCTGGCATAGTTGACAGAGTACTGCTCTTAAATAATTAAGCTCAGTATTTTTCTGGATTTTTAGTGCTGTGACTACGGCCAGGGCATCTGTAAACAGGACTATCTGGCTTTCATTTCTTTTGCCTGTCAGCATTGCTTCTACTGCAGCCCTCAGTGCCTCTGCCTCCGCTCTGAAATTGCTTGAGTATTTTCCAGTTGCCACTGACAGTGTTATTTTTCTACCATTTGGTAGGCTCAGGAATACCCCTCCCCCCTCCGTTCTGTGTTGTTTGTTACAGAACCGTCGGTGTATGCATGGGTCAAGTTCATGCTTGGGTAGTTCTTCGTTATGTACCTCAAAGTTATGTCTCTTCTTTCTTTTTTAGTCTGGCTGTTCTTGTTTCAAAATACCTGGTATACTTTCTACCACCGCCGGAGTGATATGCTGCTTCCAGGTAGGTTTGCGTACAGTAGGGATGGGCTTTGGTGTTGCTAATGTATTCATAGGGTCTTCGCTCATCTTTGCTTTGGCTATTTCTGCAAAGTTTCTCCGCTTTAGTTTCCCATTTCCAAATCAATTTAGTCTCTGATGCATTGGATGGTCTGTCAGTCTTCTGAGTTTCTCTGCTTGCTGCTGGGCTCTGCAGTCTCTTCTGTCGGTTATGGATTGAAGATTTGAAATCTTTTCAAGTTCTACAATTGGCGATGACTTCATGCCTTCTGTTATAACTCTCATGGCTTGGTTTTGAAGTTTGCTAATTTTATCGTAGTTCGCCTTTGCTGCTGTTGTCCATGCCGCAATGCCATACTCGAGAACTGGTCTCACTCTTCATGTGTACAGTTTCTTTAGTATAGTTTCTTTCGTCTGCTCCCCAGCTTGTGCCAGCAAGTTTCCTCATGATTGCCATTCTTTCTCTGGCTCTCAATCCGTTTCTCTCGATCTGACTTTTCCATGTCATGCGCTGATCAAATGTGACTTCCAGGTAGTTTGGGTTGTCGTTTGGCTGCAGGTATTTGCCGTTTAGACTTAATTTGGTATTCTGGGGTTTATTTGAACGTGAGAGTATCGTACATGTTGTTTTTTCCTCATTTATTTTGACCAGCCATGAGCTTGCCCACTCCTCCAACGATGTTAGGGCCTGCTGCATCCGATTGCTTTCTATGGTGAGATTCTTTTCAGAGGTCCACATAGCCAGATCGTCTGCAAACATGGAGCTGTGGACTCTTCTTTGTATATTCTCTGAGATGTTGTTTATATACACCAGGAAAAGTGTGGGTGACAGTACTCCCCCTTAAGGTACTCCCTGCTCAAGTGTCACCTTTTTGCTCATCTGCCCTTGTACTTGAACTCTGGCTGTTCTGTTTTCGAGGTAGTGGCTGATCCATCTGTGCATTTTTACTCAAACTTCTGGTCCTCAGTGGATCTGTGCTGTCTAAAATCTGCTTGCTGTGGAATTAATATGTGTTTTTCTTCCAGATGCCACATCAGTCTGGTGTTTATCATACGCTCCATCAGTTTTCCTACACAGCTCAGTAGACTGATAGGCCTGTATCCATTTGGATCTGTTCTATCTTTTTCTTTCTTTGGTACAGGTATAAGTACAGCGTCTTTCCATGCCTGCGGTACAATTCCCCTTATCCAGCTTTGGTTCAGGACTGATAGTAACTTCCTCTTTGCTGTTTGGCCCAGCCCCATCAGCATTTCGTTTATTACCCCATCTTTTCCGGGCGATTTCTTTTTCTTTAAAGTTCTCATGGCCTCTTCCATTTCATTCATTGTTAGTTTTGCCATCATGTGCTCCTCTGGTGCCATATTGATGTTGTCGTGGCTCTTTTGTTCTTCACTAATGTCTGTATGCCTGTCTGTAAATAAATCAATGTGGTTTGCTCTGGCATAATGTTCTATAAAGGCGTTTGCTGCTTTTTTTCCAGTAAGCATGTTGTCGCCCTGATTGATGGTAATTTGTTTATTTGATGGTGTTTCGTCATTCATGGACCTGACTAACTTCTATAGTTTGTTCCCTTCTTTATCTAAATTTAGGTTTTCTTTTTTGTTTTTCCAGCTGTCTCTTGTTATTTGGTTTAGTGTTCTTTTGTATTTCGCCGTGATGTCATTGAGGGCGATATTTGCCTACATAGATTGTTCTCTCTCTGACATGTTCCTAGCATTTGAGACTTCGTCATCCGCGTTCTGCAATTCATCATTCCAATATGGCTTGTAGTTTTTCCTTGCCCATTTTGGGATGGTTTCGGTGGCTGCTTGCATTATTGCTTTGCTTAGGCTTTCCACCATAGGTTTCATATTGTTATTCCCTGTGTTGATGGTTTCACACAGCCTATCTGTCAGCATTGCAAATCTGTCCCAGTCGGCTCGTTTATAGTTCCAACGTGGGAGCGGTTTTATTTCCTGTGGGCCTACTTCCATATCAATTTCTAGCCTAATTGGTTGAGCACCTGGCGGTCTATTTTGTGGTGAATATCCACCGTGGAAAAGGCCAAGTCTGGAGTAGAGGTGGTATGCCATGTTCTAGAATAGAAGCTAGTACTTTCGTCCGGCCTATTGATAAGATAGAGATTTGTATCTATCTCCCAGTCTTCCACACTTCATCACCTCTGTTGTCTTTGTCCGAATATCCCCATCTCCCCGAGTGGCTGTTGAAGTCTCCAGCTACTAGGCAGCTGGAGTCCTTTATTTCCATACTCGAGAGCGTCAGGTCTTTGTTGGGTGGGCCATACAGGTTGAAGATGCGGATCTTCGTTTCTTGTGTCATTATGTCGACTCCTACAATTTCTGCTTGTCCAGTGTGATTGACATCTACCGCGCTACTCGGTATGCAGTCAGTATCAGAACCCCTCCTTTGTGATCTTCTTTATCAAGACGGAAGGTCTGGTATCCTTTGATTGAGAATTTGTGGTTGTTGTTGAGGTGCGTTTCTTGGATACATGCCACGTCAATCTTACCTTCATGCAGGTGATGTGTTAGGGAAAGCTTTTTCTTAATGACTCCCTCCGCATTACACTGTAGTATTCTGAGGGTCTTGGGTTTTTGGTCAATAGTTTTTGCCCCAGGTGAACGTTATATGATGTGGTGCTTGGACATGGAAAGTAATTAAGCATCTTCATTTATCATTCTGGTTCCCTTTGGAACATACGGCACCAAAAGAGGCTCGCCATCTGTTCCAATTCTGTGCCATCTTCTTGAGTTTTGCTCACAAGAACCCGATTGACCTGAGTTCTTTCTGGACGTTCACTGCCAGGTGTTTATTGGCATTTCCACTGTTCTCATTCCTGTGGGTTCAAATGGTTATGTGGTCCACTCTTTCTCAGTGTATCATGCATCTTTGCTTTCTCTCCATAATTTCCTGCTATGCTGTTTGTGGCCCTGTTTTATTCCGCAGACCTGTGTTTTCCAGCACCTCTGGTAAACAACAAATGACATTTTGAAAATCGACAGCAAATGACGACGTGAACATCTACAACAAATGACACTGTGAACATCTGCAACAATTGACACTGTGAATATCTACAACAAATAACACTGTGAACATCTACAACAAATGACACTGAACATAAACAAGCAAATGACACTGTGAATATCTACAATAAATGACACTGTGAATACCTACAACAAATGACACCGTGAACATCTACAACAAATGACGCTGTGAATATTTACAACAAATGACACTGTGAACTTAAACAAACAAATGCCAATGTGAACATCTACAACAAATGACACTGTGAACATAAACAAGCAAATGACACTGTGAACATAAACAAACATGTAACACTGTGAACATAAACAAACAAATGACACTGTGAACATCTACAACAAATTACACTTGAACATAAATAAAAAATTGTACTTTGAACTTGAACAACAAATGACACTGTGAATATTGACAACAAAAGACACTTGGACATCAACAAATGAATGACACTATGAACATAAACAGAAATTGACACTTTGATCTTGAACAACACATAGCACTGTGAACATCTACAACAAATGACACTGTGAATATCTACAACAAATGACAATGTGAATATTGAGAAAAATGACATTTTGAACATCAACAAACAAGTGACACTTTGAATACCTGTAACAAATGATGTTGTGAACATTTACAACAAATGATACTGTGAATATTGACATAAATGACGCTTTCATCACAACAAACAAATGATACTGTGAACATTTACAACAAACCATTTGGGTCTGATGTGTTCTTGCCAACAGTTTTCTCCACTATTCTCTTATCCCTGTCCACAAAGATGTGGTAGTAGCCAACGACCATTGAGACAAAATTCTCAGCATCCTCCATCAACAAACCAAGCCCAATGGTCTATGGGAAAACAACAAAAGTGAAAATCTCAAATAAGAAATGCAGCCATCATTGTGCTATTTAACAGAATGAATCAACTTGAAACAAGTTAAACAAATAAACGAAGTAAGAAACAAAGGTAACTGAAAAATAAAATAAAATAAGGATAAAAAAAAAAGAACCAAAGATAGACATATCAACTTAACTTAACTTAACAGCGTCTTTATACTGGTTTAGATGACTCCGCAGAGTTTGTATACAACCAGTTTCATTTATGTCACCTTGCTCTAAAAGCTATGCATATTCAATCTATTTTTAAATGCATTAAATGTTCCTGCCTCCCTTACTAAAAAAATATTTCCCTATATCTAGTCTGGACCTTTCTTTGGTTAATTTGAAGCTATGTCCTTTTGTTCTTGTAGGTGGTTGTAGCCATGCCCTCTTGTTCTTGTAGGTGGTTGTAGCCATGCCCTCTTGTTCTTGTAGGTGGTTGTAGCCATGCCCTCTTGTTCTTGTAGGTGGTTGTAGCCATGCCCTCTTGTTCTTGTAGGTGGTTGTAGCCATGCCCTCTTGTTCTTGTAGGTGGTTGTATTTAAAAAAAACCACTTGTTATCGTATAATTTATATGTTCCTTTGATTATCTTGTAAATCTGTATTGTCACCTGTATTGTCACATCGAATTCTTTTCTTTTTGAGACCCTATAGGCCGGTTCTTTCCTTTCCTCAAAACTGTAATTCTGAAATCCCACTAACAGCTTTGTTTCTTTTTTTGTGTATCCTTTCCAGCATATTTATATCCCCTCTACCCAAAAGCAGCACTGCCATAAATTACACATAATTCTAGACATATTAGGTATAATAATAGCAATGCTAAATAATAATTTTCATATAGGCTATGAGGCCTGTTGCGCCGGTCGGCCACATCCATGACCCACTGCTGTCGCGTGGTTCCAGAGCGGAGGTTGAGGTAGCTATCTGTTGGAGTCTTACTGTGTGGGTTCCGCTTCTTCTGCGCCTCCAGCTGGTCAGAGGGAAGACTTTTGGCGCGGAGGAACGACTTGTGTAGTATCTTGTCGACCAGGGGTTCCTGGTCCAGTTGTAGGGCATGACCGAACAAATAAACTCGGCGACGGTCAAGTGTTTCTGAGATTGGGTAGAGATCTCTTTTAGCAGACACGACGTTGCGGATAAAGTCATTTTATCTGATGTCAGGATATGCCTCTGATTATGTAAATATTAGAAGGATATCCAATATAAAAATTGGCAAAATAACATTGGCCAATACAAAGGAAAAAGCCCGTAAGAGATGTAGGCACTTAGTGTGAGTTTTTAAAGATGTACATGAAAATTGCAAACAGAATTAAAGATGTACATGAAAATAGCAAACATAATTATATCACAAAAAGAGTTTATGAAATAAAATTACGTATGATTGACAGATCACAACTTATCTAAAATGACAGAAAAGGAAGAGAGCTAAAAACACTTCAGAATAGAGCGAGATAAGTTTGATGTGCCGAACCGCAAAAGATTAAAAACACATTATTTTGAGAAACAACAACAGCACACACATTATGCATGCAACGATAAAGTAACTATCGAACAAGACTCGACTGGCTCAGAGAGAAAGAAACATAAAAGCAGAAAATACGACTTGATGACAAGGATATATGAAACAGATGGACAGAATAATATGTTAAATGTTTAAAAACACATAGGGTACCAATCGTCAACCTGTAAGGATAAAGACCACAGTACTCTCAGAGAATATATCTAATTATTTCTCAAACGTGTTTCTGTCTTTATTTTCCCCCATATTTGCAAAGAAGATTTTATTGACTGATTGAATCATGTGTTGCATTATAATTGAGTCAAATGGCGCTTGGCATAGGGCACTACAACACGATGGTGCTGCCAGAGATAATTATGAAATAATGTCGCTGGAGAAATGAGACATTTCGAAATCTAAAAAAAGCAAGGACAATGAGAAATGAGAGAAGATTCAGATGTATATTTCTTTGTAGCCAGGCGTCTCTGTGGTTAAGATCCAGAATGCCTGTTACTTCACTTTCTTTTCTGTTGTCTGGTGTAATTTTTTTCCAAGATGGCGCCTAAGAGTTTATGGTCTAGTCTTGTTCTCGTGTTTTAGTCCATTATGGATTCGGCCAGGCCATGGATTTGACTTGACACAATTGACGACTTACACTAGTGTCCATGGAAATGTGTTATGATTTTCCATTTGGATTAGTTGGTTAGTTCCTTTTGTGATGTTTTTCCTTTCGATTATCCTGGCATGGTCTTCGGGTATTTGAAATAGTATTTCAGTTACCCCCGTGTCGTATTTCCACGGCCAGTGCACGCGGCTGAACTTCACGAGATTGGCGACCTTCGCCTTTTTGGTGTGTCTGGGAAATGTACACACAGACCAAAAATAATGGACAAACACATCACCTTGGAAAAGTTGGGCCCTGTCCGGTTACCATGACACCATGCTCACACGGTGAGTGATGTTGTCAAGTGGTAAGGCACTCGCTTCCCAAAGCGATGAACGGAAACGATGGGTGATCAAATCCCGCATGTTTCAAGCACCCCCTGGTCTCAAGGGAGGTTGTACCACAGGACCTACATCCTGAGTTACCTCCAGCCATCAACAACCTATGTCTTGCCACTGGTCCAAGGTAGCTCGGGACCAGAGAGTGAGGTTGATGACCAACGCAGTTTACTCCTCACTTTAACCCAAATACAGCGCAAGTTACATCAACAAGACAAAACCGTCTGATGATATCGCCATTATTGCTTACGATTGGCAACTAACTTATGTTTTCCCAGTGCTTAAAATATACTTGTTTTTGCGATTTTTGTGTCTATAAATTTGCTAAAAATTATGTACAAATTAGTAAAACATGTTCTTGGGTACTGTTTCTTACCTCGTGTTTGTTGTTAATTTTAACACTGATGTCAACTCGATGCATGTTCTCACCATCTTTTGTCATCTTTATATTCTCGATCTGGTTAAAGTCTGCTATTTGTGTCAGCTGTTGAAAGAATGAAAGATGACAATCAATTAATTAGGACATTTTGAGGGGGTGAAGAGATAGAGTAAGAGTAAGAGAGAGTGTGTGAGAGTATTGAGAGAGAGAGGGATCAAGATGACATGAGATACAGCGGTCAGCTACAAATGGCTGACTACTAGCGTCAGGGCAGCAAACCAGACTGCCAAGTCCCTTCTACACCTCCACGCGGTGATCCTGGATAACAGGCTGCAGCAGACTGGATAAGGAGAAGGGATCGAAGAGGGAATGCTAACCCGGTACTAAAAAAATGCCTGCTGAAGTTGGATGTGTTGGACCGAAAGGTGCAAATATGGCAGTCAAGCTGTAAACTACGACACATCGCATTCCGTTATCTGGACTACATTCTGCTGCTTGTCCTTTTCAGGATTTGGTAGCGGGAGATTGAGAACGAACGAAGTCAAGCCAGCAAGCCATTGAGAGAGTGGGGGTGAGTGGGAGTGAGTGAGTGTGAGTAGTTATTGGAAGTTACTCCTACTGTCTTTATCTTAACTGAGTTAAAAAGGCCAATGCAGCAGTGAATACGCTGACAGGAGGCAGGAACTCATATCTAACTGTTTGAATAAGAGACCATGATCCATGTCTGAACAAGACACTATACCAACTCAAAGTAGCAGACATTGAAACAGACCGCAGCCATGCAGCCTGGCTAAGAGATTATGGATCGGAGAGGGAAGGCAAACCTGGTTCCAAAAATGCCGTGCTTACATCGGATATATTGAGCCGAGCGACGCAGGTATCACAGCCTCGCTGTAAACTATGATACAATGTCACAAACGTTCTTTTCAGCACGAACTCCGTAGAAGAAAAGAAAGCTGAGTTAATTGCATTTATTTGACTAGATGGCGTTTCTTTAGTGGTAGGTTACAGTGGCACTTCTTACATCATTAGTTGTATTTAAGAGGGCGGATCTGGGTCCATCTCGGAAGTAGTGTAATGCGAGGCTTCTCAGTAAGCTCATTACTTTAGGGATCATCGTGTCAATCCCCACCTCATTGACTAGACTGTTGTGACACAGGATGTTTTCAGGAGAACGACGCGGACGAGTATGTTTCACATGGTCCTGATGTTACTCTTGGCTCCCAGTAAGTGAGAGAGAGAGAGAGAGAGAGAGAGAGAGAAGGGGTGAGTACAGATAGAGAGGGTTAGAGAAAGTGAATGAGGGAATTAAAGAGAGAGTGTGAGTGTAGATAAAGTGAGCGACATAGTGAGTGAGTGAAAGAGTGAGAGTGAGTGAAAGAGTGAGAGTGGGTGAGTGAAAGAGTGAGAGTGAGTGAGTGAAAGAGTGAGAGTGAGTGAGTGAAAGAGTGAGAGTGAGTGAGTGAAAGAGTGAGAGTGAGTGAAAGAGTGAGAGTGAGTGAAAGAGTGAGAGTGAGTGAGTGAAAGAGTGAGAGTGAGTGAGTGAAAGAGTGAGAGTGAGTGAGTGAAAGAGTGAGAGTGAGTGAGTGAAAGAGTGAGAGTGAGTGAGTGAAAGAGTGAGAGTGAGTGAAAGAGTGAGTGAAAGAGTGAGAGTGAGTGAGTGAAAGAGTGAGAGTGAGTGAAAGAGTGAGAGTGAGTGAAAGAGTGAGAGTGAGTGAAAGAGTGAGAATGAGTGAGTGAAAGAGTGAGAGTGAGTGAAAGAGTGAGAGTGAGTGAAAGAGTGAGAGTGAGTGAGTGAAAGAGTGAGAGTGAGTGAGTGAAAGAGTGAGAGTGAGTGAGTGAAAGAGTGAGAGTGAGTGAGTGAAAGAGTGAGAGTGAGTGAAAGAGTGAGAGTGAGTGAAAGAGTGAGAGTGAGTGAGTGAAAGAGTGAGAGTGAGTGAGTGAAAGAGTGAGAGTGAGTGAGTGAAAGAGTGAGAGTGAGTGAGTGAAAGAGTGTGAGTGAGTGAAAGAGTGAGAGTGAGTGCACATAAAATGTGCGAGCGAAAGTCAGTGTGTGAGAGAGAATGAGTTTAAGAGAGAGAGAGAGAGAGAGAGTGTAGATTGTGAGGGATATAGCGAGGAGGAGAGTGAGTGAGTGAAAGAGCGATTTTAAGTGTAGAGTGAGTGCAGAGTGAGTGAGATAAAATTAATGAAAGAGAAAAGAGAGAAAAGTGAGAGAGAGAGAGAGAGTGGAGGACATCAAGCGTTAGAGAGTGCAGATAGAGTAAGTGAGAGTGAGTGCAGATAGAGTAAGGAAGAGTGAGTGTATATAGAGTAAGGGAGTGAGTGTAAATAGAGTAAAGCAGAGTGCGTGCAGATAGATTAAGTGATGGAGAGTGCAGATAGAGTGAGTGACAGAGATAATGAATGAAAGAGGGCGAGAGTGACCATATAGTGAGTAAAAGTGGTGGAGTAAGATTGCAGATAATGTGATTGTAAGTGTAGATTGAGTGAGTGTAGACAGAGTGAGCGAGCGAACGAGCGAGATTTAACTTCAAACAAGTTCCCCCACAAGATCTCCTCTGACGCTTCGAACATCAAAGATCCGATCAGAGGACGAAATCCTTATCTCTATTCTCTTTCTGCTCTCTATTTCCCATTTCCCATCCTCCGTTATTATACATCAAAGATAGAAGAATCTCTTGATGATCTTTTCAAGTTTCTATCATCTATTTGTATAGGTTCTCTGTTCTCAGTGTTAATGCCCAAATCAAATACCTGAATTGTGTTCCTTATCTGAGTCAAACATTAGTGTAGTTCTTTCAATCTTGCGGCAAACTGAACTATGTCATCCGCATATACGATATTATCTATTGACACTACACCAGTAATGGGTTCTGACATTTCTTCTACTTGCCAATTACAGATCCTTGTTAATAAGTTGACAAAATCATGTGATCTGTTTTGATTCACTATCAGCGTACAAAAGGCGAAAGTGATGGTCAGGGTGCAGATCTTCCTGGTAGTGTCTTAAACTATAAAAATCTGGAAGTAGTAAATCACTTTAACTACATCTGATCTATCATCACCGACAACCTTTCACTGGACGCAGAGCTGCAAAATCGATTAAGAATGGTCTCATCAGAAATTGCCAGTCTCTATCAGAGAATTATGCATAATAACATGCTGACCATCTCCACAGGTTGCTGTGTACAGATCATGTGTGATTAATACCCTGCTCTATGGCAGCGAAACATGGACTCTGTATGTCTTACATAAAAGAATGCTAAATGCTCTTCTTCTTCTTCTTCTTCTTCTTCGTACGCAGTCAGACAGTAACCATTATTTTTTCGAAAAAAGCGGCGGTCATCCTGAGGCTGTCGACACTGCCATAGAGCTTGTCTTGTGGTTCCACTGGTGATGGCCACATCTGCTCTCTCTGATCCTCGTATGTCGGGCAGTTCTGCAGCAGATGTTCAGCGGTCATTTTATCAGTACCGCACGGGCATTCGTCGGTACCACCTATCTTCAATTTGTTGAATAGGTGGTACCTCAGTCTATTGTGGCCAGTGCGAAGTCTGAAGACCACGACCTGTTCTCTTCTTTTCAACTGGTAATAGTCATCGTTTTTGGTGTAACCAGTATGTTCGGTTTCCCATTTGGTCATGTATCTGGCTTTGATAAGCCGTTTTGACTCTTCGTACGTCATACTAGTATCTGTTTGTGGTAGTCTTGCACCTACTTTTGCCAGTCTGTCTGCCTCCTCGTTGCCTTGGATGTTGCAGTGTGATGGGACCCACTGTACCACTACCCTTTTTGGTGCGGACTGCTGGCACAGTTTGCAGAGTGCTGCTCTTAAGTCATTAAGCTCAGTGTTTTTCTGGCTTTTTAGCGCTGTGACTACGGCGAGAGCATCTGTAAGCAGGACTATATGGCTTTCATTTTCATTGTGTGTCACCATTTCTTCCACTGCCGCCCTCAGTGCCTCTGCCTCCGCTCTGAAATTGCTTGTGTACTTACCAGTAGCGAATGACAGTGTTATTTGTCTGTCATTTGGTAGGTTCAGGAATGCTCCTGCCCCTCCGTTCTGTATAGTGTTTGTTACAGAACCGTCGGTGTATGCATGGGTCCAGTCCATGCTTGGGTAGCTTTTCGATATGAAGCTTAGGGTAGTATCTCTCCTTTCTTTTTCAGTCTGGCAGTTTTTGTTTCCAATACCTGGTATATTTTCTACCACCCCTGGAAATATATCCTGCCTCCAGGTAGGTTTTCGTACAGTAGTGATGGGTTTTGGTGTTGTTAGTGAGTTTATGGGATCTTCGTGCATCTTTGCTTTGGCTATTTCTGCAAAGTTTCTCCGCTTTAGTTTCCCATTTCCCAAATTGTTTAGTCTCTGGTGCATTGGATGGTCAGTCAGTCTTCGGAGTTTCTCTAACTGCAGCTGGGCTCTGCAGTCTCTTCTATCGGTCATGGATTGCAGTTTTGTAATCTTTTCAAGTTCTACAATTGGCGTTGACTTCATGCCTCCTGTTATAACTCTCATGGCCTGGTTTTGAAGTTTGCTAACTTTATCGAGGTTCGCCTTTGCTGCTGTTGTCCATGCCGCAATGCCATACTCGAGAACTGGTCTCACTCTTCCAGTGTACAGTTTCTTTAGTATGCCTTCGTCTGCTCTCCAGCTTGTGCCAGCAAGTTTCCTCATGATTGCCATTCTTTCTCTGGCTCTCATTCGGTTTCTCTCGATTTGACTTTTCCATGTCATTCGCCGATCAAATGTGACTCCAGGATAGTTTGGGTTGTCGTTTGGCTGCAGGAATTTGCCATTTAAACTTAATTTGGTATTTTGGGGTTTTATTGAAAGCGAGAATATTGTGCATGTGGTTTTCTCCTCGTTTATTTTGACCAGCCATGAGTTCGCCCACTCTTCCAGCGATGTTAGGGCCTGCTGCATCCGATTTCTTGCTATGGTGAGATTTTTTTCAGAGGTCCACATAGCCAGATCGTCTGCAAACATTGAGCTATGGACTCTCTTTGGTATATTCTCTGTAATGTCGTTTATATATACCAGGAAGAGTGTGGGTGATAGTACTCCCCCTTGGGGTACTCCCTGCTCGAGTGTCACCTTTTTGCTCATCTGCCCTTGTACTTGGACTCTGGCTGTTCTTTGTTTGAGGTAGTGGTTGATCCACTTGTACATTTTCCCACAAACATCACTTCTTCTTAGCTTGATTCTATGTCCGTCTTTCCAGACTTTGTCAAATGCCTTTTCCAGATCCACCCAAACAGCTACTGTGTGTTTCTGTGCCTGGTAGGCATCTTCTATTTCCTGGGCTATGAGGATGACCTGGTCCTCAGTGGATCTGTGCTGTCTAAAGCCGGCTTGCTGTGGAATTAGTATTCGTTTTCTTCCAGATGCCACATCAGTCTGGTGTTTATCATACGTTCCATCAGCTTGCCGACACAGCTCAGTAGGCTGATGGGCCTGTATCCATTTGGATCTATTTTGTCCTTTCCTGTTTTTGGTACTGGTACCAGTATTGCGTCTTTCCATGCCTGGGGTACAATTCCCCTTTTCTAGCTTTGGTTCAGGACCGATAGCGGTTTCCTCTTCGCTGTTTGGCCCAGCCCCATCAGCATTTCGTTTGTTATCCCGTCTTTTCCGGGAGATTTCCTTTTCTTTAATGTTCTCATAGCCTCTTCCATTTCGCTCATTGTTAATTTGGCCATCATGTGCTATTCAGGTGCCGTATTGATGTTGTCGTGCCCCTTTAGCTCTTCGCTAATGTCTGTATGCTTATCTGCAGGGACCTCGATGTGGTTTGCTCTTGCATAGTGATCGACAAAAGCGTTTGCGGCTTTCTTATTCGTGAGCAAGTTTTCGCCCTGCTTGATGGTAATTTGTTTGTTTGACGGGGTTTCGTCGTTCATGGCTCTGACTAGCTTCCATAGCTTGTTTCCGTCTTTGTCCAGGTTTAGGCTTTCCGTTTTGTTTTTCCAGCTTTCTCTTGCGGTTTGCTTGAGAGTGTATTTGTATTTCGCCGTGGCGGCTTTGAGGGCGATGTTTGCCTCCATAGATTTTTCTCGCTCTGCCATGTTCCTAGCATTTGTTACTGTATCTTCCGCTTTCTGCAACTCATCATTCCAGTAGGGCTTATAGTTTTTCCTAGCTCCTCTTGGGATGGTTTCAGTGGCGGCTTGCATTATTGCCTTGCTTAGGCTTTCCACCATGGGCTTCATTAAATGCTTTTCATATTTGCTGCCTGAGGCGCATACTTGGAATTCCATAGAGTGACATAGCGACTAACAACGAAATGTTGGACCGTGCAAAGATTGTCAGCTTAGTTACGATCCTTCGCCATCGCCTCTTGCGGTGGCTTGGTCACGTGTGCAGAATGGAAGATGGACGAATACCAAAAGGCAGCCTATACGGAGAGCTGACCACAGGCAAGCGTAACAAAGGTAGACAATTCCTCCGCTACAAAGATGGTTGCATAAAAGCGTTGGACATGAACACCTGTAACTGGGAAAAACTTGACAAGGACAGACCCGGCTGGAGGCAGGCTTTGTGTGTTACTCTCCAGGCAGGGGAAGACAAGATGCGTCAAGATGCAGACTACAGACGTGTGCGGCGAAAGCAAGGGCAACAACTGACTGTCCCTCTCTAGCGTGGAGTCCATTGTTTCTCGAGACTCACAGAATGCCAATCAATCTCTATCTGGGATCAAGATGCTGAGCAGCGCATGAGCTGCAGAGGTCAGCGACCCATAGCTGACTGCTATCGTCAGGGCCAGCGAACCAGAGCTGCCAAGACCCTTCTACACCTCCACGCGGTGATCCTGGATAACAGGCTACAGCAGGGCAGACTGGCTAAAGAGAAGGAATCGAAGAGGGAATGCTAACCCGGTAGTAAAAAAATGCTTGCTGAAGTTGGATGTGTTGGACTAAAAGATGCAAAAATCGCAGTCAAACTGTAAACTACGACACAGCGCATACCGTTCTCTGGACTACATTCTACTACTTAAGCCCTTTCAGGGTTTGGTACGGGGAGATTGAGAACGAACGAAGCCAAGCGAAACCAATCTCTATCTGTCAGAAAAATTGTGTTCGTTGCAAATGTTAAACATACAAAGGGACGATTGGTGACCTTATCGAAGTCTTCTTTTAAAATCTATGATTGTTGAGTAAAACCTGCATGTCTTACATTAGTTGTTTGATCGTAACATTGGTTACTGTGCATTTTTGTATATTTTAAATCCATTCATGCATTGACCTGGCTAGGAAGACTACCATCTGATCAGGTACAACATACTGACTCTCACCTTGGCTTTGTCGTATCCATCCCTGAAAACGGGCTGTTTTCATGGCAACGTTTGCTAAAGAGGTGAGATAACGACATGATCCCCGTAGTAGTGAGCGAAACGCAGATGAAGCCAAGCATAGCACAACCGCCCAGAGAACTTCGTTCTACCTTCATCAGCACGCTCGGGATGTGAGGAAAACTACTGCAACTCGTCACGTAACGCCCTTTAAATTGCGCAGAAAAGAGTAAACCTACTCATTGTGGGCATTGGAAACAACAACTTTTTACATCTTTGCATGGTGAGTAAAGCAGGTCTTACAGTAGGAGTTTGATTGTAGTATTGGTTACTGAGCATTCCTGAATCGTTTCAATCCATTCATGTACTGTCTTCTTGTCGATAATCTTTATTGTAGTCTAGAAAGCATATATAAATGCTATTGTACTTGGTTACTTTCCGTGTTCAAGCACCCGGATTCCGTGGGGATTCCGTGGCGAAGTGTTAAGCCGTCAGGTCTCGTGATCAGGTGGTGTGGGTTCGACTCCGGACTCTGCCGTCTTTTTCACGGGTGCTTGATGCGGAGTCCCCTGCATCTCGTAGTCGTCCCGTAGTCGTCTTGCCCTTGACTTGCCACTGGGGTCGGGCGTCTCGAGACGAGAGAGTGAGGATAAAAAGTAGCGCAGTTAATC
The DNA here is from genome assembly GCA_036924085.1 of Ariolimax columbianus. Taxonomy (NCBI): domain Eukaryota; kingdom Metazoa; phylum Mollusca; class Gastropoda; order Stylommatophora; family Arionidae; genus Ariolimax; species Ariolimax columbianus. The sequence goes on from JAVGWX010000018.1 coordinate 49,949,197, forward strand.
CTTGCTAAAAATAGCGCTAGCAAAATTAATTATGCCATCATCGTCTACGATTGACGGCGGCCTTTTTGCTTTGCCAAGCACCCGGTCATGCAGCATGTATCCAGTATCCAGCGACATGGATTGCCATGCCCTTTGTCTCCAACATGTCGCATCTACTACATATTTCCTGGAGGTTGGCGCAGGGTGTCCAGAATGTCTGATTGAGCAGGTTGAGTGAGATGCCGTCTCATCATTCTATAGGGCACAACAGACTGAATAAGCACGCGTGTAAGCTTCGACTATGTGCTTCAGCACTGCCCCCATCACGAGTTACAGGGCTGTCCCATATAAGGCTTTACGTGTTACAGGGGTGGCACAGGTAAGGCTACACGTGTTACAGGGTTGTCCCATATAAGGCTACACGTGTTACAGGGTTGTCGCATATAAGGCTACACGTGTTACAGGGGTGTCCCATATAAGGCTACACGTGTTACATGGTTGTCCCATATAAGGCTACACATGTTACAGGGTTGTCCCATATAAGGCTACACGTGTTACAGGGCTGGCCCATGTAAGGCTACACGTGTTACAGGAGTGGCCCATATAAGGCTACACGTGTTACTGGGGTGGCCCAGGTAAGGCAACACGTGTTACAGGGGTGGCCCATGTATGGCTACACGTGTTACAGGGCTGGCCGAGGTAAGGCTACACGTGTTATAGGGGTGGCCCAGGTAAGGCTACACGTGTTACAGGGGTGGCCCATATAATGCTACACGTGTTACAGGGGTGGCCCATGTAAGGCTACACGTGTTACAGGGCTATCCCATTTATGGCTGCACGATGCTGATCTGTGCATGAGTTACAACTGTAAGCGACCCAAAGCTGACTACTAGTCGCTGGGCCTGCGAACCAGAACCGCCAAGACCCTTCTACACCTCCACGTGGTGATCCTGGATAACAGGTTGCAACAGGGCAGACTGGCTAAGAACAAAGATTCAAAGAGGAAATGCTAACCAGGTACCCAATAATGCCTGCTGAAGTCGGATGTGTCGGACCGAAAGATGCAAATATCATAGTCAAACTGTAAACTACGACACAACGCATTCCGTTCCCCGGACAACATCCTGCTACTTGCAAAGTCCTTTTCAGGGCATGGTAGCAGGATACTGAGAACTAACGAAGACGAAGTAGAAAAGGCTCAGGGCTTAGTCAGGGCTGTAAAGTGGATTGTCCATAAGTTCTCACCCTAGTTTCTGAAATGTCCCCTAGGTTAATCGAGCGGTATGTCGTGTGGCATTGTTTTAATAAAGCAGCACTCCTCTAAGGAGCAGGCCTGAACGTTTTCTGGGAACTGCAGCCCGAAGCATCAACAGAACTTCAAATGAAGCATTTCCTTATGAATTTTCTTTGACACAATCTTTTCGCCTTAAAAAAGCGCACGCTGATTGTACACGGACGAACTTTGTACCACAGATGCGGACGTGCACGCGACACATCACTTCTGCTAACCGCAGTAACCACAAAGATGGTGCCTTTAGAAACTACCAACTACATTTTTCAGTTATCCCATACCAGTTTGCGACATACTTTCTGACTTACTCTCGTATATTCAAATTTGTTTGCGACATACTTACTGACTTAACCTCGTATATTCAAATTAGTTTGCGACATACGTACTGACTTACTCTCGTATATTTAAATTAGTTTGTGACATACTTACTGACTTACCCTCGTATATTCAAATTGATCCGCAAACAAGAATGAAGAAGAGTATACTTCTTACATGTTTGCTCATTTAATTTTACACCGTCAGACTGGTTCCTATTATGAACTCGGCCGTTGTTTGTTCAGTTCATCCCGTGACCTCTTGATATCTTTGGAGCACCCCTGCTGACACCTCCACAAACCTGCGGTATCCTTCTTTTCCGTCTGCGGTTGCCTCCTCGAGTCGTAGGTTAGTCCATTCCTGAAATGTTGTCTTTCGGTTGTTTTCTCGGACGCCCTCGCTATAATTTTTTAATTTTAATTTTTTTAACTTTTAATTTAAAACATTTTTGTTTGGTTTTGACTCTGTGCTACAGTCACACTCTTGCACAACTTTCACACGCGCCCTAATGATGAGGCCCTTCCATTGCACTTTGGTTGGGCTAGCTTCTGAGGGCGCACAACCCTAGCATAGGTACATACAGACGCACACATGCATCCAAGCACTGGTTTATGCGTCCTGATATCGCCCAATGAACTACGGTCTGGGGTGGAAAATGGCGCGCCTCCGCCAGTAGAAACTAGTGAGGCAAACATCTAAGCAACAACAACAACCCCGAGACGTGGCCATACCAAGTTATTCTACCAGTGTATAACCATATCCGAAACTTTAACAACACTTAGACAGACAATAAACAAACACACACAAATGAAAGTGGATATGTATAGAGCAATCACGCTAAACACTATCCCCAAAACAGACAGAAACACCCATAACTGACTATTAGCACTCTTAGCAGAATTTAAATATTTAATCTGGACATGCAGGAACAAGGCACTTTATGACCAAAGAATATACACTACACAAATTTTCCATTCCATATACACACAAAGACACACACTAATGACATAATATATACATACAACATGTTATTGGATACTGTAGTTTTAATATTAGTGTTTTCATATTTTCACCTTTTCTTGACACAGTTTAAATATTAATTAAATAGCAGCCTTTGCTGTTTTTCTAAAAAAAATCACCAAAAAAAAAACAAAAAAAAAATAATAAAAATATTTTTTCATTAATTAGAAATATGATTCTTAAACTTCGCTTTTAGTACTTTGTTTCAAATTTACTCCACTTTATTCCTTTTTCTTCTACAACACTTTATTCCTTTTTCTTCTACAACACTTTATTCCTTTTTCTTCTACAACACTTTATTCCTTTTTCTTCTACAACACTTTATTCCTTTTTCTTCTACAACACTTTATTCCTTTTTCTTCTACAACACTTTATTCCTTTTTCTTCTACAACACTTTATTTCTCATTCTCAATCCTTTTTCGTCCCACCTTCTTTCGTTATGCTGATTATTCCAATTTCATTATTCAATTGAATTGATATGTACAATTACCACACATGAACAAATTATGTGACATATATTGAACATCAGATCAATAAAAACAATTTAAAAGAAAAAAAAGTTGTGAGGAGGTCGTCGTACAGTCCACTTGCATTCTCGATTCTTCTTCGTACTTCATCATTTGTGAAACGGTCTTTGTAGGTAATATTTAAAATGCCTTCCAATATATCTCACCTCCATGGCCTGGATTCTTCTCTGGAGGTCTGCTGTAATAGTCCATGTTTCGCAGGCATAGATGAATATCGAAAGAACCAGCAAGCGCATTAGTCTGGCCTTTATGGCGGGGGAGAATCGTTTATCTTTCCATATATGTTTCACTCGTGCCAGCGCGGCTGCTGTTTGTGCTATTCTGGCCAGTACCTTTGGTTTCGGTCCTTCGTCACTGATTTGTGAGCCCAGCTATTTGAAAAGATCCTGCCCACTTGCTTTGATTAACGTTGTCAGTGACCCCTTTTTAACCCCGTACAACTTGAGTTTAGTGTAGACTCATTTGGCCGATAGACGGCAGTTCTATAGAACATGCTCTGTAGTTTGTTCGTTCACTCCACACTTGTACAATGGTGATGAACAAACAAAGCTAGAAAATACTAACACCAAGAGTATTGTCATCTTTTACACCACTAAAGTCAAGTTATTATTTCAAGTTAAACTTCAAATCGTCACACAAGTTCGGAATGAAAATGGAAGAAATCGATTATCCAATAGAAATGCACTCAGTAAATACTCAAAGATTCATATTTGTAAAAATGAATGTAAATTATTTCCAATAATCGATTCAGGCCACTTCATTTATTATAATCAATGAACGTTAATGCACAACTGTATTACACGTGCACCGATGGGTCGCAAGTTGATTTCAGCAATTCAGTGCATGTGCCCTCGTCAAATTATTGTCCAGGTTGTATATGGACTCAAGCAGTTGTTATGTAATAATATTCGAGTCAATTCAGAAAACGATACCCTAAACAAATGCGATTCCAGTATGTATTAGGTGACTCGATTCCGAGCAGAGTAACTCGTTGTCGATATCTAATACTTACAGTGTAACTCTTGATATTAGTGACTACACTGACTCCTGATTTGGGTCCAACAAGGATCATGGCTTCAGACTTTTGATCCTATAATTTAAAAAAAAACAAGAACAAAAATGTGACATTTATAGAAATGTGATCAAAAGTCGAATTATCATGAAGGCATGTTTTGAAAAACAAAAGGACAATATTTACATTCTTAGATGTTTTTGTGTAATGCCCATAATGAGTAAGTTTACTCTTGTGTTCGCACTGAAAAGGATGTTACGTGGCGGGTTGCAGTAGCTTTAATCACATCCCGATCGTGCTGATGAAGGTGCTTGGCTTGGCTTAATCTGCGTAACGCTCACTACTACGGGAATCACGTCGATACACATCTCGTCTGCCAGACTGCATTGGATCTAGCTGTTTCCAGAGAACGTTGTATGGAAGAGAGATGGTGGTTTTGGTCAGTATATTGTGCCTGACCCTGACGCAACGTCCTGGTCAGTATATTGTGTCTGACCCTGACGCGACGTTCTGGTCAGTATGTTGTGTCTGACCCTGACGAGAAGTCCTGGACAGTATATTGTGCCTGACCCTGAAACGACGTTCTGGTCAGTATGTTATGCCTGACCCTGACGCGACGTCCTGGATAGTATGTTGTGCCTGTATTAACTAGCGCGTCTCAGATCCCCTACATTCTTAGATAAACATTATTACATGTGTATGTCTACAACGGGAGCTGCGTGGCCTAGAGGTTTCAGTTTCCAAATCTCAACGCACACGGTTCTAATCACGCTCGTGTTCAATTTGGCAGACATGTTTAATTTCTCGCTGCTCCACGTACGGAAAGTAATGGCAACCCACCGTTCTGCACACCTGCCAAGAAACGTATACCAGCCTAATAGGATGGAAGTTGTAAGAAGCGACGTTCTGTAAAGAACATGATACTTACATTTGTTAACATCAATCAAACCATTTTTCAGCTTGCTGTGAACATCATTTTTCTTCAACAAATACTTCCATTTTTCTGGCGTTTTTTTTTGGGTTTAAAAGGATGTAGTAGCCAGACCAAACACTCAACTTTCCATAGTTGCCGCATAAAATACGCCAGACACGTTACAGTGCCACTTTTAGTTGCCCCTCTTTCGGGTAACTACTTGGCGCATATATATATATATATATATATATATATCAATATTTATTTACACAGGAAAACTCCTACTTTTAGTTACTAGCCCTTTTCTGTCATGACTGACTATAGGATGATATGATTTAGAGTGGAACAAATATAATAGGACAACAAAATGTATACTTTGATTTTGTTGTCTTTCTCCTTGCAGCGTTGTCTTTTCACCTCTCTGTGTTGCAAGAGCTTCGCTTGACCAAGCGTGAGCTGTCCATTCAGGGTACATCTCCACCTGGATCGGTCTGCAGCTTCGTCTTCCCAGAACGTCAGATTCATGTCCAGGGCCTTCATATCACGCTTGCATACATCGTTGAACCTCAACTATCGTCGGCCGACTGTTCTCGTGCCATTTAGTCAACTGTCCACAGAGGACATCTTTGAGAATGCGGCCATCTTCCATGCGACGAACATGACCAAGACATCATAGTCTTCGCCGCATAGGTAGAGTGAACATGCTTGGAAGACTAGTGCGAGAGTGCACCTCTGGATTTGTCACTCTGTCCCTCCATATAATTCCAAGAGTGGTCGCAGGCGCCGTAGGTGGAAGGTGTTACGCATGTGCTCTTATTTGGCATAAGTTATCCAAGTCTCGCTGCCATATAGAAGTGTGCTTACAACACATGCATTGTATACCATAGCATTGGTTTTAATTGTCCGTTTCTGGTTTTTCCAAACACGCGTTGTGAGGCGAGCAAATGTAGCAGCAGCTTGGCCAATGCGATTGTCTATTTCTGGGTCTAGAGAGAGCTTGTCATTGATGAGGGATCCCAGGTATGTGAATTGATACACAGCTGCCAGTTCATAATTTTCGACGCTAAGACTTGGCGTGGTATCTACTTCCTGTTCCAGAACATTTGTTATGTTGAAACATATTGTGAGCCCAAAATCTTTGCAAGCCTGGGAGAAGTGATCTATCAATCTCCGAAGTTCCTGCTGACTGTGGGTGACAATTGCAGCATCATTAGCGAAAAGCAAGTCCCTGATGGTGATCTCCCTTATCTTCGTTTTGGCCTTGAGCCTTGCACGGTTAAAAAGCCTTCAATCGACCTAGTGTGAAGGCAGATTCCTTCATTTGTATTAACAAATGGATATCTCGGTAACAGAGCAAAGAATATTCCGAACATTGTCGGGGCTAGAACACATCCCTGCCAAATCGTTGTTATATGCTACAATCAAATTGGACTGTTCCTGTCATGCCCTCGTGGAACGATATTATTAGTTGCAACAGTTTGTTTGGGCAGCCTATTTTAGAGAGGATTTTGAAGAGGCCATCCCTACTAACCAAATCAAATGCCTTTGTCAGGTCAATGAAGGCAACATAAAAGGGCTGGTTCTTCTCACGTGACTTTTCCTGAAGTTGTCAAGGAGAGAAAATCATGTCGATCGTTGATTCTCCAGACCTGAATCCACACTGTGACTCCGGATACACAAGCTCGGCCAATTTCTGTAGTCTTAGTAAAATTACTCTGGCGAAGACTTTGTCTACAACACTAGGCAGAGAGACACCTCGATAGCTATTACAGTCCCTTCTATCGTAATATTATTTATGAGCCAGTTTTCTTCCACATTCAAGTCTTCTAGGATGGTTTTATTTGTCACTTTTTCATCCAATTTTGTTCCTTGCTACTTGTGTCTAGTCCATGTCTCGTACCCATACATTGCCACAGGGAATGTGCATTATCTCAGGGTCTAGACTACACAGATGCTTTATTAATTTTGAATTATGTCTTCTTATTCTCCGATCAACTGAAACTATGCTCCTAGTGCCGGTGAGGTTCACGAAGGAGACTGCATTTCAGATCTTTGCCGGTCTTCCTCAACTTTTCTAGCATGGTCTCTACCCTCGGGTCAGACTGCCTCTCTGTGGTTTGTATAAGTAGGTCAGTCCTGCAGGATATGTTCTGGTGTTTGATTGGCTGCTCCACAATCGCTCGTGGCGGTCTCTCTGAGACCCATTCTGTGGAGGTGGGCCTTGAGTCTGCAATGTCCTGTTCTGAGTCTGAAAATCGTTGTGTGTCCATCTTTACCAAGTTTGTATCTGCTGCCAATTTTGGCTTGTATTCTTTGTGCTGGCTTCACCATTCCATCCTCGTGGCGAGTTTGATGAGTGTCTATGAGTATTTATAGTCCTGTGAATGGCGAATCTGTGTACCTCAATTTCCGGCTTTTGTGAGCTCACCTGACTTATGATTTCTGGTAAGCCATGATTTTATTTGAGATGAAGAAAAGATAGACGAATGTTGGGGAGGGAGGGGGGGGGGGGGGGAAGTAATGGATGGACAGGTTGAGCGTAAGATATATGCGGATTGATTGTAAAGAGGTGGGTTCAAAGCGGAATAGATGGGCGGGTTGGATGGCGGGAAAGGAGTGCAATGGGAATATGAGGGACATGGTTGTGCAGAATAGGATTTAAAAACACAAGAGTAGTCCAGTCTGAAAAAAGTCAGATCGCTGACCACTGCGTTAGGCGGGTCCTGTTCATACAACAATGTCAATATATTTAATGCATTCCCCTTTACGATCCAATGTGAAGCACAGGCTATACCTGCAGCTGGTCCTTTTACAGGAATCCTGTTTTCGAGCTGATTATACGAGGGTCATCCATTAAGTAACAGTAAATGTATTATAGAGTGCATGGAAGAGTATGTCATCATCATCATCATCAGGTAGCATGACCTTTGTAGAACGTCGCTCCCATCACAGTCTGTCTGAAAGAAACTCGTTCTCTTGCCAAAACTCCAGCTTCCACCACAGTCATACCCAGGCATTCCTGGATATCTTGGTGCCATCATCTTCTTGGTCTACCCCTTCCTCTTTTGCCTGGAGCCATACCTTCCATCACCGTTCTCTCAAGACCGTTGTGTCTCTTGATGTGACCAAAGTATTTGCATTTTCTAGCTAAAATGGAATTGATAAACCAGTTCTCCTCTATGCTCAACTCTTGCCGAATGTCTACATTTGTTTTTTTCTCTGTCCAGGGTATTTTGAGGATCTTTCTGTAACCTTTTGACTCGAAGGATTCGATTCTTTGTCTAGAAGTTTTGGTAATTGTCCATAATTCACAGCCATAAGCTGCCACAGGAAAAACACAAGCTCTCAAGACTTTTACTTTTATCATCTTGTTGGTGCTCTGCCATAATTTCTTCAGACTGTTCAGTCTCTGCATTGCCATTGCTAGTCTTCTTCTGATTTCTTTCGAGCAGTCGCCATTTGTGTCAATTCTGGAGCCCATATATTCAAAATGTGTGACCTGATCTATTTCCTCACCACCCACTGTAAATTTATGCTGACATTGTGTTTTGTCGGTATTCATTATCTTTGTTTTATTTATGAACAGGTTTTGACCTTTGTCCATTAACGGCTGAAAGTAGCTGCTCTAGCCCTTCTGCACTTCTTGATACTATCACTGTGTCGTCTGCGTATCGTAACTCTGAAATCTCGTACCCCCCAATTGTAAATGGGTAGAAACTTTCAATGTTCTCGTCTTCTCGAACATTTCTCATTATGCATTCCGCATATATGCTGTACAGATAAGGTGAAAGGATACATCCCTGTCGGACTCCCTTTTCTACTGCAAACCAATCTGATGTTTGCCCAGATACTCGGACAGCGGCTTGTTGATCTCGGTATAATGTTTCAATGAGATGGACTATATGCAAAGAAGGAAACTCCATTTCCTTCATGATTCTCTACCCCTGACAAGTACACACAGCTGCTGGTGGAAGAGGCGGAAGATCGACATGTGCGACAACGACCCTAAAAGCTGGAGCTGGAAACGCCTGGTATCGGGCTAAGGGCGCACCAAAGACCATAGTTGGTAAGCGGCCAGAACAACGTTCAGAAAGCAATGGCAAACTACTAGCAGGAGGGGAGGCAAGTGCTCGAGTCAATCACAAGCTGTCTAAACAGATATGGCACAGTGCAGAGTGACCAGAAGCATGGAACAAATCAATTTATATTCCCCTCCCCATAAAAAGGCAACCTAACGCTGTACACGAACTACCGAACTATCGCGCTGATCAGCCACGCTAGCAAGATACTCTTGCGAATCCTATTAAGAAGGATAGAAAAATATTATTTCAGGACACAAAATGGCTCTTTAGCAATTCTCCATGTATGGATTGTAACGATCGAGCAGTATGTGCATGCGCAATATAGCGTACAATATGCCACTTCCCCCCTCCCCCCCCCCCCTCGTTGATTTGCACCGTGGATGAACAACGACGCATTATTTATTTTCTGTGGTCAGAAGATGTGAAACCTACTGTCATCTACAGATGAATGAAAGTTTACTATGGAAACAGTTGTTTCAGTCAAAGGAGAGTGTATAAATGGATAGACATATCTCAAAATTTAAGACAAAATGTCATTGATGAACCGCGGCGTGGAAGACCAGCAAGCGTGGCAACTGGCACAATGGAACAACAGATCCACCAGCCTGTCCGTGGCAACAGATGAGTCACTGTTGATGAAATAGCCGTACGTTTCAAGATGAGTTACAGCACAACGCACATAATTGTCCATGCTGACCTCGGTTATAGGAAAGTGTGTAGCAGATAAGCCACATGGCAAAAGACAACGGGGTAATGGAAGCAATGCAAAATTTGTTAAAGGTCACACCAAAATACCTTTTTGTAGAGGGTATCCCCAAGCAGGTGGACAGGTAGACAAAGTGTGTTGCCTGGCACATAACACACACACACACAAATTCTGGTTCGCACTCTAGTTAAAACGTTTTTAATAAAATTGATCTTACTTAATGACTGCCCCTCGTAATTGCAATTACAATTTTCTTTACATGATGAAGTTGCCAGACCAAAGCACAACCCTCTTACGCCCCCGCCTTTTTCGACAGGCCATCAATAAACGTATTGGACATTTATTATTATTATAATCGTCCAAAAAGTATTCGTATTCGCATTTGATGTAATACAAGTATTAAAAATCGCAATCCGATACTGCCCTTTTAAACAACTAATGATGCAAAGTGTTTATTTTAAAATGTCTTTATAATGATGTACAATTTCAATCATTAGCACCCGACGTGCAAAAGTTTGTAATTATAAGTTCTTGTACAGGTGTTGAGAATTTTGCGTACATGTATTACCTGTTAGAAGGGATATATTCTTTCAATTCTTTCACATAATCTCATCTATCTCCTTCTTAAATTTGGCGTTCGTCTCAAGCTTCTCTCATCGCCATACAGTATATTCCGCAAGAGGATTAAAGAGGGCCATAATGTCACTTTGCTTCTCTCGTGGACCTGGCAGATCTAAAGAACACGTACCACCGTTTGTTTGTTTTCCTGAAATGAGCATATGTCTGTGCACTCAATTTCTTCTTCTTCTTCTTCTTCTTCTTCTTCTTCTTCTTCTTCTTCTTCTTCTTCTTCGTACGCTGTCAGCCGTCAACTTGAATTTGTTCGAAGAAAGCAGCTGTCATCCTGAGGCTGTCAACACTGCCATAGAGCTTGTCTAGTGTTGGCACTGGTGATGGCCACATGTGCTTTCTCTGGTACTCGTATATCGGGCAATTTTGCACCAGATGTTCAGCGGTCATTTTCCCTGTACCACAGGTGCATTCATCAGTAGCACCTATCTTCAGTTTATTAAATAGATGGTACCTCAGTCTGTTGTGGCTTGTGGGAAGTCTGAACACCACGACCTGCTCTCTTGTGTTCAACTGGTAATAAGCATAATTTTTTGTGTACCCAGTATGTGCGCTCAATTAAAAATGTGTTGGTCAGGTCAGATCGTCCCGTAACCAGTAAGGTCGTTGGGGCACACATGAAGACATCCTCACAATCCCAGGTCATCCCTCTCTGTCAGTGGTTGCTTTCTGTGCCTCGTCTGGTCGGAGATTGGTCCATTCTTTTATGTTGTCCTCCCACCTCTTTTTGGGCCGGCCTCTTCGCCGTCTGCCTTGCACTTCCCCGTGCATGATCGTATTTTCAAGACCATTTGATCTCGATATGTGACCGTACCAAGCGAGTTTCCTTCTTTTGACGGTTGCTAAGAGGTCTTCAAAAGGCCCTATTGCTGCTGTAATTCTTTCTCGTATTTCCTCATTTGTAACTCGATCTTTGTACGTGACTTTTAGAAGTCTTTGGAAACATCTCATCTCCAAGGCATGTATCCTTCGCTGAAGGTCAGCTGTAACTGTCCATGTCTCACAAGCATAGAGAAATATTGACAGGACCAGTGTACGCATTAATCTGATTATTCGTGCATTGTGCTAACCGTTTATCTTGCCAGACTTTGTTAAGCCGTGCAAGCGCCGCTATTGTCTGCTATTCTGGCCAACACCTCCCAGTTTGATCCTTCATCACTGACAATCGAACTCAGATCTGTAAAACGGATAACCACTTCGAGTTCCTGGCCAGAAATTTGTTGAAAAGACGATTTTTAAGATTGCAGATTTCTGTTCGCAGTCTGACAGATGTCATTTGATATTTTAGCAAATATGGGTAGCAAAAAAAGAGTATAAAACGTAAAAATGTCTTTCGTAGAAAATAAAGGATATAAATCATGGATAGGTATGGATTAAAAAAAAATTGGATTAAAAAAAATGTCAATACGACTTTTTGCCATTGTTGAGGTAGTCGAGGGGTTGTTAAGCTGAGAACTACAGGCCGTTTCGCAACTGCTGTCCTCATGTCGTGTGCTGGCTATGTTTGTTTATTTCACCCCAAACACAAAAAACAACATATGCCCTACCGGGATTCAAACCGCTGCCCTCCTTGTGGCAGGCCGGCTTCAAAATAATATTATAAGACAGGCATAAGTATGGATACAAGCAGCACACAGCATGGAAAAGCATGGCAAGAAAATATAAAGTATGAAAACATGGATATATCTGGATAGAAAATAAATAGTATAAAACAGAAAAGTCTGGATAGAAATATAAGAGTGTAAAATACAGAAAAATCTGTATATTAAATTTAGGGTATAAAACATGGATAGATATGGATCGACATAAAAGAGTACAGACACATGGATTAGTCTGGATGGATAATAACAAAATATACGTACCAGAAGAGTCACCATGAAAACCCGGCTACCAAATGTCTTTAGCTCAGAAATAATTTTCATGTAATGCAGTTTGGCTTGCAAAGCCGACAGCTGTTTTTGTCCTGGCGCTGTCAGACTTTGGTTCAGCTTCATGTACTGGGCAAGCATTTTCCGTAAATCTTTACTTTTCATGTTTTCCAGGAGGCTGTGCGCAACAAACTTGTCGAGGCCGGAATCTTTTCTTCAGTAAATAGATTTAAGTGAAAATGGTTTAGTTCACAACAATATATGTAAAATTCGCAATTAAGTTAAAGTTAAATAGCCTAATTAAAGCCAGACTTAAGAGACTAATGCAAGGCAAATGCAAGAGCCTAAATGCAAGCCAATTGCAAGTGTCTAATTGAAGAGCCTAATTTAAGAGTATGATGCAAGAGCCTAATACAAGCCAAATTTAAGAGCCTAACGCAAGCCATATGCAAGAGCCTAAATGCAAGAGCCTAAATGCAAGCCAAATGCAACATTCAAATCCAAGACAAATATAAGAGACGCTTGACTGGTTGAAAGAACAGCCAGCCACATTCGGACAGAATATCAACACGAAGAAAGAAAAGCTTCACAAAATGAACCCAATCAACAATGAACAAATCCTGTCGGAGGGATAGTGTAGGGAAGAGGTGGATGCTTTTACCTATTTTGGCAGCACAGTTGACACATCAAGGGGTACAGATGCAGATGTAAGGACCAGAATATAAAAAAAGAAAGAATGGTGTTACTGACACTTACCACATGGACATATATAGATAACAAAATACACAGTAGAATATTCAACACCTGGGTCAAGTCAGTGCGGTTGTATGGAGCGAGAAATGGAGAACGACCAAAGTTATACAACAGCGACTCTAGGCCTTCGTTAACAGATGCCTACGAAATATAACGGGTATTAAGCGGAAGGTCGTGATGATACATGAAGACTTATGGGAAAGATGCCAACAACAGCCACTGGAACTAAGAGAAGCAAATGGGGAGGGATGGGACAAACGATGAGGAAGTCTCCGTCCGACATAGCCAGCTAGTATCTTCCGTGGATTTCTCAATGGAAGAGAAAAAGGTAGGCCAAAAAATACACAAAGAAGAGAAAGTAAGTAGCCTTCTCTTTGCAGAACGACGCTTCTTACAACCGCAAACCTATTTGGGCTGTTATAAGTTTCTTGGCAGGTGTGGAGTACGGTTGTTGTTACTCTTTTGTGCGCCCTGAAACGTTAAGTGGCGGCTTGCTGCAGCTTTCCTCACATCCCGAGTGTGCTGATGAAGGTGGACTGTGTTCCTCCAGGCGGCTGTGCTATGCTTGGCTTCCCCTGCGTGTCACTCACTACTACGAGGATCATATCGATCCCTCACCTCGCTAGCCAGGCTGCCATAAAAAAAACAGCCCGTTTCCATCGAGTGCTACTAGGAGACCGAGGTGAGGGTCTTGGCCAGTATATTTTACTTGACTGACTAACATGTCTGATCAGTTTATTTTGCCTGACCCTGACTAACATGTCTGATCAGTATATTTTGCCTGACCCTGACTAATATGTCTGATCAGTTTATTTTGCCTGACCCTGACTAACATTTCTGATCAGTATATTTCGCCTGACCCTGACTAACATGTCTGATCAGTATATTTCGCCTAACCCTGACTAGCATGTCTGATCAGTTTATTTTGCCTGACCCTGACTAACATGTCTTATCAGTATATTTTGCCTGACCCTGACTAACATGTCTGATCAGTATATTTCGCCTGACCCTGACTAACATGTCTGATCAGTTTATTTTGCTTGACCCTGACTAACATGTCCGATCAGTATATTTTGCTTGACCCTGACTAACATGTCCGATCAGTATAATTTGCCTGACCACATGTTAGTGTTTCACCCCATACAGAACGGTATGTTGACATTACTTTCCGTACGTGGAGGAACGAAAAAAAAAACCAATGTCTGCCAAACTGAACACGAACGTGCTTCAATCCGGGTGTGTTGAGATTATGAAACGGACGCTTCATTCCTAATCCACGCAGTCTCATCGAACAAGAGAATGAACTACTATTAAATGGTTACACATGGACAGAGGCAGAAAGAGTAACAGAGGACCGTGCATGCTGGTGAGATGTGACCAATCACAGATGCACCGATAGCAACAGTGGGATTTGATTGGTTGATGATTCGCTTTCCGCTCCATGTGAAGCATAGCGTAAAAGGGACTCTTGTCTCCGAGTATTTGCAGTGGTGGTTTCAATAACAATGGTTTCACATGGTGAGAATGCTTGCCTTTACGCATTTACGTCATGCTTAGAAAGTTACAGTTGTCCTATTCTTTTCAACCCGGGTACCATTAGAGTGAATTTACAGAGTGATGCGTAAGTTGTTTTCCAATTAACAAATTTATTAAAATTTTTGTTTATTTTGATGTCAATAAGTCCCGGATCATCCATCAGCTAATGGACAATATTCGGGAAGAAGTTCAAACAGCTGGTGCCAGACACGATACGAGGTGATACGGGGCATGACTTATTTTGGCTTCGTTCGTTCTCAATCTCCGGCTATCAAACTCTGAAAGGGCTTAAGAATGTAGTCCAGAGAACGGAATGCGTTGTGTCGTAGTTTACAGCTTGACTGCGATATTTGCACCTTTCGGTCCAACACATCCGACTTCAGCAATCATTTTTTGAGTACCGGGTTAGCATTCCCTCTTCGATCCCTTCTACTTAGCCAGTCTGCCCTGCTGCAGCCTGTTATCCAGGATCACCGCGTGGAGGCGTAGAACGGTCTTGGCAGCTTTGGTTCGCTGGCCCTGACGCTAGCAGTCAGCTATGGATCGCTGACCACTGCAGCTCATACGCTGCTCAGCATTTTGAGCCCCTTTATGGGAATGAAGTAGAGAGAGCTCATTCTTGCGAAGCAAACAATCGGGGTAATATACGCCATTGCTATATCAACGAGTTCTTCTTGACCAGATTATTCTTCCACTATGAGCTGGTCATCGGCAAATTTGGTGGTCAGCATACCTAATAATGGGGGATCTGATTTTCAGCTATGTTAAAAACTGTTGCGCTATATCCAGGAAAACTTCGGACCAGCTGTTCAATTACGCCTACAAGAAGAGCCTATGTAACCTGCTATCAAAGTGACATCATCAAGAGTTAATTCCGCTCGAGTAGCTTCGAACAACATCAGCAACATCTACCCTAGTGATGCCCAGAATGAGAACAGGACCCCTGTTAACTTCCCAGCTGAAAGAATAATTAGGACAAGTTAATCCAAGGTGCCAACTCAATGAGCAAGAATGATTAGAAGAAGTCAATCCAAGATACTAACTAATGGCTTTGATGAATTAGAACAAGTCTATCCAAGCTACTTACTCAATGGCTTTGAAAGATTAGACCAAGTCTATGTAAGATACTAATTCAATGAGCAAGAAAGATTAGAACAAGTATTTCAAAGATACTAACTCAATGGCTTTGATGGAGATCTTGCCCGTCATATTATTGGTCATGGCGTGTTGTTGAATCTGTAGAGCTGCTAGTCTGAGAGCCGTGTCGTATTTCATCTCGGATGCAAACCTTTCTTGAATGACGTCGTTACAGCACTGGGGAAGCAGATGTTTATTTATAGAAAGTTAATGTATTGAAAGTTAATTTATAGAAAATTAATTTATAGAAAGTTAGTTTATAGAAAGTTAATTTATAGAAAGTTAATTTATAGAAAGTTAATTTATAGAAAGTTAATTTTTAAATTGCGATTGCTCATAATGGGAAGATGATATATATGCCAAACATGGGAAGAAGCGGAGGGGATATCTTCTTCTTTCTTCTTGTTCCTCTTGTTCTTCTTCTTCTTCGTACGCTGTCTGACGTCTACTTGAATTTGCTCAAAGAAAGCAACGGCCACCCTGAGGCTGTCCGCACTGCAATAACGAGTGTCTGGTGTTGGTACTGGTGATGGCCACGTATGCTTTATCTGGTTCGTATGTGATGTAATTTTGCAGCAAATGTTCATGGGTTATTTTCCCAGTACCATAGGTGAATTCATCAGTAGAAGGTGACATGAGAGTAGGTAAAGCAAGCGGTAGTTGACTCAAAGGATTTCGAAATGAAACACATGTCAGCTGACAGTACGTAAAACGAGCGCTAATTGGTTGCAATGATTTTTAATGTAGCATATGCGAGCTGACAATGCGTACGACGAACACTGTGACTGAATGTATATTTTAGTGAGGCACATGTAAGCTGAAGTACGTATAGCGAGCGCTTGGTGAATTTTCGTAGGTTAGTAATGAAGTTTACGTTAACTAAAAGTGCATTAGTCAGACTGCCAGTTGTTTAAGTGCACGATGAAGTACATGTGAACTGAACGTAGGTTCTTATATCTACTCATTCTTGTATTCCTGTTTTATACATGAGGTATTGTTTGTAGAGCCTTCTGTAAACCCTAGAAGACTACTCTATATTTAGCAGGCTTTTAGTTTGTGTGAATGATGGAGTACGTAATGCAATGAGTTTGAGAGTCTTCTACCATAGACTTGTTAGTTAATTCTGCTAGCGCCTCTTGCGTATGCTCTAAGTATGACATCAATCTTATTCTCGTCTTCGGGTTAATACAAGGGGCTTGTCATAAGTCGTTATCCTGACCATGACGGAGTAGGTGGAGACAATTGGAATTTGGCACAGTGCTTATTCCTTCTCAATGTAGCCACTACCTGAATTTATAAATTTTTGCTATCTCTGCATGACATTGAAAAGACTTTCAGAATAAAGTAACCTCCTATTGTTCAAACTAAACCAGTTATCATCACAAGCCAGTATGGCATCTTCGTTATTGTCTAAATGATTTCCTTTAAGCTGTTTTTTAAGTTCTATGAAAAGAAAAAATGTGGGTCATAATGGTGAACCCAAGTCTCATCTACTGTCACCGTGGCCTGCAACATGTTTTTCGACCGACACATTTTGAGCAACTGGCCACAGCAATTAACCCTCGTTTGTTTCTGTTCACATGTCAGCAGACGCGGGACCCAGCGGGTACACACTTCTCTAATGTTCAGACTGTTGTGTAAAATTCTAAAAATTGTACTTTCATTCAGTTTTGCTGACCTAGATATCTCTGCAATTGTCATTTTCCTATCCTGGTCAATGATTTTCTTCACTCTTGTAGCATTTTCATCGCTGCAATCTGAGGATGGTCTTCCTCATCTTCGAAGATCAGGAACATGGGAACGGTCACACTTAAACTGCCTACACCAGTTTTTTTCACAGAAGCATACGAAGCACAGAATTCTCCAAACACTGGTTCCATCTCCCTGTATATTTCTGTAGATGTTTTTCTCTGCAACATCAAGAATTTTATCACAGTTCTGGCCTCCATTGTTCTGACAAACCGTTAGAGTAGCAGATCTCGTCAATAAGGTGTGTTTCGCCATGCACCATACAGGGTAAACCCATCGAGGAGGGAAATTCACACTTCTCAAGTCCAGTAAAAATTGAATGAGCTACATTTGTGCCAAATTTCAACTCCTCCTTCTTTATAGTCAGGGTAAAGACTTATGACAAGCCCTTTGTATAGAGCCGTGTAATAAATTATTTGGACGGTAAAAACGGGTTAAGCGAGCGCTCGATGAATTCTTGGGTCAACAGTTAAAGATACATTAAGCACACGGTCTTACTTCTCACTCACCATATTTTAAGTTTATTCAGGTGAATGATAATAACAATAATAAAAATAATAATAAAACAAATTATAAAATATTAATAAAAATAATCTGCACAGACAAAGGCCTCTTGCGTCGATTATCTGTGACCACAAATCACGGCCGAGATCCATGGGTCCCATAGCTCTGAAGAGCTGCTGACGATTTGTGGTGACACAGGTGACCCCCTGTGGCGCCTCCATGTCGGACACCGACTTTTCTCACTCATGATTTCGACAGCCACATGCAGGCTCTGGTGGGCTGGGATAACCTGCAGGAGGTGGGTCCAATGACTGAAACTAGAGAGACGGCGACGGTCCTCTATAGAAACAATACTTTCCAGATGTGTTTGTTCGACGACTCCAGTTGAAGCAACTGGCGAAGTAAGATGATTAAAGCAAGAAATAAACACAATTTGCTTTGAGGTAAATAAACAAAGCTCAGTAGAGAATTACTACTTTAATGCCAGATCATTCTATAATCAATTATGTCAGAAAGGTGCAACTGGAAAAAAAAAAACAACGCAACGGCAACAACAACAATCTATTACATTGTTAAAGATGCACTTTACTTATTAATTTTAGCTTCCGTTAGAACGAATGAATTCGACTATCAGTCTCCTCCTAATTGCATCCAGGAAACTCGAGTTGGTAAAACAATCTCAAATTGTTCCGAGCAAGGGTATTATTGAACATCACCACTTTTTAATTTCCCCTGTGGTTTCTATCCATAACCTGTCTGTCTGAATTTGTATGGTTCCACCTCGTTCCGTTAACTGCCTCTAATACCATTTAATTCGACATCATTTCTGTCCAGCCGATCGCTTCCCATCCCCGACAACACACCATCTCAAAGGCCTCCAAATACCCAAATTCTGTCTTGTTTATAGTCCACGTCTCTGTTCCATTATGGAGGGAAAACTCAATAAATTTAAAAACATTCCTGACAAACAAATAAAAATTAAAAAGAGAATTACAAACAAATATTAAAAATAGGTACGGCCAGATACCGCACCAAAATTACAAACACAAACAAAACCTACTTTACGCCCTATAAGCCTTTATCAGGGACAACAAACAATAAACATAATGTACTAACGAATTATAGAAGAAACGACGAATACATAAATAAGGGATATCAACATTTAAGGAGAAAATCGTGAACTTATCAGAGAAAAAGTCACTTCACATCAAATGCCGGATACCAAGTGACACACAAAGGTCAGATGAAGTGGCCAGGAAGACTTAACAATGAAAACGACCGCATAAGCATAAAAAACAAGCACATACAGAAAAAGAAATTGAAAATATAACAAACCTGCATGTAAAAATACTCGAATGCCACCGGGTCCTCCTTAAGCAGGTCGTAAGCGTCATGCGGAACAAAGGCAACTCGAAAGAGGCACCTAAAGTGGCGGGCACCCGGTTTAGCAGCCAGCTAAAATAAAAACAGCCAAGTATATGGGAACACATACATAACAGATACATTTGGTTTTAGCTATAAGAAACATTTCGGTATCAAGACGCTGAGCAGCGCATGAGCTGCAGCGGTCAGCGACCCATAGCTGACTGCTAGCGTCAGAGCCAGCGAACCAGAGCTGTCAAGACCCTTCTACACCTCCATGCGATGATCCTGGATAACAGACTGCAACAGAGTAGACTGGCTAAGGAGAAGGGATCGAAGAAGGAATGCTAGCCGGTACTAAAAAAATGCTTGCTGAAGTCGGATGTGTTGGACAGAAAGGTGCAAATATGGCAGTCAAGCTGTAAAATACGAAACAACGCATTCCGTTCTCCGATCTACATTCTGCTACTTAAGCCCTTTTAGGGTTTGGTAGTGGGAGATTGAGAACGAACGAAGCCAAGCCAAACCAAGCCAATCTAAGCAAAGCCAAACCAAACCAAGCCAAGCCCATCCAATCCAAGCCATACCAAGCCATGCTAAGCCAAGCCAAGCCAAGTCAAGCCAAGCCAAACTAAGCCAAGCCAAACCAAGCAAAGTCAAGCCAAACCAAGCCAAACCAAACCAAACCAAACCAAGCCAAGCCAAGCCAAGCCAAACCAAGCCAAGCCGAGCCAAACCAAACGAAGCTAAACCAAGCCAAACCAAGCCAAACCAAGCCAAGCCAAGTTATGAAACTTCTCACGGATACTAAGTTGTGCAGATTGATCATCGCCAACGCTTTCCTACATGGATCATGACGATGATGATTGGTTACACAAATCCTTAATCCTATGTCGAATACGAATAACCGGTGTTTTGAAAAAAGAAGAATTCGAGATGATTTGATACAGGTTAATAAGATAAACGAGGAAATTATAAATTAGACTATAACACGTTTTTCAAAGTACTACAAGAACAAGAGGAAACAAATGTCTAGATTGGATACTAGGAAACATTTTTTTAGTCAGAGAATGATGAGCAATTGGAATGCACTGTCATAGGAAATAGTGGAGGAAGCGTCAATTAATACATTCCTGAATAGATTCGACATGCATAACTATTTTTAGATCAAGTGAAGTAAAAGAAACTGGTTGCACACAGACTCTGCAGAGTCTGCTAAACCAGTATGACTTGGCTTGGCTTCGTTCGTTCTCAATCTCCCGCTACCAAACCCTGAAATGGCTTAAGTAGCAGAATGTAGTCCAGAGAACAAAATGCGTTGTGTCGTAGTTTACAGTTTGATTGCGATATTTGCACCTTTCGGTCCAATACATCCAACTTCAGCAAGCATTTTATGAGTACCGGGTTAGCATTCCCCCTTCGATCCCTTCTCCTTAGCCAGTCTGCCCTGCTGCAGCCTGTTATCCAGGATCACCGCGTGGAGGTGTAGAAGGGTCTTGGCAGCGCTGGTTCGCTGGCCCTGACGGTAGCAGTCAGCTGTGGATCGCGTTGCTCAGCATTCTGATCCTATTCAGCGCGGTATAACAATAGACTGCGATTACTACCACAGTGTAACATGCCGTCTTCTTGACGTGACGGAAATGTGAGAATTCTTCATCTTTAAGCAGGAAAGCGCACCTGCTCATCGTACTGCTTACTGAATACCAAATAGTCTAATTTAGTCATCACTGACTATGGGATGATGTGCGCTTGGGGTGATATTCTTTTGGTTCTTTTCCAGATTTCCTTTTATCCTCTGCTTGATGTAATAGTCTCTGAACGCCCAATTTGAGGTGCAGTCACAGGAAAGTTCAATTAGGTGCGGTCAACAGCTTCATCTTCCAAAGATAATCATCATCATCTTTTATCCACTTGCGTTGTTAGACGTCGTGGGAGGTGTAGTTTTCTATCGTGTGCTAGTTTTGTTGGCAATGTTGTTGTCATTCCGTGTTTCTACAGTATCTACCTTACACATTCTATCCATCTGTTACGTGGTCTGCTTCTTACTCTGCAACTCTGATGTCTGGTATTTTAGATACGCGCAGCTGATAACTTTCGTTGCATTCTTGTCAGGAGTCCGAAATATTTTATTCTCTGCATGTCCTTGTATTCTATGCACGGTGTTGCACCCACTTTCTGTCTGATTACTTAATTTTGAACTCTATTCAGTCTTGTGACCCCGATAGCCTTTCTCAAACACCTTATTTCGGACAGCACGATTTCTCTTTCTTATGTCTTGGTGAAAGTTTATGTCTGACACTGGAAGTAGCTGATATAAACGGATTATATATCAGCTTTTGCTTTGTCTTATTTCTTTATCTTCCCAGGATTCGGAATCTTTTTTTCAGTGCTTTCATAGCTCTATTGTACACAAAATAGTTCAGATGTCAAGCCTGGGGGCTACAAGATTTGGAGACATCTGGCTAGAGAATAACTACCGAAAGGTAATTAGCAGCGGGGAAAGGTTAAGCGAGCGGATACAGAGAACGCGTTGGATGAGCTAAACAGAGGATAATTACTAAATTATCCGTCTTCTTCTTCTTATTCTTCCTTATCTTCTTCTTTTTCCTCTAATTTAAGATAAAACAAATTATTCATAATTTTTTTTTACTGTATACTACATTGTTTAAGATTTATAGATCTTTCATTCAAACTCAAAAAACTGTTCCAAATTCAGCAGGCGTTTCGATGGGGTGAAAACCGATTGTGCGAGTTAGGAGTTGGCGAGCCTTCTGCTCTATTGGGATTAATACCACACTATTGGTTGTCTGTTATGACATGTTCTCATGGTAAAAGCCGTCATTTCTCGCCTCCGTCACACACACAGAGCTCCCCAGGGCTCCATCAGACATACACAGCTGACATAATGAAAAAGGTTGATGTCTGTCTACTACGAAAGAGACAGGGTCGATAGAGATAAGCGACGAAGTCGGATAATTTATAGTTCACCGATATCAGATTTCTCAACGACATGTTATGTTATGAGAAAGGCGAGCGATAAGATCACCATGCCCTTGGCGACGAATATGATATCACCATAGCGCCATCTATATTATATCCCTCTCAAAGAATCAGCGAACTAATGGTTTACACTGGAAAGAAGTAGCCACGACCCGTGAGACATACATCAAGCTGTATTTATCTTTGTGTATAACTGAGTATTAGTATAACCCTACCGGTATACAACCAACCATACAGAGAATACAGATTGGCAGGTGAAATATACTGATTCAATGGAGCCAAGATTTACAGGTGAAACATTCTGATTATGTGCAGCCAAAATTGGCGGGTGAAATATACTGATTAAGTGGAGTAAAGATTATCAGGTGAAACATACTGATCAGGGAAAGTCTAGATTATCTTCAGGGTCAGGTGAAACATACAGATCAGGGAAAGTCAAGATTTTCTTCAGGGTCAGGTGAAACATACTGATTAGGGGAAGTCAAATTATCTACAGGGTCAGGTGAAACATTCAGAATAGGGGAAGACATGATTGGTTTCATAATCATATGAAACATATTGATCAGAGGAAGTCAAGATTAGCACTGTGATCAATGATATCCAAGACTAGACACATGGTCAGGTGAGACATGGTGATCAATTCTCCTTCTTCCTTCTTCTTCCTTCTTTCCTCTTCTTCTTCTTCTTCTTCTTCTTCTTCTTCGTACGCTGTCAGACGTCAACTTGAATATGTTCGAAGAAAGCAGCTGTCATCCTGAAGCTGTCGACACTGCCATATAGCTTGTCTAGTGTTGCCACTGGTGATGGCCACATGTGCTTTCTCTGGTCCTCGTACGACATGGTGATCAATGATATCCAAGACTAGACACAGGGCCAGGTGAAACAGGATGATCAATTACATCTATAACAGTAAATCAAATATCAATTTCAAGCTATATTAACTAAGATGTCATAAAATAATAATAATAAATAACATAAGACGAGAAACGTTTACCATAGCTTACCTCATACAGGATATTGTTCCTTAAGTTAATCAAGTACTAATTAAAAGTTGGATGAACTGGACCGTGTTACCTACAATTACAATGAGACCTCAATACCGAGTAGCTTACCTCAGCCAAAGTCTCATGATCCTGCAGCAGCGTCATCTTGCCCGGCACATTGCTCTTCATATTCTGAAGGACCAGACTAAAGTGATGGGCACACGTGATGTTCAGCTTTTCTTGAAGTGAGTACAACACATCCTGAAGAAATTCACACATAAATTATACTAGTATATCAGTCTGTTCACGACATTAAATCATCAACATCAGTCACGTAACATGAAAGGTCATTAGGGCACCAATATTGCAGATTATTGGACCAGTTCCCGCCACTCAACTCGGATTTGTGCCAGGATATTTGTACTAGCTATATACCTTTACATCAACTCTATGATGTTGTCTTCCCATCTCTTTTTCTGCATCCTTTTCCTACGTTTCTCAGGCACATTATCTTGCAGGATAGTCTTGGTCAACCAACGACGTGCAATGCAGTGCATTTTATGAGGTGGGATGACGCAATTCCCTTCCACAGCGAGTTTAACGCACTCAGTGCAGTGCAGTGCTGAGCTGGTACAGACGCTTCACATACCTACAGGTCACCAATAGAGTCCTTCAAAATGTTTCAGTTCTGCAATCAGGCAGGAAACACTATCAGTGCTGGGCACTGCCGAGGTGGGCACTCAGCTGGTCAGGGTAATACCGAGTTAGGCACACCCGGCGGAGCCAGTGTTGAGTAGACATGCTCAGCGCAGTGCAATCCCGAGTTAGGCACACTTATCATAGTTCAGTGCCGGGTAGATATGATCAGCGCAGTGCAATGCCGAGCTGTGCACACTAGTCGCAACAACATAATTAATAGACGGCAGTTGCATAAAATATACTGCCGTTGTGGATGAAGCGTTAGAGGCTTCAATGTACTAGATCTCTGCTTTTTATTAGGTGAGATAAACAGTTTCCTTCATCGCTGTCTTTCCTTAATAATAATGTTCGCGTTTGCGTCAAAGGCCGATTGCGTCGATAGACCACTACCATGTCCAACTGTTGAGGATGTGTTCATGCGTAACGTGTCGACTGAAATCTGAAGTCCATTGAAGTGGAGAAGTCGATTGAAGTCTGAGACTCTGTCCAGGTGGAGCTGAGTGCTCCGCTGCATTGAGACGGAGGCCGCAAGGAGTTTGTTTCAGGATTTCCGTATCTGTCCGTGTCAAACTCCCTGTTTTTCCGTGTCCCGTCGCCGAGGTCTCCGATTGTGTCCACCTTTTGGTCAGCGTGACCCTTGCTATGCTGAGAACACGAGGTCGGGAGAGGCATCGTGTAACCTCCGGCGGAGGGAGGGGCGGGCAGGAAGAAGTTGCCTTCAGTCCGAGCAGAAAGGTCCTTGAGTAGTGGTAACCTGGACTTGCTCCCCTAACCGTAAATCAGGTACCCACTTACAACTGGGTAGACTGTAGCTTGTCTAGACTGGAGGTTGAATCCGACACAACTGTCACGAAAATCGGTTTATCAGTCACTCTACTACTCAGACTGATAGACTGATTCAGCAATTGTACAATCTGTCTTAACGGTCGGCTGTGTCATGAGACTCCTGTCAATTGTTCCTTGATTAGACATCGTCTGGCGCGAACACCCAACACACTCCCTGGAGAATCAACAACCGAAAAGGGAGACATCAATGACTGCTAAGATTGATAATGGAGACAAATCAGTGACACGCATTTCTACACAGTCATTATCTTCCTTTCAAGGTATGAGGGGAGGGGGGGGTGTTCGTCTTTATTTGCCAGGCCTTCTGCGTTGTACAATGTTTTGCGCCTAATTACCCAGGACATTCAACATCAGCGCAACATTTTGAAATGGTGTTTTCTTTCCTTTCCCGGGGGAGGCACCTACCTCCTACCAGGCGCAGGGTTGCGGATTGCTGAAAGGCCTCCTAATTTGGAGGTTAGCTGCGAATAAATAAGCAGCCGTGGACAAAAACGGGTCGGCAGGCATGGAGGCTGTAAGGAGGCAGCCCCTCCACCATGCAAAGACACAACAGGCTAATCACCTGCTTGTCTTAAAAATGATTACAAGTCAAAACCTCTACACCTCACGGTAGAAGAGGAGCGACTAAGTAAGTAAGTAAGTTTTTTTCCTTTACAATGCGTATTAGGGCCTGGTGCAGTGTCGCTAACCTCTTCATTCCCATTTTTCTTTCGATGCAGTAGGCGTTTATGACCCTCTGAGGTTGATCTTCATGCATAAGATGTGCTCCAATGCGTCTATGTGCTATAGTAATGGTTGTTTTACAAAGTGGCTACAACAATGAACAAGATTAGTATTCTATCTCTTCGATTCAAAGACGTCAATGATTTTAAGACGCGCCCACTTTAAAAAAAAGAATCGTTATCCTTATTTCTATATTCCCAAAGGGTGGTATGCGTTGCACTATGTTTTTATTGTCTGGCTGTTGGCCCAGTGCATCCGATTTCGACATGAATTTGATGTAAGTGTCTGATTACTCCTGCATTTTCTAAGGGCTTGCTTTCCCGGAGTAACGGTCGGTGCTGTGATTGGGGATCAAACCCTCGGATTGTGAGTCGTGTCACTTAACCACTAGCTCATCAAACCTTTGGATTGTGAGTCGTGTCACTTAACCACTAGCTCATCAAACCTTTGGATTGTGAGTCGTGTCACTTAACCACTAGCTCATCAAACCTTTGGATTCTGAGTCGTGTCACTTAACCACTAGCTCATCAAACCTTCGGATTGTGAGTCGTGTCACTTAACCACTAGCACAAGACGCGCCCACTTAATTTCAGCTCATCGATCACAACATATTTAATTAAGGGAAAGGGGGAGGGAGGGAGTGTGTGGATGATTGATATAGGTCTCTTCTAAATAATGAGAAATACCTGCAACCAAGCCAGTCGCACCTTCACGTGGTACCTACTGTTACCACTAACACGGCTATATAAAAATAGCACTTCGCGCCAACTCTAAACATCATTAAACCCCACCCTCAAAAAGTACTTCGCACCAACTCTAAACATCATTGAACCCCACCCTCAAAAAGTACTTCGCACCAACTCTAAACACCATTGAACCCCACCCTCAAAAAGCACTTCGCGCCAACTCTAAACATCATTGAACCCCACCCTCACAAAGCACTTCGCGCCAACTCTAAACATCATTTAACCCCACCCTCAAAAAGCACTTCGCGCCAACTCTAAACATCATTAAACCCCACCCTCAAAAAGTACTTCGCACCAACTCTAAACATCATTGGACCCCACCCTCAAAACGTACTTCGCACCAACTCTAAACACCATTGAACCCCACCCTCAAAATGTACTTCGCACCAACTCTAAACATCATTGAACTCCACCCTCAAAAAGCACTTCGCGCCAACTCTAAACATCATTTAACCCCACCCTCAAAAAGCACTTCGCGCCAACTCTAAACATCATTAAACCCCACCCTCAAAAAGCACTTCGCGCCAACTCTAAACATCATTGAACCCCACGCTCAAAAAGCACTTCGCGCCAACTCTAAACATCATTAAACCCCACCCTCAAAAAGCACTTTGCGCCAACTCTAAACATCATTTAACCCCACCCTCAAAAAGCACTTCGCGCCAACTCTAAACATCATTAAACCCCACCCTCAAAAAGCACTTTGCGCAAACTCTAAACATCATTAAACCCCACCCTCAAAAAGCACTTCGCACCAACTCTAAACATCATTGAACCCCACCCTCAAAAAGTACTTCGCGCCAACTCTAAACATCATTGAACCCCACCCTCAAAAAGTACTTCGCACCAACTCTAAACATCATTTAACTCCACCCTCAAAAAGCACTTCGCGCCAACTCTTAACATCATTAAACCCCACCCTCAAAAAGCACTTCGCGCCAACTCTAAACATCATTGAACCCCACCCTCAAAAAGTACTTCGCACCAACTCTAAACATCATTGAACCCCACCCTCAAAAAGCACTTCGCGCAAACTCTAAACATCATTAAACCCCACCCTCAAAAAGCACTTCGCACCCACTCTAAACATCATTGAACCCCACCCTCAAAAAGTACTTCGCACCAACTCTAAACATCATTGAACCCCACCCTCAAAAAGTACTTCGCACCAACTCTAAACACCATTGAACCCCACCCTCAAAAAGCACTTCGCGCAAACTCTAAACATCATTAAACCCCACCCTCAAAAAGCACTTCGCGCCAACTCTAAACATCATTTAACCCCACCCTCAAAAAGCACTTCGCGCCAACTCTAAACATCATTAAACCCCACCCTCAAAAAGCACTTCGCACCAACTCTAAACATCATTAAACCCCACCCTCAAAAAGCACTTCGCTCCAACTCTAAACATCATTAAACCCCACCCTCAAAAAGTACTTCGCACCAACTCTAAACATCATTGAACCCCACCCTCAAAAAGAACTTCGCACAAACTCTAAATACCACCTAGCCCCAACTCTAAAACGCACTTAGCCCCAATGCAAACATTAATTTATCCCCAACTCTAAATATCACTTCGCGCCAACTCTAAACATCATTAAACCCCACCCTCAAAAAGCACTTCGCGCAAACTCTAAACATCATTAAACCCCACCCTCAAAACGCACTTCGCGCCAACTCTAAACATCATTAGACCCCACCCTCAAAAAGCATTTCGCACCAACTCTAAACATCATTAAACCCCACCCTCAAAAAGCACTTCGCACCCACTCTAAACATCATTGAACCCCACCCTCAAAAAGTACTTCGTACCAACTCTAAACATCATTGAACCCCACCCTCAAAAAGCACTTCGCGCCAACTCTAAACATCATTGAACTCCACCCTCAAAAAGCACTTCGCGCCAACTGTAAACATCATTAAACCCCACCCTCAAAAAGCACTTCGCGCCAACTCTAAACATCATTAAACCCCACCCTCAAAAAGCACTTCGCGCGAACTCTAAACATCATTAAACCCCACCCTCAAAAAGCACTTCGCGCCAACTCTAAACATCATTAAACCCCACCCTCAAAAAGCACTTCGCGCCAACTCTAAACATCATTAAACCCCACCCTCAAAAAGCACTTTGCACCAACTCTAAACATCATTGAACCCCACCCTCAAAAAAGCACTTCGCACCAACTCTAAATACCACATAGCCCCAACTCTAAAACGCACTTAGCCCCAATGCAAATATTAATTTATCCCCAACTCTAAACATCATTAAACCCCACCCTCAAAAAGCACTTCGCGCAAACTCTAAACATCATTGAACCCCACCCTCAAAAAGCACTTCGCACCAACTCTAAATACCACCTAGCCCCAACTCTAAAACGCACTTAGCCCCAATGCAAACATTAATTTATCCCCAACTCTAAACATCATTAAACCCCACCCTCAAAAAGCACTTCGCGCCAACTCTAAACATCATTGAACCCCACCCTCAAAAAGCACTTTGCACCAACTCTAAACATCATTGAACCCCACCCTCAAAAAGCACTTTGCACCAACTCTAAACATCATTGAACCCCACCCTCAAAAAGCACTTCGCGCCAACTCTAAACATCATTAAACCCCACCCTAAAAAAGCACTTCGCACCAATTCTAAACATCGTTGAACCCCACCCTCAAAAAGTACTTCGCGCAAACTCTAAACATCATTAAACCCCACCCTCAAAAAGCACTTCGCGCCAACTCTAAACATCATTAAACCCCACCCTCAAAAAGCACTTCGCGCCAACTCTAAACATCATTAAACCCCACCCTCAAAAAGCACTTCGCACCAACTCTAAACATCATTGCACCCCACCCTCAAAAAAGCACTTCGCACCAACTCTAAATACCACATAGCCCCAACTCTAAAACGCACTTAGCCCCAATGCAAATATTAATTTATCCCCAACTCTAAACATCATTAAACCCCACCCTCAAAAAGCACTTCGCGCCAACTCTAAACATCATTGAACCCCACCCTCACAAAGCACTTCGCACCAACTCTAAATACCACCTAGCCCCAACTCTAAAACGCACTTAGCCCCAATGCAAACATTAATTTATCCCCAACTCTAAACATCATTAAACCCCACCCTCAAAAAGCACTTCGCGCCAACTCTAAACATCATTGAACCCCACCCTCAAAAAGCACTTTGCACCAACTCTAAACATCATTGAACCCCACCCTCAAAAAGCACTTCGCGCCAACTCTAAACATCATTAAACCCCACCCTCAAAAAGCACTTTGCACCAACTCTAAACATCATTGAACCCCACCCTCAAAAAAGCACTTCGCACCAACTCTAAATACCACATAGCCCCAACTCTAAAACGCACTTAGCCCCAATGCAAACATTAATTTATCCCCAACTCTAAACATCATTAAACCCCACCCTCAAAAAGCACTTCGCGCCAACTCTAAACATCATTGAACCCCACCCTCAAAAAGCACTTTGCACCAACTCTAAACATCATTGAACCCCACCCTCAAAAAGCACTTTGCACCAACTCTAAACATCATTGAACCCCACCCTCAAAAAGCACTTCGCGCCAACTCTAAACATCATTAAACCCCACCCTAAAAAAGCACTTCGCACCAATTCTAAACATCGTTGAACCCCACCCTCAAAAAGTACTTCGCGCAAACTCTAAACATCATTAAACCCCACCCTCAAAAAGCACTTCGCGCCAACTCTAAACATCATTAAACCCCACCCTCAAAAAGCACTTCGCGCCAACTCTAAACATCATTAAACCCCACCCTCAAAAAGCACTTCGCACCAACTCTAAACATCATTGCACCCCACCCTCAAAAAGTACTTCGCACCAACTCTAAACATCATTGAACCCCACCCTCAAAAAGTACTTCGCACCAACTCTAAACACCATTGAACCCCACCCTCAAAAAGCACTTCGCGCAAACTCTAAACATCATTAAACCCCACCCTCAAAAAGCACTTCGCGCCAACTCTAAACACCATTGAACCCCACCCTCAAAAAGCACTTCGCGCAAACTCTAAACATCATTAAACCCCACCCTCAAAAAGCACTTCGCGCCAACTCTAAACATCATTTAACCCCACCCTCAAAAAGCACTTCGCGCCAACTCTAAACATCATTAAACCCCACCCTCAAAAAGCACTTCGCACCAACTCTAAACATCATTAAACCCCACCCTCAAAAAGCACTTCGCTCCAACTCTAAACATCATTAAACCCCACCCTCAAAAAGTACTTCGCACCAACTCTAAACATCATTGAACCCCACCCTCAAAAAGAACTTCGCACAAACTCTAAATACCACCTAGCCCCAACTCTAAAACGCACTTAGCCCCAATGCAAACATTAATTTATCCCCAACTCTAAATATCACTTCGCGCCAACTCTAAACATCATTAAACCCCACCCTCAAAAAGCACTTCGCGCAAACTCTAAACATCATTAAACCCCACCCTCAAAACGCACTTCGCGCCAACTCTAAACATCATTAGACCCCACCCTCAAAAAGCATTTCGCACCAACTCTAAACATCATTAAACCCCACCCTCAAAAAGCACTTCGCACCCACTCTAAACATCATTGAACCCCACCCTCAAAAAGTACTTCGTACCAACTCTAAACATCATTGAACCCCACCCTCAAAAAGCACTTCGCGCCAACTCTAAACATCATTGAACTCCACCCTCAAAAAGCACTTCGCGCCAACTGTAAACATCATTAAACCCCACCCTCAAAAAGCACTTCGCGCCAACTCTAAACATCATTAAACCCCACCCTCAAAAAGCACTTCGCGCGAACTCTAAACATCATTAAACCCCACCCTCAAAAAGCACTTCGCGCCAACTCTAAACATCATTAAACCCCACCCTCAAAAAGCACTTCGCGCCAACTCTAAACATCATTAAACCCCACCCTCAAAAAGCACTTTGCACCAACTCTAAACATCATTGAACCCCACCCTCAAAAAAGCACTTCGCACCAACTCTAAATACCACATAGCCCCAACTCTAAAACGCACTTAGCCCCAATGCAAATATTAATTTATCCCCAACTCTAAACATCATTAAACCCCACCCTCAAAAAGCACTTCGCGCAAACTCTAAACATCATTGAACCCCACCCTCAAAAAGCACTTCGCACCAACTCTAAATACCACCTAGCCCCAACTCTAAAACGCACTTAGCCCCAATGCAAACATTAATTTATCCCCAACTCTAAACATCATTAAACCCCACCCTCAAAAAGCACTTCGCGCCAACTCTAAACATCATTGAACCCCACCCTCAAAAAGCACTTTGCACCAACTCTAAACATCATTGAACCCCACCCTCAAAAAACACTTTGCACCAACTCTAAACATCATTGAACCCCACCCTCAAAAAGCACTTCGCGCCAACTCTAAACATCATTAAACCCCACCCTAAAAAAGCACTTCGCACCAATTCTAAACATCGTTGAACCCCACCCTCAAAAAGTACTTCGCGCAAACTCTAAACATCATTAAACCCCACCCTCAAAAAGCACTTCGCGCCAACTCTAAACATCATTAAACCCCACCCTCAAAAAGCACTTCGCGCCAACTCTAAACATCATTAAACCCCACCCTCAAAAAGCACTTCGCACCAACTCTAAACATCATTGCACCCCACCCTCAAAAAAGCACTTCGCACCAACTCTAAATACCACATAGCCCCAACTCTAAAACGCACTTAGCCCCAATGCAAATATTAATTTATCCCCAACTCTAAACATCATTAAACCCCACCCTCAAAAAGCACTTCGCGCCAACTCTAAACATCATTGAACCCCACCCTCACAAAGCACTTCGCACCAACTCTAAATACCACCTAGCCCCAACTCTAAAACGCACTTAGCCCCAATGCAAACATTAATTTATCCCCAACTCTAAACATCATTAAACCCCACCCTCAAAAAGCACTTCGCGCCAACTCTAAACATCATTGAACCCCACCCTCAAAAAGCACTTTGCACCAACTCTAAACATCATTGAACTCCACCCTCAAAAAGCACTTCGCGCCAACTCTAAACATCATTAAACCCCACCCTCAAAAAGCACTTTGCACCAACTCTAAACATCATTGAACCCCACCCTCAAAAAAGCACTTCGCACCAACTCTAAATACCACATAGCCCCAACTCTAAAACGCACTTAGCCCCAATGCAAACATTAATTTATCCCCAACTCTAAACATCATTAAACCCCACCCTCAAAAAGCACTTCGCGCCAACTCTAAACATCATTGAACCCCACCCTCAAAAAGCACTTTGCACCAACTCTAAACATCATTGAACCCCACCCTCAAAAAGCACTTTGCACCAACTCTAAACATCATTGAACCCCACCCTCAAAAAGCACTTCGCGCCAACTCTAAACATCATTAAACCCCACCCTAAAAAAGCACTTCGCACCAATTCTAAACATCGTTGAACCCCACCCTCAAAAAGTACTTCGCGCAAACTCTAAACATCATTAAACCCCACCCTCAAAAAGCACTTCGCGCCAACTCTAAACATCATTAAACCCCACCCTCAAAAAGCACTTCGCGCCAACTCTAAACATCATTAAACCCCACCCTCAAAAAGCACTTCGCACCAACTCTAAACATCATTGCACCCCACCCTCAAAAAAGCACTTCGCACCAACTCTAAATACCACATAGCCCCAACTCTAAAACGCACTTAGCCCCAATGCAAATATTAATTTATCCCCAACTCTAAACATCATTAAACCCCACCCTCAAAAAGCACTTCGCGCCAACTCTAAACATCATTGAACCCCACCCTCACAAAGCACTTCGCACCAACTCTAAATACCACCTAGCCCCAACTCTAAAACGCACTTAGCCCCAATGCAAACATTAATTTATCCCCAACTCTAAACATCATTAAACCCCACCCTCAAAAAGCACTTCGCGCCAACTCTAAACATCATTGAACCCCACCCTCAAAACGCACTTTGCACCAACTCTAAACATCATTGAACCCCACCCTCAAAAAGCACTTCGCGCCAACTCTAAACATCATTAAACCCCACCCTCAAAAAGCACTTTGCACCAACTCTAAACATCATTGAACCCCACCCTCAAAAAAGCACTTCGCACCAACTCTAAATACCACATAGCCCCAACTCTAAAACGCACTTAGCCCCAATGCAAATATTAATTTATCCCCAACTCTAAACATCATTAAACCCCACCCTCAAAAAGCACTTCGCGCAAACTCTAAACATCATTGAACCCCACCCTCAAAAAGCACTTCGCACCAACTCTAAATACCACCTAGCCCCAACTCTAAAACGCACTTAGCCCCAATGCAAACATTAATTTATCCCCAACTCTAAACATCATTAAACCCCACCCTCAAAAAGCACTTCGCGCCAACTCTAAACATCATTGAACCCCAACCTCAAAAAGCACTTTGCACCAACTCTAAACATCATTGAACCCCACCCTCAAAAAGCACTTTGCACCAACTCTAAACATCATTGAACCCCACCCTCAAAAAGCACTTCGCGCCAACTCTAAACATCATTAAACCCCACCCTAAAAAAGCACTTCGCACCAATTCTAAACATCGTTGAACCCCACCCTCAAAAAGCACTTCGCGCAAACTCTAAACATCATTAAACCCCACCCTCAAAAAGCACTTCGCGCCAACTCTAAACATCATTAAACCCCACCCTCAAAAAGCACTTCGCGCCAACTCTAAACATCATTAAACCCCACCCTCAAAAAGCACTTCGCACCAACTCTAAACATCATTGCACCCCACCCTCAAAAAAGCACTTCGCACCAACTCTAAATACCACATAGCCCCAACTCTAAAACGCACTTAGCCCTAATGCAAATATTAATTTATCCCCAACTCTAAACATCATTAAACCCCACCCTCAAAAAGCACTTCGCGCCAACTCTAAACATCATTGAACCCCACCCTCACAAAGCACTTCGCACCAACTCTAAATACCACCTAGCCCCAACTCTAAAACGCACTTAGCCCCAATGCAAACATTAATTTTTCCCCAACTCTAAACATCATTAAACCCCACCCTCAAAAAGCACTTCGCGCCAACTCTAAACATCATTGAACCCCACCCTCAAAAAGCACTTTGCACCAACTCTAAACATCATTGAACCCCACCCTCAAAAAGCACTTTGCACTAACTCTAAACATCATTGAACCCCACCCTCAAAAAGCACTTCGCGCAAACTCTAAACATCATTAAACCCCACCCTCAAAAAGCACTTCGCACCAACTCTAAACATCATTGAACCCCACCCTCAAAAAGCACTTTGCGCAAACTCTAAACATCATTTAACCCCACCCTCAAAAAGCACTTCGCGCCAATTCTAAACATCATTAAACCCCACCCTCAAAAAGCACTTCGCGCCAACTCTAAACATCATTTAACCCCACCCTCAAAAAGCACTTCGCGCCAACTCTAAACATCATTCAACCCCACCCTCAAAAAAAACTTCGCGCCAACTCTAAACATCATTGAACCCCACCCTAAAAATACACTTCGCACCAATTCTAAACATCATTGAACCCCACCCTCAAAAAGCACTTCGCGCCAACTCTAAACATCATTAAACCCCACCCTCAAAAAGCACTTCGCGCCAACTCTAAACATCATTAAACCCCACCCTCAAAAAGCACTTCGCGCCAACTCTAAACATCATTAAACCCCACCCTCAAAAAGCACTTCGCACCAACTCTAAACATCATTGCACCCCACCCTCAAAAAAGCACTTCGCACCAACTCCTAATACCACATAGCCCCAACTCTAAAACGCATTTAGCCCCAATGCAAATATTAATTTATCCCCAACTCTAAACATCATTAAACCCCACCCTCAAAAAGCACTTCGTGCCAACTCTAAACATCATTGAACCCCACCCTCACAAAGCACTTCGCACCAACTCTAAATACCACCTAGCCCCAACTCTAAAACGCACTTAGCCCCAATGCAAACATTAATTTATCCCCAACTCTAAACATCATTAAACCCCACCCTCAAAAAGCACTTCGCGCCAACTCTAAACATCATTGAACCCCACCCTCAAAAAGCACTTTGCACCAACTCTAAACATCATTGAACCCCACCCTCAAAAAGCACTTTGCACCAAATCTAAACATCATTGAACCCCACCCTCAAAAAGCACTTTGCGCCAACTCTAAACATCATTAAACCCCACCCTCAAAAAGCACTTCGCACCAACTCTAAACATCATTGAACCCCACCCTCAAAAAGCACTTTGCGCCAACTCTAAACATCATTCAACCCCACCCTCAAAAAGAACTTCGCGCCAACTCTAAACATCATTTAACCCCACCCTCAAAAAGCACTTCGCGCCAATTCTAAACATCATTAAACCCCACCCTCAAAAAGCACTTCGCGCCAACTCTAAACATCATTTAACCCCACCCTCAAAAAGCACTTCGCGCCAACTCTAAACATCATTAAACCCCACCCTCAAAAAGCACTTCGCGCCAACTCTAAACATCATTTAACCCCACCCTCAAAAAGCACTTCGCGCCAACTCTAAACATCATTAAACCCCACCCTCAAAAAGCACTTCGCGCTAACTTTAAACATCATTAAACCCCACCCTCAAAAAGCACTTCGCGCCAACTCTGAACATCATTTAACCCCACCCTCAAAAAGCACTTCGCGCCAACTCTAAACATCATTAAACCCCACCCTCAAAAAGCACTTCGCGCCAACTCTAAACATCATTTAGCCCCACCCTCAAAAAGCACTTCGCGCCAACTCTAAACATCATTAAACCCCACCCTCAAAAAGCACTTCGCGCCATCTCTAAACATCATTTAACCCCACCCTCAAAAAGCACTTCGCGCCAACTCTAAACATCATTAAACCCCACCCTCAAAAAGCACTTCGCGCCAACTTTAAACATCATTAAACCCCACCCTCAAAAAGCACTTCGCGCCAACTCTAAACATCATTAAACCCCACCCTCAAAAAGCACTTCGCGCCAACTCTAAACATCATTGAACCCCACCCGTAAAAAAGCACTTCGCACCAACTCTAAATACCACATAGCCCCAACTCTAAAACGCACTTAGCCCCAATGCAAATATTAATTTATCCCCAACTCTAAACATCATTAAACCCCACCCTCAAAAAGCACTTCGCGCCAACTCTAAACATCATTGAACCCCACCCTCACAAAGCACTTCGCACCAACTCTAAATACCACCTAGCCCCAACTCTAAAACGCACTTAGCCCCAATGCAAACATTAATTTATACCCAACTCTAAACATCATTAAACCCCACCCTCAAAAAGCACTTCGCGCCAACTCTAAACATCATTGAACCCCACCCTCAAAAAGCACTTTGCACCAACTCTAAACATCATTGAACCCCACCCTCAAAAAGCACTTTGCACCAACTCTAAACATCATTGAACCCCACCCTCAAAAAGCACTTTGCGCCAACTCTAAACATCATTAAACCCCACCCTCAAAAAGCACTTCGCACCAACTCTAAACATCATTGAACCCCACCCTCAAAAAGCACTTCGCGCCAACTCTAAACATCATTCAACCCCACCCTCAAAAAGAACTTCGCGCCAACTCTAAACATCCTTTAACCCCACCCTCAAAAAGCACTTCGCGCCAATTCTAAACATCATTAAACCCAACCCTCAAAAAGCACTTCGCGCCAACTCTAAACATCATTTAACCCCACCCTCAAAAAGCACTTCGCGCCAACTCTAAACATCATTAAACCCCACCCTCAAAAAGCACTTCGCGCCAACTCTAAACATCATTAAACCCCACCCTCAAAAAGCACTTCGCACCAACTCTAAACATAATTGAACCCCACCCTCAAAAAGTACTTCGCACCAACTCTAAATACCACCTATCCCCAATTCTAAATACCACCTATCCCCGACTCTAAATACCACCTATCCCCAACTCTAAATACCACCTATCCCCAACTCTAAATACCACCTATCCCCAACTCTAAATACCACCTATCCCCAACTCTAAATACCACCTATCCCCAACTCTAAATACCACCTATCCCCAACTCTAAATACCACCTATCCCCAACTCTAAATACCACCTATCCCCAACTCTAAATACCACCTATCCCCAACTCTAAATACCACCTATCCCCAACTCTAAATACCACCTATCCCCAACTCTAAATACCACGTATCCCCAACTCTAAATACCACCTATCCCCAACTCTAAATACTACCTATCCCCAACTCTAAATACCACCTATCCCCAACTCTAAATACCACCTATCCCCAACTCTAAATACCACCTATCCCCAACTCTAAATACCACCTATCCCCAACTCTAAATACCACCTATCCCCAACTCTAAATACCACCTATCCCCAACTCTAAATACCACCTATCCCCAACTCTAAATACCACCTATCCCCAACTCTAAATACCACCTATCCCCAACTCTAAATACCACCTATCCCCAACTCTAAATACCACCTATCCCCAACTCTAAATACCACATAGCCCCAACTCTAAATACCACCTAGCCCCAACTCTAAATACCACATAGCCCCAACTCTAAATACCACCTAGCCCCAACTCTAAATACCACCTAGCCCCAACTCTAAATATCACTTCGCACAACTTATAAACTACTTATCCTCTAAAAAGTAGCTCGCGCCAACAAACCGGTCCCCCCAAATCTACGGGGGCGAAAACTTACACTTTGTTTGAGGCAAACCCTACATAAACCTTTGGTATAGCGCATAGCTTTTTAGTGCAAGGTGGTGCAAATGGAACTGGTTGTTTACAGAACATACTATACGGACTATATATCAGCTTTTTCTTTGTCTTATTTCTTTATCTTCCCAGGATTCGGAATCTTTTTTCAGTGCTTTCATAGCTCTATTGTACACCAAATAGTTCAGATGTCAAGCATGGGGGCTATAAGATTTGGAGACATCTGGCTAGAGAATAACTACCGAAAGGTAATTAGCAACGGGGAAAGAACTGGTTGTTTACAGACTCTGCAGAGTCTTCTAAACCAGTATAAAGACGTTAAGTTAACTTAAGTTAAGTTAAGGCTTCTATTAAACATGGAAATGTCTGATTCCCTCGTCCAGGGAGCATTCCTGGTTAAACAAGGCACCCCTAACAAAGCAAGTGTCTGACTTAGCAGAACAAGGTACTGAAGACGGAGGAAAAGAGCCAAAGGTCGCAGCACATCTATCAGGATGCCTCACGAATACGCATTACGAATGTATGTCTATATCTGCAAAATGTTACGGCACTGGATTTGTGGTGGACAACAAGGCAGGTATAGTGCCTGGGTCCTCAATCGCAAAAGGGCCTAACCTTTGAACTACAACAGACAGTGAAGTTTATTCAAGAGACAACATTGCAGATACAGACATTATATGACGATGACAAGGCAAACATAGATGGGAAGGTCACATGTTGCGACGAAGCGATGGTCGATTGAGCACTGCGACAGCAATCTGGTGCCCCCGAGGTAGAAAGAGGCCGCGGTGAAGACCTCCAATGTTTTGGTAACACTCCTTTGGTGACCACACCAATATTTGAGACGCCTCTGGATAAGGCCTTACAATGTACTGGACTTCCGTGGCCCAAAACAGGGTCCGCTGGAGACGAAATTGGGACCTGCAGCTACGCTGCGTTACGGGACATCAAGGTCAAGATCAAGATGACTGTCCTTGAAATTGTTGTCAAACTGATTGCACAACGAAACCACGTTATAAAGGAAGTCTTCTTCTTCTTCTTCTTCTTCTTCTTCTTCCTTATCATCCTCCTGTCACTGTTCCTCTTCTTCTTGTTCGTCTTCTTCAAACAACTGACGCTGCGCTTATATCTGGGTGAGACTCACAAAGGAAACTGCGTTTGATGTATTCGCCTACCTGTCATAACTTTTCAAGCATGGTCGCTCCCACGGGCCAGGCTGCCTCCCTTTGGTCTGCATAGGTGGCGCAGCTCTGCATCATATGTTCTGGCGTTTGATTGGATACTCCACAATCGCACGTGAAGGTGTCTCAGAGACCCACTTTGTGGTGGTGGGCCTTGAGTCTAAAATGTCCCGTTCTGAGTCTGAAGCTTTTTGTCTGGCCATCTCTGTCAGATTTGTCTGTGCTTTCATTTTATGTATACTTTGGTCCCGTCTCTCCATTCCATTCTCATAGATCGTTTTATGAGTAGAAAGTTATCATGTATGTAGAATAACATGTCAATAAAGTGGCAGAGTGAATATTTGATATTAGTGAAACAAATGTTGGTCGTTGGAGAAATTATCATATTTTATTTCGTGAAAATTCATCGATGTCTCAGAGGACGATACAAAACATTTAAAAAAGAAGCGAAGTTGAAACAAATAAAAATAAAATTCAAAATGTGTTAACAGGCTAAATTCAGAATATTGTATTTGGTACTTACACACGTTTATGTGCGTCTGTAATATTTAAAAAAATAAAAAAAACCACGCGCGCGCGCACGCACACACACACACACACATATACACACACACACACACACACATATGTACGCATATACATATGCACAACTAGACATTTATTTTCGTATGAATTAGCAGATCAACAATATTTAGGCAATTTACAACAAATTGTTTTAAAATGTCACAATGTGCAACAATTGTCCCCAAATGTCACAATGTGCAACAATTGTCCCCAAATGTCACAATGTGCAACAATTGTCCCCAAATGTCACAATTTGCAACAATTCTCCCAATATTGTCCCAACACTATCATTAAAGTCCATTATTATCGGATTTGTGCATGTTCTAAAGGATTGGGCGCTTAGATTATCGGAAAGTGTCTGACTTTTCAAATACAATATTGCAGCGAACGAAGAAGAAGAAGAAATACAATATTTGACCCTAATTAACTTACAGGGAAGTTCAATAAAAGTGATTAATGGGCTAAATCTTAAAATAGACTTTCCCTTCAATAAAATTCGAGTGTTTGAATAGCAGAATTCTCAAGCGCTAGCTTTTCGTGGGAAACATGTTTATTCAATACCCTGTAAAGGAGCGACGCCTAATCAGGGTCAGTGTAACATACTGACAAATATCTCTCCCCGCGTTCCGGATGTGCTCTTTGAAACACGCGAGACCAAGATTGTACTGTAATATTGTGCTGTAATATTGTACTGCAATATTGTACAGTCATATTGTGCTGTAATATTGTACTGTAATATGGTACTGTAATATTGTGCTGTAATATTGTATTGTTATATTGTACTGTAATATTGTGCTGTAATATTGAACTGTAATATTGTACTGCAATATTGTGCTGCAATATTGAACTGTAATATTGTACTGTAATATTGTACTGTAAAACTGTAATCGTGGTATTCATTGTGTGCCTTATGCCATTAAGTATCATACCGGACCAATGTTTTGTCGCAAGCCATCACTCCATCTCATTGGTGGACGTCCCTGCGGACGATTTTAGGTGTAGGCCACCAGGACGTCTCTTTACGTGTCCATCTATTGTCATACATGCGTACCACGTGGCCTGCCCACCTGTAATTTCTTAGCAAAGCCGTATCTACGACGTCATTGAAGCAGGTTTGACTCCTGATGGCTGTGTTGCGGATGTGGTCTCGAAGTAAAATGACGGTGTTCTACGCTCCATCGCTGGTTGAGTAGCTTGGAACCGCGCCATGTTCCTTTTCGTAGGTTCCACACGTCCCAGTCATACACCATGGCTGGAATGACCAGGCTGTAGAAGGTGTGAGCTCTCGCTTTGTTGTTTTTCATCTGTTGAAGTACGGTCTTCTATACCTAGTTGTTACAAAATGTTTCTATTTGATTTCTTCTCAGTCCAACCAATTTTTAATATCCTTCTTCTTCTTCGCTGGCTCTCAATCTCCCGCTACCAAACCCTGAAAGGGCTTAAGTAGCAGAATATAGTCCAGAGAATGGAATGCGTTGTGTCGTAGTTTACAGCTTGACTGAGATATTTGCACCTTTCGGTCCAACACATCCGACTTCAGCAAGCATTTTGTGAGTACCGGATTAGCATTCCCTCTTCGATCCCTTCTCCTTGGCCAGTCTGCCCTGCTGGAGGTGTAGAAGGGTCTTGGCAGCTCTGCTTCGCTGGCCCTGACGCTTGCAGTTAGCTATGGGTCGCTGACCACTCCAGCTCATGCGCTGCTCAGCGTCTTGATCCCAATATCCCTCTATAACACTTCAGTTAGAAAGATGATATAATTTTGTAATGGTTTTATTTAATGTCCATGTCCCGCGTTCAATGCCCTAACAAAAACATATTTCCTCATCAGTTGGACCTTCATCTTCATTCAGGTGCCCTGACACATTTTCCAGCAGCATTTGTTTGCGTGTGGCAATTACAAACCTCTGGTTGATTTCTACCCAACAGGAACTTGAGTGCTTGATTGTGGAGCCAACATTTTCCAATTCTTTTCTCATTTCTATTTACTTATTATCGAGGTAATTACTTATTGGTCTGTCGTGATAATTTTACATTTTTTGGTGTTATAATATAGATTCTGGGCCTCGCTGTGTTT
The DNA here is from genome assembly GCA_036924085.1 of Ariolimax columbianus. Lineage (NCBI taxonomy): Eukaryota > Metazoa > Mollusca > Gastropoda > Stylommatophora > Arionidae > Ariolimax > Ariolimax columbianus. The sequence continues at coordinate 49,991,187 of JAVGWX010000018.1, forward strand.
TTTCGTTGACTCAATTAGCTCTTCCGGCTCAGCTTGTGTCGCCGATAGGAGAACTATGTCGTCCGCATTCTTCTTCTTCTTCTTCTTCTTAACTTAACTTCACGTCTTTATACTGGTTTAGAAGACTCTGCAGAGTCTGTTTACAACCAGTTTCATTTACATCACCTTGCTCTAAAAGTTAAGCGTATCCAATTTATTCTTAAATGCATTAACTGTCCCTGCCTCCACTATCTTCTGTGGTAACGCATTCCAAGCATTCACCACTCTCTGACTAAAAAAAGATTCCCTAATATCTAATCTGGAGCGCTCTTTAGTTAATTTGTACCTATGTCCTCTTGTTCTTGTGGATGGTTGTATTTTGAAAAATGTGTTATAGTCTAATTTATCCATTCCTCTGATCATCTTATAAACTTGTATTAAGTCACCTCGAATTCTTCTCTCTTCTAGACACCGTAGACCGGTTTTTCTGAGTCTTTCCTCAAAACTGTGATTCTGGAATTCCACTATCAGCTTTTTCTTCTTCTTCTTCTTCTTATCATTATTCTTTTTTGTTCGTTCTTAAACTCCTGCTACAAATCCCTTAAAAGGGCTTTGCTAGTAGCTGGATGTTGTCCGGAGAACGGATTGCGTTGTGTCATAGTTTACATCTCGACTGCAACAGCTGCACCTTTCGATCAATTACATCCGATTTCAGTACGATTCGTTAATCTGATTTAATATATTTAACAGAAAACAAGAATTAGATTGTCTGTATTATTTGCATACTATTTAGAATAAAACCTTTTTAGAGACAGACAATCTTAAAAAAGGTGGAATGCATTTTGAAACACGGTTAAAATGTTACACGAGGCAATGCAAGTTGAGGACCCTTATCCAATAGTAATGTTGGCACTCTATGAGGGAGGCGGGGGGGGGGGGGGGGGGGGGGGCTTCACACTCAAAGATGGCGTGTTCGTTCTCATCCAACATCGCTTTCAGCTGTCCCCACCTCCCAACCCCTCTCAGTGTATCGTCTTCCTGTCACGCAAACACTACGAGAAAAGCTCGACCACACTCAACAGGCGAGTCGGTTCAACTCTTCTAGAGCTACATAGCTGTTACCCCAGGGGTCGATACTTAATAAATATCCCAGACGACAGGACACCAGTCATGACTTACTACTTTCGTTGTAATGTCTGATCTTGAGACGTCGATTTTAGGAAGTATTTTTGCGTGGCTTTCTGAATAAGTTACTAAGTCATTTAAGAGTAGAGTTCAAATAGCAGACATGCGTGTTTCAAAAACGTATACTGACTACGTCTAGAGTAGAAGATTCCCAACTTATGGGAGTACACTATGATTTCTCAGATGTCAAGTCGGGAATAGCTTATTGAGAATGGAAGATACAACTTAAAATTGTTAGATAATCGTGTTTTAAAATGTGACAATCGTTTATAAAATGATCGGTAGTAGTAGTAGAAGAAGAAGAAGAAAAATGAGGAGGAGAATAATAATAACAATAAGAAGAAGAAAAACGTCCCATTTGGGCAAGGCGCGCTAACCGTCTAGACTTGGTGCGCTAATCATCAGGGCTTGGTGCGTCAATCGTCTGGGCTTGGTGCGCTAATCAAGTTAGCTTTGTGCGCTAACTATCTAGGCTTAGTACGCTAACTATCTAGGCTTGCTACGCTAACCATCTGGGCTTAGTACGCTAACCATCTGGGCTTGGTGCGCTAACTGTTTGGGTTTGGTGTGCTCTCAACTGCATCTCGATAAAGCTTTTCATCCAACAATGGGTAGACTAAAAATGTTGTATCTCAACTCCATCTTAGTAAAGCATTTCCTCCAACATTAGGTAGACATACAATTGTGTATCCCAACTCCATGTCGGTAAACCACTTTCTCCAACATTATAAAGTTTGTAAGAATGTTTGCCTCTACTATATTATTTCATATCGGTAACTTATCTAAGAAAGTTTGTAATATTTCAGTTGAATCCAGAATGGTGACTTCACGACCTGAATAGAACGATTGATTACATTCATATGGTGATAACTATCGTCTAGTTAAGCTAAACCATGGATATAATCATTTCTTTCAAAATGTTCCAACATTGGGTCTTCTCTTTTTTTCAAAGTTTGATGTAAAAATATCCAGTTTTTTCTAATGCTGATGCAGATCTAAGCAAATACGTCTGTCATTTTTAAACACTATTGCATAATTTTACAAGTGAAGCATGTGTTAGAATTTTGTATATTGATTTTGATGGAACCAAGCTCACGAAGACCCTGGAATCCTTCCATAAATCCCAGGCGGTCCGTGGACCCCTGGTTAAGAACCCCTTTTATAGAAAGAAAAATATGGATTTTTGAAAGACATGTCTAGGAAATATCATCGGCTTCGCCAGTCCAGGAGAATCATAAAAAGAAACGAAGACATTAGAAAAATGGCTTTAACTATCCCTTGAGGTAAATACATTTCAAAACATAAAACATGTTGGTTCGGTCATCTCTCGAAAATGTAGCGTAGGTGACTCCAGCTGTAAGCTTATAACACAGGGTTATTGAGATAGTAGACAGAAATGGGCTCACGATGGGGCTTGTGAAGCCATAATGGCAGATCTTTCATTGCCTTGAACCCCGGCATGAGCAGAACAGTGGATCCATGTCAACCCCTGGAGGTTTGAGGCCTCAACAGCTGCTATATACTCGTACCTAAGCCATCCCTTCTGTATTTTCTGAAGTGTGGCTTGCGATCTGTCACGATGACTGCCCTTGTTATAGAAGACTCAGATATTCATTTCTGTGCTGAGGTCACTGCTTCTGCCTCTATTCTCATACTGGAGGTTGTTGACATGTATGTCCTACTGCGCTCAGCAACGACCTCTTCTCTCACTCTAGCCGAGAAATCCCAGCCTGATGTCCTACTGCGCACGACTGATCCATCGGTGTATATGACAGCGTCAATCTCCTGGGTGTCCTCAGTTATCAGCTGATTTACCTCGTGCTCTGCTCTTTCGATGCTCCGTTCTCTGCATTCCTTGCCTAAGGTTATGATGACTCTTTGGTACTCTATCATTCTATCACCATTTCTGCAGAGAGATTTAGCCACATGGGGAGACTCAGTGCGATGTTCTCGGCAGGTCGGATACCTTTCTGCGGAGTGGCACGGAGCCACATGGGGAGACTTTAGACCATGCTCTCGGCAGGCCGGATCGGAAACATTTCTGCGGAGAGACACGGAGCCACATGGGGAGACTTTAGACCATGCTCTCGGCAGGCCGGATCGGAAACATTTCTGCGGAGAGACACGGAGCCACATGGGGAGACTTTAGACCATGCTCTCGGCAGGCCGGATCGAAAACCTTTCTGCGGAGAGACACGGAGCCACATGGGGAGACTCAGTGCGATGTTCTCGGCAGGTCGGATACCTTTCTGTAGAGTGGCACGGAGCCACATGGGGAGACTTGAGGCCATGCTCTCGGCAGGCCGGATCGGAAACATTTCTGCGGAGAGACACGGAGCCACATGGGGAGACTTGAGGCCATGCTCTCGGCAGGCCGGATCGAATACCTTCCTGCGGAGAGACACGGAGCCACATGGGGAGACTCAGTGCGATGTTCTCGGCAGGCCGGGTAATTTCCTGCGGAGAGACACGGAGCCACATGGGGAGACTCAGTGCGATGTTCTCGGCAGGCCGGATACCTTTCTGCGGAGAAAGAGGGGGGCCATATGGGGAGACTCAGGGCGATGAAGTTGAGCCCTTGCCTGGAACCTATTTAACCTACGGTTGTTTTTCTTTATTAACTTACTTAAGTAAAGGTATAATCATTCACATAGCAGACACTGCCGTCGGGGATGAATTAAACGATTTGTTGTATTAGGCTTCATCGTTTCAATAGGCTGGTTGGCCAGTTTAATTTAATACCTAACAGTAAATCAGGTACCAATTTACAATTGAGCCTACTGGAGCGTTTTCATAACAGTTCAAACCGTGAGTAGCCAGAGTTATTTCACTCTGATATTCAGACGCTTGGGCTATAAACTGTGTTTCCGGGCTACGATTCGGTTAATGTATGCAATCACCCTTTTCAATATAGAGCATACGGCAGCCATTTTCTGACATACAGGCGACATTTTCAAGTACTTTATAAAGCTCCTTTATAGAGCTATAAACATTTGATTGCAAGACGGGTCCTCTACAAGATTGCACCCAGAAGTAGGCAGATCTCGTTTTTAGCAAATCAGCTCTTTTTATGACTTTAGTTCTTTCATGTCATCAGTATATTTTATTACTACGGTACTTTTGGTGTCTTCAGTACTTTTGATGACTTCAAGTACTGTTGATGACTTCAGTATTTTTGAAACCTCAGTACTTTTGATGACAACAGTACTTTTGATGACACCAGTACTTTTGACCCCTCAGTACTTTTGATGTTTACAGTACTTTAGATGACAACAGTACTTTTGATGACTACAGTGCTGCTCATGGCTACAGTACTTTCCATGGCTACAGTACTTATCTTGACTACAGTACTTTTAATTACTGTTCTTCTCGTGACTACAATCTTTTTGATGGCTACAGTACTTTTGATGGCTACAATACTTTTGATGGCTACAGTACTTCTGATGGCTACAATTCTCCTTACATGACTACCGCTTTTTCATGATTTCAATCTATCTTAATAAATAGACAATTTCAGAGCTATAAACCTGTTTTTGACTTTAATCTTACTGCAGATTTGCAAACAGCCTTTTTTATATAAATAAATAATCTTCTGTAAAGTTACAGACAGCCTTTTGCTTAGCTACAAACAATTTATTTTAGGGCTGCATCTATCCTTTTTCATGACGACGATAAACAGAGTGAGGATTTAGTGATTGGCCTTCTAGGTTCCACTTTATTTAACTCACCTTCCGTTAATATCTTCTTCTTCTTCTTCTTCTTCTTCTTCTTCTTCTTCTTCTTCTTCTTCTTCTTCTTCATTCGTTCTCAATCTCCCACTACCAAACACTGAAAGGGTAAGTAGCAGAATGTAGTTCAGAGAACGGAATGCGTTGTGTCGTAGTTTACAGCTTGGCTGCAATATTTGCACCTTTCGGTCCAACACTCCGACTTCAGCAATCATTTTTTGAGAACCGGGTTAGCATTCCCTCTTCGATCCCTTCTCCTTAGCCAGTCTGCCCTGCTGCAGCCTGTTATCCAGGATCACCGCGTGGAGGTGTAGAAGGGTCTTGGCAGCTATGGTTCGCTGGCCCTGACGCTAGCAGTCAGCTATGGGTCGCTGACTCCTGCAGCTCATGCACTGCTCAGCATCTTGATCCCATTCCCTTAATATGTATGGTCTTCACATTGCGTCTCGAGTTTGGTAATGGCTTTTGGTTTATTGTGTAGAATTTCTTCATAACTAGGTGTCTGCGCAGACTAGAGAAATCGAAATGATAAGATAGGGATCACGATGCTGAGGAGTGCATGAGCTGTAGCCGTCAGTGGCCCAAAGCTGACTGTTAGCCTCGGGGCGTACGAGCCAAAGCTGACTGTTGGTGTCAGGGCCAGCGAGCAAGAGCTGACTGTTGGCGTCAGGGCCAACGAGCCAGAGCTGACAGTTGGTGTCAGGGCCAGCGAGCAAGAGCTGACTGTTGGCGTCAGGGCCAGCGAGCAAGAGCTGACTGTTGGCGTCAGGGCCAGCGAGCCAAAGCTGACAGTTGGTGTCAGGGCCAGCGACCAAGATAACTACATTGTGGTTCTAGATAACAAGCTACAACATGGCATAATGAATAAAGAGAAGGGATCGAAGAGGAAAGGCTAACCCAGTACTGAAAAAAATGTCTGCTGAAGTCGGGTGTATTGGACCAAAAAGTGCAAATATTGCAGTCAAGCTGTAAACTACGACACAACGCATTCTGTTCTCCGGACTACATCTTGTTAAGTGCAAAGTCCTTTTCGGGGATTGGTAGCGGGAGTTTGAGAACGGTCAGGGCTTGGTAGCGGGAGTTTGAGAACGGTCAGGGCTTGGTAGCGGGAAATAGAGAACGGTCAGGGCTTGGTAGCGGGAGTTTGAGAACGGTCAGGGCTTGGAAGTGGGAAAGAGAACGGTCAGGGCTTGGTAGTGGGAGGTTGAGAACGATCAGGGTTTGGTAGAGGGAGGTTGAGAACGGTCAGGGTTTGGTAGAGGGAGTTTGAGAACGGTCAGGGCTTGGTAGCGGGAAATAGAGAACGGTCAGGGCTTGGTAGCGGGAAAGAGAACGGTCAGGGCTTGGTAGTGGGAGGTTGAGAACGATCAGGGTTTGGTAGAGGGAGGTTGAGAACGGTCAGAGTTTGGTAGAGGGAGGTTGAGAACGGTCAGGGTTTGGTAGAGGGAAATAGAGAACGGCCAGGGCTTGGTAGCAAAAGTTTGAGAACAGTCAGGGCTTGGTAGCGCGACACACCCGTTCGGAATCTGTTTAGCGACTTTCATATTGTGTATAGTAGATGATGTCCGGGGATAGATTCCTCCGGAAGTTCCATCTTTGGGGCCTGCGTCAATTTGTGCATTCTCTCAATACGACGACTTTCAGGGCTTGTCTGTATCCGCTTTGTTGCTTTTAGGAAGCTATATCTGGAGTTGAGTCTTGTGCTCTGCACATGTGTGTCTTGGGTAGTGCTCCTGTTTTTCTTGTTTGATCTCTGTTGCGACACTTATTCGGACCTCGGGTGGTGCAATGTCATCTATGTGGTATATTTTATCGATGTGGGTGATCCGGCCTGTCTAATTTATTATTGTGTCAACTAGTTTCGCATGAGAATAATGTTTCCAGACTGGTGCGGCGTATTCTGTAAAGAAAAAACACACAGGGCAAGTGCCAATGTCCGGAGAACTAATAGCTGCACTCCATATGTTATGTAGGTCAGTTTTCGGATGATACTATTTCTTGCGTGTATCATACGTTATGTTTCCTGGCAGTGCGTCATGCAGGACAATGTGCTGTCTTCTTCTTCTTCTTCTTCGTACGCAGTCAGACAGTAACCATTATTTTTTCGAAAAAAGCGGCGGTCATCCTGAGGCTGTCGACACTGCCATAGAGCTTGTCTTGTGGTTCCACTGGTGATGGCCACATCTGCTCTCTCTGATCCTCGTATGTCGGGCAGTTCTGCAGCAGATGTTCAGTGGTAATTTTCCCGGTACCGCACGTGCATTCGTCGGTTCCCCCTATTTGGTTTTGAACTAATAAAAGCGCTCTTTCCGCGAGGGTCGGAGCTTGGTAAGCATGTATTAGCTCTAGAATGGCCACAGTTATCCAAGTAGGATCGTGTCATCTAAGGAACCTCGACTGATTTAATGAGCCATTCGCGGTTTCACCGTGAGACAGTGTGAACTTAGGCATGCATGGCTTAATCTTTGAGACAAGCATATGGCTACTGGCAGGATCAACCAGATATCTGTCGGAGACGTACGTACCGCACACACCGGTCGGCGGAGGACTGGTGTGTAAAAAGCCTCACTGGGACGGCCGCAGGGACCGACTGACGAACGGACAGACGGTTGTTCCCCCCCGTCCCTCAGTCCGTCGACCTAGGACCGCCTGACAGGGGCCCCTACACGCACCAGACGACCGACCGACCGGGCTCGCTCGAGGAGGGATGGCAGCGCTCTGTGCAGAACGGATCCCAACGACCCAGGCGATGAATTTCACTGGGACTAGAGACAATTTGGCCTGCCGGCCTGCCCTTCTCCCGAGGGTTGGTCCCCGGGAGAACACAGGGCCTTCAGGCACGATTCCTGCTTTCCATTTGCCGGTCACAAGCTCTTTGCGAGAGTCTGACCACCAGCGAGACGAACTGTCGAGCTCTGCTATAAGCCTTAGATAAATCACCACCGACTGACAAAGTCAGCGCACCTCGGCTGAAGAGACGCCAAATAAAACCGCATCCCGATACCTCAACGGGGAAAGGCGGGCAAGCGTTTTCCGCAAGCCCGCGCTATCGCTCCGCCTGGCGGGACTGAGATCGCTTTACGAACACTGGTTGAAATTGAATCTCGGCGGCGAGACAACTACCCCAGATCAATGTGCTGTCTAACTTTACACCTATATATTTGGGAACAGTGCTGTGTTCAAACTGCTGTTTTGTCACCTAATCTGAAATGTTCATTTCGCCTCTCTGCTTCAGAGGTGGTAGCCACATACACGTGTATCTTGGTTATACTAAAAGATACGTCGTGGTCTACGGTTACGACTCTCAAACGAAAGTAGTCATCTCAATAGGAAACGCCAGTTTTCACGGCCAATGCGCGCACATCAGTCACGAAACAACTGGGACGATCACGTGGATAGTTTTTTCCCGTCAAGATGGGGAAGATCCTCTGGGACTAACTGTCGACAAGAGGCACTACCAGACTGCTACGTGTAGCCTTTAGTTGTAGCTAGACGCAAGAGATCACAATTCTCGAAGAATGGAAGCTGGCAGATCCATCAATTATGGGAGAATGGAAGCTGGCAGATCCATCAATTATGAGAGAGTGGAGGCTGGCAGAAACATCAATTATGGGAGAGTGGAAGCTCGCAGATCCATCAATTATGGGAGAGTGGAAGCTGGCAGATCCATCAATTCTCGAAGAATGGAAGCTGGCAGATCCATCAATTATGGGAGAGTGTAAGCTGGCAGATCCATCAATTCTCGAAGAATGGAAGCTGGCAGATCCATCAATTATGGGAGAGTGTAAGCTGGCAGATCCATCAATTATGGGAGAGTGTAAACTGGCAGATCCATCAATTATGGGAGAGTGTAAGCTGGCAGATCCATCAATTATGGGAGAGTGTAAGCTGGCAGATCCATCAATTATGGGAGAGTGGAAGCTGGCAGATCCATCAATTATGGGAGAGTGTAAGCTGGCAGATCCATCAATTATGGGAGAGTGTAAGCTGGCGGATCCATCAATTCTCGAAGAATGGAAGCTGGCAGATTAAAAAATTATGGGAGAGTGGAAGCTGGCAGATCCATCAATTATGGGAGAGTGGAAGCTGGCAGATCCATCAATTATGGGAGAGTGGAAGCCGGCAGATCCATCAATTATGGGAGAGTGGAAGCTGGCAGATCCATCAATTATGGGAGAGTGGAAGCTGGCAGATCCATCAATTATGGGAGAGTGGAAGCTGGCAGATCCATCAATTATGGGCGAGTGGAAGCTGGCAGATCCATCAATTATGGGAGAGTGGAAGCTGGCAGATCCATCAATTATCGGCGAGTGGAAGCTGGCAGATCCATCAATTATGGGCGAGTGGAAGCTGGCAGATCCATCAATTATGGGAGAGTGGAAGCTGGCAGATCCATCAATTATGGGCGAGTGGAAGCTGGCAGATCCACCACGACTATCCTCTGTCCCACGAATTGCAGCTCATCCTGGATTATGTGCTGAGATACGCCATTTGACAAGTACACCCCCCCCCCCCCCCCCCCCCAACCCCACACTTTCCAGACATGACTCCCTGCGACTTTTGGCTCTTTCCAATCTTTCAACGTAGCACTCAAAGGAACGCAATTTCGGGGCATAACAGAAATCAGAACAAATCCGACGACGCCACTGATGGAGAACCAAATCAGGATTTTCAAAATACTTCCAGCACTGGAAGCACCCCTGGGAGCGCCCCTGGGACAAGTGTGTCAACACAGGATGGACCAATTTCTAAGGGGATTAGGTTTTGAATTAAATGGACAAGTTAATTTTCTCCCCCTCAGTCAAGGGTCAGACACATTTTGAACAGCCCTCTTACATAATGGATGCGCAATTATTTTTTGGGCAGCACATTTCCTTGAGATTGTTTGGTATTTGAGATTTAATTCACCCCAAACAGAATTACATGCGTTCCCATCGTACATATTTGACAGTGGATGACTGAAACAGGACATTCCATTTCGTTTAAGGTGGATATATTTTTATTTTAAATAAATAAATAAAGACTAAGATAAAGATAGAAGTGTAGAAAATATGGTTACCTTAATCCCAACTCCAAGCCTAACCCTGGCCCGAATCCTAACACTAATCCTAACTCTAACCCTAACCCTAGCTCGAATATTAAGCATAAACCTAGCTTTAATCCTAACTCTAATCCTAACCATAATCCTAGCCCTTATCCTAACCATAATCCTAACCATAATCCTTACCCTAACTCTACCCTAGTCCTAACCCTAACCCAAGTCCTAACCCAAGTCCTAACCCTAACCCTAGTCCTATCCATAGTACTAATCCTAACCCTAATCCTAACCCAAATACTAACCCTAATCCTAACCCTAATCCTAACCGTAACTTCAGAAACCTGTGTCTGTATTTGCAGAATATTTTATACCCCCAACAGTTAAAAAGTTGTCTATCTTGTGACGTCATTACCTCAAATACGGTGCTAGGAATATATTTCTGTTGTTTGGGGTGAATGAAAACGCAAGTACCGCTTGTGCTTCCGCCTATCTAAGAAAAAGAATATATAAACTGTTGAATTTCTCTACCATATACCACCTCATATATTGTTTCCATAACTTGTGTGTCAAATCTAGATGATCATTTGACGGTCGGCAGGCTACGCGTCTGTCTGGATATTGATCAACAGTATATTTATCGTCTAATTGTGCAATTTGGTGTGGGGGGAAAGGGGGGAGGGTAGCGAGGTCTGGACTGGACGTCCCGCTTGTTAAAGGAAAGTGAAGCATCTGTTATAGCCTCTCCTTGCCAGGTGTAGAAATCGCCGGGCAGGAGTTTTTATGCCAATGCCCATTTCTACATTAGTGTTGTTCCCAGCAGGACCTTCATGAATGCGCCCCTCCGCTCATCCACCGCTCCCTGTTTCTTACATAGCCTGCTGTGGGGCGCGACCGAGTACCCGCCGATATAAGATTGGGCTCATTATCCTTGGTTTGGCAGCCAATCAGAGAGAAGGTAAACTCTCACTCCAAACCCGGTTAGTCTGCTCGGACAGTTCGCCTAGAACAGGGGAAACTGATTTTAAGCCTACAAGTGCCAGGCAGTGCTGGTTAGTCCTGGGACGATGACAGTATCATCGGATGTCTCGCGTAAATAGCACCTGCGCGCAACGATTACACTGCCTTGTGGAAGCCAAGAGAGAAAAAGAGAGAATAGGACTATAGGAGTATACCCAGACAGAAAATCTGGAGTGTTAGCATCTCAGTTATAAGGACATTGTCAGGGGCAACAGTGGGTAGGACATTGTTAGGGGCATCAGTGGGTAGGACATTGTCAGAGGCATCGGTGGGTAGGACATTGGCAGGGGCATCAGTGGGTAGGACATTGTCAGGGGCATCAGTGGGTAGGACATTGTCAGGGGCATCAGTGGGTAGGACATTGTCAAGGGCATCAGTGGGTAGGACATTATCAGGGGATCAGTGGGTAGGACATTGTCAGGGGCATCAGTGGGTAGGGTATTGTCAGGGGCATCAGTGGGTAGGACATTGTCAGGGGCATTAGTGGGTAGGGCATTGTCAGGGGCATCAGTGGGTAGGACATTGTCGAGGGCATCAGTGGGTAGGACATTGTCAGGGGCATCAGTGGGTAGGACATTGTCAGGGGCATCAGTGGGTAGGACATTGTCAGGGGCATCAGTGGGTAGGACATTGTCAGGGGCATCAGTGGGTAGGACATTGTCAGGGGCATTAGTGGGTAGGGCATTGTCAGGGGCATCAGTGGGTAGGACATTGTCGAGGGCATCAGTGGGTAGGACATTGTCAGGGGCATCAGTGGGTAGGACATTGTCAGGGGCATCAGTGGGTAGGACTTTGTCAGGGGCATCAGTGGATAGGACATTGTCAGAGGCATGAGTGGGTAGGACATTGTCAAGGGCATCAGTGGGTAGGACATTGTCAAGGGCATCAGTGGGTAGGACATTGTCAAGGGCATCAGTGGGTAGTACATTGTCAGGGGCATCTGTTGTAACTTACTTAACTTAACGTCTTTATACTGGTTTAGAAGACTAAAGAGTTTATATACAACCAGTTTCATTTACATTACCTTGCACTAAATGCGCATCCAATATATTCCTAAATTCATTAATTGTCCCTGCCCCAACTACTTCCTGTGGCAATGCATTCCATGCATTCACCACTCTCTGACTAAACAAATATTTCCTAATATCTAATGTGGACCTTTCTTTAGTTAATTTGAAGCTTTGCCCTCTTGTTTTTGTAGGTGGTTGTATTTTGAAGAAAAAAAATTGTTATAGTCTAATTTATTCGTTCCTTTGATTATCTTATAAACCTGTATCAAGTGACCTCGAATTCTTCTCTTTTCTAGACACTGTAGACCAGTTTTTTTAAGTCTTTCCTTATTACTGTAATTCTGGAATCCAACTATCAGCTTTGTCGCTCTTTTGTGTATCCTTTCCAGCATGGTTATATCCTCTCTATGACTGCACAGCCCAACAGCAAGCAGAGAAACTCAGAAGACTGACAGACCATCCAATGCATCAGAACTAAATAGATTTGGAAATGGGAAACTAAAGCGGAGAAACTTTGCAGAAATAGCGAAAGCAAAAATGAGCGAAGACCCTATGAACACCGTAACAACACCAAAGCCCATCCCTACTGTACGCAAACCCACATGGAAGCAGCATATCATTCCGGGGTTCTGGAAACAAGAACAGCCAGACGGAAAAAGAAAGAAGAGACATAACCCTGAGGTACTTAGCGGAAAACTACCCAAGCATAGACTGGACCCATGCATACACCGACGGTTCTGTAACAAACACAACACAGAATGGAGGGGCAGGGGTATTCCTGAGCCTACAAAATGGTAGAGAAATAACACTGTCAGTGGCAACTGGAACATTTTCAAGCAAATTTAAGAGTGGAGGCAGAGGCATTGAAGGCTGCAGTAGAAGCAATGCTCACAGGCGAAAGCAATGAAAGCCAGATAGTCCCGTTTACAGATGCCCTGGCTGTGGTTACAGCACTAAACAGCCAGAAAAATACTGAATTTAATGATTTAAGAGCAGTACTCTGTCAACTATGCCAGCAGTCTGCACCAAAAATAATAGTGGTACAGTGGGTTCCATCCCACTGTAACATCCAAGACAACCAGGAGGCAGACAGACTGGCAAAAGAAAGTGCAAGACTACCAGAACCAGATTCTAGTGTGACCTACGAAGAGTCCAAAAGGCTTTTTAGGGCCAGATACATGGCCAAATGGGAAACAGAACACACTGGCCACACAAAAAATGATGCCTACTACCAGCTGAACAGAAGAGAGCAGGTCGTGGTCTTCAGACTCCGCACAGGCCATAACAGACCGAGGTACCATCTATTCAATAAACTGAAGATAATTAGCACTGACGAATGCTCGTGTGGCACATGGAAAATGACCGCTGAACATCTGCTCAAAATTGCCCGACTTACGAGGACCAGAGAAAGCACATGTGGCCATCACCAGTGGTAACACTAGACAAGCTCTATGGCAGTGTCGACAGCCTCAGTATGACAGCTGCTTTCTTCGAACAAATTCAAGTTGACGTCTGACAGCGTACGAAGAAGAAGAAGAAGATATCCTCTCTATGATAAGGACTCCACACCTGTACACAGCACTCCAATCTAGGTCTAACTAATGCTTTATACAGTTTGACTATCACTTCCTTGCTCCTATGTTTAATATTTCTTTTTATCATACCTAACATTGCATTTGCCTTTTTCACTGCTACCTGGACTTGCTCAATTACCTTTCCTGTATGATCTATTATAACCCTTAGGTTCCTTTCCTTTCTATCTTTCTAATATTGTTCTTTCCCATTCTGTAACTATGTTCCATATCGGATTTACCGATGTGGATGACTAAACATGTTTCTACATTAAACTCCATTTGCCAGCTTACAGACCATTCTCGATTTTTATCTTCTTCTTTTTCTGCTTTCGTTTTCAATCTTCCGCTACAAAGTCCTGAATAGGGCTTTGTAAGCAACAAGATGTAGTCCGAAGAACAGAATGCGTTGTGTCGCTAGTTTACTGCGACAATTGTACCTTTCGGTCCGGCACATCAGTCTTTGGCAGGGAATTTGATCTAAATCCGACCACAGCATATCCACTTCTGCTTTAGATAAGACAATACTGTATAGTTTTGTGTCATAAGCGCATTTTGCAATCATGGATCCAATTTCAATGTCCAAATCGTTGTACATATAATGAACAAAATTGGACCCAAAACCGAGCCCTGTGGCACTTCCCTTTTTACTTCACACACTCATAGTACTCCTTATTTATACACACCCTCTGCCTTCTGCCAGTTAACCAATTTTCAATCCATTTGGCAACTTCCCCTTCTATTCCACATGATTTTAACTGTCTATATAATCTTTTATAAGGTACTCTATTAAAGGGTTTTGCAAAATCTAGATAAATAACATCCACTGGCTGCCCTTTATCTATCATTTTAGGAACCTCCTTTATGAATTTTAACAGATTTGATAAGCTCGATCTCCCTTTAGTAAACCCATGCTGATTATTTCTGACTAGATTAAACTTGTCTAAATGCATTACATTGATTTCTTTGATTATTGACTCTAACAATTTACGGACTATGCTCGTTAAACTCACCGATCGTTAATTAGCTGGATCTGATTTTGGCCCTTTTTTTTAATAAGGGTATCACTCCTGCATCTTTCCAATCCCGTGGAACAATCCCTTTTGCAAGTGATAGAGAACATAAAATAGCCAATAGTTTTGCTAGTTGATCTCTAATTTTAAACAGCAATTTTGGATGAATATCATCTTGACCTGAATTTATCCACTTTCAATCCCTCCATTAAACATTTTTTTTCTCTCTGTAATATAGATTGATCTGAATCCCGCTGTATCCATGTCTCGTAGAAAAATATCGATAGGCTCTGGGATCTTGGAGCAGTCCTCTTTTGTGTAGAATGTGCCAAATTATTGATTGAGTAGATTAGTTGCCTCCCTATTCTCACTTATTATTTTTTCTGTGCTGTCTTTGAGAGGGCCTACTTTGTCTTTCGTTCTTTGCTTATTTCTAACATAAGAAAAGCAGTTTTTACTATACGTCTTGATCCTTTGATCAAGTTTTTTTTCTGTTTTATCCACTTTCTGAGATATGTTCTGCTTGTCCAAATATTTTAAATAAGTTTATTTTGATTTACCTGTCTCGTGGAAGAAATGGTAACACACAGTGAAAATGAGAGCCATATAGTCCTGCTGACAGATGCTCTCGAAGTAGTCACAGCGCTAAAAAGCCAGAAAAACACTGAGCTTAATGACTTAAGAGCAGCACTCTGCAAACTGTGCCAGCAGTCCGCACCAAAAAGGGTAGTGGTACAGTGGGTTCCGTCACACTGCAACATCCAAGGCAACGAGGAGGCAGACAGACTGGCAAAAGAAGGTGCAAGGCTACCACAAACAGATACCAGTATGACGTACGAAGAGTCAAAACGGCTTATCAAAGCCAGATACATGACCAAATGGGAAACCGAACATACTGGTTACACCAAAAACGATGCCTATTACCAGTTGAACCGAAGAGAGCAGGTCGTTGTCTTCAGACTTCGCACTGGCCACAACAGACTGAGGTACCACCTATTCAACAAATTGAAGATAGGGTGTACCGACGAATGCCCGTGCGGTACTGGTAAAATGACCACTGAACATCTGCTGCAGAACTGCCCGACATACGAGGATCAGAGAGAGCAGATGTGGCCATTGCCAGTGGAACTGCAAGACAAGCTCTATGGTAGTGGCGAGAGTCTCAGGATGACCGCCGCTTTTTTCGAGAAAATAATGGTTACTGTCTGACTGTGTACGCAGAAGAAGAAGAAGAAGATTTACCTGTCTCTATATATTTTTTCCATGCTTTATTTTTAGCTGTTCTACATTTCACTACAAATCTAGTTATCCACTTTTTACACTTTGAGTTTACCTCCCTACATGGAACACATTCCTCTTTCAGCGTTTATAGAACTGTTTTAAAACTCTCTCACTCCTGTTCAACATCTGTTCCTCCGACAATATCTTTCCAGATGATGTGGCTGGTTGCTTCTTTCATCTTCTTAACATCTGCCTTAAAGTAGTCGTATGTTTGCGTGTTTATGTTTACTTCTTTTCCTGCTATAAGATCCCAACGGATGATCTGATGGTCACTTGAGCAAAACAGTTCCTAACGGTAACGTTATCAATCATATTTTCCTCTGTAGTAAAAACTAAGTCGAGTGTGTTTTGGCTTCTGGTGGCTGCTTCGACGTGTCGATTAAAAAAATATCAGTTATGCACTTAACAAAGGGTTTCGACTCTGCAAGCGCTTCTGCCATTTCCCATTTTATTTCTGGAAATATCGTGAGGACATTGTGAGGGGCATCAGTTATAAGGACACTGTCAGGGGTATCAGTTGGTATGACATTGTCAGGGGTATCAGTTGGTAGGACAGGACATTGTCAGGGGTATAAGTTGGTAGGACATAGTCAGGGGTATCAGTTGGTAGGACATTGTCAGGGGTATCAGTTGGTAGGACATAGTCAGGGGTATCAGTTGGTAGGACACTGTCAGGGGTATCAGTTGGTAGGACACTGTCAGGGGTATCAGTTGGTAGGACATTGTCAGGAATATCAGTTGGTAGGACACTGTCAGGGGTATCAGTTGTGAGGACGTTGTGAGAGGCATCCGTTGTGAGGACGTTGTCAGGGGTATCCGTTGTGAGGACGTTGTGAGAGGCATCCGTTGTGAGGACGTTGTCAGGGGTATTCGTTGTGAGGACGTTGTCCGGGACGTCCGTTGTGAGGACGTTGTCAGGGGCATCCGTTGTGAGGACGTTGTGAGAGGCATCCGTTGTGAGGACGTTGTGAGAGGCATCCGTTGTGAGGACGTTGTGAGAGGCATCCGTTGTGAGGACGTTGTGAGAGGCATCCGTTGTGAGGACGTTGTGAGAGGCATCCGTTGTGAAAATGTTGTGAGAGGCATCCGTTGTGAGGATGTTGTGAGGGGTGATTACGTTGTCAGGGGTATCCGTTGTGAGGACGTTGTCAGGGGTGATTACGTTGTCAAGGGTATCCGTTGTGAGGACGTTGTCAGGGGTGATTACGTTGTCAGCGGTATCCGTTGTGAGGATGTTGTCAGGGGTAATTACGTTGTCCGGGGTGATTACACTGTCAGGGGACATCCGTTGTGAGGGGCATCTGTTGTGAGGACGGTGTGGGAGGTATCTGTTGTGAGGACGTTGTGAGGGGTATCTGATGTGAGGACGTTGTCCGGGGCATCCGTTGTGAGGACGTTGTGAGGGGCATCCGTTGTGAGGACGTTGTCCGGGGTGATTACGCTGTCAGGGGACATCCGTTGTGAGGACATTATCAGATACATCCGTTGTAAGGGCATAGCAACTAATTCGTGTTGACATACTTAAATTAATCGACGACCACCTCATTGCCTGAGAGGACGGAGCAAGGTTATGTATAACCAGGGAGCTACGGGAATCATAATTATCTAGACCCGTCCTTCATTTGCGACAACGGCCTGAACATCTATGTGTCTGCCTGTAGTGCAGTGACGTTGATTCTTAACATAACAAAATAGAACAAAGATATATACCAAGTCATGAATGGCTGTTGATCAAATAGATGAGCATAGATGAATAGAGAACGTGTTTAAAAAGAAGTGCAGAAAAGTGGGGTGAAAAATCACAGAGGAAGAGAATTACAATGAAGAAACGACTAGAGAAAATGGAGTCTGAAGTGCAGGAATAAAAGAAAACCCAAGGAAATCGATGACTGGCTGATCAAACTAATACAGGACCGCACTGTAAGATGGGGCAGAAGGAAAAAGTCAAGTCACAGACAGATGTTACGAAGTTCAAATCTCAAACACAATTTCGTCAGTTCTGAGGTTCAAGAAATCTCACGCCAGTATCGATTGGCTGGAAATTTCCCAAGTGACCAATCCGGTGGATAAATACATGAAATTTATGACAGATCACGTGTTATGTTCGTTTCAGATTTCTGTGTTGCATTACTGTTCGGGTGGATCCCGAGGCAAGAGAGAGAGAGAGAGAGAGAGAGAGAGAGAGAGAGAGAGAGAAGAGAGAGAGAGAGAGAGAGAGAAGAGAAGAGAGAGAGAAAGAAGAGAGAGAGAAATAGGTGACTAAAGAGGGTTAGATGACATCAGTATGTAGAAACTTGAAAACAACATAATGTTCAACACATAATTGTTGTTGTTTGTCCATCGTAATATATGAGGACCACTTTGTCAACATTCAATGTTTGCATGAGTTCGTAAATGGCTAAATAAGCCAATAAGAGAACTGAATTGTCAGTTGCACTTAGTACGAGGAAATAGGACGCCCCCTATCAATGAGGTTGAAGAAGTGTTGATGTGAACAGACTTACGAAGCGATCGTCTCTGGATAGCCTGATTTATTCTTGATGGATCATGTCTCTGAACACTCTCAGCAATAGTGCTGCGCCTGCCTGTGACGATTCCTTCCCAGTCGTCATGGTTAATTCTGGACTCGATCAGTGATTTCTAAAGCGTGCCATTCCACCGTTTCCACTGCCCACCTTTTGCTGTCTTGCCATTTTGCAGTTCTTCATAGAGCAGCCCAATTGGTTGACGTTGATCCGACATGGGTAATACGTGGACAGCCAATCTCAGATGTGCTGCATATATCATGATGTGTGAAATGGACAGACCCAATCGCGCTAGCACATCTGTATTTGGCACAATATCCTACCATCTAATCCTCAGTAGTTTCCGCAGGCAGTGCACGTGAATCCACAAATTATTATTAGTTGCCCATTGCAAGCGATGATGGTCATATCAACAGACAGTTTTGAGTTATGATGTAACTTGCTCTGTATTTGGATTATAGTGAGCAAGTAACTGGGGTTGTCATCGACCTCACTCTCTGGTCCAAAGCTACTCTGAAACAGTGGCAAGACATTAGTCAAGACGACGTTAGGTAATTAAGGATGTAGGCACTCTGGTCCCACCTCCCGTGAGACCAGGGGTCACTTTAGAACTTGTGGGAATCGATAGTTCACCGTTTCTGTTCATCGATTTGGGAGGAGAATGCCTGACCTCTTGACCCCAGCTAACCCAGAAGACTGCAAAGTCTTTAGACAACCAGTGGGCCAGATACATGGCCAAATGGGAAACAGAACATACTGGCTACACAAAAAATGATGCCTATTACCAGTTGAACAGAAAAGAGCAGGTCGTGGTCTTCAGACTCCGCACAGGCCACAATAGACTAAGGTACAATCTATTCAATAAACTGAGGATAGTTGGCACTGACGAATGCTCGTGTGGTACAGGGAAAATGACCGCTGAACATCTGCTGCAAAATTGCCCGACATACGAGGACCAGAGAAAGCACATTTTGCCATCACCAGTGGCAACACTAGACAAGCTCTATGGCAGTGTTGACAGCCTCAGGATGACAGCTGCTTTCTTCGAACAAATTCAAGTTGACGCATGACAGAGTACGAAGAAGAAGAAGAAGAAGAAGAAGAAGAAGAAGAAGAAGAAGAAGAAGACAACCAGTGTTGCATTGCAGTCCTGTAGTTTCGTCCCAAAGTGACCAGCGGACGATTGAGATGTTCATGCCCCCGGAAGTCATCCCGCGCAGTCATTCTAGCGCTATAGGTATCTGGGCAGATGGATCTGGGGTTCCACAAATATTGACAAGTCATCTAGCACAGTCCCTTTCAGTCATGACTGACTATAAGATGATAAAGACCTTGGGGTGGTTACTGTCTACTTAGTTGTTTTGCTTCCTACCTCCTTCTGGCTCTGCTGTTTCACTTATCCATATTGCTACTTTTCACCAAGTAAGAGGTGGCTCTTTAGGGCACATATGCCTTTGGATAGGTCTGCAGTATCGTCTTCCTAGGATGTCAGACTAATGTCCAGCACCTTCATATCACGCTTGCACACATATTTCAACCTCAGCTGATGTCAGCCGACTATTCTCATGCCATTAGCCAACTGTCCGTAGAATATATGTTAGCGCAGTGTTTCTCAACTGCTGGTCTACGGACCGGTGCGTCCACGAACAAGTGATTGCGGCTCAAGCCACAAACTACGGGGATCTAAACTCTGACTGGCTACTGTTTAAAATGAAATGACGTCAGCTACGCAAGAAGTATATGTATTTTAGGACGCAAGAGCTCATCTTTATTTGTCGTGTTTGTTTATCAAAGTAGATGAGGTTTTTTTGTGAGTAAATGCTCAAGAAAATCGAGATAAGTAAATTAGATCATTCTTCTTCTTCTTCTTCTTCGTTCGTTCTCAATCTCCCACTACCAAACCTTGAAAGGGCTTAAGTAGCAGAATGTAGTCCAGAGAACGGAATGCGTTGTGTCGTAGTTTACAGCTTGACTGCGATATTTGCACCTTTCGGTCCAACACATCCGACTTCAGCAAGCATTTTTTGAGTACCGGGTTAGCATTCCCTCTTCGATCCCTTCTCATTAGCCAGTCTGCCCTGCTGCAGTCTGTTATCCAGGATCACCGTGTGGAGGTGTAGAAGGGTCTTGGCGGCTATGGTTCGCTGGCCCTGACGCTAGCAGTCAGCAATGGGTCGCTGACCACTGCAGCGCATGCGCTGCTCAGCATCTTGATCCCAATTAGATCATTCGAAAATTGATAGACCAGTTTAATACTGCGCTATTGTATTTTGGAAAGCAAATTGTTTTGTGTGTGTTATTGTGCTGTAAAACTTGATCCCTAAAAAAAAACAAGTAAAACTTAAAAAAATTGTTGACTTTCTTCAAAGTTGTCCTATTTTCAAAGGTTTCCGAAAAATGTTCCATATTTTCACCTGTCTGCAGGAATAAAAAGGTTGAGAAACACTTTGATAGAGAATGCAACACTCTTCCACACGAGGATGAGTATCAAGTCAACGTAGTCTTCCCTGCCTTAGGAGTGTGTACATGCTTGGGAGACCGGAGCAAGAGTGCAACTCTGCATCTATCACACTGTCCTTCCATGGTATTCCAAAAAAGGACAGCATGCGCAAAAGATGGATCGTGTTATGCCTTGCTCTTGTCTGGCATAAGTTGATAATATACAGAAGCACTGACGACACGTGCTTTGTAAACCACGGCCTTGGTATACACTGTGAACTTCTGGTGTTCACCATGTTGTAACAGATGACTAACACTGAGAATCATGTCGTAACTGGTGACTAACACTGAGATCATGTCGTAACTGGTGACTAGGACTGAGATAATGTTGTAACTGGTGACTAACAATGATATCATGTTGTAACTGGTGACTAACACTGAGATCATGTTTTAACTGGTGACTAAGACTTAGGTCATGTTGCAGCTGGTGACTAATACTGAGATCATGTTGTAACTGGTGACTAAAACGTAGGTCATGTTGCAGCTGGTGACTCATACTGAGATCATGTTGCAATTGGTGACTAATACTGAGATCATGTTGCAACTGGTGACTAATACTTAGGTCATGTTGTAGCTGGTGACTAATAATGAGATCATGTTGTAAATGGTGACTAATACTGAGGTCATGTTGTAACTGGTGACTAATACTTAGGTCATGTTGTAGCTGGTGACTAATAATGAGATCATGTTGTAAATGGTGACTAATACTTAGGTCATGTTGCAGCTGGTGACTAATACTGAGATCATGTTGTAACTGGTGACTAATACTGAGATCAAACGCTTTTAGGACAGAAGACTTCCCAACCCATGACACTGACCTTTCTCTATTCACACAAGTAAATAAAGGTGTAGAATATGAAGTGGACGTATGTGGTTATAAAATAGCTGTAAAGACAATCCGCTATTAAGGACACAACACAAAGATAAAAAGAAGGACAGAAGACCACCCAACCCATGACACAGACCTTTCTCTATTCACACAAGGAAATAAAGGTGTAGAATATGAAGTGGACGTATGTGGCTATAAAATAGTTGTATAAAAAAATCTGCCATTAATAACACAAGAACAAAGATAAGAAGAAGAGGAATTATAAGAAAGATAACGAATAAGACATACGATGCAAACCACAATGGTGCCTCCTCCCGCCTCCCCGCCATTGAATACAGCGAAAAATGGAATGTCGATGGTTAGTGTGACCAGAAATAATCAGTTCGATCGACATCTTAACAGAGCGATCGATGATTCATCTGGTCGGCACAGTATTTGCTCCAAAGATAAACACACAAAAAACAGCAATCTTGAGACAGACAAATTAGCGATAACACTTCTCATCGCCCATCTGCGACTACCACTGGAACCCCCCCCCCCCCCCCATGCTTCTCCCCCAACCCCCCCCCCCCCCTCTTCTCCAAGCCTGGATTATGTCAAGGCAATGAAGAAATTCTTGAAAAACCAACTGAATTCCTGAATGGAACATAATAAGGCTTGTGTAATCTCTTCCAGACGGCACATGTAACTAAAGATGACGCATGTGTCCAATTCCGGAACAGCGCGTTTTCTTGAACCGCGTTATTGATTTTCATTTCTATTAGCGCTAGTTAATAAGGTTCTAGTTCTGAAAATTTACATCCATTGGGGAAAATGAAGGCGTCATGTTGCGTCTATGTTTTGTCGTTAATCTCTTTTTATGCAATATTTTAACAAGACTCGAATTGTCCACTTTAAGAAAAATGGATGTCGTAACTCGGATGTGTCCTCACTGACAATGGTGGACTGAACAGAGAGAAAGAAAATGAAATTCAAACGGGAAACAAGGCGCCTTCTATCAGGTAGTGCAGAAACTATAATATCAACTAAGCAGACGATAATAAACACGCTAATCATTCATACAGTATGCTACCAGTGTCAGATTTGGTCCTCATTAGATAGATGCAAACGTAAGATCGAGACGTATGTGCAGCAGGATGATGATGATATAATCCCTGTAGATGTGAGATGGCAGCTCTTGACAGGCCAATGCCATCCGAAGAAAAGCACACGTCCTCCTCAATTGTTGTAGTGATGGGCAGAGCATATTGAGTATGGTGGGGTGTGATGGTAGCAGCAGGTTCCGTTGATCAGCCAGCCGCCTTGGGCATAAAGTCAGGAGGTGCTCGACTGACTCCTCGTGGTCATGGCAGAATCTGCAGTTTGGTTTACGTAGTGGGTCTAATCTATTCAGATGTTTGTTGAGAGGGGCATTACCTGATCTCAGCTTAAAGATCAAACTCTGGTGCAGCAGGAAAGACAATTTGAGACAAAATTAGAAACAGCACGTTGAGAAAAATGGCGAGGACTGCATCGGTTAATGAATATGTCGAATCACAGATAATAAGATGGTTTGGAATTTTCCTCTTCTTCTTCGCTCTCAATCTCCCGCTAGCAAGCCCTGAAAAAAGCTTTGCAAGCAGCGGAATGTAGTCCAGAGAACGGGATGCGTTGTGTCGTGGTTTACAGCTTGACTGCGATATTTGCACCTTTCGATCCGACACATCCAACTTCAACAAGCATTTTTGAGTACCGGGTTGCCCTCCCTCTTCGATCCCTTCTCCTAAGCCAGTCTGCTCTGTTGCAGCTTGTTATCCAGGATTACCGCGTGGAGGTGTAGAAGGGTCTTGGCAGCTCTGGTTCGCTGGCCCTGATGCTAGCAGTCAGCTATGGGTCGCTGACCCCTGCAGTTTATGCGCTGCTCAGCGTCTTGATCCTGTTCGGATATTTGACAAGAATGCAGTATGATTAACAATCATCAAGATCGTAGTGGTTTCAGGCCAACGAGCAAGAGGACGACCCCAGCGAAGATGGATAGAGGGGATCAAAGAAACACTCTAAAATATTAACATGCCAACTGCACCAATTTCCCACCTAGCGCAAACTAGAAGTCTCCGCATACCTCCTTTCTGCAATGCCACAAGACAAGAGCACCTGGACTAAAGAAGGCGGCGATGTCGTAAAAAAGAGTACCATTTCTTTTGTAGATATATTTACACGTCCTCATTACATATATTGCTACACTGTACCTGCAAGCTCTGCGCCTGGGAGACTGCAAGCTAGCGTATGGAACCAACAAGGCAAAAGTGTCTCCACCAAGATAAAACTATCGTCATGTACTGTTAAGCCACTCTGCTACATGGCTGCGAACTAACGTCAGTGTATAACAGAACTATCAGACAGTTAACACGTTTTCCAATGAGCTGTCTGCACAGGCTATTCAGAGTCAGATGGCAGGACAAAGTACCTACCATTGAAATTCTTTGCCAGTCAAACATATTGAACATCCATACCTTTCATACAGAAAGCCAAGATAAGATGGACGGTGCAAGTTGTTTGCATTCCGGATGAGCTCTTGCCGAAGTAGCTATTACACGGTGAGTTCAGAACAGGTGGACTCTTGTTAGTGGGTCAGGAGAAAGGCTACAGTGAATCCTTGAACGTGTCTCTGAGAAGATTAAATATTGATGTCATATCCTAGGAGATGCTTGCACAGAACCGTTCCACCTGACGCGCAAGCATCACATAAGGTGCTCAGATTGGAGCGCTAACTGGAGCAGCAAAGAGACAAAACGTGTGGTCCAAAAGAACAAAGCTCACGACGACTCCACAGCCGATTCCACACATGTATGTCCCAGATATGGCGGGGTGCGCCGTGTCAGAAATTGTCCTTACAATCAAATGAGAGCACATCTCGCAGCAGTAGTCTGATGACGTTTCAATCTTCGCATACGACGGACAACTATTATTCTCACTTCATATCAGGTACATATGATGCAGGTGTGAACAATTCCATTCATAGCCGCTTCATCCTCATCATTTGTAAGTCAGGTACCAATTTGCATCTGAGTAGATTAAAAAGTTACTATAATAACTTAAAACCCTGAAAATTTGCTTTGAGATCGTATTTTAAAAAAAAAATCTAGACCGCCATCCATCGTAGACGATGACGGCATCATTTATTTTGCTAGCGCTATTTTTAGTAAGGATTAACTGCGCTACTTTTTATCCTCACTCTCTCGTCCCGAGTCGGACATAGTGGAAAGTCACGGAGAAGACGACTAGGGGGCGACTACGAGATGCAGGGGACTCCGCATCAAGTACCCATGAAAAAGACGGCGGAGTCTGGAGTCGAACCCACATCACCTGATCACGAGGCCGACGACTTAACCACTTCGCCACGGAATCCCCAGATCGTATTTAATAATTAAACAATTGCACACCTGTTTCAACCTAATTGTATTTGTAATGTTGACTGAACATATTTCTTAAATTATTATCAGAGCCCTGCCCGCATCGCTTGGAACGGACACACACGGTTCAAAGATTCAGACTCCACTGCGCTAAACATCAGACTCCACCTCACTCGCTACACCATCAACGATACTTATAAAGGAATGCTTATTACCCACCGGACATCCATACCCCGAGCTAAAGATCATTGGAGACGAAGATAGGAGTCGCTAAGGGTCCGGACCTTTAGTAATCAAGTCAGTCATTATCTCAATGAGCTGGCAAAAACAACAAATAAAATGAAGTCCAGATCACAGGGCGAGAAGTGCTCAGGTGGTCTGACGGACAAAAACAAGAGCAGGCCACTGAGATCATGCCGTTAAACGTCGATTAACTCTGAGATATAACTAATCTAAGGTAGAGGATTTTCCAACTCCTGGTGGTGTAGTCTCAAATTTAGAGAGGTCAAAAGTTTATGGAATGCCGAGTAGCTAAGAAAGTTTCAAAGATAGCTCTAGAATCAATAATCTATAAATAAAACATGGATTAATGTGTGGATAACTTGTTTTTCTGAGGGACATAAAAAGTAGAAATATGAGATAATGACACGAAAAATAGATCCTATCACTACAGAAACCATCATTACATAAATATAACCACAGAAGCAACCATTACAAAAAAAACAAACCATCACAATAGAAACCAACACCACACAAACCAACACCACAGAAACCATCACCACAGAAACCATCACCACAGAAACCATCACCACAGAAACCATCACCACAGAAACCATCACCACAGAAACCATCACCACAGAAACCATCACCACAGAAACCATCACCACAGAAACCATCATCACAGAAACCTTCTTCTTCTTCTTCGTACGCTGTCAAACGTGAACCTGAATTTTTTTAGAAAAAAGCAGCGGTCATCCTGAGGCTGTCGACACTGCCATAGAGCTTGTCTAGTGTTGAGACTGGTGATGCCCACATGTGTTTTCTCTGGTCCTCGTATGTCTAGCAGTTTTGCAGCAGATGTTCAGCGGTCATTTTCCAGGTACCACAAGTGCATTCGTCTGTGCCACCTATCTTCAGTTTATTGAATAGGTGGTACCTCAGTCTGTTGTGGCCTGTGCTGAGTCTGAAGACCACGACCTGCTCTCTTCTGTTCAATTGGTAATTGGCATCATTTTTTGTGTAGCCAGTATGTTCTGTTTCCCATTTGGCCATGTATCTGGCTCTAATAAGCCTTTTGGACTCTTCGTAGGTCACACTAGAATCTGGTTGTGGTAGTCTTGCACCTTCTTTTACCAGTATGTCTGCCTCCCCGTTGCCTTGGATGTTACAGTGGGATGGGACCCACTGTACCACTACTATTTTTGTTGTGGACTGCTGGCATAGTTGACAGAGTACTGCTCTTAAATCATTAAGTTCTGTATTTTTCTGGATTTTTAGTGCTGTGACTACGGCCAGGGCATCTGCAAACAGGACTATCTGGCTTTCATTTCTTTTGCCTGTCAGCATTGCTTCTGCTGCAGCTCTCAAATATTCTGCCTCCGCTTTGAAATTACTTGAATATTTTCCAGTTGCCACTGACAGTGTTATTTTTCTACCATTTGGTAGGCTCAGCATTACCTCTGCCCCTCCGTTCTGTGTTGTGTTTGTTACAGAACCGTCGGTGTATGCATTGGTCCAGTCCATGCTTGGGTAGTTTTTCGTTACGTACCTCAGGGTTATGTCTCTTCTTTCTTTTTAAGTCTGGCTGTTCTTGTTTCCAATACCTGGTATATTTTCTACCACCTCCGGAAATATATGCTGCTTCCAGGTATGTTTGCGTACAGTAAGGATGGGCTTTGGTGTTGTTAATGTGTTCATAGGGTCTTCGCTCATCTTTGCTTTGGCTATTTCTGCAAAGTTTCTCCGCTTTAGTTTCCCATTTCCAAATCTATTTAGTCTCTGATGCATTGGATGGTCTGTCAGTCTTCTGAGTTTCTCTGCTTGCTGCTGGGCTCTGCAGTCTCTTTTGTCGGTCATGGATTGCAGATTTGTAATATTTTCAAGTTCTGCAATTGGCGTTGTCTTCATGCCTCCTGTTATAACTCTCATGGCTTTGTTTTGAAGTTTGCTAATTTTATCAAAGTTCGCTTTTGCTGCTGTTGTCCATGCCGCAATGCCATACTCGAGAACTGGTCTCACTCTTCCAGTGTACAGTTTCTTTAGTATACTTTCGTCTGCTCCCCAGCTTGTGGCAGCAAGTTTCCTCATGATTGCCATTCTTTGTCTGGCTCTCATTCGGTTTCTCTCGATCTGACTTTTCCATGTCATGCGCCGATCAAATGTGACTCCCAGGTAGTTTGGGTTGTCGTTTGGCCGCATATATTTGCCGTTAAGACTTATTTTAGTGTTCTGGGATTTGTTTGAAAGCGAGAACATCGTACATGTTGTTTTTTCCTCATTTATTTTGACCAGCCATGAGTTCGCCCACTCCTCAAACGATGTTAGGGCCTGCTGCATCCGATTGCTTGCTATGGTGAGATTCTTTTCAGAGGTCCACATAGCCAGACCATCTGCAAACATGGAGCTGTAGACTCTTCTTGGTATATTCTCTGTGATGTTGTTTATATACACCAGAAAAAGTGTGGGTGAAAGTACTCCCCCTTCGGGTACTCCCTGCTCAAGTGTCACCTTTTTGCTCATCTGCCCTTGTACTTGAACTCTGGCTGTTCTGTTTTCGAGGTAGTGGTTGATCCATCTGTACATTTTCTCACAAACTTCACTTCTTCGTGGCTTGACTTTAAGTCCCTCTTTCCACACCTTGTCAAATGCCTTCTCTAAATCCACCCAAACCGCTACTGTGTGTTTTTTTCTCCTGTAAAGCATCGTTTATTTCCTGGGCTATGAGAGTGATCTGGTCTTTTTCTTTCTTTAGTACTGGTATAAGTACAGCGTCTTTCCATGCCTGCTGTACAATTCCCATTTTCCATCTGTGGTTCAGGACTGATAGTTACTTCCTCTTTGCTGTTTGGCCCAACCCCATCAGCATTTCGTTTTTTACCCCATCTTTTCCGGGCGATTTCGTTTTCTTTAAAGTTCTCATGGCCTCTTCCATTTCATTCATTGTTAGTTTTGCCATCATGTGCTCCTCTGGTGCCATATTGATGTTGTCGTGGCTCTTTTGTTCTTTACTAATGTCTGTGTGCCTGTCTGTAGGGACATCAATGTAGTTTGCTCTGGCATAATGTTCTATAAAGGCGTTTGCTACTTGTTTTCCAGTGAGCATGTTGTCGCCCTGCTTGATGGTAATTTATTTATTTGATGGAGTTTCGTCATTCATGGCTCTGACTAACTTCCATAGTTTGTTCCCTTCTTTATCTAAATTGAGGCTTTCTGTTTAGTTTTTCCAGCTGTCTCTTGCTATTTGATTTAGTGTTTTTTTGTATTTCGCCGTGATGGCTTTGAGGGCGATATTTGCCTCCATAGATTGTTCTTTCTCTGCCATGTACCTAGCATTTGAGACTTCGTCTTCCGCTTTCTGCAATTCATCATTCCAATATGGCTTGTAGTTTTTCCTTGCCCCTCTTGGGATGGTTTCGGTGGCAGCTTGCATTATTGCTTTGCTTAGACTTTCCACCATGGGTTTCATATTGTTATTCCGTGTGTTGATGGTTTCACACAGCCCATCTGTCAGCAGTGCAAATCTGTCCCAGTCGGCTCGTTTATAGTTCCAACGTGGGAGCGGTTTTATTTACTATCACAGAAACCACCACCACAGAAACCACCATCACAGAAACCACCACCACAGAAACCACCACCACCACAGAAACCATCACCACATAAATCGTCACCTTAGAAACCATCATCACAGAAACCATCACCACATAAATCGTCACCTTAGAAACCATCATCACAGAAACCAGCACCGCAGAAACCATCACCACAGAAACCATTACCGCAGAAACCATCACCACAGAAACCATCACCACAGAAACCATCACCACATAAGCAAAACAACTGAACCATCGCTACAAAAACATAACCATAAAAAAACCCACAAAAACCGTCACCAAAGAAACCATCACCACAGAAGTCTTCACCACAAAACCAAAAGCACTGAAACCATCACTACGGAAATTGTCGTTCCAGAAGCTACGACCACAAAAGCCACCACCACATAAACCATCCCCACAGAAACCACCAACACACACAAACCATCACCGCAGAAACCATCACCACAGAAACCATCACCGCAGAAACCATCACCACAGAAACCACCATCACAGAAACCACCATCACAGAAACCACCACTACAGAAACCACCATCAATACAAAAACCACCACCAAAGAAACCACCAGCACAGAAACCCCCACCACAGAACCCATCACTACAGAAACCACCACCAAAGAACCTATCACATCAGAAACCACCGTCACATAAGCTCATACATGCTATATCTCAAACTTGTACAATCGAGCCAACTGTAATAGTTTCCCTATGCTATAAGACATATGCTGATGATGGTGATGATGATGCTGATGATAGTTATAACGACAGAAACCACATTGTAACCCTATGCACATCTTTCCAAGAACGACGATCAATGTTTCCTATACTTGACACAGTGTTTGCCCCTAGCTACAAACACACCAAACAACGATCTTGAAGCAAAGACACATTAGCAAAACATTCCCCCTTAATCCCCCCATTCCGCAAGCCTGGATTATGTCAAGGCAATAAACAATTCCAGAAAACCTCACTAAATTCCTGAATGGGACAAAATATGTGTCGTGAAACCTCTTGAAGACGTAACATGTAACTAAAGATGACGCATGTGCCCAAACCCGGAACAGTGCATTTTCTTGAAACGAGCTATTGATTTCCATTTCTATTTGGACTAGTTAAAAACGTCCTAGTTCTGAAAATATACATCCAGGGGAAAATGGAGGCGCCTTGTTGTGTGAAGTTTCCGCCATTAATCTTACTTTAGCCGATACAGGATAAAAACAAGAAAAGTCCAGTTTCAGTAAGCCGAAGAAATGGTATGGGGAGAAAAAAAACGTTTAGGAGAGTTTCAAATGAAAACTTTAAAAGTGCGATACAATTAAGTAAATCTATGAATTTGTACTGTAACCTGTTAATATAGTTGCTAAGGATATCGAGAGTGTCCTGCATGTGCTATCACAGTGCATACGGACAGCAGGATGTCATAATTGCAATTAAAGGTGGCCGCCTCACTATTGACATCCATCAAAAAGGAGCAATGTCCTGTTATCAGTTCTGAGCAGCGAAGGGGTAAAACCTTCAGAAATGAAGGTCAAGTACGATGACGCAGGCCTTTTACTCCAGCAAGTGTATGAGTGGAGTAGGAAGTACCAAAACGGAGTGAGTTCAATGAGAGACTGTTTACGACCGAGTCAGGCACACCGAGTAGTGACCCCAGAGTCGATTGCAGCAGTTGACCTCCACGTAGAGAAAAATCATGAATGTGATTAACATTGAAGGAATGCACGCACGCACCCAACCAACCACCCACCCAAAACCCACCCCTCCGCTCCCACCCCGCGCGCGCACGCACACGCACGCACACACACATATATATATAAATACATACATACATACATACATACATACATACATACATACATATATACATACATACATACATACATGATGTTTATTCATCAGGCATGATAATGATCAGTCTCTCATTTTCAGCCGTGTCACAATTTTTACCTTTTGCTCTGCCCTATGATATAGATGACTTGGATTAAAGTGAAGAAGCTTTGCGCAATAGTCACTCTCTTGTTCTGAGCTACCTTTGACCCGCGGTAAGATATTATTGAGACGACTGGAGTTAATAAAAGATGCATCTTTTTCCTCAGGGAGTACTCCAACATTATGGGGTTGGGAATGTAGGATAACCAGAACAATCTCTCTATGTTTATAACGAATGACACAGAAAATTGTAAGTACCAAACAATGTTCTAGATATTCACAAAGACACACTATTAGATCATTATCACTGGCGTCTTAAACTATGTAAACCATGCGCATGACCCCCTGTGAGTTTTGTCCATCTCTGTTTCCTGTAAACCATGCGCATGACTCCCTGTGAGTTTGGACCATCTCTGTTTCCTATAAACCATGCACATGACCCCCTGTGAGTTTTGTCCAGCTCTGTTTCCTGTAAACCATGAGTATCACTCCCTGTGAGTTTTGACCATCTCTGTTTCCTATAAACCATGCACATGTCTCCCTGTGAGTTTTGTCCAGCTCTGTCTCCTGTATTTTGACAGATTTAAAAAAAAAATAATATATTTTTGCGTTCGCCTTATATATCTATTCCCCAAAGTGGTGTGCGTTGCACTGTGGTTTTTATTTTGCGCCTGTCGGCCCAGTGCATCCGACTTCAGCATGCATTGTATGTAATTGTCTGCTTCCTCCTGCATTTTCTAAGGGTTTGCTTCCCCGGGGTAACGGCCGGTGCTGTGATGGGGATCGAACCCAGCACCTTTTGGTTGTGAGCCGTGTCACTTAGCCACTAGCCCACGCCGTCCCCTCTGACACAGTTTGATATGACTGTAAAGACAGATCATCAAGTGACAGCCCCTCCCACATATCGTACAACCATGCTGAGGAGGCTGGCTAGCCTCGGTGCCCTCTCTCTTCGGTCTTTCTCTTTTCTCTGCAGCCAGAATATCTCTATGAGCATCAGCAGACACTATGTCCCTTCCAACTGACGGTCTTCAAAAAGCTCGATCCTGATCAAATACTATCACAGCTCTCGGATGAGATATCGCATGACTTTATGTCCCTCTTACATACGTTCTTGAATCGCAATGTGGAACGGCTGATTCCTCTATCTCCAATGGCACGCTGCCCATAGAGGATCTCCTTTGGCAGTCTTTCATCTTCCATGTCGTAAACATGCATCAACCATCGACGATATTGTTGGCTCAACAGCGAGTACATGATGTAAGTGTTTGCACACTGTAAAACCACTGTAAAGCACTCTCTCTTGCCACCAAATCCCCACTTTATGCCGTAGACACCTCACGTGAAACGGGTTGAGCCGCCATTCCTACTTAGTGTGAGTGCTCCAAGTCTTACTTCCAGACATCAGAGTGCCAAAAACGCAGGTCTGATAGAGCCGGACCTTGGTATAGTCAGATAGTGCATTTCTCCAACACTCTCTTCGTCACAGATACATAAATACACGCTGTTGTTGTTGTTTGTCCATTGTAATAGACGAAGACCATTTTGTCAACATTCAATGTTCACACGAATTCGAAGATGGCTAAATAAGAAACTTGGAGCGCGGAATTGTCTGTCGCATTTAGTACAAGGAAATAGGACATTCACTTTTCATCAGGGCTGAAGAAGAGTTGAGGTGAGCCGACTTGTGAAGCGATCGTCTCTGTTCAACCTCATTTATTCTTGATGCCTCATGTCTCTGAACATCCTCGGCACTAGTACTGCGCCAGTCTGTGGGACTGGTGGCGATTCTTTCCCAGACATTATGGTTAATATTAAGCGTGTCCCTGTCCCGTCTCCGCTGGCCACCGCTTGCTCTCCTGCCATTTTGCAATTCAGCATAGAGCAACACTTTTGTTAGACGTTGATTCGACATGCGTACCACATGACCAGCCTATCTCAGCTGTCCTGCACATAACATGGTATGTATATTGGACATGGGGGTAGTGAGGTCTGGGCTGGACGTCACGCTGGTTAAAGGAAAGTGAAGCGTCTGATATAGCCTCTCCTTTCCAGGTGTAGAGATCGCCGCTGGATTCACTGTTCCGCTTGCCGTTTAGGAGTTCCATGTCAATGGCCTCTACTACATTATTGTGTCCCCAGCAGCATCATTAGTGGTCCACTGTTTCTTACTGAGCCTGCTGTGGGGCGCGACCGAGTACCCGGCGGTTTAACTGGGCGGGCAGATTGGGCTCATTAACTATGGTTGGCAGCCAATCTAAGAGAAGGTAAACTCTGACTCTAAACCCGGGTAGACGAAGCTCGTTAGCTTGGTCAGGCAGTTCGCCTAGGAGAGAAGGAACGCTGATTGTAAATACACACGTCCCAGAGAGTGCTGGCTAGACTGGGAACGATTAGAGTATCATCAGATGTCTCGAGTAACTAGCATCTGCGGGCAACGATTCCACTTTGTGGGAGTAAACACAGACAGAAAATCCGGAGTGGTAGCTATTAAGGCCGATGGTTTCAAAATTGCGAACTCATTCCGGCAGTTCTTGCAGCTGAGCTGGTGCCTAATTGCCATGCTTTGCATTCCTTTGGATTACACCAGCAAGGCCGAGAGGGGCGAGGGGGGGGGGGATCCTGCAGTTTGGACAACTCAGGGTCTCCATATTCAGTGCCCAAGCTTGCGGTCGGAGAGGTTACTCACAGGGTGCCATGCGCATGGTCTCCAAAGGCCTAGACGCCTTTGAATGAATACTGGACACGCCCGATCGCATTAACATATCTTTATTCAGGACCATGTACTGCCATCTAATGCTCAGTAGTTTCCGCAATCACTTTCCCTTTTAGTGGACGGCGTGGTCTAGTGATTAAGTGGCACGGTTCACAACCCGGAGGTGTTGGGTTCGATCCCCATCACAGCACCAGCCGGTACCCCGGGGAAGCAAGCCCTTAGAAAATGTAGGAGGAAGCAGACCCTTACATAAAACGCATTCTGAAGTCGTATGCACTGGGCCGACAGGCGCAACATAAAAACCACAGTGCAACGCACACCGCCTTGTGGATTAGAGAAATAAACCGAACGCAAAAAAAACACCAAAAAAAACACACACACCCTTTTTCATTTCCACATACACAAATATGCATATATATACACGCACACACAAGGGCAAAGGTCGCCGTCCGTCGTAGACGATGATGGCATAATTAATTTTCCTTGTTCTATTTTTTAGTAAGGATTAACTGCGTTACTTTTTATCCTCACTCTCTCGTCTCGTGCCGCCCGACCTCAGTGGCAAGTCAAGGACAAGACGACTGGGGGCGACTACGAGATGCAGGGGATTCCGCTTCAAGTGAAAAAGACGGCAGAGTCCGGAGTCGAACCCACACCACCTTATCACGAGGCCGAGAGCTTAACCACTTCGCCACGGAATCCCCATATACACACACACACTGCCATATATAAATACACACACACACTGCCATATATAAATACATACACACACACACAGGCACACACGTATGCACTCATACTAAACTTGCCCTAACGTCTTTATACTGGTTTAGAAGACTCTGCAGAGTCTGTATACAACCAGTTTCATTTACATCACCTTGCTCTAAAAGCTATGCGCATCCAATTTATTCTTAAATGCATTAACTGTCCCGGCCTCCACTATCTCCCCTGGCAATGCATTCCAAACATTCACCACTCTCTGACTAAAAAAATATTTCCTAATATCTACATACACGCCCGAACGCCATGAAGGCACCTGGGGGTTATGGCTACATCTCATAGACTGTAACGTCACTAGGTGGGTATAAAATCGTCTACCAGTGTGAACCATAAAAACAAACACCCCCAATACTGTTGAAGATCTATTGCTGCTTACGTCTAGTGGCTAGACGGCACTTGATCCTATCTGATACACATTATTTACTGCCTAGGTTATATATCCCCGCTGGGCCCGCATATGCCATCAATTTAAGACTGTTCTATTTGGTGGGATGAAGGAGGACGGCGACGAATGGGTGTTGTCCATGGGGGCATGTAACCTCTTCGTTTAAAATAAATTGCTACAGAAACCAACATAGCAAAAGCAGGCAAAGTGCTATGGCGCAGGGTTCATGCGGGAGGTCGACGACAGTGGCGGATAAACTCTGACAAGAGGGCAAATTTACAAGAAATGGAGGGGGGGGGAAGGGGGGATACGGTTTTAACAGATTTACTTGTTGTTGTCGGCGTCATTGTTGTTAGTGTTGTTGCTGTTGCAGATGTTGTTGCTGCAGTTGTTGTTGTTAGTGTTGTTGTTAGTCTTGTTGTTAGTGTTGTTATTAGTGTAGTTGCTGGTGTTGTTGGTGGTGTTATTGTTGTCGTTGCTGCTGTTGTTGCTGTTGTTGTTGTTAGTGCTGTTGTTGTTGTAGTTGCTGTTGTTGCTGTTGTAGTTTCTACTGTAGTTGATGTTGCTGTTGTTGTTGCTGTTGTTAGTGCTGCTGTAGTTGATGTTGCTGCTGTTGTTGCTGTTGTTAGTGCTGCTGTAGTTGATGTTGCTGCTGTTGTTAGTGCTGTTGTTGTTGTAGCTGCTGTTGTAGTTGATGTTGCTGCTGTTGTTGTAGTTGCTGCTGTAGTTGCTGTTGCTGCTGTAGTTGTTGTTGCTGCTGTTGTTGTAGTTGCTGCTGTAGTTGATGTTGCTGCTGTTGTTGTAGCTGCTGTTGTAGTTGATGTTGCTGCTGTTGTTAGTGCTGTTGTTGTTGTTGTAGCTGCTGTTGTAGTTGATGTTGCTGCTGTTGTTGTTGTTGTAGCTGCTGTTGTAGTTGATGTTGCTGCTGTTGTTGTTGTTGTAGCTGCTGTTGTAGTTGATGTAGCTGCTGTTGTAGTTGATGTTGCTGCTGTTGTAGTTGCTGTTGCTGCTGTTGTTGCTATTGTTGCTGATGTTCTTTTTCTTCTTCTTAATCGTCATTATCCTTCTTCTATTTTATTTCCTTCCTTGTCGCTGTTATCATTTAAACAAATGTTTAGTCCTCTTATTTTCCGGGTACTTACCATTTCCTTCACCGTTATTATCATATCTTTCATTGTATCCTTCTTTATTGTCCTATCCATCTTCAATTTGTTCTATATCCACTTTAATTTCGTTCTTGCCTTCTAATTGTTTTCATCATGTTCTAAATCTTTCCCGTATTCTTCTCTCCATTTTTGTTAGCTTCTTCGTCGTACTCCTATACGGGTGTACTTACAACAGTATAAGAACACTCTTTCAGTCTTTAAATGCTAAATAGCGGAACTCAAAATTCTCCAGTTCCATTTGGTCCTATGTATTCAATTTGAAAAAAAGGCTTCTTTCGGCTCCATTTGACTGTGTAGTTTATCGTGAAAAGAAAGGTTATTTCTTATTTTTTTCTATTTTACATGTTTCTTTACTAATCTCTACTGGCGGAGGCGCACCTATTCCACATCAGACCGTAGTCAATTAGGCGATATTAAGACGCATAAAGTAGTTCTTGGATGTATTGTGTGATTCTGTATGTACCTATGCTAGAGCTGTGTACTCTCAGAAGCCAGCTCAACCAAAGTGTATTGGAAGGGCCTTCCCCTGGAGGCGTGTGTGAAAGTTGTGCAAGAGTGTGATTGTTGAACAGAGTAAAATGAAACAAGAGTGTGTGGAAAGATGAGAGAAAAGTTCGTGAGAATGGTGTCTTTTATAGTAAGCGGATCAGCGTCTCAACCTAATGTTTAATGCGCTTCAGCTGTATATAGCTCTAGAAATAAGCTCCAGACTGCCCTTTGAGTAACAGCAATGGAATCAGCCAACCATTGTACAGTGCAAAATGGACAAAGACTACCCTGGTCACATAGAAAACGATGCCTACCATCAAATCTCTAGGCGAGACCAGGTGATAAATCTCCGGCTTCAGACAGGTCATAACAGACTTAGATGCTATTTGTACGATAAGTTAATAATTGACACTTATAGACCTTTGTGCCTGCGGCCCAGCCCCCATGAAGGCAGAATATATTTTGCAGTCCTGTCTACTGTATACCGACAAAATAAGTAGCATTTAGCAACAGCCAGTGTCCTTCCACGAGAAGCTGTACGGAAGCGTACAGAGCCTTGAGTCGACTGCTGCCTTCGTTAGAGTCATTGAAGTTGAGGTCTGAAGATAAACGAGGAAGAAGAAGTAGTTCATCGCTCCTTTCAGGGAATATGTCCTTGACATTACATTCGATCCTCACAGTATGTGTGTGTTCATACGTGTGTGTGTATGTGTGTGTGTGCATGTGTATGTGTGTGTGTGTGAGAGAGATAGAGATAGAGAGAGAGCAAGAGAGAGTAAGAGAGAGTAAGAGAAGGAGAGAGAGAGAGAGTGACAGATAGAGAGGCTGCATTTAAAAAACTCGGTGACAATAATAGAGAAAATATAGACATGGCTAATGATCACTTTTACATAAAGAACATTAACCGACTTTAACCAACGTTTCAAAACCAAGTAGACATTATCAAGTACAATTCAAATAAAACAATACAGACAAAAATAGTCAACCGATTAAAATGAATATCAATTAAAAATATATAGACAATCTGGTGAGTAAAAATAAATTCTGATAAGTATGTAATTCATGAAAAAAAGCAATTTCGTGCGTAAACTTCCAAATTTGATTTAACGATGACACAAAGCGTACACAAATGTGTACCAATGAATTCCGAAAATTAGATGAACTTGAATGCAATATAGAAAGCTCTAATATAAAATATTAAAGATGCAAGATCTATTTTTATAATGGAAAAGTAGTCTCACAGCAGACGCTGTAGATAAATTCTGTTTTATAAAAGAGTATTAATATTTAAAAAAATAATTTCTCTCAAAAGAAAAATCAGAATTGTTGCAATGATGAGATTATGTCGATGTCTGAAATCACTTTA
Source organism: Ariolimax columbianus (assembly GCA_036924085.1). Lineage (NCBI taxonomy): Eukaryota > Metazoa > Mollusca > Gastropoda > Stylommatophora > Arionidae > Ariolimax > Ariolimax columbianus. The sequence goes on from JAVGWX010000018.1 coordinate 50,028,911, forward strand.
TTGCACGTCATAGGCAGGCTTATATATTAGTAAATTTAATCATCTTCTTATGATGCTCGTGATATCGAGTTATTCACGGAATCGGGTCACCTTACCTCCGAAATAAAATAACGAATTTATACAAGGAGGATTACACAAAAGGAGAACGGCGTGGCCTTGTGGTTAAGTGGCACGGCTCACAATCTGAAGGCACTGAGTTCGATCCCCATCACAGCACCGGCCGTTACCCCGGGGAAGCAAACCCTTAGAAGATGCAGGAGGAAGCAGACGCTTACATAAAATGCATGCTGAAGTCGGATGCACTGGACCGACAGGCGCAACATAAAAACCACAGTGCAACGCACACTGCCTTGGGGATTACAGAAATAAGGTGAACGCAAAAAAACAAAAAAAAACAAAAAAAACCAAAGAAAATGTCGGATACAGCAAGTCTTGTTAAAGTTATGGTCCGCGGATTGTGTTAGTTCACAAAGTCTTGTTAAAGTTATGGTCCGCGGATTGTGTTAGTTCACAAAGTCTTGTTAAAGTTATGGTCCGCGGATTGTGTTAGTTCACAAAGAGCTTTATGAAATCTGGAGAAAATGTTTGGACATTTTCTCGTTTGTTTGTCGTCTAAAATATCTTTAGACGTGTTTATACTTTGACATATTTTGTTTTGGGGACTATAGAAGTCACAATTTGATAGACCAACAGGTCGCACTAGTAAAGAGTGTGTTACAGTTTAATCTCTTAAGGTTATGGGAAAGTTTGTTGAAATATAAGAAATATAATTCCACACCTGTCGAAGACGGATGTATCGGACCGAAAGGTGCAAATATCGCAGTAAAACTGTACACAACGCAATCAATTCTCCGGACTACATCCTGCTACTTTCAACGCCCTGTTCAGGACTTCGTAGCAGGAGATTGAAAACGAACGCAGAAAAAGAAGAAGAAGAAGATGAAGAAGAAGAAGAAGAAGAACTCCACTCAAAAAAGGGCGTCAACTTAAATAAGTAAAAGTAAAGTTGAGTCCCATGGCAACAGTTGCCGTCGGGGATAAAGATAGCTCTTCATGGACTAAACCGCTGCCTGTGTGAGGTAGGGTCGCTAGTTCCCTTCCTTACTGTTTATATCTTCTCCAACTCATTCGTTATGTACCCATTTACAGCTGGGTTGACTGGAAGAGCAGTTGTACTAGCAACGAACCATGCCCAGATTTTTTAAATTTCCGTCCGTAATTTCGAACTCTGGCAGTATAATTCTAGTCCTCAGCAAGCCAGCACACTGTCGACTAGGCTGCACGCTCCACTAACAAATAAAACCTCTTAAAAACACGATTGTCTCTACATTCAAACATGACATCAGCCATATTTATTCTTACAAGAATGAGTGCAACTCTTTTGACATATAAATGATTACAATTGTAATATAAATGTAAGAAGACAGAAACAAGTACAATCATCAATGTAATAGACGCATGTCACTGGTGAAACGGATAAATCCCTGCCGATCAGTCATATTAAACAGTTTTGGAAGCACTCTGTTAGCGAGCTGTCTTTATTTATATATTTTCTGAATAGTTAGCGAACATTTAATTTTTAATTTGTTTTGTTTAAGACTTTTCTGAAAACGAAATATTTCATCTTGTCTGCTCTTAGTCGATTTGAACATGTGCTTATGGGGAGATGTTTATTGTTACAAGTTGACTTCACTTTTTGGCCTTTGCGTAACGTGAGACACGCATTGTTACAAGTTGGCGACTTCACTTTTGGCCTGTGCGTATGGTGAGGCACGCATTGTTACAAATTGGCCACCTCATCACTTATTATGGTGAGGTGTGAAAATGTCACAACTTGTCTGCTCAACTATTTGGCATGCACGTCTGCTGAGGTGTACAATGTCACGAGTCCGAGTGGAGAGCTCCACTGGTGTGTTTTTTTTCTGGTAATATCCTTCTTTAGGCTAAGCTACGCTTCTTTTAACCCCATACAGTGTCATTATGGCTTTATCAGTACATATAATGAGCCTGCAAAGATTACGATACTTTGGGCTTTTGAATGGAAAGCATCAAATACAATCCTCACGTGGTATAGAGCTACTTCCAATGCTGTTTTTCTGCCTCCTAATTTGAACATATTTTCACACGTCATCTTTTTGAATGTACGGCGCTTGCAATTGTTAGAAAAGAGCTTCTACCTCCGAGCTCAGACAAATGAAACACTTTGTGCGGAACTAAACAATGGCTTACAAACACTTACATATATCAGTATATGACATTGGGCTAAAGGGTAGGAACCCATAGGCCACTGGTTCAATAACCAACCATAACCAACCATCAGTACATATGATCCATAAAAAGATATTCAGCGATTAGGCCTCAACTCTTGCGCAGCGCTGAACTGCACGTCATCCTAAACGCATCTCCACACCGACCCAACCACAGGACTACCCTTCCAATGCGCGATTAGGCGGATTTTGGAATCTGTGAGTGTCGAGTTTCGCAAATTCATGAGTTGTGCTGTCTTCTACACTAGAGAGGTGATGCTTGTAAGCAATAACGTGTCACAAGGAAACAAACAATTAAAATCAAAGCAAGGTAGCCTGTTCGTGACACCGGGCAAGCTCAAATCATCAGAAAATTCATCACGTGAAGTGGGCCAGAGAAAATGCCATGCCTATCAATTTGTTGTGAAGTGAGCGAAAGAGTGGAGGCTGGATGGGGTAAAGGGGGCGCTTTTCTTTCTGATTTATGGTCCCAGTTTTAGCGTATCGATTCTCTGCTCCCCTGGACAAGATAAGCAGCAATTTGTTCAGCGAAGGAAGGGCAGTGCTCAAAGATGCGTATACACATACACAAGGCGAGTTTAGAAAATAGACTGCACACACGCGAGTCCTGATTCAGGTGCTTAGCCAAAAAGTGTTATTTTTAACGATAATGTAAATAGGATGCGGTGAGGATCAATCATTGGGAGCTAAGATTAAGAAGGATCACTGTAACCTTTCAAGTATGTAGTAAAATGCAACTAACGAGAGTATTGCATGGGGCTTGCAACCTCTCCATAAATCAAATTGCTATAGAAACAACCAATGATAAGGCACACAATACGAGACAGGATGTGATGACGGTCATATATCTCTACATACGTATTTACGGACCTTGTCACTCGCTCCTGTGGTCGGAAGGATCAAGATACATTTCTGGTTTTCGACTGGATAGAAGGAAAAGGAACAGGACCCCTAGTACTTATAATTAGAATCCCAAGAGTTAATCGATTAATAATAATTATAAGATTAGATCTAGATTGGAGTACTGTGTTCAGGTGCTGAGTTTTATCGTAGAGAGGATATGGTTGGTTGGTTATTGATCCAGCGGCCTATGGGTTCTTGCCCTTTGGCCGACAAGAGGGGACATACAAATGCTGGAAAGGATATAATGGAACACGACAGAGCTTATAGTGGGATTTCGGAATAACAGTTATAAGGAAAGAAAAATTGACATATAGTGTCTAGAAACGAGAACAGCAAGGCGAGTTAATGTTCATAGATAATAAGGGAAATGGTACATTAGACTATAACTTCAATACTTGGAATTATGGTATTCAAACAGGCATGTTGCCAGGTAGCCGAAGGCTATCCGTAGGCATCTACAAATTCCTGCCGCTTATTTGGCCTGTGGGAGGGTACAAATAATTGTGGGTACATTTTTAACTATAATTTTTTGAATTTTGATCGGACAGCGGCCCTCAAGCCTACTCTTTTCGGTTTTGAACTGCAGAAGGGATTTTTAATAATGTGCTTGTAACTGAACACGGCAGTCCGATCTCACTACACAGAGATCAGGATTATGTTTATCAGAAGATCCACGTGAAAAAATATCCGACTCCGCCGTGAGTCAAACCCGCCACATAAGGCGCCCGAGGCGGACACCTTACCTCGAGGCCACTGAATCTATAACAAGTTTTATTAAAGTACAGCCGGCTACAAGAACAAGGGGACATAGCTACAAATTAATTAAAGAAAGGTCTAAAGGTCAAAAAATATTTTTTTAGTCAGAGTCGCGAGTGCTTGAAATGCATTGCTACAAGAAATAGTGGGGACATGCCGAGTTAATACATTCAAAATATATTTTATGCACATAATTATTTTTAGACCAAGTAGAGTAGATGCAACTGGTTGTATGCAGACTCTGCAGAGCCTTTAAACCAGTATAAATAAGTTCAGTTAAGATGGTTGCGATCTCCAGCCACATCATTGCAGAAGCCGAACAAAGCTTGAACGAGCTGAATGAAGCAGCTGTGGCGGTTCAATGAACATAAATAGAAAGAAGAAACAGTTTCTACCGAACATTATCTGCCAATCGTGGGAGATGCGACTGGAAAATAAGACCATAAAAAATGTCAAATCGTAGGTCTACCTAGAACAGAAGGGGAGACTAATGTCTGGTTAGACAAAACATTCTGATTGGACAATGTTTGTCAGTCAGGCAAAATATATTGAACAAGACCCCAAACATCATTTCCATGCAGTTCTTCTTGCAAAAAGGTTCTTTCATGGTAGTCTGGCTAATGAGGTGGAGAATTGACGTGATCCCCGTGGTAGTGAGAATTTCGCAGATGAGGCCAAGTATGTCACAGCTCTGACGAATAGGGTCATCTTCATCAGTGCGATTGGAATGTGAGGAAACCTACTACAATCCGCCACTTAACGTCTTTTTCAGGGCGTACACAAGAGTAAACATACTCATTTGGGGCATTAACAGCAACCACAACAATAACAACAATAACAACAATAACAACAACAACAATAACAACAAAAGAAACAATAACAACAAGAACAATAACAACATACATAATAAAAAAATAACAACAAAAGCAACAATAACAACAATAACAAAAACAGCAACAATAACAACAACATCAACAATAACAACAATAGCAACAATAACAACAATAACAAAAACAGCAACAATAGCAACAATAACAACAATAACAACAATAGCAACAATAACAACAATAGCAACAATAACAACAATAGCAACAATAACAACAATAACAAAAACAGCAACAATAGCAACAATAACAACAATAACAAAAACAGCAACAATAGCAACAATAACAACAATAACAAAAACAGCAACAATAACAACAACATCAACAATAACAACAATAGCAACAATAACAAATACAACAATAACAACAATAACAACAACATCAACATTAACAAATACAACAATAACAACAACAGCAACAATAACAACAACAGCCAAAAACAACAATAACAACAATATCAACAATAACAACAATAACAACAATAACAACAACAACAATAACAACAAAAGAAACAACAACAACAAGAACAATAACAACATCAATAATAAAAAAATAACAACAAAAGCAACAATAACAACAATAACAAAAACAGCAACAATAACAACAACAGCAACAATAACAACAATAACAACAATAACAAAAACAGCAACAATAACAACAATAGCAACAATAACAACAATAACAACAATAACAAAAACAGCAACAATAATAACAACATCAACAATAACAACAACAGCAACAATAACAACAATAACAACAACATCAACATTAACAAATACAACAATAACAACAACAGCAACAATAACAACAACAGCCAAAAACAACAATAACAACAATATCAACAATAACAACAATAACAGCAACAATAAAAAACAATAACAACAATAGCAACAATAACAACAAAAACAACAATAACAACAATAACAACAATAAAACTACGCCAGTAAATCAACAACAGTTACAAAATTGTCATGGAGATATGCAGGAAAGCGATGGGTTGGATAAACTTCAAAGGCATTAAACCGATACTCCAGCAAATGGCGGACATGAAGATCAGGACTCACGTCTTCAATAGCACGGCTATCCCAGCAATGATATGAGTTTTGGAGTCTATGCAATTCAGAAGCAAACAATCTCAGTGCTACCGAAAGTGGAATAGGGTGAAGAGCCCTAAACATCTCATTGAGAGACCACATCCGAAATGCCGACATCCACCAGCTCTGGGGGTGTAGTCGACTTGGCATCAATGCCGTATGGTCCGCTTGGCCGACGATTGATAGAAGAGGAGTGTGTTTTTCTGGAGGCCAAACAGCTACAACCTCCTTCCAATGACAACCGTCTGCCAATTGTCATGTACGCTGTGTATGGTTAAGGAGTTAGGACTTTATCGGTTTTTAGACAAAAACAAGTTTATTTTATGGACTTTTTAGACGTCCGTGGAGAGTCTAGCCTAGACGACAGCGGGCTAGCTTATCAGACTGGGATTACAGCGTGCCAGGTTCAATTTTACGGATGGACAAAAACAAAATTCGGGGACTGGTGTGTTCCTGGCACTACTGCTCCTCTAGTCATCCCAGCTGTAAATAGGTACCTGGCGTGTGAGTAAAGAAGGTAAAGACACCAAGGAAGGTGACTGGCCACTTTACCTCACATATTATATGGGGAGTTGTCCTCATCCTCGGTGGAATTGTTGTCATGAGACGGGCCTTTACCTCCCCTCTAGCTGCCTTACTACCAATAAGGAAGGAGATGAAACATTAACGAAAAGGTTTGATAATGGGATTCTCATTTTCAAAGATCATAATCTGCCGAAGATGGATATGTTGGACCGACAGGTGGAAGTATAACAGTCAAGCTGTAAACTAGCAACACAGCGCATTCCGTTCTCCAGACTACATCCTGCTACTTGTAAATCCCTGTTCAAGGTTTGGTAGCGGGAGATTGAGAACAAACGCAGAAGCTGAAGAAGAAGAAGAAGAAAAAGAAGAAGAAGAAGAAGAAGAAGAAGAAGAAGAAGAAGAAGACGAAGAAGAAGAAGAAACCTCATAGCAACGGTCGGACGTTTGAATACGTGATAAGAGAACATTAATTTCATCAGTTACTGAGAAATCGAAATGGAAATGTGGAATACCCATTTCGATCACAAAGCAAACACATTTTAAAGAAAAAATAATAATAAAAACAGAACAATTATGGGCATGTCTGTGAACTTCACGATGGAAACGTTAATCTTCAGACACTTTTCATTTTTCCGATCCCGGAATAATGAGTTTCCACTCTTCATTTCGGTGTGTGCGGTAAACTTAAAATTTTGCGTCAAGTAGCACAGAAGTTTGAGTGTCTGAATTTCAGATAGGATAGATTCGGTTGCCAACACTTACAGCGAGTGTATCCTATGTTTTATCACGCTTCAGTAAACCCAGATGATAGTTTGTACAATACTCATGATGTATGCTTGAAAATAGCAACGCAACAATAATGTAAAATATAAAATTGTGGTAATATGAGGAATCTAACTCTTCAAACTACAATACCTCCTATAATATTGTTACAACTTTTACCTTATTTTACCACTCTTACCTTATTTTACCACTCTTACCTTATTTTACTATTCTTATTTTATTTTACCAGTCTTACCTTATTTTACCAAATGTAATCTCATTCGAACATTCCTTGAAAAAGGGACTTTCACTATATTTATTCCTATGCCAGAGTCCTTCGAGTCCTAGCGAGGTCCGAATGTGGAGCAAACAGTTAGTACACTGTGACCTGTCAGGTATATTGTTGTTGTTGTTGTTTAATGTCCACGATCAGTAAGTTTAGTCTTCTGTGCGCCCTGACAAGAACGTTAGGAGACGGGATGTAGTAGCTTTCTTTACATCCCGAGCGTGCTGATCAAGGTGGACCGGGGTGCTTCATGCAGTTGTGCTATACTTGGCTCCATCTGAGTGTCGCTCACTACTATGGGGACCACGTCGATCCCTTAACTTCTTAGCCAGGCTGCCATGCAAACAGTCCATTTCCAGAAAGGGCTACAAGGAAGCAAAGGTGGGGGTCTTGGTCGGTATATTTTGCAGGACCAATCGTTAGTCTTCCACCCCAGAAATATTGTAAAAGACTATTCAGGGAAGTTGATCACTGAACTGGCTGCCTCAATCCATATAAACTTCATAAAGTCACAAGAAAGACAGAGGATATAGACAGGTTAACGTTTGATGGCTAGGCATTTCTTTATTGGAGACCTATGTTTCCTATGAAGCTGAAAATGTATTGAATGTATTATTACAAATGCATCGTATATACGGTATTGTTTCTACACGTTTCTTTCAGAACCAAACGACTAATAATCCACAACCAAGTACGCGTTTGACCTGTGTTAACAATGTGGTTCGCATTGCATGATTTGTAAAGCCTTCTACCTTAAGAGTTTAGACCACAAACATTTTCCGAAACATAATCTCAGTGTGACAATGGTCTTACTCTCACCAAAGTCATACTAACAGCTGTTTCGGAGACAAATTGAACAGCAACAAAAATTTAAATAACCCAAAATACATTACAGTCGTTAAAAAAAATATTTTGAAATTATAAAAAAAAATTGCTTTCAATAAAATATTGTCTAGCGTGACTAGCTGGAAAGAAGTCTTCGATTATGGTAGAAACTGTCTAGTGTTCGGTAAAAGCAGCATCATAAAACAGACAAAAAATAGTAAAATGTCGAATTTTGAGAACTCAACATTGAACAAGGTAATGTTTCCATTAAAATTCTCAGGACAAATCCACCTCCAGATGTTAAAAGTTTAATGACGGTTTGAGATGTTAATTCCTTGCTATCTGATCTGTCATGACGTTTATTAATATTAAATTGTCTTACTATGTAAATGCAATCTAAAACGATTCATCTCTAATCTGTCTGCGCTCTAAAAAAAAAAGATTTTGTCTCGCAGAATGGTCGATTGATTAGAACAGCATGATAAAGATGGCCGTGCTGCATAACGGTAAAAAACACTAAATTTTAGCATACTATTTCTCTCTCATGACCTTAAGAAGTAAGCCTCTTGATAGGAAACGCAGACGTATGTTTAGGAAACCTTAACACATGCATAAGAAACGTAGACTCTCGTATAAGAAACGTAGATCGATGCATAAGAACGTAGACACATGCATTAGAAACGTAAACCTTCGTATAAGAAACATTTACCCATGCATAAGAAACGCAGACACACGTAAAAGAAACATAAACTCACTTATACGAAACGTAGACTCACATATAGAAAACGTAAACTCGCATTTCTGAAAGGTAGACGCACATATAGGAAACGAAGACTCACAAATAGACACATAGATTCAAGTATAAGAAACGTAGACTTGTGTATACGAAACGTAGACTCACATATAACAAACGTATAACAAAGTAGGCCCACGTATAAGAAACATTGACTCACGTGAAAATAAACGTAGACCTATGTAATACAAACGTAGACTCGTGTATAGGAAACTATGGCACTTCTATAAAGAGCAGAGACGCATGCACAGAAAATCCAGAAACATGTACAGCCATTCTAAACACAATTACAACAAATTTAGACCCAAGTACAACAACACTAGACAAGTACAACAATGCTGGACACACCCGTACAGCAAATCTCGACCCAAGTACAGCACACCTACACACAATTACAGCACACCTAGACACAATTACAGCACACCTAGACAAAATTACAGCACACCTTGACACAAGTACAGCACACCTAGACACAAGTACAGCACACATAGACAGACACAAGTACAGCACACTTAGATACAACTAAAGAAAACTTCGACCCAAGTACAGCACACCTAGACAAAATTACAGAACACCTAGATACACGTATAGTACATCTAGACACAATTACAGCACACATAGACACAATTACAGCAAACCTAGACACAAGTACAGCAATCTTCGATACAAGTGCAGCACACCTATAGACACAATTACAGCAAACTTAAGCACAAGTACAGCAAACCTAGAACCAAGTGCAGCAAACGTAGACACACGTACAGCAAACCTAGACACAAGAACAACAAACATAGACACAAATACAGTATACACAGACACAACTGCAGCAAACATAGACACTAGTACAGCAACCCTAGGCACAAAAACAGAAAATATAGACACAAGAACAGCAAACCTAGACAGAAGTACAGCAAACCTAGACACTATTACAACAAACCTTGGCACATATTTAGCAAACATTGACACATATAGAGCAAACCAAAAATGGATATAAAGCAAAACTGGACCCATGTACAGGAAACTTTGATCTTTGTAGAGGAAATATTGATTTATGCAGAGCAAACATTGATTTATACGAAGCAAACCTTCAAACAAGTACAGCAAACCTAGACACAAGCATATCAAACATAGACACATGGACAAGAAACGTAGACACATACATACGAAACCTAGACATATGTATACGAAACATACTCATACAAGAAATCATTGGAAGAAGAGTAAGAAGAAAAGAAATAAGAAGAAAATGAAGAGGAAAAAATAGTAGTGGAAGAATAATAGAATGAAAAGGTAGAAGAAGAGGTAGAAGAAAATGATGAAGAAAATGATGAAGAAAATGAGGAACGAAAAGTAGGAACGAGGAAGAAAAAAAGAAAGACTTATAAATATGATGAACTGTAACTAAAACACCGTTAATATAATTGCCATCAAGAAACACACAACATGATTTGATAACCAAAAATTAAATTGTACATCTCCTGATTTGGCACACAGTCTAATCATGCCAAACTACCCAACACACTCACATCAGTCGGCAAAAAGAAACCAAAACTGAACTAAGGAACACGTCTTCACAAAATTGAGTTCAACTTCTCAGCAGATTTAAATCTTATAATTACCAGATGGAACGTTGTTACTCCCATTTTGACCGACCTTTTCCATAAAAATTTTAGTTAATCATATGACACGTCAAATAGCAGTTTCAGACCTCAGGTAATATTTCTTTAAAGAAATAGAAAGTGTAATCAAGAAAGAACCGCCATGACATCAGATCACTGTAATCGAGAAAGTGCTGTCTAGACGCGAAAACTGCGGAGTTTTCCAATCATTAGACTCTGTACTTCTTACTCATATAATCATCTTTGTCAGTTTTGTCGCTTTTGTATGTTGTCTGTAGTTCTTTTTTCGTCAATCTGTCCCTCTCTATCTCTCTCCCTTTCTTTGTTATGACCCCATAAAAGGAAACCTATTAACGCTGGACTTTAATATCAGCATCCAGGAGTTACGAAATTGACCACGGAAAAGAGAAACTACACACGGACAGACAGGTTTACAGGCACACAGTCAGCTAACAACAAGTCTATTGAAGAACAGGGAAGATAGGCAAGAGGGCTAGACAGACACACAGACTACAACACGACTACAAAATGTCAGGCAAGACAGCTAGACAGGCACACAGTCAGACAACAGCACGAGCACAAAAGTACAGGCATGATAGGCACGAGAGCTAGACAGACTACAACTTGACTACAAAAGTACTGGTAAGAGAACTAGACATACACACAGAGTACAACACGACCACAATAGTACAGGCATGATAGGCAATTTTGCTAGACAGACACACAGTCAGACAACACGACTACTTTTAAATATAACATCAATAAATCAACAATAGATCAGCAGATTTAAGAAGTTTCAAATCAGTGGGTTAAGTAAGATAAAGCACATGAGAATATGAGGAAAGAGTGTGTATAACGAGCTGGCTAAAAAAAACCATGAGCTTTCATATTAATCCCCAGTAATAACGATTGTTTAAAAGACTTAACATGGGAGATAACATGAGTATGCCCCTACCTTGACTGTAGTTTTGTTATCGTATTTGAACGACTTGGTCTGACCGTTTTCCAGGAACACTTTGAGAACATTTGGCATAAATGGCACGTAACTTTCCTGTGGTGACTGTTGCTGGAAAAGATACATGAGTGGTACTTGAGTTGATCATTATGAGGATAAATTAATCGTTCTGATATTTTATATTTTAAAAATAAATGTGTTGAACAGACAGTTAAGTCGATTAAAACATGCGAGGGGTGTTTAAAAAATGTTTCACCTTAATTCTTTCCGCGGAAACAAATCAAGCATGTGTGTTGTCCTTCGGCAGGTCGGTATAGTGCAAAGTCATGGACGTGCGTGAATATATTCTCGCCTGCATATTACGTCAGTCATTGGCAGTCAGCTTTTCAACGTTGAGTGTAGTGAACACTCGTCAGTCATTGGCAGTCAGCTTTTCAGTGTTGAATATAGTGAGCACCCGTCAGTCATTGGCAGTCAGCTTTTCAGTGTTGAATATAGTGAGCACCCGTCAATCATTGGCAGTCAACTTTCCAACATTGAGTGTAGTGAACACTCGTCAGGTTGTATTTCATCCTGAAACACGCAATGTCAAAGTCATGTTGACTATTTTTATGACTTTCGTTGGGGTTGAGCATCACCAAAATGGCAACACAATACTTTAGGTCTTTAGTACTTAAGGTCTTTCAGGGTTTTGTAGCGGAAGAACGAAGCCAACCCAAACCCCCAGTTGATTAATTGTATTTTTTTCGACCAAAGGTGGGATCATTTTTGAACACGCCTTGTATGTAGATAACCGATCAGTGACCACAGCATGGGCAAAAATAAAACTATACCCATCCTGGGGTCACAAGGTCTTTGGCATTGATAAAGACCGAAAGTAAACAACTAACAAATCCCACCCAAAACCAAGACATGATGAACAATGTGCACTTTCAAGTTAGCAGCCATACTTGAACGTGCCAGATACGTGTGAGATACAATATGCCAGTTATGAAAGTGAGTGGACTGCATAAGAAATGGTCAATATCATTACATGCAGACACACACAAAAAAACTGACGAAAACATTAACAAATTACACATAAACACAAATATCAAGAGACGAAAACATTAACAAATTACCCATAAACACAAATATCAAGAGACGAAAACATTAACAAATTACCCATAAACACAAATATCAAGAGGCCAAAACATTAACAAATTACACATAAGCACAAATATCAAGAGACGAAAACATTAACAAATTACACATAAACACAAATATCAAGGGACAAAAACATTAACAAACTACACATAAACACAAATATCAAGAGACGAAAACATTAACAAATTACCCATAAACACAAATATCAAGAGACGAAAACATTAACAAATTACCCATAAACACAAATATCAAGAGACGAAAACATTAACAAATTACACATAAACACAAATATCAAGAGACGAAAACATTAACAAATTACCCATAAACACAAATATCAAGAGACGAAAACATTAACAAATTACACATAAACACAAATATCAAGAGACGAAAACATTAACAAATTACCCATAAACACAAATATCAAGAGACGAAAACATTAACAAATTACACATAAACACAAATATCAAGAGACGAAAACATTAACAAATTACCCATAAACACAAATATCAAGAGACGAATACATTAACAAATTACACTTAAACACAAATATCAAGAGACGAAAACATTAACAAATTACCCATAAACACAAATATCAAGAGACGAAAACATTAACAAATTACCCATAAACACAAATATCAAGAGACGAAAACATTAACAAATTACCCATAAACACAAATATCAAGAGACGAAAACATTAACAAATTACCCATAAACACAAATATCAAGAGACGAAAACATTAACAAATTACCCATAAACACAAATATCAAGAGACGAAAACATTGTAAGAATGACATTGAAATAATTTCGCAATATGTAGATAAATGAGTTGTATAGGTAATTAGATTGATGATAATACATGAGTTACACAAATAAGCAGGATTATGATAAATGAGTTGTACAAATAGTTAGGATTATGGGGGAAAAATTAGTTGTACAAATAGTTAGGATTTTGGGGGGAAAATGAGTCGTACAAGTAGTTAGGATTATTGGGGAAATTATTTGTACAAATAGTTAGAATTTTGAGAACAAATGAGTTGTACAAATAGTTAAAATTATGAGAACAAATGAGTTGTACAGATAGTTAGCATTATAAGAACAAATGAGTTGTACAGATAGTTAGAAGTATGAGAACAAATGAGTTGTACAAATAGTTAGCATTATGAGAACAAATGAGTTGTACAGATAGTTAGCATTATGAGAACAAATGAGTTGTACAGATAGTTAGCAGTATGAGAACAAATGAGTTGTACAGATAGTTAGCATTATGAGAACAAATACAACAAACGATAATGAAATTGTGTTGGTATAAAACTATTACAAGATGTGCAATAGTTAATATATCTTGGTAGTAATATAGATACAATTTGAGAGGCATATACGGATTTGAAACCAAGAACATTAGGCAAGAGAAGCTTTCTTTGTATCGAGGAACTTAAAAGCATTAACATAAATTAAGTCAAACACAAACATTTACATCTTCAGCTCCAATGTAATGTCCGTCCTATTTTCTGGTTATGAAGCATGGAGAACAATGAAAAGGACACCGAAACGTGTAGAAGCTTTTATGAATGGGAGTCTGCGAAGAACAGAATGGTTAAAATGGTATGGTAAGATCACTAGTGTGGAACTTAGAGAAAAAAACCCAGATACACCGTTAGGGAACTGTTTGGCTCAAGTGACCATCAAATCACCCGTTGGGATTATATAGCAGGGAAAAAAGTAAACATAAACACGCCAACATACGACTACTCTAAGGCAGATGTTAAGAAGATGAAAGAGTTACATAATCTGGAAATATATTGTCGGAGGAACAGATGTTGAACAAGAGTGGGAAAGTTTTAAAACAGTTCTAGAAAAGCAAAAAGAGGAATGTGTTCCATGTAATGAGGTAAACCACAAACGTAAAAAGTGGAAAACTAGATTTGTAGTGAAATGTAGAAGAGCTAAAAATAAAGCATGGAAAAAATTTATAGAGGCTGGTAAATCAAAAGAAACATATTTAAAATATCTGGACAAGGAGAACATTGCTCAAAAAGTGAATAAAACAACACAAATAGACACAAAAATAATGCTCAGAGGATCAAGACTGATAGTAAAAGCTTCTTTTCTTATGTTAAAAATAAACAAAGAACGAAAGACAAAGTAGGTCCTCTCATAGACAGTACAGGGGAAATAATAAGTGAGAATAGATTAAGATCAACCTGTATTAAAAAGAAGAAATAGTTTTTTTAGAAAATACAAGAGGTTGCAAGTGGATAAATGTCCAGGTCAGGATGGTATTCATCCAAAATTGCTGTTTGAAATTAGATACCAACTAGCTAAACTATTGGCTATATTATGTTCCCAATCACTTGAAAAAGGGATTGTTCCACGTGATTGGAAAGATGCAGGATTGATCCCCTTATTCAAAAAGGGCAAAACAATCAGATCCAGGAAATTATAGACCGGTGAATTTAACGAGCAATGTCTGTAAATTGTTAGAGTAAAAAATAAAAGAAAACATTGTAATGCATTTAGACAAGTTTAATCTAATCAGAAATAGTCAGAATGGGTTTACTAGAGGGAGATAATGCTAAACAAATATATTAGAATCATGGAGGAGGTTACTAAAATGACGGATAAAGGGGAGCCAGTTGATGTCATCTAGATTTTGCAAAATTGATTATTTCGAAAGTTAAAATTACATGAAATAGGTCGGATATCAGCCAAATGGATTGAAAATTGGTTAAAGGGAAGAAGGCATAGAGTGGGCATAAATAAGGAGTACTCTGAGTGGAGTTAAGTAGAACGTGAAGTGCCACAGGGGTCGGTTTTGGGACCAATTTTGTTCTTGATATAAATAAACGATTTGGACATTGATATGGGATCCATGATTGCAAAATTTGCTGATGACACAACACTATGCAGTAGTGTTCCATCTAAATCAGAAGTGGATATATTGATGTCGGATTTAGATAAAATTCGAGAATGGTCTGTAAGCTGGTAAATGGAGTTTAATGTTGATAAATGTACAGTCATCCACATGGGTAGATCCAATTTGGAACATAATTACAGGATGGGAAAGAACAATATTAGAAAGCGGAAAAAGGAAAGGCACCTAGGAGTTATAATAGATCCTACAGATAAGGGAAGTGAGCAAGTCCAGGAAGCAGTAAAAAAGGCAAATGCAATGTTAGGCATGATAAAAAGAAATATTAAACATAGGAGCCAGGAAGTGATCTCTCTCATGTAGCATGTCCTTTGTAGAACGTCGCTCCCATCACAGTCTGTCTGAAAGAAACTCGTTCCCTTGCCAAAACTCCAGCCTCCGCCACTGTCATACTCAGGCACTCCTGGATATCTTGGTGCCATCGTCTTCTTGGTCTACCCCTTCCTCTTTTGCCTGGCACCATACCTTCCATCCCCGTCCTCTCAAGACCGTTGTGTCTCTTGATGCGACCAAAGTATTTGCATTTTCTAGCTAAAATGGAATTGATAAACCAGTTCTCCTCTATGCTCAACTCTTGCCGAATGTCTACATTTGTTCTTTTCTCTGTCCAGGGTATTCTGAGGATCTTTCTGTAACATTTTGACTCGAAGGATTCGATTCTTTGTCTAGAAGTTTTGGTAATCGTCCATGCTTCATAGCCATAAGCTGCCACAGGGAAAACACAGGCTCTCAAGACTTTTACTTTTATCGTTTTGTTGGTGCCCTGCCATAATTTCTTCAGGCTGTCCAGTCTCTGCATTGCCATAGCTAGTCTTCTTCTGATTTCTTTCGAGCAGTCGCCATTTTTGTAAATTCTGGAGCCCAGATATTCAAAATGTGTGACCTGATCTATTTCCTCACCACCCACTGTAAATTTATGCTGACATTGTGTTTTGTCGGTATTCATTATCTTTGTTTTATTTATGCACAAGTTTTGACCTTTACTATGTCCATTAACGGTTGAAAGTAGCTGCTTTAGCCCTTCCGCACTTCTTGATAGTGTCACTGTGTCATCTGCATATCGTAACTCTGGAATCTCGTACCCCCCAATCGTAAATGGGTCGAAACTTTCAATGTTCTCATCTTCTCGCACATTTCTCATTATACATTCCGCATATATGTTGTACAGATAAGGTGAGAGTATACATCCCTGTTGGACTCCCTTTTGTACTGCAAACCAATCTGATGTTTGCCCAGATACTCGGACAGCGGCTTGTTGATCTTGGTATAATGTTTCAATGAGATGGACTATATGCAAAGGAAACCCCATTTCGTTCATGATTCTCCACAGATTTTGATGTTTTACCGTGTCGAAGGCCTTAGTGTAATCAATGAAACATGTGTACAGGTCTACATTAAACTCTCTACATTTTTCATAGATATTTCTTCAATTGCATATGTGGCCCCGGGTCCCTCTGTCTTTCCTAAAACCTGCCTGGACTACGTGAATTTCAGATTCAAACCTTTTTCTCTATCCTTCTTAATAGGATTCGCAAGAGTATCTTGCTAGCATGGCTGATCAGTGCGATAGTTCGGTAATTCGTGCACAGCTTCAGGTTGCCTTTTTTGGGGAGGGGAATATAAATTGATTTCTTCCATGCTTCTGGCCACTCTGCACTGTGCCATATCTGTTTACACAGCTTGTGGTAGACTCGAGCACATGCCTCTCCTCCTGCTTGTATTAACTCTGCTGGGATATCATCGCATCCTGGGGACTTTCCCTTTTTCAGGCTTTTAATTGCAGAGCGTACTTCTTCCAATGTTGGTTCAGGTTCTTTCTCATCCTTTGGCAGGATTGTAACTGAGCGCTTTGTGCTGTCTCCATACATGGTTCTGCAGTACTCTCTCCATCTATTCAGTATGTCTTTGGTTTCTGTTAGTGTGTTATCCTCTTCGTCATTTATGACATGTGGAAACGGACGGAAATCCCTTGTCAGTGTTCTTATTGCTTTGAATGCATCTCTTTCTTTGCCTTGTTGTAGGTTTTCTATATCCTTACACGTTTCTACTATGTATCTTCTTTTATCTTTTCTTATTTCTCTTCTAACTTTTCTTGCGCAGTTTTTATATGCTGAGTTGGTCCCCTTACTTCCCATTTATTTTAATTGTTGCCTTTCTGCAATGAGTTTCTGTGTTTCGTCTGTTATATAGCTCTGTGTCTTGTGCAATATCTTTGGAATCATTTCTTTTGCTGTCGAGATCAAAATCGTGCGTACAATGTCAACTCCTCAGATGTCATCTCTTCCTGTATAGCAAGCAACGCCTCAAATTTGTTTTCTACTTTGATGTTGTATTCAGTAGGTATCGCTGATACATCGAAGCGTATTGGCTGGCAACCTTTGAAGATCCTGCGTAGTCTTGTTTGGAAAACTGCAAACAGTAATTCGTGGTAGGAAGTGATAGTCAAACTGTATAAAGAATTAGTTAGACCTAGATTGGAGTATAGTGTACCGGTGAAGAGTTTTTATCATAGAGGGAATATAAACATGCTGGAAAGGATACACAAAAGATGTGACAAAGCAGCTGATAGTGGGATTCCAGAATTACAGCTTTAAGGAAAGACTAAAAAACATCGGCCTACAGTGTCTAGAAGAGATAAGAATTCGAGGTGACTTAATACAGGATTATGAGATAATCAAAGGAAAGGATAAATTAGACAATAATAAGGTTTTTTTTCAAAGTACAACCACCTACAAGAATAAGAGGGCATAGCTTCAAATTAACTAAAGAAAGGTCCAGATTAGATATTAGGAAATATTTTTGTAATCAGAGAGTGGTGAATGCTTTAGATGCATTGCCACAGTAAAGTAGTGGAGGCAGGGACAATTAATGCCTTTAAGAATAAATTGGATGCGTTTAGCTTTTAGAGCAAGGTAATGCAAATGGAACAGGTTGTATACAGACTGCAGATTCTTCTAAATAAGTATAAAGACGTTAAGTTAAGTTAGGTGGACCCTAGAGACTTCAATGTCCCGATCAGAGTCTGAAGATATGTGTCTGCTCATCTCTGATCTGTCTATGCTGTCATTTTATAACTTGTATTATTTCTGCTGGTCTCTCCATTTATGGATCGTTTAATGTGTGTCTTTGCTTCTTTATTTCTTTATTGCTCTGTAAATCGTGAGTCTGCTTGCCGCTACTTTCAGTCATTGCAAAGCTGATCTGTCTTCTCGTTTCCAAGGATCTCGCATTTGGTTGGAATGCACTGTAAGACTAGATCTGTTTTTTTTTAGACAGCAGCCCGATGTTATATTTTATTTCATGTAAAAATATATTGCTTGTGGCCTGAGGTGGTTTGGAGTGCGCTCCTCGAGTCTATCTTGTTTGTGGCCTGAGATGGTTTGGAGTACGCTCCTAGAGTATCATGTTTGTGGCCTGAGATAGTTTGGAGTACGCTTCTAGAGTATCTTCTTTGTGGCCTGAGATGGTTTGGAGTACGCTCCTAGAGTATCTTGTTTGTGGCCTGAGAAGGTTTGGAGTACGCTCCTGGAGTCTATCTTGTTTGTGGCCTGAGATGGTTTGGAGTTCGCTCCTGGAGTTTATCTTTTTTGTGGCCTGAGATGGTTTGGAGTACGCTCCTGGAGTCTATCTTGTTTGTGGCCTGAGATGGCTTGCAGTACGCTCCTGGAGTCTAGCTTGTTTGTGGCCTGATATGGCTTGGAGTACGCTCCTGAAGTCTATCTTGTTTGTGGCCTGAGATGGTTTCTCAGTTCTTCAAATAAAATAAATCCTAAACTAGGAAGGCAATTATATTTAATCAAATTGTTGTCCCAGAGATGCTCGTGTTGTTAATGACTTCCTCCTGTAGCAACATGTCACCAGGATGGACAGGCCATTTTACTAAATCCAACTGAGCCCTTCTGGGACGTCTTGGGCTGATCAGCAATAGCTTAACATTCATCATGAGTGACCTGAACTAATTATTTCAAAACCTTCTGCAGAAATGACAGGCGATCTCCAAGCATTCTACAGATGGTTGATTTTATCCATGAGGCATCAGTGCCTAGTTTGTATCAATGGCCATGGAGATCACACACGTTACTGACCATTAACCAGCAATCTCTCATGAAACTGTCACATTCTGATGTCAAAATTACTGAAGAACATCATGCGCAGCATTTTAGACAGAGGTGGTGTCCAATAAAACAGCAATTTCTCCCATAGATTCGTTCTTTTTTACGATACTGTCACACTCTGATGTCCAAATAACGGAATAACAATTTTATTAAATGTAATTGACTTCTAATGTTTTGATTTTATATATGGTGGCATTTTTAAAATGCCCTCTAACTTATTTTGAGTAGTTAATTTTAACTGCCTGGCTCTGATTTCGAGATATAAGTTAAACATTTACATACAATTACAATTTTATTGTACAGTAAACTGTTGAAATCCAAACTTCCGATAAAATGATCATCAAGCCATACGTAAGTTATGTTCCGCACAGAACATCCAACCCATCTTCAAACAAACAGCAGCGATTACTGTTTTTCTCTCCAGTTTTTTAAAGATGCTTTATCTCTCTTAGATATCTCATGCTCTTTATATTTCTCTCCCTCCCCCCTTATCTCTTTATCAAGCTACTAATGTTGATTGGATTCATTCATGCACGATATTGGTGAATCCGCTTCAATCTCAGATAACTGAGAAGAGTTAGCTTGCATTTTTTGGGGCTGATCCACTCATCCCGTCTTTAATTTCTTCTCTCACTCTGTCTCTTCCCAGCTCTCTCTCTTTCTCTCTCTCTCTCTCTCTCTCCCTCTCTCTCTCTCTATATATATATATATATATACATATATCTTCGAAAAACAACTACTAAAGAAAGGTGACGACTGGGTGAATTATGTTACGTCTCGGGGCTGATTTATGTTAAGTCTTGAGGCTGAGTTACGCATAAGTCTTGTGGCTGAGTTATGTTAAGTCTTGTGGCCGAGTTATGTTGAGTCTTGTGGCCGAGTTATGTTAAGTCTTGTGGCCGAGTTATGTTAAGTCTTGTGGCCGAGTTATGTTAAGTCTTAGAGCCAAGTTAAGTCTTGGTGGCCGAGTTATGTTAAGTCTTGGGGCAGAGTTAAGTCTTGGAGCAGAGTTAAGTCGTGGGGCCGAGTTAAGTCTTGAGGCCGAGTTTCGTCTTTGAGCCGAGTTATGTTAAGCGGACTGTGGCCCTTCAGGCTGCAGTGGAAGTACCTCAGTAAAACAAAAAGAAAAATATGTCATACAATTCATTCTCATTGCCGGGTAATCGATGGTTCTTCAGGGTGAGGACTGCAGGCCACTTCGTCACCGCTGTCGTCAAATCGCGTGCTGGCTATTTTTTTTCCACCCTTAACAGAAACAACAACGAATGCTTTATCATGGATTTGATTCGCTGCCCTCTTTGTCAGCAGACAGGCATCGACACCATTATGCTGGGCGCTCTTCAGTAAGCTCACATATAATAAGGTCACCGTATGGATCCCCGCTTCGTTGGCAGGGTAATATTCTCTGAATCGAGAGAGCCCAATACTGTCGTGAAGTATGGTCTTGATCAAAATGTCTTAATTAACTCTTCGCCCCAATTCACCTAGCAAAAACAAGGTCTGCAACATAAAGACCATGAGATGGACATTTTATTTCAGAGGCTATTTACTTCCAACATGTGTTTCAGTCGATACTTCACATACCAGGTTCAGACTAACAGACCTTGACAAACGCAATGAAGCACTTACGATTGACAGCTTCACACTTAGGACTACGCATTTCCTGGGTAAAGTTTTTGGCAATGGCCCGTCTTTGTAGTAATGACTGTCAATGGTAACCTCACAAATCTTAACCGGGACATTATCTACCTGAACATCAGACACAACTTCCGATGCACTCAGAAAATCCAACTTTACTCGGAGAATCAGCCTTGCAGAGTCATCCATGCAATCTCTGCCAGACTCTAGACCCAGCAAAGTTGTCCATCCAATCTCAGCCAGACTCTAGACCCAGCAAAGTTGTCCATCCAATCTCAGCCAGACTCTAGACCCAGCAAAGTTGTCCATCCAATCTCAGCCAGAGTCTGGACCCAGCAAAGTTGTCCATCCAATCTCAGCCAGATTCTAGACCCAGCAAAGTTGTTCATCCAATCTCAGCCAGACTCTAGACCCAGCAGCGTCATCCATCCAATCTCAGCCAGATTCTAGACCCAGCAAAGTTGTCCATCCAATCTCAGCCAGAGTCTGGACCCAGCAAAGTTGTCCATCCAATCTCAGCCAGACTAGACCCAGCAGCGTCATCCATCCAATCTCAGCCAGACTCTAGACCCAGCAGCGTCATCCATTCAATCTCAGCCAGACTCTAGACCCAGCAGCGTCATCCATCCAATCTCAGCCACAGTCTGGACCCAGCAGCGTCATCCATCCAATCTCAGCCAGACTCTAGACCCAACAGCGACATCCATCCAATCTCAGCCAGAGTCTGGACCCAGCAGCGTCATCCATCCAATCTCAGCCAGACTCTAGACCCAACAGCGACATCCATCCAATCTCAGCCAGAGTCTGGACCCAGCAAAGTTGTCCATCCAATCTCAGCCAGACTCTAGACCCAGCAGCGTCATCCATCCAATCTCAGCCAGAGTCTGAACCCAGCAGCGTCATCCATCCA
Organism: Ariolimax columbianus; assembly: GCA_036924085.1. Lineage (NCBI taxonomy): Eukaryota > Metazoa > Mollusca > Gastropoda > Stylommatophora > Arionidae > Ariolimax > Ariolimax columbianus. The sequence goes on from JAVGWX010000018.1 coordinate 50,051,316, forward strand.
ATCTCAGCCAGAGTCTGGACCCAGCAGCGTCATCCATCCAATCCCAGCCAGAGTCTGGACCCAGCAGCGTCATCCATCCAATCTCGGCCAGACTCTAGACCCAGAAGATGCTTTCTTTTAACACCAAGCTGTCCCTCTAGAAATCCTATTCATTTCAATGCTTTTGCATAACTCCTAAACCTGGACTGTGTTACAGGGAAATCAGACGCGGCTTGAGGACTTCCTCATGTGCAACCAACCACACATCTTTGGAGTCCGCTGGCAGGATTATATCACCAACTCTGAGGTCGTCCTACGGACATACATACATACATACATACATACAGATTTACATATACACACCCAACCCCCACCCCACTCACCCAAAACACAAACCCACCCAACAAACAACCCCCCTCATCCCCCCACCACACACACACACGCACACGTACACACGAACACAAACACAGACAGAAACGCAGATGCAGAGAGAGAAAGAGAGAGAGACACACACACACACATATACATTACATACATAACACTCACACCCACCCACGCTTACACACACACACTCACACGCGCTCGCACACACAGACACACACACACACAAACATAGACACAACCACAGACGCACGCACGCAAGCAGACAGACAGGCAGCCAGACAGATAGACAGACATACATGTACATATACACATAAGACATGCTCTTACCGACGCTACGCTTGCCCCGTTGACCAGGATGGCGTCTGCAAATCTGACGCGGGAGGGATTATTCTTCAACTTTGCCTTTTTGGCTGCTGTCAAGATGGCTGACTTGCGACTGGACTGAAAAATATAGAACAAAATAAAAATGGTAAAGCTGGTTCCACGTTCTCTTTTTCTCCGCCGCTTGATCTGAATAACAAATATATAAGGACACTCTGTGACAGAGATAACGGGATGCTACAGCTCAGAGGTAAGCTGCTCGCCTCTCAAAAAATAAAACGAACGAATAAAAGCAATAAGTGTAAGGTGGTTCGAATCTGGAAAGTTTTAAAAGTCCCTTCGCCTCAAGTCCTATCGAGAGGACTGCGTGGGTTAGTGGTTTAGTGACACGGCACACAGCCAGAAGGTGCTGGGTTCGATCCCAATCACAGCACGGTCGTTACCCTAGGAAAGCAAACCCTTATAAAATGCAGGAGGAAGCTGACCCTTAAATAAAATTCATGCTGAAGTCAGACGCACTAGGCCGACAGGCGCAAAATAAAAACCACAGTACAACGCACACCGCCTTGGAGATTAGAGAAAAAAGTACGAACGAAAAAAAGGCCCTATCGCAGAATAACTAAAAATTCAGAGGTGCCTTGTCCACGTGAAAGATCCATTGGCAGTTGCAAATCTAAAAGAGCAGGATGTTGGCCGCTGTCCGGAGAAACATTCTGAAAGTAACCACGATTTTACACAATGGTGTCCAGCATGAATTGAAGAGTAAGGGTAGTCCCTCATGCAAAGAATCACCTTTTTGTCTGAATACACTACAACAGGTATACGCAATAGCTAAACACTCCCACATGTGCAGAGGACTAACCGAATTGATAAGAGCACTTCGAGGTTGGGAAATATACCGAATATGGCCGAGAAACCTATGATCTTTAAATATTTGCTCAGCGCTTACTGATGCTAGAAAAAACGCTTTTGCCTTCTTAGTAGGACAAATAAATAGAACACTTTGCATGACACTAAACAACAACTAACAAACACGTGGGGATACCATTACATGACATTGGGTCAAAGAGCGAGAGCCCTGATGCTGCTGAATCAGCAACATCATTATTATAGGACTTTCCTTCAAAGCTACGCAATGTAAGGTAGTGAATAGCAGACACTGCGTTTGTTAATGAAGTTCTAGAAATGTAATTTACTAGGTAATATCACGTCTATTCTCGCATTGTTAAATTCCCTATCAGTAAACCAAACACCCATTTACAGCTGCGTCGACTAGAGACTGCCGGTAACAAGAAGTGCTACCCCGAACTAATGCCGCGAAAGTGAGTGCTCTTCCAGTCAGCTTATCAAATTAATAGGTTACTCCGAATTGTGCAATGGGGACGTGTGGTGAATTGTACAGTCTTTTACCCTAAAGTAGACATGCGCTTCTTGGTAACGAAAGGAATATGTGAAAACCTCGAGGTAGTGAGTTGCAAGCAAAGAATGTTTGTTTGTGGTTATGATCACAAGACGAGTATGTATCTGCATGTGTAACATATATTAAAAAACAAACTGAAGAAAAATGTGAAGTAATGGGCAGCCAGAATTTGAAAAACGTACCTCCAGATGACCGAAGCGCATTGCCATGTCATAAAAGAGAGATGGTTTAAGATGCTAGACCAGCGAGACACACCAACCAATGTGTCACAGCTGGGATGGTCTTTCCTCATTCTACACTTGCGACTATGGAATATAGGCTAATTCTATCTAGACAGATGTATAGACTCAACTACTTCTTTACCTTCCTAGCATCAAGAATGGACCATACATACCTTAAATGTTTAAGTCGCAGGTAGATAGACAATCGACAGTGGTAGTTTCAATTAAGGAACTCAGTACGGATGGGAAAATGCCGGAACTTCGAAGCAGCGAGTTGTAAACAAAGACTGTTTGCTCGAGAGAACGATCGTAAGACAAGTATATGTCTGAACTCGAGTAACATACGAGAATCCTTTAAATAAAAACCTCTTCTTCTTCTGCGTTCGTTCTGAATCTCCCGCTACCATGTCATGAACAGGGTTTTGCAAGTAGGAGGATGTAGTCCAGAGAATGGAATGCGGTGTGTCGATAGTTTACAGCTTTACTACGATATCTGCACGCTTCGGTCCGACACATCCGTCTTCGGCAGGAACTAAAAGCCTTAAACATTGTGATAAAAATGATAAAAGCCATGCTTTTGTATTGTAACTTGTTAATACCTGACTTGTTAATACCTGACTTGTTAATTATAGAAATTCATCGGTGAATGAAGGCCCACAACGGATGCATTTCACTCACAGCCAATCTGCGATTTTTCTTTACAAGGCGGTTAACGGCTGCAATTGACTCCGGTGTGCATGACCCGCTCGTGAACAATCTGTCATACAACTCAGGCCGTTTTGGAACTTCCTACTCCACTCATACCCTTGCTGGAGTTAAATCATGCATCACCGTACTGGACCTTGATTCGCCGACGAATTTCTATAGGTTTCACCCCTTCGCTGCTAAACAAAACTGATAACAGAACGTTACTCATCTTCGGATCATCTTCGGTTTATGTCAATAGTGAGGCGGCCATCTTTTAACTGCAATTATGCCGTCATGATGTTTGTCTGCACCATGATGGCACATGCAGGACACTCTATTCATCCTTAGCAACCCTACTAAACAAGTTACAATACAAGGCATGATTTTTCTAATTTCTATTCCCCTGATAAGGTTTTCATTTGAAGCCCTATAGTATATAACATACAACAGAAAATGAAGTGAAGCAGCCCGGTATTCGTTTCTTACGACATGCTCTTACCGTGACAGTATTTCTGCTTTCATCTCTGTCACACTCACTGTTGCTATAGAAACATCTCCGGCTTCTTGACGATGGAAAAGATAAGTCGTCATCATCAGGTGCCCTGTCGGTTGGCGTTGACGATCATGGACCTCCATCCATTTCTGACACTTGTGTCGTTTACCACTCTGTTGTTGATTGTCGCTCATGCTATTCTCTCAGGTTTTCCAGCATCGTCTCTCTCTCTGCCTTCCTCTGTCTCTCTTTCCTGCTACTTTCCCGTTGTCACGACGTGCTCTTAGCCGTCTATTCTTATAACACACCCAAACACGGATAACGGTCTTGTTTTGATTATTGCAATAAGTTGTATTTGTGATTATGCCTCCTTGAGTACTGTATCATTATACTTATTTGCAGTTCATCGGTTGCTTCCAAAGATCTAAGCGCTTGCTTGCTAATTGTCCATGATCCCCTGCCGTATATCAGTACTGCTTCCGCGTAGATAAGTACAAATGAAAAAATCTAAAAACTCACGAACCAATAGAAAATGAGTGCTCATGGTGTTTAGTATGAGTCTTTTAAGCGTAGTTGTAGCGTATTTGCTTTTCGCAGAAAAGGTGCTGCGTTAAACTCCCGATACCAGCACGCTTCGCACCACCCAGGTATAAATGGATACTTCGAACACTATAAGACAAAGAAATGCTGCGAAGATGGGGACTGGCAACCCCAGTTTATAGACAGACTGTCAGGTTAGATCATCCCGTAACCAATGAGGTCGTTATGGCACACATGACGACATCATCACAACACCACGCTACCCTTCTCTGTCAGCAGCCGCTACCTACGCCTTTTCTTGTCGAAGATTGGTCCATTCTTTTATGTTGTCCTCTCACCTCTTTTTGGGACGGCCTCATCTCTAAGGCCTGTATCCTTCGCTGAAGGTCAGCTGTAACTGTCCATGTGTCACAAGCATAGATGAATATTGACAGGACCAATGAACGCATTAATCTTATTTTCGTGCATAGTGCTAACCGTTTATCTTGCCAGATTTTGTTACGACGTGCAAGCGCCGCTATTGTCTGTGCTATTCTGACCAATACTTCACATTTTGATCCGTCATCACTGACAATCGACCCCAGATATTTACAACGGTCAACCACTTCGAGTTCCAGACCGTTAGCTTTTATCCTACTGTCGAAGCCCTCGGCGTTGTTGGTCATTAATTTTGACTTTCCAGCGTTTATTTCCATACCATAGTCAAGAGCTGTTTCATCGAGCCTTCTGACCCATTCCTAGAGTTCAGCTTCTGAACCTGCCAACCCGTCGATGTTATCTGCAAAACGAAGGTTGGTAATCGTTCGGCCCCCTATCTTAACAGCACCAACGTGACCTCCAAGTGCCTCACTCATAGTTCCCTCAAGGAATATATTGAAAAAAGTTGGAGCGAGTGTACACCCTTGCCTCACACCAACTGATGTGCAAAACCAGTCCCCTTGCCTCCCATTCACAAGAACTGCGCTGGACGCCTTGTCATACAGGTGTTCAAGGACCTGTATAATATTTTCGCTGATTGTATACATCCTCATCCGTAGTGCTTTATGCCATACCCCATCAAACGCCTTCTTCAAATCAACAAACGCGTGATACAGTTTTTGCTGCTATTTATTTCTCGCTTAGCAACCTTAAATTAAATATCTGTTCTGTAGTGCTTCCCTGTCTGAACCCTGCTTGCTCCTCAGCAATAATGTTCTCTGCTTGGGGTTTCAATCGGTCGAGGATTAATCTAAGCAAAACCTTGCTAGGGTGGCTGATGAGGCTTATTGTTCTGTAATTCTGGCACAGCTTTATGTTTATAGACTTAGGTAACGTTATAACCATTGAATTTGTCCATAAGTCCAGCCAGTTTCCTGTAGACCATATTTTCTTGCAGATGTGTGTCAGGCATTCCACCACTACCTCTCTACCTGCCTGTAAGAGCTCTGCTGGTATATTGTCTACGCCAGCCACCCTCCTCTTTTCAATGTCTTTACCGCTGCAGCTACCTCCTCCTTTGTTATCAGTTGGTTATCCTTTATAGTTGTTGGTGTTGGAGCGATTGTTTTCTCAGGTTCGTTCCGTACCTCATAGTTAAATAACCTGGGACAGTACTCTGTCCATTGTGCCAGTACTTCATTGTCCCAGTAAGGCACTTGCTGCTTTTATCCTGGATCATAAAGGTCCTGCCTTGTCTTGGTGTAACGCGTTCTTTGACCACCTTGTATGCTCCTTTAGCATCATTTCTGTTTAATCTCTCTTCGATGTTTGTACATTGCTCACATATCCACGCTTCTTTCGCTTTTCTCATATTTTGTTGTATCGCTTTCTTGACCTCTTTATTTCGGCCGACCTCATCAGGTGGATGTTTCTCATTTTTCCGTGACCTTCTTCTATCACAAAAGTCTATAATTTCTTAGGTCACCCATGGCGTCTTTTTTGGGAGGTGGCACCCCAGGATCTCTGTTTCTTCATCTATGAGTGCTGAGTTAATAGAGTATGTTACTGTATCGGTATGCAGTCCTTCTCTGAGAGCCAACAGTAGAGCTAATCTCCCTCCTATCATCGATTTGAACACTTCGATGATTGTTGGATCTTTTAGTTTGTCCAGGTCATAATTTAGTATAGTCACTTCTTTCTTTACGACTCTCTTCAATCGTAGACGCATAGTCATCATAACAAGATCGTGGTCGCTCCCTATATCCGCTCTGGGAAAACTTCTCGTTTTGTCGGATGTTGATGCTAGATCTAAACCTCCTCTGGACCAGTAAATAATCAATTTGGCTGTGTACTTCATTGTTTGGGTTTATGCCATGTCCAGCGTCTAGACTGTGGCTTAGCACAACTAATCGAGATGAGATGAGATAAGATGAGATAATATGAGATGAGATGAGATGGGTTGAGATGGCACTAGATTAGTTGAGATGAGGTGAAATGATATGAGAAGAATTGAGATGTTAAATGGAGATTAGACGAGATCAGCTGAGATTGTCAGAAGAATTGAGAAGCTGAAATGAGATGAGATCAGTTGAAATGAGTTAAAATGAGATGAGTTGATATGACATGAGATGAATTGATATGATATCGGTTGAGACGAGATGAGCTGCCTGAGCTGATTCGAGGTGAATTTAGATGAGGTGAGGTGATATAAGTTAACAAGGGGTGATTTAAGATCAGGTTGAGAAACCTGAGATGGGATTATTTGTGATGGGTGAGATAAAGAGATGTACTTAGTCTAGAAGAGATGAGATCAATTTTTTATCAATGCTAAAATTAAATATTTCCACCAGTTCACTTTTTGAAGCTCAGAATGAATATTTGGTTTACAAATAGCGTGGCTGATAAATATGCATCAAACATCATGTTTCAATTATGCGACTCACGTAAGTCGACCACATACGAATTCCTGCGTGAAAGCACTTTGTGGGTTCATGCAGTGGTGGGTTTTAATAGCGATGCGTTATGCATAATGATGTTTCTAGCCTAATGCTGGTACACACACATAAATCTTTTACTTCTTCTTCGATCAGCTGATGCTATGTTTTTAGTCCGGTAAAGTTCACGAAGGAGATTGTGTATTTCGGGTCTTCGTCGGTCTCCCACAGCTTGTCGAGCTTGGTCGCTTCCCTGGGCCAGACTGCCTCTCTTTGGTCTGTGTAAATAGAGCAGTCCTGTGGGATATGTTCTGGTGTTTGCTTGGGTGCTCCCCAATCGCATGTGGCGATGTCTCTGAGACCCATTCTGTGGAGGTGGGCTTTGAGTCTGCTGTGTCCCATCTTAGACTAAAGATCTTTGTCTGCCTTCTCTACCAAGTTTGTCTATGTGGCCATTTTCTGGTCTGTATTCTTTGTGATGTCTCTCTATTACGTCCTCATCGATCGTTTGATGAGTGTATTTGCTTCTTTATAGCTCTGTGGATGGGAAATCTGCTTGCCTCCACTTCCGTCTTTTGAGAGCTCATCTGCTTTCTCGTTTCCAAGAATCCCACAGTGGACCGGGCTCCACTGTAGTATAAAGTCTGTTTTTTTAAGACAGCAATCCGATGTTGTATTTTATTTCAATACACATAAATAATTTATTAATTTGAATGGTAATTAAGAAACGTTTTCAAAAATTGAATTTTAGAAGTAAGTTTGACATCGAGGAAAAAGTGGATAAACAGGACAAACGAGACGTGCCGTAAAATCGGGAAAAATCTTACTCGGGACACCAGAGAGGGGACAGATAAATACATACCACAGGGCTACAACTAGATAGAAAGTGAGATGACAAAAGAAGAAGACGAAAACTTCACATAAGACCACATTTAAGGTAGATGTTAAGGAAAATATATATGTTGTTTTTCGTATCAAATTTTTCGGATTCTTTGATATTGATGCTATATTTCTCAAATTTTGTATATTTGTCAATATTTGGAATGGGAACAACGCACGAAGCTACAATTTTTAAAGAACATCATATGGTCGATGTGTAGATCAATTCGCTTATTTCAAGTCACTATATCGTTCCATTCACGAGTTATGGGCACATTATTTTATGGTTGCAGGTAGAATATTGTTTACCGCCAAATGCTGACTTGAAAAATTGTCTTCTGTGAGGAGGTTGGCTGGGGGAAGAGATGGACGAGAGCAGGTTCAGAGGCGGAATAAATGGACGAAAATAAAGACGGATTGATGTGAAAGAGTTTCATGTGGACCAGTTTGAGGGTGAGAAAAGATGAGCGAGAAAATGGGTTGGTTGACCTACATAACAACACTGAGTAATATAGAGACTCTGATCTACAGATCAGATGTTAAAAGGGGGGGGGGGGGCGGTGTGAATGACAAGATATTCCATTGATCTCGTTTATATCTAGCTCTGAGTTCGGCGTCATCTACGTGTTAGAGCTGGTTCATAGTACCAGTCATTTCGTCTTGCACCCAAGACACCTGTGCTAAATGCAATATGCGAATTAACGAGAACTGAAACTATGACGATCAGTAGAACACATGGGGTCACTCACATACATGTTAATGATACTGCTTTTAATCAGGCCCACGAGTTCAAGTATTTGAGCCGTTTTTTTTGCAAGATCGTCAGAGAAATAGAGACTAGGCGTCAAAAAACAAATGCGATGAGTTATCAGCTGTCACCACTGCTTAGATACACGGAAATTAGTTTGGCAACAAAGCAACAGCTGTTAAACAGTATATTTATGCCGACTCTGTGCTACCAGTGCCAAACATGACCTCTGTCCAGGGCTCGTGAGAGCAGAATTTCGACGTGTGAAATGAAGTGCTTGAGGAAGGTCATCAGTATTACACGGAAAGACAGAAGGCGGAGTGACGATCTTCGAAGTATACATTTCCAAGCAGAAATTAAACTGGTTTGGTCATCTCATGAGATTGCACCCTCATCAACTTCCCTCGTTGACTTACAACTCTGGTAGATCTGGCTACAGGGCAAGGGGGCGGCTACAAGGCAGGTGAATAGATGTCATTAGAGTGATTGTGGAGTGATTGTAGAGCGACACAGGGTCACATTGACCGACGCGACACACTTGGCGCATGCCAGACGACTTAAGCTTCCCACGACGCTCAACGGCTCCAGTGTAAAGAAACTAAACTATACTATACTATACTATACTTATACTATACTATACTATACTGTACTGTACTGTGCTGTGTCGTGCCGTACCGTGCCATGCCATTCCATACCATACCAAACTATACTATACTATACTATACTATACTATACTATACTATACTATACTATACTATACTATACTATACTATACTATACTATACTAAACTAATCCTAAAGCTAAAACTAAAACTAAACTAAATTAAACTAAACTTAACTAACTAACTATCCAAGAGACATATTTAAAAACAAATCCCAAACACAAAAACAGGCAATCTGACAATAATTGTCAACATTTTAAAATCCGACAAGACTTCGGCATGCTTACGTATCCGTGTAATGAGCACTGGCTCACGGGAGATAGAAATGTACGGAATGTAATTTTACAGAACTAAACAACCCCCCCCCCCCCCCACCCCTGAAACCTTTATCCAAAGTAATGACCTTCGCGTGTCGACATCATCAATCAACGACGAACGAAAGTGAAGAAAATCATTTAACAAGGACAACAACATAATTTGGGGCAGCTATTTTTTTTTACCGAAGTCTGTCGAGGGATCATATGTCACCGTGTGGACTAATTTAAAAAAAATATTATTTCACCACCCTCCCATCTCATACGATAAGAAAGGTCTACCGGGTTTTGAATTCGTGCTTCTTTGGTCATGAATCTCGTTTCCAACCGGCTCGTCAGTGATAATAGATTTTATTGTTTGTGGGTAAATGGTGAGAAATGGGAAAAACCGAAGCCAAAACAAGTATGATCGACAAGTTGAAAACAACTTCCTTTCAAATTTTAAATATGACGTCATCAATTCGTGCGCACGCAAAATAAATGGCTGAAAAACAAACTAGATAATAATTTTTCTTCTTTCTTCCTTCTTCTTCTTCTTCTTCTGCTTCTTCTACTTCTTCTTCTGCTTCTTCTTCTTCTTCTTCTTCTTCTTCTTCTTCTTCTTCTTCTTCTTCTTCTTCTTCTTCTCCTCCTCTTCCTTCTTCATGATCTGCTTTTTGAACTTCTATCTTCTTTTTCATCCTTCTTCTCCTTCTTTTTCATGATCTTCTCTTTGTTTTTCTCGCTTCTCCCGCTTTTTCCTCTCATCCGCTTCCTCCATCTAATTCTGATCATTCGTCTATTTCTCCTTCTTCTTTTTCCTCTTCTTCTTATCTTCTTCTTCATCACCATTCTTTTCATATTTTTTTTCTTCTCCTCCGCGTCTTCTTCCTCCTTTGTTTCTTCACATTTCCATCTCCTTCTTATTCTCTTTCTCTTCTTATTTTTCTTGTTTACGTTAAATACCACTTAATTGCTACATCACATCTCTGCAGATCAAATGACTTTCTCAATCTGTCTTGAAAGCTTTCAAATCATTATCAAAGTATTGTTCTAGAGATCAATAAATTGGTAATAAGATAATCTAATAATAACTATTTACGATGTTTTGATATATTTTTACAAAGATATCTTGAATCCTGATATTCAAAGAAGGAGGTGTACACTTGCTGTCAGGTAGCCGAAGCTATCCCTGGCACGTCCTTTTTGCAATTTTACTTTCCTATGGATTACTAGAGGAAGCTAAATGGTGAATTAGTTCAGAAGTTGATTATTTTTTTAAAATCGCTACGCGGCGGTTAACAGCCAAGGTCCCTTTACGTGCATAGTGTGCAACACTAGGCCGTCTAATGCATCGTCCGTCTCCGATATGACTATGCGATGGATCTTCCATTTATTTAGACCAAGTGTTGCTTGTAACTTTTCGACCGCCATTTCATGCTTTCGCTCGTGTCTTAAAACGTGAGCGTCTTAACTTTATGTTACTTCAAAGTCAATACAGAATTTTAAAGGTACAAAAGGTCGCAGGTCAAAACAGTAACACGAGAAGTTTAAGCATATTAATGGGCATTGACATACAGGGCCCGGCTATGTTTTCTCTACCCAGAAGGTAAAATGGCGATGGGCACTGACATACAGGGCACTGCCGCGTTGTCTCTACCCAGAAGGTAAAATGGCGGAGACAACTGAGCACAAACGGAATAGAGGAGACTCGTGAGCACCGCAGGCAACTCTTCTAACTGACGACAAACCACACATAAGAGTCATCGCGGGAGCTACGGGGATATTGCTCTGACGTCGATGTCTTCAGAAAATGATCATCAACCAGATCCTACAACATTTTCTGAAAGACACTGAACATCTATGGTTACGCCCTTGAATGAACCAGCTACCCAATAATTTTCTGAAAGACACTGAACACCTTTGGGTACGCCCTTGAAGGAACCAGCTACCCAATCATTTTCTGAAAGACACTGAACACCTTTGGTTACGCCCTTGAAGGAACCAGCTACCCAATCATTTTCTGAAAGACACTGAACACCTTTGGTTACGCCCTTGAAGGAACCAGCTACCCAATCTCACAAACACGGTGTGGCATAGTAAAACGAAATCGATTGCACTACACTCCGGGAGACCCACACGACGTGGCGACATCAGGGGCTAAGAAGCATGTATTCCTCAGCCATTAAGACAAACCAACTGCCCCAGCAATGGGAATCAACTTTACAGTTGTCGAATGGTGTCGATGCCTGCCTAGGGACATGGACTGCAGCAGATCGAGTTCCCGGTATGGCATATGTTGTTTTTCTGTTTGGGGTGAAACAAACAAATACAGCCAGCACATGACGTGGTAACAGCAGGACCTATAGTTCTCAGCCGTTAGAACCGCAAAATTAAAAAAAAAAGTAAAGTAACCCAAAGCATTACTGCCGTAGTGGTGGGAGGTGTTAGCCACCTCACATTTCAATGGCTCGGCTATAAGAGGGCGGTAGCCTTCTTCTTCTTCTTCGTACGCTGTCAAACGTCAACCTGTATTTTTTCGAAAAAAGCAGCTGTCATCCTGAGGCTGTCGAAACTGCCATAGCGCTTGTCTAGTGTTGCCACTGGTGATAGCCACATCTGCTTTCTCTGATCCTCGTATGTCGGGCAGTTTTGCAACAGATGTTCAGCGGTCATTTTCCCGGTACCACACGTGCATTCGTCAGTGCCACCTATCTTCAATTTATTGAATAGATGGTACCTCAGTCTATTGTGGCCTGTGCGGAATCTGAAGACCACGACCTGCTCTCTTCTGTTCAACTGGTAATAGGCATCGTTTTTTGTGTAGCCAGTATGTTCTGTTTCCCATTTGGTCATTTATCTGGCTCTAATAAGCCTTTTCGACTCTTCGTAGGTCACACTAGGATCTGGTTGTGGTAGTCTTGCACCTTCTTTTGCCAGTCTGTCTGCCTCCTCGTTGCCTTGGATGTTACAGTGGGATGGACCCCACTGTACCACTACTCTTTTTGGTGCGGACTGCTGGCATAGTTGACAGAGTACTGCTCTTAAATCATTAAGTTCAGTATTTTTCTGGCTTTTTAGTGCTGTGGCTACGGCCAGGGCATCTGTAAACATGACTATTTGGCTTTCATTTATTGTGCCTGTCACCATTTCTTCTACTGCAGCCCTCAGTGCCCCTGCCTTCGCTCTGAAATTGCTTGAGTATTTTCCAGTTGTTACTGACCGTTTTATTTTTTTACCATTTGGTAGGCTCATGAATACCCCCTACATGCATGTCCAATCTATAGGGAAATGATATGCCAGACCTGGCCAGAGGGTGCAGAGCTGAGACAAAAGCTGTGGAGCAGCCGCTCCGACCTGGTGAAGACTACAGACTTCATCATGGCGACTGGCCTGCAGATAAAGCATGACCAAAAGATCCTGAACACAAAGAAGAAGAAGACAAATATACTTGGAATCCTGGTTGTTTAATATCTGTTGCCAGGTAGCGGAAGGCTATTCGCAGTAGGTATTTAAAACTACCTGTGGGTTTTTACTAGTGGGTCAGGTCAGGTCAGATCAGTTCATCTCGTAACCAGTGAGGTCGCTGGGGCACACATGAAGACATCCTCACAACCCCACGCCACCCTTCTCTCTCAGCAGCTGCTGCCTGTGCCTCTTCTGGTCGGAGATTGGTCCATTGTTTTATATTGTCCTCCCACCTCTTTTTGGGATGGCTTTTTCGCCATTTGCCTTGCACTTTTCCGTGCAGGATCGTATTTGCAAGATCATTTGATCTCGATATGTGACCGTATCAAGCGAGTTTCCTTCTTTTGACAGTTGCCAAGAGGCCTTCAAAAGGCCCTATTGCTGTTATAATTATATCTCGTATTTCTTCATTTGTAACTGGATCTTTGCACGTGACGTTTAAAAGTTTTCGGAAAGATCTTATCTCCAAGGCCTGTATCCTTCGCTGAGGGTCAGCTGTAACTGTCCATGTCTCACAAGCATAGAGGAATATTGACAGGACCAGTGTACGCATTAATCTGATTTTAGTGCATAGTGCTAACCGTTTATCTTGCCAGATTTTGTTAAGCCGTGCAAGCGCCGCTATTGTCTGTGCTATTCTGGCAAGCACCTCACATTTTGATCCTTCATCACTGACAATCGACCCCAGATATTTAATACGGTAAACCACTTCGATTTTGGTAGATTTAAAACAAATTTAATTGAATTGTTGTCCGAAAAAAAATCCAGGTATACACCGTGATTCGAACCCGCGACCTCCGACGCTGATACCTCACATCGAGACCACTGAGTCTCCCTGTTACTATTACTGTAGCCTTAGTCTTAGCACACCTGTATTTGTAAAGTAGCGGATGCCTCTGTGCAGGTCTCTGCTCTGATGTGAGCTGAATGTAGCCAGAGGAGGATTTTCTGCTTAGCGGACTAGGCTAGAGCATCTTATAACTTGGCTGCGTTGAGACTAGTGCTGTAGAGGGTGGTTCACTCAAATACTGGAGCAAAGTAACCCCGCAGCTTGTTAGACGCCATAAATGCTGCTCCTATCAAACCATCTAGCAATAGCCGCTGTTATGTCATGTCACACAGTTAGTCGTCTCATACGACATGCTCTCTCTGGAGCAGTTGTGCTATTCTTGTTTTTGTCATACACGAAAGACCAATAGAGATAGTTATTATAAATTATATAAATATTTTGGCTTTTCATCGGCAATCGGGATTATCACCCCAGCGGAGCATAGAGCCTCTACAATTACACTCCTACTTTCTGTCTTCTACTCACACCACCAGCTGTTCCTACGCTCTCGCAAAGTTTTCGGATATTTCACTTCTCCAAGTATGCCTGAGCCACCCTCGACTCTTCAGTCATTTGAGGCCAAGAAAAGGGAACGACGGGTAACGCTGTACGATAGTGCCCTTAATGTGTGTTCCAGCCACCTTCAACATCACTGAGTGGTCAGGCCTTCGTTCCGGTGAGATACGACAGGCGGCGACAGACAGAGAGGGATGGCGTGGGATTTTGGGAGTGCCTTCATGTGTGCCCCAACGACCTGATGGGTTACGGGATGAACTGAACTGAGCCACCTTCAGCTACTCCGCATTATGTCTTGTCCAACTGGGAATTGCCTTATTCTTTCCAATATCTCCCCATTAATAAACTTGTCACACCAGAGCTGGCTCAGTGTTCTACGTAGGTACTTATTAATGACAGTCTGTACTTTTGTGGAACAGTCTTTGTAGTGTTCCACGCCTCAACGCCATACAATAACACAGACATCACATCTGAGTTTAAATTTCGAGGTTAAGTGGTGAACGTATCACAATATGATGGATGTTCCTCATGTCCCATTTCAACTCCAGCCGGAGCATACGGTCACCACTACAATTTGTCTCCTTTAGGAAGTCTTCCCTTCTTCAGCACGGTGTTGCAGTGGTGGCTTCTGCAGTAATTTTTTTCGCATGATCATTTCTCTAGCTTCAAGAACAACTCTCTTTAGTCGCTTTTACGACATACGTAGACGTGCAGTGTACCTGTTCTTCGTCCACAGTAAAGGACCTCGGCATCCATTCTGCTACTTTACTTAGATTATGTTGTCTAATACAATTTGCAGCAGCTATTAAGCTCAAACGAATTAATTAAACGAACAATTAATGTGACGGAAATTCAGACAAGAATTCCATTGACTAAAAATATCTTCAGAGAAAACCAGAAATTGCTAACCTCAAAGAATATCAGAATTGAGCTGAGGACAAGAGTAATCACTACTCATATATGGCTAATTGCACTTCATGGGGCTGAAACATGGACTGCAGCACAGAAGGATGAAAAAGGCTTAAAAGTGTTTGGTATCTGATGCTTTTAGAATGGAAGTAGTGAGTCTGACAGAAACAAGATCCAATGACAATCTTCTTACTGGGGTAGACACACAAAAAGAAATGTTGTGTAAAAACGAAGAAATATGCCAGCTGAAAGTCTTCTACAGAAGATACTAGAGGGTAAGGTTCGGGGAGGACCAGGAAGGCAGCGAGCAAGTTCACATTTACATCTCTGGAATGCAGAGACATTCAAGTACACACCTGTGTTGAAATGGAAAGAGTTGCAGATGATAGGGTCAAATAGAGAGACATGCTCAGACAAACTTACAATCAGCCATAGGACTGATTAACCAGAGGGTAATAGAGAGACATGCTGAGACAACCTTACAATCAGCCATAGGACTGATTAACCAGAGGGTAATAGAGAGACATGCTGAGACAAACTTACAATCAGCCATAGGACTGATTAACCAGAGGGTAATAGAGAGACATGCTGAGACAAACTTACAATCAGCCATAGGACTGATTAACCAGAGGGTAATAGAGAGACATGCTCAGACAAACTTACAATCAGCCATAGGACTGATTAACCAGAGGGTAATAGAGAGACATGCTGAGACAAACTTACAATCAGCCATAGGACTGATTAACCAGAGGGTAATAGAGAGACATGCCCAGAGAACTTTATAACCAACCATATGACTGACCAGCAGAGGATGCGGTTAAATGGAGAGACATGCTCAGACAATCAAAACTAGGAAAACTTAGGTACTCTTCAAGCCCGCTTTTGGGAAGGAAAGCCGTACAGAAAACCAAGCATTACAGTACAGAACCAACATCTCCAGGTAGTAGAAATCTTCCTCTATATAAGAACTACACTCTCCACAGTCCAATATCTAATAATAATAATAATAATGATAATAATAGTTGCCCATCGCAAGCAAAAATGGCGACAACATCAAACTATTTCTGCGAAATGTGTTCTCTTACGGCTGCAAAGATCAATCCTGGAACGGCACACTATGTCACATTCGGGGTACACATGTGGGAACCGGCTGTGGAATCGTGGTTTTTTTTCTGGCAGCTCGTTTTCCCGAGTTTCCGCAATGACTATACTCTCAGCGATCTGAGCACCTTCTGTGATACTAGCGCGCCAGGTGGTAAGGTTGTGTGCAAGCATCTACCAGGACCTGACATTAATATTGGAGCTTTTCAGAAACACTTTCAAGTCTGTAGCGTTTCTTCTGTCCCCCTGGTGAGCGTTTTTCTGTTGTGAGCTCACTGAATAACAGCTGCTTGGGGATGCGCTCATCTGGCATTCGCTCATCTAAGATGCGCTTATCTGACATACGCTCATCTAAGATGCGCTTATCTGGAATTTGCTCATCAAATATGCGCTTATCTGGCATACGCTCATCTGTGATGTGCTCATCTGGCATACGCTCATCTGTGATGTGCTCATCTGGAATACGCTTATCTGGCATACGCTCATCTGTGATGTGCTCATCTAGCATACGCTCATCTGTGATGTGCTCATCTGACATACGCTCATCTGGCATACGCTCATCTGTGATGCGCTCATCTGGCATACGCTCATCTAAAATGCGCTTATCTGGCATACGCTCATCTGTGATGTGCTCATCTGGCATACGCTCATCTGTGATGTGCTCATCTGGCATTCGCTCATCTAAGATGCGCTTATCTGGCATACGCTCATCTGTGATGTGCTCATCTGGCATACGCTCATCTGTGATGTGCTCATCTGGAATACGCTTATCTCGTATACGCTTATCTGTGATGCGCTCATCTAGGAAGCGAACAATATGCCCCGTCCATCTTAGCTGAGTTATTCGCAGAAATGTATGGATGTTTAACAAGACATCCTTGCTAATAATTTCAGAGTTGGGCGCTTTATCCTGTCACCTGATCCTGAGTAGCCTACGCAGGCAACTCAAATGAATACGATTAAACTGTCTGGCCTGTCTTCTATACACTGTCCATGTCTCAGAGGCATGCAACAGCATGATACACATTTACCTGTATGTTATTGTTGACTTTGAGGTCAACAGCAGGTATGCACATGCAAGTTCTGCATTTGGGAGGCTGCAAGTCACTCGTATATCATGGTGGTAGCAATATTGACAAAGTAGGAGGTACTTGGAATCCTTGAAATCCTGGTATTCAAACAGACATGTTAATGTCCGTTACCAGATAGCTCGAGGCTTCGGCAAAACGTAGTAGGTATTTTAAAACTACCACTCGGCTAACTAGGCCGGGGGATGGTACAAACAGTTTGGTAGGCTTTTAACTTGAGTTTTTGAATTTTATCCGGACAGCGGCCGACAAGCCTAATCTTTTCGATTTCTTAGTACCAAGGCATTTTTAACGTGCTCGATACTGAACACGGGAGTCCGATCTCACTATCCAGAGATCAGGGGAATTTTTACCAAAAGATCCGCGTGAAAAAATCCCGGTGTCCACCGTGATTCGAATCCACGACCTCCGGCATCCGAGGCGGACACCTTATCTCAAGGCCACTGAGCCCTCATAGAAGGTACATAAACAGATATCAACATATAAATACACAAGACGAGAGGAACTTTCGCTGCATTGCGACTAGTTCATCCACTAACAAATTCTGTTAAAACTACTCGTCTCAATAACAGGCAGTATTTTTAGTTGCAGAAATGGTTAACAACACAACAAGCTCGACTTGCCCGCAATGCTTCCAGGAAACGGGCTGTTTTCATGGCAGCAAGACTAATAAGGTGAGGGATCAACATGATCCCCGTAGTAGTGAGCGACACGCAGCTGAAGCCAAGCATAGCACAACCGCACGGAGGACCACCGGTCCACATTCATCAGCACGCTCGGGATGTGAGGAAAGCTATATCAAGCCGCCTCTAATCGTTCTTTTCAGGGCGCACAAAAGGCTAAATATACATATCGTGGGCTTTCCTTCAACAACAACACATGAAACGTCCTCAATTAATTTCTTTTCATTACCCGAGATGTATCCCATTCTTCTTTATATCAACATTTCTAAAGTCTCAATCCTTGTTGTCCCCAACTGTTTGTTAGCCGTACGTGTTTCTACACAATGCAGTAATGGCGAATAAGCACACAACTTGATTTTATCGGATTTTCAGTTAGTTGGTTTTTTGTTTGTACGTAATTTTTCGTTTCCCATTGGGGAAAACAACTTCGATAATTTCTTTCCTTTTCCTAATTCTTATTTCGCGTCTCCCATTATCATATTTATAAGACAAGAAAAGCTCTTGAACTGTTGTAATATTTTATCGATTATTCCTACAATGTACACCTTATTTCTTGTCTGCCTTGCTAATTATCAAAGTTTTGGCTTTCTTCGCGTTAATGCCCAATCCATATTCAAGACGCATGTTATTTGGTTGAAAATTCTATAAAATAATTTCAGCCTTGCGTTTTGTCCAAATTCTTGAAGTTGGGATCCTTCTTCTTCTTCTTCTTCTTCTTACGCTATCAGACATCGATCTTAATTTTTTCGAAAAAAGCACCCCGAGGCTGTCGACACTGCCATAGAGCTTGTCTCGTGTTGCCACTGGTGATGGCCACATCTGCTTTCTCTGATCCTCGTATGTCGGGCAGTTTTGCAGCAGATGTTCAGCGGTTATTTTCCCGGTACCACACGAGCATTCGTCAGTGCCACCTATCTTCAATTTGTTGAATAAGTGGTACCTCAGTCTATTGTGGCCAGTGCGAAGTCTGAAGACCACGACCTGCTCTCTTCTGTTCAACATGTAATAGGCATCGTTTTTTGTGTAGCCAGTATGTTCTGTTTCCCATTTGGTCATGTATCTAGCTCTAATAAGCCGTTTTGACTCTTCGTATGTCACACTAGTATCTGGTTGTGGTAGTCTTGTACCTTCTTTTGCCAGTCTGTCTGCCTCCTCGTTGCCTTGGATGTTGCAGTGGGATGGAACCCACTGTACCACTACTCTTTTTGGTGCGGACTGCTGGCATAGTTGACAGAGTACTGCTCTTAAATCATTAAGTTCAGGTTCAGTATTTTTCTGGCTTTTTAGTGCTGTGACTACGGCCAGGGCATCTGTAAGCAGGACTATCTAGCTTTTTAGTGCTGTGACTACGGCCAGGGCATCTGTAAGCAGGACTATCTGGCTTTTTAGTGCTGTGACTACGGCCAGTTGGGATCCGACTTCAGAAGACGGATAGTGTAAGTCAGTGCTGGAAGACCATAATAAAGAATGTTGAAGAAAAGACGTGTCAGACTTATCGAGAGGATGCAGAGGCAACAGCGACATCTCTGCTCCACATACAGATATACATACGCGTCCATAAATTGGCCAATACGTTCTGATATAATCTAATAGATTATAGTTTGAAATTGAAAGGATTGCGTCTTGGTCAGTATAATCCAGAAAGGTAAACCTTTAAACAAACAATATATTTTGTCGATATTGCTAACAAGATATAGGACTTCTTCTTTCTTACTTCCTGCTTTCTTCCTTTTCGTTTTTTTTTCTTCTTCTTCTTCTTCTTCTTCGTTTGTTCTCAAACTCCAGCTACCAAATCCTGAAAATCGCTTTGCAAGTAGTAGTATGCGATCTGGAGAATAGAATGCGCTGTACCGTAGTTTACATCTTGACTGCGATATTTGCACCTCCCGGTCGACACATCCGACTTCAACATGGGATTTTGGGGTTATGGGTCAGCCTTCCCTCTTCGATCTCTTCTCCTTGGCCAGTCTGAGGGTCAGCCTTCCTTCTTCGATCTCATCTCTTTGACCAGTCTGAGGGTCAGCCTTCCTTCTTCGATCTCATCTCTTTGACCAGTCTGAGGGTCAGCCTTCCTTCTTCGATCTCTTCTCCTTGACCAGTCTGTTAGCCTTCCTTCTTCGATCTCTTCTCCTTGAACAGTCTTAGGGTGAGTTTTCCTTCTTCGATCCCTTCTCCTTGACCAGTCAGAGGGTCAGCCGTCCTTCTTCGATCCCTTCTCCTTGACCAGTCTGATGGTCAGCCGTCCTTCTTCGATCCCTTCTCCTTGACCAGTCTTAGGGTCAGCCTTCCTTCTTCGATCCCTTCTCCTTGACCAGTCTTAGGTTCAGCCTTCCTTCTTCGATCCCTTCTCCTTGACCAGTCTGAGGGTCAGCCTTCCTTCTTCGATCTCTTCTCTTTGACCAGTCTGAGGGTCAGCCTTCCTTCTTCGATCTCTTCTCTTTGACCAGTCTGAGGGTCAGCCTTCCTTCTTCGATCTGTTCTCCTTGACCAGTCTGTCCTATTGCAGCCTGCTATTCAGGATCAACCCGTGCGGGTGTATAAGGGTCTTGGCAGTTCTGAGTCGCTGACCCTGACGCTAGCAGTCAGGTTTTGGTAGCTGACCTATACAGCTCATGACTTGCTCAGCATTTTTAATCCCTAACAAGATGTATGATGAAGATCATGTATTGAACAGGCTGTCCTTTGACAAAACCTATTCATCAGAAGTTGCATTGATTGTCAGATCTGTGCTTTGGTCCAATGTATTTCCCATCAAGTCAGGAGGATATGCCTATTCTTAGAACATAGAAACAAATCGAATATAACTAAATCTCCGATACCTAAAGATGACATCGACTTTATAAGTACATTCGTTCTAATAATAGATGATGAGTCATTGTTTTAACAGATAATTACGATTAATAATTTCGTTATTGCTCGCACCCCCACTGCGTAATGGGTTATCCGTGCACGGGAATGGTTCGGAAGCATGAGATACGCATGGCTATCTATAGTTTAGACTATAAGTATGGGATACGCATAGATATCTATAGTTTAGACTATAAGTATGGGATACGCATGGATATCTATAGTTTAGACTATAAGTATGGGATAGATACGCATAGATATCTATAGTTTAGACTATAAGTATGGGATACGCATGGCTAGCTATAGTTTAGACTATAAGTATGGGATACGTGTCGTGGAAATTGTTCGGAAGTATGGCCAATATCTCGTGGGATGGTTCGCAAGTATGGGGTATGGCTTGGCTTCGTTCGTTCTCAATCTCCCGCTACCAAACATCTAAAATGGCTTAAGTAGCAGAATGTGGTCCAGAGAACGGAATGCGTTGTGTCGTTGTTTACAGTTTGACTGCGATTTTTGCACTTTTTGGTTCGATACATCCGACTTAAGCAGGCATTTATTGAGTACCGGATTAGCCTCCCTTCTTCGACCCCTTCTCCTTAGCCAGTCTGCTCTATTGCAGCCTGTTATCCAGGATCATCACGTTGATGTGTAGAAGTGTCTTGGCAGCTTTGGTTCGCTGGCCCTAACGTTAGAAGTCAGCTATGGATCACTGGCCCTGACGTTAGATGTCAGCTATGGATCGCTGGCCCTGACGTTAGAAGTCAGCTATGGGTCACTGGCCCTGACGCTAGAAGTCAGCTATGGGTCGCTGGCCCTGACGTTAGAAGTCAGCTATGGGTCGCTGGTCCTGACGCTAGAAGTCAGCTATGGGTCGCTGGCCCTGACGCTAGAAGTCAGCTATGGGTCGCTGGCCGCTTTAGCTCATGTCCTGCTCAGCGTCTGGATCCCACATTGATACAAAGTTCGGCATGTATGAAACCCACATGATGCAGAAGAGGTAGTTCAACAAAATTGTGATGATGCGCAAACCAAAGACACAATTAGAAACACATATGTCTATGGAAGATTACTAGACATCATGAATTCGTTACCCGAATAAAAATGTGGAATACACTTACAATAATAATAATGTTTTTGTCTGAGTCTCGTTGCGTCTGTCGGTTACATCTATATTGCGGCGTGATTCCAGGCCTTGTCCAGAGCGAAGGTGTAGGTTGTAATCTGTTGGAAGCATACTGCGCAGGGACGGCCTCTTCTGCGCCTCCAGCCGCTCGGGGAAAGACTTTTGGGGCTGAGGAACTTCTTCTTCTTCTTCTTCTTCGTACGCAGTCAGACAGTAACCATTATTTTTTCGAAAAAAGCGGCGGTCATCCTGAGGCTGTCGCCACTGCCATAGAGCTTGTCTTGCAGTTCCACTGGTGATGGCCACATCTGCTCTCTCTGATCCTCGTATATCGGACAGTTCTGCAGCAGATGTTCAGCGGTCATTTTGCCAGTACCGAACGGGCATTCGTCTGTACCACCTATCTTCAATTTATTGAATACGTGGTACCTCAGTCTATTGTGGCCAGTGCGAAGTCTGAAGACAACGACCTGCTCTTTTCGGTTCAACTGGTAATAGGCATCGTTTTTGGTGTAACCAGTATGTTCGGTTTCCCATTTGGTCATGTATCTGGCTTTGATAAGCCGTTTTGACTCTTCGTACGTCATACTGGTATCTGTTTGTGGTAGTCTTGCACCTCTAAGAGCATCTGTAAGCAGGACTATATGGCTTTCATTTTCTTTGTGTGTCACTATTTCTTCCACTGCCGGGGGCTGAGGAACGACTTGTGTAGTATCGTGTGGACCGTCGTTTCCGCGACTCAGCCGTACAACATGACCGAATAAAGAAACTCGGCGACCGTAAAGTGTTTCTGAAACTGGAAGGAGGCCCGTCTTAGAAGATACCTCCACATGCATTGAAAGAGGAATGGGGCCCATCTTGTGGAAAGAAAAGAAACAATCGAGGGAAACCAAATCTGCATTATGTGTTATCTCTAACTATCTTGAGTATGTCTTGCCACTAGACCAAGTTAGATCAAGACGAGTGAGTGAGGTTGACGATAGCGCAAATCATCGTAACTTAAATCTATTCAAGCGCAAGTCACAGCGTCATATCTTTCAGACCATTGGTTGCTATTAAGGGCGCCATGTGCCATCTCCGCATTGAAAGTTTGCTGCATTTGATTGCTAACATTCCCTGTCTTTAGCCTTGATGGTAAACTCTAACAGATTGTTGTCAGTCCATCTCTTGATGTTGTTTTCCAACCTATAACGCTGTCTACCTCTTGCACATCTACAGTACACCTTTTCCTTAAGTATTGTTTTCAGCAGCGTGTCGTCTCTCACTTTCTCCATCTCTCCCTCTCTTCATCTTTCTCTTTTTTTATTTCTTTCTTTCGACCTATATTCATTTCGTCCTTTCTTTCTTTCTTCGTACTTTCTTTCGTCCTTTCTTCCTTCCTTTCGTCCTTTCTTCCTTCCTTTCGTCCTTTCTTCTTTTCTTCCTTTCTTCCGTCCGTCCTTTCTTCCTTCCTTCCTCCCTCCCCCCTCCCTATCTCACTCCCTTCCTCCCTCCCCACCTACCTCCCTTCCTCCCTCTTCCTTCCTTTCTTCCTCTCTTCCTACCTTCCTTCCTCTGTTTCTTTCTTTCTTACTATCTTTCTTACTTTATTTCTTGCTTTCTTTCTTCTTTTGTTCCTTCCTTCCCTCATTCCTTCTTTCTTCCTTTCTTCTTTATTTCTTCTGTTTCCTCCTTTTCTTCTTCTTCTTATTTTCGCTTATCCTGTTATGTTTTCCAGCGTCAGGTTATGGAAGAGATTTCTAGAACGAACCCTTCTGTGTGCCTCATGCACAGTGGCAGTCACCGTCTCATATATTTCCATAAGCCACCCTTGTTGTGGTCGGTCTTAGGCCTTGAATCCGTTGTATCTATGTAGCATTGCTTGTTAGGTTTCGGTTGTTGTATGATGGTAGTCTTGTGCCTCTTTACATGTCCAAAATATTTTGTTTGCTCAATGTGAATCTTATTCAGTATTTATCTTCCCATCTCCAATATCTTAAAAATATATTTCAGTGAATCTTATTTTATGCAACGGCACATGTGATTTATTTTTTTTACTGCGTTAACACTCATCTTCGTGTAAAACTTACCAAACTGATTATATTCTTCTATGAAACCAAACAAATTAATGCATTTTTGTGTTAAACGATTTGACATTTGGTAGGAATTGTGTGTGTGTCTGGAAACTCGCTCTGTTTTTATTTTTGTACAAGTAAATCTAAATCTGTTTTTATTGTGCACATCTAAGTTTATTTTATTGATTTAAATGAGCAAGCATAAAACTGATTCAAGTTTTAATGAGCAACTAATGATAACTAATTTATTCTTGTTACAGCTGGAGGTTATTACCAATAGAATCACGAGCGCAAGTTTAAGAACTAGAAACGAAAATATCAACATTATTCAATGCTATGCTCCAACTAACGAGGCGGAAGATGATAAAATACAAACGTTTTATAACAAGTTGGAAGAGGTCCTAGACATGCAGCAAAAGAATGATCTCCTACTGTTTAATAGGAAACTTCAATGCTGAAGTGAGAGCAGAAAACCTTGGTTACGAACAGATTATGGGAAGACAAGGAAAGGGACAGATGAACGAAAATGGAGAATTGTGTGCAGAGTTATGGGGGCTACACAAAATGATAATTGGATGAAGCATGTTTCCACATAAGAAGGCACACAAGGCCACATGGAGATCTCCAGACCACGTGATGGAAAACCAGTGTCAACATAGTGGGGCGCGTTAGCTTTGTTTATAGCGAGCAATTCGCTATCTTCGGTGGTAAGCTAGTTTCGGGGCCTGGGTTCGAGCCCCGTCCGGAGACTAAAAATAATTCGGGTCCTGTTTTTAATCGGGGGTCGCTTCTCCAGTCAATCCAGCTGTAAATGGGTACCTGATGCATGAGTTAAGGAAAGTAAAAAAAGCAAGGAATGGCACTGACCACCCCACCTCTCACAGGCTACGACTTAGTAGAATGGAGTCTTCAAAAACTCAATTTCCAACCAGTAGTTAATTCTGCTGAATTTTCACTTACTTACATCGGTGTCAGTCAAGCGTTCAGAAGTACACTACAAGATGTAAGAGTAAAGCGAGGCGCAGATAACGCACAAGTCCACCACATGTTGCTGGGGATCTTGCAGCCCAAACTAAAAGAAATACCCAGTACAGGGAGCAATGAGAACGATAAATAAAGTACACCACTTATAAGATCAGGAAAGGAAGACATAATATATAATAAATATTAATAACATATACCAAGTGCTACAAGACCTGTATGAAGACGAGGAGATGGAGATGAGATATAAAATATGGAATGAAACTGTAGGATTTAAGAGAACTCAACGCAAGGGAGTGCAACCAATCAAGTAAGATGATAAATTTAAAGGGTTGTGTCTAAACTCAAGAAAAGGAAAGCGGATGGACCGGAGGGAAAAGCAGAAGTTATAATGGCATATAAGATGGACGAGGAGAGTGTCTTAATGGTGATCACACAACTACAATCACCCGCACGGCCACACCCGGCGAAATGGAGAGATGACCTGAACCTAGACTTTGAACCATTATGGTACTTCAAGGCGAATGACATTCACAGATTCAATCAGCTTTTGGCTACCGGCACCAGGCAATCATGTCCGATAAGACCACAAACACGTTGCAAAGATTATTCCAGAAGATATGGAAAGATATTGTAGATATCGAAAATATCATTGCGTTTATCTACCTAGGCCAGAAAATCATCAACAATCCCAACATTGATAACGAAATCTGACGAATGAGAGAGGCGGGTTAGCTCAGCTTCGACCGCATTAAACAGATACTCCAGCAGATGACGGACATCAAGGTCAGGGTCCATACTTTCAATAGCATAGTTATCCCAGCAGAGGACAGACGTCATGGCCGAGGCTCACACCTTCAATGGCATGGTTATCCCAGCAGAGGACAGACGTCATGGCCGAGGCTCACACCTTCAATGGCATGGTTATCCCAGCAGAGGACAGACGTCATGGCCGAGGCTCACACCTTCAATGGCATGGTTATCCCAGCAGAGGACAGACGTCATGGCCGAGGCTCACACCTTCAATGGCATGGTTATCCCAACAATGGTATATGGGTGTGAGGTTTGGCGTCTCCGCAAATTAGATGCAGAGAAGCTTCGAATTACCCGAGGAGCAATGAAACAAAGAATCCTAAATATCCCACAAAGAGACCGTAACTGAAATACATCTTCGACAAAATAGTGTTCCAGTATGACGTCAGCTCTACGTCAAAAAGAAATTACAAATGGGTCGGTCGTGTCGTCAGCCTAAATGGCTATAGATGGACGAGGAGAGTGTCTTAATGGTGATCACACAACTAAAATCACCCGCACGGCCACACCCGGCGAAATGGAGAGATGACCTGAACCTAGCCTTTGAACCATTATGGTACTTCAAGGCGAATGACATTCACAGATTCAATCAGCTTTTGGCTACCGGCACCAGGCAATCATGTCCGATTGAATACCAGAATTCAAGTACTTGGAAAGAGGAGAGAGTGTCCACTCAATGGATATAATGAAATCTGATTAAACTGCACAAGTAAGGATACCTGGCAGATTGCAGCAATTAAAGGGGATTGCGTCAGTGCCTGGAAAGATATTCAACAGAATCATCTTGGACAGATTAACAGTGGAATTAGTCAAAAAAGCTCAGAGAGGAACAGTCGGGATTTTGCCAGGTAAGATCACGCACAGGTCATGTAGCTACTTTACGCATCATAGCAGAAGAAAGTATTGAATGGGAATCCGGGATCAAGATGCTGAGCAGCACATGAGCTGCAGTGGTTAGCGACCCATAGCTGACTGATAGCGTCAGGGCCAGCAAACCATAGCTGCCAAGACACTTCTACACCTCCACGCTGTGATCCTGGATAACAGGCTGCAGCAGGGCAGACTGGCTAAGGAGAAGGGATAGAAGAGGGAATGCTAATCCGGTACTCAAAAAATTCTTGCTGAAGTCGGATGTGTTGGACCTAAAGGTGCAAATATCGCAGCCAAGCTGTAAACTACAACACAACGCATTCCGTTCTCTGGACTACATTCTGCTACTTAAGCCCTTTCACGGTTTGGTAGTGGGAGATTGAGAACGAACGAAGAAGAAGACGAAGAATGGGAATCCTCCCTACAAGAAAATGTTATAGACTATGAAAAGGCGTTTGACAGTGCGGATTGAAGTACTCTATTGCAAGAATTGAGACACTTTGGGATACCAGATAAGTTCAAAACTCTCTTACATAATATGTACAAAGATGCAGTTAGTAGAGTGGTACATGAAGGAGCACATACTGACAGATTTGCGAGAGTGTGTTTGGGATAACACATGGATTGGATAATGAAGACATCAGTCGAGAGAAAAAAACAAAACTGGTATTCAATGGACATTATCTTCACAATTGGAGGACCTGGACTACGAAGATGATCGGGTACCTTTGTCACACAGTCAAAGGCAAAATAGAAAAGAAACGATAGAGTGAAAGAACAATCAGTCAAATTAGGACTGAATTTCAGAATGAAAAAAAACAAGCTCTTCAAACTCAACACTATCAGCAAATAACAATCTAGCTAGAGGGAGAGCAGTTTTAAGAAGTGGATGCCTTTACCTACTTGGGCAGCACAAAAGACACACCAGGAGGTACAGATGCAGATGTAACGACCATAATTGGAAAGGTAAGAGGGGCATTCTTGACACTAAACATTATATGGAGATCGAGAGAAATCAAGATTCCCACCAAAGTTAGTGTCAAGTCGGTGCTGCTGTATGGAGGGGAGACATGGAGAATGACCAAGGCCATACAACAAAGACTCCAGTCCTTTGCTGACATTTGCCTACTAAGGATAATGGGCATACAGTGGTAGGACCTGGTGAGGAATAGAGACTTGTGGGAGAGGAGCCAACAACATCCACTGGAACAGCAGATTAAGTGGGGAATATGGAATATGGGGAATATTTTTAGTTTAGCTAATTACGTTTCCTGGCTGTCGTAATACGGAAACAATACCAATAAGGCTCAGTTAAGTTTGTCACAAACTGAAATTGGATACATGAAAAACAAACAGAAACAATACGAAGGGAGCTCAGTTAAGTTTGTCACAAACTGAAATTGGATAGATGAAAGAACGGAAATAATACGAAGAGAGCTCAGTAAGTTTGTCACAAACTGAAATTGGATAGATGAAAGAACGGAAACAAAACGAAGGGAGCTCAGTATGTTTGTCACAAACTGAAATTGGATAGATGAAAGAACGGAAACAATACGAAGGGAGCTCAGTTAAGTTTGTCACAAACTGAAATTGGATAGATGAAAGAACAGAAACAATACGAAGGGAACTCAGTTAAGTTTGTCACAAATTGAAATTCGGAAAGATGGAAGATGTAGTTAGTAGTTTCTAAAGCTGTCGCTAGGTAGCAGCAACATTAAGCTTTGTGATTACTGTACGTAGCAGACGCTGGTGTAGTCTGCACATGCTAGTTTACGGTGAAAAGTGTTGTCACCTAAACCGGTGCATATCTGTGTCGATAATTTGTTGTCAAGGACGCTAAGAAATTTCCGATAAAGCTCGAGAGGTCGTCCCGTTTAGATTGCAACCGAAAATTCTGTGCGACTGATGAGGGAAATTATTCGAGATGCCAGGCGAGTTACGATAGACAGTGTAGCAACTACAATAAGGTGCTCGCATGGTTTAGCCGCAGCATAATACATGATCCCATCTTGGCAGATGCGTTTCGCAAATGACAAAGAAGTTGAACGTGAAGTGCGAACGTGGCTGAGATAGGAGTCCAAAGACTTCCATGCTGCAGGTAATGGTGCAATGATAAAATGAAGAGTTGAGTGTATCAATGTTAGTGGAAATTTAGTTAAGAAATAAGGAACACTACAAGAGCAATACAAATTATGGCTTTCAAGTGCGTATCTCACTGCAATTTTTTTTTAAATAGCCATTTGTGACCTGTTTACGTCTTGCCTATATACAGTACACATTTTCCTTCAGTATTGTTTTCAGCAGTTTGTCGACTATCTCTTTCTTCATCTCTCTCTTTCTCCATCTCTCCCTCTCCCCAAACGGGTATGTCAGACCGTTGATGTAGTTGCCCATTAGGTTTGACAACGTTTCTCTGGTAGATAGTTATAGTGGCCTTTCTTATACCGCGATGTCTACGGAAGAATGTTTATGGGTTATCTTAGCCGTAGAGCAATGCGAGGTCTCTGAGTAATCACTAGGGGTTAAGTGTCGGTCCCCGAATTGTTGACCAGGAGCAGGACAATGACCGCATTTGGGTAGTCAAGTCAGTATGTGTTACCTGATACTGACTGACGAGATGTGGATCGATGCTATTTCTGAAGTAGTAAGCGTCACCCAGATCAAGCGAAGCATATCACGATAGCCTGGAGGACCGCATTCCACCTTCATCAGCATGCTCGGGATGTAAGGAAAGCGGTTCTTGTGCGTTAATTCACCCATTCTGAAATTTTATACCATTCAATGACCACACGGGTTTCCGTACAACCATAATTATACGTGTCTAGCTACAGGAGGCAAAAATTATGTGATGTTCTGCAGAATATTGTCAAACGAGTCTAACTGACGGACTTTATTCCGATGTCGCCACAGAAACTCACACATGTAGGAATCTATCATGTGTCTGTGTGTTCCATTTTGGTTAGGGTTAGGGTTAGGTGTCCTCTAACCATGTTCCAGAACGAACAGGAATGTCCTGCTGACATGTGCGACATCTCTAACGATCTTGGCGAACTGTGAGAGATAAAGTCATAACATGATTTTTAGCACACAGTCGGAAATAAATTGTGTGCAGTTTTTGCAGGAAAGACGAATTATAATTCGTCTTTCCTGCAAAAACTGCATACAATTTATTTTATTGCGTGTCAAGTGTGACAACTGCAATAAATCTATCTTCTACGTACGGTGTTAGATCTGATAATGACGTACATATTTTTACCGCGCGAATTGAAGACGCGCGAATTGAAAAGTATGGTGCTTCGTGTGGCTACAGTCTACTAAATTTGACCTATTATAATCCGTAGGTGAATTAACGCACAAGTACTAGGAAAGCTACTAAACCCCAAAACGTAACGTCCTTTTCATGGACACAGAAGAGTAAACTTACTCATTGTGGACATTAAACAACAACTGCTAATCTGTGCCCCTAAGTCTACCATTTAGCGATGGGAAGGAAGACTAACATCTGCACACTGATCAGACATGTTGGTCAGGCAAAATATACTAACCGGACATGTTAGTCAGGGTCAGGCAAAACACACTGATCAGACATGTTAGTCAGGGTCAGGCAAAATATACTGGTCAGACATGTTAGTCAGGGTCAGGCAAAACATACCGATCAGACATGTTAGTCAGGGTCAGGAAAAATATACTGATCAGACATGTTAGTCAGGGTCAGGCAAAATATACTGATCAGACATGTTAGTCAGGGTCAGGCAAAATATACTGATCAGACATGCTAGTCAGGGTCAGGCAAAATATACTGATCAGATATGTTAGTCAGGGTCAGGCAAAACATACCGATCAGACATGTTAGTTTGGGTCAGGCAAAATATACTGATCAGACATGTTAGTCAGGGTCAGGCAAAATATACTGATCAGACATGTTAGTCAGGGTCAGGCAAAATATACTGATCAGACATGTTAGTCAGGGTCAGGCAAAATATACTGATCAGACATGTTAGTCAGGGTCAGGCAAAATATTCTGATCAGACATGTTAGTCAGGGTCAGGCAAAATATACTGATCAGACATGTTAGTCAGGGTCAGGCAAAATATACTGATCAGACATGTTAGTCAGGGTCAGGCAAAATATACTGATCAGACATGTTAGTCGGGGTCAGGCAAAATATACGGATCAGACATGGTAGTCAGGGTCAGGCAAAATATACTGATCAGACATGTTAGTCAGGGTCAGACAAAATATACTGACCAATACCCTCAACTCGGCTTCTCCGAAGCCCTTCCTGAAAACTGGATGTTTTGATGGGGGCGGGGCTAACGAGATGAGGAAAATACATGATCCCCGTAGTAGTGAGCAGTACGCAGATGAAGTCGAGCATAGAACAACCGCCCGGAGGACCCAGGTCAACCATTATCAGCACGGTAGGGATGTGAGGACAACGACAACCCGCCACTTAACGTCCTTTTCAGGGCGCACAAAAGAGAAATCATTCTCATCGTGAGCATTCAAAAAGAAGAAGAAGAAAAAGAACAATAACAACCACTTAGTGACATTGCAAGAAGTGAGCATCACAATAGAAGAATTACAGTATTTCATTTTTGTCTTAAAAACACAGGAAAACGAATTAGGATTCCCATGCGCGTGTTGGACAGCCAAAGATATCTGACGGCTATACGCTTCAAACACAAACAAATGAGGAATCCCATGGCGCCTTTGCGCTTATTTGAGCAGGAATCGAACGACCTTGAAGGATCGATATACATCAATGATTAAGCACGTGTATCTTTATCGGCTCCATGCACTTACGAATGTATGCAAATAAGTAGCAAGGAACGAAACCCAATGAGACGCCACTGGGGCCAGATGATTGAACTGTATAGACCACAGAGGCGGAAAAAAGAGCTGACATTTGACAAGTGAATGATTGTTTGGGCTCCGAAACCGTCAAGTCACTCAGGGAGCTAGAAATTCACAAGTTCTTTGTTCAGACGCTACGCGCTAATATTAGCGGAATGTCTAGTCTGGTTTATGTTATCATTTATAAGTGTTTCATCACGCTCATACTTAATGTTCTGTCTTGTTGATGGAAATTAACCATTTTTTCGCAATCTCGTGTGTCCACGTTTTTTGGACGCCATGGGAAGAGCAATCTTTCATGTACAAACTGTGTTGTTATTATTTTTAAATCATGCCTGGGGACGGCGTGGGCAAGTGGTTAAGTGACACGGCTCCCAACCGAAGGTGCTGGGTTCGATCCCCATCACAGCACCGGCCGTTACCCCGAGGAAGCAAACCCTTAGAAAATGCAGGAAGAAGCAGACCCTTACATAAAATGCATGCTGAAGTCGGATGTACTCGGCCGACAGGCGCAACATAAAAACCACAGTGCAACGCCTTGGGGAATAGAGAAATAAGACGAACGCAAAACATCAACATCCTCATTAACCGCATCACCACATGTTCTTCTTCTTTTTTTCTGCTTCTTCTTCCTCTTCTTCGTTCGCTTTCAGACGTCAACTTGAATATATCTAATTCTACATGACAGCAGTGGTTAGCCTGAGCCTACTGATATTTGCATACAGCTTGTCCAGGAATAGTATCATTGATGGCCGCACATTCTTTCTCTGTTCCTGGCATGTTGAGCACTTTTGTAGTAGGTGATCAGCAGTCTTAACTTAACTTCATTATTCCAAATCCCACATGGACAAAAGCCAAGTTCGCTGAGATGGTAGAAACCATAGAGTGAATATGGAAAAAGGGAACGCAGATAGATTCAGAAAGGAAATTTATCACAGAAGAATATCTTAGGAGAGTATACCCACCAGAAACATGGAAACACGTATATACAGATGGCTCATCTAACAAAGCCACATCCAATGGAGGTGGAGGGGTCTATTACAGACTAAGGCATGGAGAAGCAAACTTCGCCGTGCCGAAGGGAGAAGGTGATGTACTTGGGGGTACCTGAGCGTTAAGTCGTGTGGAATGACGACTGAATGACTGAATGACTGGGCGCGGTAGCTCCCGGCTTGCTCGGGCCGCGAGGCTTAAAGAGGTCCGACTCGCTCTTGGTCGGACCCGCCCCTGCCTTCTCTTGTCCCCACATTTACCTTTTCACATCATCGCAACACATCGATATACTGTGCCTTCCTTCTTGCTACTGGTTTGTCAAACCGGTGGTTTTGGGAAACGAAAATTTGCAAAATAACTTTGAGCGGTGGATCACTCGGCTCGTGCGTCGATGAAGAGCGCAGCCAGCTGCGTGAATTAATGTGAATTGCAGAACACATTGAACATCGACACAGGCGGTCCTAGGTCGACGGAGTGAGGGACGGGTGGAACAACCGTCCGTCCGTCCCGTCAGTCGGTCCCTGCGGCCGTCCCAGTGAGGCTTTTTACACACCCTTCCTCCGCCGACCGGTGTGCGCAGTACGTACGTCTCCGACAGATATCTGGTTGATCCTGCCAGTAGTCATATGCTTGTCTCAAAGATTAAGCCATGCATGTCTAAGTTCACACTGTCTCACGGTGAAACCGCGAATGGCTCATTAAATCAGTCGAGGTTCCTTAGATGACACGATCCTACTTGGATAACTGTGGCAATTCTAGAGCTAATACATGCTTACCAAGCTCCGACCCTCGCGGAAAGAGCGCTTTTATTAGTTCAAAACCAATCGTCGTTTCCCCTCGCGGGGTTGCGGCGTCCCCACTGGTGACTCTGGATAACTTTGTGCTGATCGCATGGCCTCATGTGCCGGCGACGCATCTTTCAAATGTCTGCCCTATCAAATGTCGATGGTACGTGACATGCCTACCATGTTTGTAACGGGTAACGGGGAATCAGGGTTCGATTCCGGAGAGGGAGCATGAGAAACGGCTACCACATCCAAGGAAGGCAGCAGGCGCGCAACTTACCCACTCCCGGCACGGGGAGGTAGTGACGAAAAATAACAATACGGGACTCTTTCGAGGCCCCGTAATTGGAATGAGTACACTTTAAACCCTTTAACGAGGATCTATTGGAGGGCAAGTCTGGTGCCAGCAGCCGCGGTAATTCCAGCTCCAATAGCGTATATTAAAGTTGTTGCAGTTAAAAAGCTCGTAGTTGGATCTCAGGCGCAGGCGGGCGGTCCGGCTCGCGCCGGTTCACTGCCCGTTGTCTCCTGCCCTACCGTCTGCCGGCTCTCTCCCACGGGTGCTCTTCGCTGAGCGTCCTGGGTGGCCGGCGCGTTTACTTTGAAAAAATTAGAGTGTTCAAAGCAGGCCTCGGCTGCCTGAATAATGGTGCATGGAATAATGGAATAGGACCTCGGTTCTATTTTGTTGGTTTTCGGAACTGGAGGTAATGATTAACAGGGACAAACGGGGGCATTCGTATTGCGGCGTTAGAGGTGAAATTCTTGGATCGCCGCAAGACGAGCTACTGCGAAAGCATTTGTCAAGAATGTTTTCATTAATCAAGAACGAAAGTCAGAGGCGCGAAGACGATCAGATACCGTCGTAGTTCTGACCATAAACGATGCCGACTAGCGATCCGCAGGAGTTGCTTCGATGACTCTGCGGGCAGCTTCCGGGAAACCAAAGTGTTTGGGTTCCGGGGGAAGTATGGTTGCAAAGCTGAAACTTAAAGGAATTGACGGAAGGGCACCACCAGGAGTGGAGCCTGCGGCTTAATTTGACTCAACACGGGCAACACTGAAATGATTGACATGCCGAGACCACTCTTCTGGAGTCTAATATGGAACTGGTGCTGGACTTAGACCCCCAGAAATCTGGGGTTATGTCCCCTGTGGCTCGGTTTTGTCTGCATCCAGTGTTTGATAAAGGAATTGACGGAAGAGCACTATCAGGAGTGGAGCCTGAGACCTAAGTTAACTTACCACGCCAATACTGCAGAATGACTATCAAAAAGTACACCTTAGTGGGGTCTAATAGAGAACATGTGCTGGAATTAGACCCTCGAAAATCTTTGGGGCTACCCTTTAAGAAACTTGATTGTCTCGCTAAGGGAATTGACGGAAGGGCACCACCAGGTGTGGAACCTGCGGCTCAATTTGACTGAACACGCCAATACTGTAGAACAACTGACAAATTGAGAGCACTGCCGTTTGGGTCTAATAATGAACGTACGCTGGTATTAGACTCACGGACGACAAGTCAGCTCAAATGAAAGAACGCTACGGAAATCGTGTTTAACTCTGCAGATTTCAAATACCTGGTCATTGACAAACAAAAGCCCTCAATAAATTCGTCTGACAAAATAGTGAACGGGTGCTGGAAATAGATCTGAAGACAGGTCAGTTTTACCCTACAAATGACAGGGCGTTGCTACGGAAAACCAGCTCAAATCGAGAGGAGCCGCAGACACTTTGGTTCACGTACCAGGCTGATAAGCCAAGGGCGCGAGGCTACCATGTGGGGGATTACGGCCGAACCCTTGAAAGCCGCAATCCCGCCCAAAATCTCAGCACCACTGCAATGGGAGGCTCCTACATGCTCGGGACCTGGGGCTTGCGCCCCAGCCCTATCAGGTAGAGCCACAGTAAGAGGTCCTTGCCGCCCGCAAATCAAAGCGGGCGGAAAACTGCTTGATACTCACCCTATACGGCGATGGGGTGCGAAAAACACCAACCAAAGACTTAGAACCTGGTCGGGGTGTCGAAAACAGTAGAGCAGCCACCACACTGTGAACTGTCAAGACTCAACCACTGACCATGAGAGTTGTCCGCACACCAGGCGATCAACATCTCTGTGACATTACCAGGCTTGTCCTCTGGCTAAATGCACTCCGGTTACGATATCTACCTCTGTACGTTATCAGCCATAACTATCATGCTGGACGCAGAAGAGATGCAGACCAGCGGACATTGCACACCTGCCCCACTGTGTCAACACCCCAGGTGGCGGGGAATGCTAGGCGTACCATCCCTGCATAGAAGCCAAGAAAATAAAGGGAAAAAGAGATACCCCACTCACATGCAAATGCTACGTTTCTGGCAGGACGTGACGATCCTGGGATACAGACACACTGGACTGCCTCTCTTCCGGGTAAACCAGTCCATCTCATATATCACATACCATCATTGCACCCTATAGACACGAGTAGTGAAGACTCGATAGTCTGGTAAGACAACTTCCATAGGAGAGAAAACTCTGATCGTAAACAACTGCTGCCTTGCAGATAGGCTGGGGACAGCCAAAGGCTAAGGAGGGCATCCCTACAGAAACGCCTGTTGAAATCGGATGCACGGGGCCGCAAGCCTAACAAAACAGTGCAACGTAAATCACAGTATGATGGCAGCACAACCTATTCGAAAAACGTATGGCGCTCATCCTGAGGAGACCCGCCAGGCAGCGATAGCGCCGGGCCCCACGCCTCGAAGGGGCCCACCCTTGGCTACTGGTGGTCACCCACCCATGTGTCGTGGAGTCAAGGCACATGGCTATGGGGAAACGACTATTGGCCAAAACTTCAAGACCCTCAGAATATTACAGTGGAATGCGGAGGGAGTCATTAACAAAAAACTTTCCCTAACACATCACCTGCATGAAGGTAAGATTGACGTGGCATGTATCCAGGAAACGCACCTCAACAATAACCATAAATTCTCAATCAGAGGATACCAGACTTTCCGTCTAGATAGAGAAGGCCACAAAGGAGGGGTCCTGATACTGACCAGAAACAGCATACCGAGTAGCGCGGTACCTGTCAATCACACCGGACAAGCAGAAATTGTAGGAGTTGACATAATGGCTCAAGAGACGAAGCTCCGCATTTTCAATCTGTACGGACCACCAAACAGAGACCTATCGCTCTCGAGTATGGAGGTCAGAGACTCCAACTGCATAGTGGTTGGAGATTTCAACAGCCACTCGGAGAGATGGGGATACTCTGACACAGACAGCAGAGGTGACGAAGTGGAAGATTGGGAGATAGATGCAAATCTCTCCCTAATCAATAGGCCGGAGGATAGCCCTAGCTTCTATTCAAGAACATGGCATACCACCTCGACTCCAGATTTGGCCTTCTCCACACAGGACATACACTATAAAATAGACCGCCAGGTGCTAAACCAACTGGCAGGTAGCGACCACAGGCCGATCAGGCTAACCATTGACATGGAAGTAGGCCCACAGGAAACAAAACCGCTCCCACGTTGGAATTACAAACGAGCCGACTGGGACAGATTTGCAATCCTGACAGATGGGCTGTGTGAAACCATCAACACACGAAACACCAAAATGAAGCCCATGGTAGAGAGCCTAAGCAAGGCAATAATGCAAGCCGCCACTGAAACCATCCCAAGAGGAGCTAGGAAAAACTATAAGCCCTACTGGAATGATGAGTTACAGAAAGTGGAAGATGCAGTAACAAATGCTAGAAACATGGCAGAACGAGAAAAATCCGTGGAGGCAAACATCGCCCTCAAAGCCGCCGCGGCGAAGTACAAACACACTCTCAAGCAAACAGCAAGAGAAAGTTGGAAAAATAAAACGGAAAGTTTAAACCTGGACAAAGAAGGGAACAAGCTATGGAAGCTAGTCAGAGCCATGAACGACGAAACCCCGTCAAATAAACAAATTACTATCAAGCAAGGCGAGAACTTGATCACAGGTAAGAAAGCCGCAAACGCCTTTGTCGATCACTATGCCAGAGCAAACCACATCGAGGTCCCTGTAGATAAGCATACAGACATTAGCGAAGAGCTAAAGGGGCACGAAAACAAAAATACGGCTCCTGAAGAGCACATGATGGCCAAACTAACAATGCGCGAAATGGAAGAGGCTATGAGAACACTAAAGAGAAGGAAATCTCCCGGAAAAGACGGGATAACAAACGAAATGCTGATGGGGCTGGGCCAAACAGCGAAGGAAAAACTACTGTCAGTCCTGAACCAAAGCTGGAAAAGGGGTATTGTACCCCAGGCATGGAAAGATGCAATACTGGTACCAGTACCAAAAACAGGAAAGAACAAAACAGATCCGAATGGATACAGGCCCATAAGCCTACTGAGCTGTGTCGGCAAGCTGATGGAACGGATGATAAACACCAGACTGATGTGGCATCTGGAAGAAAAACGAATACTAATTCCACAGCAAGCCGGCTTTAGACAGCACAGATCCACTGAGGACCAGGTCATCCTCATAGCCCAGGAGATAGAAGATGCCTACCAGGCACAGAAACACACAGTAGCTGTTTGGGTGGATCTGGAAAAGGCATTTGACAAAGTCTGGAAGGATGGACTTAGAGTCAAGCTAAGAAGAAGTGATGTTTGTGGGAAGATGTACAAGTGGATCAACCACTACCTCAAACAAAGAACGGCCAGAGTCCAAGTACAAGGGCAGATGAGCAAAAAGGTGACACTCGAGCAGGGAGTACCCCAAGGGGGAGTACTGTCACCCACACTCTTCCTGGTATATATAAACGATATTACAGAGAATATACCAAGAAGAGTCCATAGCTCAATGTTTGCAGACGATCTGGCTATGTGGACCTCTGAAAAGAATCTCACCATAGCAAGAAATCGGATGCAAACGGCCCTAACATCGCTGGAAGAGTGGGCGA
Organism: Ariolimax columbianus; assembly: GCA_036924085.1. Classification (NCBI taxonomy): domain Eukaryota; kingdom Metazoa; phylum Mollusca; class Gastropoda; order Stylommatophora; family Arionidae; genus Ariolimax; species Ariolimax columbianus. The sequence continues at coordinate 50,089,643 of JAVGWX010000018.1, forward strand.
ACTCATGGCTGGTCAAAATAAACGAGGAGAAAACCACGTGCACAATATTCTCGCTCTCATTAAAACCCCAAAGTACCAAACTAAGCCTAAATGGCAAAATCCTGCAGCCAAACGACAACCCAACCTATCTGGGAGTCACATTTGATCGGCGCATGACATGGAAAAGTCAGATTGAGAGAAACCGAATGAAAGCCAGAGAAAGAATGGCGATCATGAGGAAACTTGCTGGCACAAGCTGGGGAGCAGACGAAGGCATACTAAAGAAACTGTACACTGGAAGAGTGAGACCAGTTCTCGAGTATGGCATCGCGGCATGGACAACAGCAGCGAAGGCGAACTTCGATAAAGTTAACAAACTTCAAAACCAAGCTATGAGAATCATAACTGGTGGCATGAAGTCAACGCCAATTGTAGAACTTGAAAAGATTACAAAACTGCAATCCATGACCGACAGAAGAGACTGCAGAGCCCAGCTGCAGTCAGAGAAACTCCGAAGACTGACGGACCATCCAATGTACCAGAGGCTAAACAATTTGGGAACTGGGAAACTAAAGCGGAGAAACTTTGCAGAAATAGCCAAAGCAAAGATGCACGAAGATCCCATAAACGCACTAACAACACCAAAACCCATCACTACTGTACGAAAACCTACTTGGAGGCAGGATATATTTCCAGAGGTGGTAGAAAATATACCAGGTATTGCAAACAAAAACTGCCAGACCGAAAAAGAAAGGAGAGATACTACCCTAAGCTTCATAACGAAAAGCTACCCAAGCATGGACTGGACCCATGCATACACCGACGGCTCTGTAACAAACACTACACAGAACGGAGGGGCAGGAGCATTCCTGAACCTACCAAATGGCAGAAAAATAACACTGTCATTCGCTACTGGTAAGTACACGAGCAATTTCAGAGCAGAGGCAGAGGCACTGAGGGCGGCAGTGGAAGAAATGGTGACACACAGTGAAAATGAGAGCCATATAGTCCTGCTGACAGATGCTCTCGAAGTAGTCACAGCGCTAAAAAGCCAGAAAAACACTGAGCTTAATGACTTAAGAGCAGCACTCTGCAAACTGTGCCAACAGTCCGCACCAAAAAGGGTAGTGGTACAGTGGGTTCCGTCACACTGCAACATCCAAGGCAACGAGGAGGCAGACAGACTGGCAAAAGAAGGTGCAAGGCTACCACAAATAGATACCAGTATGACGTACGAAGAGTCAAAACGGCTTATCAAAGCCAGGTACATGTCCAAATGGGAAACCGAACATACTGGTTACACCAAAAACGATGCCTATTACCAGTTGAACCGAAGAGAGCAGGTCGTTGTCTTCAGACTTCGCACTGGCCACAACAGACTGAGGTACCACCTCTTCAACAAATTGAAGATAGGGTGTACCGACGAATGCCCGTGCGGTACTGGTAAAATGACCACTGAACATCTGCTGCAGAACTGCCCGACATACGAGGATCAGAGAGAGCAGATGTGGCCATTGCCAGTGGAACTGCAAGACAAGCTCTATGGTAGTGGCGAGAGTCTCAGGATGACCGCCGCTTTTTTCGAGAAAATAATGGTTACTGTCTGACTGTGTACGCAGAAGAAGAAGAAGGATAGATGAAAGAACGGAAACAATACGAAGGGAGCTCAGTTAAGTTTGTCACAAACTGAAATTGGATAGATGAAAGAACAGAAACAATACGAAGGGAACTCAGTTAAGTTTGTCACAAATTGAAATTCGGAAAGATGGAAGATGTAGTTAGTAGTTTCTAAAGCTGTCGCTAGGTAGCAGCAACATTAAGCTTTGTGATTACTGTACGTAGCAGACGCTGGTGTAGTCTGCACATGCTAGTTTACGGTGAAAAGTGTTGTCACCTAAACCGGTGCATATCTGTGTCGATAATTTGTTGTCAAGGACGCTAAGAAATTTCCGATAAAGCTCGAGAGGTCGTCCCGTTTAGATTGCAACCGAAAATTCTGTGCGACTGATGAGGGAAATTATTCGAGATGCCAGGCGAGTTACGATAGACAGTGTAGCAACTACAATAAGGTGCTCGCATGGTTTAGCCGCAGCATAATACATGATCCCATCTTGGCAGATGCGTTTCGCAAATGACAAAGAAGTTGAACGTGAAGTGCGAACGTGGCTGAGATAGGAGTCCAAAGACTTCCATGCTGCAGGTAATGGTGCAATGATAAAATGAAGAGTTGAGTGTATCAATGTTAGTGGAAATTTAGTTAAGAAATAAGGAACACTACAAGAGCAATACAAATTATGGCTTTCAAGTGCGTATCTCACTGCAATTTTTTTTTAAATAGCCATTTGTGACCTGTTTACGTCTTGCCTATATACAGTACACATTTTCCTTCAGTATTGTTTTCAGCAGTTTGTCGACTATCTCTTTCTTCATCTCTCTCTTTCTCCATCTCTCCCTCTCCCCAAACGGGTATGTCAGACCGTTGATGTAGTTGCCCATTAGGTTTGACAACGTTTCTCTGGTAGATAGTTATAGTGGCCTTTCTTATACCGCGATGTCTACGGAAGAATGTTTATGGGTTATCTTAGCCGTAGAGCAATGCGAGGTCTCTGAGTAATCACTAGGGGTTAAGTGTCGGTCCCCGAATTGTTGACCAGGAGCAGGACAATGACCGCATTTGGGTAGTCAAGTCAGTATGTGTTACCTGATACTGACTGACGAGATGTGGATCGATGCTATTTCTGAAGTAGTAAGCGTCACCCAGATCAAGCGAAGCATATCACGATAGCCTGGAGGACCGCATTCCACCTTCATCAGCATGCTCGGGATGTAAGGAAAGCGGTTCTTGTGCGTTAATTCACCCATTCTGAAATTTTATACCATTCAATGACCACACGGGTTTCCGTACAACCATAATTATACGTGTCTAGCTACAGGAGGCAAAAATTATGTGATGTTCTGCAGAATATTGTCAAACGAGTCTAACTGACGGACTTTATTCCGATGTCGCCACAGAAACTCACACATGTAGGAATCTATCATGTGTCTGTGTGTTCCATTTTGGTTAGGGTTAGGGTTAGGTGTCCTCTAACCATGTTCCAGAACGAACAGGAATGTCCTGCTGACATGTGCGACATCTCTAACGATCTTGGCGAACTGTGAGAGATAAAGTCATAACATGATTTTTAGCACACAGTCGGAAATAAATTGTGTGCAGTTTTTGCAGGAAAGACGAATTATAATTCGTCTTTCCTGCAAAAACTGCATACAATTTATTTTATTGCGTGTCAAGTGTGACAACTGCAATAAATCTATCTTCTACGTACGGTGTTAGATCTGATAATGACGTACATATTTTTACCGCGCGAATTGAAGACGCGCGAATTGAAAAGTATGGTGCTTCGTGTGGCTACAGTCTACTAAATTTGACCTATTATAATCCGTAGGTGAATTAACGCACAAGTACTAGGAAAGCTACTAAACCCCAAAACGTAACGTCCTTTTCATGGACACAGAAGAGTAAACTTACTCATTGGGGACATTAAACAACAACTGCTAATCTGTGCCCCTAAGTCTACCATTTAGCGATGGGAAGGAAGACTAACATCTGCACACTGATCAGACATGTTGGTCAGGCAAAATATACTAACCGGACATGTTAGTCAGGGTCAGGCAAAACACACTGATCAGACATGTTAGTCAGGGTCAGGCAAAATATACTGGTCAGACATGTTAGTCAGGGTCAGGCAAAACATACCGATCAGACATGTTAGTCAGGGTCAGGAAAAATATACTGATCAGACATGTTAGTCAGGGTCAGGCAAAATATACTGATCAGACATGTTAGTCAGGGTCAGGCAAAATATACTGATCAGACATGCTAGTCAGGGTCAGGCAAAATATACTGATCAGATATGTTAGTCAGGGTCAGGCAAAACATACCGATCAGACATGTTAGTTTGGGTCAGGCAAAATATACTGATCAGACATGTTAGTCAGGGTCAGGCAAAATATACTGATCAGACATGTTAGTCAGGGTCAGGCAAAATATACTGATCAGACATGTTAGTCAGGGTCAGGCAAAATATACTGATCAGACATGTTAGTCAGGGTCAGGCAAAATATTCTGATCAGACATGTTAGTCAGGGTCAGGCAAAATATACTGATCAGACATGTTAGTCAGGGTCAGGCAAAATATACTGATCAGACATGTTAGTCAGGGTCAGGCAAAATATACTGATCAGACATGTTAGTCGGGGTCAGGCAAAATATACGGATCAGACATGTTAGTCAGGGTCAGGCAAAATATACTGATCAGACATGTTAGTCAGGGTCAGACAAAATATACTGACCAATACCCTCAACTCGGCTTCTCCGAAGCCCTTCCTGAAAACTGGATGTTTTGATGGGGGCGGGGCTAACGAGATGAGGAAAATACATGATCCCCGTAGTAGTGAGCAGTACGCAGATGAAGTCGAGCATAGAACAACCGCCCGGAGGACCCAGGTCAACCATTATCAGCACGGTAGGGATGTGAGGACTACGACAACCCGCCACTTAACGTCCTTTTCAGGGCGCACAAAAGAGTAATCATTCTCATCGTGAGCATTCAAAAAGAAGAAGAAGAAAAAGAACAATAACAACCACTTAGTGACATTGCAAGAAGTGAGCATCACAATAGAAGAATTACAGTATTTCATTTTTGTCTTAAAAACACAGGAAAACGAATTAGGATTCCCACGCGCGTGTTGGACAGCCAAAGATATCTGACGGCTATACGCTTCAAACACAAACAAATGAGGAATCCCATGGCGCCTTTGCGCTTATTTGAGCAGGAATCGAACGACCTTGAAGGATCGATATACATCAATGATTAAGCACGTGTATCTTTATCGGCTCCATGCACTTACGAATGTATGCAAATAAGTAGCAAGGAACGAAACCCAATGAGACGCCACTGGGGCCAGATGATTGAACTGTATAGACCACAGAGGCGGAAAAAAGAGCTGACATTTGACAAGTGAATGATTGTTTGGGCTCCGAAACCGTCAAGTCACTCAGGGAGCTAGAAATTCACAAGTTCTTTGTTCAGACGCTACGCGCTAATATTAGCGGAATGTCTAGTCTGGTTTATGTTATCATTTATAAGTGTTTCATCACGCTCATACTTAATGTTCTGTCTTGTTGATGGAAATTAACCATTTTTTCGCAATCTCGTGTGTCCACGTTTTTTGGACGCCATGGGAAGAGCAATCTTTCATGTACAAACTGTGTTGTTATTATTTTTAAATCATGCCTGGGGACGGCGTGGGCAAGTGGTTAAGTGACACGGCTCCCAACCGAAGGTGCTGGGTTCGATCCCCATCACAGCACCGGCCGTTACCCCGAGGAAGCAAACCCTTAGAAAATGCAGGAAGAAGCAGACCCTTACATAAAATGCATGCTGAAGTCGGATGTACTCGGCCGACAGGCGCAACATAAAAACCACAGTGCAACGCCTTGGGGAATAGAGAAATAAGACGAACGCAAAACATCAACATCCTCATTAACCGCATCACCACATGTTCTTCTTCTTTTTTTCTGCTTCTTCTTCCTCTTCTTCGTTCGCTTTCAGACGTCAACTTGAATATATCTAATTCTACATGACAGCAGTGGTTAGCCTGAGCCTACTGATATTTGCATACAGCTTGTCCAGGAATAGTATCATTGATGGCCGCACATTCTTTCTCTGTTCCTGGCATGTTGAGCACTTTTGTAGTAGGTGATCAGCAGTCTTAACTTAACTTCATTATTCCAAATCCCACATGGACAAAAGCCAAGTTCGCTGAGATGGTAGAAACCATAGAGTGAATATGGAAAAAGGGAACGCAGATAGATTCAGAAAGGAAATTTATCACAGAAGAATATCTTAGGAGAGTATACCCACCAGAAACATGGAAACACGTATATACAGATGGCTCATCTAACAAAGCCACATCCAATGGAGGTGGAGGGGTCTATTACAGACTAAGGCATGGAGAAGCAAAAACTAGGGTATTAACAACGGGAACATATTCCAAAAATTTCCGTGCAGAAGCAGAGGCACTGAAGGCCGCAGCTGAGCTTGTAATCAAAGATAAAGATATCCACCAAGAAAACATAGTATTCTTGACTGATGCCGCGTCAGTATTAACAGCGCTAAAACAACACAAAGATGAAGATTTCGAGCAATGTATGTTCTCACTGACATAGCTCTCAGCAGAACACCCGAGGTGTATAGTGGATCCCATCTCACTGCAATATTGAAGGCAATGAAGCTGCAGACAAACTAGCAAAGAGTGGAGGAGCATCCCTACAAACAGACCTGAGTATCACATATAATTAGGTCAAGACCATAATTAAAGCCAACTTCAGGGTGAAATAGGCGGATCAACACCCCGACTTCCGAAAAAGAAGACAGCTACTATAACTTAACTAGAGAAGAGCAAGTCATCATCTCCAGACTGAGAACTGGGCATAACAGACACAAGGGTCAACTTTACAACAAAATGAGGATTGGGACAGATGGCAGGTGCCCATGTGGGGAGCATATCATGACCGTGGAACACATAATCCACATCTGCACGCTCACGCAGGAAACGAGAGAACAATACTGGCCTCGTGAGACAGATATGAGACAAAAGCTGTATGGAGATGAAACAATCTTACAAACAACGGTGTCCTTTGTAAGAGAAACCGGAACCTTGATCTGAGGATGAACGAAGCAGAGGAAGATACTGGTTTAGAAGGCGCTACATATTCTGTATACAACCAGTTCATTCCACCGATACTGAAAATACTGTGAGCATCCAATCTATTGTTGAATGTCTTAACTGACTCTGCTTCCACTACATTCTGCGATAATGCATTCCAAGAATTTACCACTCTCTGACTAAAAAAATTTGTTCTGAACTAATCTGGACCTGTCTTTAAACAATTTCTAACTGTGTCCTCTTGTTCTTGTAGCCGGTCGTACTTTGAAAAAACTTGGTATAGTCTAATTTATCCTGTCTATTGATTAATTTATAAACTTGTATTTAGTCACCTCGAATTCTTCTATGTTGGAGACACAGGAGACCAGTTTTTTAAAGTCTTTTCTCATAACTATAATTCTTATTCTCCTTCTGTGTTCGTTCTCAATCTCCGCCTACCAAGCCTTGAACAGGACTTTGCAAATAGCAGGGTGTAGTCCGAGAACGGAATGCCGCTAGCTTACAACTTGACTGCGATATTTGCACCCTTCGGTCCGACACATCCGTCTTCGGCAGGACTATAATTCTGAAACGCCGTGAACATTTGTGTAGTTAGTTTTTGCACCCTTTCCAGCATGTCCACCCTGTGATATGAATGCCACACCTGGATACAGTACTCCAATGACGGTCTCTGCAATGATTTATGTAACTATTACTTCCTTGCTCTTATGTGAAATGTTTCTTTTCATCATGCCCAATATGGTATTAACCTTTTTCATTGCCACCTTAACTTGCTCCTGCACCTTTTCTGTATGATCTGTTATAACTACTAGATCTCTTTCCTTTTGTATTGTCCTAATATTGTCATTTTATTCAGTCACGTAACGTAGACACATTCATCTGTATATCCTACTCTTAGTCTGTTGAACAGATGGCATCCATTCTGTTTTGATATGTAAGTACCCTAAAGATTACTACCTGCTCACCTATGTTGATCTGGTAATATGCGTCATTTGGGGACGGCGTGGGCTAGTGGTTAAGTGACACGACTCATATTCCGAAGGTTCTGTGCTCAACACAGAAAAGTAACACTGTAAGCTGAGAGGCATGTCGTCGGAAATAACTAGGAATGTAGACAATAAGGTCAGCTGTCCAATTCTGTTGAAACTTTAAGACAAAGAAACAAGAAACGAACATCTTTACAAATACGACAGAAATGGAACAGAAAAGTGAGTAAGTAAAGTTTCAGTAGTGTTTCTTTAACTAACTGTCAATCCATTCTATTTCTTGGTCTACCTCATGCACCGAAGCTCTGATGACTTTAGTACGCTGGTGCGGAGGGTAAATTTGGTGGCGTTAATTTCAATTGCTCAAATCATTTAATTCAGTGTCTGTCAATGTATTCCCTTCAATTTTACTTTATCTCATCTAGTGATTCCGAAACCTTTTGCAAGCATCTCGTTTCACGTACGACCTGGTCTTTTCTGGACTGTTGATAGTATCTGTCATCTGTATGACTACAATCCTCTTCTTCTTCTTCGCTCTCAAACTACCGCTACCAAGCTCTAATAAGGGTTTGCAAATAACAGGATATCTGGAGAACAGAATGTGTTGTGTCGTAATTTATAGCTCGGCTGTGTTATTTACAATATAATTCCTTTGCTTACAAAGATCAAAGGAACTAGCCACTTTAAGAAAATGGCACTACCTCACACAATGTAAATTAATTAGTCATTTCGACATTGAAAAGAGAAGTAAAAGTACAAAAAATCACGTTCGTCGGTGAAGGGGTGTTGAGATATTAGTCGGAAATTGACGGCAGTCATTGTTAAACGGATAATGATTAACAAATGAACGTTTCGTCATTTAGTCGACGGTGTTACATGGAGGTTTCTCCACGAGGCAGCAGGCCTGTATTTAGAGATGGCCGTGTCTAAAACCATGACTGGCTCTTGTTTAACGTGTTGATTTAAAATAGGTTAGTTTTCTTCATTCTAATATTTAGTCCCAGTTTGGCTGAATGCTGCCTCACCTGATTTAGCTTTTATCCCATTTGACTACCGCTGTGAACAGCGCTTAATGCCAAATCATAACGTTACTTACACGCCATAAACGAAAACTGTGCAGAGGAATCTCGTAGCTGTTAGACGTTTGTTCTTGGATCCTTGACTACGCCTGATCAAGCAACCACTGAGCATCCATTCTGAAAGCGACATTCATGGCAGCAACATACTCCCTCAATTGAACACGGTCTACTGCCATATTTCGTTACATGTCTCGGCTGTGGTTCATAATTGTATTTCCGTTTCTATGGCTCGCCGCCAAGTTGATTTAGCTCGGTCTTTGATATGTTTTTTCTTCAAAAGACAAGTTATTATAGTAGCTGTGAAAACTCAGAATTGTTGCATTAACACGATCGTGCTATGTTCTGCTAAGAATCGACGTCATTGCATTTCAGGTAGACCCACTGGTGATTAGTCAATCTCATCAAAACGCGAAAAGCGTAGATACTGATGATTCCTTTAGCTCGCTGGCTGTACACACTCATGCTTCGTCCTCTCAGACGGCCCTCTCAGTTGGACCTGTGTATGATTTCAAAATCATATAATCTGTTTACCGCTGGTCCATCGGCTGTAATGTCTTCATCCAAAAGGCGGTCGTTGATCAGCTTCATAATGTCCCCTCTATCCACTTTTAATGTCCCCACTGAAGGTCCACCTCAAGACAAGATGTCCCAGAAAATCTCATCATGACCAGGGCTGTAGATCCACACAAGTTCCCGGAGGATCTAGACCTCTATGTCTTCTTTCCCCTAATGTGACAAGAAGCGTTTCTGTACCTTCCAAAACTAGTATTGCCAGTCGAAGACGATTCCGGCTCTTATTAAAGCGGTACCAGACAGACAACTCTGAGCCAAAGTCATTACGATCATGAGTTTACTTCAAAAGTCTTCTTCTCGTCAAGACAAGCAACGAAATAATCAATAGTTATAGTGTTTACATTAGTACTATTGACGTGTTTTTTGGACCTGAAGAAGCTAGTTTTGGGCGACACGCAGGCACGTACATCTTTGGAATTTCATGGAGCGACCACCTGCTTTTTTTGTAGCAACAGTAAATCAATCCCACCGAAGCTCTAGAAACGTGAATAGTATACAAAGCATCAATGTGTACCGTGGCATGTCAGTAAATAGGTCACACATGGCTGTTTATATTTCTAAGAATCGACGTCACTGCATTCTGAGCATACCCATAGATGCTCAGTCGCTCTCAGCAAATGGCCCATGGTCTGGATGCTGATGGTCCCTGCAGCTTTCTGGCCGCACACTCTTCTGTTCCCTCTTCTGATGCGCCCTACTCCGCTCGAACCTTGTTTGATGTGGAAACTTTGAAGAATGTGGATAGCTGATTCATCTATTTCGGTGTCCACGTCAATCAGGCGGTCATTGATTGACATCAAAATATCAAACATATTCATCACTGTGTGCCCATGACGGGAGCTTGTGAAGCTAAGATGCCAGCTATTTCATTGTCCTGAACCACATCACGACTAAGGACAGTAGATCCATGTCAACCTCTAGAGATTTGACAGCTGCTATCCACTAGTACCTTATCCACCCCTGCTGTACCTTCTGAAGTAATTGATTTACAATCTTGAAAATAATCATTATTACACTTACATTACAAACCATTTTTGCTTCTTTTACATCACGTGATGTGGGGACGGCGTGGGCTAGTGGTTTAGTGACACGGCTCACAACGCGAAGGTGCTTGGTTCGATCCCCATCACAGCACCGGCCGTTACCCCGATGAAGCAAACTCTTAGAAAATGCAGGAGGAAGCGGCAGACCCTTACATAAAATGCATGTCGAAGTCGGATGCACTGGGCCGACAGGCGCAAAATGAAAACCGCTGTGCAATGCACACCCGCCTTGGGGAATAGATAAATAAGGCGAAAGCAAAAAAAAAATATTACAAACTTGAAAACAATTATTATTACAATTAAATTACAAACTTGAAAACAATTATTATTACACTTACATTATTTCTCAACACAATTGCTACAAACATTGACAACACTTATCCCATGGCTTTTTGAGTGCATCAAAACCTGCACCATGGAAGTCTTTGGTTTGCTTCCTAAGCTACATTTACAGTTCACGTTCAACTTCTTTGTCGGTTGGATTATGCATCATGCTGTAGGCTAAACCATGCGCACACCCTATTAACGTTGCTATCGTTACTCGTCTTCTATCGTTACTCGTCTGTCAGTTTCAGTATTCTCTCTCAATCGTCAAACATATCCCTCTGTTGCAATCTGAACAGGTTCACAATGTCGGTCTTCATTAGCGTATTCTTCGTTCGTTGTCGTTCGTTCTCAAACTCCCGTTATAAGCCATGAAAAGAGCTTTGCAAGTAGCAGGATGTTGTCCGCAGAACGGAATGCGTTGTGTCGTAATATACAGCAGGTCTGCAATATTTACACCTTTCCGTCCGACAGATCCGATATCAGCATGTCATTTTTGGGTTACTGGTTAACCTTCCCTTTTCGATCCCTTCTCCTTAGCCAGTCTGCTCTGCTGCAGCCTGTTATCTAGGATCACCGCGCGGAGGTGGTAAAGGGTCTTGGCAGCTATGAGTCGATGGCCCTAACGTTGGCAGCCATCTTTGAGTCCTTGGTCCTGACGCTGGCAGTCATATTTGAGTCGATGGCCCTAACGCTGACAGTCATCTTTGAGTCCTTGGCCCTGACGCTGGCAGTCATCTTTGAGTCGATGGCCCTAACGCTGGCAGTCATCTTTGAGTCGCTGGCCCTGACGCTGGCAGTCATCTTTGAGTCGCTGGCCCTGACGCTGGCAGTCATTTTTGAGTCGCTGGCCCTGACGCTGGCAGTCATCTTTGAGTCGATGGCCCTGTCGCTAGCAGTCATCTTTGAGTCGCTGGCCCTGACGCTGGCAGTCATATTTGGGTCGCTGATCGATTCAGCTCACATACAGCTCAGCTCAGCATCTCGAGTGTCAAGAGAGAAATAAACTGCATGCATTAGCAATTGATAAGTGTCATCGAAACAATGTATCGACTCAGGTATACACCTTATTACGTGACAAACACCGTAACAAAATGTGTCTCCTCATGAACTTTACTTCCAGAAGGGAATGTTGCCAACAACATCAACAAAAAGATACAAAAAAAAAACCAAAAAAATGCATCACCTAGCAAGCTGTTCTATAATACTTAGTTCTATGTGAGTCAGGGCAAGCATGTATGATATAAGTACGTCTTGATTTGCCTCTTCTTCTTTTGTCCTGAATTTTGCCTTCCAGTATTTTCAAAAGTAAGCATCCATATCGTACAGTATGCCCAAGCCAAGACACTATCTTTTTGAATACTTGTAATTAGTTGTCTATATTATATGTGATCCTTTATCTTTAAGTACTTGTTCGTTTGACTGTCCAGCTCACTGTCCTCTGTTAGTCTGCACAGAGACTGGTGTTGAAGTCTTCTGATCATGTCCAGCTCACTGACCTCTGTTAGTCTGCCCAGAGACTGGTGTTGAAGTCTTCTGATCATGAACAACTCACTGTCCTCTGTTAGTCTGTCCAGAGACTGGTGTTGAAGTTCTCTGATCATGTCCAGTTCACTTTCCTGTGTTAGTCTGTCCAGAGACTGGTGTTGAAGTCTTCTGATCATCTCACGCCACTGTCATCTGTTAGTCTGTCCAGAGACTGGTGTTGAAGTCTTCTGATCATGTCACGCCACTGTCCTCTGTTAGTCTGTCCAGAGACTGGTGTATAGGTCTTCTGATCATGTCACACCACTGTTCTATGTTAGTCAGTCCAGAGACTGGTGTATAGGTCTTCTGATCATGTCACGCCACTGTCCTATGTTAGTGAGTCCAGAGACTGGTGTTGAAGTCTTCTGATCGTGTCACACCTCTGTCCTCTGTTAGTCAGTCCAGAGACTGGTGTTGAAGTTGTCTGATCGTGTCACACCTCTGTCCTCTGTTAGTCAGTCCAGAGACTGGTGTTGAAGTTGTCTGATCATGTCACGCCACTGTCCTCTGTTAGTCAGTCCGGAAACTTCTAAAAAAGTCAGGCCAGTGCCCTTTCTTCCCATCAGATCTCTTCAACTCAGAATCTTTCTGCATCCATTGCTCGTCTGTGTGATATCATTGTTTCTTGGAAGATCCTGTTTTTTTTCGCCTGAATTTTACTTTCCAGCATGTTCAACAGTAATCCTCCATGTCTCATGTTATGACCTAGTCAAGACAGTTTACCTTATTTGCATACTCGTCATTACTAATCTACGTGACCCTGTATTTGTAACCATTTGTTCGTATGACCTTTTTTCTGTCCAGCTCTCCCATTGCATTCTGCGAAGACACAATTTCTCAACAGTTTCTAATGTTCTTTCATGCTTTTTGTTGAGAGTCAATGTTTCAGAGTTATACAATGCTACCTGCCAGATATGTGCACTGACTCTTCTTTTCTGAACCTCAATATTAATGTTATTTGTTATCGGAAGCTGTTGTTTCCTACTGAATGCGCTGTTTGCTTCTGCGATTGTTATACTACTGGCAATGCTAATGTCGGAACTACTTCTTATAATGCAGTTATTTCTACCGTGACTACTACTTTCATGACTGTTGTTACTAATCATACCATGATTGCTGCTACGTATGGTGTCATTACTTATACAAAAGATACTTTCAATACGGCTGCTGCTACTGCTGTCAGGACTGCTGTTACTACAGCTGGAACGGCTGCTACTGCTACTGATGTCCCAGCTGATGCTGGTACTGCTGAAATGGCTGCTGCTGCTGTCACGACTGCTGCTGCTACTGCTGTCACGGCTGTTATTACTACTGCTGTCATGGCTGCTGCTACTGCTGTCACGGCTGATACTACTACAGCTGTCACGGCTGCTGCTACTACTACTGTCACGGCTGCTGCTGCTGAAATGGCTGCTGCTACTGCTGTAACGTATGTTATTACTACTGCTGTCACGGCTGCTGCTGCTACTGCTGTCACGACTGTTATTACTACTGCTGTCACGGCTGTTATTACTACTGCGGTCACGGCTGTTATTACTACTGCTGTCCCGGCTGCTGCTGCTACTGCTGTCACGACTGTTATTACTACTGCTGTCACGGCTGTTATTACTAATGCTGTCACGGCTGTTATTACTACTGCTGTCCAGGCTGCTGCTGCTACTGCTGTCACGACTGTTATTACTACTGCTGTCACGGCTGTTATTACTACTGCTGTCACGGCTGTTATTACTACTGCTGTCACGGCTGCTGCTGCTACTGCTCTCACGACTGCTGCTGTCACTCACTCATTCACTCTCTTTTATACTATTTCACGCATATACACACACACACACACACACACACTGAAACAGTTGCTACCCATCCGAGTGTCCCTGGGTTCCAAGAATAAGATCCGTGCATCCTTCAAAGCAAGTCGTAAAAGTACTAAATAATGTTGCCAATGTAGCTAGCAACTTTAACATGTAACTATTTATACTGACACCACGACGGGCAAAGCACAGAAAAAGGCTTCCTGCAAGGGAGCTTGCTAAATTAGAGGGTCTGTTTCTCTTTGAGCGAAATATAGAAATCAATCAACGCACTTTCTACTAACTACCAAGTTTAATTGATTATCTTGTCTCTTTCTAACTCAGCTCCATTATAACACGTGTTCTGTGAAGGCGTATCTCACTTCAACCCTATTAAGATAAGTGACTCGGATTGCCTGCCTCTGGACCGTGGCAATCAGTCATTGAACCTCAGCGGCTGGACCCAGTCACGATATCAGCTGACTCGGAATTTTGTTTTCACTTACATAACAAACTAATAAAAATAACACTCAAATTATGTAAAGGGATAAAGTGTATGTGTTATATATATAAATATATATATATATATATATATATATATATATATATATATATATATATATGTATGTATATATATATATATATATATATGTATATATGTATATGTATGTATCTCTCCGTTGCCAACAAATGCATTACCAAAATCGTTCCGAAATCAATCTTGTGTTTAGCGGGAAAATTTGCTCGAATGGTTTCTGTGAGGGCTTTAAGTGAGAAAGAGATGAGGATGTAGTCGGTACTGCAATGAAAACACATCAAATAAACCAACTAAAATACAGTCTAACCTCTACAGCTGAGGTTCTTAACCATGTATCCATAAGGCATCCGTGGACATATTTCAAGGGGTCCGTTAGCTTGGATCGATAAAAACCAATGTATTATCTTAAATTTTCTGACCGCTAACTAAATGCTAGTATTTCTTTCACTTTATGAATTTATTCAATAATGCTTATACATTGCAGCAGAATTTGCTTAATCTTGGGCCTCAAAAGACAAAACAGATATCTTCATATCACCTTACATGTGTTGCATGTTTCGAAACATCGCTTTAACTTTGATTTCCAAATACTCTTAATGTGGAGAGGTCAGGTAAAACATACTGATCAGACATGTTAGTCAGGGTCAGGCAAAATATACTGACCAAGAAATCACCTCGGCTTCCTCGCGGCCCTTCCTGGAAACGGACTGTTTTCATGGCAGCCTTGCTAACTAGATGAGGGATCGACGTCTTCGTAGTAGTAGTGAGCGACACGCATATGAAGCCAAAAATAGCACAACTGCCTGGAGGACCCCGGTTCAACTTCATCAGCACGCTCGGGATGTGAGAAAAGCTACTGCAACCAGCCACTTAACGTCCTTACCCGGCCGCACACAAGAGCAAAATTTACTCATTGTGGGTATTCGAAACAACTTTATTTTTATTTTTTTATATTTTTAATTTGTTTTTGCGTTTGCCTTATTTTTCTCTATTCCCTAAGGCGGTGTGCGTTGCACTGTGTTTTAATTTGCGCCTGTCGGCCCAGTGCATCCGACTTCATCATGCATTTTATGTAAGGGTCTGCTTCCTCCTGCATTTTCTAAGGGTTTGCTTCCCCGGGGTAACGGCCGGTGCTGTGATGGGGATCGAACCCAGCACCTTCGAGTTGTGAGCCGTGTGACTTAACCACAAGGCCACGCCGTCCCCTGAAACAACTTTTAAATTTATTGTATTGCTGTTTAATATCTTATAGACTATGAAAAGGAGTTTGGCAGTGTGGATCGACATATTCTATGGCAGCTGTCGAGACACTATTGGATACCAGAGAAGTTAAAAACCTTCATACATAATATATACGAAGATATAGTTAGTAGAGAGGTACATGGAGGGAGAATGACTGACAGCTTCGTGGTGAAACATGGATGAATCTCTCACCTTTCCTGTTCTTGTTGCCTAAAGATTGGACAATGAAGACATCAAACGAAGGCCAAAAAAAAAAACAGGTCAGAATTGCAGGACGGACTACGCAGATGAGCTGGTACTTTTGTCACAATTGAAGGAGCTGGACTACGCAGATGAGCTGGTACTTTTGTCACAATTGAAGGAGCTGGACTACGCAGATGAGCTGGTACTTTTGTCACAATTGAAGGACCTGGACTACGCAGATGAGCTGGTACTTTTGTCACAATTGAAGGACCTGGACTACGCAGATGAGCTGGTACTTTTGTCACAATTGAAGGACCTGGACTACGCAGATGAGCTGGTACTTTTGTCACACAGTCAAAGTCAAATGCAAAATAAAATTGATAGGGTGAAAGAACAATCAGCCAAACTGGGACTGAATATCAACATGAAGAAAAGGAAGTTCCTCAAGCTCAACACGAACAACAAAGAACCAATCATGCTAGAGGAAGCGCCTTTGGAAGACGTTGATACCTTTATCTATGTGGGCAGGACAATTGACACATAGGGCGGTACAGATGCAGATGTAAGGATCATACTCGAACAGACAAAAAAGACATACCAGACAGTAGCCAACATATGGAGATATAGAGAAATCAAGGTTGACATCACAGTTAAAATATTCAACGATAATGTCAAGTCGGTGCTGCTGTTTTGAGCGCACACATTCTGGACATGCCTCCGATAGCAGATTCCTGCGAAGGGTAATGGACAAAAAGTAGCAGGATATGGTGAGAAAAGAATGTGTATGGGGTGGAGCCTGGATAGGACTTACACTACGTGGCACCATCGAACATAGCCAGACAGGCTCCAACACGAAATCATCAAGGGACGAGAGAGAGAGAGAGGTTGATCCAAAAATACATGGAGAAGAGAATATGAGAAGGTGTAGCATCTCCAGCTGGATGAACTACAGTAGCAGATGGTGCAAGGTGTCTGCACTAACTATATTCTCACTTCAAGCAAATCAACTATGACACTAATTGAAATTATAACACAATGAAACTTTATTTCACACGTTTACAACTTTCTCTACAATCTTCACTCAAAACAAAACCTGTCTGGCTGAAAGAAATATGAAATAAAACTAAACTAAAAGAAACTTGATTTCGAACAATAACTTGATAGTCGAATCGTAACTTGATAAACGAACTGAGACTTGATAAACGAACAGTTACTTGATAGTCGAACTGTAACTTGATAGACGAACAACTTGATAGCCGAATCGTAACTTGATAAACGAACTGTGACTTGATAAACGAACAGTTACTTGATAGTCGAACTGTAGCTTGATAGACGAACAACAACTATATAGCCGAATCGTAACTTGATAAACGAACTGTGACTTGATAAACGAACAGTTACTTGATAGTCGAACTGTAACTTGATAAACAAACAACAACTTGATAGCCGAACTGTAACTTGATAGACGAACTGTGACTTGATAAACGAACTGTAACTTGATAGTCGAACTGTAGCTTGATAGACAAACTACAACTTGATAGTCAAACCGTAACTTGATAGTCAAACGATAATTTGATAGATGAACCGTTATGTGGATTGCCATGGGATGGAAGATTCGTGTCTGTTCTGCAATCCAGGTGATTTCGTCTGTGGTGCTATTCTCCTCGTCGACGTTGGCTTGTAGTGATGGTTGAAGCGTTGAATATCTCTCTAGTTAGATACTTCAGTTAACACGCTGGATTCTAATCAGCGATGCAAATTAATAGTATCTAAGATGACTAGCTCTTGTGTGTTCCTAGTGACGCATTCTATATTTTGTTCTACCACTTGCTATTGCGAAATATCAATTTCATTACTAGTTACCTGTCCCTGATATGCTGCTGAACATTTGGACTCACGTGGTGAAAGATTGTCTGTCGAAATCTCTCTCTCTCTCTCTCTCTCTCTCTCTCTCTCTCTCTCTCACTCTGGACTCCAAAGATATATATGCTTTCCCTAAACCGTTATCAAGACGGCCCTGATTTCCTAGTTGCTCGCTGCCGATTGATCTCGACTTGTTTCTCCGATCTTTGCTCTAGAAACTGATGAATGTTTCCTCCGCTCTGCAATCTGTCGACTTGGTCCTCCACTCTTCAATCTCCAATCTCCAAAAATGTGGTCTCCCCTAGGTAGCTATATCGGCCATTTTTCCAGATCTCGAACCTAGGTTTTCTTCTCGAGATTTCATAAAAACCAGTTAATAGCATTCGTCACTATCGATCATGCTGTAACAGGCATCTAGGCAGCTAGGCGTTATGCAACGTTACGTAGTTTTTAACATCTGCGTGGTTTGAAAACCAACGCTATGCCTTACAAGCATTCCAATGTCCAGATTTGCGTACATCTGTACCAGCTAGCTCTGGTAGTTTCAATTTTATAAGAAACAACTGAATGGCTACTGATTATCAATGCTCCACCCCTTTCTAACTTTAATAAAACATGTCTAAAATCATATCACTAATACATCTACACAGCTAATATCTGTTACAAATGAACTAAGATTAAATGATTACACCTGGAGAGAGACAGAAGGAACTAAGATTAAATGATTATACCTGGAGAGAGACAGAAGGAACTAAGATTGAATGATTACACCTGGAGAGAGACAGAAGGAACTAAGATTAAATGATTACATCTTGAGAGAGACAGAAGGAACTACGATTAAATGATTATACCTGGAGAGAGACAGACAGATCAGCTCTAGACCGTGTATGATGTTGTGAATGAGATTAACTTAACTCAACTCAACTCAACTCAACTCAACGTAACTTAACGTTTTTATACTGGTTTAGAAGACTCCGCAGAGTCTGTAAAGAGCCAATTTATTTTACATTTCTTTCCTCTAAAAGCAATGTGCATCCATTCTATTCTTAAAGGCATTAATTGTCCCTGCCTCCACTACTTCCTGTGGCAATGCATTCCAAACATTCACCAGTTGAGGTTGAAACGGGATGTTGTCAATATCCTATACACCGTGAGGTGCGACTGACTCTGATTGATTGAATGATTGATTGATGGTTCTTTAATATGTTCAGAAAATAACAAATATATTATTATATCATTTGTATTTTTGTATTTTGTAACTGTATTTCTATATAACTGGTTCTTTGTAATTTCATTTTATGCGACTGAAAACATTATTCCGAGAAGAGGTCGTAACCCGTCACCCGTCTGGCAAAGGGGTCCATGCAGCAAAAACGGTTAAAGAACCCTTGCTCTATAGCATACATAGCTGAACAAATGATGACATTGCGAATTTGATTACACACAAAGAAAATATTCTATGGTTAGCTTGAATCAGACAAACGAGCTCGCGGTGGCCAAATAAAACGTTATAAAGATACGACACTTTGTAAATCTCATTGACAAACTGCGACATTGACCCTGATAATTGGGAAAACACTGCTGCTGATAGCTATGCCTGACGTAGTTAAATCTCTTCTCACACGAAACATATGGAGCTGACAAGAACAAGGGGAGCTACACGGAAACGAGCGACACGAACGACAAGAGACGAGTTGCCTCCACCTGACGGTCATAAAGTGCTTCTCTGCCCTCAGTGTGACAGAACCCTTGGGGCTCGGATTGGTTTGATCAGCCACCTACAAACCCACTCCAGGATCGACAGATGACAATGTGGTCCTCTTCGATTGGTTTGATCAGCCACCTACAAACCCACTCCAGGATCGACATATTGAAGGGGGATATAGTCTTGGTCAGCTGTGGTTCACTGACCCTGATGTATGCAGCCGGCTTTGAGTCGCTGTCTGCAATCAGCTCATTCCATGTGCTGCATTTTCTGCCCTGGATTGAAAATGTGACACGATGATTGTCCTTGTTAAGTAGGTCACAAAACAATTTCAGAGCTGAGGTCCCTCTTCCATCTCCTTTATTGTACTAGAGGTGTTTGTCTTGCATGCCAAACTCCGCTCGATAACAACCTGACCTCTCGCTCTAGAAAAGAAACCCCAACTGATAACCCACTGCATAGCACTGAGGTATATGACAACATTACTATCCTGAATGCAAGCACTTATTAGCTAGTTCAATTTCTGTTTCCCCGTTGCAATTTCCGCTGCATTTTCTGTCCAGGGATAGGATAACATTTTGAGAATCTGGCATTCAGGGTCAGGTGAATCTGGCATTCAGGGTCAGGTGAATCTGGCATTCAGGGTCAGGTGTATCTGGCATTCAGGGTCAGGTGAATCTGGCATTCAGGGTCAGGTGAATCTGGCATTCAGGGTCAGGTGAATCTGGCATTCAGGGTCAGGTGAATCTGGCATTCAGAGTCAGGTGAATCTGGCATTCAGGGTCAGGTGAATCTGGCATTCAGGGTCAGGTGAATCTGGCATTCTACCTTCAGGGTGTACCTATTTTTTCCATCAGCTGTGCTCATCTGACGAATTGTATTTTTCTGCATATGCCATTCCTGACATACATCCCTTGATTCTATGACCGCTGAACATGGAACAACTTAAATTATTATCAGCAAAAAGACGAGTACAAGGAAAAATGTCATTCTACCAGACTCCAGGTATGTACTCCAAGCCAACACAAGACCCAAACAGGATAAACTATCACATGCAATAAAATACAACATCGGATTTCTGTCCCAAAAAAACAGACATAGTCCTACAGTGAATTCCTGCTCAGTGTGGGATGTTTGGAAAAAAGACGGCTGATGAGCTTGCAATAGCTGGAAGTGGCATCGTGCAGACTCGCCATCCACGGAGCTATAAAGAAGCAAATAAACATTGTAAAGACGGCCTATCAGGACGGGATGGATAGACCAGCACAAATAATATAAATTGAAAAATGTCAACATAGACAAACGGGGCAGAGATGGGCAGACAACGAATTTCAAACTCAGAACGGGACTCAAACTTCACATCCACAGAATGGGTCTTAGAGGCATCGCCACAAGCGAATGCGGAGCACCTAAGCAAACACCAGAACATATTCTGCAGGATTGCCCCACTTATGTAGACCAAAGAGAAGCGGTCAGGCGCCGGGGACCGAGCATGCTAGAGTAAAACATATTGATCAAGGTGGGAGTGAAAAGTAACATTAGGGTCAATTGAAACATATTGATCAAAGTGGGAGCGAAGACTAACATTAGGGTCAAGTGAAACATATTGATCAAGGTGGGAGCGAAGAGTAACATTAGGGTCAAGTGAAACATATTGATCAAGGTGGGAGCGAAGAGTAACATTAGGGTAAAGTGAAACATATTGATTGATCAAGGTGGGAGCGAAGAGTAACATTAGGGTCAAGTGAAACATATTGATCAAGGTGGGAGTGAAGAGTAACATTAGGGTCAAGTGAAACATATTGATCAATGTGGGAGCAAAGAGTAACATCAGGACCAAGTGAAACATATTGATTGATCAAGGTGGGAGTGAAGAGTAACATTAGGGTCAAGTGAAACATATTGATGAAGACTCAGCAGGAAGTCCGTGTCAGGCGCCCGGGAAACATGATGTATCACAGCAGTCTGGCAAAGGAGGTCGGGATCTACACTGTTGTTCCTAAAGTGGTGAGCTTACTGATAAGTCTCGCATTATGCTATATCCAGGACCACCCCAGTACATTTTCTGAAGTACGCATCGGGATGTATAATGAAGAACTGTAATCTCCCCCACCAAAGAAACTACAAACGTTTAATTAACTCAGTATGATTGACTTCCACAACAACCACATGAACGAATTCCTAGTCCAAGTGACAGCCTTTATTAGTCGCCTTTGATGACAGCCTTTGAAGGTTACAGTGCTCATATTATTTCCGAGCGGGTATCCTAGACAACAAGCTGGACTATTAGACCTGAGCTAAAACTAAATAGATCTTGGTGATGTTGTCGGAACTGATCGCGGCTTCACTTCGGGGGGCGTGGTTTATTGAGTTTTAGTGGTGTCTGGGGTCATAGCTCGCTTCTTTATACGTTGATTTTATTGTGTGAGAATGGTGGTGATTATGGTGATGTTAATAGTGGTGATTGTGACGGTGTTAGTGGCGGTGGTGATACAGGTGACTATGGTGGTGGTGTTGTTGGAGGTTGGGATGGGAAGGAATTCAGATTATTGGATTAGGGGGATGTTTATTAGAAAAGTTGATAAGGGCAATGGACAAAGGCTGAGGCTGATAATGGGAAAGGTTTAGGATGACAATAGACAACGGCTGAAGTTGATAACGGGAAAAATTTAGGGTGACAATGGACAACGGCTGAAGTTGATAACGGGAAAAGTTTAGGATGACAATGGACAACGGCTGAAGTTGATGACGGGAAAAGTTTAGGATGACAATGGACAAAGGATGTCGTTTATAATGGGAAAGGTTTAGGATGACAATAGACAAAGGATGAGGCTGATAATGTGGAACGGTTTGGGATGACAATGGACAAAGGTTGAGGCTGATAATTGGGAAAGGTTTAGGATGACAATGGACAAAGGTTGAGGCTGATAATTGGGAAAGGTTTAGGATGACAATGGACAAAGGTTGAGGCTGATAATTGGGAAAGGTTTATGATGACAATGGACAAAGGATGTAGTTTATAATGGAAAAGATTTATGATGACAATGGACTGAGGCTGATAATGGGAAAGGTTTACGATGACAGTGGACAAAGGCTGAGGCTGATAATGGGGAAAGGTTTAGAATGACAAGCGGCAAGAGCTGGAAATAATGCATGGGAAGGGTGATGATAGCTGTTGTGAGTACAAGGACATGTTTTAAAGGGAAGGATCTATGTTTGGTTTGAAGATGTGACGTTGCACCGGGAAGAGAACGAAAACCGACGAAAGAAGTACGGATGTGATGTTGCAGACTTTCACAAGATCCTCACGGAAGTCCACACAGTATGCCTTTCGTGTGTCAGGTGAAAGCTAATCAAGTGCCCATACCATTTTAGCGCAATAAAAGTATAAGAACGACGTTTCCAGGCTGCTTCACGCTATGAATGAGGACCACCCAGAAAGGCATCTCGAATGTTGTGACTGGTTAACCATGGAAACCATATATGACGTTTGTCGATCTGTTAACGGCGTTGCAGACCATGCACTGATGCCATTGGCAGCCATTTTGAACACATTTCAATTTAAGTTTTATGGCATCAAAAAAGTTCCCCCTTTATGTTATTTATGTTTGAGTTATTAACATTCAAAAGGTGTAAACAGTATTTTGGAGTACACTGTATATTGTCCTCCATCGTTTGGACATCATGGCATCCCAGGGCGAAGAGGAGACACTGGTTAAAGCATGCTAGAATCAAGCAACCTTGCCTGACTCGTTAGGAACTCGGTTCGAATAAACTCCACAACAAACATGTCGGTTCAGTTAATATCGTTTCGCCGACATTGAGATATCACTAGTTTTGTGAGCCACCAGACCACGCTTGACAAGTCACTGTGCTCTATTGGCCACATGTTTTTATAGTGTTTGTTTTTTTGGTCGTTCACCTCATTTATATATTACCCAAGGTGGTGTGCGTTGCACTGTAGATTTTATTTTGCGCCTGTCGGCCCAGTGCATCCGACTTTAGCATGCATTTTATGTAAGGGTCTGCTTCTTCCTGCAGTTTCTAAGGGTTTCGCTTCCCCGGGGTAACGGCCGGTGCTGTGATGGGGATAGAACCCAGCACCTTTCGTTGTGAGCCGTGTCACTTAACCACTAGCCCACGCCGTTCCCGGCCACATGTGTGAGACCATAAAGGCCGATGAAACCAGAGATCATCATTTTTCTGCTTGTTCTTCTTCTTCATATTCTTTACCTTTTAATCCACTTCATCATCGTTGTCGTTATCATCATGATTAACATAACCATCATTTTCTTTGTCATCAACTTCTTCATCATCATATTCTAAATTTTCTTCATATTGTTCTTCATCGTCGACATCATCGTATTCTTCTTATCTTCATTATTATCATCTTCTTCTTTTCTTCACCCTCATCATCGTCTTCTTATTCTTATTCTTCTCCTCACACACTACTTCTCCTTGTTCAACGTTCGTCATGTTGTGTCGTTGTTACAGCGAGGTTGCGGTAACTGCGTCTTTTTGGCCTCGAACACCGGTTTGTTTTTTTTTTTTTTTTTTTTTGCGTTCGCCTTATTTCTCTAATCCCCAAGGCGGTGTGCATTGCACTGCGTTTTTATTTTGCGCCTGTCGGCCCAGTGCATCCGACTTCAGCATGCATTTTATGTAAGGGTCTGCTTCCTCCTGCATTTTCTAAGGGTATGCTTCCCCGGGGTAACGGCCGGTGCTGAGATGGGGATCGAACCCAGCACCTTATGGTTGTGAGCCGTGTCACATAACCACTAGGCCACGCCGTCCCCTCAGAACACCGGTTTCGGCCGGGTTTAGTTTGGTGTCGAGTGTGTGTCCCCACTACGATGCCTATTCACTTAGCCAGACTAAACTTGTGCAGCCTGTTTCCAGGCCGTCGCTTAGAGGCGGAATAAGGTTATGGTCAACTCTAGTTCACTGACCATGACGCAAGCAGCCAACTATGAGTCGCTGATGTCGGCTCATTCACCTAGAATACAATTTTTAGGACATACCGGCCATTGATTTTTGGATTTATCGCTTAAGAAACAAAACATTTGCCAAAACTAGGCAACGCTGAAATGGTTTGCGTAAATAGGAAGTTTTAGCACTGTGCTATACGATTATTTTTATGTTGACTTCAATGTTTTGGCTTGGTTTTGTTCGTTCTCAATCTCCCGTTACCAAACCCTGAAAGGGCTTAAGTAGCAGAATGTAGTTCAGAGAACGGAATGCGTTGTGTCGTAGTTTACAGCTTGACTGCGATATTTGCACCTTTCGGTCCAACTCATCCGACTTCAGCAAGCATTTTTTGAATACTGGGTTAGCATTCCCTCTTCGATCACTTCTCCTTAGCCCGATTGCCCAGCTGCAGCTTGTTATCCAGGATCACCGCGTGGAGATGTAGAAGGGTCTTGGCAGCTCTGGTTTGCTGGCCCTGACGCTAGCAGTTAGCTATGGGTTACTGACCACTGCAGCTCATGCGCTGCTCAGCATCTTGATCCCACTTCAATGTTTTGATGCGTAATAACAGTTTATACCAAAACATTTTGTTTTATTTTGAATTGTTCTCCCCAGAGTCCAAGTACAAGGGCAGATGAGCAAAAAGGTGACACTCGAGCAGGGAGTACCCCAAGGGGGAGTACTGTCACCCACACTCTTCCTGGTATATATAAACGATATTACAGAGAATATACCAAGAAGAGTCCATAGCTCAATGTTTGCAGACGATCTGGCTATGTGGACCTCTGAAAAGAATTTCACCATAGCAAGAAATCGGATGCAGACGGCCCTAACATCGCTGGAAGAGTGGGCGAACTCATGGCTGGTCAAAATAAACGAGGAGAAAACCACGTGCACAATATTCTCGCTTTCATTAAAACCCCAAAGTACCAAATTAAGTCTAAATGGCAAAATCCTGCAGCCAAACGACAACCCAACCTATCTGGGAGTCACATTTGATCGGCGCATGACATGGACAAGTCAGATTGAGAGAAACCGAATGAAAGCCAGAGAAAGAATGGCAATCATGAGGAAACTTGCTGGCACAAGCTGGGGAGCAGACGAAGGCATACTAAAGAAACTGTACACTGGAAGAGTGAGACCAGTTCTCGAGTATGGCATTGCGGCATGGACAACAGCAGCGAAGGCGAACTTCGATAAAGTTAACAAACTTCAAAACCAAGCCATGAGAATTATAACAGGTGGCATGAAGTCAACGCCAATTGTAGAACTTGAAAAGATTACAAAACTGCAATCCATGACCGATAGAAGAGACTGCAGAGCCCAGCTGCAGTCAGAGAAACTCCGAAGACTGACGGACCGCCCAATGTACCAAAGACTAAACAATTTGGGAAATGGGAAACTAAAGCGGAGAAACTTTGCAGAAATAGCCAAAGCAAAGATGCACGAAGATCCCATAAACGCACTAACAACACCAAAACCCATCACTACTGTACGCAAACCTACTTGGAGGCAGGATATATTTCCAGAGGTGGTAGAAAATATACCAGGTATTGCAAACAAAAACTGCCAGACTGAAAAAGAAAGGAGAGACACTACCCTAAGCTTCATAACGAAAAGCTACCCAAGCATGGACTGGACCCATGCATACACCGACGGTTCTGTAACAAACACTACACAGAACGGAGGGGCAGGAGCATTCCTGAACCTACCAAATGGCAGAAAAATAACACTGTCATTCGCTACTGGTAAGTACACAAGCAATTTCAGAGCGGAGACAGAGGCACTGAGGGCGGCAGTGGAAGAAATGGTGACACACAGTGAAAATGAGAGCCATATAGTCCTGCTGACAGATGCTCTCGCCGTAGTCACAGCGCTAAAAAGCCAGAAAAACACTGAGCTTAATGACTTAAGAGCAGCACTCTGCAAACTGTGCCAGCAGTCCGCACCAAAAAGGGTAGTGGTACAGTTGGTCCCGGCACACTGCAACATCCAAGGCAACGAGGAGGCAGACAGACCGGCAAAAGAAGGTGCAAGACTACCACAAACAGATACCAGTATGACGTACGAAGAGTCAAAACGGCTTATCAAAGCCAGATACATGACCAAATGGGAAACCGAACATACTGGTTACACCAAAAACGATGCCTATTACCAGTTGAACCGAAGAGAGCAGGTCGTTGTCTTCAGACTTCGCACTGGCCACAACAGACTGAGGTACCACCTATTCAACAAATTGAAGATAGGGAGTACCGACGAATGCCCGTGCGGTACTGGTAAAATGACCACTGAACATCTGCTGCAGAACTGCCCGACATACAAGGATCAGAGAGAGCAGATGTGGCCATTACCAGTGGAACTGCAAGACAAGCTCTATGGCAGTAGCGAGAGCCTCAGGATGACCGCCGCTTTTTTCGAAAAAATAATGGTTACTGTCTGACTGTGTACGCAGAAGAAGAAGAAGAATTGTTCTCCATTTTAATTAAATTCACAATATAACGGCATCCCTTTTTCACTGTTACGTGGGGTAATTCTAGCTGCAAATAGGCTGCATTATTGTAACTATAACCGCAGGGAGGTCTAAGAAATGCTTACCCTGTATGTAAAAGAGGCCTAAGACATGGTAACCCTAGCCGCAGAGGCCTAAATAATAGTAACCCTATCCTGAAAGAAGCCTAAATCATGGTAGCCTTAACTGCAGTAAGGCCTAAATAATGGTAACCGTAGCCGGAAAGAGGCCTTAATAATAGTAACCATAGCCGGAAAGTGGCCTTAACAAATTATAAATTTGGCCGGAAAGAGGCCTAAATCATGGTAACACTTGCCAGAAAGAGGCCTAAAGCATGGTAACCGTAGCTGCAACGGAGGCCTAAATCGTGGTAACCTAGCCGCAGAAGCCTAAATAATAGTAACCCTAGCAAGAAAGAGGCCTAAATAATAGTAACACTAGCAGGATAAAGGCCTAAATAATATTAACCCTAAACGGAAAGGGGCCTTAATAATAGTAACCATAACAGGAAAGAGGCCTAAATTATTGCAACATTAGCCGGAAAGACGTCCAAAGCATGGTAACCGTAGCTGCAAAGAGGCCTAATACATGAAAACCCTAGCTACAGTGAAGCCTAAAGAATGCTGCGTGTGGAAGCGAATTTGAAGGAACAAGGTAGTTACAATACTCAAAATATGATCAAGGAATAAAGTAATGAATATATTTCACTAAAGTGAAGTTAAAATATATCGTATCACGAACAGAGATAACCTATATGTTTATAATTAGTAAAATTGATGACTGATTCACTAAATAGAGCTGACACATCGCCTTGTAAAAGTTCTGATAAGGTTACAGAGCCGAAACAAGGTTTGAACAATTGTCATTCTTATATTTAAACGTATTTCAAAAACAATATTTTTTCATTTACAAACGTACCAACGCTTCCTATCCCAAGTGGTCTGCAGGAGTTGTTGTGTATGGCAAGGACAAGAGTAGCACCACTGTCCTATCAAGAGCATGTCGTAAGAGGCGACTACCTGTGTGACATTGCATTACAAAGGCTATGGTTAGGTTGGGGATTCCGTGGCGAAGTGGTTAAGCCGTCGGCCTCGTGATCAGGTGGTGTGGGTTCGACTCCGGACTCCGCCGTCTTTTTCACGGGTGCTTGATGCGGAGTCCCCTGCATCTCGTAGTCGCCTCCTAGTCGTCTTGTCCTTGACTTGCCACTGGGGACGGACGGCACGAGACGAGAGAGTGAGGATAAAAAGTAGCGCAGATAATCCTTACTAAAAATAGCGCTAGCAAAATTAATTATGCCATCATCGTCTACGATAGACGGCGGCCTTTGCCTTACCTTTGCCTTTGGTTAGGTTGTTTGTTAAGAACATCTTAGATGGCACCTAGCAGACTGCATATCTACTATGCTCTAGTGTTTGAGTCTAATAAGAAGCAATCGCACATCGGTTAACCACCTTTCATGAAACTGGTTGTAGACAGATTCGCTAGAGTCTTCTAAACCAGTATAAAGACGATACATTAAGATATATCGGTTCTATGTAAATGAATCATTTAAATTTAGACATATCACTTCTTTATTTATACATGTTTAAGCTGAACAGGTTCGAAAAAAAGAGGGAAAAGAAAAGGATTAGTCCAAGAAGAACGAACAGCACACACATACAAAAAACGGTTAGCAATCGTTGAGGTGTGTGTCTGAACAGCCGTCAAACATGGAAAGATAGGGATTAAAATTGATCAAAAATGCTGACCACGTGATTTCGTTTGATTCAATCTGAGGTCGCGAACGTGGGCAATTCTCTGGCTCCAAGCGGATCACAAGACGGACGGCTCAATAGGGAGCACGAATTGAATGATTCAAATTTCACGTGATGGAGAAATGTTGAATGTTCATGAATTGAGTCGAATTCAGTAATGGAGGAAGTGGGTTCAAGTCGCTTTGGAAGTAGAATGATAGATTCCAGAGTTTGGGTTGGTTATACCGCCAATGTGAATCATTAACAATTTACGTAAAATCAGAGAATCTCTTACCATTGTGAATCATTAACAATTTACGTAAAATCAGAGAATCTCTTACCAATGTGAATCATTACCAATTTACGTAAAATCAGAGAATCTCTTACCATTGTGAATCATTACCAATTTACGTAAAATCAGAGAATTTCTTACTAATGTGAAGCACTATCATTCTACTAAAGATCAGCGCATCTCAGAGTATCAACCCAATATGAATCACTATCATTCTACGTAAGATCAGCGCATCTCAAATCCACGTGAAGCACTATCATTCTACGTAAGATCAGCGCATCTCAGAGTATTAAACCAATGTGAATCACTATCATTCTACCTGAGATCAGCGCATGTCAGAGCATCTCAAATCTAAACCGCAGTCATGGCTGAATGAAGTCAAGTTAACTGTTCAAGGAATAAAGGTCGCATAAAATCAAGTTACACCATTGTGTTCGTTATCTTGAGTTGGTGAAGGGGTATTGGGTGATTTTGTCTCAATGATCCCAACAGTTATTACACTGGAGATAAAACTTCCCAGAAGAGGTCAAAGGGAAGAAATCAGACTTCAAACGGACAACTCAGAGTATAATAGATGAAATCAAATCCAATCACCTAGATCAATAACACAAGCCTGGTTACAGAAACAGACCCAATCACCTAGATCCATAAAACAAGGCTGGTTACAGAAACAAATCCAATCACCTAGATCCATAAAACAAGGCTGGTTTAAGAAACAGATCCAATAACGTAGATCAATAACACAAGGCTGATTACAGAAACAGACCCAATCACCTAGATCCATAAAACAAGGCTGGTTACAGAAACAAATCCAATCACCTAGATCCATAAAACAAGACTGGTTACAGAAACAAATCCAATCACCTAGATCCATAAAACAAGGCTGGTTACAGAAACAACTCCAATCACCTAGATCAATAAAACAAGGCTGGTTACAAAAACAAATCCAATCACCTAGATCAATAAAACAAGGCTGGTTACAGAAATATTGACAACCAAACAAAAGCAAACGATCTTGAGGAATGAAAGGGACTCAGAATAACTTTTGTCCCTGGACCTCAACTTGCGAGACACACGAAGGGCAAGATCGAACTTGCTTGTGTAGGTTGTCAATGGCCTATGCCCAGAATGGAGCGACAGACTTTGATGGTAAAGCCGTTAACGACAACGGCTCACATTAAGGTTAATAGACAACTGATCATGTTGTCATTATGTGAAATATTCTTTCTAGATATGTCTCTGTCAGTGCAGCTCTGTATGCATCTCATAGTGTATGGCGAGTCGGCCCACGTCATACTTATACATTGCTTGATTGTCGATCATGTTCTAATGGCATATTCCTCGAGGTCGAAATCTTCTCAGAAATTACATCTTTGATTAGCCATCTCTCAAGACCGGTATCTCTTCACATGAACAAAATATCTCCGTTTTTTTTTGTTTGCGATAATGTCTATGAGCCACTTTTCTGTCAATTTCAGCGATTGCAACGTTTCTCCATTTCTCCTTATTTCCTTTTTATGATTTTTCAGCGTCCTTCTGTGGCACACAGGGGATTCCGTGGCGAAGTGGTTAAGCCGTCGGCCTCGTGATCAGGTGGTGTGAGTTCGACTCCGGACTCCGCCGTCTTTTTCACGGGTGCTTGATGCGGAGTCCCCTGCATCTCGTATTCGCCCCCTAGTCTTGTCCTTGACTTGCCACTGGGGTCGGGCGGCACGAGACGAGAGATTGACGATAACAAGTTTCGCAGTTAATCCTTTCTATAAATAGCGCTAGCAAAATAAATTATGCAATCATCATGGACGGCGGCCTTTGCCTCTGTGACACTTAATTTCAAAATCTGGGATTGTTTGTGATCAGTTGATGTGTATATGCGGTCTCGTAGTGAGCTGGCAGTGCTCTTCGCTCCATCGTACGTTGGATCACTCGAAGTCTGTCAGCATCTGTTTTTCGACATATATCATGGCAGAAATGACCGCGCTGTCAAGTGATATCTCGCCAAATTTTGTTATCTGCTGAAGAATGAGTTTGGTTTGGTGAAATCTGTTTCTATTCTTCTTTACATCTCACGAATCAGTTGATGTCAGTTTGTAATGTCCTGGCCCAGGTAAATGTACGAGTTTACGTTTTTGATATAAACATTTCGTTGCATTAATTCCTCATACGCAGCATTGAAATTAGGCGCCATACCTTTTGTAACGACATCGTGACTACAACGCTATTAAGAAAATAAAGATGGGCGGGTCATGTTATACGCTTGTCCTACAACCGATGGACACATAGATGGGCGGGTCATGCTATACGCTTGTCCTACAAGCGATGGACACATAGATGGGCGGGTCATGTTATACGCTTGTCCTACAACCGATGGACACATAGATGGGCGGGTCATGCTATACGCTTGTCCTATAACCGATGGACACATAGATTGGCGGGTCATGTTATACGCTTGTCCTACAACCGATGGACACATATATGGGCGGGTCATGTTATACGCTTGTCCTACAACCGATGGACACATAGATGGGCGGGTCATGTTATACGCTTGTCCTACAACCGATGGACACATAGAGTTAAGTACTGGTGGTCCTATAACTATCGACGACCTCTAGGGAGTTCACCAATGAGATGGAGAGATGGCATGCAAGAGGTTGTTGGTACGACGTGGTTCACAAAGGCAAAGGACAGATATGTATTAAGAAGTCATTTGGCTACCCGACATCAGACATCCAATGTTTGATTGAATACCAGGATTACAAGTTACACGTTGATGTGTCATACTAAGACAAGTTAATAAACGAAGAAACTCATGAAGGGTTTTAATGGATCGTGGAAGACACAAAGCTAAGATAACACCAATTTCGCAAAGGGACAAGATAATGAACTGAACGCAGTAGGAAGTCTTTCAATTGATCTCAGAGCCGACTGAAGTCAATGGCATAATAGTCCAATGGAGTCATGTTTTCGCACAATTAATCAGTGTTTTACCCATATAATCTCTATTGCTTCTTTTCAGGAATCATTTACGTTTAATCATGCTTAGTTATTTACTTTCTTAAGATTCATCTAGTAGAGAGCCCACAAATAAATCGGAAGTGATGGTGGTGACGAAGAAACCGGACTCTTCAAAATGGTGCGTCAATGCAAAAGGGATCG
This sequence comes from Ariolimax columbianus, assembly GCA_036924085.1. Taxonomy (NCBI): domain Eukaryota; kingdom Metazoa; phylum Mollusca; class Gastropoda; order Stylommatophora; family Arionidae; genus Ariolimax; species Ariolimax columbianus. The sequence continues at coordinate 50,121,859 of JAVGWX010000018.1, forward strand.
AATTGAGAGAAGTTAACACGTTCAAATACCTGGGCACATACATAACATCAGATGGCAGATGCAATTACGAAATAAAATGCAGAATAGCCCAAGCAAAATCGGTCTTCCAGATCATGAATGGAATATTGTGCAACTAAACCTTGCGCTGAAACTGAGAATCAAAGTCATTGTATGCTACGTGGAACCAGTACTAACCTATGGCAGTGAAACATGGACAATTAGCAAACAAGCGCTAAGATCTTTAGAAGCAATGGAGATGTGTATTTACAGAAGAATGCTGCGGGTCTCATGGATTAGAAAAATGAGTACTGATACAGTACTGGAGGAAATACAAACACAAAGACAACTTATTGCAAGGGTCAGAACGAGGCAGTCATCCTTTTGTGGGGCATGTTATGAGAAAAGGCGGGTTGGAGCACGTCGTGACAACGGGAAAGATAGCAGGAAAAAGAGACAGAGTAAGGCTGAGAAAGAAGATGCTGGACAGCCTGAAAGTATGGCAAGGGCGACAATCAACAAGAGAGTTGGTAAACGACACACGGGATAGAAATGGATGGCGGTCCATGATCGTCAACGCCAACCGGCAGGGCACCTGATGATGATAGGCAGAAAGCCTACTCAGAAGCCCCATCCTCACCGCCCCCGCCCCCCTCTTGACACCCTGCAGCGAAACCATCCAGGTTCTCCTTCTGCGGTACGAGCTAGGATTTTGGAAGAATAACTGTAACCTGCCACCAAAACACATCCACTAAGTTTGAAAAAAACGAAATGACAACATCTGTCCCCAGAGTACCGGGATGAAGTCGACCCTATGTCAATAAGAAAGTACACTCGGGTAGTTCAGTGGTCCGTATCACTGACGATAGATGGATAAGGACAATGTCTTTCTGATGGCGATACAACTACAACTGCCCGCGCGGCCTCCGGCCGACAAGTTAACGGGAAGAAGGCAGAGAGTGGGCATAAATAAGGAGCACTCTGAGTGGTGTGAAGTGAAAAGTGGTGTGCCACAGGGCTCGGTTTTGGGACCAATGTTGTTCTTGATATATATAAATGATTTGGACATTGATATGAGATCCATGATTGCAAAATTTGCTGATGACACAAAACTATGCAGTAGTGTCTCATCTAAAGCGGAAGTGGATATATTGATGTCGGATTTAGATAAAATTCGAGAATGGTCTGTAAGCTGGCAAATGGAGTTTAATGTAGATAAATGTACATTTTCCACATGGATAGATACAATACGGAACATAATTACAGAATGGGAGAAAACAATATTAGAAAGATAGATAAGGAAAGGGACCTAGGGGTTATAATAGATCATACAGGAAAGGTGAGTGAGCAAGTTAAGATAGCAGTGAAAAAGGCAAATGCAATGTTAGGTATGATAAAAAGAAATATTAAACATAGGAGCAAGGAAGTGATCGTAAAACTGTATAAAGCTTTAGTTAGACCTAGATTGGAGTACTGTGTACAGGTGTGGAGTCCTTATCATAGAGGGGACATAAACATGCTAGAAAGAATACAAAAAAGAGCGACAAAGATGATAGTGGGATTCCAGAATTACAGTTATGAGGTACGACTAAAAAAAACCGGCCTACAGTGTCTCGAAGAGAGAAGAATTCGTGGTGACTTAATACAGGTTTATAAGATGATCAGAGGAATAGATAAATTAGACTATAACAAGTTTTTTTTAAAATACAGCCACCTACAATAACACGAGGGCATAGCTACAAGCTGACTAAAGAGAGGTCCATATTAGATATTAGGAAATATTTTTTTAGTCAGAGAGTGGTGTCTGCTTGGAATGCATTGCCAGTGGAGGTAGTGGAGGCAGGGACAGTTAATGCATTTAAGAATAAACTGGATGCGCATAGCTTTTAGAGCAAGGTGATGTAAATGTAACTGGTTGTATATACTCTACATGGTCTTCTAAACCAGTATAAAGACGTTAAGTTAAGTTAAGTTAAGTTGGAGAAAAGATCTGCATCATGCCCTTGGATCATCAAGGATAATTAGTTAATTAGTTATTTAATTGCCCATCGGAAGTGAAGATTTTCAGATATTCAGATATGACCGTAAATGAGTGTACTGTCCGATCTGGGAGTGACAAACTCTACCACACGTAGGGCACACATGAACAGCGTCAGTAATTGGGCATTCTGTCCTTTCACGAAGCTCATTTTTCTTGCGCCGCTGTAATGGTTCTCTGCTCACAAATGCGAGTGCCGTGTCCAGTTCAGCTCGAGTGCCATCTCCGCATCGAACGTCGGCTGCAATGGATCTCCAATGTACTCTATCTCTTGCCGTAAATGTAATGTACAATCTGAGATGTTTTTTCCTGTCCATGTCCTGATGTTATCCACACACTTAAAGCGTTGTCTGCCTCTTGAACGACTGCCTTCCACCCTACCCTCTAGTATGGTCTTCAACAAAGAGGTAAGTTTTGTTAAATGACCAAAATAACGTAGCTGTCCAAACCTGATTTCGGTCATTAATTCTCTATTCACCCCTAACTTTTTCAATACCTCCAAATTTGTGTTATTCTCTTTCCAAGAAATCTGACCCAATCTTCTATATGCCCACATTTCGAAGGCTTCAATACTCTGTACCAACTTGTTATTCATTGTCCATGTTTCTGCGCCATAAATTAGTGACGAGTATATAAAACACCTGACAATTCTCATTTTCAAATTCTGATTTATCTGTTTGGATGTCAGTATGTGTCGCATATTGTCGAATACCATCTTGGCCATACCTTTTATCTTCTTTTGTTACCTATTTCGTATGAAGAAAAAATGCACTGCTGTCAGAAGCATGGCGTTTGTGTCGTTGAACATTCTTGGTAGTTTTAGCATTGTAGTACCATTTATCGATGGCTTTATTAAGTTTAAATTGTACAGCGGAGGTCCATTTAGATTCACCATCATCAACTAGCTAACAGTTAAAGGATGTTGACATTCATCGCAGAATGCAAACAGTTCCTGTTGACAAAAGTGTATCGAAGACAACAGTGAAGAACTAGATAACCATGTATAAAGAAGGACGTGAATTAAAGCAGCAATATGCGCCTGACCTGGTATCAGAAGTTCTTTCGTTAAGTCACGTTCTTCTTTAAGCATCGTTGTCCAGCTCTTCACTGTTGTCTTCGACACACTTTTGTCACTAGACACTGTCTGCTTTCTGCAATGAATGTCAACTGGTCGGTATCCTTCAGCTGTTAGAAATCGAATCACCGCTCGCTGATCAATTCTGGACGGATTCCGTATCACACCCGCCATGTTTTCAATGGTCTGCCGAGGTAACTATGAGTCGGAGGATAATGAAATTTTGCAAACTTGACGGTTGATATATGCTGTTTACACTTCTTGCAGTTTGGTCCGGTTTCATTTGAACACGCCTCGTGTATATATACTATTAGTTGTGGCAATTTAGAGTGAAACAGAGAGAATTGGGCGGATTGTTGGAAACACTAGATGAGACAGATCAGATAAAGTCAATCATGGTCAGAGATTCAAATAAAAATAAAAGGCAGAGGAGATAAACGGCTTATATGAGAGACGGATACAGATTTAATAAATGAAGAGAAATATAGTAAAGATGTTAATATAGAGAGTGAGATAAAAGAGACAAGAGAAACAAGAGTGGCAAGAGAAACAAGAGAGAGCCAAAAGAGAGTGACAAATGAGACGAGACCGGACGACCTAATTATTGTCTTATAACTTTACCTTTAGAATTCTCCATTTCTTTTTCTTTTCTAGTAATCTGTATCTTCTACAGAATGGTCTTAACCTCTTGTTACTATATTTCTTGCAAGTTTCAGTGTTACTATTCTTTGACTAATGTAACTCACGGATGAGGAAGCGATAGAAATAGAGAAAAATAAAAAATAGACAAAAAACAGACACATGGAAAAGATAGCATCACCGTGACGATAAAAGAAAGAAAAATACGCTTGTAATGTACTCACATTATCAGAGTAAGGTTGGCACACAGTCAGGAGGATGGATTGTCTACAGGAGCGGACCAGTTCGATGACCTTTTCTCTAGGGGCTCGTCTCACCTCTTCACCGTTGATTTTCAGAATCAGGTCCCCAGGTAGAAGCTTGTCCACACTAGGACCACCTGCGATAGATAACATGTTGTGAGAAAATGTCCTAAGCATGACGTTAGAAACTTGCTAGGGATGGTCGAAAAGATTTGCACTTTAATATGTAGGATTCAAGGCACTTACTTAACCTGGAAATTAGATGGAACGTTAGTCCTTCTCGGTGTATTCACCCTGCAAGGCACTTACTTAACCTGGAAATTAGATGGAACGTTAGTCCTTCTCGGTGTATTCACCCTGCAAGGCACTTACTTAACCTGGAAATTAGATGGAACGTTAGTCCTTCTCGGTGTATTCACCCTGCAAGTCACTTACTTAACCTGGAAATTAGATGGAACGTTAGTCCTTCTCGGTGTATTCACCCTGCAAGTCACTTACTTAACCTGGAAATTAGATGGAACGTTAGTCCTTCTCGGTGTATTCACCCTGCAAGGCACTTCTCGCACATATCCTTCGCCTTCCTGATAACATGATTGCAAAACTGTTGGTCTAGGCCTTGAATAAAGTCTCCAGTTTAGTAATCAAGTGCTTGATGTCAGAAAAACGGATATAAAATCAAGCCTCTTCTTCTTCTTCTTTGCGTTCACGATCTTTTGGTCATGCTATATCTGCAGGCCAGTCGCCATGATGAAGTCTATAGTCTTCATCAGGTCGGAGCGGCTGCCCCATAGTTTTTGTCTCAGCTCCGCACCCTCTGGCCAGGTCTGGCATCTAATTTCCCTATATAGTGGGCATTATTGTAGAATATGCTCAGCGTTCTGGCATCCTGTTCCACATGGGCACTCAACGGTGTGTGAGATCTTCAGTCGATATAGATGTTCTAGTAGTCTGCAGTGTTCAGTTCTTAGGCGAAATAAGGTAGTTTGTTGATTTCTTTTGAGATAGTGAATTGGGTCTGGTGTACTGCTTATGTTTCTGTCTTTTCTCCTTTGGTGTATATACTGATTTCTGATGATGTTCTTGATTTCCCTGTATGGTACTCGATGATTAAATTGTACCTTTTTGCTGCCATCTTTTGCCAGAGCATCAGCTCTCTCGTTTCCCGTGACTCCGCAATGGGAGGGTAGCCACTGGAGCGCTATTGTTGAAGATCTCTGTAGTTTTCCCAGTTCTGATCTAATCTCCGATAACAGTGGTTCATCTTTTTATTTTTTGTATTGTCTCTAATAATTCTCTGTAGTCCGTGAATACAGCTATTTTTGTTGGAGGTTGCCTTTCTGTTTGAAGTATTCTCAGTGTTCGCAGGAGGGCCATCGATTCTGCTCTAAGGTTTGTGGACAACTTTCCTGTTCGGAGGGGCTCTTCCGTTATATTTCCTCTTCTGTGTCTTATGAATATGCCTCCTCCCCTGTTTCGGCCTGCCCCCTATGCTGAACCATCTGTGTACACCTGTTACAATTCCTTGGCATTATATTTCTCCTCAATCATTGTTTGTGCTAAAATTTTCAGGTCGTGGACACTGTGCTGGTCTTTTCTTCTTATTCCTTGGATCTCTGTACTTATTTCGATGAAATCAAGCCTCAATCCACATTACACACATTACACAGACTTGGCACCAATTGACTTATACCTGTTCCAAAACATCAAGAATCCGCTTCGTGGACATGGTGTTTCTCTACGGAGGAGTAGACGTGAGAAGTGTATCTTTTTGCAGGGTGAATACATAGACAAGGGCTCAAGTTCACATCAATTTCCAGCTAAGTGCCTTGACTCCACCATGCGAGAGTGCGAATCGTTTCGATCGTCTGTCGTACTACAGACTGAAGATGCAACAAATTGAATGAGTTGACAGGAGACAGCGGCTCGTAGCTGGCTGATTGCATCAGGTCAGCGAACCTGTTGACCAAGATCCTATTCCACCTGCAAGCTACGGCCCTGTAAACAGGTCGCACTTGTGTAGTCTTGCTAAGAGAATATGGATAGCAGTAGAAAAGCATACCACGGTACCTAAAAATGTTAACTAAATAAATCAGATGTGTCGGGCGGAAAGACGCAGATATCGCAGCCTCGCTATAAACTACGACACAATGTCAAAATGTCCTTTCCAGGACTAGCACCAGAAAACAAGAAGCCGAAGAAGAAGGAGAAGAAGAAGAAGAAGAAGAAGAAGAAGAACAAGAATAATATGACGCACGTGTTAGAAATTGATGCTATATTGTACAGAGTCGATATCAATTCAACCAGGGCAGACTCTGAGGTGCTCATTCTCTTTTCCGGCAAACAACGGTTACGGACCGTTTCTAAAAGCAAAGATGCACGAAGATCCCATAAACGCACTAACAACACCAAAGCCCATCACTACTGTACGAAAACCTACCTGGAGGCAGGATATATTTCCAGAGGTGGTAGAGAATATACCAGGTATTGGAAACAAAAACTGCCAGACTGAAAAAGAAAGAAGAGATACTACCCTAAGCTTTATATCGAAAAACTACCCAAGCATGGACTGGACCCATGCATACACCGACGGTTCTGTAACAAACACTACACAGAACGGAGGGGCAGGAGCATTCCTGAACCTACCAAATGGCAGAAAAATAAAACTGTCATTCGCTACTGGTAAGTACACAAGCAATTTCAGAGCGGAGGCAGAGGCACTGAGGGCGGCAGTGGAAGAAATGGTGACACATAAAGGAAATGAAAGCCATACAGTCCTGCTTACAGATGCTCTGGGCGTAGTCACAGCGCTAAAAAGCCAGAAAAACACTGAGCTTAATGACTTAAGAGCAGTACTTTGTCAACTATGCCAGCAGTCCGCACCAAAAAGGGTAGTGGTACAGTGGGTCCCATCACACTGCAACATCCAAGGCAACGAGGAGGCAGACAGACTGGCAAAAGAAGGTGCAAGACTACCACAAACAGATACTAGTATGACGTACGAAGAGTCAAAACGGCTTATCAAAGCCAGATACATGACCAAATGGGAAACCGAACATACTGGTTACACCAAAAACAATGCCTATTACCAGTTGAACAGAAGAGAGCAGGTCGTTGTCTTCAGACTTCGCACTGGCCACAATAGACTGAGGTACCACCTATTCAATAAGCTGAAGATAGGTGGAACCGACGAATGCCCGTGTGGTACCGGGAAAATGACCGCTGAACATCTGCTGCAGAACTGCCCGACATACGAGGATCAGAGAGAGCAGATGTGGCCATCACCAGTGGAACCACAAGACAAGCTGTATGGCAGTGTCGACAGCCTCAGGATGACCGCCGCTATTTTCGAAAAAAATAATGGTTACTGTCTGACTGCGTACGAAGAAGAAGAAGAAGAAGGACCGTTTCTAGATCTCATTGGTTCTTCTCCATCATTCGTCCTCAATCCCCTGCTACCAAGCCCCGAAAAACGCTTTGCAAGCAGCAGGATAGTGTCCGGAGAACGGAATGCGCTGTGTCGTAGTTCTCAGCTCGAATGTGATATTTGGGCTTCAGCAGGAACTGCTTGGTTGCACCCATTTCTTCTGCATTCTCTGACTGTGCTCTTCCAACCAGTCCATCGTTCGACTAATCCCTCTTTCTGTTTGCAACTTGTTTCATTATTCCGTGGCGAAGTGGTTAAGCCGTCGGCATCATGATCAGGTGGTATGGGTTCGACTCCGGACTCCGCCGTATTTTTTATGGGTTCTTGATGCGGAGTCCCCTGCATCTCGTAGTCACCCCCTAGTCGTCTTGTCCTTGACTTGCCACTAAGGTCGGGAGGCACTAGACGAGAGAGTGAGGATAAAAAGTAGCGCAATTAATCCTTACTAAAAATATCGCTAGCAATACAAATTATGCCATCATCGTCTACGATGGACGGCGGGCCTTTGCCTTTTGTTTGTTTCATTATTCGTGTGTGTTTTGTTCTTCCTCTATTACGCTTACCACGAATGTACCAAAACAAAAACTGTCTTGTAATTGTATTATGTTCCGTTCACTATTACCAATCTAACACTATCATCTTTTCTTTATGTCATTCTCAACAGATATATGTCCAATGTGGCGCCATGTTGGTGACCTTTCCATAGCATCTCGATCCTCTTTTGGAAAATTTGTACATTCCTGGTACTTGCCTGTAGTCTTCCCAGCGCTTCACAGACAAATAAAAGAACCGACCTCACATTTTAGCTGGACATTTCTATTTTGTAGTGACTTAATCGTCTGATGTGTACAGTAATCCTACTGCAAGGAAGACTTCACGTATCTTTTTGTGTCTGATATCTGCATCCGTGCCCCAGGTCTTGTCAATGACACAGTCTAAATACACGAAGAAACCCACTTAATGGAGGGGCGTCGTATTTGGCGCCATCCGCGTGTCATGAACTGTATTGATCTTCACAATCATCGCTGTGGATATTTAGTGGGTACACCGTTCATTACTGTAACACGAATTATTCTGGAAATCGATACAGTTCTAGAACAGCAAAACTAGACCATCAGTGAAGCAAGATCCTCCAGTTGTCTAGAGACAGACTAGTCAATACTCATGCACGTAGTTAGACTTGTTGACTTTATTCTCCAGCCCACTGCCAGCACACATAATAATAACGAAAGCAGACATCTTTGCCTCCCATCTGTTTCTATTTGAAAGTTCGAAAAGACATCTCTGTTGGAAATAGACTACACTAAATGTCATCGTATGTTTTTACAATACTGGCCGTTTCCGCGGACTTCTATTTCTCCTATATTAACCATTTTCCCGTAACCTAGAAAGTTTGAATTTTAAAAAAGAACAACCCCCACTGATGCGACCTGTTAATCTATCACCATTTCACACTTGTAAAAAAAGCAAAAAAACTCAAATAAAGCAAACATTTCTAAGTATACATAAACGCTTGTTTAGACAAACGTAGTTGAACAAACAAATATTTACTTGTGTTTAAATTATGGAAGTGGACTAAATTCATTTCGGTTCAAGTGCCATCTCCGCTTCGAAGGTCGACTGCAATGGATCTCTAGTGTAATCTCTTGCCGTAATGGCACAATATGACATGCTTTTTTTTTCCAGTACATCTCCTGATGTTTTCCACCCACTTAAAACGTTGTCTGCCTCATTAACCCCTGACTTCCACCCTACCCTCTAGTATGATATTCAACAAAGAGATATGCCTTGTTATATTGCCAAAACAACGTAACTGTCTTACCCTTTTTCGGTCATTCATTCTCTTTTGACTCCAAACTTTGTCAATATATTTGTTTTCTTTTCTTTCCAAGAAATGCCACCCAGTCTTCTAAATAGCCACATTTCGAAGACTTGAATTCTCTTTTCCATATTACAAATCTGCAATCGATGACCGACAGAAGAGACTGCAGAGCCCACCAGCAAAGCAGCAAGCAGAGAAACTCAGAAGACTGACATACCATCCAATGCACCAGAGACTAAATAAATTTGGTAATGGGAAACTAAAGCGGAGAAACTTTGCAGAAATAGCCAAAGCAAAGATGAACGAAGACCCTTTAAACACATTAACAACACCAAAGCCCATCCCTACTGTACGCAAACCTATCTGGAAGCAGCGTATACTTCCGGAGGTGGTAGAAAATATACCAGGTATTGGAAACAAGAACAGCCAGACTAAAAAGAAAGACGAGACATAACCCTGAGGTACATAACGAAAAACTACCCAAGCATGGACTGGACCCATGCATACACCGACTGTTCTGTAACAAACACAACACAGAATGGAGGGGCAGGGGTATTCCTGAGCCTACCAAATGGTAGAAAAATTACACTGTCAGTGGCAACTGGAAAATACTCAAGTAATTTCAGAGCGGAGGCAGAGGCACTGAAGGATGCAGCAGAAGCAATGCTGACAGGCGAAAGAAACGAAAGCCAGATAGTCCTGTTCACAGATGCCGTTGCCGTAGTCACAGCACTTAAAAGCCAGAAAAATACTGAACTTAATGATTTAAGAGCAGTATTCTGCCAACTATGCCGGCAGACCACACCAACAAGAGTAATGGTACAGTGGGTTCCATCCTATTGTAACATCCAAGGCAACGAAGAGGCAGACAGACTGGCAAAAGAAAGTGCAAGACTACCACAACCAGATTCTAGTGTGACCTACGAAGAGTCAAAAACACTCATTAGAGCCAGATACATGGCCAAATGGGAAACAGAACATACTGGCTACACAAAAAATGATGCCTATTACCAATTGAACAGAAGAGAGCAGGTCGTGGTCTTCAGACTCCGCACAGGCTACAACAGACTGAGGTACCACCTATTCAATAAGCTGAAGATAGGTGGCACTGACGAATGCAGTTGTGGTACCGGGAAAATGACCGCTGAACATCTGCTGCAAAACTGCCCGAAATACGAGGACCAGAGAAAGCACATGTGGCCATCACCAGTGGCAACACGAGACAAGCTCTATGGCAGTGTCGACAGCCTCAGGATGACCGCTGCTTTTTTCGAAAAAATACAGGTTGACGTTTGCCAGAGTACGAAGAAGAAGAAGAAGAAGAATTCTCTTTTCCAACCTGTTATTAATTGTCCATGTTTCTGCTCCATAAAGTAGTGACGAGAATACATAACATCTGACGATTATCATTTACAATTTATCTGTTTCGATATCAGTATGTGTCGCATGTTGCTGAATACCATTTTAGTCATACCTATTCCTTTTTCTTATTTTTTTTCACAGCTGCCATCTTCCGTTATTATGTGACATAGATACGAGAAACTGTGTACCTGTTTCAGTAGTTAATCTTTTCTTTTTAACTGCATACATGATTGCTTGTCACTTCTCCCAAAGTATCCAAGTAGTTGTTTCCTTTATGTTTAAGTGTAATCAAAACTCTTGACTTATGTTGTATATTGTTGTCACAAGTTTATGCAATTCTTGCTTACGTTTTATGCTAAACTATATCATTTGTATATTTAAGGTGATTTGTTACCAATGACAAGTCCTGCACGCCCGTTATCTGCTTGAATATTTGTTCTGTGTAGCTTTAATATCTTCCCCTGAACAGATAGTAACATTGTGTTTCTACCTAATATCTTCCCCTGCACAGATAGTAACATTTCATTTCTATTAAAATCTTCCCGGTTACAGACAGTAACATTATGTTGCTATTTAATAACTTCACGTGCGCCTATAATAACATTATATTCCTATTTCATATCTTCAGGGGCACATATAATAAACATTATTTTGCTATTTAATATTTTTCCGGGGACAGATAGTAAGTAACATTATGTCCTTATTCAATATCTTCCCGGGTACAGACAGTAAAATTATGTTGCTATTTAGTATCTTCTTTGTTACAAACAGTAACATTTTGTTCCGATTTAAAATCTTCACAGGCACAAATGGTAACATTATGTCTCTATGCAGATTATATTTCGTTTAATTAACGGAACTTGAATGTGTCAACTATCAGTTCAACTAGAATAGCGTGTTCGGGAAACAAACAGACGCAATAGGACGCACAATTGTAGTATTTCATGACATTAAGAATACTCAGTAAAACAACTATTGAAAGACAGCATGAATGAGAAGACGAGAGTGAGGAACATAAGTGAGAGGATATGAGTGAGAGGACGAGAGTGAGGAACATGAGTGAGAGGACATGAGTCAGAGGACGAGAGTGAGGAACATAAGTGAGAGGATATGAGTCAGAGGAAGAGAGTGAGAAACATAAGTGAGAGGATATGAGTGAGAGGACGAGAGTGAGGAACATGAGTGAGAGGACATGAGTGAGAGGACGAGAGTGAGGAACATAAGTGAGAGGACATGAGTCAGAGGACGAGAGTGAGGAACATGAGTGAGAGGATATGAGTCAGAGGAAGAGAGTGAGAAACATAAGTGAGAGGATATGAGTCAGAGGAAGAGAGTGAGAAACATAAGTGAGAGGACATGAGTGAGAGGACATGAGTGAGAGGACGACAGTGAGGAACATAAGTGAGAGGACGAGAGTGAGGAACATAAGTGAGAGGACATGAGTGAGAGGACATGAGTGAGAGGACGACAGTGAGGAACATAAGTGAGAGGACGAGAGTGAGGAACATAAGTGAGAGGACATGAGTGAGAGGACATGAGTGAGAGGACGACAGTGAGGAACATAAGTGAGAGGACGAGAGTGAGGAACATAAGTGAGAGGACATGAGTGAGAGGACGAGAGTGAGAAACATGAGAGGACATGAGTGAGAGGACGAGAGTGAGAAACATAAGTGCGAGGACATGAGTGAGAGGACATACGTGAGAAACATAAGTGAGAGGACATGAGTGAGAGAAGATAAGTGAGAGGACGAGAGTGAGGAACATAAGTGAGAGGACATGAGTGACAGGACGAGTGTGAGAGGACATGAGTGAGAGGACATGAGTGAGAGAACGTGAGTGAGAGGACACGAGTGAGAGGACATAAGTGAGAGGACGAGAGTGAGGAACATAAGTGAGAGGACATGAGTGAGAGGACATAAGTGAGAGGACATGAGTGAGAGGACATAAGTGAGAGGACATGAGTGAGAGAACGTGAGTGAGAGGACACGAGTGAGAGGACATAAGTGAGAGGACGAGAGTGAGGAACATAAGTGAGAGGACATGAGTGAGAGGACATAAGTGAGAGGACATGAGTGAGAGGACATAAGTGAGAGGACATGAGTGAGAGAACGTGAGTGAGAGGATACGAGTGAGAGGACATAAGTGAGAGGACATGAGTGAGAGAACGTGAGTGAGAAAACACGAGTGAGAGGACATAAGTGAGAGGACATAAGTGAGAGGACATAAGTGAGAGGACGAGAGTGAGGAACATAGGTGAGAGGACGAGAGTGAGGAACATAAGTGAGAGGACGAGAGTGAGGAACATAAGTGAGAGGACATAAGTGAGAGGACATGAGTGAGAGAACGTGAGTGAGAGGACACGAGTGAGAGGACGAGAGTGAGGAACATAAGTGAGAGGACATGAGTGAGAGGACATGAGTGAGAGGACGTAAGTGAGAGAACGAGAGCGAGGAACATAAATGAGAAGGTATAAGTCCGGAGTCGAACCCACACCACCTGATCATGATTCCGACGGCTTAACCACTTCGCCACGGAATCCTTGATCACAAAGAAACATAAAATGGATGAAGGATGATTACTAAAAAAGAATGATACTAGAAGAAATGCATAGAGAGTGAGTTTGTGTATGTTGTATGTTAGAGTGTGAGTAGATAGTAGCTGTCTGGGTGACAGAGAGAACGTGTGTGTGAGGAAATGAGAGTGAGCGAGCGTGTATGTGTGAGAGTGAGAGCGAGTGCGCAAGTAATGAGAAAGAGCGATGCTGACGTCAGAGGCAATAACACACAGAACAAGAAACGTGTAATGAGCACGGCTGCCATTTATTTCCCGTTAAACAATGCTAACGCGTTGAAATGACAATCATAATACACGCAGTAAACAAACGAGAAACTTGTGTTCTCTTTGTTGACATGAGAATATTTGTCTTGAGCAGAAAATTAACGGACGGAAAAAGACTTCACGAAGAATGCAAAAATAGAATACGAAACATTGGGATATGTATGTGAATGAAGAGGAGAGTACTGGAAGAAGCGCATGTTACTGCAGTAGCAAGAAAGTAATCAGCTTTGGGAATGATGATTTAAGAGGGAAGTTCGACTTGTTATCTATTGAAAAGAAGGATTAATCAGATGAATACGAAGAAGGAGAATAAGATTATGAGGGTGAACAAAAAGGAAGGATGGTAGAGACGGTATTGTTTGTTCGTATCAATATTTGTCTAAATCGTCGAATCTCCGTGGGGGGAGGGGAGCACGGTGCACAGTCGAAGCTGGTTAACGGCACGGCTATCATCACGAATATGCCGGGTTTGAATTCGTGACACAGGAATGTCCCACCCCTATTTGAAGTTAAATATAATTCAATACAAGTATCGCATTGACTTAACTTGGTTTAACTTGTATAACATTTTATTATTCTTATTTTTAAGTTGGTATCTTGCTCCCTAGATCTGAATATCTTCTTCATTATCCTGAATGCATTCTTGGCCACATTTATGATCCTCTTGATTTCAGTTTCACATTTGGTATCAACGGTTTTTACAAGTCCATAATATGAGATACTTTGTCCCATACTCTAATTCCTCTCCGTTTACCAAGATGTGCAATATGGGAAGTAAATCCATGATACAAATGTGCTGAAGTTGGATCACCTGGGCCGTTAGGTGTCAAACACAGTACACCCCTCACCGTCTTAAGAATAAAGCATAAATCCCGTACAAAATCCCCAGTAAAAATATTGACTCATTTTGTCAGAATAGTGAATTATATGTATTCATAAAACATAACGCACCTGAGCTCAGGTTGGACAAGGAGAGACAGCGAGGAAGGGAACTGACGACTCCACCTAACATAAGTTGTATCTTAATAAAAAATAAAGTCTTTAACACTTCATTCCCGAAGGCAGTTTCTGCTATGGAACTTATTTATTACGAGCCTTTCTAACTGTCTTCGCACGGGATTTAAATGTTCCCCGCCGGCGTGAACAATAATGGAAGTACTCAGCCTCAAATTGGACACCCTAGAACACACGACGAAGAAGCACAAGGGCAGAGCCCTTTGGCTCCAGTTTCCCCTTGAGATCACATTATAGCTACGCCTTTCCTATTCTGACGTCACAGACTCGGGAAGAGTTTGACACAATAAGCAGAAAATAGTGCGTTGAGCTGGAAATTCGAAACAGAAAGAGATGTACACATTTAACGCTGAAATAGCTCATAGCTGGATAGTTATAATATTAAATAGGTTATAAAGGAAACGACGCAGAAAGCTGAAAAAAGTTGCGTGGACTTCCACACATAATGCTATGTGCACATTTCACGAAGTTAGATCTTACTGTACTGAATTGTTTTAAAGACGGACAAAGAGGCACACTTATTGTATGTCCTATAGTATTATAATGAGTGGAAAATGAATGACTAAGTGAGTGAATTGGAGTTTAAATAACAATGCACTGAAATAGTAGAAAACATGCGCTCCTTGCAAGAGAAAGACCACGACAAAGATGGTTTAATGTGATGTTGATGTTCTTCATCTTCTTTTTCATCTATTTCTACTTCTTCTACCCATTATTTTTCTTCTTCTTCTTCATCTTCTTCCTTTTCCTTCTGTTTTCTTCTTTTTCTTATTGCATTTATTGTTCTTTCTTCTACCGTTTCTTTTTCCTATTCTTCTTTTCTTGTTCTTCTCCTTCTCGTTCGTCAATGTTTTATTATGTCTACATGCGGATCCCAATTGGGTCAGTGATGATTAATACTGGACTGATATGTCTCCCAGCTTATGTCTATCACACCTATACGTCTGTAGACCCTGGTATACTCAACAATTTGGTTGGCTCTTAACTCTAGCAGGAGGTGAGATGGAGCAGCCACAAAGTAGGTAATGGAACATCCAGAAAGTAGGTCATGGAACAGCAAGAAAGTGGGTAATGGAACAGCCACAAAGCAGGTCATGGAACAGCCACAAAGTTGGTCATGTAACTGCCGCAACGTAGGTCAAATAACAGCCACAAAGTAAGTCATGGAATAGCCACAAAGTAGGTCATGGAAAAGCCACAACGTAGGTCATGTAACAAGCAGAAAGTAGATCATGGAATAGCCACAAAGTAGGTCATAGAACAGTACACGAGGCTATATCGAACTCAGTCCCTAGCTAAATTGGGGTGTATGGAGTGGAGGGGGGGAGGGAGAGTTTGTAGCACATATCGTTATAGAGCATGTGTTGAATACAGGAAGCAGGTTAGGAGGCACACCAACAACCATGTCACCATGCAACTTGGCTAGAATATATATATATATATATATATATATATATATTAGTAGTGTAAAAGAAATATTTCAGATGCATAGAACTATAACATAAACCACCACACTGAAGGCATACGAAAAAAGGTTGTACGTTCCAGAGACGTCTACTAGCTTAACTGTACAAATTAGATGGGATGTCATGCAATGACACGTCTGGAAACAACTGAAACCATGTCTAGATTCACGTCATAAGCTCAAATGACGTTTGGGTTTCTCGTGGAGTGAAGCGTCTTACATGGCCTTGTGCTTTTTAGTAGGGATTCACCGACTATTCGATCCGCATTATATTTGGTGCCGGAAAGTGTATTCGTGATTAGTCGAATCGTAATCTGTAGTCAAACACAAATAGATTTAAATACACAAGGACGTGACAAATTTAAATCCAAAAAGATGGATTTTTTCTCTTTGAGTTTCGAACAAACATGACGCATGTTGTGACGTGTACACATACTCTATCTTGTCGTGGGTTTGCATCATCTGACTAGACAGGCGATAGTGCAGACACCCAGTTGTAGTTGTTATTGTTGTTTTTGTCGTGGAAGACACTGTTGAGTTAATTTGCTTCTTTTGACGTTTCTATAGTAGTCTCCTTATCCATCTTCGATAAGCTAAAGGTCTTCGTCGGTGCCCTGCAGCTTTTCTAGTGTAGTCCCTCTCACGGCCAGACTTAATCTATGTGGCCTGAATAAGTAGGGCAGCCTTGCATGATATCTTCTGGTGTTTGCTTTGGACCTCCGCAATCGCACGTGGCAGTCTCTCAAAAACACATTATGTGGATATAGGCCTTGAATCTGGATTGTCCCGTTCTGAGTCAGAAGATCTCTGTCTGTCCATCTCTGCCAAGTTTGTTTATACTTCCATTTTCTGGCTTGTTTTCTCTGTGCTTTTCCATTCATCCGTTATCATAGATAGTTTGATAAATGTCAGTGCTTCTTTATTTACAGTTTTTCCCGATCCTCCCCTTGTCGCATACAAACGAGACAGGAACCTGAGCGACTTGCTGGTCAGTAGTCGCCTACACACCAGCCCTCATAGCCTCCTAGGCACCAGGCCGTGCAAAAATTCACGTGGCTGTGTTACCTGCCCTCATGTCATCCTTTCTCGCTCCATCACCTTTCCTAAGGCTGAATTCTCCATCAAAGAGGGGTTCACATGCAAATCTCGTAACCTCATCTATTCTATCATCTGCCGCCAGTGTGGTATGACATGCATTGGGGAAACTGGTATGGAACTACGGGAGCGTTTCCGCCAACACCTCAACGACATCCGCAACCGCACTGGTTCCCCAATTGCCAGCCACTTCAATGGTCCTGAGCACCGGGGTATGGCTGACGTCAGTGTCACTGGTCTAGTTTCGTGCTTCTCTGACGATCGTCATCGATTCGCCCTTGAGAATAGACTTATCTCCAGTATGGGCTGTCTCCAACCACATGGTATTAATATCTTCCATACTTTTTCTTAAACCCTAACACTGGTCCCCATCTATTTGTCTTCCTTTGCCCTCCCCCCGCCTCCCCCATTCTTCTATCAGTTCTCCCCCCCCCCTCCTATATCAATCTCACGCCCTCCCGGCTTATATTGCCTTCTCTTTGTTCTCCCATCTGGACCACTATTTGGCCACGATTGGCTTATCCGGCACATTCCCCCACTTTGTGTTTGGCCGCTCCGATTCAATTTCAATTAAGCGTCTGACACAACCGGTCGCATAGACAGACTGCGTCTTCTATCAAAAACCGATGAGTTGACCATTTTTTCATATATGTTTATTTGTTAGTTCAGTATTGTTGTCCCTGATGAAGGCCTATTGGTCGTAACGTAGGTTTTGTTTGTGTTCTCGTCTCCGTGTGATATCTGACCATACCTATTTTTAAATTTTGATTAAACTCAACCTTAATCAACTTTTACAAGTTTTTTTTCATGTTTTTTTCTTTATACCTATGCAGATGGCCAGTCTGCATGACGCCACTTCCGGCTTTTGCGAGCTCTTCTGCCTTCTCATTTCAAAGGATTCCTCAGTATGCCGGAATCCACTGTAAGACTAGATATCTGCTTTGGGCGAGTTTCAGTGACTCTTCTGACATTCAGAAGCGTACTTGAGACGGTGGACAAGGGTCCTCTGGGGTGTAGTGCAATACGATGCTGCTCATAAGGTAACTACTATAGAGATTACAGTGTGAATGCCCACCTCGTTGACCAAACTACTTTTACACATCCTGTTTCCAGGCAGCACGGACGTGAGGTGGGGGTCGTGGTCAGTATGTTTCACCTGACCCTGATGCTCTTAGCTCCGCAGAGGAGAAGTTTAAAATCAAACCTGCAAATATCAGCATTTCTGTTAGTCTTCACATTGTGATTGTTGTATTTATTTAAATCGTTCCTTGTTGTTTTGATATACACGTTATAGGGACTGTTCAACTTTTAGGAACACACGCTTCTAAGAAGCGCCTGAAACGAACCTTTGTCCAGTACTGCCGGCATAATGTATACAGACAACAGAATGCGTCTTTTTGGCAGCAGTTGTAGCAGTAATCTGTCTACGCAACGATGACCTGTTGCGTCAATCGGCCATGCCCAAGTGAATAACTCTGGTCCAACTGCACGCAGTGAGGGTAAAGTCATTCCTGTAATACCTAAACAGGAGTTGCGAAGCGGATCGCGGAGAAGGACCATGTAAGAGATGCCAGCTGGCCATCCATAATGTCCAAGACCTGCTTCAAGAGATGGTGGGCCAGGAATTCCTCGGGAAGTAGAGTCACGTGCCTGAATAGGGACAGGCAGCGATGTGTATATAGAATAGTTGGCAGAAAGAATAGTTGGCAGAAAGAATAGTTGGCAGAAAGAATAGTTGGCATAAAGAACAGTTGACCGAAAGAATAGTTGATAGAAAGAACAGTTCACAGAAAGAACAGTTCACAGAAAGAATAGTTGACAGAAAGAATAGTTGGCAGAAAGAATAGTTGGCAGAAAGAATAGTTGGCATAAAGAACAGTTGACCGAAAGAATAGTTGATAAAAAGAACAGTTCACAGAAAGAATAGTTGATAGAAAGAACAGTTCCCAGAAAGAATAGTTGATAGAAAGAACAGTTCACAGAAAGAATAGTTGATAGAAAGAACAGTTCACAGAAAGAATAGTTGATAGAAAGAACAGTTCACAGAAAGAATAGTTGATAGAAAGAACAGTTCACAGAAAGAATAGTTGATAGAAAGAACAGTTCACAGAAAGAATAGTTGGCAGAAAGAATAGTTCACAGAAAGAACAGTTCACAGAAAGAATAGTTGATAGAAAGAACAGTTCACAGAAAGAATAGTTGATAGAAAGAACAGTTCACAGAAAGATTAGTTGATAGAAAGAACAGTTCACAGAAAGAATAGTTGATAGAAAGAATAGTTGGTAGAAAGAATAGTTCACAGAAAGAATAGTTGGCAGAAAGAATAGTTGATAGAAAGAACAGTTCACAGAAAGAATAGTTGATTGAAAGAATAGTTGGTAGAAAGAATAGTTCACAGAAAGAATAGTTGGTAGAAAGAAAAGTTCACAGAAAGAATAGTTGGCAGAAAGAATAGTTGATAGAAAGAACAGTTCACAGAAAGAATAATGATAGAAAGAATAGTTGGTAGAAAGAAAAGTTCACAGAAAGAATAGTTGGCAGAAAGAATAGTTGATAGAAAGAACAGTTCACAGAAAGAATAGTTTATAGAAAGAACAGTTCACAGAAAGAATAGTTGATAGAAAGAACAGTTCACAGAAAGAATAGTTGACAGAAAGAATAGTTGGTAGAAAGAAAAGTTCACAGAAAGAATAGTTGGCAGAAAGAATAGTTGATAGAAAGAACAGTTCACAGAAAGAATAGTTGGCAGAAAAAATAGTTGATAGAAAGAACAGTTCACAGAAAGAATAGTTGGTAGAAAGAACAGTTCACAGAAAGAATAGTTGAAAGAAAGAATAGTTGGTAGAAAGAAAAGTTCACAGAAAGAATAGTTGGCAGAAAAAATAGTTGATAGAAAGAACAGTTCACAGAAAGAATAGTTGGTAGAAAGAACAGTTCACAGAAAGAATAGTTGGTGGAAAGAACAGTTCACAGAAAGAATAGTTGGTAGAAAGAACAGTTCACAGAAAGAATAGTTGGTAGAAAGAACAGTCCGAGTCCTGCACTTTTCAAAAAACCTCAACTGATTAGTCGAAGACAACAGTGAAGAACTGGACAGCAATTTTGAAAGAAGGACGTGAGTCAACAAAATATCTTCTGAGATCAGGTCAGGGGGATATACATTGCGACAGAAGATGCCATCGCCAAAACTGATGCAGAAATTCCAGCGGACCGTCAACAGAGATTACATTCGTCACACTTTTGCCACCATACACTGCCTGCATTGTGTGATGAATGTCAACTTGTCGACATCCTTCAGCTGTTAGAAACCGAATCACCGCTCGCTGATCAACTCTAGACGGATTCCGTATCACACCCGTCATGATTTCAACGGTCTGCTGAGAAAACTATGAGTCGGAGGATAATGACATTTTGCAAGCTTGAGGGTTAGTATGTGCTGTTTACATCAGAAGTGACGTCATCACGCGCATCGTGCGTATACTCACTTGGTGCAGTTAGATCCGGTTTAATTTGAACACGCTATGAAACATTAACAAATCGTAAATTAATTTCCCCATTTTTGGAACTGTAAAGCACTTTGAGATGCCAATGCTGTTGTCGGTTACTCGATAATCTTAGGACATGTCAGTCAACGTACTGAACCCAACATTTTTTGGCAAACATTCACTCACTGTTCGTATTCGTATCGGGTCAGATAGTTAAATGCCCCTCATCATCATCACGTAGTAAGTTCTTTACAGAACGTCGTTCCTATCACAGTCTGTCTGAAAGAAACTCATTACCTTGCCAAAACTCCAGCCTCAGCCACAATCATACCCAAGCATTCCTGGATATCTTGGTGCCATCGTCTTCTTGCTCTACCCCTGCCTCTTTTGCCTGGCACCATACCTTCCATCACTGTTCTCTCAAGACCGTTGTGTCTCTTGATGTGACCAAAGTATTTCTATTTTCTGGCCATAATGGAATTGATAAAACCAGTTCTCTTCTACGCCCAACTCTTGCCGAATGTCTACATTTGTCTTTTTCTCTGTCCAGGGAATTCTGAGAATCTTTCTGTAACATTTTGACTCGAAGGATTCGATTCTTTGTCTAGGAATTTATGGTAATCACCCATGATTCGCAGCCATAGGAAGAAAAAAGCCTAAGACTTTTACTTTTGTCGTTTTGTTGCTGCTCTGCAATATATATGTCTATTTTTTTTTGGCGTTCGACTTATTTTTCTATTCCCCAAAGCGGTGTGGTGTGCGTTGCAATGTGGCTTTAATTTTGCGTCTGACGCCTAGTGCATCCGACTTCGGCATGCATTTTATGTAAGGGTCTGCTTCATCCTGCATTTTCTAAGTGTTTGCTTCCCTGGGTAACGGCCGGCGCTGTGATGGGGATCGAACAAAGTGCCTTTGGGTTGTGAGCAGTGTCAGTTAACCACTCGCCCACGCCGTCGTTGCTGTGCCATACTTTCTTCTGTCTGCATTGCCATGGCTGTTCTTCTTCTGATTTCTTTCGAGCAGTCGCCATTATTGTCAATTCTGGAGCCCAGATATTCAAAATACGTGACTTGACCTATTTCCTGACCACCTACAGTAAATGTATGTTGACATTGTGATTTGTCGGTGGTCCTTATCTTTGTTTTTTTAATGTATATAAACAAGTTTTGATCTTTACTGTGTCGATTTGCAGCTGAAATTAGCTGCTCTATCCCTTCTGCACTTCTTGATAATATCACTGTGTCGTCTGCGTATCGTAACTCTGGAATTTCGTACCCGCCAACCGTCAATGTAACAAAACTGTCAATGTTCACGTCTTCTCTAACATTTCTCATTATACCTTCCTCATAGATGTTATATAGATAAGGTGAGAGGATAAATCCCTGTCTTACTTTCTTTTGTAAATGCCCGTATCAGATTGATTGTTCAATATCTCTATATGTATCCGACCGCGTAGTTAAAACCTCTTCTGTATCCGACCCTACCGTTACAGGCCTCTATTTGTATCCGACCCAATAGTTAAAGATCTCTATTTATATCCGACTGAACGTTTAAAGATCTCTATTTGTATCTGACTGGGGATCAAGATGCTGCAGTGGTCAGCGATCCACAGCTGACTGCTAGCGTCAGGGCCAGCGAACAAGAGCTGCCAAGACCCTTCTACACCTCCACGTGGTGATCCTGGATAACAGGCTGCAGCAGGGCAGACTGGCTAAGGAGAAGGGATCGAAGATGGAATGCTAACCCGGTACTCAAAAAATGTTTGCTGAAGTCGGATGTGTTGGACCGAAAGGTGCAAATATCGCAGCCAAGCTGTAAACTACGACACAACGCACTCCGTTCTCTGGACTACATTCTGCTACTTAAGCCCTTTCAGGGTTTGGTAGCGGAAGATTGAGAACGAACGAAGAAGAAGAAGAAGAAGAAGAAGAAGAAGTATCCGACTGAACGTTTAAAGACCTCTATTTGTATCCCAAAAAAAAGTTACAAGTCTTTATTTATATTCGTTTGAATAGTAGAAATCTCTAAACTGTAGCGATGTGCAAGAGTTTTGGACTGGGTCCAGACTAATCTCTTAACTTAACTTAACGTCTTTATACTGGTTTAGAAGACCCTGCAGAGTCTGTATACAACCAGTTCCATTTACATCACCTTGCTCTAAAAGCTATGCGCATCCAGTTTATTCTTAAATGCATTAACTGTCCCTGCCTCCACTACCTCCCATGGCAATGCATTCCAAGCAGACACCACTCTCTGACTAAAAAAATATTTCCTAATATCTAATCTGGACCTCTCTTTAGTCAGCTTGTAGCTATGCCCTCGTGTTATTGTGGGTGGCTGTATTAAAAAAAAACTTGTTACAGTCTAATTTATCCATTCCTCTGATCATCTTAAAACCTGTATTAAGTCACCACGAATTCTTCTCTCTTCGAGACACTGTAGGCCGGTTTTTCTGAGTCGTTCCTCATAACTGTAATTCTGGAATCCCACTATCATCTTTGTCGCTCTTTTCTGTATTCTTTCCAGCATGTTTATATCCCCTCTATGATAAGGACTCCACACCTGTACACAGTACTCCAATCTAGGTCTAACTAAAGCTTTATACAGTTTGACGATCACTATGTTTAATATTTCTTTTTATCATACCTAACATTGCATTTGCCTTTTTCACTGCTACCTTTTGCTCACTCACCTTTCCTGTATTATCTATTATAACCCCTAGGTCCCTTTCCTTATTTATCTTTCTAATATTGTTCTCTCCCATTCTGTAATTATGTTCCATATTGGATCTACCCACGTGGATGACTGTACATTTATCTACATTAAACTCCATTTGCCAGCTTACAGATCATTCTCGCATTTTATCTAAATCCGACATCAATATATCCACTTCCGCTTTAGATGAGACACTACTGCATAGTTTTGTGTCATCAGCAAATTTTGCAATCATGCACATTCGCACATACGCTCTGAAATAGCCAACAAGGACTGTCGTAACAGGAAAGAAGGACGCAATGATAAATGGTCAAAGGGAAAGTTCATCCCATATCTGTCATTTCTAATAACTAACGTGTGTGAAGTACGATGACCTGTTCCCTTCCTCGTTGCCGTATCTTCTCTTCCTAAATCAACCAGGTACGGCTAAGTAGCTAGATAACATTATGGTTAGTATTAGTGTGAGAAAAAAGTGTTCTGATGTGAAACTGTAGTAACAAGCAGAGATGGCATTAGGGGGACAATGCCGCCAGGGATAACGTGTTATAAGTAATGTTATTTTAGGTGGGCGTGAATAGCTTCCTTCCTCGTCGTATTATCCTTATCAATAAATCTGGTATCCATTGACAGCTAGGTATACTGGAGTGCGACAGTGTATGAGGAGGCATGATTTACATGAAAGATGGCTAGGATCTAGAGAACAGCGATGAGTAGTGGAGAGAATGATACTTTCTGGAAGGTGGGACAGATGTTGTGAGAGTTGGGACTAAGCTGAGATCAGGAACAAGGAAGAGAAATCGGACGAGGAGGTGGAGAAAGGTGGCAGTGTACTTGAAAGGGAGGGGGGGGGGGGGTGGAGAAGAAGGAAGGAGGAAAGGGGCACGGAAAAGAGAAGGGGCAGAACAATATAAGGAGGAGAAAAAGATAAGGGCGACGAACAAGGGCAGTGGGAAAATGAAGAAAGGGAGAGGAAGGAAGAAAAAGGGGAAGAATAAGGGAAGAGGGAGGAAGAAGGGAAGTGAGAGGAAGAAGGGAAGGGGGAGAAGGGAAGAGGGAGGGAGAAGGGAAGGGGGAGAAGGGAAGAGGGAGGAAGAAGGGAAGAGGGAGGAAGAAGGGCTGAGGGAGGAAGAAGGGCTGAGGGAGGAAGAAGAGAAAGGGGAAGAAGAAGGGAAGAGGGAGAAGGGAAGAGGGAGAAGGGAAGAGGGAGAATGGAAGAGGGAGAAGGGAAGAGGGAGAAGGGAAGAGGGAGGAAGAAGGGCTGAGGGAGGAAGAAGAGAAAGGGGAAGAAGAAGGGAAGAGGGAGAAGGGAAGAGGGAGAAGGGAAGAGGGAGGAAGAAGGGCTGAGGGAGGAAGAAGAGAAAGGGGAAGAAGAAGGGAAGAGGGAGAAGGGAAGAGGGAGAAAGAAGAGAAAGGGGAAGAAGAAGGGAAGGGGGAGAAGGGAAGAGGGAGGAAGAAGGGCTGAGGGAGGAAGAAGAGGAAGAAGTGCTGAGGGAGGAAGAAGAGAAAGGGGAAAAAGAAGGGAAGAGGGAGGACAAAAGAAAGTGGAAGGAAGAAGGGGAGTGGGAGAAAAAAGAAGGGAAGAGGGAGGAAGAAGAGGAGGTGGGGAATGAAGAAGGGAAGGGGGAAGAGACAGTATTTGCAGTCTATGAAGAAAATGTGTGGCAGATTAAAGGAGAAGAAATACAACATAGGCTGGCAAAGCAGAAAGTGCAAAGAAGAAATAGAAAGAAGGATAAAGAAAAAAAAGGACTGAAAGGCGAAGTAGAAGAGGAGAGAGATAAAGACAAAGAAACGCATCAATTTCGTTGAGTGGACTGAGAAACAAAAGGTGTACCATTAAAGGCGTTCTTCTTGTTCGGTCTGTACTTCTACAAGGGGAGATGCCATTGTGCAGGTCCCAGCTCTGGTATGAGCTAGATGTAACCAGGAGAAGGGTTTCCTACTTAGCCAGCTAGGCTCGAGCAGCTTAATACTCCACTGTGTTGAGACAAGCGCTTTGGAGTGTGATTAACCAATGTGCAAGTCCATCTTAATAGACTGAAAAACTAGAACAAAGTAGACCCGCAGCTTGTTAGGCGCCATCTATGCTGCTATAAACATACCACCTAACCATGGCCGGTGTTATACCATGCCACACAGTTAGTCGCCTACTACGACATGCTCTCTGTGAGGCAGTGGTTCTATTCTTGTCGTTGTCATACACATATACACCGGCAGACAACTCGGGCAATAAAGGGGTAGAGGATATAAATAAAAAAGAACAATAAGAGAGAAGAATGCAGGTGAAGCAGCGAGGTTAATGAAGAACGTGAAGAAAGAGATGTAAAGGGAACGCAGAAATGCTGGTTAAAAGAAACACTCGAGAAAATGAAAGAAAAATCAGACGAACAGAAGAAAGACGCAGTACATAATATGAATTAGAATGAAGAGCAGGTAACGATGAAGTTAAACACACGTTAACATGTTCAAACACAAAAAAAGACAGCACAAAAAAACAAACAAACGAAGTCATAGCAACATAAACAAATAGGAGAAACAGATGAGCGTGAGTAATGTGAAAAACTAAAAGATATGTCTGACAGACAATTACAGCTACTTAGTGATAGTTCAAACCACAGAGTCCTTCGTTACATCGACTCCTCTCCCATTATACAGCATCGACACCACCAAATGATAAACACAGTGTCAGTGAGCTTAGTTTGGGAATCTTCTCTTATCGTTTCACAAGTAACGAGAAACCCGAACATGACTGAAACGTGGCTTAGTCTGTATGGTTCACCTTGGAAGGTAGGGCTGCAAAGGTTACTCTTTATTGATTCCTTTTTTGGGCCCTCTTCTTGAATTGCGCTCATGGGGCCTCGGTTGCTATGGTGGTTTTCTCATTCCTTTTTTGTATCTGGTGTTCTTTAGAATGTTCCTAACACTTTTCTCTTGCGTGTTCCACCCTACGACATATCTACGAGGCGTGTTCAAATGAAACCGGGCATATCTACGAGGCGTGTTGAAATGAAACCGGGCATATCTACGAGGCGTGTTCAAATGAAACCGGGCATATCTACGAGGCGTGTTCAAATGAAACCGGGCATATCTACGAGGCGTGTTCAAATGAAACCTGGCATATCTACGAGGCGTGTTCAAATGAAACCGGGCATATCTACGAGGCGTGTTCAAATGAAACCGGGCATATCTACGAGGCGTGTTCAAATGAAACCGGGCATATCTACGAGGCGTGTTCAAATGAAACCGGACCAAACTGCAATAAGTGAACATATGTAAGATGCGCATGATGACGTCACTTTTCGTGTAAAAAGCACATACGAAACCGGCAAGTTCGATAAATTTCCTTTTTCTCCGACTCATAGTTTTCTCAGCAGACCGTTGAAAATATGGCGGGTGTGATACGGAATCCGTCCAGAGTTGATCAGCGAGCGGTGATTCGGTTTCTAACAGCTGAAGGATGTCGACCAGTTGACATTCATCGCAGAATGCAGACAGTGTATGGTGACAAAAGTGTGACGAAGGCAACAGTGAAGAACTGGACAACGATTTTGAAGGAAGGACGTGAGTTAACGAAAGATCTTCCGAGACCAGATCAGGCGCATTGTGTTGCGTTAACTCATGTCCTTATTTAAACATCGTTGTCCAGTTCTTCACTGTTATCTTCGACGCACTTGTATCACTATATAATACCATGGTTCTGCAATGAATATCAACTGGCCGACATCCTTCAGCTGTTAGAAACCGAATCACCGCTCGCTGATCAGCTCTGAACGGATTCCATATCACACCAGCCATGTTTTTAATGGTGTGCTGAACAAAACTATGAGTCAGAAGATAATGAAATGTGGAAACTTGACGGTTGGTATGTGCTGTTTCCCTTAAAGTGACGTCAATATGCGCATCGTACGTATATTTACTTGTTGCAGTTTGTGTGTCATTTGATCACGCCTCGAAGTTTTATTCTTGTGGATTATCCGTGATGGTGGTATACATTAACTCTCTCACTCCCTTTCTCTCACCCTCTGTCTCTCTCTCTCTCTCTCTCTCTCTCTCTCTATATATATATATATATATATATATATATATATATATATATATGTCTTTATCTCTCTTTTTGTCTGTCCCCAGCTGAATCGGCTTGTGGAGTTATTTAATCTGGGACCTCTTCAATGTTGTCCATAATCGTATCTGATTCTCAAATTTAGATCCGACATGCTCAGTGGAGTTGGCTGTCGTATGGAAAAACAGTGGCCTCCAACCTCCAAGAACGTGTGCTGATCTACTGTTCTGACCTCTTGACCGAGCTGACATCCAGACCCCAAGGGCATCAGGAATGATGACATTGATAATGGATAGATCTGACATTATTAAGTTTATCAACAACCATTTCTGGAAGAAGGCACGACAGTCGATTAGCCAGCAATGGACAGATTGCATGATTTTAAAACAATATGGCAGAGAGGTGCTCCTGACAGGACGAAGCATAAGTGTGTAGAACCAGCGAGCTACATGAACCATGAGTATATACTTTTCGCCATTTGCTGAGAGGGACTGAGCTCCTATGAATCTACTCGGAATTCAATGACGTTGTTTCTTAATGGACCAGTTCTTATTGTAGTTTGCTATGCGTGACCATGTGAGTGTAGAGATTTATGCTAGGGTTTGTTGCACCAACATTTCCAAAATCCAGCCTCATGTCCACGATTTGAAACTAGAAACATGATACGCAATTGCAGCCTGGCTAACAACGAGCAGATTCACAAAGTAATATACATACTAATCAGCCTACATAGAAGCCTGGCATTATTCTATAGCGTGGGAGAACATAGATCTACCTTTGGCAATACGTTCCTGAAAGTTCAAAGATCCATTTTAACCTGTTACCAGAGAATACACTTCAAGAGTGAAGAGCTTACTTCGAGTAGTGCCAATAACAACACTCAGCAACAACAATGACAGAACCAACAACAATAATTATTATAATAGTAGCAACTGGGGAGAAGAATAAAGTCTGGACACGCAAAACATACTAATCAGACATGTTTGTCAGGGCCGGGCAAAACATACTGATCAGACATGTTTGCCAGAGTCAGGCAAAGCAAACTGATCAGACATATTTGTCAGGGTCAGGCAAATTATACTGATCAGACATGTTTGTCAGGGTCAAGCAAAATATACTGATCAGACATGTTTGTCAGGGTCAGGCAAAATATACTGATCAGACATGTTTGTCAGGGTCTGGCAAAATATACTGATCAGACATGGTTGTCAGGGTCAGGCAAAATATACTGATCAGACATGTTTGTCAGGGTCAGGCAAAATATACTGATCAGACATGTTTGTCAGGGTCAGGCAAAATATACTGATCAGACATGTTTGTCAGGGTCAGGCAAAATATACTGATCAGACATGTTTGTCAGGGTCAGGCAAAATATACTGATCAACAGCCCCGTCTCGACTTTCACGTAGTCCCTCCTGTAAAGGGATTGTTCTCCTTGGCAGTCTGGCCAACGAGGTGGGGGATCGACGTGGTCCCCGTAGTAGTAAGCGCCACGCATATGACAACCACCAGGGGGAACATCAGCCCACCTTCATCAGCATGCTCCATGTCAGGAAGCACCACAGAGCAAATCTACTCATTGTGCGCTATCCCAACAACAACAGAAATAACAATAAAATAAACCATAATAGCGACAATAATAATAACAAAAATTGCAACACAACTACAACAATAACGTGAACAATAATAATAATAACACCAACAATAATTACAAAATAATGACAATATATAATAACAACACTAATAATAACACTAATAAGAACAAAACAATTACAATAACACAAATTAGAGCAATAATAACAATACTAATAATACTAACTTAACTTAAATTAACGTTTTTATGCTGGTTTCTAAACCAGTTCTGCAGAGTCTTGAAACAACCGGTTTCTTTTACATTTCCTTTCTCTAAAAGCAGTAACAACAGTCTTAACAATAATAATATAAATAATAACATTAATAGCAATACTAACAATAATAACATAACTGAAACAACGATACTAAAAACCAAAATAATATTAATAATGACAATACATAATAATACTACTACTATTAATAATAAAACAATTGTAACTTCAGTAAAAACAAAAACGGTAGCAACAACAAGTCCTAACATATAACCAAATACAAAATCAAACAATCTTGAATAAGACCAAGAAAAGTAATCGTATGTAAAAAGTTTATATATCACGGTAGAGAAGTTTATTCTCAAACTAGAAACAATGCTGGTCATCAGAAAACATCAGCATTTCCAGTCTGCTCCGAACCAATGAAGTAAATTGTGATAGGGGAACCAGAGATTTGATATGAATCTTTGAGATGTTATCGCAAGCGTGCACGCAATTCAAAACCGGTCTGACCAATGTTTGTCATCTCACAGTGACAATAAGTGGTATAGTGAATACGTTAACGGGCCTTTCCGGTGAATCCCTCTCGTGCAGGCAAATTTCCCAGCAGTACAGAAAATCTACACCCAAGTCTCAAGTGCAGGTGATTTAATTTAACACCACGAGGTTGCTAGCACCATGCATAGTCATATTTCGTAGACCCTTGATACATGCAGCAGAGAATGCAGTGGCTTTATTCTCTTCTTCCCGGTAAACGGAATGGCTATGAGATTTAAACAGGAAAGTATATTACATCATATACATGTATCGGTGACCAGAAAAAACACACACATTAAAAAAATTACACCCCACAATTGCTTAGAGAAAAAAAAAACACCACTGGCATAACTGTTCTCACATGAACAATATCCACTTGGGAAAGCGATCATGCGGAAAAATACCCACATGGAAAAATGCTAACAAGGAAACATTTTTCACTGAGAAACAAATTTTCATAGGAAGAATTCTCACACAGAAACGTTCTCACATGAAAGTTACAGACAGGTAGGGTTAGGGTTAAAAAAAAAAAGAACGTGGCTCGTAGTTCCTGAAATTAGCACAACAAACATTTTCATATAAAACTGATTAAAAGTTGTTCATTAATATTTATACCTACACAAATATTTTATATTTCAAATAAATCAATTGTTTTTTTGCTTTTTTTAGCGTTCGCCTTTTGTTTCTATTCCCCAAAGGGGTGTGCGTTATGTTGCGACGGTCGGCCCAGTGCATCCGACTTCGGCATGCATTTTATGTCTGCTTCCTCCTGCATTTTCTAAGGATTTGCTTCCAAGGGGTAACGGCCGGTGCTGTGATGGGGATCGAACCCAGCACCTTCGGGTTGTGAGCCGGGTTATTTAACCACTAGCCCCCACCGTCACGTCAATAAATCAATAAATCCTGGTATTCAATCAGGCACGTGTACCTGATGCCAGGTAGCCAAAAGTTGAGTACACTCATTTCACTCTTTTGCTTTGGTGTATCATGTTGGGCACAGGACCTCCATTATGTCATCTCTCCACCTCATCCTCTTTCATCTGCGAGGGCGGCTAAAGTTGTATGGCCACCATGACGTCACTCGACGTGTCCATCTGTTATCTGACATGCCCACCACATGGCGGGCCCATCTGTTATCTGACATGCCCACCACAAGGCCGGCCCATCTGTTATCAGACATCTCTCGCTCGAGAAAGAGATAGACAGTAGGCTTGGCAGGGCAAGTGCAGTCACGGCCCGCCTGACGGAGAGAGTCTGTGAAAACACTGTATAGTCTCACTACACCAAAGTCCGGGTCTATCAGACCTGCGTTCTTGACACTCTCATGTATGGAAGCGAGACTTGGAGCACTTACAATAACAGGAACGGCGGCTCAACACCTTTCACATGAGGTGTCTACGGCGTATATTGGGGATTGGGTGACAAAAGAGTGTCACATAATACGGTTTTACAGAGGGCAAACACTCACAGTATGTACTCGACGTTGAGCCAGCGACGTCTACGCTGGTTGGGGCATGTTTATCGCATGGAAGACAAAGAGGTTCCCAAAGGATATCCTTTATGAACAGCTACCCATTGGATTTAAAAGTATCGGCCGTCCCAGACTGCGATTGAAGGAAGTATGTAAGAGGGACATGAAGTCCTGGGACGTCCCATCCGAGGGCTCGGAAGAAATTTCTCAGGATCGAGCTAAATGAAGACAGTCACTTGGAGGGGCATATTGGCTGCTGACGCTCGTAGACGTCTTCTGGCTGCACAGAAAAGAGAAAGACTGAAGAGATCAAGGAACATCCAGGCAAGCCAGCCTCCTCAGTATGGTTGTACGATCTGTAACAGGGACTGTCACTCGCGGATCGGCCTTTACAGCCATAGCAGACAGTGTCGAAATACATGAGACATTTCAGTTCAGTTCATCCCGTAACCTATCAGGTCGTTGGGGCACACATGAAGACACTCCCAAAATCCCACGCCATTCCTCTCTGTCTGTCGTCGCCTGTCGTATCTCACCGGGACGAAGGCCTGACCACTCAGCGATGTTGTCCACCCATCTCTTCCTTGGACGTCCTTGCACTCTCTGTCCTGGTACGGAACCAAAGAGTATCGAGTTGGTAATTCCGGTGGACCTCGCGACGTGCCTGCACCGGGCCATCTTTCGTCCTTTGATAGCTGTGAACAGATCTTCAAATGGACCAATAGCGTCTTCAACTTTCTGACGTATTTCTACGTTCGTAACACGATCTTTATATGTAACATTTAGGAGACAGAGCTGGACAAAACCTATAGGTCGCCACGCGCATGGTCTATAGAGACTGAGACACCTATGATGATACTGATTTGCCCGAATACGAATATCCAATGAATCGTGAAGAAATCGAATATTCAATACATCCATAATTAGGACACAAGAATTCCGATAAATCACTGCGCTAGACTGGAACCTTCTGGGGAAGAGACAAGTGAGGAGGCAAAGATATGCATGGGGAAGAGCATTCGAAGAAGAGATGAATCGCGTTCCACTAGAAGAATTCTTCACAAATCTAACACGCAGAGTACCAATTGCGGTTCTATGTTTCAAGAGAAAGCGCCCGAATGATCACGATGAAGATGATGAAAATGCTGTTGTGACTTTATGTTAATTTGTGCCTCAATGTTATTGGTGTTGTTGTTGTAATCTGTACGATCTAAGTTTTTCACTATAAACAATATGTCTTTGGTTGCTGGTTACATAGGCTCTTTTCATACAATGAGACGTACTGAAGAAAATGAACCTAAAAGCTTCTAGCTGTAGTGCAATGATACATTTCTCAAAAGCCTCTCAACAGTAAGGTTGGTATTGTCCACTTCTACTCAAATCTTGAATATTAAATCCTGTTTTCAGGAGCAGAAAGGAGACGTGATATCTTCTTTGGCGTTCGCTTTCAAAATGACGTTTTGTTAAGTTGCGTCGTAGTTTACAGCATTGTCTGCGACTTTCGGCCCAGAACATCCGGTACTAACCTCGGCGAATCCAGTACTAGCCCCGGCAAATCCAGTACTGACCCTGGCACATCCGGTACTAACCATGGAACATCTGGTACTGACCCTGGCACATCCGGTACTAACCCCGGCACATACAGTACTCACCCCGGCACATCCGGTACTAACCCCGGCACATCCGGTACTAACCCCATCACATCCGGTACTAACCCCGGCACATCCGGTACTAACCCAGACACATCCGGTACTAACGCGGCACATCCGGTACTAAACCCGGCACATCCGGTACTTACTCAGACCCATCCGGTACTAACACAACATATTGTCGGTACGAGGTTTGCTTTTCTATTTCAATCCCAGTTCTCTTTTTCAAGCTGCATGGAAAGAGCCTGCTTACTCGACCACCAAATGAAGGCAAATTTGAGTCTTGGACTGCTCTGATTTGCTGATTATGACACATGCAGCCAGCTATGATTTGCGGTCAACTTGTTCTCTGCGTCTTCAAGAAGAGTTTGGAGGCTTATCTACCACATTGAAAGGAAAGCATTGTGTATTTAAAGATATCACTGGTATATCTGAGGGTATCGTTATGTGTATACAATAGCTTGCCAAGTAGGTGTACAGAATGCTAACCAAGTAGATCATGTTTTAAAGTTGATATACTTCGTTGCAGAGATTTACTCTAGAAACTACTGAGGCACTATGGAATTTCTCAAAATCTCACAAACATAATTAGACAGACGTATGATAGTATACAATCTAGAGTTATACACGAAGGACAACTCACAGAGCCATTCAAAGTTAAATTAGGAGTACGACAGGGTTGTCTACTGTTGTCTTTCTTATTCATTCTGGACGGGGACTGGATTATGAAAGTAACAACAAATGAGAGAAATGGAATCCAGTGGATCTTGAATAAACAACTGGAGGATTTGGATTTTGTGGATGATATAGCCAGTCTTTCCCACAGGCAAAGTCACATGTAAAGGAAACTAGAAAAAATTGGATTATACATCTAAACAAGTCGGTTTGAAGATCCATGAGATACAGACAAAAATAATTAGGGTAAATGCAGCAAGCATAACCAATCAGCCTGAGAGGACCTCCACTGGAAGAGGTCAAGATATTTACATACCTAGGAAGGATCATCAAGAAGGAAGGAGGGATAGGCGAGGATTAATAAAAACAAAGATACAAAAAGCAAGAATTGTATTCGGAATGTTGAAACCCAGATGCAACTCCAAGGAAACAGGACTGAAGACAAAAATACGGATTTTCAATTCAAATGTGAAGCCAGTCTTGCTGTATGGAGCGGCGACCTGGAGGATGACTAAAGGCAATGACAGGAGACTGCAGGAAAGATTCTGGGTATAAAATGCTTTGACAATGTTACAAACGACAGACTGTGGAAGAGAGCGGGACTAGGTCAATTCTTCTTCTTCGTACGCTGTCAGGCGTCAACTTGAATTTGTTCAAAGAATGCAGCTGTCATCCTGAGGATGTCGACACTGCCATAGAGCTTGCCTAGTGTTGGCACTGGTGATGGCCACATGTGCTTTCTCTGGTCCTCGTATGTCGGGCAATTTTGCAGCAGATGTTCAGCGGTCATTTTCCCTGTACCACAGGTGCATTCGTCAATGCCGCTTATCTTCAGTTTATTGAATAGATGGTACCTCAGTCTGTTGTGGCCTGTGCGGAGTCTGAAGACCACAACCAGCTATTTTCTGTTCAACTGGTAATAGGCATCATTTTTTGTGTAGCCAGTATGTTCTGTTTCCCATTTAGCCATGTATCTGGCCCTAATAATCCTTTTGGACTCTTCGTAGGTCACACCATAATCTGGTTGTGGTAATCTTGCACAAGGTCAATCAGAAAATATAATCTTAGGAAGAAAGTGAAGATGGATGGGTCATACATTAAGAAAGCCCTAGATCATTATCTCCAGGCAATCCATGCCTTGGAACCCCCAGGGAAGGAAATGCAAAGGCAGACCAATGAATACACTGCGACGAGATCTGGAAGCGAAAGTAAAGAAAACAGGAAAAAAGCTGAAAGGAAGTGAAGAAGATTGCACAAGTCAGAGCTGATTGGTAAGGGTTTTCTGATGGCCTGTGCACTCCTGGGTGATAGAAGGCGAAAGAGATACCTCTTTGTCGTAAGGCATCTCATCATATGTAAGCCTACCTAGACAGGTTGGACAACTTGCGCGCCCCAATGATTCCTTGAGCTATACCGGAGGCAGTGCTACTCAACAAAGCCGGACATGTTCTTGGTCAGGGGGCAAACTAAGGCGGTGAGGAACACGTAAAGCCCTACATGTTTAGTTGTTGAACTCACCGGCGAATTGTGTATGTTCTTAAAATATCAAAATCCTGGTATTTAATCAGGCACGTGAATCATATGCCAGGTCAGCAAACTCATTTCGCTTTTTTGCTTTGGTGTACCATGTTTGTCACAGGGCCTCTGTTACGCCATCTCTCCATCTCATCCTCGGTCGCCCACGAGGGCGTCTAAAGGTGTATGGCCATCACGACGTCACTCTACACGTCCATCTGTTATCCAGCATGCGCACCACATGACCGGCCCATCCATGCGCACCACATGCCCAGCCCATCTGTTGTCCAGCATGTCCACCACATGCCCGGCCCATTCATGCGCACCACATGACCGATCCATCTGTTATCCAGCAAGTCCACAACATGACCGGTCCATCTGTATTTTCGTAACAGCGCGACATCTACGATATCAGAGAAGGAAGTTCGAAGTCTGATCTCTGCGTTGCGGATTTGGACTCGAATGGAAATCTTCAATATTCTTCGCTCTATCGCTTGCTGGGCAACGCGAAGTGTATCTGCATCAGCTTTCTGTAGTTTCCACACATCGCAGCCATATACCTTTAGCCAGTGGCAATACATTATTACGGCGACTGAAGATAGGATTGGATGCAGATTTTCCATCAGAACTCACTCCTGAAACCTTTCCATAAAGAGGTATCCGGAAGGCAGAGGAGAGGGGATGACATATATCTTGTTATTCCATAAAAGCAAGAGGTCGTAGGGACATTCCTCCATGTGTGAGTGATGTGTTGGGCATCTGTCCCGGGCGATGTGTTTTAGTCCATTATAGTCACGTGTCTCCGTTTCACAGTCACACCAAAACCGACACTGTCTGCAGCTGGGGCGAAAGGCGTCAGTCTCATCAAGTTCATCCATGTGTACTAGCCTGCGAAAATGCGACACGTTTAACAGTAGTACTAATTCATATAGCCGATGTCCATGCCATGATAATCGGAGAGAAGATGCACAACAAATTGAACCAATGAAATTAGCGCAAATGGAAAACAATAGTCGATGACTGTACTGGTAATGTACAAAACACAGTTCAAGGTTATAGGAATTAAAAATGGAGAACTAGACGGAAAAAAACTCACAAGAAACTAATGTAGGACATTTTAGTGTTTCCAAATATTTGTTTATAGATATACCTGTCTATCATTCCTCCAAGACAGATCACAGGTCATGGAAGAATGGGGCGAAACGGTCTCGCATTTTGGCGAGAAAGCAATTTTGGTAAAAGCTTTTCTGCGTATTCGTGGCGCCTTCCACATTACAGCCACCGCTGGGTAGCATCTCTGAAAACAGGAGACATCCATTGATAGAAGAAAGTATTTGTATTTATGCGCTGGGGAAAGACAAATTATTTCGGCGCGTGCAGTTCTGATAAAAGTGGGATTCTTGTGAAGGCTTGTGGCGTTGGTTCTTTGTGTGTTCTCACGAGCGAATACTCACTCATACATTTATTTTTAACTCATATGTAATAAATATACTTACACACACACACACACACACACACACACACACACACACACACACACACACACCACACATACACAAACGAAGGACAGTCATTAAGTAACGGCAATTTTATTATAAAAAGGGCATAAAAGTGTGTGTACAAACGAAAATCGTATTTCAGGACACAAAAATAACTCTTTAGCAATACTCCATGACGGGATTATGATAATCGAGCAATTTGCGAATTATAGCGTTCAACATGGCCGCCCCACTGTCGACTTGCACCGTGAAAGAAGGAGCCGTTATTGGTTTTATTTGTTGTAGTTTGGTAGTGTGTGAGACCTACAGAAGAATGAAGTTTTAAATCAGAGAAAAGTGTATGAATGGGCAGAAATACAAAACTTCTTTGATGAACCACAACGTGGGAGACCAGCAAGCGTGTCAAAAGATGCAGTGAAACAGTAGATCGAACAGTTAGTCCGTGGCAACAGACGAGTCAATACTGAGAAAATAGCCGTAATTTTGCAACATAAACAACGGAACTGGGCACAAAACTGTCCATAATGACCTGGGTTATAGGAAAATGTGTATCAGATGAGTCTCGAGGCAGCTGACAGCAAGCTAATGGAGGCGGTGCAACAATTGGTTGAAGGACACACACAAATCCTTTTTTTTCTAAATGGCATCCGTAAGCTAGAGTCCAGTTCTTTACTTTTGTCTTCGACACACTTTTGTCACCATGCCTGCATTCTGCAATGAATGTTCACTTGTCGACATCCTTCAGCTGTTAGAAACCGAATCACCGCTAGCTGATCAACTCTGGACGGATCCCGTATCACACCCGCCATGTTCTTAACTGTCTGCTGAGGAAACTATGAGTCAGAGGATAATGAAATTTTACAAACTTGACGGATGGTATGTACTGTTTACACCAGAAATGACGTCAGTGTGCGCATTGTACGTATGTTCACTTGTAGTTTGGTCCGGTTACAATTGAACACGCCTCGTATATATATATATATATATATATATATATATGTGTGTGTGTGTGTGTGTGTATGTGTGTTAAAGACAAACCGGAATAGTCATAATGTCTATATGCCTACGTGGGTGTCTTAGACTCTCACCTTGTGATAACACTTTGTGAATGTCTGGAACATTATTTATGTAGAATTCGTTATGAATATAGCGATTTGGTCCTGGCCATGTTACATCACCAATATTTGGTATGTCACACCCCTACTGCCTTGCGCGACACCTGTCTTCGAGAAAAGCGTCGGGGGTATATCCTGAGGGACTTTATTACATATCTGAGGCAGTGTGGTTTAAGCCCGTAGCTGGTTAGTTGGATATAAGCTGCCCTGATGGAAAGAACTAATTTCAGACGTCTCGATAATTTTCTTGTCACTGGTCAGAGGTAGCTCGGGACGTGAGAGTGAGGCTAACAAAAGGCGCAGTACCTTCCTCACTTAAATATACAGGCTCAACGCACTAACCAAGAGCACAATATCTTTCATGTAGCGTTCCCTGATAACAGGTTGGTTTCAAGGCAGCCTGGCTGATGAGATGTTGATCGATGTGATCCCCGAAGTAGTGAGCGGAACGCAGATGAAACCACGTTTAAGACAACCGCCTGGAGGATCACAGTCTACCTTCATCAGCATGCACGAAATGTGTGGAAAGCTACTACAACCCGCCACTTAGCGTCCTTTTCAGGGTGCACAAAAAGAGTAAACTTACTCATTATGGGCATTAAACAACAACAACAATATATATATATATATATGTAACATATTATAATATACATATACGCACACTCACATACACATGAGTTGAAAGTAAATGCATAGGGCAGGAATGGCAGTTTGAGAATACTTCAGGCCCAAGTCGTGCGTTTGGACACAAGAGTGTATACAGCGCTCTGACCAAGCATGTAGGTATCAACACTGATCCCCACAGGGATGAGCATGGTGACCAGCTTTGTATGGCACTACAGCTAGGAGTTCTCAGGTTTACGTTCCTCAGTACGCAACTGTATATTACAAAAAATCCCCACAATTCTCTACTTAAAAACAATCCCCAAGAGGGAAAAACAATTAACAAAATAGCATCATCATATGATTACGAGCTTGTATTTAACGTATCACACGACAGCGATTTGAAAAGTTTTGTCTTTAAGGAGATAATTTCATGATTGTGCAAGATTTACATCTGGGCTATACATTTTCTTAAAGCTCGGAATGTCGTTTAGGTGATGTGTCATTATTTGTAAACGTAGTCACCGTCCTGGTCCACAAATAAATGCCAATGTTGGACAAGTGTTTGCATCCTGTCGAGGAACAAAAATAGTCTTCTCCCGAAATGAGAAGCGCAGAGTTACTTGCACCACCTGCAGGGTGTCCCTTCGGGTGTTCCTTCAGCTTCTGGAAGAGGAAGACGTCACAAGGTGCCAGATCAGAGCTGGAGGATAGGTGCTAAAAAATGTCGTCAAACGTGACATTCCAATACAGCCACTGTTTGTTGTCTCGTGTGTGGGTGAACATTGTCGTACTGAAGAATTATGTGTCTGTCCACACGAACGCGCAGCAATCGTGCTCCAAGTTTCTGTAGAATTTCACACATCGGTCGGAGTGCACGGTATTGCCGTGCTCCAAAAATTCAGTGTGGGCTACGCCGTCGCAGTCCCAAAAGATGGTCATCAACACCTTTCCCACCGAGACGACGACCTTGAATTGTTTTTGGTATAGGTCAGTTCGTATGCCTGCACTCTATAGACCGTCACGGTTATATTGTTAGAAAGTTGGGTAGCCGATATTTCGGCTTTGTTATATTGTTAGGAAGC
Source organism: Ariolimax columbianus (assembly GCA_036924085.1). Taxonomy (NCBI): domain Eukaryota; kingdom Metazoa; phylum Mollusca; class Gastropoda; order Stylommatophora; family Arionidae; genus Ariolimax; species Ariolimax columbianus. Next base: position 50,161,123 of record JAVGWX010000018.1, read on the forward strand.
TGGCTAGCCGATATATCGGCTCTGTTATATTGTTAGAAAGTTGGGTAGCCGATATATCGGCTCTGTTATATTGTTAGAAAGTTGGCAAGCTGATATATCAACTTTACAGAGTTCAGTCAGTTATAAAGTACGCTTGAATCGAAAACCGATGTTTAAAAAAAAAATACGAGGCTTGTTAAAATGAGACCGGACCTAACTGTACCAAGTGAACATACGTACGATGCGCATGATGACGTTACTTCTGACGTAACAAGTACATACCGACTGTCAAGTCTGCAAAATTTCACTATCCATCGACTCATAGTTTCGTCAGCAGACCGTTGAAAACATGGTGGATGTGATACGGAATTCGTCCATAGTTGATCAGCGAGCGGCGATTTGGTTTCTAACATCTGAAGGATTTCGACCAGTTGACATTCATCACAGAATGCAGGCAGTGTACGGTGACAAAAGTGTGGCAAACGTAAGTTCCGACAACGGTTTACCCGAATTGCTGCATCCGTTTTGGCGATGTCATCTTCTTACGCAACAATATGCACCTGACCTAGTCTCGGAAGATTTTTCGTTAACTCACGTCCTTCTTTAAACATCGTTGCCCAGTTCTTCAATGTTGTCTTCGACACACTTACGTACGTATGTTTACTTGGTGCAGTTAGGTCCGGTTTCATTTGAACACGCGTCGTATTTACTTGTTTTAAACTTCCTTTTTTGATCAAGCAACAAATATAAAAGTATGTACCTGTTTGGTTGTGTTTTGTTATTGCTCTCCATAATTTAGAACCGTATAACAGAACTAATTGACACTGTAGTTGAAGATTTGTGCGTGTGTTAGTTGAGCGTCCGTGCACGCTACCCAAAATTGATTGGAGTTATTCCCCGTCGGTCTCAACTAACACAGGCCTTCGCGCATCTTGAGCCTGCTAACCCGCAGGCAAAGCCGGGATGATTAAGTAGTTTTTGCAGTGAGATCTAAGAATCTTATTGCCACCAAGCCAAATACCACCACCGAATTAATCAAATGGGACCAAAGCCACCATAAGATCCCTACTGATTAGGAGTAATGACTCATGTCTTCACGCTTAATCATATGTTGTCATATCATCTGACCGTCTGTCGTTATTAGTGGTCACCAGATGCATTCTTTTTTCGTGAAAAGTAAGTCTCTTCTTGTTAGTCGTATTAGACCTGTACACCTACAGGAACGGCTGTTCATGTGCAAGTCCCTGCTCTGGCTTGAGCTGGATGTAGCTGAGAGGAATATTTCCTTCTCGGCGGGCTAGGCTCGAGTAGCTTAGTATTGGGATAAGTGCCGCGTGAACTAATCACCAATCGCAGAGACTGACGCAGCACAATTGCGGAGCGTGTTCAGAGTCATGGAAGGGGGTGCCCTATTTCCTTCAACTAAGTGAAAAACAATTCAGGGCTCCGGTTTTTGCTTATTTAGCCATCTTTGAACTAATGTGAACGGTGAATGTTGACACAGTCGTGCTCAATGATCATGTTGGACGAACAAAACAATTTACCAACAACTAATAACATCTGCTACATTTCTTCATTCTATCTATTGTTAATTCTTTTTAAAATTTTCTGTGTGTTGCCTTATGTCTTAAATTCCCAAGGCGGTGTGCGTTGCACTGTGATTTTTATTTTGCTCCTGTCGGCCCAGTGCATCCGAATTCAGCATGCATTTTATGTAAGGATCTGCTTCCTCCTGCATTTTCTAAGGGTTTGTTTCTCCGGGGTAACGGCCGGTGCTGTGATGGGGATCGAACCCAGCACCTTGGGGTTGTGAGCCGTGCCACTTAACCACTAGGCCACGCCATCCCCTTATTGTTAATTCAGCCGAGGTTATCACTACTCGGACTGTCGCCTTTCGTTCCGATACATCCGATTTCAGCACGAAATATTTTACACTGGGCTTACCTTCCCTCATCAGTCCTTAATCTCTTAGCATGGACGCAGCTTGTGTCCAGGGCCGTCAATTGGAAGTGTAATAGCGTCTTAGTTAGTTATGGTTCACTGACTCTGATGCAAGCAGCCAGGTATGAGTCACTGGCTGCTGTCAGCTCATTCACTGCTGAATCTTCGCCACGGAATAGAGATCGAAGAGGGAAGGAAACATGGTCTCAAAAAATGCCGTGCTGAAACCGAATGTGTTGGACTGAAAGGCGCTGAAATAGCTGTAAACTACGACGTAACGTTTTTTTCAGAAAGAACGCTGAAGAAGAAGAAGAAGAAGAGGAAGAAGAAGAAGAAAAAAAAAGAAGAAGAAGACACAAACGAAGGAAAAGAAGAAGAAGAAGAAGAAGAAGAAGAAAGAGAAAATAAACAAGAAGAAGAAAAATGTACTGCAGAAGATGGTCGATCGGTTTCTCGAACAGTGCTGTGAGTGACATGGACTACAATAAGAACACGCACACTGGCATCATCTTGTAAGTTGATTCTATCAATGCCGTCTAATCATTATTGCGTAGAAATGTCCGAACAATAGCATGACACATGCCTCCATAACCACAGGTCAGAAGCCGCCTGAGTGCTGATTAGCCTTCTGTGCTTGAAAGAAACTATAGAAATAACACGGGCTTGTAAACATTGAGTAACTCATTTTCTGTTGGGAAGAACGAAGACGAATGAGAATGATTTAAAAAAGAGTGCTAATGGAATTCTGTGGAGGACAACCCTAAATAATTTAACAATCCATGCGGTCATTGACCTCATTATGCAGCTGTCACAAACTCCGTTACCACAAGAGGACTTCGGTCGCCCTAATCTAATTAAAAAGTTTAAAATGATCGAAAGAAAAAAAACAGAAAAGATAGAATAAAACTAAAAAGAAACAGAACTAAAAGAATTCGTGACAATTATAGCGGAGAGCCTAAACCTTGTAACCAAAGAAAGACGGCTCTTTAAATCGGTCAAGGTCTAAGAAATAATGTTAAAAATAAAACCATGATTAGATACATATTTCACAATATATAAGTGGTCACTGAATTAGGAAATACATATTGCCCTAATCGCTACCGGCTCCTCGTTTCCCCTAATAACTTTTAAAACAATAAACGTTATTCAATATAATTTGGTATGGACATACCTTGGTCTGCGAGAAGCGTAATGAGCTCATATTAAATGTCGAAAGTGGTCACCATTAGCACCAAGGCATGCCTGCACACGTCTCTCAATGTTTCACAAAGTATTCACCAATGCATCAGGAGTTGCAGACTCAATTTACCACCAAAGATTTCCTTACAGTTCTATGAGATTCCTTGGCTTGTTGAGAAGCACTATCCCTTTCAGCATGTCCCATAGGAGGAAACCAGGTAAGGTAAGGTCAGGCGACCTTGACGGCCAAGGTCCCTTATTTATGACACGATCTTCAAAGATGGAAACAATTTGAGGCTGACATTTGAGGTGTGGCATATAGCTCTATCCTGCTGAAAGTAGCCAATACGTAGTTCCTCGTCGTCAAACTGGTCCACAGTATGTCCATGCCAAATTATATTGAATTACATGGATTGGTTTAACAGTTATAAGTGAAAAACAGGAGACAGTAGCCAGTGGGACACCCTGTACATGTACTTTCGTATATTTTTGCAGTCGCTCTATTTCTTGAAGCACAGGGCCAAAACTACATTTAGTTGACAAAATCCAGTTTTTAAGAAATACGTCATCAACTTCTCCTGCGTTCTAATTCGGAAGTGTAGTAATTTACAACCAGGCTGCGATTCTGCGCCTTTCGGAGCGACACATCCGGTTTCAGCTGGCTTTTTTGGGGTACCGGATACTTCTTCCCGCTGCAATCCCTATTCCCTTAGACTGCATTAATACAGCCTGTTTCCAGGGCCGTCACCTGGAGGGGGAATAGGATTTTGGTTTGGAACTCTGGTTTGCTGACGCTGACACCAAACAGCCGATTCCAATCATTTGCAGTGCGGTTCCATATCAATTGTTTTTACACGATGAAGTTGTCTGATAAATGTAAATTAGAAAACAGACGTTAAGATTAAAAAGGACTACGTTGCCTCATAGCAGATATTGCCGTTGGAGACTTGATTGTTTCTGGTGTAAAATATGTGTGGGGTGGGGTGACACATTCCCTTGCTCTTAGCGTTGCCTTTCCTAATAGTAAGTAAGTAATTCATTTACGGCTGGGTAGACTGAAACACGTGAATCACATGTGGTGATCAGGGCACGTTCAGGAGAGAAACCCGAGCTTTAATCATCTGTTACTCAGACGATTCGGTGGCCTTGTGGAGAGTATGTCTCGTTGCGCGAACTATTACTAAAAACGTCAATTTTCACTACCGCAATACACGAACGACTGTCTTCTCAAAATCTGAACCAATTAAAAGATAAAGGTAATACAACAAGATACAAGACTTGTTAAAAAAAGAGCTGAACTTATGAAATTGTGGTATAATGTGAAATCAATTCAACTTCTGGTCCGTGCAGTCAATTCGCGAGTTTATTAAGTAGCCTTTGAAGGAAGGCTGACGTCTGGTCAGGCACAACATACTGATCTGACATGTTAGTCAGGGTCAGGCACACCATACTGATCTGACATGTTAGTCAGGGTCGGGCACAACATACTAACTGACATGTTAGTCAGGATCAGGCACAACATACTGATTAGACATGTTAGTCAGGGTCAGGCACACCATACTGATCTGACATGTTAGTCAGGGTCAGGCACAACATAGTAACTGACATGTTAGTCAGGGTCAGGCACACCATACTGATCTGACATGTGAGTCAGGGTCAGGCACACCATACTGATCTGACATGTTAGTCAGGGTCAGGCACAACATGCTAACTGACATGTTAGTCAGGGTCAGGCACAACATACTGATTAGACATGTTAGTCAGGGTCAGGCACACCATACTGATCTGACATGTTAGTCAGGGTCAGGCACAACATACTAACTGACATGTTAGTCAGGGTCAGGTACAACATACTGATTAGACATGTTAGTCAGGGTCAGGCACACCATACTGATCTGACATGTTAGTCAGGGTCAGGCATAACATACTAACTGACATGTTAGTCAGGGTCAGGCACAACATACTGATCTGACATGTTAGTCAGGGTCGGGCACAACATACTAACTGACATTTTAGTCAGGGTCAGGCACAACATACTGATCCGACATGTTAGTCAGCGTCGGGCAAAATATACAGACCGAGACCCTCACCTCGGCTTCCCCGCAGCCCCTCATGGAAACTGGATGTTTTCATGACAGCATGACTAAGGAAGTGATAGATCCACGTGATTCCCGTTGTAGTGATCAACACGCTGATGAAGCCAAGCATAGCACAACCTCCTGGAGAACCCTGGTTTATCTTCATCCAAGCGGGAGGGCTACTAGGAAGTCGAGGTGAGAGTCTTGGTCAGTATATTTTGCCTGACCATGACTAACATGTCTGATGAGTATGTTTTGTCTAGCCAGACATTAGTCTTCCTCCCCATAATCCGCAGTAGTTTCCGCAGGCAACGGATGTGGAAGTGCTTTCATTTCCCGACATGACGACTATAGATGGTGCACGTCTCACATGCATGTAACAAGGTACGTAGAACAACTGCAGTAAAGACCTTCATTTGTGTTTCAGCCCGGTTCCTTCGTATATCCCACACATTACAATCAAGTCTATTACATGCCGCACTTTCTCCAGCTATTCTTGTATTCGCCTCATCATCTGTGTTAATAACATGAGATTGAGTGCTGCCAATGTACGTAAATATGTTAATATTTGTTAAACAATGGCCGTGTACCGTGATTGAAGAGCACTTGTATCCTGATTAGCAGACACGAGTTCTTCTTTTTCTGTGTTGGTCTTGAAAAGGATTATGTGTCGTAATTTACAGCGAGGCTGCGGTATCTTCGCCATTTGGTCCGGAATATCTGATTTGAAATAGCTTTGTTTAGTACCGGGTTTGCCTTCCCACAGTGATTCATATCGCTAAGACAGACTACACTAGTGACTTGTGCAGCCTGTTTCCAGGGCCGCCACGTAGAATCTGAACGGCTATGGATCGTTGACTCTGGGCAAGCAAACAACTATGAGTCGCTGGCTGCTGTCAGCTCACACACGAGTTCGTACCTCGACACGGTCAAATTCTTTTATTCCAATTTGTGATACCAAAAATGAAACAAGAATCTATCCTGCACACAGGTCGGTGACTGCTAGTGATGTTTCTTTAGCTCCTCAACCTTATAAATCATTCTGCACTCTAAGAACCCTTAGAAAAAAATTCGTTATGTTAAAATAAAAAATCATAACATGACACTGCCGTTAGCGATAAAGTGTTAAGGATTCCATTTAACTAGGTCCAGATTTTGTTTTTCAAGTGCCGTTATATTCTTCGCTGCTTTGTATTACCTAACTTTAAAGTGAAACGCACATTCATATGGGTAAACTGAATCGTCTGCATCCTGTTTACGTCTTATACAGAATAAGGGATCAATATGCTGAGCAGCGCATGAGCTGCAGTGGTTAACGACTCATAGCTGACTGCTAGTGTCAGGGCCAGCGAACAAAAGCTGCCAAGACCCTTCTACACCTCCAAGCGGTGATCCTGGATAACAGGCTGCAGCAGGGTAGACTGCCTTAGGAGAAGGGATCGAAGAGGTAATACTAACCCGGTACTAAAAAAATGTTTGATGAAGTCGGATGTGTTGGACCGAAAGGTGCAAATATTGCAGTCAAGCTGTAAACTACAACACAACGCATTTCCGTTCTCTGGACTACATTCTGCTACTTAAGCCCTTTCAGTGTTTGGTAGTGGGAGATTGAGAATGAACGAAGCCAATGCAGGCCAAGCCAAACCAAACCAAACCAAGCCAAGCCAAGCCAAGCCAAGCCAAACCAAGCCAAGCCAATCCAAGCCAAGCCAATCCAAGCCAAGCCAATCCAAGCCAAGCCAAGCCATACAAAATAATACATTGTTCTTATTATTTAAATTGCAAATAATGATTCCCGAATGCACACGAGGCAAGCAAGATTATTCTCGCGAGAACAGCATTTTCTAATATATTTGTAATTCCCTCTGCCTTAACAACGTCTGGGAGAAACGCCAGATGACGTTAAAAATATAAAGACTAATTGGACACATTAGAATAAGAAATATACAACGATGTGCTTTTGGGCGGACTAAAAAAAAAAAAAAAATCTAATCAGATTTCAACATGATAGGTCACACTGCCATTGAATCTATTGTTTGTCATCCCGTGGCGACTAGAATAGATTTTTCTCTACGGCTTTGTCCAGATCTCTTCACATTTATCAGTGAAGTAAATTTACAATTTATATGCAAATGAAGACAGCCCCAGGATATAATCTAATCTGAACATCTTACATCGGGCTCATCACGAACATTCGTAGGTTCCGAAACCTGATTCTTTGCTTTCGGTGTTCGGTAATATAAACGAATCAAATGGAATTTAATTTCGAAATCAGACAAATCAGGGGAATGGGAGTGTTCTTGGATAACACATCGGTTTATGACTTTTCTAACCATCTGAGCCAGTCATCCAACTCAGCTTTTGTCAACCTATTTATCCCAGAGTAATCCTTGAAATAGAGTGGTAGGATTTGGTGACGAATGAACACCCTACTGAAAGGAGCCAACAACACTAACTGGGACAATAAATTAAGGAAATCAAATGAGGCTGGATAGAATATACATTACGGAAGGCACTGTCCAGCATGGCCAGACAATTTGCATGGAATCCTCAAGAAAGGAGCAACAAATACACGGAGAAGAGAATATGAGAATGAGCTAAGATTACATGATTACACATGGACAGAGGTAGAAACAGCAAACCTGGACCGTGTATGCCGAAGAGATGTTGTGAATGGTATATGCACAGAGAAGAGCGGTAGCTTGATTGATTAAATGATTTAATCCATGAAATAATTGATACGTCGCGTGGTCTGCAGGGGTCTGTGTATGACAATAACAATAATAGCACCACTGTCCCGCAGATAATATGACGTAATAGACGACTCTGTGTGACATGGCATAACACCGACGATGGTTAGCTGGTTTGTTAAGAGCCGTATATATGGCGTCTAACAGTCTACGGGTAAACTTTTATATAATGCTTAAGGCTATCAAGATGGATTCGCACATCGGTTAACCACCCTCCGCGGCACTTGTCCAAACACAGCAGAGTAATAAGCTGCTCGAGCATAGCCCGCCAAGCAGGAAATGGTCCCCCGGCTACTACAAGCTCACGCTAGAGCTGGGACCTGCACAAGGGCATCCGCCCCTGTAGAATGCATTGTAATGCATTTAGACAAGTGTAATCTAATCATAAATAGTCAGCATTGGGTTTACTAGAGAGAAGTCGTGCTTAACAAATCAATTAGAATTCATGGCGGAGGTTACTAAAATGATAGATAAGGAGGGGGGGGGGGGCAGTGGATGTTATTTATCTAGATTTTTTTAAAGTTTCTGATAGAGTACCTCATCAAACATCGCTTAGGAAGTTAGAATCACATGAAATAGGAGGCGAAATTGCCAAATGGATTGAAAATGTGTTAACCGGAAGAAGCTAGAGAGTGGGCATAAATGAGGTGTAATCTGAATGGTGTAAAGTAAAGAGTGAAGTGCTATAGGGCTCGGTTTTGATACCAATATTTTGTTATTGATATATATAAACGATTTGGACAATGATATCAGATCAAGGATAGTAAAATTTGCGGATGATACAAAACGATTCACTCGTGTCTTATCTAAAGCAAAAGTGGATATATTGAAGTCGGATTTAGATAAAATTCGAGAATAGTCTGTGAGCTGGCAAATATAGTTTAATATAGATAAATGTATAGTCATCGGCATGGGATAATCAAATATGGAACATAATTACAGAATGGGTGAGAACAATATTAGAATGATAGAAAAGGAAAGTGACTTGAACGTTATAATAGATCAAGCAGGTAAAGTGAGTGAGCAAGTCCAGGTAGCAGTGAAAAAGGCAAATACAATGTTAGGTATGATAAAAAGAAATATTAAACATAGGAGCAAGGAAGCAATTGTCAAACTGAACAAAGCATTAGTTAGACCTATATTGGAGTACAGTGTACAGGTGAGAGTCCTTATCATAGAGGAGATACAAACATGCTGGAAAGGAAACAAAAAAGAGCGGCAATACTGATAATTAGATTCCAGAATTACAGTTTTGAGGAAAGACTCAAAAAAACCCGCCTACAGTGTCTAGAAAAGAAAAGTATTCGAAGTGATTTAACACAGTGTTATAAGATAATAAAAGGATAGAATAAATTTGACTAAACAATTTTTTTTCCTTCAAAATACAACCACCTACAAGAACAAGAGAGCCCAGCCACAAATTAACTAAAGAAAAGTTAAGTTTAGGTTTTAGGAAATATTTTTTTAATCAGAGAGTGGTGAATGCTTGGAATGCCACAGTAGTAGAGGCAGGGACAATTAATGCATTCAAGAATATATATGCGCATAGTTTTTAGAACAAGAAAATGTAAATGAAACTGCTTGTATACAGACTCTGTAGAGCTTTTTAAACCAGTATAAAGAGGTTACGTTAAGTAAAGGTCGACTAAAACTGAGACTACAATGTATAAGTCTCACGTAAAGAATAAAGAATGGTTCATACAACAGACATTATTTCAGCAAGAGATAACGATGTGTAAGTATCACATAAGGAACAAAGAATGGTTCATACAACAGACATTATTTCAGCAAGAGATAACGATGTGTAAGTCTCACATAAGGAACAAAGAATGGTTCATACAACAGACATTATTTCAGCAAGAGATAACGATGTGTAAGTCTCACATAAGGAACAAAGAATGGTTCATACAACAGACATTATTTCAGCAAGAGATAACGATGTGTAAGTCTCACATAAGGAACAAAGAATGGTTCATACAACAGACATTATTTCACCAGGGCGTCCTCACGTATGCTCAGTTCCTCATTGCTTAAAGCCTCGACGATAGAGCACGTGCTCTATAGCTCCATCGCTGCTCCGAAATTGTTCACTCACTTCATCAGGTACTAATTTCCAGCTGGGGCGACTAGAAGAAGTGGGCATATTTTGAAAAATTAAACAACTCCTGATCTGTCAAACTGAGCACGACGTATTTTGAACCCGATACGTTGTGATTGTAAACCAAGATCACAACTCCTAGACCCCCGAATCTCATTTTGGAAAATCCTGTTACAATGTCTATCCTCACGATATTTCCAAAGCTGATGTCAATCAATGTCGCTTGCCTTTGCCGTCGCATGGCAGTTTATAACACGGTTAATTTTGACATCCGACAGAAAAAACATAATCATATAATTTACATAGGTTTTTAACTCATGTCTTAGGGGTGTGAAGGCCCAAATCCATTCCACTCAGCCAGTCTCTCATTCTAAGCTTATACTATATGCATATATATATATATATAAGGTCAATTCAGGTCAGGTCATCCCGTAACCGGTGAGGTCGTTGGGACACACATGAAGACATTCTCACAACTCCACGCTACCCTTCTCTGTCAGCGGCCGCTGCCTGTGCCTCTTCTGGTCGGAGATTGGTCAATTCTTTTATGTTGTTCTCCCATCTCTTTTTGAGACGACCTCTTCATCGTCTGCCTTGCACCTTTCCGTGGAGGATCGTATTTGCAAGACCATTTGATCTCGATATGTGACCGTACCAAGCGAGTTTCCTTTTTTTGACAGTTGCCAAAAGGTCTTCAAAAGGCTCTATTGCTGTTGTAATTCTATCTCGTATTTCCTAATTTGTGACTCTTTGTACGTGACGTTTATATATATATCTTGATCTTGATCTTGATGGCCCGTTCCTCAGCGTAGCTGCGAGGCCCAACTATGTCTCCAGCAGACCCTGTCTCTGGCCACGGAAGTTCAGTGCATGGAAAGTCCTCCTCCAGAAGCGTTACGGATGTTGTTGCACATAGCAAGGGAGTCAAACCAGCCCATTGGAAATCTTCCCCGAGGTCTCTTTAAACCTCATAGGTGACCAGATTGACGTGGTCATGCTCCATTGACCATCGTATCGTCGCAACATGTGACCTGTCCATATATGTGTTGCATTGTCTGCATCTATAACCACATCATCCACAAAGGACAATGGTCGCATGTAGGAATTGTGGAGATTTTGTAGAAAATGGTCCCTGAGAGTAATTCCGGACAATCGTCTCTTAAAGGAGATCTGACACACTCTCAATGTGTGTATATATATATATATATATTAATATAAGAGGCGTGCTAAAATCAAACCGGACCTAACTGCAGCTAGTAAACATACGTAGGGTGCGCGCATTTTGACGTTATAAATGATGTAAACAGCATATATCAACCGTCAAGTTTGTAAAATGTCATTACCCTCCTACTCATAGATTTCTCAGCAGACATTTGAAAGCATTGCGAGTGTAATACGGAATCTGTCCAGAGTTGATCAGCGAGCGGTGATTCTGTTTCTAATAGCCGAAGGATGTCGAACAGTTGACATTCATCGCATAATGCAGGCAGTGCATGGTAACAAAAGTGTGTTGAAGACAACACTTAAGAACTGGACAATGATTTTTAAAGAAAGACGTGAGTTAACGAAAGATATTCCGAGACCAGGTCTTCCGCATATTGTTGCATTAGAAGATGCCATCACCAAAATTGATGCAACAATTCGGGTGGGCCGTCGCAGGATCTTACGCTCGCCACACTTTTGTCACCAACTATTAGAAAACTATTAGTCGGAGGATAATAAAATTTTGCAAACTTTACGGTTGATATGTGCTGTTTACATCAAAACGGACGACATGCGCATCGTACGTATGTTTACTTGGCGCAGTTAGGTCCGGTTGCAGCTGAACACGCCACTAGGTATGTTCGTCGGAGTGTTACCTGTCCTAAAGGTAAGCAAAAATTATTAACAATGTGACCTGCCAGGCATGCCGTATGAGGTGACTAAAGCCAGTTATGCAAGTAGTTGGCTACTCCATCTTATAGACACGTTAGCCCGCAATAACTTAAACTGATATGACCGGGACACTATTTGATGAGTTGGTGTATATGTCTTACAGACCTGTGCTCCAGATGGAGCAAATAAGGAATTGATTGATTAATCAGAAAGAAGTAGATATCTCATAAATAATCCAGTCGATAAAATGTAATGTAGACTAAAAATGAACCTGTCGTCGAAGATAAAGTGTTAGTGTCTTCGTTGTGTGAGGTTGCGTTTCTTTTGTGTGAACAGTTCCTATTCGACATAACATATCCCCACGGAATGCGTTGTGCTGTAGTTTACAGCTTGACTGCGATATTTGTACCTTTCGGTCCAACACATCCGACTTCAGCAATCATTTTTGAGTACCGAATTAGCATTCCCTCTTCGATCATTTCTCCTTATCCAGTCGGCCCTGCTGCAGCCTGCTATCCAGGATCACCGCCTGGAGGTTTAAAAGGGTCTTGGCAGCTCTGGTTCGCTGGCCCTGACGCTAACAGTCAGCTATGGGTCACTGACCACTGCAGCGCATGCGCTGCTCAGCATCTTCAGACGCCAATTGAACCGGAATATGTATTTTCTGGACGGATTGTGATGAAACTTTGACTGGCTTAGGAAGTCGATAGGGAGTTTTTATAGATTTTTCTTCACCCTCATAGAATGCAGAGATCAAATATATCGAGAACAACACGCAAACTCACAATGACTGTATAGATACAACGGGTTGAAGGGAAATAGCAGACCATGAAAAAGGTGGCTTAGGGAAATATCTGTGGCAGCAAGTACTACTTTTCACAAGGCCCACATCAAGGCTTGTTCTATCATTCTCTTCATAACCTGACGTTGAAAGACATCGCAGTAGTAGTAGTAGTAGTAGCCTTATTTCAGCCACGTCTGACTATAGGTTGATGCGACCGTTAGCAACTATCTACTGAGTTTTTGGTTTTCCATTTCCTTTCGGGGTTGTCTCTTCACTTCCCTGTGTTGCATGCGGTTATTTTCGCCCAGCCTGAAGTGGCTCTTCAGGCTAGACCTCTATTTGGATTGGTCTACAGCTATGTCTTCCCAAGATGTCAGATCCATTTCCAGAGCCTTCATGTCCCCATTAGAAACGTCTTTGAACCGCAGCTGTGGTCGACCAGCTGTTCTTTTACCACACCCCAGCTGTCCATAGAGAACATCTTTGGAGATGCGAGCGTCTTCCATGCGACGAACATGACCAAGCCATCACAGTCCTCATTGGCGAAGGATGGTGTACATACTTGGAAGACCGGTACGAGAATACACTTTCGCGTTTGTATCTATGAGATGCCAAAGATGGATGAAAGCCGTTGGTGAAAGGTGTTGAACCTATGCTCTTGCTTGACATATGTTGTCCACGCTTCGCTGCCATATAGAAGCGTACTGACGACACATGCCTTGTAGACCATGGCCTTGTTATTGGCTGTAAGTTTGGAGTTTTCTCAGGAATGTGTTGTAAGACGAGAAAATAACGAGAAAGAAAGCAGGATAAGCGAAAAGACAGAAAGAAGAAGTATAACATCAGAAATTGACAATAGGGAAGAAGAGATCTGATTTTTTGTAAGGTAAGATCACGAGTTTCTTTCGCCATTGTATTGTCTACGTGATTCAGGTGTTACAAACTATGAACGAAAAAATTCATGTAACCGCTAGAGACAAGTCAGAATAACTGTAAACACCTTCAGGGTATAACAAAAAAAACGTTTTTTCGGTACAAGCTGCCTCTCTTCAGGTGTAATCATTTAATCTTACTTCATTCCTAAGAAGGAGCAACAAAGCAATGTAGAAACATACTTTAACAATGTATTACTGCTAAACTGCAATAATTGTTAAGGCAATTGTGAAAAACTACGAAAATTTGTCGGAGAATCCAGGTACATCCTGTTGCGACCATCTGTGTGACGTCAAATCACCTGACTTCCAATGATAGGCTTTCATTAATGGTTTATTATAGACATCCGTTGTGAGGGTTTATTCGAGAACTGGGTCAGTAGTGCTGGAATATTAAACATGTGTTGCCGTGTCGGTATCATTTAGTAGTGACCCGCTATACGGACACCCGTTTTACGAAAACCCACTCATTTAAACTGCTGCAATTATAACCAGAATCCATTCCTGCGAATGCCTACAGAAGATTTTCCGTGAATGATTTATAAACCGATTAATCGGCCGGTTTCAAATTTGATTTTTTCCAAAAATGCAGACGTCCTTTCGATGCCACAAAACTCAATAAGGTGCTACGGTGACATGTTTCGAGAAAGAAGACAGTTCTACATCGTATCTATCTCTTCTGTCTTTCTGCGCCAATGACGACGCATAAGGCAAAACTCACAATTCTCAGAATCGATAGATCTAGTGTCACTCTCTAGTTCTTTCATGTTTCCTTTCCCGATGTTTGCACCCTCTCTAGTGATTGCTCTGCATATAATCTTTCTGGGTCTACCCCATTTCCATTTGCCGTTCCGTTTCCACATAATCGCCTTTAGAAGGAATCTTGTATTGATTACTCATCCGCAGCACGTGGCCGGTGTACGCCCAACATTTCCTTATGAAAATATTAGAAACATCATTTTGGTTGGGCTGTACATGCATTTCTTCGTTAGCCATGCATTTTTTACAGCCGATGCACAATAGACGACTATGGAGTTTATTTTCAAATGCATTGAACCTATTTTAAAGTCTGTTTGTGATTATCCAGCGTTCACAACCATATGCGAGAACTGAAGTGACATTAGATCCTGAGTTCGATACTTTTGCTCAGTGATTTAGATTTCCTAATATTCGTTAATTGGTTGAAGACATTTTATGCCAAGGTGATTTGAGTGATAATTTTCTTTGTTGCATCCCCATTTTTGTCATGTTACTGTAAAAAATATGTGAAATTCTCAACTTTCTGTATCACTCGACCATCGAGCTGTATGTACATCAGTTCCCACTGGTGTGAGCTGCATGGTTTTAGTTTTGGAGGCGTATATATCAAGCCCTATCTGTCTGGTTATGTGGCATAGGAAGTCTATCTATTCCAACGCTTATTCTGCATTAGAATTCAGCAGCGCCAGATCATCTGCAGGATTAAAACCGCCTAGGGGTTTGTCATCTATCAACCTAATGCTGAACTGTCTGAAGTGGCTGGAACTTCGAAGAACCCAGTCCATCGCCAATTCAAAAAGCAAATAGGACATGGCGCAGTACGACAGAAGGGGTGGCTGTGGTCGAGAGGTAAGACACTCGCCTCTCAAGGCGATGAACGGAAACGATGTGGTTTTAAGCCTCACAGTTTTCAAGCGATCCACGGTCTCGAAGGAGGTGGAACCAAAATGCCTACATCCTGAATTATCTCTAGTCGTCTTGACTGTTTTGCCGCTAGCCCCAAGGTAGTTCGGGACCAGAGAGTGAGGTTGATGACCAGCAGCAATTTCTTCCTCCTTACAATCCAAATATAGCGCAAGTTACGTCATCAAGACAAAGCTGTCTGATGATGTCACCATCATGGTCAAATAGCCAACTAACCAAATCTCATCATCAAATTCCTCGTCTCGAAAAACACAAATTGATATTCACTAAAGTTTCTTATAACGACGAGTCTTTAAAATTGTCGACTTTATCCAAGACTCCTGGTCATTTTATATACTTATTTTCTATTTTTGTAAGAATCAAAATATTTCAAGCCGTATTTATTTATTTACGTTTATTCTTGTATTTAGCTATCGCACACATTTTCAAATGCTATATTGTGTGTCATTTACTTTTTTCGGCGGCTAAAATGCACTTGGAAGCTAACAAAAAAAACCGAATTTTGCTTAACGAACAAATCCGGTTTAATAAAAACCTGCATTGATCTTTAAAAAATCTGTCGCCGCATGTCGATTCACCATCAATGCCATCATTGTAACACTCCTCCTCCTCATATAAATCGTTGTGAATTTAAAACGTTTTTCACGTTTCTTGTGTTGACTTCAAGGCAGCCTTCGGTTCAGTGGGAATATGTGCTCTCTGGAATAGCTTAGATGAAGATGCTGAGCAGTGCATGAGCTGTAGCAGTAAACGATCCAAAGCTGACTACTACTGACAGAGCCAGACCATTTACAACCTCCACGTGGTGATCCTCGATAACAGGCTGTAACAGAGCAGACTGGATATAGAGAAGGGATTGAAGAGGGAAGGCTAAACCGGTACCCGAAAATGTTATGGTGTAGTCGAATGTGTATGACCGAAAGGTATAAATATCGCAGTCAAGCTGTAAACTACGACACAACGCATTCCGTTATTCTAACAACATTCTGCTTGTTGCAAAGCTTTTTTCAGAGCATGGACTTGAGAACGAAGAAGAAGAAGAAAGAGTGAAAGAAGAATACCTTAGGGTGTACTACGGTTAATAGAAGAGCTCCAACAAAACAAAAACAAAGGCAAAGGCCGCCGTCCATCGTAGTCGATGATGGCACAATTAATTTTGCTAGCGATAATTTTAGTAAGGATTAACTGCGCTACTTTTTATCCTCACTCTCTCGTCTCGAGCCGCCCTTCCCCAGTGGCAAGTCAAGGACAAGACGACTAGAGGGCGACTACGAGATACAGGGGACACCGCATCAAGCACCCGTGAAAAAGGCGGCAGCCGACGGCTTAACCCCTTCGCCACAGATTCCCAACACAGTATCAGCTCAAGAATTCGCCTCAACCAAGATCTTACCCACACATTCCTTCCTACATCTTATGGCGTCAGCTAGGCCTGTATCCTCAAACCATCATTGGGTATCAAGACGCTGAGCAGCGCAAGAGCAGCACTGGTCAGCGACCCATCACTGACTGCTAGCTTCAGGGCCAGCGAACCAGAGCTGCCAAGACCCTTCTACACCTCCACGCGGTGATCCCGGATAACAAGCTGCAGCAGGGCAGACTGGCTAAGCAGAAGGGATCAAAGAGGGATGCTAACTCGGTACTCAAAGATGCCTGCTGAAGTCGGATGTGTTGGACCGAAAGGTGCAAATATCGCAGCCAAGCTGTAAACTGCGACACAACTCATTCCGTTCTCTGGACTACATTCTGCTACTTAAGCCCGTTCGGGGTTTGGTAGTGGGAGATTGAGAACGAACAAAGAAGAAGAAGAAGAACCATCATTGTTCTTCCGTGCTATCGGACACTTGCGTTTGATGATCTGGATTACGCATACGACGTTTTCATACCAGGTTCAGACTGCCAGAACTTGACAAACTTAAGACTTAAGAACAGCTAACTTCATATCAAGGATAGGACTGCTTGTTTCATGGAAGAGGACGAAAATTCATAGTCTTCGCAGATGTCTGCCTGGGGCACGAATCACTGTCTGAAACAACCACGTCAATCACACAGAGAGCAAAACATTATTAAAATGACTGAGAAAACTTATATGAATCGTCTAAATCATTTAAATGACTATCACTTTAATGGCAAAAAATCATTGAAGTCATTTAAGTGACCTAATTGACGTATACGTTAAAACACTGACATCACATGCATGGTTGAAGTCAGTTAAATGACTGCAATCACATATGTGACTGAAACCACAGAAATGACTCAGAACGCAGAAATGACTTAAATTACAGATATGACTGAAATCATAGAAATTACTGAAATCACTCAAATGACTGAAATCACTCAAACGACTGAAAACACTCAAACGGCAGACATCACAGAAATGATTGAAATGACTAAAATGAATGAAATTACCAAAACGAATTAAATCACAGAAATGACTGAATAATTCCAATGACTGAATTCACAGAAGTGACTGCGATCACTTAAAAGACTTAAAACACATAAATTACTTTAATAACATAAATGACTTAAATCACATAAATGACTTAAATCACTTCAAATGACTTAAATCACTTTAAATGACTTAAATCACATAAATGACTAAGCACGGAAATGACTGAAACCATTTAAAATACTGAAAACACGTAAATGGTATAAATTCCTTCAGTGACTTAAATAATTTAAATAGAGCCGCAGATTGACACTTTTTGGCGAGGAACGTTTTTCACTCAATATGCACTAACAAAGGGAACGAATTTGTGACTGCAGAAATGTCATAATAACATTGTCTATTTGACCCAGCCTCGATTTGACGTCCATTTTACGCTTGTTATCATATCGCATCCTGGTACCAGAAAAGTAATTCCTAATTTCTTGAGTTGTCTTGAAAAACGATATCGTTCTGTAATGGTGATGATGGGATTGTATTAAAACGATACAACTGTAGGGAAACGGGAAGTGGGAGATAAGGACGACACTAGAATGAGAAAAGTAAGAGAGAAAAACAAACACGACATTTCAATAAACAAGAGAGAAAAACAAACACGACATTTCAATAAACAAGAGAGAAAAACAAACACGACATTTCAATAAACAACTGAGAAAAACAAACACAATACTAGAATGTACAAGAGAGAAAAACAAGAATGACATTTCAATAAACAAGGCAGATAAGCAAACACGACATTTCAATAAACAAAAGAGAAAAGTAAACACGACATTTCAATAAACAAGGCAGATAAGCAAACACGACATTTCAATAAACAAAAGAGAAAAGTAAACACGACATTTCAATAAACAAGAGAGAATGACAAACAATAGCTTCTTCCTCTTCTTCGTTCGTCCGGAAAAGGACGGGGCAGTGATATCTGCGGCTTTCAGCAATACACATCCTTTTCAGCCAGTTTTTTTAGTACCGGGTTTGCCTTCCCACTGCAACCCCTTACTCTTGGCTAGACTACACTAGTGAATAGTGCAACCTGTTTCCAGGACAGTCATGTTGTGCGGAATAGGGTCTTGGTCAGTTATGGTTCGCAACCAGCTGTGGGTTATTGACTGATGTCAGCTCATGCAGTGCTGCATCTTGGTGTCGTACTCAGAACACAGGTCAAGTGTCGATGTTCAACTCTTCGGAGAACTGATGGCTGTGCTCCCCATGTTGTTCCGGCCAGATTTGAATGATGTTTTTTTCTTTCGTGTATCTTACGCATTGTTTCCTGACAGTACGTCATGTTGGACAATGTGCGGACTAACTTTTCACCTAGATATTTGAGAGGCGTGCAGGGTTCAAGATCCTGCCTTTGCTATCTAGTATGAAGGTTTATTTTTGCCTCTCTCTTTCTGAGGTGATAGGCACATACCTGGGTTTTACTGGGATTTAGTTTAAGATAAATGTAGTGGTAGTGTTCTGCAAAGGTATTGAGAGAACTTGAATGCTTCATTTCAACCTCCTCAAAACCTTTTCCCTGTGCAGCAACTGCTGTGTCATCAGCGTAGATGGATTTTCTTGTTGCTGTGTCCATGGGTTGGTCATTAGTATATATTTTATACAGCATGGGTGCTAGGACACGTCCATGGGTTGGTCATTAGTATATATGTTTAATAACATGTGTGGATATGCCCATGGGTTGGTCATTCAGGTTAGGTCAGGTCATCCCGTAACCGGTGAGGTCATTGGGGCACACGTGAAAACATCTCACCACACAACGCCATCCTTCTCTGTCAGCAGCCACTGACTGTGCCACTTCTGGTCGGAGATTGGTACATTCTTTTATGTTGCCCTCCCACTTCTTTTTGGGCTGGCCTCTTCGTCGTCTGCCTTGCACCTTTAGGTGGAGGATCGTATTTGCAAGACCATTAGATCTCGATATGTGACAGTACCAAGCAAGTTTCCTTCTTTTGACAGTTGCCAAGAGGTCTTCAAAAGGCCCTATTGCTGTTGTAACCATATAGTAAATATGTTTTATAGCATCGGTGCTAGGACACTTCCTTGTGCCAGGCCGTTGTTTTGGTTTTGCCATCTGCTGTCTTTTCCCCCTAAAGCGTCATAGAAGGTATTTGATGATATTGGCCAGGCGCCAGTATATCGTCCTGATATTGATAAGAGTATCCAATGATGTATGGTGTCACATGCTGCACGTAGATCGATATTGGCCACTTCTACTTTTCTTGTGAACATCAAGTTTATAAAAGAGGCAAAAAGATATTAATAATGACATATAATAATTGTAATAGTTTTTGGGGCTTCCCTGAAAAACTAATATTATTTCAAGGGATCCGTAATTGTAGAATGGTTGAGAACGCTGTTCTATAACAACAGATGGTAGACGAACTCAAATGAAAACAACGTGTGCTTTTGTCCAGGACGAATTTGGTTGTTGAAAATTACCAGCTTACAGCTAACGTGAGGGTGAATTAGGCTATTGTCTGGTCAGGCAACACAAACTGATCAGACAATGTTAGCCAGGGTCAGGAGAAATATACTGGCCAAGACCCTCACCTGACCTCCTAGTTGGTCGTCCTGAATACGGCTATTGTTGAGGACAACAGTCTGTCTAACAAGGTGAGGTTCGATGTGATCCCCGTAGTAGTGAGCGACACGCAGATGAAGCCAAGCACAGCACAACCGCTTTGAGAACCACGGTCCATCTTCATCAGCACGCTCGGGATATGAGGAAAGCTACGAAAAGCCACTTTATGTCCTTTGTAGGGCATGGCACACACAATAGTAAACCTACTCATTGTGAGCAAACAACAACAGCTAAAGTGATTACATCCTCACCACAATCATTATCACCATCATCAACATCACAATCATCATGGGGATCATCATTATTATCACCAGCATCATCATTCCTTTCATCATCACTTTCACTCTATCACCAGCATCATCATTCCTTTCATCATCACTTTCACTCTATCACCAGCATCATCATTCCTTTCATCATCACTTTCCCTCTGTCATCACCATCCCCGTCACCACCATCACCCCCATCATCATCAGCCTCATCACCATCATCATAATCATCATCATCGCCATCATAATCATCTGAGCATATACTCATGCACAACGGCCGTACTGGAATAAAACATGAATACAATTCTGTGTGGATGTGAACATGCATATAAAGCAAACTAGTTACGGTGGTATCAAGAGGATGGCAACTGTACATGTTGTCCCCTAGCATAAAGTGCTTTCGGGGATGAAGTGTTAGATAGTTTGTTGTACTAGCTCAGAACTTGAGTTCGCCTCCTCTCCGTCTTTCCTTCCTAACAGTAATTATGTGTCCATTTACAGCTTGGTCGACTGGAACATACAGTTATCGGAGTTGAATCTCGTACATTTGACGTGAGAAGCGAGTTCTCTGCCACTACGCCAACCATGACAATAATGGAATGGACAAACTCTTAAGCAAATTAATAAAATCCATTCTCTAAAAGGATCTCCCATATTGTACATCAACATCTCTCGAACATTCTCAGAGTGGTCTGAAAGTCTGTGTCAAATGTATACATATAAATGATGTCGACATTTTAAAAGATTTGATTCATCTTGCAGATGTGAATCGGCAATGTCTTGCCGCATAAAATTACTTGCATTGATCAATTGATTCAATAAAACATAAAATTACTTGCATTGATCAATTGATTCAATAAAACATAAAATTACTTGCATTGATCAATTGATTCAATATAACATAAAATTACTTGCACTGATCAATTGATTCAATAAAACATAAAATTACTTGCACTGATCAATTGATTCAATAAAACATAAAATTACTTGCACTGATCAATTGATTCAATTAAACATAAAATTACTTGCACTGATAAACCAATTCAATGGATGTGTCCCTACAACTTATGCCGAATATCTTGCAAGCTTAACATTATTGCTTCAAGTGACTCTTTTGGTTGACGAACTGTGACCGCATTATCTTGGATATATTAGCCTATTCACTCCTGAGTACTATGGACTACTGATCACATTTACTCTTGCAAAGTAAAACTGAGACTAGGAAGTAAATGTATTTTTTGTAAATTTAGAAATACCTGGTATGGAGAAACTTTTATGTATAAGTATGACAACTGTTCAAGCCAATATATCAGCTCCACGGCATTGTAATACAATTTGAGAGCCGATATATCGGCTCTGTAGCATCAGTTAAGTAAGAAATTCCCAGAAAATCACGCAGTAATTAAAAGTTTGGAACGTTACCAAATAATGGAGGCTGGTAACATGTCAGAAGATAAGGTATGAGACTATGAGATAGCATCGGTGAACAAATCAGCTTTAACTAACCTGTTCACGTACCTACAGAGCAATAATCCACATGGATGGACGAGCAATGCAATGAGTGAACACGCCAGTTATGACATACATGTTCATTCATCTATATCAGTGCTCTTCAACCTGAGCGCCACCGTGGGCCATTTTAGCTTCCATGTGGGCGGTACCAGGATAATTACATTCTGTATTAAAAACATATTATTATTATTATGGTAATGCCAAGGCTACACAACCTGGGGAAACTATGGAATAATACCAGCAATTCAATACAAGTGAGTATTTTGAGAACCTGTGTTTTTCTCATGGCAGCATACGGCTGTGAAACATGGACAGTTACGCAAGCCTAAAAGATGAGAATCGAGTCCGTGGAGTTAAATATTCTAGAGAATTTCTCAGAGTACCCTGGATCGAAAATAAAGAATGGAGACGCTCGATAGGATGTGGGCATAGATGTAAGCTGGTTCATACATTTATTTGGGCATAGATGTGAACTGGTTAATACATTTATTTGGGCATAGATGTGAACTGGTTTATACATTTATTTGGGCATAGATGTGAACTGGTTAATACATTTATTTGGGCATAGATGTGAACTGGTTAATACATTTATTTGGGCATAGATGTGAATTGGTTCATACATTTATTTGGGCATAGATGTGAACTGGTTAATACATTTATTTGGGCATAGATGTGAACTGGTTAATACATTTATTTGGGCATAGATGTGAATTGGTTCATACATTTCATCATGAACAAAACATTCAAATACTTGGACCACATGAAAAGACACAACCGCCTTGAGGGAACGGTAATGGAAGATGTGATCCCGGGAAAGATAGGTATGGACAAACCAAGAAGACGATGGCACCAAGATGTCAAGGAATGCTTGGGCTTGATTCTGGGGCAGACTGGAGATTTTACAAGAGCTTCTTTCAGACGTGCTGTGATGGAAGCGATGTCCTGACAAGGGCATGACTCTGGGGCAGACTGGAGATTTTACAAGAGTTTCTTTCAGACGTGCTGTGATGGTAGCGATGTCCTGAAAAGGGCATGCTACATGATGATTAGTCTCGCAGTTTGCATCATTTTCGTTAGGTGAAACCTGTTTGTGCAGAACTACTTCTCGGTGGGGATCGGGGGGAGAGATGAAAATGATGTTTAGTTAAACCACCTTGTTGAACTCCAGTCATATGACACAATATACCTAGATTTTCTGTTAAACTTGTTCATGGCTGACTTCTAGTCTTTGTCGACCTGTACTTCTACAATGGTGGCTGCCCTTGTGCAGGTCTCTGCTATTCTACGAGTTTGTGGTAGCAGCTTTATTCCTGTTTTGTGGATTTTGTTCGAGCAGTTCTGCGTTCTTTTGTCTTGTGCGGGTTCCAGGTCCGGTACCAATCGATGCTGAAGCTGGTACGGGCTGTCCAACGAATAGCTAGCTTTTTTGTTACAGCTGTTGTGCAGCTTAAACGAATCTTGCCAACAAGTGGGGGAGGGCTGGGAGGGGGGAGGGCAGGCAGGCGGTGGACGGTCTCTTTCCCCGCGTTGGTACCATAGTGTGGTTGGTGTGCTAAAGAGTCTTTTCTTCAGACTACATGGCAAGTCTATCGGTGCTTAGAGCTGTAAGCATGCTGCAGGACATCCTTGACCTGTGATATCTTGTGGATGTTACTGTTGTGTAGTCCTCTTTCAGATTGCTGTCTAAGTCATAGTTCCACGAGACGAAACTCGAGAGAGGCGTATGGCAGCCTTTGCTGGTTCTCCATGGCTTTTGTCAGAGACCAGGTTTTACTATCGAAGCAGAGTGCACTCCGCTTTGTTGCCTCTAAAACCAGCAACATATTTTCCCCCAGTAACTGTGTACGAGTGTGCCATGGAGGGTAGCAAAGTGCTACTTAAGGCAGTCGAGTTTCTGCTATTATTGGAATTGCTATTTTGTTAGCTACTACGGCTAGCTACTGCTGTTGTTGCTGCTGCTGTGTTTGTTGTTTTATGATTGATGTTGTTGTTGATTCTGTTGTTGTTACTGCCATTGTGTGTGTTGCCGTTGTTGTTGCTGTTGCAGTTATTGTGGTTAATACTGTTGTTGGTAAGTTGGTAGATATTGATGTTCTTCTTACTGTGATTACCGTTGCAGTTGTTGAGGTTAATGTTGTTTCTATTTTGGAAGATACTGCAGTTTTTTGCTATTTTGATAGTTGTTGTTGTTACTATTGTTGGTGTTGTTGCTGCTTTTGTTGATGTTAATATTGTTGTTGTTATTTTTCATTAGCTGCTGCTGGTCTTGTTGATGCAGTTGTTGTTATTTTGGTAGCTATTACTGTTATTGTTGCTGTTATTATTGAGGTTAATATTGTTGTTATTATTTTGGAAGATAATGTTGTTATTGTTGCTATATTGGCAGCTGTTGCTATTGTTGTTACTGTTTACCTTCCTGCTGCTGTGGTTAAGCTTAAATGTGTTTTTTTATGTTGGTTGCTTTTGTTGTTCTTGTTGCTTGTGCTGCTGCTGTTCGTGTGATTAATGTTGCTGTTGTTATTTTGGTAGCTATTACTTTTGTTATTGCTATGGTTTTGCTATTGTTATTTCTTTAGCTGCCATTGTTATTGCTTTAGCTGCTGTTGCTGTTTGGTAGCTTTGACTTTTGTTATTGCTATGGTTTTGCTATTGTTATTTCTTTAGCTGCTATTGTTATTGCTTTAGCTGCTGTTGCTGTTTGGTAGCTTTGACTTTTGTTATTGCTATGGTTTTGCTATTGTTATTTCTTTAGCTGCTGTTGCTGTTTGGTAGCTTTGACTTTTGTTATTGCTATGGTTTTGCTATTGTTATTTCTTTAGCTGCTGTTGCTGTTTGGTAGCTTTGACTTTTGTTATTGCTATGGTTTTGCTATTGTTATTTCTTTAGCTGCTGTTGCTGTTTGGTAGCTTTGACTTTTGTTATTGCTATGGTTTTGATATTGTTATTGATTTTGCTGCTGTTGTTTTTGAGGTTAATGTTGTTGTTGGTTTTTGTTGAGTTTGTTGTGATTATTAATGTTAATGATTCATTTGTTTCTGGTGATGTTTATGTTGATGATTGTGTTATTGCTGTTGTTGTTTATGCTGATGTTGTTATTGTTATTTCTGTTGTTGTTGTTGCATTCGGCGAAGGTACTACTACTGAGTTCTTAGCTTCTTATGCGTGTTCTCGGGTATCAGTTTACAATGGCTCTCCTTCTGTCTAGTACGTACTGATGAAGGATAGACCTGGCTCTTCCTAGAAGTTAATCAAAACCTTCTTAGTAGTAGCACGACTTCATAGAACACAGTAACAATCCCCACCTCGTTCGCCAGGCTACTGTAAAACATACTGTTTCCATGCATACGGCTAAGACGGGAGATGGAATCGTGTTCAATATCTTGATCCTGGTCTTCATGCGACTGACTTTACACCATAAATAATAAACTTAAAAGCAAATGACATACTTTGTCACAGAATTCCACGTAGAGGACTGTTTACAGTGCTGACGTTATTCGTCTTCATTCTCAAAGATTGATTACAGAAGGAGATAAACGACCGTATCACAATGCTAGTTGATTAATGTGGCTACAGGAGCGGTAACCAAGGAAACGACGCCTATTAAAGGAACATCCGGCTAGTGACTGATTTTATTCAAGCAGACGATGGTACACGTAAAAGAACAGCTGAAGCCATTGACACTATCTACGTCACAAATTTAATGCTGGTCTTGACCTAATGACCTCATTCTGAAATCGCTTCCTAGACCCTGGTAAAAAAGAAAAAAAAGCTAGTAAAGTCCTGGTATAAAATTTGAGGATGGATCCCGGAATTGAAAATGGCAAGAAGCCTTATTACCGCGCCACCTAACGTCAGATTGAAGAAACCATAGCTGGCTTTTAGACACACTTTCAACAAAAATGTAACAATGCAGCTAGACAAGCATTGAATTCTACTGCCATTGTGAGATAGATTAGTTGGGGGGGGGGGGTCGGGGAAAGGTGGGGGGGGGTGCAAACAGTCACTGGAACATCCCACATCGGGTTAAGGTGAGGCAGGTCGATATCATGTTATTTTAAATAAATAAGTAACAACTTAGATAAAGATAGAAGTGAAGAAAAGGTGGTAATATTCAGTTCTGTGAACGGTTAGGGTTATGGTTAGGGCTATGTTAGAGGTATGGTTATGGTTAGGGTTAGTTAACACGGCTGTTATAACATCGTCTGACAGCATGGCTAATCTCACGCTGCTATATAAACTGGATATCACTTTCCTTATCATGGACCAACATTGACAGTTTCAAGAAATTCATTGCTCAGACGGCAGCAGAAGCAGAAATGCTCGTCTTTTCTCCTAGAATGTTTGACACCCTCAAAAGTTTAAAAAATGGACTGTTCTGTGATGCCAGTACCTCAAATTAGTGGCTAAAAATAAATATTTTGTTGGTTTGGGGTAAATTAAGACGCAGGGACCGACTGCTATATAATGTAAGTTAATGGTGCATGTAACTGATCACGCTAAATCAGAACAAGTAATTTTGTTCTTTTTAAACCTAAATAAACCACGTTTTACGATACGAGCTTTTATGAAAAAGTGTACTTTTGAAATATTAACAGGTCCCACTAGTTGAGGCTGTGTATAGCTGTATATCCCAACCGCCGGTCCGCATTAATATACTGTCGTTCGGCAAAAAGTTATTCAACTTAACCCATTAACTATGGAGTTCTGATTGGGGTGAACTCAGTTATATTACATTGTTAGTCGTATATTCGACTACCGATTTGGTATGAGAAGACTTTTTGAGCTATGTCAGTCACTAAAACCAAACAGAGAAACTGAATGGATGTAAATACATCCCTTCGTCTCTCAGAAACAACGCTGTAGCGACGGATGTCAAATATTATAGCAAAGAAGCAGTTACGAGATTTCGCCCTAACTTCATTTGAAAGAAATATTGAAATGAACATACTTCGGCCACGTAAAAAGCTACAATGACTTAGAAAGAATGATGCTGTAATATACGATACCTGGCAAAAGAGGCAGTCAGCAAAAGAGAAGAAAGACATTACATTTTGCAGACGCTATGGGATTGACAGTGGCAGAGGCGGTTGAGCTTGTCAGGGATTGAATGTCTTGCAGATTGGATGTCATGAGAGCAACTTTTCCAAAGTGCACGCAACATGATGATGATGATTGCTTTCTCACAAATTCAAGACATTCTATTATTACCTTGTTTATTTATTGCTCGTTTTCAGGTAATTTTAATAACTATACAATTTTCATTTTATAATATTATATTTAAAAACAAATGCATACAAATTATGTCTGAGAGGTCTACGAAAAAAATTAACTCCTATTATCAACGATCCTCGTATTTAAAAATGTTGGAAAACACTGGTGTAGACAATCTAAGCTCTCTGGGATATTGGAAAGTTTGTTAACATAGGTTGAATAGAAGTCAACGCAGACGAAGGTCATGTCAAGTTAACAAAAAAAATGTAAAATAGATCAGAACATCAACAACATGCCATCTCCAACGTCAGAGTCTGATATTGCTCTAGATATACCATATCACCCTTTAACTTTGAATCTGACAAGAGAATTATATTTAATTTTATGCTCGTTTTTTTTTTTCATCGAGATATTAGGCTCGACACAATAATAGAAAATGTGTTCCAAGAATTTCCTTTTCAATTTTAAAAATATTTTGAAATTATTTTCCCTAGTTGATTCCTGGGTGCCTTACCGGGAAGGAAAGACTACGTTCATTGCATAATTGTAATGTAATCATCTATGTCGCAAAATAGGAATAAAGAGAGTTGTGCGTGGGTATATCAACTTCGTTGAGTAAAACGAAGTGTCAACATAACTGCAATCGCATGCATACAGCAGGTTTCAAGAAGCCGGTCAACTGTAGAGCTGGTTTCAGACATTTTCTTTAACCATGTTCATCATTATCAGGTGCCCTACCTGTTGGCGATCATTGACCTTCGTCCACTTCTATCACGTGTGTCGTTTACGAGCTCGGTTGTTGGTTGTCGCCCGTGCATTGAATCAGGCTGTCCAACATCTTCGCTCTCTGCCTTTCTCTGTTTCCCGTTCCTATATCTTTCCCCTTGTCAGGACGTGCTCCAAACCGTCTCTTTTCATAACGTGCCCAAAAACAGGACGACTGCCTTGTTCTGATCCTTGCAATAAGTTGTCTTTGTGTGTGTGCCTTTAAGAAAACTGTATCATTAGTCTTTGATGCAGTCCAATTATCTGTTAAATCATTTCTTTGTTGCTTCCAAAAATATATGCGCTTGCTTGATGATTGTCCATCTCCACTGCCATATATGTCTGTACTGGTTACACGTAGCATCCAAGGACTCTCTTTCTCAGTTTCTAACCCGATTCAACTTAACTTATTACACTTTAACACGCCAAATAAACGAGGCGTGTTCAAATTAAAACGGACCAAACTGCACCAATTGAACTTACGTACAATGCGCATGACGACGTAACTTCTAGTGTATACAGCACATACCAACCGTCAAGTTTGCAAAATTTCATAATCCTCCTATTCTTAATTTTCACAGCAGTCATGGTGGGTGTGATACGGAATCGGACCATAGATGATCAGCAAACGGTGATTCAGTTTCTAACAGATGAAGGATGTTTACCAAGGCATGTTTACCTGTCATTATGTGTAAAAGAAACGAATCTCCCTACTCTTCATATCGGAGCAAGTAGTTCACAATCCATACCATGTGTTCTTCCTTAGGGTGGTTGGTCAGCAACCGAGATATCCATTGTGAACACCTTCCGATACTTCAGTTTCTTGCTAACCACCATTTTAACTGTACGTAGCGACACATCGAATTCCTCTTCTAGCAAACGTAAGCTCCAGCGACGGTCCACCCGAATTACTGCATCTATTTTGGCGATGGCAAAATCAATATGCGCTTGACCTGGTCTCGGTAGATCGTTCGTTAACTCACGTCTTTCCTTAAACATCGTTGTCCAGTTCTTCACTGTTGTCTTCGACATACTTTTGTCACCATACGCTGCCTGCAGTCTGCAAGGAATGTCAACTGGTCGACATCCTTCAGCTGTTAGAAACCGAATCACCGCTCGTTGATCAACTATTGACGGATTCCGTATCACACCCGCCATGTTTCCAACGGTCTGCTGAGGAAACATTGAGTCGGAGGATAATGAAATTATGCCAACCTGACGGTTGGCATGTGCTGTTAACACAGAAGTGACGTCATCTTGCGTATCGTACGCATGTTCACTTGCTGCAGTTTGGTCCGGTTTCATTTGAACACGCCTCATACTTACTTTTATTTATTGCTCTTATACAGTTTTTTTCTCCTCTTTTAAGGCTAAGGTTAATGTTACTAATTTACCACACATATAAAATAGGTGTTCAAATCCGTTTTCTTGTATTGTCTTTTAAAAACTCATCAAATACGATAACAATTTTCAAAAAACAATGTAACCCACAAATAATATGATAACTATATTAGTAGTTTTAGCAAGAGGGTCTGGGAGAACAAGAAGCTCACTGTTACAACAGAAACACTTTTTTGCCAGGCATGTATCCTCAGCACCCTTCTTAATGGAAGTGAGACATAGTCTTCCTACACGCACCAAAAATGGCGGTTAAACAGCGGTCGCATGAGGTGCCTGCGGAGAATTTTGGAAGTTGGGTGGCAAGACAACATCACCAGGGAAGAGGTGTTGGAAAAGAACAAGCATTGTCAGTATCTTTTCCATGCTTATTAACATTAGAAGGTTCCAGTGGCAGGGACACACTTGGAGGATGGGTGATGGATGATGGCAGAATACCAAAATATTTCTCTATAGGGAATTACCGTTGGGGAAAAGGTCTCGGAGCCGGCCAATTCTTCGATACAAAGGATATTGTTGTTGTTGTTGTTTTTTAATGCCCACAATGCGTAAGTTAACTCTTTTGAGGGTCCTGAAAAAGGACAAAAGTGGCGGGGTGTAGTAGCATCCCACACATCCAGAGCATGCTGATGAAGGTGGACTACCGTCTTCCAGGTGGTTGTGATATGCTTGGCTCCATCTGCGTGGCGATCACTGCTACGGGGATTACATCGATCCACATCTCGCCAGCTAGGCTGCCTTAAAACAACCTGTTTCTAGGAAACGCTAAATGGAAGAGAGCGGGATATGAATGATGCGGGCATCGATTTGACATCTAGGGAACAGGACGCCAAGGATCGTGTCACGTGAAACGGCAGGAGTAAGCATATCATACAGACACCGGACATATGATTGCGGATAGACTAAATACTCAGCATTTGAGAAGACACGCCACACCATGCGATGAAGCAAACAGTCATCACTTTCATTGCACACTCTGTGGAAGACTCTTTCGCGACTCGATATTAAGACGCATAAACCAGTGCTTAGATGCATGTGCGCGTCTGTTTGTACCTATGCTAGGTTTGTGCGCTCTCAGAAGACAGCCCAACCAAAGTGCAATGGAAGGGCTTCACCCTGAAGGCGCGTATGAAAGTTGTGCAAGAGAGTCATTGTTGGACAGAGTAAAATGAAACAAGAGTGTGATTGTTGGATAGAGCAAAATGAAACAAGAGTGTGATTGTTTGATAGAGCAAAATGAAACAAGAGTGTGATTGTTGGATAGAGCAAAATGAAACAAGAGTGTGATTGTTTGATAGAGCAAAATGAAACAAGAGTGTGATTGTTTGATAGAGCAAAATGAAACAAGAGTGTGATTGTTTGATAGAGCAAAATGAAACAAGAGTGTGATTGTTGGATAGAGCAAAATGAAACAAGAGTGTGATTGTTTGATAGAGCAAAATGAAACAAGAGTGTGATTGTTTGATAGAGCAAAATGAAACAAGAGTGTGATTGTTGGATAGAGCAAAATGAAACAAGAGTGTGATTGTTGGACAGAGTCAAATGAAACAAGAGTGTGATTGTTGGACAGAGTAAAATGAAAGGAAAGATAGGATAGTTGGAGACAAGACTAAAGGAGGTGGCGTTTTATTATACTGTATAAATTCTGTTAATATAATGATCAAAGATGATTTATCATGTGGGAACAAAAATGAAAGTGTATGGGGAGAAATAGAAAGTGGGGGTGAAAAAACAGTGATTGGAGTGTGCTATAGATGTCCATCAAGTCAAAAAGAGGAAGATGAGGAGCTGATTAGTAGTATAGCAAAGGCAAGTAAAGGGAAATTATTATTAATGGGAGATTTCAACTATCCAGAAATAAAATGGGATATGGCAGAAGCACTTGTAGAGTCAAAACCTTTTGTTTAGTGCATAACTGAGAATTTTTTAATTCAACGTGTAGAAGCAGCCACCAGAGGCAAAAACACACTAGACCTCGCTTTTACTACACAGGAAATTATGATTGAAAACGTTACTGTTGGGGAACTGTTAGGCTCAAGTGACCATCAAATCATCCGATGGGATCTTATTGCAGGGAAAGAAGTAAACATAAACACGCAAACATACGACTGCTCCAAGGCAGATGTTAAGAGGATGAAAGATGCAGCGAACCACATAATCTGGAAAGATATTGTCGTAGGAACAGATGTTGAGAAAGAGTGGGAGAGTTTTAAAACAGTTCTAGAAACGCTAAAAGAGGAATGTGTTCCATGTAGGGAGGTACACCCCAAGCGTAAAAAGTGGATAACTAGATTTGTCGTGAAATGTAGAAGAGCGAAAAATAAAGCATGGACAAAATATATAGAGGCAGCTAAATCAAAAGAAATTTTTTTAAATATTTGAACAAAGCAGAACATATTTCAGAAAGCGAATTAAACAGCAAAAATTGACTTCTAAAAAAAAACTTGCTCAGAGGATCAAGACTGACAGTAAAAGCTTCTTCTCTTATGTTAGAAATAAACAAAGAACGAAAGACAAAGTAGGCCCTCTCATAGACAGTACAGGTAAAATAATAAGTGAGAATAGAGAAGCAGCTATTCTACTCAATCAGTACTTTGGCACAGTCTACACAAAAAAGGACTGCTCCAAGATCCCAGAGCCTAAAGATAGATATTTTTCAAAGAGACTTGGATACAGCGGGATTAAGATCAATCTGTATTACAGAGGAAATTACAGAGGACTTTAAAAAATTGGATGGGTTGAAAGTGGATAAATGTCCAGGTCAAGATGGTATTCATCAAAAATTGCTGTATGAAATTTGAGACCAACTAGCAAAACCATTGGCTATATTATGTTCTCAATCACTTACAAAAGGGATTGTTCCACGGGATTGGAAAGATGCAGGAGTGATCCGCTTATTCAGAAAAGGCAAAAAATCAGATCCAGCGAATTATAGACCGGTGAGTTTAACGAGCATAGTCTGTAAATTGTTAGAGTCAATAATCAAAGAAAACAGTGAAATGCATTTAGACAAATTTAATCTAAATAGAAATAGTCAGCATGGGTTTACTAGAGGGAGATCATGCTTAACAAATCTATTAGAATTCATGGAGAAGGTTACTAAAATGATAGATAAAGGGGAGCCAGTGGACGTTATTTATCTAGATTTTGTAATTTTTTCTCCTCTTGCTTCTGTCAGTGTCACTACAAACATAGCAGTCTTTCTCCTCTTGCTTCTGTCAGTGTCACTACAAACAAAGCAGTCTTTCTCCTCTTGTTTCTGTCAGTGTCACTACAAACAAAGCAGTCTTTCTCCTCTTGTTTCTGTCAGTGTCACTACAAACATGGCAGTCTTTCTCCTCTTGTTTCTGTCAGTGTCACTACAAACAAAGCAGTCTTTCTCCTCTTGTTTCTGTCAGTGTCACTACAAACAAAGCAGTCTTTCTCCTCTTGTTTCTGTCAGTGTCACTACAAACATGGCAGTCTTTCTCCTCTTGTTTCTGTCAGTGTCACTACAAACATGGCAGTCTTTCTCCTCTTGCTTCTGTCAGTGTCACTACAAACAAAGCAGTCTTTCTCCTCTTGTTTCTGTCAGTGTCACTACAAACATGGCAGTCTTTCTCCTCTTGCTTCTGTCAGTGTCACTACAAACATAGCAGTCTTTCTCCTCTTGCTTCTGTCAGTGTCACTTCAAACAAAGCAGTCTTTCTCCTCTTGTTTCTGTCAGTGTCACTACAAACATGGCAGTCTTTCTCCTCTTGCTTCTGTCAGTGTCACTACAAACATAGCAGTCTTTCTCCTCTTGCTTCTGTCAGTGTCACTACAAACAAAGCAGTCTTTCTCGTCTTGTTTCTGTCAGTGTCACTACAAACATGGCAGTCTTTCTCCTCTTGCTTCTGTCAGTGTCACTACAAACATAGCAGTCTTTCTCCTCTTGCTTCTGTCAGTGTCACTACAAACAAAGCAGTCTTTCTCCTCTTGTTTCTGTCAGTGTCACTACAAACATGGCAGTCTTTCTCCTCTTGTTTCTGTCAGTGTCACTACAAACAAAGCAGTCTTTCTCCTCTTGTTTCTGTCAGTGGCACTACAGACATGGCAGTCTTTCTCCTCTTGTTTCTGTCAGTGTCACTACAAACAAAGCAGTCTTTCTCCTCTTGTTTCTGTCAGTGTCACTACAAACAAAGCAGTCTTTCTCCTCTTGTTTCTGTCAGTGTCACTACAAACATGGCAGTCTTTCTCCTCTTGTTTCTGTCAGTGTCACTGCAAACAAAGCAGTCTTTCTCCTCTTGGAATCCAACAGTCAAAGACAGTGCACAACAGTATCAGCATCTGGCATGAGATATTCAGGTTGAGGCTGAACTGTTGGTGGCTACAATTCTGGAACGTTCCAGCATAGAGATTCCACAATAGGAAGATTATAATTTTTCTCTCTAGTCTTTTGCTTGGTACCACACTGTGGTCCACAGTTATATTATACTTAATCCAACTTTCTAAGTCTATATTCTGAGAGTTTTAGGATCTCTAACAATGAAATTAGGGACTAAGCGTGGACTATTCCCTTCAATATCCAACTTTTCCCAAACCAAATTTGTGAGTGACAACATTAGATCCAGAGCTAAGTATGATATCTCATTCTGATTCGTCTTCACCACTACTACTAATCACTGTCATGACCTCAAAATAATTCCTGATTTTACTTTCGTCCATCAGAAGAACTGTAAATAATGAAGGTCTAGATTTATTATCTAGTCCCAATGAACCCTATCCAGCGTCAGACATGATACAGGCAGTATTTTTTTTTAAAAATCTAGGTCAGTTCAAATGCAAAACAACCATGAACTGTTTCGATTTGACAACGCTTTAAGAACCAAACCGGAAGAAAAACCAATTATTTATAGTAATCTCCCCTTTGCTAACGAAAAAAAAAAAATCAGATTCGCAGATTTAATTACGATTTTTCTTTCGGCTGATTTTTATGGCCGTAGCACCACGAGAAGAACCATGACGGTCGAACTTCGGCCGTTATGACAGTTGGATATTTAACTGTACACCTCAGATCTACCTTTTCGCACAGCGGTTTGTCTCTGTTCGATACTACTGGTGATCCCTTTCTTCGATGTCCGCTTTTGACAGACCATTTGTCTTCTAAGTGGTTGCCTCTGTTCGATGCTGCTAGTGATTCTTGCTTAGATGTACGCGTTTAACCAACCGTATAGTTACGATCCTCCGCGAGCGCCGCTTGCGGTGGCTTGGTCACGTGGCAGAATGGAGGATGAGCGAATACCAAAAGATATCCTATACGGAGAGCTGACCACAGACAAGCAAAACATTCGTAGACTCTTCCTCCGCTACAAAGTTAGTTGCAAACGTGACCTGAGAGTGTTGGATCTGAACACCTGCAACTGGGAGGAACTTGTCACAAAGACAGACCCGGCTGGAGGCAGGCTTTGTATGTTGGTCTGCAAGCAGTGGAAGACAAGATGCGTTAAGATGCAGACTCCAAACGTGTGCTGTGAAAGCAAGGGAAACAACTGACTATCCCCTCTCTAGCGTGAAGTCCATTGTCACTCAAGACTGACAGGATGCCAATCAATCAAGTTCAGCGTGGTGGTCGCCTCTGTGTGATGCTGACCGTGAACCGCCCTTTGATGTACGGCTTTGGCGGATCCTTTCGTCGGCGTAGCGGTCGCCTCTGTTCGATTTCTTCATTTGATTATTCGTGCTAATGGACTGCATTGCATGAGAAGGTTTTGCATAGCCGTAAACCATTCCGGTCGAACATTCGTCCAACATATTTCGCTAGGAGGCCATTAGTTTAGTTTATTACGCCCTGTCCCCAATATGTAGGAAACCATTTCCTAAGTTTGATATTCTCAACTTGTGAAGAAAGAGAGACTTGGAAACATATGAGCGTATCACAGTGGCCCTATACTCCTGCTGGAGCGTGAAAAGGAGGTAAAGGAAATCTTATAACTGACACTGACATCGGGGATCAAGTGTTAGAGGCTTCTTATACTGAGCCCCAGTTTTGTTAGCTGGGGTGGCCTGTTCCCTTTCTCACTGTATTGTTCTTTTCCTAGTCGTAACCGTGTACCCATTTACAGTTGGGTTGACTGGAGTTGTCTGGGGAGGGAGGGGGGAAGAGTTGACCAAAGTACCTATGCCATGAAAGACGAGTGCTCTCCCAGTTACCTGTGTACATAGAGGGGACATAAACATGCTAAAAAGAATACAAAAAAGAGCGACAAAGATGATAGTGGGATTCCAGAATTACAGTTATGAGGTACGACTCAGAAAAACCGGCCTACAGTGTCTCGAAGAGAGAAGAATTCGTGGTGACTTAATACAGGTTTATAAGATGATCAGAGGAATCGATAAATTAGACTATAACAAGTTTTTTAAAATACAGCGACCTACAATAACACGAGGGCATAGTTACAAGCTGAGTAAAGAGAGGTCCAGGTTAGATATTAGGAAATATTTTTTAGTCAGAGAGTGGTGTCTGTTTGGAATGCATTGCCTGGGGAGGTAGTGGAGGCAGGGACAGTTAATGCATTTAAGAATAAACTGGATGCGCATAGCTTTTAGAGCAAGGTGATGTAAATGTAACTGGTTGTATACAGACTCTACAGGGTCTTCTAAACCAGTATAAAGATGTTAAGTTAAGTTAACTTTGCTATGCGACAGCTCAAAGAAGAAGCAGATACTGAAACGTGGTACATACAGTGAAAATATAAACAAAATTATGACAGAACGAAAACGGGATGTAGAAGAAGAAGACAGACTAAACAAGAGAGAAGGAGGAGAGACAATTAGGGAGAATCAGATTAAAATAGGTTTGATATTGTTGGTTAGGAGATAAGAGAGTGTAATATTTACGGAGAGGTTTTTGTCAGAGACGGGCAGTGAGAGAGAGAGAGAAAGATGGGATGGAGGGAGTGAAAGACATCGAGGAGTGAGGTATATAAATATTTAAAGATATGGCTTAGGAGATTGTGAGAGAAAAGGAAAGTGTGTGTGAAAGAAAGAAAGAAAGAGAGAGAGAGAAGGAGGGATAAAGAGAGAGTGAGAGAGTAGCACTGAGATACAGTAAGAGAGTGTATGTGTGAGAGAGATATGCAGAGAGTATCAGAGAGAGAAAGTGGAGTTCATGTGCGAGATAGAGAATGAGACAGAGCCGGGAAGTGTCAGAGAAGAGTGAGAAAGAATGTATATTTGAGAGTGAGAGAGTGATCATGAGATAGAGTGAGCGTGTAGGTAAAAAAAGAGAGTGTTTCGGTAGGAGAGAGGGAGGGGGAGCTTTTTAATGAGTGTGCCAATGAGAGTGTGTGCCAATGAGAGTGTGTGCCAATGAGAGTGTGTGCCAATGCGCAAATGCGAAAAAGTGAGAGAGAGAGTGTGTTTCAAGGAGAAAGAGTTAGTCAATGAGAGAGAGTGAGAGAGAGAGTGTTTCAATGAGAAAGAGTTAGTCAATGAGAGAGAGTGAGAGAGAGAGTGTTTCAATGACAAAGAGTTAGTCAATGAGAGAGAGTGAGAGAGAGAGTGTTTCAATGAGAAAGAGTTAGTCAATGAGAGAGAGTGAGAGAGAGAGTGTTTCAATGAGAAAGAGTTTGTCAATGAGAGAGAGAGTGAGAGAGAGTGTGTTTCAAGGGGAAAGAGTTAGTCAATGAGAGAGAGTGTGTTTCAAGGAGAAAGAGTTAGTCAATGAGAGAGAGTGTGTTTCAAGGAGACAGAGTTAGTCAATGAGAGAGAGTGAGAGAGAGTGAGAGAGAGTGTGTTTCAATGATAAAGTTAGTCAATGAGAGAGAGAGAGAGAGAGAGTGTGTGTTTCAATGAGAAAGAGTTAGTCAATGAGAGAGAGAGTGAGAGAGAGAGAGAGTGTGTTTCAATGAGAAAGAGTTAGTCAATGAGAGAAAGAGAGTGAGAGAAGAGTGTGTTTCAAAGAGAAAGAGTTAGTCAATGAGAGAGAGAGTGAGAGAGAGAGAGTGTGTTTCAATGAGAAAGAGTCAATGAGAGAGAGTGAGAGAGAGAGTGAGAGAGAGTGTGTTTCAAAGAGAAAAGGTTGGTCAATGAAAGAGAGTGAGAGGATGCGTGAGAGAGAGTGTGTTTTTCAATGAGAAAGAGTTAGTTAATGAGAGAGAGTGAGAGAGAGAGTGAGAGAGAGTGAGAGAGAGAGAGTGAGAGAGAGAGTGAGAGAGAGTGTGAGAGAGAGTGTGTTTCAATGAGAAAGAGTTAGCCAATGAGAGAGAGTGAGAAAGTGTGTGTGTTTTCCAATGAGAAAGAGTTAGTCAATGAGAGATAGTGAGAGAGAAAGTGTGTGTTTTCCAATGAGAAAGAGTTAGTCAATGAGAGAGTGTGAGAGAGAAAGTGTGTGTTTTCCAATGAGAAAGAGTTAGTCAATGAGAGAAAGAGAGTGAGAGGGAGAGTGAGAGAGAGAGAGTGTGTGTTTCAATGAGAAAGAGTTAGTCAATGAGAATGAGTGAGAGAGAAAGTGGTTGTTTTCCAATGAGAAAGAGTTAGTCAATGAGAGAGAGTGAGAGAGAGAGTGAGAGAGAGAGTGTGTGTTTCAATGAGAAAGAGTTAGTCAATGAGAGAAAGAGAGTGAGAGAGAGTGTGTTTCAAAGAGAAAGAGTTAGTCAATGAGAGAGAGAGTGAGAGAGAGAGTGTGTGTTTGAATGAGAAAGAGTTAGCCAATGAGAGAGAGTGAGAAAGTGTGTGTGTTTTCCAATGAGAAAGAGTTAGTCAATGAGAGATAGTGAGAGAGAAAGTGTGTGTTTTCCAATGAGAAAGAGTTAGTCAATGAGAGAGTGTGAGAGAGAAAGTGTGTGTTTTCCAATGAGAAAGAGTTAGTCAATGAGAGAAAGAGAGTGAGAGGGAGAGTGAGAGAGAGAGAGTGTGTGTTTCAATGAGAAAGAGTTAGTCAATGAGAATGAGTGAGAGAGAAAGTGGTTGTTTTCCAATGAGAAAGAGTTAGTCAATGAGAGAGAGTGAGAGAGAGAGTGAGAGAGAGAGAGAGTGTGTGTTTCAATGAGAAAGAGTCAATGAGAGAAAGAGAGTGAGAGAGAGTGTGTTTCAATGAGAAAGAGTTAGTCAATGAGAGAGAGAGTGAGAGAGTGAGAGAGAAAGAGTGTGTGTTTCAATGAGAAAGAGTTAGTCAATGAGAGAAAGAGAGTGAGAGAGAGTGTGTTTCAAAGAGAAAGAGTTAGTCAATGAGAGAGAGAGTGAGAGAGAGAGTGTGTGTTTGAATGAGAAAGCGTTAATGAGAGAGAGTGAGAGAGAGAGTGAGAGAGAGTGTGTTTCAAAGAGAAAGAGTTAGTCAATGAAAGAGAGTGAGAGGATGAGTGAGAGAGAGTGTGTTTTTCAATGAGAAAGAGTTAGTTAATGAGAGAGAATGAGAGAGAGAGTGATAGAGAAAGTGTGTGTTTTCCAATGAGAAAGAGTTAGTCAATGAGAGATAGTGAGAGAGAGAGTGAGAGAGAGAGTGATAGAGAGAGTGAGAGAGAGTGTGTGTTTCAATGAGAGAGAGTTAGTCAATGAGAGAGAGTGAGAGAGAGTGTGTGTTTCAATGAGAGAGAGTTAGTCAATGAGAGAGAGTGAGAGAGAGAGAGTGAGAGAGAGTGTGTGTTTCAATGAGAAAGAGTTAGTCAATGAGAGAGAGTGAGAGAGAGAGTGAGAGAGAGTGTGTGTTTCAATGAGAAAGAGTTAGTCAATGAGAGAGAGTGAGAGAGAGAGTGAGAGAGAGAGTGTGTGTTTCAATGAGAGAGAGAGAGTCAATGAAAGAGAGAGAGGATGAGTGAGAGAGAGTGTATTTTTCAATGAGAAAGAGTTAGTTAATGAGATATAGTGAGAGAGAAAGTGTGTGTTTTCCAATGAGAAAGAGTTAGTCAATGAGAGGGAGTGAGAGAGAGTGTGTGTTTCAATGAGAAAGAGTTAGTCATTGAGAGAGAGTGAGAGAGAGTGTGTGTTTCAATGAGAAAGAGTTAGTCAATGAGAGAGTGTGAGAGAGAGTGTGTGTTTCAAAGAGAAAGAGTTAGTCAATGAGAGAGAGTGAGAGGATGAGTGAGAGAGAGTGTGTTTTCCAATAAGAAAGAGTTAGTCAATGAGAGAGTGTGAGAGGATGAGTGAGAGAGAGTGTGTTTTCCAATGAGAAAGAGTTAGTCAATGAGAGAGTGTATATATGTCAATAACAGAAAGTGTGACAATGAGAGGGAATGCGAGAACACACGAGGGAGAAAACCTGAGAGAGATATTAGAAAAGAGTCTAAAACAGAGAGACATGTAATACTGTACAAGAATCCAGAACACACAAAAACGTATCTTAATAGGATATGGTAATTGTAGTTTAGACAATAAAAACAAGCAATGAGTTTCTGATTTCAATTGCAAGCCAAACCCATTATCTGAAAACGGACAACGATATTTAATTAACCAAATGTCTGCATAAGAGCAACAGCCAGGGATACGGGTCACGGTGTCTGATGGATATTTTACGGGTTTTATCAACGTTTTTACAAATATTTTACGACGCTCCAAACAAGTTCTTCGTAAATTAACGTAAATTTGTTTTGTTTTTTTAGATTATACAGTTTCTTGGTTATTCTGTCTCGTGGCACTTTTTGGAAGTCTGATGAAGACTATAGACCCTGATGAAGATTTTGGACACATTTTGTAAATTAATAGAGGGTATATATCTCATTGGTTGTTTGAGATTCTATGGAGTCCGTTGGACGTTTTATAGTTTGTGCATACCTTTGGCACTTTGACTGTGTCTCCTTTTGGCAGTGTGAAAGTATGTACCCCTTCCACAGGCTGATATTTTGACCCATTTGCCAGACTGGTGGTCTATGGGTGCCTTTGGCACATTGACTATGGATTGTTTTGGAAGTCTGATAGTATATGGATCTTTTTGACAGTTTCTTCTTCTTCTTCTGCGTACACAGTCAGACAGTAACCATTATTTTTTCG
This sequence comes from Ariolimax columbianus, assembly GCA_036924085.1. Lineage (NCBI taxonomy): Eukaryota > Metazoa > Mollusca > Gastropoda > Stylommatophora > Arionidae > Ariolimax > Ariolimax columbianus. The sequence continues at coordinate 50,201,545 of JAVGWX010000018.1, forward strand.
AAAAAAGCGGCGGTCATCCTGAGACTCTCGCCACTACCATAGAGCTTGTCTTGCAGTTTCACTGGCAATGGCCACATCTGCTCTCTCTGATCCCCGTATGTCGGGCAGTTCTGCAGCAGATGTTCAGTGGTCATTTTACCAGTACCGCACGGGCATTCGTCGGTACACCCTATCTTCAATTTGTTGAATAGGTGGTACCTCAGTCTATTGTGGCCAGTGCGAAGTCTGAAGACAACGACCTGCTCTCTTCGGTTCAACTGGTAATAGGCATCGTTTTTGGTGTAACCAGTATGTTCGGTTTCCCATTTGGTAATGTACCTGGCTTTGATAAGCCGTTTTGACTCTTCGTACGTCATACTGGTATCTGTTTGTGGTAGCCTTGCACCTTCTTTTGCTAGTCTGTCTGCCTCCTCGTTGCCTTGGATGTTGCAGTGTGACGGAACCCACTGTACCACTACCCTTTTTGGTGCGGACAGCTGGCACAGTTTGCAGAGTGCTGCTCTTAAGTCATTAAGCTCAGTGTTTTTCTGGCTTTTTAGCGCTGTGACTACTTCGAGAGCATCTGTCAGCAAGACTATGTGGCTCTCATTTTCACTGTGTGTTGCCATTTCTTCCACTGCCGCCCTCAGTGCCTCTGCCTCCGCTCTGAAATTGCTTGTGTACTTACCAGTAGCGAATGACAGTGTTATTTTTCTGCCATTTGGTAGGTTCAGGAATGCTCCTGCCCCTCCGTTCTGTGTAGTGTCTGTTACAGAACCGTCGGTGTATGCATGGGTCCAGTCCATGCTTGGGTAGCTTTTCGTTATGAAGCTTAGGGTAGTGTCTCTCCTTTCTTTTTCGGTCTGGCAGTTTTTGTTTGCAATACCTGGTATATTTTCTACCACCTCTGGAAATATATCCTGCCTCCAAGTAGGTTTTCGTACAGTAGTGATGGGTTTTGGTGTTGTTAGTGCGTTTATGGGATCTTCGTGCATCTTTGCTTTGGCTATTTCTGCAAAGTTTCTCCGCTTTAGTTTCCCAGTTCCCAAATTGTTTAGCCTCTGGTACATTGGATGGTCCGTCAGTCTTCGGAGTTTCTCTGACTGCAGCTGGGCTCTGCAGTCTCTTCTGTCGGTCATGGATTGCAGTTTTGTAATCTTTTCAAGTTCTACAATTGGCGTTGACTTCATGCCACCTGTTATGATTCTCATGGCTTGGTTTTTGAAGTTTGTTAACTTTATCGAAGTTCGCCTTCGCTGCTGTTGTCCATGCCGCGATGCCATACTCGAGAACTGGTCTCACTCTTCCAGTGTACAGTTTCTTTAGTATGCCTTCGTCTGCTCCCCAGCTTGTGCCAGCAAGTTTCCTCATGATCGCCATTCTTTCTCTGGCTTTCATTCGGTTTCTCTCAATCTGACTTTTCCATGTCATGCGCCGATCAAATGTGACTCCCAGATAGGTTGGGTTGTCGTTTGGCTGCAGGATTTTGCCATTTAGGCTTAATTTGGTACTTTGGGGTTTTAATGAGAGCGAGAATATTGTGCACGTGGTTTTCTCCTCGTTTATTTTGACCAGCCATGAGTTCGCCCACTCTTCCAGCGATGTTAGGGCCGTTTGCATCCGATTTCTTGCTATGGTGAGATTCTTTTCAGAGGTCCACATAGCCAGATCGTCTGCAAACATTGAGCTATGGACTCTTCTTGGTATATTCTCTGTAATATCGTTTATATATACCAGGAAGAGTGTGGGTGACAGTACTCCCCCTTGGGGTACTCCCTGCTCGAGTGTCACCTTTTTGCTCATCTGCCCTTGTACTTGGACTCTGGCCGTTCTTTGTTTGAGGTAGTGGTTGATCCACTTGTACATCTTCCCACAAACATCACTTCTTCTTAGCTTGACTCTAAGTCCATCCTTCCAGACTTTGTCAAATGCCTTTTCCAGATCCACCCAAACAGCTACTGTGTGTTTCTGTGCCTGGTAGGCATCTTCTATCTCCTGGGCTATGAGGATGACCTGGTCCTCAGTGGATCTGTGCTGTCTAAAGCCGGCTTGCTGTGGAATTAGTATTCGTTTTTCTTCCAGATGCCACATCAGTCTGGTGTTTATCATCCGTTCCATCAGCTTGCCGACACAGCTCAGTAGGCTTATGGGCCTGTATCCATTCGGATCTGTTTTGTCCTTTCCTGTTTTTGGTACTGGTACCAGTATTGCATCTTTCCATGCCTGGGGTACAATACCCCTTTTCCAGCTTTGGTTCAGGACTGATAGTAGTTTTTTCTTCGCTGTTTGGCCCAGCCCCATCAGCATTTCGTTTGTTATCCCGTCTTTTCCGGGAGATTTCCTTCTCTTTAGTGTTCTCATAGCCTCTTCCATTTCGCGCATTGTTAGTTTGGCCATCATGTGCTCTTCAGGAGCCGTATTTATGTTTTCGTGCCCCTTTAGCTCTTCGCTAATGTCTGTATGCTTATCTGCAGGGACCTCGATGTGGTTTGCTCTGGCATAGTGATCGACAAAGGCGTTTGCGGCTTTCTTACCTGTGATCAAGTTCTCGCCTTGCTTGATAGTAATTTGTTCATTTGACAGGGTTTCGTCGTTCATGGCTCTGACTAGCTTCCATAGCTTGTTCCCTTCTTTGTCCAGGTTTAAACTTTCCGTTTTATTTTTCCAACTTTCTCTTGCTGTTTGCTTGAGAGTGTGTTTGTACTTCGCCGCGGCGGCTTTGAGGGCGATGTTTGCCTCCACGGATTTCTCTCGTTCTGCCATGTTCCTAGCTTTTGACAGTTTGATTGTCTATGAATCCCCATCGTCGTTTAGGAGTCCAGATGACTTTGAAAGTTTGATTGTCTATGAATCTCCTTGTAATTTAAGAGTACATATCTCTTTTACAGTTTGATTGTCTATGAATCCCCTTGGTAGTTTAAGAGTACAGATCCCTTTGACAGTTTGATTGTCTATGAATATACATTGGTAGTGTAAGAGTACAGATCCCTTTGAAAGTTTGATTGTCTATGAATCCCCTTGGTAGTTTAAGAGTACATATCTCTTTGACAGTTTGATTGTCTCTGAATCTCCTTGTAGTTTAAGAGTTCATATCTCTTTTACAGTTTGATTGTCTATGAATCTCTTTGTAGTTTAAGAGTACATATCTCTTTTACAGTTTGATTGTCTATGAATCTCCTTGTAGTTTAAGAGTACATATCTCTTTTACAGTTTGATTGTCTATGAATCTCCTTTGTAGTTTAAGAGTACATATATCGTTTACAGTTTGATTGTCAATGAATCTCCTTGTAGTTTAAGAGTACATATCTCTTTTACAGTTTGATTGTCTATGAATCTCCTTTGTAGTTTAAGAGTACATATCTCTTTTACAGTTTGATTGTCTATGAATCCACTTGGTAGTCTAAGAGTCCAAATGCCTAATGTATTTTGACTATTATATTTCAATTTGACTGCTTGGTGGGTCATCGACACCTTTGATATTTTGGTGGAGAATTATCCCTTTGACAATTTGGTAGATTATATATCCCTTAGAATGTTGTAGTCTATGAATCCCTTTGCCAGTAGGATTGTCTATGGGTCCCAATTGCAGTGTGATAGTCTTTTGATCCATTTCACTGTTCAGGGGGCCATTAATATTTTTGTAAGTTTGTGAAGTATGTATCCATTTGGCAGTTTCATGGAGTCTATTGATCCATTAAGCAGTTTGCAGGAATGAATGCTCTATTTGACAATTTTGTGAAGTTTATGGATTCATTTAGCAGTTCTAAATCTATGGATCTATTCGACAGTCTGATCTGAGATCTATAAATCAATTAGGCAATAAAATGAAGATTACTGTCCGGTTTTACAGTATTCTGTAATATTAGTTGTTTTTTTTGTTAGAATGGTAAAGCCGATGGATCCCTTTGACAAAATGGTAAAACCGATGGATCCTGTTCGTAAAATGTTAAAGCCAATAAATCATTTGGTAAAATGCCAACGCCATTGGGTCCCTTGGGTAGAATGGAGAAACTAACGATTTCCGTTAATACAATCGTAATGTCAATAAACCATTTGACAAAATGGCAAATCCATTGGATACCTAATGTAAAATGGTACACCCAATGGATACCTTTTGAAGAGTCGTATAGCCTACGGATCCCTTTTGTAGAATGGTAGATCATATAGATCCCTTTTGTAGAATGGTAAATCATATGGATTCCTTTTGTAGAATGGTAACGCCAACGGATCTGTGGTAGTAGAGATTCCATTGGTAGTACGATAGAACATAGGAGTTCCTTTGGCAGTACCGTAAAACATAGAGATCCCTTTGACAGTACGGTAAAACATAGAGATCCCCTTGACAGTACGGTAAAACATAGAGATCCTTTTGACAGTACGGTAAAGCATAGAGATCCCCTTGACAGTACGGTAAAACATAGAGATCCTTTTGACAGTACGGTAAAACATAGAGATCCCCTTGACAGTACGGTAAAACATAGAGAAACCTTTGACAGTACGGTAAAACATAGAGATCCATTTGACAGGACGGTAAAACAAAGAGATCCCTTTGGCAGTATTGTAGAATATAGGAATTTCTTTGGCAGTACAGTAAAACATAGAGATCCTTTTGACAGTACGGTAAAACATAGAGATCCCCTTGACAGTACGGTAAAACATAGAGATCCCTTTGACAGTTACAGTAAAACATAGAGATCCCTTTGACAGTACAGTAAAACATAGAGATCCCTTTGACACTACGGTGAAACATGGAGATCCCTTTGGTAGTACGGTAAAACAAAGAGACCCCTTTGGCAGTACGGTAAAACGCAGAAATCCCTTTGGCAGTACGGTAAAAACTATGGATTTCTTTGGCAGAATTGTAAAATATATGGACGCTTTTTTTAGAACAGAAAATCTTTTAAACCCTTTTAATTTTTAATGAAGCTTATTAATTCCCCTGACAGGGGACGGCGTGGCCTAGTGGTTAAGTGGCACGGCTCACAACCGGAAGGTGCTGAGTTCGATCCCCATCACAGCACCGGCCGGCCGTTACCCCGGGGAAGCAAACCCTTTGAAAATGCAGGAGGAAGCAGACCCTTACATAAAATGAATGCCAAAGTCGGATGCACTGGGCCGACAGGCGCAAAATAAAACCCGCAGTGCAACTTACACCCGCCTTGGCGGATAAAGAAATAACTCGAACGAAAGCCAACTGTAACAGACCCACTGTTTGCCCTGGCCGTTATTCTAACTTAGAACATTCTCACACTCATCCACATCATTCATGACTATACTCAGTAAATGACATATCACACAGCAGGTGGCATATTTATTATATAATACTCATATTATAAAAATGAGTAGTGAAATTACAAACACAATACAAATCATCTTAACTAAGTATTCTATTATACATATTACTAAAATTGAAATTTTAAGCATGAGCTATTGATGGAATTCCCAACTATCTAAATACCAGTTCTATTGCTTTTCAATTACATCACACACACCTCGCCTTAACTACGTCCTCAACACACCTTATCAAATACTCTTCCCCACTCAAATCCCCTCATGCGGGCGATCTCGACATAACTCGTTCACAATGTGTCCTTGCTTACAAACACACGTTCAGATTATCTATTAGTGCAAAACTCACACACCTATTTGAGCGATCCTGTTCTATCACTAAACATTCGTCCAACAGTCTATCAATCGCTCCTCTACCTAAGTCGGTGAGTTAAACATACTATCTACATTCAGTCTCTCGCTCTCATCTCCCTATCCAGCCTCCTCTCCATCCAGCCTCCTGAGCCAAACTTTCTCTCGATTTATATACACTCAAGCAAAGTCCGAGCTCGACCAATGGATTTCAGGTAATGACTATATTCAGTCTTATTGGAACGAAACACTTTGCACACCTGTCACTCATTCTCTCGCAGCAAGCCCCGCTGCCATTCCGTCTGTCAATCAATCTCCCCCTACCCAAATCAGCAGGCCAGCGGTCAGTTTCCACCTGTCCACACTCCTTACCCCAACTCTGCTCTCCTTTGTTGAGACGGTGAGTGACCTTGACACGCATTCAGGTAGCTTTAAGCTTTAACATGTTCAGGCATCAAATACCACCTCACCCCTGTCCTAAACTCCCCTTGCTCCGGCGGGAACTGTTACACAACCAATGATATTCATATACGCTGCTTGAGTCGCATACTTGGAATTTCTTCGCTTAACAGAGTGACAAGCAATGATATATTGGGCTGTGCAAAGATTGCCAGTTTAGGGACGCTCCTTCGACAACGCCGATTGCGGTGGCTTGGTCACGAGTACAGAGAGGAGGACGGGCGAATTACCAAAGATATCAAATACGTAGAGCTGACCACGGATATGCATAATGTTCGTAAGTATGGCTTGGCTTGGCTTTGTTCGTTCTCAGTCTCCCGCTACCAAATCCTGAAAGGACTTAAGTAGCAGAATGTAGTCCAGAGAACGCAATGCGCTGTGTCGTAGTTTACAGCTTGACTGCAATATTTGCACCTTTCGGTCCAACACATTCGACTTTAGCAAGTATTTTTTGACTACCGGGTTAGCATTCCCTCTTCGATCCCTTCTCCTTAGCCAGTCTGCTCTGTTGCAACCTGTTATCCAGGATCACCGAGTGGAGGTGTAGAAGGGATTTAGCAGCTCTGGTTCACTGGCCCTGATGCTAGCAGTCAGCTATGGGTAGCTGACCCCTGCAGCTCATGCGCTGCTCAGAGTCTTGATCCTGTAAGTGTGGCCTGGAAGCGTTGGATATGCACATCTGCAAAATGGGAGGACCATGCCAAGTACAGACCCGTCTGGAGGCAGGATTTGTGTGCGGGCCTGCAGCTAGGGGAAGACACGACGCGTCAAGATGCAAACTCCAAACGTGTGCAGCAAAAGCAAAGGAAACAATTGACTAATGCCCACCTCTAATTTGAAGTCTATTGTCTCTCGAGACTGACATGATGGCAAGCAATCAATGAAAGTATACGGACCGTCCTGACAGACTTCATTCCAATAGACAGTTTTCATGTAAGATCAGTAACAGTAGATATATTTGAAAACTCCCATAGTTTTTGGACCAACAAGGACACACCAGACAATGAGGAAAGCCCAGCTGTTGCAAACAAACAAATTTCAACAGACTAAATAAGGGATGAGCAAACAGTGTACCAGAACCGTCCCGACAAGCAATTTTGACCGGTCCCCGAGGTTGATTGAAAATGACTATATCACTTCATCTCGTGAACTTAAAAGCTGAACCATGAAACCCACCAACACACACACACACACAAACACACACTTATTCCTAATTTTAGTTTTGGAAAATTAACACTAAATAAATCATGATTTTAATCACATCTCTGATCATGCAAGTGGAACACGTGATCGGAACCTATTCAGTCATGGGAAGTCATTGTCAGTCGACGTCTATGATAATGAAAGACTGAGGCGACGACAGCTTTTTTCTAGCTCTATGATTGACAAGTCCCCGACATAAAATGAGTGATGTAGCTTTGTTTTTGGTATCAGTATGGGCAATGGGTTCGTGATGGTGGAGTAAAAGATAATGGTTTCAGATAACCCCATGGCACCCACCTCAGCCGATGATGTGGTGTTAGAGGCATAATTTGTGGAAGCCTCAGTCTATTCGTGAGGTGTGCTGGCCAGTTCCTTATTTCGCTGTTTTCCTTACCCTGGTAGTAAGTCAGGTAGACAATTACAATTGGGTCAACTGGATCGTGACCGTTGTGGAACTTTAATTTCGTTCCTTCGGTGTGATAAGAAAGTGCTCTGCCATAACAGTAATCAAAAGCATAAATGTATGCCTGATCTGCGCGGGTTGCGTGCGTCTGTCCGCCTGTCCGTTCGTCCGTACATGTGTCTGTGTGTGTGTGTATGTATGCATGTATATATGTGTGTGTATGTGTGTGTGTTCCTGTGTGTGTATGTACGTAGGAATATATGTATGTACGTATGTTTGAATGTACGTATGTTTAAATGTACGTTTGTGTGTATTTAGGTATGTACGTACGTATTTATGTATGTTTGTATGTATGTACTCGTATGTATATATGTATGCATTTATGTATGGCGAAATAATAGAACAAGTACAGGAGTTTACATGTTTGGAGAAAACCATAACAGAAGATGCACGCAATGAGACATGAATTACGACAAGGATTTCACTGGCAAAAAACACAAAAAAAGAGCTTCAGAGAAGAAGAGAAAGTGCTAACATCAAAGAATATCAGGATAGAAGTGATAACAAGAATTATTGCCACTCATATACGCCGATCACACTCTATGGGGATCAAACATGGACTCTAGCAAAGTAGGATGAAAACGGTTTGTAAGCATTTGAAATATGGTGCTACCGTAGAATGGAAAGAGCGAGTTGGATAGAAAGAAGATCAAATTACAATGTCCTCAATGAAGTAGTTGTTCAAAGACACATATTCAGAATGATACAGGAATGAAGATTGCGTTGGTTAGGGCATAATATACGACACGAAAGATATCTACGGGAGATACTAGAGGGCAAGACGAAAATAGGAAGATCGTTACCAAAACACGCATTTATGTCTCATGCATGCAGGGACATCAAAGTACAAACTAATGTTGAAATGAAGAATGAAGAGGATATGGTAAAATTAGGAGATACAGGCTCAGACAACCTTACAACCAGTCTTAAGACTGACCAGCCAGAGGATAAGGACAAATGGATATACATGCTGAGACAACCTTACAACCAGTCTCAGGACATTAGCCATAGGATAGGGTCGAATGGATATACATGCTCAGACAACCTTACAACCAGTCTTAAGACTGACCAACCAGAGGTTACGGACAAATGGAGAGACATGATCAGACAACCTTACAACCAGTCTTAGGACTGACCAACCAGAATATATGGACAAATGGAGAGACATACTCAGACAACCTTATAATCAGTCTTAGGACTGATCAACTAGAGGATATTGATCAAATGGACAAACATGCTCAGACCACCTTACAAACAGTCTTGGAACTGACCAACCAGAGGATAGGGACAAATGAAGAGACATGTTCAGACAATCTTTTAGCCAGTCTTAGGACTGATCAACCAGTGAAAAGGGTCGTATGGAGATACATACTCAGACAACCTTATAAAGAGTCTTAGGACCGATCAACCAGTGGATTGGGTCAAATGGGGAGACATGCTCTGACGACCTTACAGTCATCCTTAGAACTGATCAACTAGAATATAATAATTGCAGAAACGTATACTAACAAAACACTGATGTATTGCATTCCGCTGTTGATATACCAAACTTGATCAGCGGATCTGGAATCAAAGGAGGAGCTATTTGAAGCGAAAATTAAACTACAGAAACTGAAAACACAATAGTCTGCCATTAGGAGATACATTATTGGAATGGCTCGTATTTAAATTCTTCTCATTTATAAATCATGTGCTGAAATCATATGACGAGTCTTTGCTAAGAAGGTCAGTAAACCATTTGTGATCTTGGAACATGGTGACCTGACCTAGTATAACACAATGTCGCTGTGTACTTTCATATAACAAATTCCCGTAAATTCATTGCACGTTCTGTCACAGTTTCTATTAATGAAAATATGCGTATGGTCAGGACTGTGTGCAGTGTTTCTCATAAAATTCACTTTCCCATAAAATACACTTTCTCAAAAAAACCACTTTCCCATACAATACACTTTCTCATAAAATACACTTTCTCATAAAATACACTTTCTCATGAAATTCACTTTCTCATGAAATTCACTTTTTCATAAAATGCCCTTTCTCATGACATTCACTTTCTCGTGAAAAGCACTTTCAATGTGCCGTACCGGTGTAAAACTATGAAAGTGTCAAAGAAATAACTGCATATTTTGTAAAAGTGGTCCGGCATGACACCGGCATGATTTGGTGATTTGTTAAGAGCAGTATAAAAGGCGCCAAACAGGCTGCGGGTCTACTTTGCTCTAGTGTTTGAGTTTATTAAGATGGACTCGCACATCGGTTATCCACCCTACACGGCACTTGTCCCAACGCAGCAGAGTAACAAGCTGCTCGAGCCTAGACCTCCATATAGGAAATTCTCCACCCGGCTACACCAAGCTTACACCAGAGCTGGAAACTACACAGAGGCATCTACCCATATAAAAGTATAGTTCGACTACGTTTAAGACTATATTTTAAAATATATTAATAAACGCACATGTCAGTTACAAATATATTATGTGCGAGTCGTTGTTTAAATGAAACCGGACCAAACTGCAACAGGTGAACATACGTACGATGCGCATTATGACATCACTTCTGGTGTAAATAGCACCATTCACTGCCTGTATTTTACGATGAATGTCAACTGGTCGACATCTTTCCGCTGTTAGAAACCGAATCACCGCTCGCTGATCAACTCTGGACGGATTCCGTATCACTCCCGCCATGTTTTCAACGGTCTGCTGAGGAAACTATGAGTAGGAGGAAAATGAAAGTTTGCTAACTTGACGGTTGGTATCTGCTATTTACACCATAAGTGACGTCATCATGCGCATCGTACGTATGTTCACTTTTTGCAAATTGGTCCGGTTTAATTTGAACACGCCTCGTACTTTGTACTGGAGAATATCTACTAGTTCTCAGTAACTGGACTTTTCCAACATAAAATGTGAAGTAAATGGGAATAATTCAATGTAAATGTCCAGCAGAAATCGTCAGTTCAAATCAATGGAAAAAGAGAAGCATGTTTGCCTGTCTTGTAGCTGTTCTGATACATTATTAATGTAATGAGAGACCACTAAGAGACCATTACGTCAATGTGAATATGCCATTGTGATACGTCATCTCATATCGCTGCACATGTCCCATGCTGTCGTTATATATATTTGCGTTGCGGGCAGAAACTATTGCTATTGTATAATAATAATAATAATAATGTTCGCTTAGGCGCCTGAGGCTGTTGCGTCGGTCGGTCACATCCCTGACCTATAGCTGTGGCGTGGTTCCAGGCCTCGTCCAGGATGATGGAGGAGAAGGATGCTACTTGATGGAGCTTTATTTTTCGGGAGCTGTCTCTTCTTCGCTTTCAGCCGGTCAGGGGAAGACTTTTGGCGCAGTCAAACGACTTGTGTAGTATCTTGTGGGCAGGGGTTTTCTGATCCAGCCGTATAACATGACCGAACAAAGAAACTCGGCGCCGGTCAAGTGTTTCTGAGATTTGGGGGGAGGCCTGTTTTAGCAGAGACCTCCATGTTGCGGATGTAGTCATGCCATCGGTTACCCAGGATACGCCGCTCGTTGCGCATAAAATGGCTTCCAGTCTCGACATGTCCTGTTTCAGATATGTCCGGGTTTCGGAGCCGTAAAGCAACACTGGGACCACGCAGGACTAGTAGTTGTGGATTTTTGTCCCAAGGGAGATCTTGCTATTACTCCACACAGGTCAGAGGTCGTGCATAGCGGACGCAGCTAGTCCGATCCGACTTAACATATCGGGACTGCTGCGCCCATCATGCTACCGACATAGACGAATTCGTTGGTGCCGTCCGCAGTGAAACCTTGAGTTTCAATACCATGGAGTACTGTGCCGGAAATGGGTTTTTGAACTTTGGTCTTGGCCCAGAATATAGACAGGCCTATTATATACCCACATCAATATGAAGTAACTGAATACAGGTTTATAAGATAATTAAGGGAACGGACAAATTAGACTGTAACTAGTTTTTTTCAAAGTACAGCCGTCTACAAGAACAAGAAGGAAAAGCTACAAATTAATTAAAGAATGGTTCAGATTTTGTACTAGGAAATATTTGTTTTGTCAGAGAGTGGTGAATGTTTGAAATGCATTGCCACGGGAAATAGTGGAGGCGGGGCCAATTAATGCATTCAAGAATAAATTGGATGCACATAGTTATTTGTAGATCAAATGAAGTAAAAGAGACTGGTTGCAAACATAATCTGTAGAGACTTTAGCCAGAACAAAGACGTTAAGAAATAAATGTTTGAACGAGTGTGCGTTCGTGTGAGAGCTCATGTCCTTTGCAAAACGTCGCTCTTTAACCGTCAACCTTGCTGGCTGTTTATATTTCTTGGCAAGTGTACGGTACAGTACGGTAGGTTGTCATTACCTTCCAATCCTCCCTACGTCAAGAAGTGATCATGCCAAAAGAAACCGGTGCCTGTCAAACTGGACACGGCGGAATTTGTACCTGATGTATTGTGAAGGTGAACGTTTCACCGCTAGACCACTCTGCCTCGTACTGGGTATCGGGGAAAATTGACTGGTAAACAATATCTGTCTAGAAAACTAACATATTTTGGCCACATCGACCGCCATAATGTACTAGAGAATGTTCTGGAGCGTATGTTGCCTGGAAAGCTGGGCAGAGGAGAAGATGGACACAAGACATTACGGAGGTCCTGCATATGACAGCAACAGAAGCATGATTTCTGACTAGAGATCGGGAGTCTTACAGATCGGCTGTTGTGAGAGCGACGTTCTGGCCAGAGATCGAGGGTCTTACAGATCGGCTGTTGTGAGAGCGACGTTCTGGCCAGAGATCGAGGGTCTTACAGATCGGCTGTTGTGAGAGCGACGTTCTGGCCAGAGATCGAGGGTCTTACAGATCGGCTGTTGTGAGAGCGACGTTCTGGCTAGAGATCGAGGGTTTTACAGATCGGCTGTTGTGAGAGCGACGTTCTGGCCAGAGATCGAGGGTCTTACAGATCGGCTGTTGTGAGAGCGACGTTCTGGCTAGAGATCGAGGGTCTTACAGATCGGCTGTTGTGAGAGCGACGTTCTGGCTAGAGATCGAGGGTCTTACAGATCGGTTGTTGTGAGAGCGACGTTCTGGCCAGAGATCGAGGGTCTTACAGATCGGCTGTTGTGAGAGCGACGTTCTGGCCAGAGATCGAGGGTCTTACAGATCGGCTGTTGTGAGAGCGACGTTCTGGCCAGAGATCGAGGGTCTTACAGATCGGCTGTTGTGAGAGCGACGTTCTGGCTAGAGATCGAGGGTCTTACAGATCGGCTGTTGTGAGAGCGACGTTCTGGCCAGAGATCGAGGGTCTTACAGATCGGCTGTTGTGAGAGCGACGTTCTGGCCAGAGATCGAGGGTCTTACAGATCGGCTGTTGTGAGAGCGACGTTCTGGCCAGAGATCGAGGGTCTTACAGATCGGCTTTTGTGAGAGCGACGTTCTGGCTAGAGATCGAGGTGTCTTACAGATCGGCTGTTGTGAGAGCGACGTTCTGGCTAGAGATCGAGGGTCTTACAGATCGGTTGTTGTGAGAGCGAAGTTCGGGTTAGAGATCGAGGGTCTTACAGATCGGCTGTTGTGAGAACGACGTTCTGGGTAGAGATCGAGGGTCTTACAGATCGGCTGTTGTGAAAGCGACGTTCTGGCTAGAGATCGATGGTCTTACAGATTGGCTGTTGTGAGAGCGACGTTCTGGCTAGAGATCGAGAGTCTTACAGATCGGCTGTTGTGAGAGCGACTTTCTGGCTAGAGATCGAGGGTCTTACAGATCGGCTGTTGTGAGAGCGACGTTCTGGGTAGAGATCGAGAGTCTTACAGATCGGCTGTTGTGAGAGCGACTTTCTGGCTAGAGATCGAGGGTCTTACAGATCGGCTGTTGTGAGAGCGACTTTCTGCAAAAGACATACTACATTTGATTATAGATATATTGTATGTACTACGTAGCGCAGTGGTTAGCGAGCTAACTTCGCATCTGAGTCGTCCTAGGTTCATTCCCCAATTGAGGCGTTAATGTTTCTCAGACCGCAACGGGTCCTTGGTCGACCTAGCCTTAAATGGGTCCCGGTTCAGTCCGGGAAGTAAAAGCCACGAGGGGGAGGCGATGGCTACCGCCCTCATATAGCCGAGCCTTTGAAATGTGAGATCGCTATAACCTCACAACCCAACGGCAGTAATACTATAGGTTACTTTTTTTTATATAATCCAGAAAACATATGCAGCTACGGAATGTCAAGTGATACATGAAGGTCAGCTGTCTGAAACCTTTGAAATAAGAGTGGTGGTTCGGCTGGGTTGTCTACTACCACCATTACTCTTCCTGCTGGCCATTGACTGGATTATGAAGTCAACATTATCCTCAAACGACAAAGGCATCAATTGAACATTGACGGGAGAACTTGAAGATCTCCACTTTGGCGATGATTTGGCACTTCTGTCCCTTACCCACAACCAGATGCAAAATAAGAAACGCCTACTCAAAGGGAGGTCAATACAATTGGGGCTAAAAATACACAGAGACAAAACACAGGTTTTGAAAATAAATGCAATTAGCACTGCTGTAATTGGGCTGAGTTCCACACACCACCAGAATGTGGAGTCTTTCACAGACCTTGGCAGCAATGTCGACATAGTAGGAGGTACAGCAACATAGACATAGTAGGAGGTACAGAAAGCGATGTTCAGACCTTAGGTACTTATGGACACGTTTCAGACATTTGTAAATAGTTGCCTGCCTAAAATACAAAGGTGGAAATGGTACGACGTAGATCTGGGGAATAGCGGATCAGATACCGGGGGGGGGGGGGGATGAAATACTGAGGAGGCGATGGAAAGGCAACACGTTGCGGAGACCAGTGGATAACATTACAAGACAGTCTCTGTTCTGGAATCCACAGGGCAAGAGAAATAGTGGAAGAGCGAGATATACACAGAAGGAGGAACTGGAAACCAATGTAAAGATAGCAAACAAGACGTGGACAGAATTGGCTCAGATGGCTCATGATCTGGTGAGTATTTGTTGAGAACCTATGCTCCATAGGGAGGTGACAAGCTATTGATATACATATAAATATATATACATACACACACACACACAGAGGAAAGCGAAGAAGAAATTAAAGAGCAGAAAAATAAGAAAAGAAAAAGAACAAAAGAAGCAAAAGAAGAAGAAGATGACGAAATTAACTTTCTTAGCTCGTTTCGAGACCCCCAAATAAAGAACACAATATTGCGTGTCCGCTTAGAGGCATGCTATTTCTGGGTAATCAGCGGAGGAATATCTGAGAACTTTTCTTTGTTGACCTTTATAAATCTCTCGTGGCGTTGTGAGAAGAATATTGAGACCCCTAGTTGAAGAAACAAGAAAGTAAGAGGCTTCGAGGATGTAGTGGCATTTCTTAATTAGACAGATGAGAAAAATGTGCTGATAAAAAAGGAATTTGATGTGAGGGTTGGAGAAAAATTATAGAAATGAAACTGGGTGACAGGAAAGCGATAATATGAGTTAGCATGAAGTTCAGAAAAAGTATAAACAGCTTAGGGGCGTTACGATAATAGAGGCGGTACTATAACAAGGACGCCCTTAGGGAGACATTAAGTGGGGTGCTCGTTACATAATTGATAAAACTGAAAAAAGAACAACATAATCATCATCAAGAGCCATGGCGTTGGAGATCTTCTTCTTCTTCTTCTTCTTACGCTGTCAGACGACAATCTTTATTTTTTCGAAAAAGCAGCGGTCATCCTGAGGCTGTCGACACTGCCGTAGAGCGTGTCTAGTGTTGCCACTGGTGATGGCCACATCTGCTCTCTCTGATCCTCGTATGTCGGGCAGTTTTGCAGTAAATGTTCAGCGGTCATTTTCCCGGTACCACACGAGGATTCGTCGGCGCCACCTATCTTCAATTTGTTGAATAGGTGGTACCTCAGTCTTGGGAACAAGACGCTGTGCAGCGCATGAACTGCTAGCGTCAGGATCTGCAAGCCAGAGCTGCCAAGACCCATCTACACCTCCACGCGGTGATCCTGGATAACACGCTGCAGCAGAGTAGACTGGCTAAGGAGAAGGGATCGAAGAGGGAATGCTAATACGGTACTAAAAAAATGCTTGCTGAAGTCGAATGTGTTGGACCGAAAGGTGCAAATATCGCAGCCAAGCTGTAAACTACGACACAACGCATTCCGTTCTCTGGACTACATTCTGCTACTTAAGCCCTTTCAAGGTTTGGTAGCGCGAGATTGAGAACGAACGAAGAAGAAGAAGAAGAAGTATCTCAGTCTATTGTGGCCAGTGCGGAGTCTGAAGGCCACGACCTGCTCTCTTCTGTTCAACTGGTAATAGGCATCGTTTTTGGTGTAGCCAGTATGTTCTGTTTCCCATTTGGTCATGTATCTAGCTCTAATAAGCCGTTTTGACTCTTCGTATGTTACATTGGTATCTGGTTGTGGTAGTCTTGCACCTTCTTTTGCCAGTCTGTCTGCCTCCTTGTTGCCTTGGATGTTGCAGTGGGATGGAACCCACTGTACCACTACTCTTCAGTATTTTTCTGGCTTTTTAGTACTGTGACTACGGCCAGGGCATCTGTAAGCAGGACTATATGGCTTTCATTCCTTTTACCTGTCACCATTTCTTCCACTGCCGCCCTCAGTGCCTCTGCCTCCGCTCTGAAATTGCTTGTGTATTTTCCAGTTGCCAATGACAGTGTTATTTTCCTGCCATTTGGTAGGCTTAAGAATGCCCCTGCCTCTACGTTCTGTGATGTGTTTGTTACAGAACCGTCGGTGTATATATGGGTCCCTTCCATGCTTGGGTAGTTTTTCGTTATGTACCTCAGGGTTGTATCTCTTTTTTCTTTCTCAGTCTGGCTGGCAGTTTTTGTTTCCAATACCTGGTATATTTTCTACCACCTCTGGAAATATATCCTGCCTCCAGGTAAGTTTTCGTACAGTAGGGATGGGCTTTGGTGTTGTTAGTGCGTTCATAGCCTCTTCGTGCATCTTTGCTTTGTCTATCTCTGCAAAGTTTCTCCGCTTTAGTTTCCCATTTCCAAAATTGTTTAGTCTCTGGTGCATTGGATGGTCAGTCAGTCTTCTGAGTTTCTCTGCTTGCTGCTGGGCTCTACAGTATCTTCTGTCGGTCGTGGATTGCAGTTTTGTAATCTTTACAAGTTCTACAATTGGCGTTGAATACATGCCTCCTGTTGTAACTCTCATGGCTTGGTTTTGGAGTTTGCTAATTTAATCGAAGTTCGCCTTTGCTGCAGTTGTCCATGCCGCAATGCCATACTCGAGGACTGGTCTCACTCTTCCAGTGTACAGTTTCTTTAGTATTCTTTCGTCTGCTTCCCAGCTTGTGCCAGCAAGTTTCCTCATAATTGCCATTCTTTTTCTGGCACTCACCCGGTTTCTCTCGATCTGACTTTTCCATGTCATGCGCCGATCAAATGTGACTCCCAGGTAGTTTGGGTTGTCGTTTGGCTGCAGGTGTTTGCCGTTAAGACTTATTTTGGTATTTTGGGGTCTGTTTGAAAGCGAGAATATCGTACATGTTGTTTTTTCCTCGTTTATTTTGACCAGCCATGAGTTCGCCCACTCTTCCAGCGATGTTAGGGCCTGCTGCATCCGATTACTTGCTATGGTGAGATTCTTTTCAGAGGTCCACATAGCCAGATCGTTTGCAAACATTGAGCTATGGACTCCTCTTGGTATATTCTCTGTTATATTATTTATATACACCAGGAAGAGTGTGGGTGACAGTACTCCCCCTTGGGGTACTCCCTGCTCAAGTGTCATCGTTTTGCTCATCTGCCTTTGTACTTGAACTCTGGCTGTTCTGTTTTTGAGGTAGTGACTGATCCATTTGTACATTTTCCCACAAACTTCACTTCTTCTTAGCTTGACTTTGTCCCTCTTTCCAGACTTTGTCAAATGCCTTTTCTAGGTCCACCCAAACCGCTACTGTGTGTTTTTGCTCCTGATAGGCATCTCCTATTTCCTGGCGTTGGAGATAATCGACCTTCATTTCCTCTTACCACGTGTAGGTTATGAGTTCCGCTGTTGATCGTCTCCCTAGCCATGACTTGAACCAGTGCAATATTTTCTATCTTTGCCTCTCTCTGACAGTTTTTTTTTATTCTGTGCGTTCACCTTATTTCTCTAATCCCCAATGCGGTGTGCGTTGTTCTATGATTTTTTATTTTGCACCTGTCAGCCCAGTGCATCCGACTTCAGCATGCATTTTATGTAAGGGCCTGCTTCCTCCTGCATTTTCTAAGGGTTAGCTTCCCCGGGGTAACGGCCAGTGCTGTGATGGGGATCGAACCCAGCACTTCAACGTTGTGAGACGTGTCACATAACCACTAGCCCACGCCGTTCCCCCTCTGCCAGTTGTCCACGTGTGTTCCAACCCGCCAATCTCATGACATGCCTGAAAAAGGAAGATTACTTTGTCCTGCCTGTTGCCATAAGCTGTCTTTGTGTATGTGCTTCCTCGAGAACCATGTTATTCGATTTTTTTGCAGTCCATGGAACTTTCAATATTATTCCACAAAACCACATTTTCGTTGTCTCCAATAGTCCCTATACGTGCCTGCTGATTGTCCATGACTCGCTTCCGTAAGCCAGTATTGTTTCCACGTACAATCTAAAAGCTCTCTTACATAAATGCAGTGATAAGCTTTTGTTGCACAAGATTCCCTTCATGCTTTGAAAGATTGATTGTTTTTCTTTGCCTTTTATGTTCTTTATTTCATAAGTGAATCTCACACCAGAACTACTGTGGGTGTCCAAGTATTGACTGCACTTGTTTTAGTTCCATCTCGCTCACTTTTATTCACCATTTTGAAGATTTGTGTATCTTACTTACCATCATTACTTCTAATCTATTTTGATTTAATCTGAGGCCTTTATTTTACCGTGTTGACCCGTTCTTCTGAATCTGACTCGTTCCGCGCTATCAACACAGTGTCACCAGCGTAACGCAAGTTGTTTATAGCCTGTCCACCAATTGATATTCCAAGTATTGGTTTTAAAGATCGGAATATAAATTCCACTGGACAGAGAATTTTGCATCAAACAAAAAAATTTAAAAAATTTAATAAAGAAATTGGGTAAGGAAGAACAAAAATAAAAATTCAACCAGGCTCAGAGATAACCTGTATTAGGAACTCGAAATATGATATATTGTTGTTTGAAGCTATAAAAGTTGATATCTTCATTCGATGTTTCCATGGTAGCCGGCTGCATGGGTTCTTCGTATACGAGAAGTGTTCAAATGAAACCGGACAAAATTGCAACAAGTGAACAAACGTACGATGCGCAAGATGACATCACTTCTGATGCAAAAACCACATACCAACCGTCAAGTTTGCTAAATGTCATCACTACTTGCGGGACGGCGTGGGCTAGTGGTTAAGTGACACGGCTCACAAGAAGAAGGTGCTGGGTTCGATCCCCATCACAGCACTGGCCGTTACCCTGGGGAAGCAAACCCTTAGAAAATGCAAGAGGAGCAGGCCCTTAATTAAAATGCTTGCTGAAGTCAGATGCACTGGACCGACAGGCGCAAAATGAAAACGACGGTGCAACGCACACCACCTTTAGGATTAGAGAAATAAGGCGTACGCCAAAAAAAACACCAAAATAAAAACAAATCACTGCCTGCATTCGGTGATGAATGTCAACTGGCTGACATCCTTCAGTTGTTAGAAACCGACTCACCGCTCGCTGATCAACTATGGACGGGTTCCGTATCACACCCGCCATATTTTCATTTTCAATGGTCTGCTGAGGAAACTATGAGTTGGAGGATAATGCCATTTTGCAAACTTGACAGTTGGTATGTGATGTTTACACCTGAAGTGACGTCATCATGCGCATCACTTGGTGCAGTTAGGTCCGTTTTAATTTGAACACGTCTCGTATCCAAATGTGTACTGAGATCGGTTCTTGAAGCGACAGGACGAATTGTATGTATGCAGGTCTCTTGAGCAAGCTTGCAGGGGTTTAAATCCGTATTGTCTGCACATGTTTCTTTCGAGGTACAACAAAAACCTGTCGTGCTCAGTCGGTGGCGACTGCAGGTGCAAGTGGCATTTATTTCTTAGCCGTCCCACCTCCCCTTGCCTCCTAATGGACCTCAGTCATGGAGAAAAAAAATCGAAATGTTGATTGAAGACGACGAATCAGGATTTATTTTGTTTTTGTTTTTTGCTGTTTAGAAATGCTAGGCTTATCGACAGATTCATTACTAAATTAATCATAATGTATTGGCCAACCTTGTTGGCCAGGCTGTTGTAACACAGTCAGTTTCAAGTAACACGTCCAGAGCGGGAGGTTGTATTTGAACAGTATGTTCAACCAGACCATGGTGTTAGTTTAAGCTCTCAAAGCCTAATGTGTAACATACTGACAGAGCGGGTAACTAGCGCAGCGATAGAGCACTCACATTTCATGACTAAGCTACGCGGTTCAACTACCACTATCAACAACTCCAGTCAACCCAGCTGTAAATTGGTTCCTGGCTGACGGCTATGAAAGGAAAAAGGCAGCGAGAACGGGAACTGACCATCCTGCCACCCAAAACTGTGGCTTGGTACAATGAAAGCTATAACACTTCCTCTCCGACGGCAGTGTCCACTATGGAACCATGTTTATTAGTATACCGCAGCAGCGCAGTGGTTAGTGCAACGCCTGTCTATCCGATTAATCTAGGTTAATTCTAAATTACTGCAGGATATTGTTTAGATCGCAAACGGCGCCGTTTCCGAACCAGCCTAAAAAATTTCGTACCAGAGTAAATCTTAGCGGTCAACAAGGCCCAGGATGCTGCTGACCACATCACCCCTAGTGTGCCGTTGGTCAAGAAAATAAAGGTCTAACACACTATTCTCAAAATTCTACTAACGACGTGTTAACAAGATCCTTACTTGGACTTTAAATTGATCCCAACTAGGTCACACATTTTGAATATCTTTGCTCCAAAAACGGCGACTGCTCGAAAGAAATCAGAAGAAGACTAGTCATGGCAATGCAGATACTGAACAGCCTGAAGAAATTATGGCAGAGAACCAACACAATGATAGCAGTAAAAGTCTTGAGAGCCTGTGTTTTTTCCCGTAGCAGTTTATGGCTGAGAAACATGGACGTTTACCAAAACTTCTAAGCAAAAAATCGAATCCTTCGAGTCTAAATGTTACAAAAAGATCACCAGAATACCATGGACAGAAAAAAAAACAAATGTAGACATTCAGCAAAAGCTGAGCATAGAAGAATACTGGTTTATCAATTCCATTTTGGCTATAAAATGCAAATACTTTGGTCCCATCAAGAGACACAACAGTCTCGAGAGAACGGGGAGGGAAGGTTTGGTGTCAGGCAAAAGAGCAAGGGATAGACCAAGAAGACGATGGTACCAAGATATCCAGGAATGCCTGGGTATGACTGTGGCGGAGACTGGAGTTTTGGCAAGGGAACGAGTATCTTTCAGACAGACTGTGGTGGGGGGGGGGGGGGGGGACGCCCTATAAAGGACATGCTACACGATGTTGATGATGAATGCTTCTTAAAATTGTTCCTCGGTTCATTAGATCTCTCTGTCTATCTATCTATCTTCTCCACTTGTATCGTTAAACTTCATGGGGAGGTGTGAGCTACTTGGTTTCATATTTATTTTGGCAGGCGAAAATCCGCTGGTGACTTGCTAGGTCAATATCAGTATCTGTTCCAACCGTTAGGTTGGTTGCATCTGAAATATACCATAACCTATTTTTGGAACTGGTGGTGGTGGAAGCGTAAATTAGAGCAAGGTAGACCCGCAGGCTGTCAGGAATCATATGTGCTCTCTGCTAACCACATAACCAAGACCTGATGTATACGCCTACTCTTTTTGATTTCCACCTGCCAAAGGATTTTTAACGTGCGCGCCACTGGACACGGGTGTCTGATCTCACTACTCAGACATCAGACGAAATTTGTACCGTATAATATACCTGAAAAAATATCCGTGATTTGAACTCGCGACTTCCAGCACTCGGGGCGAATACCTTACCTCGGGTCCACTGGTTCTCAACCAACCAACTAACTACAACCATACACACGCACACAACCAACTAACTAAAACCACACACACGCACACAACCAACTAACTACAACCATACACACGCACACAACCACCTAACTACAACCATACACACGCACACAACCAACTAACTACAACCATACACACGCACACAACCAACTAACTACAACCACACACACGCACACAACCAACTAACTACAACCATACACACGCACACAACCAACTAACTACAACCACACACGCACACAACCAACTAACTACAACCACACACACGCACACAACCAACTAACTACAACCACACACACCCACACAACCAACTAACTACAACCACACACACGCACACAACCAACTAACTACAACCACACACACGCACACAACCAACTAACTACAACCACACACACGCACACAACCAACTAACTACAACCACACACACGCACACAACCAACCCCACCCCTCAACCAACCAACTTATTACAACCACACGCACGCACAAACGCACACAACCAGCCCCATCCCTCAACCAACCACAACCACACACAACAGCATGGTGAACACAGAGACCAGATCAAACATGTGCTTTCTAGAGAAGTAGAGTGACATATTCATCTTCTCCAACCCAGAAGAGATGCCAGCTGTATGATGAACAGAGTAGCTTGAGACATACCATCATATTTGCGAGGAATGCCGTTGACAAGACGGTGAATGGGCTGACATATATCAGCGACTCATCGCTGCTTGTCTGCATTAGGTCGAGAGCCGTAAATCTGTCAATATTCTATCCCGCTTCAACTGGGGGTTGTGTGAACATACTGCAACAGTACAGCCTGGCTAAGAGAATAATGGTTGAGGAGGGATGGTAAACTTTGTCCCAAAAATGATTTCCTGAAAGCGGATATGTCGAGTCGAAAGCCGCGACAACGTGACAACGTTATTTTCAGGACGAACAGCCTAAGCAGAAGAAGAAGAAGAAGAAGAAATAGAAGAAGAAGAAAGAAGAAGAAAAAGAGGAAGAAGAAGAAGAAGTAGAAGAAAGAAGAAGAGGTAGAAGAAAGAAGAGGAAGAAAGAAGAAGAAAAAGAGAAAGAAGAAGAAGAAGAAGAAGAAGAAGTAGAAGAAGAAGAAGAAGAAAGAAGAAGAGGTAGATGAAAGAAGAAGAAGAAAGAAGAAGTAGAAAAAGAAGAAAAAGAAAAAGAAGAAGAATGTGTCTATCAGGGAAAATGTCAGATTAGTTGAAACATAAGAGGTAAAGAGACGATAGTATCCTGAAACAGAACGCACATTTATGTCGGAAATAGTTGTCATCGTTTTCTTTTATAGATAATATGTACAGAATTGATAAGTATGGTTCCTGCTCGAAAGAAATCAGAAGAAAATAGCCATGGCAAAGCAGGGACTGAACAATCGGCAGAAATTATGACAGAGCACCAAGAAAACGACAGTAGTAAAAGTCTGTTTTAAAAATTTTTTATGAGCCTGTGTTTTTCCTGTGGTAGCTTATGGCAGCAAATCATGGACGATTACCAAAACTTCTAGACAAAGAATCGAATCATTCGAGTCAAAATGTTGCAGAAAGATCCTCAGAATACCCTGGACAGAGAAAAAGACAAATGTAGACATTCGACGAGAGTTGAGCATAGAGGAGAACTGGTTTATAAATTCCATTATGACCAGAAAATGTAAATATTTTGGTCACATCAAGAGACACAACGGTCTTGAGAGAACGGCGATGGAAGGTATGGTGCCAGGTAAAAGTGGAAAGGGAAGACCAAGAAGATGATAGTACTAAGATATATGGGTATGCCGGGCTGAGCCTAGAATTGTGGCAAGAGAAAGAGTTTCTTTAGGGCAGACTGGGATGGAAGCGACGTTCTATAAAAGACATGCTACATGATGATAATGATAAGTAGATAAAACAGTAGACAGAGTATGGCGATGGCAGGATCTTGAGAACTATTCACACTGATCAGTACTGTACCTCCAGCCTCCATGTGGCAGGCTTTGAAACAGGCTGCACTACTGTGGTTCGGCTAAGAAGATTGGAATCGCGGTGGGAAGGCAAACTCGGACACCAAAAAAACCAGCTAAAACTGTCTGTGTCTGGCCGAACACAACATCACAACGTCACAACATCACAACATCACAACGTCACAACATCACAGCGTCACAACATCACAACGTCACAACATCACAACGTCACAACATCACAACGTCACAACATCACAGCATCACAACGTCACAACATCCCAACATCCCAATATCACAACGTCACAACATCACAACGTCACAACATCACAACGTCACAACATCACAACTTCATTTCCAGAACTAATGCCGAAGGAGAACGATGCAGTACGTCATTTTCAGAACGTCCCAATGATTATACCCGTTTTGTAAGACTGGATCATTGGCCAGTTCTCCTGCCTGCATGACTATCATCTTTAGAACATCCTTGATGTCACATGTTTTGTCCATCTTCTTTTCATAGAGCTACTGCTTCGTTTTCCAGGCACTAAACTCTTCAGTATCGATTGTTCTGTATCGAAAGTAAAGTAAAGTAACCCATAACATTACTGCCGTAAGGGTGTGAGGTATTAGCAATCTCACATTTCAAAGGCTCGGCTATATGAGGACGGTAGGCATCTCCTCTCCCTCGCCGCTTTTGCTTCCCGGACTGAACCGGTACCCATTTAAGGCTGGGTCGACCCGGGTGCCGTTGTGGTCTGAAAAAAACATTACCGCCTCAACTGGGGAATGAATCCAGGACCACTCAGATGCGAAGCCAGTGCGCTAACCACTGCGCTACGCGGTTCCACACTATTTCCTTACCGCGCACTAAAATCTAAATTAAAGAATTTTCGAGAAAGTCCAGTGTGAGTCTGTGTATTTTTGATGTTGATAATACATCATCATCATGTAACATGTCTTTTGCAGAACGTCGCTCCCATCACAGCCTGTCTGACAGAAACTCGATCTCTTGCCAAATCTCCAGCCTGCCCCAAAGCTATGCTCAAGCATTCATTTAGATCTTGATGCCATCATAGTCTTGGTCTGCTCTTGTCTCTCTTGCATTATACTTACCTTGTATTACCGTTTTTTCAAGACCGTCGTGCATTTTGATGTGGCCAATATATTTCAGTGTTTTGGTCATGATGGAATTTATGAACCAGTTCTCCTCTATGCCAAACTGTTGTCGAATGTCTGCATAAATTTTTTTTTTTATTCCATGGTATTCTGAAAATCTTTCTATAACATTTCAACTCGAAGGACTCATTTCTCTTCCTTGAAGTTTGGGCAACTGTCCATGTTTCGCAGCCGTATGATGCCACGATTAAAAAAGTGGTTCTCAAAATGTTCACTTTTGTTGGTTTGCTGGTATTCTGCCATAGCTCCCTCAAGTTGGGTAGCCTTTGTATTGACTTGATAATAATAATAATAATATAATAGTATGTTTTAATACAAAATGTACACTAGTGGTCGCTAGCCCCCAGGTTAAAGATCACTATTCTAAACTGTTGTGACGTTTAATGGTGTGAGTGTAATTTAGTATCCTGGACGTAATGCTGTTTAATAGTCAATTTTGTTCTATATATAGATCATTCGGGACGTCTGCGTTTGTCTTCTTCGCTATCTCTGATATTTGTTTCTGTTCTTTTTGTTTGTTTAAAAGTTTGCCATTGTGGATTCTACTGGCGAAGACACGTAACTTTCAACCCCAGACCTTCGTTCTTTTAATGATATATCTGTGGTATTCGGCCTCCGACCGGTTAAGATGCACACTGCGATTTCTTGTTTGTCAAATAAGTACCTTTTTACGCGTTTATATATTCATATCTTCCATTTATGTATTATTCCCTTCTTCTATGATTCGCTAGATCATTATTGTTGTTGTCCGTTGTCCCCGATGAAGACATATTGATCGTAACGTATGCTTTGTTTGTTTTCGTCTTGGTGCAGCAACTGACCTAACCTATTTATGTTTTTAAACTCTTTATTTTAATCCACAGTGCCGCCTCAGCCTTGCTTTATTTTAATTTTATGATTCATGGGGACGTATTTTCTAGTGCATGGATGCGTGAGTGTATTTGTTTGTACTGTGCTGTTCTGTGTTACAGTATGGCACTTTTGTAGCATGGTAGTGTTGTAGTAACGGAGTTTTGTAGCAAAGCAGTTTTGTAGCATAGCAGTTTTGTTGCACAGTAGTTTTGTAGCATATCAGTTTTGTAGCACAGTAGTTTTGTAGCATAGCAGTGTTGTAGCATAGCAGTTTTGTTGCACAGTAGTTTTGTAGCATATCAGTTTTGTAGCACAGTAGTTTTGTAGCACAGTAGTTTTGTAGCATAGCAGTTTTGTAGGACAGTAGTTTTGTAGGACAGTAGTTTTGTAGCATAGCAGTTTTGTAGCACAGCAGTTTTGTAGCATAGCAGTTTTGTAGCATAGCAGTTTTGTAGGACAGTAGTTTTGTAGCACAGTAGTTTTGTAGCATAGCAGTTTTGTAGCATAGCAGTTTTGTAGCACAGCAGTTTTGAAGCACAGTAATTTTGTAGCATAGCAGTTTTGTAGCATAGCAGTTTTGAAGCACAGTAATTTTGCCAATCCTTCTGTTCATGAAGAAGTGATCATACCGAGACAAATCCCCGACCTGCCCCGTGAAAATGGATACAGTGATTTCCAACCCGGTATGTTGGGACTTGAAACCAAACCTGCACTCGAGTTACACCCATACAACACGCACTCCCCAGTCATAGTATTCAGTACTTGCGTCTTAATTTACCCCAAACAGAGTTCCACGGGTTTCTATCGTACGTCCCAGGACATTCTTTTTCGGGTTAAGGGGAGAACTGGCCGAAATAATTTTATTTTAAATAAATAAGTAAAGACTTCGATTAAGACAGAAGTGTAGAAAATATGGTTATATTCAGTTTTGCGAAGGGTTAGTTATGACTGCAAAACTACTGTGATATAAAACTGCTATGCTACAAAACTACTGTGCTACAAAACTTAGGGTTAGTTATAATAGCTGTCCATCGTTGTCGATGAGGGCCGCCGACATCATCCTTGTCACAGATTTCCCTGTTGGGTGTGGGTGCGCATGTGGCTGAACAGGCCAATGCGAGCACGAAAACATCTGCTACATATCGAGCACACGAGGTTTGTAGAAGGGGATGGTGTTCCCGCTGCTCGGGATTTCCGTGTCTCGCGTCTGTTCTGGGCTTTCACAACACGGTCATCTTCACCAGCAGCTACACCCGATTTGATCTCCAGTCAGATCTGTTTTTCGCAAGATATTCCCAGTTGTCGATGTCTATCTGGCAACTTTTTAGTGAGTCCTTCAGACCGTCTTTAAAACGTTTCTTTGGGCGCCCTCTCTCGCGCCATCCCTCTTTCAGCTCGCCGTAGAGAAGCTTCTTTGGGAGCCGCTCGTCTGACATACGGACGAGGTGTCCGGCCCATCCTAGTCGTGCTTTTTCTAGCAGTGCATGGATGCTGGGCATGTTAGCCCTCGAGAGAACCTCGATGTCGCGTGACACGATCTTGCCATCGGATGTGGAATATTCGCCTCAGGCAACCTGTGTGGAAGTGGTTTAACCTCCTTGCATGTCCAGAGTATACAGTCCAGCTTTCGCAAGCGTATTGTAGGGTTGGAATGATGGTTGCACGGTAGACTTTGAGTTTGGTCTTGACGCTGATGCCACGACGTGCCCAGACCATCGAGCGCATTCTACCAAAGGCTGTGCTGGCCTTTGCTATTCTGCTTGCCACCTCATCGTCTAGGCTGACAGATCTCGACAGCGTGCTGCCCAGATATGTGAATTTGTCTACGGCATTCAACGTCTGCCCGCTGACTGTAGTCTCTGGTTTTGTGTACGGCATGCCTGGTGCTGGTTGGTACATGACCTCTGTTTTTTTGGCATTTATGGTCAGGCCAAAATTTTCGCATGCGGCAGAGAACTGGTCCATTCCAACCTGCATGTTCAGTTCTGAGTTGCTCATTAGAGCGCAGTCGTCAGCAAATACAAGTTCCCTGATTATGTCGCCAGCCACTTTGGTTTTGGCCTTCATTCTTCTGGAATTGAGTAACTTGCCATCTGTGCGGTACTTTGTGGGTATTCCAAGCTGCAATGATCTGAAGGCGTCTGTCATCGTGGCCGCGAACATCATGCTGAACAAAGTCGGGGCGAGTACACATCCTTGTTTTACTCCGTTTGATACTAGAAACGTTTTAGAGATTGCACCGCTGTCCAGTTCACGAGCACACATGCCTTCGTGTAGCTGTTTCACCATTGTTATGAACTTGTTGGGGCAGCCAAACTTAGACATTATCATCCACAGCCCTCCTCTGTTTACTGTATCAAATGCCTTATTATATAATAAATGTGGTGTACAAGGCCTGATTTTGCTCTCGACACTTCTCTTGTACTTGGCGAGCGGCAAAAATCATGTCCACTGTTCCTCTTCCGGCTCTGAATCCACATTGGCTTTCTGGGAGGTGGTGGCTTTGTTCAAGGTGTTTGTTGAGCCTGTTTAGCAGTAAGCGCGCTAGGATCTTGCCTGCTACGGAGAGTAGCGATATTCCACGATGATTGTCGCATTCCTGACGATTGCCTTTTCTTTTGTATAGGTGAACGATTGAGGCGTCCTTTAGCTCCTGCGGAATTTTACCTTCAGCCCACATGTGACAGAATAGTTCAGTGATCCTTCTGGTGAAGGATGGGCCAGCTGTCTTATATACCTCTGCTGGTATTGCATCAGCTCCTGGAGCTTTTCCTATAGATAGTGAACTGATTGCCCTGTCGACTTCCTCCTCAGTAATTACTTCATCCAACGCCAGGTTCAGTTCCACCTGCGGCATTCGCCGGATGGCCTCTTCATTTATGGACGATGGGTGGTTTAGTATTTTACAGAAGTGGTCTGCCCATCTGTCTAGAATCTGAACCTTATCTGTCAGCAGTACCCCATCCGCACTGCGAACTGGAGTATTACTAGAGGGCTGCGGGCCGTAGAGAGCTTTCAGTGCCTCGTAAAACCGTTTGGTGTCATGACGCTCGGCGAACATCTCAATTTCGTCAGCTCTTTTGCTGAGCCAGGAGTCTTGCATCTCTCTAAGCCTGGTCTGGACAGCTTTGCGAGCAGTGTTGAAGGCAGCTTTTGCTGTCGGAGATGGTGTGTCCCTCTGGTATTCCTAGGGTTGGTATTAAGGTTATGGTTAGGTGTACATACCACCGCTGTTATTACGTCGTCTGACAGAATAGCTGCTGTAGATACTGGATGATATTCTGCTTATCATGGAACAACGTTGAGAGATTCAAGAAATTAATTGTTAAGACGGCAGGAATAAGCGGTAAGAGAAGCATAAATTCTCGTCTAATCTCGCAGAATGTGTAACACCCTGATCAGTTAGAAAATGGACTATTCTGTGACGTAACTACCTCAAATTCGATGCTAAAAATATATATTTGTTTGTGGTAAATTAAGACGCGAGTAACTAGTATGCTGATAATATGACTGCAGCATTTTCAATAAGGATTTAATTGTTGCGTCTTTAGCGATTGTGTGAAGGTCATTGCCTTGCAACTGGACGTTGTCCCAAAGAAGACGCATGTCCTCATGATGTGTATGTTTGTCTGCATGCTAGTGTTATGCCATTCTACCCAGTTCCCGGGAAAAAACAATTATTCAAGACTTCACAAGTGAGGAGGGTTAGATTCTATACGATACTCACCCTCAGTAACAAACCGTACTACAACAGGTTTCTCGCTGCCAGCCACGAAACCAAATCCTTTCTCTTGATCTCTCAGCAGTTCCACCTCACGCGGTCGTGGAGGCTCAACGTAATCCGGGTCCTGGCGAGGATCGTCACGAGTCGTGTACTTGTCGACATGGCTAGAGGAAAGGAAGAAACAAAAAAACCTATGTTATATGCATTTCATGGGAAATGTGAATATGCTGGACGTTATTGTGTAACATTGGACACTGATGTGTTATTGTTGTTGTTGTTGTCTTAAGGGGGCAGTACTAGCAGAACTGTGGTGGTGTTAGTAACAAATGTATATACAATTTAATTTTAAAGACAGAGAACCAAAACCTCCACACAAGACACAGAAATGGTAGAGCTATCTAAAACAATAGATGACTCTGGAATAGAATATATACATGTAGTGAATCTAACTTTTTTTTAAACAAGTTCATTATACACATGTACAAAATATGGATACTATTGTCTTGTACATTTGTAAGTAATTGTGTAAATAAATTCATTAACATTTAAACAACATATAAAAAAATGGTACATGTTCATGAAGAACTAAGGAAAATAATATAGATTTCATAGATTTAATTTTACGTCACCTGAAAGTTGACGTATTGTGGGGTAGAAAATTATGAACTTTAAAAGTACTGTAAATCGTGCTAAGTACTTCGTTCTTTACCCATTTTCTCTAGTCGCTTATGGAAGTGTTTTTCTTTGTCCATGGTCGAACAGAAGACGTGTAATCTTGGTATTCCTTACTGTAGTGCAATGTTTGGCGATTCAGTAGCCGTGTCTCTACGGGGACCACGATGACGGTCTCTATATCTCGTTAACCCCCCCCCCCCCCCCACCCCCATAGGCCCACCTTGCCGACAGGAGGTCTACTTCTGGCAGTCCTTTTATCAAGACAGATCCTGAGAGATCGGCCAGACTGTGGAGCAGGTGGAGCCATATATGTGTTGCTGTAGAACGCACCAGTGAGAAGTAAACGATGTTAACTGCGCCAACCCGTTCCCGCGTTATGGATCAAATGCGTTTGTGCCTTGGTCTATTAAGTTTGCCCTCTATAAATTATCACCACAGGTGACAAGGAGATGCAGACAGTGGATATCGCACCTCTGCCTTTTTGTGGAGATCTCCAAGGTGGCGGGTGATGCTGGATATGACATTACAACGGATGGACTTGTAAGTTTGAATGACGAAACAGTTGACCCAGATGTGCGTGTTTCGTCCTTAGTAGGACGGGCGATCATGGGACACCGACAAACTGGACAGCCTTCTCCTTGGGGATACATGAGAGATGCATCCACACCCCTATCTCTACTTCACAATCATGACGTATCTATGACATCATATACAAGAGCTACCGATTCTATGCAACAGTGGTTCTAAACCTATTTGTTACTGCGTGCTCTTTTATTGCCGACATTTCCCAAAATACTCCATGTATGAAAACATTCAGGAATGAAATTTCTGTATGTAGCAGAGCCGATCGATTTGAAGGAGCTCTGTCGTAGACGGTGATGAGGTCTGCTCTGTTCCATTTCTCTCTTCACTCACTCTAAACAAATTCAAGAAACACCAAATATTAACACAATACAACAAATTCATTATTCGAGTAACACTACCCACCATAAAATTCTAACAACTTAAATTCTTTCTCTCACACCCTTGTCTAAAACACTCCTACCGCTAAACCTAACCTTATCGATACTGTTATTGTCCGGTTTCTTCTCCTCTCCTAAATTGGCCTGCTGTGATCGCAGTTTGTTGCGGATTGCCAATGATGGTGAAGTTCGTAGGTTCTAGACCCAGGTATGACGTACGTGAGCTTGTTCCTCTTTGTCGGCGGTAGATCAAAGCTGTCTAGACGTGATCAGGATAGACTGCGTCAAATATGATCCATGGGATCACTGGAAAACTGCCTCTAGCTGCTGACGACTTGTAATTACTACCACTACATAATATCAGGGTAGTTACCTTGCTTGCTGCGTGTCTATCTCAACTGCCTCTCTCCGTCGCCTGCTTTCTATTGATCGTCTATTTCTGAAGTGAACTGTTTCCTCATCTGTGGTTCTCGACTCAAAACTGTTCAAATCTCACGACCTGTCTCTGTGTGTCTCCTCTCAAGTCTGTCTCTGAAGTGAAGTGTTCTACATCTGTGGTTCTCAACTCAAATTTCCCTCAACTGCATATCTCCGTCGCCTGCTCTCCACTGAGCGTCTCTTTCAATAGTATAAAAATGTGCCTCACGTCTCTCCACCTAGATTTATATTCCATCTCCATCCCCATTGCGTGATTTGAAAACGGTGCGTGTTTAATTCGCTTCCATTCTATTATCTCCCATTCTGATCGCACAGTTTCCAGACGACGCGTGTGTGTCGACGGCAACAAGTCTACCTAGCCACTACCGCTATTGTCCCACGTGTGGACACATGGCTGGTGTTACATCAGGTTACGTATGTTTATCTAAACTCCCACCAGCGAACTTTGAGACAACAACGTACGTGGTTCGTTTTTGTTACTCAAATGCAAACGGAACTGAGTTCAGCTGCACTGACGTAGTCCTTTGAATCATAAGAAAGAGAAAGAAAATATAGTCGTCTATGCTCTACCTATCTTCCTCCCAACTCTGTTAATTGTTAAAACAAGTCTAACCTCATTCTCTTTGCGTTCAGTATCTTTTGGTTATGTATCTGCAGGCCAGTCGCCATGATGAAGTCTGTAGTCTTCGTCAGATCAGAGCGGCTGCCCCACAGCTTTTGTCTCAGCTCTGCACCCTCTGGCCAGGTCCGGCATCTCATTTCCAAATAGATTGGGCATTACTGTAGAATATGCTCAGAGTTTTGGCATCCATTTCCACATGGGCACTCAGCAGTGTGTGAGATCTTCAGTCGGTAAAGATGTTCTAGTAGTCTGCAGTGTCCAGTTCTCAGGCGCAATAAGGTACTTTGTTGATTTATTTTGAGTTGGTGAATTGGGTCTGGCGTACTGCTTATGTTTCTATCTTATTTCCATTGGTGTAGATACTGATTTCTGATGATGTTCTTGATTTTTCTATATGGTACTCGATGATTAAATTGTGCATTTTTGCTGCCATCTTTTGCCAGAGCATCAGCTCCCTCGTTTCCCGTGATCCCGCAATGGGACGCTAGGCAGTGGAGCGCTATTGATAGTATCTCTGGAGTTTTCCCAGTTCTGCTCTGATAACAGTGGTTCGTTGTTTGTTTTTTGTATTGTCTCTAATAGTTCTCTGCAGTCCGTGAATACAGCTATTTTTGTTGGAGGTTGCCTTTCTGTGTGAAGTATATTTAGTGCTCGCAGGAGGGCCATCGATTCTGTTCTGAGATTTGTGGACAACTTTCCTGTTGGGAGGGCCTCTTCTGTTATATTTCCTCTTTTGTGTCTTATGAATATGCCTCCTCTCCCCATTTCGGCCTGCCATCTCTGCTGAACCATCTGTGTACACCTGTGTCCATTCCTTGGTATTATATTTAGGCTCAATCATTATTTGTGCTAGAATTTTCAGCTCGTGGACACTGTGTTGGTCTTTTCTTCTTATTCCTGGGATCTCTGTACTTATTTCGATGTTGTTTATGTTGCAGCTTGGCTCTTCATAGTTAATAAGCATTTCTATTTCTGTAGGTTGGTTGGGAATTAGTTATCCATATTTTTGGTGTAGGTGTTTGGATATATGAATAAAGCTGGTTCTCTTTAGCCTATTTTTAACTGGGTGTTTTAGTTTGATATGTATGGGATGATCAGGCATGCAAAGCATCTTTTCACTATGTGTCAGCACTCTTTCCTCTCGTCTAGTATTTAGAACCTTCTTCTATGTATTGTCTCTACAAATAATATCTGTTACATATGTTTATAATAGTTAACAATGTTTGCAATTGAAAATGTTAATGGCAATGTGTTGTTAATAAACAAGAAAACGTAATAAAATAAAAATACTGTTTCCTCTTAGAATTCAATTAATGAATCCTCAACAAAACGACCCCTCCGAATGTTATGCCTTGGTGTATAGACTGAATTATAGAACCCGCTATGCCAGAGCTGAATCAGTGTATGTTATATACAAGAAACCCATCTACAGGAAAGAAAGCAGTTTAATATACGGGCGTGTCAATACTTCAGTGGACAGAAAAGAACGGAAGAATGGAGGAAGGCATTCTAGCCTTGATAAAGAAAAACATACATAGAAAATAAGGTGCAAAAAGAAGGCGCATAATAAAGAAAAATACATCTCAAACAAAACACTCTGCAGCTGGATCTCTTCAGCTTCTACTGTCACAGCGATATACCACTGAATATATCATGCAGATGTCCCCAATTGAAACTTCCTAGCGGTGGGAGACTTCAACAGTCACTCTAAAAGCTGGGGATATGGCCAACTAGACAGAAGGGGAGAAGATGTATAAAACTAGCAAGATGACAACAATCTAACACTATTAAACAGCCCTAACCCCCCCCCCCCCCCTCCCAGATATCATAGTACCGGCACCCGAGACTTGGTATTTTGCACGCCGGACCTGACAGGAACAACGGAATGCGAAATAGAAAAACAACTTGAAGGAAGTAATCTTCATCATCCTATATTAATACAAATTAGAAGAACAATAAAGGTTAATCCAAGGCAATCAAGATGGATTTATAAACAAAAGTAAATTCGTGCACATACCAACATAGAGCAAATATGCTCACAAAGGATATTAGGGTGCTAGACAGATACATTAACAGTGTCACCATGGAGTTTAATAAGAGGGGGGCGGGGGGGGGGGGGGGTGCTCCAAGTAGCAAATAAGACAAAACCACGAGGAGCCAAGAAAAATTATGTACCACACTTAACTACAACTTACACAAACTACATGAAGAGATGAACGAGGCGAGAGACATCACAGAGTTACAACCGTCACAACAGAATTACGTCACGCTGTAAAAGACCACAACAAAATTCTTCAAAGAAAAACTAGAGGCTCAGGGCAAAGAGAAAAACTACAAGATCAGAGAAAAGAGGAAAACTAGAGGCTCAGAGAAAAGAGAAAAAAACTATAGGAACAGATAAAAGAGGAAAACTAGAGGCTCAGAGAAACGAGAAAAACTAGAGGCTCAAGAGAAAAACTAGAGGCTCAGAGAAAAACTAGAGGCTCAGAGAAATGAGACAAAAACCACAAATTGTACTTCAAGGTGGAAGACAGACAGTAGAAGAAACGAACTAGACAACTAATTGGCGATAATAATTATCAGCAACAAATAACTACACTAGAAGAGGCAGATAAACTATATGTCGACAAACAGGCAGCAAATATATTTGCGGAATCCTACAGGAATGGCATCAGCATCACTCCAGGCAGACAAAGAGATATTCAACAAGAAATAACCCCCACAAAACGTGGTGAAAATAGTCCGGATGTTATGTCCAAACCTTAGGAAGAGCCAGCAACAGACATATACAAACTACAAGACGTAAAATCACCAGGTCCGGATGGTATAACCAACGAAATGCTCAAACACTTTAGACATGCAGCAATGACCAAACTGCTGCAACTGTACAGTTATAGCTGGAAGACAGTCAATGTGCCACAGACATGGAGAAAGAAACATATGTGTCCCATCATTAATAAAGCATAGGATAAGAAAAAAGCCACCAGCTACAGATAAATAAATTTAGTCAGCTGTGTCTATAAGACAATGAGGAAAATGTTTAACAGAAGACACGGTACCTAGAAACATATAAAAAACTGAAACCAAACCAAGCAGGGTTTAGACAGTGTAGCAGCATAAAAGACCGGGATTACATACTTCCTTGTTCCAAACTAATGAAGACGGTTTCCAAGAACAAAAAGGCCCTTACACTATCGTTAGATTTTCAGAAAGCATTCAATAAGGACTAATAGCATACAAGGTATATCATTAAGGGTAACATGGTCAAAACGATCACAACCAGAAAGCAAGAGTTACCATGGATGGTTACAGCAGCAAACAAATCATCGTAACACACTGGAGTTCATCAGGGCTCAGTACTGTCTCTCATATTGTTTCTCGTGTTTGTCAACATCTCACCTACAGTCTGCCACAAAGACAGAGTGCCGCTATATATGCGGATAACTTAGTGGTGTGGTGTGTTGAAGAACACCTTACAATTGTAAGAACATTAATACAAGGAGCACAAGACAATATAGCAGCATGAGCTGATAAATAGATGATAAAGATCAACGCTGATAAATTTGCAACAAACGCTTCACACTCTTAAACAAAGAAACGGTAGGACGAATACGACTTGGAAATATACAGGCTCCAAATAAATGATGAGCTAGTATATCTGGGCATTACGTGGAAAAAGAGAATGAGGTAGAGGACATATTGAAGTAAAAAAAAAGGCCACGTGAAGGAAAAATCTCGCAAATGAGGGAAAATAGATGGATCAATTTGGAGAGTGAGTGAAACAACGCTTAAAAAATCGATAATGGGATAATAAGGCGACTAGGGAACTATTGATCAGCAGCATGGTCTACAGCAGCATGGTCTACAGCAGCATGGTCTACAGCAGCATGGTCTACAGCAGCATGGTCTACAGCAGCATGGTCTACAGCAGCATGGTCTACAGCAGCATGGTCTACAGCAGCATGGTCTACAGCAGCATGGTCTACAGCAGCATGGTCTACAGCAGCATGGTCTACAGCAGCATGGTCTACAGCAGCATGGTCTACAGCCGCATGGTCTACAGCCGCATGGTCTACAGCAGCATGGTCTACAGCAGCATGGTCTACAGCAGCAAAATCATAGTTATACATCTAATATAAGAAACAGGCCCAAGCGCTTATTGTGATCACGGGCGCCATAAAGACCATTCCAAAAAATGATTCGGAAATAAAATGACAGACATTACACCTCTATCCTATAGACGGGCAACAATACCATGACAAGTACGAGAGTATCAAGCACACCCAACGAAGACCCGATTCGAAGATCTTGCCAGTGGAAGATTGAAGAGAAGGAGCTTTGTACATTGGTCCCAAAAATTAATCAGAACATATAAGGATGAATTACAAGACACCATGGGGAACTAAGCCGCTAGTCCAGTCAGGCGCAAAATACTGACCCGGTCGTCACGTCAGGGTCAGTACACTGACCAAGACCACAATCTCTCGTCCATGTAGCTTTCTCCGGAAACAGGCTGTTTTCAAGGCAGCCTGGCTGACGAGATGTGGATCGATGTGCTCCTTGTAGTAGTGAGCGCCACGCCGATGAAGCCAAACATAGCACAACCACCTGTAGGACCGCGGTCCACCCTCAGCATGCTCGGGATGTGAGCCACTAAACGTCCTTTTCAGGGCGCACAAAAGAGTTAACTTACTCATTGTGGGCATTACACAAAAACAACCAGACACGCTAATATTTACCCGGTACATCCAATAAATCAGACCACGGGAACAACACCACAACCTCAGCATGAAAACATTCTCAAGTGCCACACGCCGCAGGGGAGACCAAATACTCTCCAGAAGAGAGCAGAAGCACGCGCATGATCGATGGCATGTACCCCTGTGAAGCATGGATCCAGGTGTATACTGGTGGCTCAGCAACAATAACAGGTGCCTGAATAAATGCTGCCTACCCAGATAACAAAAACGAAACCACTAGTTCATCAACTGGACATTTTTTTTCAAACTGATCGGTGAAGTACATGCACTACAAATTGCTGCAGAAATAATTAGCAGCACAGCAAGACAATGCCAGCAGGTTTTATTCTTTACAGACGCAATGTCAGTTCGACAAGCCATCAGGAATGATTAACTGCCAAATCGTAACTAGTTTTTGTGAACTTAACGCCAAGAGAAGGGTAGAGCCACAGTTGATACCATCTCATTATGGCATACCATGAAATGAGACAACAGACAGGTTGCCAAAGGAGGGAGCAACACAAGAACAAAACAAACAATCATCTTCCAAAACAAGAAGACCCTTATCTAAGCCATAAGGAAAGTTGAACAAACGAGAGACAACTATCACTGTCTCGATCGAGCGCAGCAAGTGGACATATTCCGCATGAGAACGGGGCATAATAGATTGAATAGTCACTTATACCGGCTAAAAATGGCTCAATCGCCAATTAGTAAGTACGGGCATGCAATAAAGACGTCCGACCATATCTTCCAATTGCTTAGCCAATTGCTTACTGGGCTATGGACCACGGAGACGAACCTCCACACAAATCTGTTTGGAAGCCCTAAAG
Organism: Ariolimax columbianus; assembly: GCA_036924085.1. NCBI lineage: Eukaryota > Metazoa > Mollusca > Gastropoda > Stylommatophora > Arionidae > Ariolimax > Ariolimax columbianus. The sequence goes on from JAVGWX010000018.1 coordinate 50,239,349, forward strand.
AACTTTCCTACACAGCAACTTTTATCCAGAGAACTGGACTTGACGTGCTGGCGTAACAAGAAAGCAGCACGACGAACGAGAGAGACGAAGAAGAATGAATCCCCCACAAACACAACCCACAATCCGTCACAACCATAACCAGAATCCTCCACATCCACAGCCCGCACTCCCCTGCATCTACAACCCACACTCATCCACATCCACAACCCACACTCATCCACATCCACAACCCAAACTCCTCCACATCCACAACCAAATACAGTCCTCCACATCCACAACCAACACTCCCCCACATCCATAACCCACAATCCTCCACATCCACAACCCGCAATCCTCCACATCCAGAACCTACATTCCTCCACATCCACAACCCGCAATCCTCCACATCCACAACCCACACTCATCCACATCCACAACCTACACTCCTCCACATTCACAGCCCACACTCCTCCACATCCACAACCCACACTCTTCCATATCCATAACCCACATTCCTCCACATCCACAGCCTATACTCCTTCACATCCACAACCAACACTAATCCACATCCACAACCTACATTCCTCTACATTCACAACCCACACTCATCCATATCCACAACCCACACTCCACCACATCCCCAACCCACAATCCTCCACATCCACAACCAACACTAATCCACATCCACAACCTACATTCCTCCACATTAACAACCCACAATCCTCCACATCCACAATCAACACTCCTCCACATCCACAACCAACACTAATCCACATCCACAACCTACATTCCTCCACATTCCCAACCCACACTCATCCACATTCACAACCCACACTCATCCACATCCACAACCCACAATTCTCAAAATCCACAACCCACACTCCTCCACATCCACAACCTACAATTCTCAACATCCACAACCCACACTACTAATATATTTTCATTACACATCCATATTTTCACAATCTATGGAAGTCTCATCATTGTCTGTCTTTCCATTTTTATATCCTTCTCTTTATCTTTTAATTTTAAATGTAACAGATCATAACATTTTTTCAAACCTTCACGGGCCCCTTAAAAAAATCTAATTGGACGCTAAAAGGACCACGCGGATTCCAGGAGTCCACAGAGAACAAATTGGGAACCGCTGCTCTAGACAACAGAGAAAGACGAGTGCCTTTGTTTGTGGGCCCGCTAAAAGGACCACGCGGATTCCAGGAGTCCACAGAGAACAAATTGGGAACCGCTGCTCTAGACAACAGAGAAAGACGAGTGCCTTTGTTTGTGGGCCCGCTAAAAGGACCACGCGGATTCCAGGAGTCCACAGAGAACAAATCGGGTACCGCTGCTCTAGACAACAGAGAAAGACGAGTGCCTTTGTTTGTGGGCCCGCTAAAAGGACCACTCGGATTCCAGGAGTCCACAGAGAACAAATTGGGAACCGCTGCTCTAGACAACAGAGAAAGACGAGTGCCTTTGTTTGTGGGCCCGCTAAAAGGACCACGCGGATTCCAGACGTCCACAGAGAACAGGTTTGGAATCGCTGCTCTAGACAACAGAGAAAGACGAGTGCCTTTGTTTGTGGGCCCGCTAAAAGGACCACGCGGATTCCAGGAGTCTACAGAGAACAGGTTGGGAACCGCTGTGCTAGACACCAACTGAGAAAGACGCGTGCCTTTGTTCGTGGGCCCGCTAAGAGGACCACTTGGATTCCAGGAGTTCACGAGAACAAGTTGGGAACAGCTGCTCTAGACTCCAACTGAGAAAGACGAGTACCTTTGTTCGTGAGACGTTGTGTTGTCAAGCGCTACCAGCTCAATGCTAAATGGATTCAATTCAATTCAAAAGCCGTCTCCCCAACGATGATACACTGCAATAGACTTTGAATATCCTACCTCTTGTCTTGACGGCACACTCTTGTCAGACAGACATTAGTCCATCTGTCAATGTTGCTTCCTCCCACTTATTGCGCTACCCCCTCTTGTCTGACGACCTGAAACCTTCTCCGCTATTGTTTTCAATAAAGTATCGAGCAATTTCATATGACCAAAATATTTGAATTGCCTTATGTTTTATGTATTTGAATAGTTCTATTCCCATGCCTACTCGCTATTTGTTTGTTTCTCTTCCCGTGATATGCGACAAGTTCTTCTGTCAGGTTAGATCATCCCGTAACCGGTGAGGTCGTTGGGGCACACATGAAGACATCCTCATACAACCACGCCACCCTTCTCTGTCAGCGGCCACTGCCTGTGTCCCTTCTGGTCGGAGATTGGTCCATTCTTTTATGTTGTCTTCCCACCTTTTTTTGGGACGGCCTATTTCGTCGTCTGCCTTGCACCTTTCCGTGGAGGATCGTATTTGGAATACCATTTGATCTCGATATGTGATCGTACCAAGTGAGTTTCCTTCTTTTGACAGTTGCCAAGAGGTATTCAAAAGACCCATATGCTGTAATTCTATCTCGCATTTCCTCATTTGTAACTCGATATTTGTACGTGACGTTTAAAAGTCTTCAGAAACATCTCATCTCCAAGGCCTATATCTTTCGCTGAAGGTCAGCTGTAACTGTCCATGTCTCACACGCATAGACGAATATTGACAGGACCAGTGTACGCATTAATCTGATTTTCGTGCATAGTGCTACCTGTTTATCTTGCCAGATTTTGTTAAGCCGTGCAAGCGCCGTTATTGTCTGTGCTATTCTGATCAACACCTCACATTTTGATCCTTCATAACTGACAATCGATTCTAGATATTTAAAACTATCAACCACTTCGAGTTCCTGACCGTTAAATTTTATTCATCTGTTGAAGCCCTGGGCGTTGTTGGTCGTTAATTGTGTCTTGTTTGATCTTCTAGATAACCACATTTGGAGAAGCTCTATTTTGTTTTCCAACTGTTTGTTCATAGTCCATATTTATGTCCCGTATAATAATGTTGCAGTGGCGCGTACGTTAAAAATACATTATCGGTTGAAAATCGAAAAGAGTAGACTTAACGGCCGCTGCTCGGGCACAATTCAAGTTAAAAATCTACTCAAATTATTCTAGGAGTTCTTCTTCTGCGTTCATTCTCAATCTCCCGCTACCAAGCCCTGAACAGGGCTTTGAAAGTAGCAGGATGTAGTCCGGAGAACGGATTTGCGTTGTGTCGCTAGTTTACTGTTTGACTGCGATATTTGCACCTTTCGGTCCGACACATCCGTCTTCGACAGAATTCTAGGAGTATTCGCCCAACAGAGAATATGTCTTAAAAAGGAAACTGTGTGGCTATAACTTCAGGTCGTGGTTATGTGGCTAGCGGAGCGGCTTAGATGGCGCCTGACAGGCTGCAGTTCTGCCTTGCTCTAATTTACGCTTCCACCTCCACCAATATCAAAAATAACCGATCGTATATTCCAGGGGCTAACAGATGCTGGGATTAACCTGGCAAGTCACCAGTGGATTTTCGCCTACCAACAAATATGAAACAAAGGAGGTCACACCTCCCCACTGCGTCTAACGACACAAGTGGACTGAAGATAGATAGATACATAGATAAATGGATGGATGGGTGGGTGGCTGGGCGGGTGGATGGATGGACGGACGGACGGACGGACGGACGGACGGACGGACGGACGGACGGACGGACGGACGGACGGACGGACGGACGGACGGACGGACGGACGGACAGACAGACAGACAGACAGACAGACAGACAGACAGACAGACAGACAGACAGACAGACAGACAGACAGACAGACAGACAGACAGACAGACAGACAGACAGACAGACAGACAGACAGACAGACAGACAGACAGACAGACAGACAGACAGACAGACAGACAGACAGACAGACAGACAGACAGACAGACAGACAGACAGACAGACAGACAGACAGACAGACAGACAGACAGACAGACAGACAGACAGACAGACAGACAGACAGACAGACAGACAGACAGACAGACAGACAGACAGACAGACAGACAGACAGACAGATAGATAGATAGATAGATAGATAGATAGATAGATAGATAGATAGATAGATAACAATGTTGAATATATACAACACCTTATGAGTCTGGCGTTTAATGTATTGGTTATTTGCTTGGATGCCAATAAATTCCTCGTGACATTAAATACGCCTTTTGTCATACCTGGTCTCTTGTTTACTTCCCTCTCAAATCTACCATCATTTGCAATTATCTGTCCCAGCTACAAGTAGCTGTCTACCTGTTCTAGAATCACACCGTTCACTCTGACATTAGTTTTGGCTGCACATTTGTTTTGATAAATAGAAAAACGTTTTTTTAAAAATGTTATTGTCTAAACAAAATTGAATACTTTTGTTGGTGTTCACTATCTCCACAAGTTAATGCACCTCTTTCTGACTTTATGTCAGCAATACAATGGTTATAATAAGAGGCGTCTCGGTCTTTGCAGACCATGCGCGTGACACTCTGTGAATAGCCTCTCAGGGCGCAGGCCTGGACGCTGAATATGGAGACCCTGGGAGCTGAATATCGAGACCCTAGGCTGCCCAAACTGCTGGATCCCCCTCTCGGCCTCGTGTAATCCAAAGGACTGCAAAGCAGGATAATTTGGCACCAGATCAGCTGCAGGAGCTGTCGGAATGAGTTCGACATTTTGGAACCATCCGCCTTAGGTGCTACCACTCCAGATTTATGTCTGGGTTTACTCCCGTGGCCCCATACCCTCTCCTGAGGTTTCCACGAGACAGTGGAGTCGTTGCCGTAGAAGCTAGTTACTCGAGACATCTGATGATACTCTTATCGTCCCAAGACTAGCCAGCACTCTCTGGGACTTGTGGGTTTAAAATCAGTATTCCTATCTTCTAGGCTTGTGTGCTTAAAATCAGAGTTCCTCCTCGCCTAGGCGAACTACCAGAACAGGCTAGCGAGCTTCGTCTACCTGGGTTTAGTCAGAGTTTACCTTCTCTTACATTGATTGCCAACCAAGGCAAATGAGCCCAATATGCCCGTCCAGTTATGCCGACAGGTACTCGGTCGCGCCCCCTATCAGGCTCTGTTAAAAAAAACAACAAGGGGCCCATCATGAAAGTGTTGCTGGGGACACAATAATGTAGGAGAGGCCATTGCCATGGAAAGTCCTGTACGCAAGCCGAACATTTTCTGCAGCGGCGACATCTACATCTGGAAAGGAGATGCTATATCAGACGCTTTCCTTTCCTTCAACGAGCGGGACATCCAGCCCAGACCTCGCTGCCCCCAAAATGGATATATCATTAGGATAATCAACATGCTCATCAGGTTGGTCAGGCTGCTTCAGCACATCGTGTTTCCAGGTGGGGTGGGTTCCTTGTTTGAGTTACATTGTATCCTGACTCGATTTACTTAGCACTTGCAATATATCAGCTTTAGTACATTACTGTTGTGGAGGATGAAGTGTTACAGACTTCACTGTACAAATTCCCAGCTTCCATGAAGTCGGGTGGGGCCAGTTCTCTACCTCGCTAACTTGATTACCCTCATTGGTAGGTCCTCGTTCCCAAACGACCCCTTTCAAGATTGAACATGTTGAATACCCACAATGAACGTCGTGCGCTCTGAAAAGGACGTTCAATTGCGCGTTACAGTGGCTTTCCTCACATCCCGAGCGTGATGATGTAAATATATCTTGAGTTTAGGGTCCGATTTAGGGGGACGCAAACAAGGCAACTGTACAGAGCTACAAATTATGGCGACGGGGGGGGGGGGGGGGGGGGGGGGGGGGATTGGTAGAGAAAGAAAATTAAAATTAATAACATCAAAAAAGATTTTCCAAATTTAAAAACAAATACAAAATTAACAATTACTTAATTAATGTCCACCATGACATAAAACATAGAAAGTGGGGTGGGTGGTCATGATTGGTATGGAAGACGAGTTGTGGGATCAAATAGGTTGTAAAGAATCAAAATGTTTGCTGCAAAAAAGTTACAAGAATGTATATTTCAAGCCGAAAATATTTTTTGTTCAACTTTTCCAATGTATATTATGATTTACGTAGTTTTTTTTTGTTTTTTTTATTAAAACATATTTATTGAATTGTGTTTTTTATTAATTAAAACATTTATGAGTTTTTATTTTTATTGATTTAAGTATATTTTATGAGTGGTGTTTTAAAATCTCGTATTTAATTTCGTTTTGTTACGGTTTAAAAAAAAATTAATATACTTTTTAAACAATAAAACAGAAGGCCTTTTTTATGCAACAAATACCTACACACAATTTTCCTCACCGTCAAAAATTATATTAAGAAATTATTAATTATAATTAAATTTAAAGAGAGGCAAAATCATGTTTCCCAACGCGGCGAAAGAGCAAAATCAGGTCCTGCCTGGATACTACAGACGGTTCTGCTATGCTTGACTTAATCAGCGTGTCGCTCACAATTACATGGTCCACGCCGATTCTCTACTTCCTGCGCTAGACATCCTTGAAAACTGCCCGTCCCCAGGAAGAACGAGGAAAGCGAGGTGAGAGTCTTGGCAAGTATATTTTGTATAACCTTAACCAACATGTCCGAACAGTATATTTTGTATAACCTTAACTAACATGACCGAACAGTATATTTTGTATAACCTTAACTAACATGTCCGATCAGTATATTTTGCATAACCGTAACTAACATGCTTGATCAATATATTTTGCCTGACCCCAACTAGCATGTCTGATAAGTATATTTTGCCTGGCCCTAACTAACATGTCTAATCGGTACATTTTGCATAACCATAACTAACATTCCTGATAAGTATATTTTGCCTGACACTCACTAACATGTATGATCAGTATGTTTTGCATAACCATAACTAAAATGCCTGATCAGTATATTTTTCCTGACCCTAACTAACATGTCTGATCAGTATATTTTGCCTGACCCTAAAAAACTTTTCCGAACAGTATATTTTGCATAACCGTAACTAACATGCCTGATAAATATATTTTGCCTGACCCCAAATAGCATGTCTGATATGTATATTTTGTCTTGCCCTAACATATCTAATCAGTATATTTTGCCAGACTCTCACTAACATGTCCGGTCAGTATATTTTGCCTGACCCTAACTAACATTTTCCGAACAATATATTCTGTATAACCTTAACCAACATGTCCGATCAGTATAATTTGCATAACCCTAATTAACATGCCTGATCAATATATTTTGCCTGACCCCAACTAGCATGTCTAATAAGTATATTTTGCCTGGCCCTGACTAACATGTCTAATCAGTATATTTTGCCTGACATTCACTAACATGTCTAATCAGTATATATTGCCTGACCCTCACTAACATGTGTGATCAGTATAGTTTGCGTAACTCTAACTAACACGCCTTATCATTATATTTTACAAGAGACGGCATGGGCTAGTGGTCAAGTGACACGGCTGACAGCCTGAACGTGTTGGGTTCGCTCCCCAAACACAGAATCGGCCGTTACCCTGGGGAACCAAACCTGGTACGGTTTTCCCCCACCCCCGGCACCTGGTAGGAGTTCTGCCTCCTCCCCCTGCTGATAGGAAGTATGGTTATTCCATCAGCTGGTAGGAAATCTGGCTCCATCTCCAGCTGGTAGAAGGTCTGGTCCTCCCCCAGTTAGAAGGAAGTCTGGCTCCATCTCCAGCGGGTAGAAGGTCTGGTCCTCCCCCACCTGGTAGAAAGTCTGGCTCCATCTCCAGCTGGTAGAAGGTCTGGTCCTCCCCCACCTGGTAGGAAGTCTGGCTCCATCTCCAGCTGGTAGAAGGTCTGGCTCCTCCTCAACCTGGTAGGACGTACGGCTCCTCCCCAACCTGCTAGGTAATATGGCTCCTCCCCTACCTGGTAGGAAGTCTGGCTCCTCCTCCACCTGGTAGGACGTACGGCTCCTCCCCAACCTGGTAGGTAATATGGCTCCTCCCCCACCTGGTAGGAAGTCTGGCTCCTCCTCCACCTGGTAGGAAGTACGGCTCCTCCCCAACCTGGTAGGTAATATGGCTCCTCCCCCACCTCGTAGGAAGTCTAGTTCCTCCCCCAGTTAGAAGGAAGTCTGGCTCCTCCTCCACCTGGTAGAAGTATGGCTCCTACCCCACCTGGTAGGAAGTATGGCTCCTCCCCCACCTGGTAGGAAGTCTGGCTCATCCCCCGGTAATTCTATGTACAACAGTAAAACACTTAATGGCAATACCTAAATTACTAGGTCAAATTAGTATAACTTTTTCTACAATTGTATGACACATATCTCCCATTCCCCTTTTTCAACCTCTGTAACAACTTTGTATAATTGACGTCAAAAGAAGTTATCTGGCGTCCGTTTGACGTGGTTTCCGGCAGCATTGCAATTGACTAACGCATGCGCAAATCTGGTAGTGGATATTCTGGTGTTTATTTACTTATAATCTTGCATGATTTACGTGTCTTTGTCTGTGGTCCATTATTGCAGTTGAAAACGATTTTAAAACAATAATTTTTTAAGAGGATGCACTACGGAATCGCGTTAAAATGAAAAGTTATTGAACATGCAGAAGAACATGGAAATAGAACGGCAAGACAAACATTTGACATTAGTGAAGGAAATGTTCGTAGTTGGCGAAATGACCGTAATTCCATATTGCTATGCAAAGCTACAGCCAAGGAGACAGGCGCAGAAGGATTACCCATCACTTGTCAACCAACGCAATTGGAGGCAAGTGAAGCTGCCAAATCCATTGGAATAGACGAAAGAGGCTTCAAAGGCACGAGCGGCTAGTGTGACACGCGTATGCGTTGTGGCGCATTTTCGTTAAGGTGTTGAACATCTATTTGTCAAAAACGTCAAGCACACTTTCAAGAGAAGAGTATTAACTTTGAGCGATTCGTGATCGAATTAAGGAAAAGAAAAGGCTCTTGGATGAAATCCTGGTCTTCTTTGACATGCCTTGAGTGTCCACTGTCACGTAGGTGCAACAAGGTGCAAAGGAGGTACATATTATGAGAATGTGCTACGAGAATCGGTGTATCACTCTCTGGTTATTGTTGTTGTTCCTTTGACATGCCTTGAATGTTCACTGCCACGTAGGTGCAACACGGTGCAAAAGAGGTACATTTTATGAGAATGTGCTACGAGAATCGGTGTATCACTCTCTGGTTATTGTTGTTGATGCTTTTGTTGTTGAATACCCACAATGAGTAAGACAACTCTTTTGTGCTCCCTAAAACGTGTGTTTTGTAGCGGATTGTAGTTGATTTTCTCCTGTTCTGAGCGTGTTGATGAAGGTGCATATGGTCTCCTTTGCGATTGTGCTAAGCTTGGATTCATCTGCGTGTCACTCAGTACTACGAGGATTACGTCGATCACACACCTTGTGAGCCAGACTGTCATGACAACAGCCCGTTTTCATGGAGACCTGCATGAAATGGTTTCTTGTCCCCTATACTTCTCATGATCCGAGCATGTCCGATCGGTATACAAGGAGATTGTCATAAGTCTTTACCCTGACTATGAAGGAGTAGGAGGAGAAAGTTTAAATTTGGCAAATATGTACCTCATTCAATCTGTATTGGATTCGCAAAGGTAAAGTAAAGTAACCCATAGCATTACAGCCGTAGAGGAATGCGGTATTAGCGATCTCACATCTTAAAGGCTCGGTATGAAGGCGGTAGCCATCTCCTCTTCCTTGCCGCTTTTACTTCCCGGACTGAACCGGTACCCATTTAAGGCTGGGTCGACCCGGGAGCCGTTGCGGTCTGAAAAAAACATTACCGCCTCAACTGGGGAATGAACCCTCGACCACTCGGATGCGAAACCAGAGCGCTAACCACTGCGCTACACGGCTCCCTACTGGACTTGAGAAGTATAAATTTCCTCCTAGACGGGTTTACCCAGTATGGTGCATGGCGCAACACAACTTATTGACCGGATCAGCTAATCTAACGGTTTGTCAGAACAATGGAGAAATCAGAAGCCAAAAAATTGTTTATGTTGCAGGGAAAAACACCTACAGAAATACACAAGGTGATGGCACCAGTGTTTGCGGAACTCTGTCCTTCGTACGCTTATGTAAAAAAACTGGTGTAGGCAGTTTAAGTGTGGCCGTTCACATGTTGCTGATCTTCCAAGGTCAAGAAGACCATCCTCAAAGTGTAGCAATGAAAATGCTGCAAGAGGGAAGAAAATCATTGACCAGGATCGGAAAATGACAATTGCAGAGATATCTAGGTCAGCAAAAACTGAATGAAAGTGCAATTTTCACAATTTTACACAACAGCCTGAACATGAGAAAAATGTGTACCCGCTGGGTCCCGCGTCTGCTGACATGTGAACAGAAACAAACGAGGGTTAATTGCTGTGGCCAATTTCTCAAATTGTGTCGGTCGAAAAACATATTGCAGGCCACGGTGATAGTAGATGAGACTGGTTCACCCTTATGACCCAGAATCAAAAATTCCCAGCATACAGTGAAAACCCCGGGCTCACCAACACATGTCAAGCCAAGAGCACAGAAATCTGCAATAAAAGTGATGCTGACTGTTTTTTGGGACGTCAAAGGTGTCGTATTAAAAGATTATCTGCCTCGAAGCAACACGGTAAAGGGGCAATATTATGCAGATCTTCTTACCAAACTAAGAAAGACTAACCAGAAAACGAGGGATAGCGCGCACTCAAATTCTGCCTTTGATTCAAGATAACGCGCGCTCTCATAAAGCAAGGCTTGTGCTGCAAACAGCCCACGATTTGAATATTAAAATTCTTCCACGCCCACCATATTCTCTAGATTTAGCTCCATCAGACTTGTTTCTTTTCATAATCCTTAAAAAACAGCTGAAAGGGAATGATTTTGATAGTGACGAAGATGTCAAACTGGCTTGTGATAACTAGTTAAGTTCGAAAAATAGGTTATTTTATTTTGAAGGTCATTTCCCGGTTACATAGAGATGGCAGATATGTATAATTTCAGGTGGTGGCTTCATTGAGAAGGACTAAGCACTGTGCCACAATTAAACTTTATTCTCCTACTCCTTCATGGTCAGGGTAAAGATTAATACAAGCTCTTGTACTTTACCTGATCCTAACATGTCCGATCAGTATACTTTACCTGATCCTAACATGTCCAATCAGTATACTTTACCTGATCCTAACATGTCCGATCAGTATACTTTACCTGATCCTAACATGTCCTTCTTCTTCTTCTTCTGCGTACGCAGTCAGACAGTAACCATTATTTTTTCGAAAAAAGCGACGGTCATCCTGAGGCTCTCGCCACTGCCATAGAGCTTGTCTTGCAGTTCCACTGGTAATGGCCACATCTGCTCTCTCTGATCCTCGTATGTCGGGCAGTTCTGCAGCAGATGTTCAGCGGTCATTTTACCAGTACCGCACGGGCATTCGTCGGTACACCCTATCTTCAATTTGTTGAATATGTGGTACCTCAGTCTATTGTGGCCAGTGCGAAGTCTGAAGACAACGACCTGCTCTCTTCGGTTCAACTGGTAATAGGCATCGTTTTTGGTGTAACCAGTATGTTCGGTTTCCCATTTGGTTATGTATATGGCTTTGACAAGCCGTTTTGACTCTTCGTACGTCATACTGGCATCTGTTTGTGGTAGTCTTGCACCTTCTTTTGCCAGTCTGTCTGCCTCCTCGGTGCCTTGGATGTTGCAGTGTGACGGAACCCACTGTACCACTACCCTTTTTGGTGCGGACTGCTGGCACAGTTTGCAGAGTGCTGTTCTTAAGTCATTAAGCTCAGTGTTTTTCTGGCTTTTTAGCGCTGTGACTACGGCGAGAGCATCTGTCAGCAGGACTATATGGCTCTCATTTTCACTGTGTGTCACCATTTCTTCCACTGCCGCCCTCATTGCCTCTGCCTCCGCTCTGAAATTGCTTGTGTACTTACCAGTAGCGAATGACAGTGTTATTTTTCTGCCATTTGGTAGGTTCAGGAATGCTCCTGCCCCTCCGTTCTGTGTAGTGTTTGTTACAGAACCGTCGGTGTATGCATGGGTCCAGTCCATGCTTGGGTAGCTTTTCGTTATGAAGCTTAGGGTAGTATCTCTCCTTTCTTTTTCAGTCTGGCAGTTTTTGTTTGCAATACCTGGTATATTTTCTACCACCTCTGGAAATATATCCTGCCTCCAGGTAGGTTTTCGTACAGTAGTGATGAGTTTTGGTGTTGTTAGTGCGTTTATGGGATCTTCGTGCATCTTTGCTTTGGCTATTTCTGCAAAGTTTCTCCGCTTTAGTTTCCCATTTCCCAAATTGTTTAGTCTCTGGTGCATTGGGTGGTCGGTCAGTCTTCGGAATTTCTCTGACTGCAGCTGGGCTCTGCAGTCTCTTCTATCGGTCATGGATTGCAGTTTTGTAATCTTTTCAAGTTCTGCAATTGGCGTTGACTTCATGCCACCTGTTATAATTCTCATGGCTTGGTTTTGAAGTTTGTTAACTTTATCGAAGTTCGCCTTCGCTGCTGTTGTCCATGCCGCAATGCCATACTCGAGAACTGGTCTCACTCTTCCAGTATACAGTTTCTTTAGTATGCCTTCGTCTGCTCCCCAGCTTGTGCCAGCAAGTTTCCTCATGATTGCCATTCTTTCTCTGGCTTTCATTCGGTTTCTCTCAATCTGACTTTTCCATGTCATGCGCCGATCAAATGTGACTCCCAGATAGGTTGGGTTGTCGTTTGGCTGCAGGATTTTGCCATTTAGACTTAATTTGGTACTTTGGGGTTTTAATGAAAGCGAGAATATTGTGCATGTGGTTTTCTCCTCGTTTATTTTGACCAGCCATGAGTTCGCCCACTCTTCCAGCGATGTTAGGGCCGTCTGCATCCGATTTCTTGCTATGGTGAGATTCTTTTCAGAGGTCCACATAGCCAGATCGTCTGCAAACATTGAGCTATGGACTCTTCTTGGTATATTCTCTGTAATATCGTTTATATATACCAGGAAGAGTGTGGGTGACAATACTCCCCCTTGGGGTACTCCCTGCTCGAGTGTCACCTTTTTGCTCATCTGCCCTTGTACTTGGACTCTGGCCGTTCTTTGTTTGAGGTAATGGTTGATCCACTTGTACATCTTCCCACAGACATCACTTCTTCTTAGCTTGACTCTAAGTCCATCTTGCCAGACTTTGTCAAATGCCTTTTCCAGATCCACCCAAACAGCTACTGTGTGTTTCTGTGCCTGGTAGGCATCTTCTATCTCCTGGGCTATGAGGATGACCTGGTCCTCAGTGGATCTGTGCTGTCTAAAGCCGGCTTGCTGTGGAATTAGTATTCGTTTTTCTTCCAGATGCCACATCAGTCTGGTGTTTATCATCCGTTCCATCAGCTTGCCGACACAGCTCAGTAGGCTTATGGGCCTGTATCCATTTGGATCTGTTTTGTCCTTTCCTGTTTTTGGTACTGGTACCAGTATTGCGTCTTTCCATGCCTGTGGTACAATTCCCCTTTTCCAGCTTTGGTTCAGGACCGATAGCAGTTTTTTCTTCGCTGTTTGGCCCAGCCCCATCAGCATTTCGTTTGTTATCCCGTCTTTTCCGGGAGATTTCCTTTTCTTTAGTGTTCTCATAGCCTCTTCCATTTCGCGCATTGTTAGTTTGGCCGTCATGTGCTCTTCAGGAACCGTATTCATGTTTTCGTGTCCCTTTAGCTCTTCGCTAATGTCTGTATGCTTATCTGCAGGGACCTCGATGTGGTTTGCTCTGGCATAGTGATCGACAAAGGCGTTTTCGGCTTTCTTACCTGTGATCAAGTTCTCGCCCTGCTTGATAGTAATTTGTTTATTTGACGGGGTTTCGTCGTTCATGGCTCTGACTAGCTTCCATAGCTTGTTCCCGTCTTTGTCCAGGTTTAGACTTTCCGTTTATTTTTTTAGCTTTCTCTTGCTGTTTGCTTGAGAGTGTCTAACATGTCCGAGCAGTATACTTTACCTGATCCTAACATGTCCAATCAGTATACTTTACCTGATCCTTACATGTCCAATCAGTATAATTTACCTGACCTAACATGTCCAATCAGTATACTTTACCTGATCCTAACATGTCCAATCAGTATAATTTACCTGATCCTACCATGTCCGATCAATATAATTTACCTGATCCTACCATGTCCGATCAGTATAATTTACCTGATACTAACATGTCCAATCAGTATAATTTACCTGATACTAACATGTCTGATCAGTACATTTTGAATGTCCAGACGTTAGTCTCCTCTTCTCTTCACTCCATGCATGACAATCGATAGTCAAAAGTTGATACCATAATTCATTTTAAATCACAAGACCACACCGAAGAATAGTATTTTCCAAAAAAGGTATTATTGTGTGTACGAAAAAATATGGATGGATCCCGACAGAGCTTACAGAGGACTTGATACACGTTGTGTGGAATAACAGCCATGTCAGTCCTCATCGTATACATAGTACGTGATGCATTGTGTAGACATTTGTCTGATAAGTTGCATGTAAAACAATTTAAACCTGCAGGACACCGTAATTACGTTGTTGCTATTCCTTGTGGCAGGACTAGCTAACTGCAGTCACTCGACGTGTCAGTTAATTAACAATTTGAGAAACAAATATGAACCATAGTTGTTAGTTGAAACGAGGACGACGTGGGCTAGTGGTTAAGTGACACGGCTCACAACCCGAAGGTGCTGGGTTCGCTCCTCATCACAGCACCGGTCGTTACCTCGGGGACGAAAACCCTTCGAAAATGCAAGGAGGAAGCAGACTCTTACATAAAATGCATGCTGAAGTCGGATGCACTGGGCCGACAAGCGCAAAATAAACACCGTAGTGCAACGCATTCCGCTCTGTGTAACAGAGAAATAAGGCAAACGCAAAAAACATGTTTTTAAAAAAAGGTAGTTGGAATCTTTAGGAGAAATTTAAAAAACGCAGTCACCGATATTTGCAGAATAGTATCAGCGGTTTTACAGGCAATTACGCAGATAATAGTGCAGAACTCATTTAATACAACTCTCCTTAGCACCATTCTCAGAATGACGACATGTTATATGATAATGTAGATATCAACGACCCGAGTCACCCAGATCGTTTCCAGGTAAAAAAAAAAAAGTAAAGTATCCCATAGCATTTCTTCCGTAGGGGTGTGAGGTGTTAGCGATCTCACATTTCAAAGGACTTCCCGGACTGAACCGGTACCCATTTAAGGCTGGGTCGACCCGGGAGCCATTGCGGTCTGAAAAAAACATTACCGCCTCAACTAGGGAATGAACCCAGGACCACTCAGATGCGAAGCCAGCGCGCTAACCACTGCGCTACGCGGCTCCAGGACAAACAGGATATTGTTTCTTTCTCGAATGTCGTAAGAGGCGATGGAAGAGGGTTGTTCATGACGTTGGCAACCTTACATGTAAATATAACTGATATAAAACGCATGCAATGAAAGGAACTAGACTTTTCTAGATGTTGGTTATTGCAGTCAAATTCAGTGTTGGATCTGTGAATCAATAAACGAATGGAATAAGGCTTTGCTAAATGTTGGTTGGAGAAGTATAAAGCAGTGTTGGACATATGCTTAAAAAAAATGAATGGTTTCATAAAAGTTGGTTGGAGAAACTGAATGAAGTGTTGGACATAATGCTTCAACAAAATGAATAGTTTCATAAAAGTTGGTTGGGGAAACCGAATGAAATGTTGGACATATGCTTCAACAAAATGAATGGTTTCATAAAAGTTGGTTGGAGAAACTGAATGAAGTGTTGGACATATGCTTCAACAAAATGAATGGTTTCATAAAAGTTGGTTGGGGAAACCGAATGCAGTGTTGGACCTATGCTTCAACAAATGATCGGAATCAGACATTTCTGAACGCTGATTGGTGGAGCCAATTTCAGTGTTGGACCTTGGTTTTAACAAATGGAATGACTGGGAACGTAAACTTAAGCTAAAATCTCGACAAATGATGAAGAATAATCGAACAATGGATATAACGCTGACTAAGATTGAATCAGCAGAATGTCATAAATAAAGATAAAGCTAGTTCTACAGCAGACACTGCTGTCGGGGATAAGGTGTTAGAGACTTAATTATACTAAGCAACAGTGGCGTGGTAGTTCCCTTCCTCGTTGTCTTTTTCTTTCCCTAGCCATTAGACAGGTTACCATTTCCAGCTGGGTTTACAGGAGCTGGAGTAGCGGGAGTTGAATCCCGTACCTTTACTATGAAAATCGAGAGCTCTTTAACTGCGCTAACTATATATACCACACCACACAATAAACAATTTTGTTCTTAGTCCAATGAGTCTTGTCTCAGTTAAGGAGCTTGGCAGGAAACTACATTGCGCTAAAATAAATCATGTGTCACTAAATTGCTATTGAATCCGGACGGTCTTACATGGAGACTGCAAACGGTTCGAAGTGTTTCACTGCTCAGCCAATGTCGCATCCTTGGAGTTCGCTGGTAAGACTTTGTCACCAATACCGGTGTCTCCCATCCTTGGAGTTCGCTGGTAAGACTTATTCACCAATACCGGTGTCTACCATCCTTTAGTTCGCTGGTAAGACTTATTCACCAATACCGGTGTCTACCATCCTTTAGTTCGCTGGTAAGACTTAGTCCCCAATACCGGTGTCTCCCAAACGATATACCGCGAGAACATTTCCTCGACATTTCCTTAAATTGTTTCTATGGCAGTGAGACATGAGGTCTTTAAACACATGGCCTGGGAGGATAGAGGTCATAAACGGACAAATTCTGTCGCATCTGATGTTCGCTGATGACGTAGATGCGTTAAAGAAGCGGAGAAAAGCCTAAATGAACTCAGCAGAGCAAGCATTGCAGTTGGCCTGCAATTCAATAGAAAGAAAACCCAGTCCATGCTCAATACATTATGCCCAAAAAGGAGATATACGCCGTATGGATTGTGACATCGAAAACGATGTCTCACTGTCATAGAAACTATTGAAGGAAATTTACGTCTCCCGTTCTAATGCCCTGTGGCACGTCTCCCGTTCTAATGCCACGTGGCATGTCTCCCGTTCTAATGCAATGTGGCACGTCTCCCGTTCTAATGCCATGTGGCACGTCTCTCGTTCTAATGCCATATGTCACTTCTGTCGCTCTAATCCTATGTGGCACGCAACTTCACGTAACACGCGTCTCATTCTAACGTCACGTGACACAGCTCTGACTCTAACGCCATGTGGCACGTCTCCCATTCTAACGCCATGTGGCACGCCTCTCACTCTAATCGCATGTGGCACGTCTCCCATTCTAACGCCATGTGGACCGTCTCCCATTCTAATGCCATGTGGCCCGCCTCTCACTCTAATGCCACGTGGCCCGCTTCTCACTCTAATGCCATGTGGCACGTCTCTCACTCTATTGCCAATGGCCCGCCTCTCACTCTAATGCCATGTGGCCCGCCTCTCACTCTAACGCCATGTGGCACGTCTCTCACTCTAATGCCATGTCGCACGTCTCTCACTCTAATGCCATGTGGCCCGCCTCTCACTCTAACGCCATGTGGCACGTATCTCACTCTAATGCCATGTCGCACGTCTCTCACTCTAATGCCATGTGGCCCGCTTCTCACTCTAACGCCATGTCGCACGTCTCTCACTCTATTGCCAATGGCCCGCCTCTCACTCTAATGCCATGTGGCCCGCCTCTCACTCTAATGCCATGTGGCCCGCCTCTCACTCTAACGCCATGTGGCACGTCTCTCACTCTAATGCCATGTCGCACGTCTCTCACTCTAACGCCATGTGGCCCGCCTCTCACTCTAACGCCATGTGGCACGTCTCTCACTCTAATGCCATGTCGCACGTCTCTCACTCTAATGCCATGTGGCCCGCTTCTCACTCTAACGCCATGTCGCACGTCTCTCACTCTATTGCCAATGGCCCGCCTCTCACTCTAATGCCATGTGGCCCGCCTCTCACTCTAAAGCCATGTGGCCCGCCTCTCACTCTAACGCCATGTGGCACGTCTCTCACTCTAACGCCATGTGGCACGTCTCTCACTCTAACGCCATGTGGCACGTCTCTCACTCTAATGCCATGTGGCACGTCTCTCACTCTAACGCCATGTGGCACGTCTCTCACTCTATTGCCAATGGCCCGCCTCTCACTCTAATGCCATGTGGCACGTCTCTCACTCTAACGCCATGTCGCACGTCTCTCACTCTATTGCCAATGGCCCGCCTCTCACTCTAATGCCATGTGGCCCGCCTCTCACTCTAACGCCATGTGGCCCGTCTCTCACTCTAACGCCATGTGGCACGTCTCTCACTCTAACGCCATGTGGCACGTCTCTCACTCTAACGCCATGTGGCACGTCTCTCACTCTAACGCCATGTGGCACGTCTCTCACTCTAATGCCATGTGGCACGTCTCTCACTCTAACGCCATGTGGCACGTCTCTCACTCTAACGCCATGTGGCACGTCTCTCACTCTAACGCCATGTGGCACGTCTCTCACTCTAACGCCATGTGGCACGTCTCTCACTCTAACGCCATGTGGCACGTCTCTCACTCTAATGCCATGTGGCACGTCTCTCACTCTAACGCCATGTGGCACGTCTCTCACTCTATTGCCAATGGCCCGCCTCTCACTCTAATGCCATGTGGCACGTCTCTCACTCTAACGCCATGTCGCACGTCTCTCACTCTATTGCCAATGGCCCGCCTCTCACTCTAATGCCATGTGGCCCACCTCTTACTCTAACGCCATGTGGCCCGTCTCTCACTCTAACGCCATGTGGCACGTCTCTCACTCTAACGCCACGTGGCACGTCTCTCACTCTAATGCCATGTGGCACGTCTCTCACTCTAACGCCATGTCGCACGTCTCTCACTCTAACGCCTTGTGGCATACCTCTCGTTCTAATTACCATGTGACACGCCACCCTCGTACCGGCACAGAAGCTTCTATACGTGTCCCTGGAAATCACATCTCGGAAAAGATCCCATCCCTCATGAAGCCGTCCAAGATTCCACCAGCGCAATACGTGACTGAAACAATCGTCTCTGCGTGCTGCCTAGGACTTCGCCATCAACCATCACCCTGGATGGTCCGCACCACAAGTCCTGCGTCTGTAGGTGGATTATTTGACTCGATTTGATTTTAGTAAATTGTTTGATATTATACATTTTTGGAGTAATTAAGCGCCTACAATTATAACTATTTTGTTTGTGTAGATCGTGATGAAGTTAGGGGGTACCTCTTGCAAATGACGGCATCTTAAAACTCAAGTAGTACGGCATTAGAAAGGTATAGTCTATTAATTGTCTGTTGTCATACATGACTACTCGACCTCTGTCCACAACTGCCAACTAAGGTTTGTATTTTAAGCGACTTTTATTTTGATTTATTCAAGATTTCTCTTGAAACTTCTCACGACCTCAGTAAATCTTAATGACCTCTCGCAAAGTCCCTAAAGACCTTTGAGTAACCCTGATTGACCTTTCGCAGAATTCTTAGTTTTCTCTCGCAGAACCTTTAAAGACCCATTGGAGAACTCCTAAATACCTCTATGGGGAACACTTAAAGATCTCACACAGAACCTTTAAAGATCCATTGGAGAACTCCTAAATACCTCTATGGGGAACACTTAAAGATCTCACACAGAACCTTTACGACCCATTGGAGAACTCCTAAATACCTCTATGGGGAACACTTAAAGATCTCACACAGAACCTTTAAAGACCCATTGGAGAACTCCTAAATACCTCTATGGGGAACACTTAAAGATCTCACACAGAACCTTTAAAGACCCATTGGAGAACTCCTAAATACCTCTATGGGGAACACTTAAAGATCTCACACAGAACCTTTAAAGACCCATTGGAGAACTCCTAAATACCTCTATGGGGAACACTTAAAGATCTCACACAGAACCTTTAAAGACCCATTGGAGAACTCCTAAATACCTCTATGGGGAACACTTAACGATCTCACACAGAACCTTTAAAGACCCATTGGAGAACTCCTAAATACCTCTATGGGGAACACTTAACGATCTCACACAGAACCTTTAAAGACCCATTGGAGAACTCCTAAATACCTCTATGGGGAACACTTAAAGATCTCACACAGAACCTTTAAAGACCCATTGGAGAACTCCTAAATACCTCTATGGGGAACACTTAAAGATCTCACACAGAACCTTTAAAGACCCATTGGAGAACTCCTAAATACCTCTATGGGGAACACTTAAAGATCTCACACAGAACCTTTAAAGACCCATTGGAGAACTCCTAAATACCTCTATGGGGAACACTTAAAGATCTCACACAGAACCTTTAAAGACCCATTGTAGAACCCCTAAATACCTCTATGGGGAACACTTAAAGATCTCACACAGAACCTTTAAAGACCCATTGTAGAACCCCTAAATACCTCTATGGGGAACACTTAAAGATCTCACACAGAACCTTTAAAGACCCATTGTAGAACCCCTAAATACCTCTATGGGGAACACTTAAAGATCTCACACAGAACCTTTACGACCCCTTTGTAGAACCCCTACATACTTCTCGTTGATCCCATAAAAACTCATCAAAGAATTCCCTAAAGACTCCACTCGGATCCTTAAAGATGTCTCTGAAACCCATACAGATCTCTCTTAGAACCCTTTAAAACACTTCTTGGAACCTAGATCGACCTTTCACGGGACTCTTAAAAACCCACAGGGAACCCCTAAAGATCTGTCACAGAAATACTATAGGGCTTTCGCGAAGCCACCAAAGACCTTTTGCGGAGCCCTTTAGCACTCCAGAGTTAAAAGAGAACCAACCGACTAGGCCTACAAAAACGGTGTGCGGAAAAAAACATTTTTTGGTTGAACGGAGTCACTTCCAACAGCTATTTTTTACTGCTGAATACGTCCTCCATATATACACGATATTTTGCCGGTTAAAGTATCGTATATTCGATTATAAATGGCTTTTGAACAGTTTTAATTTTGTATACACCGTTTGGAGCAAGCCGACTTTTTGCGAAAGGGGAAGTAGGTTGTTGGGAAAGATCTTTATCGAGTAGATCTGTTTATTTTGTTTGTTTAAATGAAAGAACTACATTTGAATTGGAAACTAACAGTTGTGTAGATATTGTAAACACAGTATCGATACGTTGTTGTGGTTTCCATGGTTTTTTATCGAAGCGACTAGGCCTAGTGGTCGAGTCCAAATTTTTTCCGAGATTTTCATAAATTTTCAACTTCATATTTTTGTATCTCAGAAACTAACAAACACACAACAAAAACAATAACACCCACATGTTTGTTATGCTATTGTGTGTCTACACGCACAAAAATCATATTTATTGACAAACAAACATAAAAGTTACAAATTTTGAAAGACGACTACCATAGCGACAAATTAAGAAAATTAATTAGGTCAAATTTAAAAAAAAAATTAAATGGAGTGCTAAAGGTAGACCTATCGTGGAACACATAAAAACTTCTCGCAGAACCCCTACACAACTCTCGCGATACCCTAGTGTCCCGCGGAAAACGATATAATCTGGCCCAGAAACATCTCTCAAACCATGTCCCACGTCTCAAGCCGCGTTTCGTGTAGACAGCAGTGAGGAACTAATTGATCAAATCAATGAGTTTTTCCTGGGTGTAATGGCGTCACGAACTTCGTCTACGTGTTTATTCCTGGTAATGAAGTTACCCTACACCCAGTATTTGCCTACGGGTGACCTCATCTGGGTGACCTCAATCACAGAAGGCTTCTTAATTTTTGTGGAGAAGTGTATTGCTTAATCCCTACTACAATGGTAACTATTGCAAAGACAGTCGAAACAAGCAATAACGGACAGATCTAATTGTAGAATATATAAACAAGCGTTGACTGGAAGACAATACTGATATGCGAGAATAACAACAGGAAACTAATATTTAAAATGTGTTAGACTGAATTAAAAAGGTATATGATAGAGGAGGTTGGTGGTATTTTGGATGAGGTTGCTGGCGTGGAGATGGCGAGTGATCTGATCTGGTGAAGTCACGTTGCAGTCTTATTCAGAAAATGCTTTTTTATCTTTTGCAAGTATCATTATCTGATATATTCTATCATGGCCACGACTTCGCGAGTGACTGAAACAAATAATGGCGTTAGTCGGGCATGTCTATTTATGGAATGTGTACTTATACATCGGGGAATCCAGAGGTCTCGAAGTAAGGTGTTCGCCTCGGGTGCTGGAGGTCGCGGTTCAAATCACGGTGGATTTTGTCACAAAGATAATCCGGTAAAAATGTCCTCCAATCTTCGAGTAGTGAGATCAGACATCCGTGTACAGGAGGAAGGGGGGGGGGGGTGTTTGTTAAAAATACCATGGCAGTGGCAAATTGAAAAGAGTGGAGGGTAACGACACTGCCGTAGCACAATTCAAGTTAACAATCTACTCTAATTAGTCTAGGGATTTTTGTCCCACTGAGATATATGTCGCAAAAAGAGGATTGTATGGCTAAAACATCAGGTCTTGGTTATATGGTTAGCGGAGTGGCTTAGATGCCATTAACAGGCTGCAGGTCTACTTTGCTCTAATTTACGCTTCCACCACCACCAGTCTAAAAAATAAGGCGATCGTATATTCCGGACTACTTTATTTATGGTAACCCATACAGGGATTGTCCTGGAAAGTCACCAATGGATTTTCGTCTGCCAAAAATATGAAACAAAGGTTACATTTCCACACAAGGTCTAAAGACACAAGTGGACCGAAGATATATACTTATAAATCATTTTTTCAGAGTATGAGGGGAACCCTTGTGTGCAACACTCTCCTGTCACTTGAATTAAATAATATTGAATGTTACGTGTGCTAGCGAGACGCAGATGAAGCCAAGTCAAGCACAACTGCCTGGAGGACACCAATTCACCTTCATCAGCAAGCTCAGAATGGGACGAAAGCAATTGCAACCCACCATTTAACATCGTTTTCAGATAGTCACAAGAGTAATCAAACGTGTTGTGAGCATTCAACAACTACAACAGCAACAATAACAGCCAGTACTGGCATACAGCAGTGAGACATGGACAATCAGCAAGCATGCAAGCGGATCATTTGACAGAACAGGGGAAAGGCGTGGGGCTAGTGGTTAAGTGACACGGCTCATAACCCGAAGTGCTGGGTTCGATCCCCATCACAGCACCGGCCGTTACCCCGGGGAAGCAAACCCTTAGAAAATGCAGGAGGAAGCAGACCCTTAGTTTAAATGCATGCTGAAGTCGGATGCACTGGGCCGACATGCGCAAAATAAAAACCGCAGTGCAACGCACATCGCCTTGGTGAAAAGAGAAATAAGGCGAACGCACACAAAAAACAAAAAAAACAAAAAACAATTTTACGAAACTGAATTGTGGTTTTACAGAAGAATGTTGACAATTTCATAGACTGAAAACATGGCTAATAAAGTGGTTCTTAAGGAGGCACAAAAACTAAACAGTTTATGGCACAAATACAAAATAGTTTATGGCACAAATACAAAACAGTTTATGGCACACATACAAAACAGTTTATGGCACAAATACAAAATAGTTTATGGCAAACATACAAAACAGTTTATGGTACAAATACAAAACAGTTTATGGTACAAATACAAAACAGTTTATGGCACAAATACAAAACAATTTATGGCACAAATACAAAACAGTTTATGGCACAAATACAAAACAGTTTATGGCACACATACAAAACAGTTTATGGCACAAATCAGGACAAGGCAGAGTACCCCATTTTCGGGCATGTCATGAGAAGAGGCGAGCTGGATGACACGGTTACAACGGACTGAATCCCTGGGACGAGGGACAGCGGGAGGCAGACTGAATAGATGGACAGCTTGAAGGAATTACATGGAAGACGATCAACGGCGGAAACGATAACACGTGATAAGAGTAAGTGAAGATCCATGATCATCAACGCCAATCGACATGGCACATGATGCTGACAATATGTAAACTTTACAAGACATGCAGACGACAAAGTAACAATTGGAAAACAGAGGTATATGCTAGAGAACAATACAAAATAAATGGCCAGAAAACAATATTGTTAGATAACACCACATAAGGACGACAGAGAAAAGGTCAACTGAAGAGATTCAGTCAACTGATCTTCGAAGATGAGATGGGAATTGACCTGAGCGTAGGACTTAATTAATCACAGAAATTGACTTCAAGTTTTTAAGTTGCAATGTTTGATCTCTTCTTTCTTGGATATATTGAACAGTATGGGAGAAAAGTGCAAGGTAAGAGAAGGAGAATAAATGGAGAAAGAAAGAGAAATGAGTGAGGAGATGAGAGAGTAAACAAAGCGAGACAGAGAACGTGTGGATGTAGAGAAATTTAAGAAACAGGTTTCAAGTGTAAGAAAGGTGAAGATGGGGATAAGTGAGAGAATAGACAGCAAGACAATGATTTAGAGAGAGAGAGAGAGAGAGAGAGAGAGAGAGAGAGAGAGAGACAGAGACAGAGACAGAGAGACAGAGCGACAGAGAGTGAGAGAGAGAATACAAGCAGAGAAGCTAAAGAGAAGAACGACAACAAAATGTGAGCTACTTGTTAAGCGTCTCCTATATTCCACAGGGAACCAAAGAGATGAAGAGTAAGGAAAGAAGAATCAAGAGCAGAAAGAATTTAAGGAGGGAGAAAACGGGAGGTCTACAGAGGGGGAGGAGAGAGAGAGAGAGAGAGAGAGAGAGACCATAGAAGGAACGAAGATAGAAGAAGATAAGATGGATAGAGTGAAGGAGTTGTGTCCTAACCTGTAACTCGGAGATCAAAAGAGTAGGTTGAAAAGGCGTAGGGGAGGGGGATAGAAGAAGCGAAGTTAGAATAAAGGAATGAGAGAGAGAGAGAGAGAGAGAGAGAGAGAGAGAGAGAGAGCGAGAGATGAAAGATATATTGTATCTTGCTAGTTTCTTTTATTTACTTCTGGACACGACAGATAATAATGGAGTTACAGAAGGCGATGGTTCAATTATGTTCTATAATTGGGTAGGTCTTACATGGCTCGTCACAATACACCATTGCAACTAGGGCTTCATTCAGGGAGGATGGGGCCGTCTGGCAGCACCACAGAGTTCAGTGGTGGTTGAGAACACAAGGGGGAAAGTAGGCAACATACTGACCAAATCGCTACGTCTAGTAGCGTTGACCCAGGCCAGAGAACACATCAGAGCCGAGAAAGATACTGACCATCGCATTATTTCACGTCAGGGGCAGATAAAACACATTGACCAAGGCGAGAGCTCACACCAGAGTCAGGTGAAACATATTTACAATGCGTACCACCTCTCACACCTCCCACCTCACGTCAGGGTCATGTGAAACACTGACCAAGGCGAGAGCTAACATCAGAGTCAGGTGAAACATACTGACCATGGCCCCAACTCCCGTCAATCAGGTGAGACACTGTAAACGCCTGACCTGACACACGACGTGCACATGGAGATAATCTAGACAATGAAGAGGGGATCAATGTGGGTCCTATAATGCTGGCATTTCTCTACTCTGAGAACGTCCACTGCTGCATCCAATAAACTGGTGTTCAAATCCTCGAACTCTTCTTACAAAAATGGAAAATGGCTCAAAGAACCGACTCCATTGCACTTTACTCCTCCCCCCACCCCCCACCCCAAAAACATGTACTCAGTCGCTTTCATTGCTGAAAGCGGGATCAAGATGCTGAGCAGCACATGCGCTGCAGTGGTCAGCGACCCATAGCTGACTGCTAGCGTCAGGGCCAGCGAACCAGAGTTGCCAAGACCCTTCTACACCTCCATGCGATGATCATGGATAACAGGCTGCAGCAGGGCAGACTGGCTAAAGAGACGGGATCGAAGAGGGAATGCTAACCCGGTACTCTAAAAATGCTTGCTGAAGTCGGATGTGTTTGACCGAAAGGTACAAATATCGCAGTCAAGCTGTAAACTACGACACAACGCAATCCGTTCTCTGGACTACATTCTGCTACTTAAGCCCTTTCAGGGTTTGGTAGTGGGAACGAACGAAGCCAAGCCAAGCCATTGCTGAAAGCGCAAACGACACGGCATGAGCTCTTCATCTTCAGCGGCGGCTCCAAATTTACAGTTGGGTCGACTGGAACAAACAGATATAACATGATAGAAGCCACGACACGTTTAATCATTTAAACGGAACACGTCGAGGTCCTTCTTCTTTCTTCTTCTTCATTCGTTCTCAATCTCCCACTACCAAACCCTGAAAGGGCTTACGTAGCAGAATGTAGTACAGAGAACGGATTGCGTTGTGTCGTAGTTTACAGCTTGGCTGCGATATTTGTACCTTTCGGTCCAACACATCTGACTTCAGCAAACATTTTTTGAGTACTGGGTTAACATTCCCTCTTAGATCCCTTCTCCTTAGCCAGTCTGCCCTGCTGCAGCCTATTATCCAGGATCACCGCGTGGAGGTGTAGAAGGGTCTCGGCAACTATGGTTCGCTGGCCCTGACGCATCTTCATCCCCGTCGAGGTTCGAACCTGATATGTTAGGATTGTAAGCCAACTTCACAACAAAAATGCCACCTTTCTCCACCATATTAGTAATGCATGGTTTGGACATCTGTTTAAAGTGACAATATTACATCCTCTACCCCTCCTCCGTGACATAGGGCAATGCTCTTGCTGTTAGTAAGAGTTCGACTTCCACCCCAGTCACGAGGTCTATATCAGACTGATAGCTGTGCCAAGAATCACGTCTCTGTCCCATTTGTCTGTCTCAGCAAGATTTCACCCACGAAGCCCGTGTCCTTTCTCTTCATCAGTGTTCAGGATTGTACTTGTCGAGTCTATCAAATTGGAGACATGCTGGTTGGTATTATTTTCCTACATAATTCGACCAATGAGGAACAGCCGTTAGATAGTTTTATCCTTGTCTACCCCAGTTTCGAACTTCTCCCTTTTCTTATTCAATGATTCCAAGACTGATGCCGCCTTTAATAAATATTTGACTATTCGTTTTTTTCTCGTTCGTCTCTTCGACCTCACTATTATTCATTTGACCTTTCTTACGTACTTTCCGTTAATCGTTTGGTGCCACGTATCTAGCCTCAGACAAAAACCACGGAGAACAAGTTAAGGGTACTACATGCCTCAGCCGAGCGCCGTCTCGCGGTTCTATTACCTGAACAACAACGCCAGAGGGGCCTCCTCAATAGTGACATCCGGGAAATGTTCCACGCTAAGGATGTCCTACTGCATGTCAACAACTTCAAGCACTGCTAAGCTTGTCATGAAATCAGAAGAAAAGACGATCGCTGGAGCACGACACCCACTTTATGGTACCCAGGCTGAGTCAAGGAGAATGCTGGATGATCTCTCCTCCCCCCATTTTGACAATATTTGTTGTAGCTTCACAAAAAGATCCGCCATCTTGTGACGAACAAGCTGGCTATTGAAAAAAACAACCCGTGACAGAACCGATTAGATACTCAGCTACGATCCACCTTAGACCAACGACCGCAGTACTACTCGAGCCAAGTCTGCTGAGCAGTTAAAACTGCCGACCACCAACTCCCAACTCGCAGAAGAGCTACGACCCACACTAGACCAACGACCACAGTACTACTCGAGCCAAGTCTGCTGAGCAGTTAAAACTACCGACCACCAACTCCCAAATCGCAGAAGAGCTACGACCCACACTAGACCAACGACCACAGTACTGCTCGAGCCCAGTCCGCTGAGCAGTTAAAACTACCGACCACCAACTATCAACTCGCAGACGAGCTGGGACTTGCACTAGGGCAACCACCCTGTAGGAAACGGTCGCCTTCGACTAAGACTTCCATTGCTATCAATGCCTTTTCAATCAAATTTGTGATTTGGTCTCTTTATTTTAGTGATTTGATCTCTCAATTTTAAGATGTGGTCTCTAGATTCTATAGATTTGGTCTCTTGATTTCATAGATTTGGTTTCTTTATTTTTAGATTTGGTGTTTCTCTTAAGATTTGGCTTCTTTATTTTGAGATTTGGTTTCTTTATTTTGAGATTTGATCTCTTTTTTTTTAGAGATTTGGTATCTTTATTGAGAATTTGTTTTTTTAATTTTGTGAACTGGGCTCTTTATTTTGAGATTTAGTCTCTTTATTTTGAGATTTGATATCTTTCTTTTGAGATTTACTCTTTTTTGAAATGTAGTTACTTTATTTTGAGATTTGGTCTCTTTATTTTGAGATTCGGTCTCGTTATAATGATATTTAGTTTCTTTATTTCGTTACTTGGCCTCTTAATTTCGAGATTTGGTCTCTTTATTTTGAGTTTTGGTTTCTTTATTTCGAGATTTCGTCTCTTTTTTTGAGATCTGGCCTATTTAATTTGAAATTTGGTCTTTTAATTTTGAGATTTAGTCTCTTTCTTTTTAGATTTGGCTTCTTCATTTTGAGATTTGGTTTTTTATTTTGATATTTGGTTTTTTTATTGTGAGATATTGTGAGACTTATCTCTTTATTTTTTAGATTTGGTCTTTTTATTTTGAGATTTGGTCTCTTTATTTTCAGATTTGGACTCTAGACTATAAATTTGATCTTGATTCCACAGATTTGGTCTCTTTATTTTTAGATTTGGTCTCTTTTTCTAAAATTTGGTTTCTTTATTTTTAGATTTGGAATCTTTATTTTCAGATTTTGTCTCTTTGTTTTGATCTCTTTGTTTTTTTTTACATTAGGACACTTTGTTTTTTGTATTCCTTAGGACACTTTGTTTTCAGATTTGGTTTCTTGTTCATCATGTCTATTTATTTATTTTTTCAGATTTGGTTCTGTTTTATTTTGAAGTTATTATTTTTAGATTTGGCCTCTTTATTTTTAAATTTGATCTTTTTTTTGAGATTATGTCTCTTTATTTTGAGATTTGGTCCCTTTGTTTTGAAATTTGTTGGCTTTGATTATTAGATTTGATCTTTTTATTTTGAGATTTGGTCTCTTTATTTTGACCTTAGGGCACTTTATTTTCAGATATAGTCTCCTTCTATTTTCATATTTGTTCTCTTTATCTTAAAATGTGATCTTTATTTTGAGATTTGATCTCCCTTTTTATTATTTTTTTTACCTTAAGACACTTTATTTTTAGATTTGTTTTCTTTTTTATTATGTTTCTTTATTTTTATTTTTTTATTTTACAGATTTTGAATTTTTTAAATTTTGTTTTTATTTTTAAATTTGAAGACTGTACTGGTTTAGAAGACTGCACTGGTTTAGAACACTGCACTGGTTTAGAACACTGCACTGGTTTAGAACACTGCAGGGTCTGTATACAACCAGTTTCATTTCCTACCTCATAAAACTCTGCGCATCTAATATATTCTTGAATGCATTAATTGTCCGTGACTCCACTCTTGTGTGTGGCAATGCATTTCAAGCGTTCACTACTCTTTGGCTAAAAAAAATATACTCTAATACATAATCTGGACCTTTCTTTAATAATCTGTACCGGTGCCCTCTTGTTCCTGTTGGTGATGGCATTTTGAAAAATCTTGTTACATTCTAATTTATCATTTATTTTGTTTATCTTATATCTTGTATTAGGGAAAGAAGACTAACGTCTGGTCAGGCAATACATACTGATCAGACATGTCAGTCAAGGTCAAGGAAAATGTGCTGGTCAGACATGTTAATCAGGAACAGAAAAAATGTACTGATCAGACATGTTAGACAGAGTCAGGCACAATGTACTGGTCAGACATGTTAGTCAGGGTCAGGTAAAATGTACTGATCAGGCATCTTAGTCAGGGTCAGGTAAAATGTACTGATCAGGCATCTTAGTCAGGGTCAGGTAAAATGTACTGGTCAGAAATGTTAGTCAGGGTCAGGTAAAATGTACTGATCAGACATGTTAGTCAGGGTCAGGCAAATTGTACTGGTCAGATATGTTAGTGAAGGTCTGGCAAAATATACTGATCAGACATGTTAGTCAAGGTCTGGCAAAATATACTGATCATACATGTTAGTCAAGATCAGGCAAAATATACTGATCATACATGTTAGTCAAAGTCAGGCAAAATATACTGATCAGACATGTTAGTCAAGGTCAGGCAAAATATACTGGTCATACATGTTAGTCAAGGTCAGGCAAAATATACTGATCATACATGTTAGTCAAGGTCAGGCAAAATATACTGATCATACATGTTAGTCAAGGTCAGGCAAAATATACTGATCATACATGTTAGTCAAGGTCAGGCAAAATATACTGGCCAAGACCCTCACCTGGGCTTTCCAGTAGCCCTTCGTGTTTTCATGGCAGTCTGGCTAACCAGGTGAGGAATCGACGGGATCACCATAGTACTGAGCGACACGCAGATGAAGCCAAGCAAAGCACAACCGTCTGGAGAACCCCGGTCCACCTTCATAAGCACGCACAGGATGTGAGAAAAGCTACGGCAACCCGCCACTTGACGTCCTTTTCAGGACGCACAAAAGGTTAATCCTACTCATTGTGGACATTCAACAACAACAACAACAATCATGTATTAAATTACCTCGAATTCCTGCTATCCTCAGCGCTGTCATTCCTAGGGCGTGACGTGGAAAGTGAGTATCTATCTTTGTTATCACTTCGCTTATCATAATGATCTTCCTGCTGTCATTCGTTCTGTCCCTGTATTAAGTGTGACACTGGAAGTGCCTATGAGATGATGATAAAACGATAAGATGCGAGATTTGATGGAATGGCGCTCAAGAACCAGCACAAAAATGAACTCTGTGCTCTGGCAGACTTGCTCAAACGCCTGTCTCAGTGCTTAAAAAAAAAAAAAAAAAAGACAGTCCAGTGGATAACAGGCCACTGCAACATTCCAGGCAACAAGGAGGCGGACAGACTCGCCAGAGAGGGAGGAATTCTGCAGTGATCCAGAAATCACGTACAATCAGACTAAAGCATTCATCAGGGCAACGCACAGTTCAAAATGAAATAAAGGCCACCCTGGCCACATAGAAAACGATGCCTACTCTCCAGGCGAGACCAGGTGATAATTCTCCGGCTACACACAGGTCACAACAGACTTAGATGTCATCTGTACAACAAGTTCAAGATTAGCAATACTGACTTTTGTACATGCGGGACAGCCCCCATGAAGGCAGAATATAATTTGCAGTCCTGTCCACTGTATACCGACAAAAAAAGTAGCATTTGGCAACAGCCAGTGTCCTTCCACGAGAAGCTATACGGAAGCGTACAGAGCCTTGCGTCGACTGTTGCCTTCGTTAGAGTCATTGAAGTTGAGGTCTTAAGACGAACGAGGAAGAAGAAGAAGAAGAAGAAGAAGAAGAAGAAGAAGATGGAGATGGAATAAGAACATACACTCGGGTTTCGATTTCACCTCAGTGGCCGGATATTGTACGACAAAAACAAATGGAATCTCAAATAAATCTTGCGACCGTGTCAACATCGCGCAGACATTATATTAGCAACAACACATTTGCGCGACAGAAACGTTACCTGTAATGAATATACAGATACACGCACGCATACATACACTGGACAATATATCATGATATCGCTCAAACTAATCCGGTCCTATGTGGAGAGGGCCGTGCCATGGCCAGGAGAATCCAGAAAGCAAACCTTTAACTCATTCATTCTGGAAAGGTTTGACTTCCAGACATATTTATTTACGTAATGTACAACAATTGTTGGTTATGGTTGTTGTTGTTGTTTCAAATATCCACAATGAGTAGGTTTACTCTTTTGTGTGCCATAAAAAGGACGTTACGTGGCAGGTTGCAGTAGCTTTCCTCACATCCCGAGCATGCTGATGAAGGTGGACCACGGGGTACTCCAGGCGGTTGTTATATGATTGGATTCATCCGTGTGGCGCTCACTACTACGGGGATCAGGTCGATCCCTCACCTTTTTAGCCAGGCTGCCATGAAAACAGCCCGTTTCCAGGAAGGGCTACAAGGAAGCCAACTTGAGGGTCTTGGCCAGTATCTTTTGCCTGACCCTGACTATAATGTCTGATTAGTATATTTGGCCTGACCAGACGTTAGTCTTCCTTCCCTACAACAATTGGTAGGAAGTATAGTCACGTGTATTCATCGCAGACACATTGGTACTGAGACTAGAAACCGGTATAGATTCGAGGGGGCTTCAGATGGAAACCTCAAAAGTAGGATAGAAATGAGAGAAACCATGCCTTTGTATTGTAACTTGTTAATATAGTTACTAAGGATGTCAAGAGTATCTTGCATGTGCCATAATGTGTTGTTTCTGTCTCTGCTACTTGATTCAACATTTTCATTGCCTTGTCTCCGAATCTCCTCTTACTTGCTTCTTCTTCTTCGGCGCTCGTCCTGAAAAGGACGTTGTGATGTGTCGTAGTTTACAGCGAGGCTGCGATATGTGCCTTTCAACCCCACACTGCCAATTTCAACTGGCCTTTTGAGAATTTTTTGTGCTCTCCCATGCGATTTCAGGTGGATATGTGAAGGGCCCGCCTGACAGAATGTGCTCACGATTCGCTCTGTTGTTTGTGTTCATTTCGTATGTTCTAAAGTTTCTAATTGGTCTAACATTTAACCAGTTAATGGCCTGCATTAAGGACAATGCTCCGTTAAAGTTGTGTGCACTTAGGTAGCCAAGTTTACTGGTGCATATATATATATATATATATATATATATATATATATATATATATATATATATATATATATATATATATACCAAGCACTGCCCGCAGGGACATACCTCCACTCACAATTAATTAAGAGCTCTCCATAACAGAAACCCTTATCCAGAAAGCACAATAGTGCAAATTTTATGGTACAGACCCTGACTTAGTACACTCAAGTCTCTAACAACTACATTCCCCAAAAATAGTACAACTATTATGGTACAGACCCTGATTTAGTATACTGAAGGGATCAAGATGCTGAGCAGCACATGAGCTGCAGCGGTCAGCGACCCATAGCTGACTGCTAGTATCAGGGCCAGCGAACCAGAGTTGCCAAGACCCTTCTACACCTCCACGCGGTGATCCTGGATAACAGGCTGCAGCAGGGCAGACTGGCTAAGGAGAAGAGATCGAAAAGGGAATGCTAACCCGGTACTCAAAAAATGCTTGATGAAGTCGGATGTGTTGGACCAAAAGGACCGAAATATCGCAGTCAAGCTGTAAACTGCGACACAACGCATTCCGTTCTCTGGACTACATTCTGCTACTCAAGCTCTTTCGGGGTTTGGTAGCGGGAGATTGAGAACGAACGCAGCCAAGCCAGCCAAGTATACTGAAGTCTCTAACAACTTCGTTCCCCAACAATAGTGCAACTATTATGGTACAGGACCTGACAGTATATTACATTTTTTTAAAAATGTTTTAAAGTAGTCAAAATGCCGTTTATTTTTCTATATAATCTCGTGCAACGTATGTACTCATGGCAGCGTTTAAGTAATGTTTGAAAAGCGTCAGCTTAGAATGATTTGTCAGTATGTCTTAACCAATCCAGAACAGTCTGTTTCATTTCGTCATAAGTGCTGAAACTCTGACTTCTCAGGATCTCTTTTCAGGTGTCAAAAGAGGTGGAAATCGCTTGAAGCGAGGTTTGGGCTGTAAGGTGAATGCGGCAATAACTCCCAGTCGAATTGCCACAGATAGAACATAGTGCGGTGAGCCATCTGAGGTCGAGCGTTATCTTGCAGGAGCAGGACTCCCTTTGTGAACAATCCCAGGCCGTTTTTTTCCGCAGACGGTTATGCAAATCTCTCAAAATGCGTATGTACTGTTCACTGTTGATAGTGGCACCACGGGGTAGAACTGTTGATAGTGGCACCACGGGGTAGAAGACCAACATGAATGATGCCAAGTTTATCCCAGACAACACTCGCCATTACTTTACCTGCAGACGCAGTAGTCCGAAATTATTTGGGTAGTGATTTCGTATGTTTCCACTGCTTGGATGCTCATTTCGGTTCAGGAGTATAATGATGCGCCCAGGTTTCGTCACACGTAATGAAACGATCCTAAAAGTCATGCCCTTTCATATGAAAACGTTCCTTCAACTCAGTGCAGGCTTGATCTCTTCTCTGACGGTGAAAAGCGGAAAGGTTTCTTGGCACCCAACGTGCACTAACCTTCCATTTCAAACCGTTCCCCCGATTCAGTGCAGGCTTGATCTCTTCTCTGACGGTGAAAAGCGGAAAGGTGTCTTGGCACCCAACGTGCACTAACCTTCCATTTCAAACCGTTCCCCCGATTCAGTGCAGACTTGAACTCTTCTCTGCCGGTGAAAAGCGGAAAGGTGTCTTGGCACCCAACGTGCACTAACCTTACAAACATGTAAATGTTCACCGTACCCAGAGAAAGAGTTGCCTCTCGTGCAATTTCATGACAGGTTATGCGTTGATTTTGTAGGATAAGGTGTTCCACAATCTGGATGTTCACAGGAATGACAGAGGTGCGTGGAGAGCCACCACGGCGGGATCATCACTCAAGGATGTACGGTCTTGTCTAAAACGTTTACACCATTCAAATGTCTTATTGTGCCTGAGTGTCTTATCACCTTTTCGTGATTGCAGTCTTCTGTAAATGTTTCGCAGATTCCCCGTCTTCTTTCAAAAGAAACGTCATCACAACCCGCCAATCCATGCAAGCATTAAGAGTGTTGATCGCCATTTTTTATGCATCTGTTCCGTGACTGGTCTATGACAAGTGGGCTACCTAGCAGCAATAGAACAAAAATCCCCATAACTAATGATAGTAGTTCCAGCACGCTATAACCTATTCAAGTGGAACTCGAACTTAAAAGTCCCTTTTTGATTAGAACGCCCCTGGTGCTATAAGACTAACCTTGACTTAGTATACCAAACTCTTTACGAACGTGATTTCTCCGATGGTAACGCAAGCACTATCGCACAAACCTTTTCCTATTTTTAGTCGATTGTCATTACATGAAGGTAACCGTGGTTCTATTACTTGCTCCTCGGATAAAATACAGGCAAAGATAATGATTATAAATGTTTCATGTTTTTATTATAAACTTGTTATGGATTAAGTGACCTGCTCAAAAATATGGTTGACAGACTGTAAGATGTCAGCCTGACTGCCGAAAACTCTTCATCAGCGTCCTATTATGACTGGATAATTATTCCTTTAAGATTTCTGCTCACGTACACATTTAAGATGGCAGGAACGGTATGTTACGGAGAGGAAGACAGAGCAAGCCTGAGATGTGCCAGTGATGTTTGCCTCGTGACAAGAGTTCCAACTAGCGGTCTCGTTTCTATGGAAACGTGCATTACTATTGATGAGTTTTGTAGCCAAGTTGTTCTTAGTGTTTCTTAAGATGAAAATAAATGTATTATTTTCCTCATCATCATCATCATCATCTGGTTGATCAGTCCGGAGACGGGTTGTAAGGTTGTCTGAGTATGTCTTTCCATTTGATCCTATCCTCTGCAGTTCTCTTCATTGCAGTATACTTTCGTACTTTAACGTCCCTGCATACCTGATATGTAAAGGTGAGTCCTGGTCGTCCTGTTCTCTCTCCCCTTGAATCTTGCCCTTTAGTATCTCCTGTAGAAGTATTTCTTATATTGTGAACCAGCCAACTCAACCAACGTTTTTGTATCATATGCAATATTTGTCTTTGTGCTCCCACATCATTGAGTACATTGTCATTGAATCCTCTTTCTGTCCAACTTACTCTTTCCATCCTACGATAGCACCACATTTCAAACACTTTCAAGATTTGTTCTCGTCCTTTCTATTATGATGAATTGACGACATGGCAATTACAAACCTACGATTTGCAGATGATATATATGGTCTGGCAGGCACGGAAACGGAACTCCAGGAGGTGATTAGCAGATTGGACAGAGCGGTGAAGACCTATGGCATGGACATACAGAGAAAACAAAGATTATGACTAATAACACGGAAGGGTTTACATTTGTGATAAAAGCAAATGGTCAGAAACTCGAAGTTGTACACCTTTTCAAGTATCTGGGATCACTGATTAGTGACGAGAGCTCGCAGCCTGAGATAAATGCCAGAATAGCACAGACAACAGCGGCGCTTATGCGTTTGAAACTCATATGGCAGGTTAAGCGGGTCGCTCTTAGCATAAAAGTTAGACTAATGCGCTCATTGGTGCTTTCAATGTTTTGCTATACCTGCGAGACTTGGAATATTACTGCAAATATCCAGTGCAGAATACATGCCATGGAAAAGTGGTGCGTTAGAAGACTCTTAAATGTTACATATAAGGATCGTGTCACGAACGTAGAATACGACGAAGAAAGGAAAACGTAATTGGGCCTTCTGATGATCTGTTCACAGCTACCAAAAGGCGGAAGATGGATTGATATGGGCACGTCACGAGGTACGGGAGAATTACAAATTCGATATTGCATGGTTCCGTACCAGAAAAGTAAAGGCGGGGACGTTCAAGGAAAAGATGGGCAGACAACGTCACTGAGTGGTCAAACCTTCGTCCCGGTGAGGCACGACTATCGGCAGCGGACAGAGAGAGATGGCGTGGGATTGTGGGAGTGTCTTCAAGTGTGCCCCAACGACCTGATGAGTCACGGGATGAACTCAACTGATTATGATGAAGACGAAATTATTTTTGTTTTGGTTTTACAAAATTAATTAGTTCACGAAAGCTGTTGGTGTTTGCCAAAGGTACCCGCGTTAAGTTGAGTTAACTCGTGATTATTCTTTCTTAGTTGGTTACAGTGGCTTCTCTGACATACGGATGAGTTATTTAGAAGATGGACAGGGGACCCACTGCAATGCAAGGTCTTCGTTATTATGTGGGTTACAGTGTTGATGCCCTGCATTATTGACCATGCTGATGTGCCCCAGGATGATTCCAGATGTACACACGGCCGCGAGGTGGGGTTATCATCAGTATGTTTTGCTTGACAACGATGGGGGGGGGGGGGGGGGGAAGTAACGTCTGCTCAGGGGAAACATACTGATCAGACATGTTAGTCAGGGTCAGGGGAAACATAATGATCAGACATGTTAGTAAGGGTCAGGGGAAACATACTGATCAGACATGTTAGTCACAGTAATGAAACATACTGACCAGACTATGTTAGTCAGGGTAATGAAACATACTGATTGGACTATGTTAGTCAGGGTCAGGGGAAACATACTGATCATACATGTTAGTCAGGGTAAGGGGAAACATACTGATCAGACATGTTAGTCAGGTTAATGAAACATACTGCTCAGACTATGCTAGTTAGGGTAATGAAACATACTGATTAGACTATGTTTGTCAGGGTCAGGTAAAACATACTGATCAGACATATTAGCCAGGGTCAGGCAAAACATACTGATCAGACATGTTAGTCAGGGTCAGGTAAAACATACTGTTCAGACTATGTTAGTCAGGGTCAGGTAAATCGTACTGATCAGACATGTTAGTCAGGGTCATGTAAAACATACTGATCAGACATGTTTGTCAGGGTCACGTAAAACATACCGATCAAGACTCTCCCTATGGCTTCCTCGTACGTAACACTTCCTGGAAACGGGATGTTTTCATGGCAACCTGGCTAAAAAGAAAGTGATGGATCTACGTGATCCCCACAGTAGTGAGCGACACACAGATGAAGCCATGCATAGCACAACGGCCTGGAGTACCACGGTCCACCTTCATCAGCACGCTCTGGATGTGTAGAAGGTTACTGCAACCCGGCATTAAACTTCCTTTTCAGGGCTCAGAAAAGAGTAAACCTACTCATTGTGTTCATTAGAAACAGGAACAACCTTGAAACATGTTTCTTTTACTTTACTCTCTCCCTCTCTTTAAATCTCTAAATCCTGGTATTCAATTAGGCACGTGTCTCGCTTGGCTGGCTTGGCTTCGTTCATTCTCAATCTCCCGCTATCAAACCCTGAATGGACTTAAGTAGCAGAATGTAGTCCAGAGAACGGAATGCGTTGTGTCGTAGTTTACAGCTTGACTGCGATATTTGCACCTTTCGGTCCAACACATCCGACTTCAGCCATCATTTTTTGAGTACCGAGTTAGCATTCCCTCTTCGATCCCTTCTCCTTAGTCAGTCTACCCTGCTGCAGCTTGTTATACAGGATCACCGCGTGGTGTAGAATGATCGTGGCAGCTTTGGTTTGTTGGCCCTGACGCTAGCAGTCAGCTATGAGTCGCCGACCACTGCAGCTCATGCGCTGCTCATTATCTTGATCACAGGCACGTGTTGGATGCCAGGTAGTTAAATGATAAGTAAATTTATATGATAAGTAAAGTTATATGATAAGTAAAGTTAAATGATAAGTAAAGTTATTTGATAAGTAAAGTTATTTGATAAGTAAAGTTATTTGATAAGTAAAGTTATATGATAAGTAAAGTTATTTGATAAGTAAAGTTATTTGATAAGTAAAGTTATTTGATAAGTAAAGTTATATGATAAGTAAAGTTATATGATAAGTAAAGTTATTTGATAAGTAAAGTTATTTGATAAGTAAAGTTATATGATAAGTAAAGTTATATGATAAGTAAAGTTATATGATAAGTAAAGATAAATGGTAAGTAAAGTTAAATGATAAGTAAAGTAGTTATATGATAAAAAAAGTTATATGAGAAGTAAAGCTAAATGATAATTAAAGTTGTATGATAAGTAAATATAAATGATAAGTAAAGTTAAATGATAAGTAAAGTTATTTCGCTCTTTTGCTTTGGTGTACCAAGTTGGACAAAGGAACTCCTTCAGAACATCGTTTCCCCTCAAGCTTGGTCTAGTGTGCCTGAGACGTCTTGGCCTCTTTACCACTGTCTAAGAAGAGCTAATTCGCCAGTCTCCATTCCCAGAACGACATAACATTAGATGTTAGGAATGAAGTTGAGTCTTCTTGTATTAAAAGGCAGTGGTAAGGTAAGGTAGCCACTTCCCTCTCTTACTGTTTTTAACCTTACCTAACTCATTCGTCAGGTACCCATTTACAGCTGGGTCGACTAGAAGAGTGATTGTATCAGGTACAGACCACGGTATGGATTGTGTTCTGTCCTTCCATGAATTCGAACCCTGACACGCTGTAAACCCCGCCTAGTAACCCAGCTCGCTGTCGACTATGTATGATTCAACAGATCAGTAACATATTATTCCTGACACCTCCGATAATAACAAGCATTGTAGGCAGTCTGGGGACGACCAAAGGCTAGAGAAGCAGACAATGTGTACTGAAAACAGATGCGCTGGATAACCGGAAGCAGAACACATTGTAACGCAACATGCCTAAGCAGAGACTCTCATATCCTTGACTCTGTTGGAACAGAGCAGAAACCCCCCATAGCCTTGACTCTGTTGGAAGAGAGCAGAAATCCCCCCCCCCCCCCAATAGCCTTGACTCTGTTGGAACAGAGCAGACACCCCCCATAGCCTTGACTCTGTTGGAAGAGAGCAGAAATCCCCCCCCCCCCCAATAGCCTTGACTCTGTTGGAAAAGAACAGAAACCCCCCCCCCTCCCCTTGACTCTGTTGGAACAGAGCAGACACCCCCCCATAGCCTTGATTATGTTGGAACAGAGCAGAGACCACCCGTAGCCTTGACTCTGTTGGAAAAAAACAGAGACCACCCATATCCTTGACTCTGTTGGAAGAGAGCAGAGATCCCCCCTCCCCCCCCCCCCCCATAGCCTTGACTCTGTTGGAGCACAGCAGAAACCCCCCATAGCCTTGGTTCTGTTGGAACAGAGCAGAAACCCCCATAGCCTTGGTTCTGTTGGAACAGAGCAGAACCCCCCCCCCCCCCCCCAATAGCCTTGACTCTGTTGGAAAAGAACAGAGACACCCCCATAGCCTTGACTCTGTTGGAACAGAGCGGAGACCCCCCATAGCCTTGACTCTGTTGGAACAGAGCGGAGACCTCCCCCCCCCCCCCCCCCAATAGCCTTTGATTCTGTTGGAACAGAACAGAGACCCCCCATAGCCTTGGTTTTGTTGGAACATAACATAACCCGTCCCCCCCCCCCCCCCCTTTCATATCCTTGATTATGTTGGAACAGAGCAGAGACCCCCCTAAGCCTTAACTCTGTTGGTGTGGATGTCTGACGGCGAAAGAATAAGATGAAGAATATACATTTTGGAAAGGTGTTTTTAGAGCTTTCTTGTAATCAAGTTGTACTATTGTGCCTGTCATGGCGTGCACGACCAACTGTTGGATAGCCGTGTGGGTTATTGGGGTTCGTAAAATGAAATTAAAGAGCCTTGTGCCTCCTCCTCCTCTTCTCTTTCTTGAAGAAGAAGAAGAAGAAGAAGAAGGGGGAAGGAGAAGGATAATGAGAAGGGGAAAAAGAAGGAAGATGAGATAGTTGCTAGGTAGAGCGATCTGAAATAAAGTACGGGACAAAAAGAAGAGACATGAGAAAGAAAGAAAGAGGAAGGGATAGAGAGAGATAGAGATACAGAGACCGAGATAGGGGAAAGATAGACAGAGGGAAAGTGAAGAGCGAGGAAAGAAACGTAGAGCTAGAGGCGGAGATAAAACCAAGAGAAAGATTTAGGGAAAGTGTGACATATAGAGACTTGACAGAGGATGAGTGCGACAAAGTGGACAGAGACGGGTAGAGAGTGAGAAAAAGAGGGATAATGCGAAATAGAAATATGAAGATATATGAAGAAAAAGAGAGGAAAGAGAGAGGGAGAGAGAGTGTGTGTGTGTTAAAGAGAATGAGCGAGATGCAAGTCTTAACAAAAAGTGTTAATGTTTGACTGGAAAGATGGAAGGCCCCAAAAAGACGACATAAACTAGGGGAGATAACATACATCCACAGTAAAAATCAATGTGACAAGGGCGATAATTCCTGTGAAAGGCAATAATCCATTCCCAGAGGAGGTTTGTTTTTCTTGTGACGTGTGCAGTTTTTATATCTCCCGCATCAGCAACGTCTGTGATTTCGTTACGATTCCTCACAACAGCTTAGTTAACGATTGACGCTGAGATCAGAGTCAGTGTGGTCTATGGATGTAAATAGGACGCATGCTTGGTTTGGAATCCCAACATACCGGTTTCAATATCACTTGGAGTCAAGTTTGACTTGTCATGTCGGAGATTTTTATCGTTATGACAACTTCTCCACTTCCATAAAGGATTGACAAAACTAGTGTACTGTAAAACTGTTATAGTGGAACGCAGTATAAACGGATACAAACACGCATCCATATTTTGTCAATACATCCACATTATTAACAGATACCAACACGCATCACATCAACTTCCACTGAGGGCTTACAACGTTGGTAGATCTGGCTACATTGCAAGGGGACGACCGCCAGGCAGGTGGATAGATGACATTAGAGTGATTGTGCAACGGCACAGGCTCACATTGACCGACGCAACGCACTTGGCGCAGGGCAGACGGCTTAAGCTCCACAGATTGCTTAACGGCACAAGGAGAAACAAAAAATTAACTCACACACACGCCTCCATACACTGGCCAATACATCCACATTATAAACAGATACACACACGCATCTATACACAGGCCAATACGTCCACATTATAAACAGATACACACACGCATCTATACACAGGCCAATACGTCAAGGTATCGCTCAAAGGACTACATTTGCGGTGGAAATTAGCGTGATTTCACAACATTTTTCAGAAAGGCAAATGCGTTCAAAACTTGCTACATCTAGAATGGGAGAGAAGCCATTTCGAATGGTCATTATCCTTAAAGTCAAGGACAGTACTATTTGTAAATGACCACTCCTGAGGGAAAAGGAAAGACAACACATGAAGGCCAGACTTAAAGCGAATATCTCCTTCCAACCTGATTCCAATATTTTAATTGTGCTTTTTATCACACTTACAGGGAAGTGCTCACTGAAAAAAGACTTTTGAAGAAACAATATTTTCATTTCACTCCCACTTATTTAGGCTCCTCAAACTCACCAACCCCCCTCCCACTCCCCTTCCATAGGAAAGAGCGTCTAGTTAGGTGTCCGTCGACTTTCCCCCTTGTCCCCCCCCCCCCTCCCCAAGTATTGACAGCGTGAGATCGCTGTTGAAGAATGTTTAGAGCAACATCATTTTAAATTTGTCACCAACCACCTCACAAAATGTAACTAGCACCATCTCATGTTTCATCGTTAGTGATATTATCACTTTATTTCACTTCACATCACATAAAGATTTGTTTGAAACTTGTTACAAATTGGAAAATTGTTACCATGTTTATATGTACTGTTTTGAAAATTGTTACCATTATTATATACGAATTTGAAAATGTGTAACATTATTATGTGCAATAAATAATTTTAAAAAAAAACATTATGAGCGCTGCTTTGAACATTTGGGCAAGACGCGCTGGTTACATGATATGAGCTGACACATCTGGAAGGTACTCGTTGCAACCATGTTACTCTCTCCCCTTATGACTCATGTCCCTCTCCAACTACAACAACGCGATGTCGTTACCTTTTCAAAGATGTATATTAAACAACTTGAATTTATATGTATATATATAATATTTAAAATATCCACATATAAAGGAGTATACAAGTATGCAAGTGAGAGTATATGTGGAATTTTAAAATAAAATATTATCGTTTAAGACAACACAAAATGTGGATACGCCTCGCCCACATTGTAATTGTTGTTTTTTTTAAAAATCAAACCGTTCCAGGGATCAAGATGCTGATATACGCTGTAGCGGTCAGGAACCCAAATCTGACTGCTAGCGTCGCGTCATGGCAGCGAACCAGAGCTGCCAAGACCCTTCCACACCTCCACGTGGTGATTC
Source organism: Ariolimax columbianus (assembly GCA_036924085.1). NCBI lineage: Eukaryota > Metazoa > Mollusca > Gastropoda > Stylommatophora > Arionidae > Ariolimax > Ariolimax columbianus. Next base: position 50,282,000 of record JAVGWX010000018.1, read on the forward strand.
TGAATCACAAGAAGAACAAGAACAAAAAGAAAACCTTCCAAAAGCCAATAGGACAAGGCTAGCGTCCCGTACGCAACATATGGATTACATGCAAGACGATCATAGGTAACTGTATGCACATCTGCAGGGCACCATGACCTCCGACTACTGGATTACAGGTGGGATAGTTTTGAGGACATGAGTCAGAGTTCAGAATCCTGTCTGAACATCACTTTCAATTTGATATTTCCATTTCACATTTTTAACGTTCACCATCTGACAATTGCATTCCACGGGCTTTTCATTCCACTCCACGTGACATGCATACCACCCCAAGTTCTGTTTGGAAAATGTGAAAAAAACATGAAAAAGAAACAAAAAAATCTACAATTGATCGCTGGCAGTGTGTCTGGTATCGATATTCACCTCGGATCACTGGACCATACACGACCAGTCATTTCACTGAGGGAATCATGACACATTTAAAGGCCAGTGAAAATCATTCCAGTGCTCGTCTGACAGACTTAAAAAATGAACGGACAGAAACAAAGAAAGAAATATGGAACAACACATTTGTAGAAGAAGACCTCATCATGTCTGAAGCTGATGTGAACATCGATAGGGACATACACAATAAAGAATATGAGTTAAATCGAGGACAAGTCTACTGCAGACAGTACAACCCTCAGAACAGACACCCGAGAAAAAACCGCATAGAAGGTGAAGGTTCGATGAAGATTAAAGAGAAACTTGCACTAGGACACGATTTGCCAAATTCGACGTGTAGATCTCTAAACAGGTTAAGAACAGGTGTGTCCAGATTTGGGTCTAATCTGAACAAGTGGGGATATGCAGACGATCGATACTGTGAATGTAGGACCATCAAAGACCCGGAGCACCTAGTTATATGTCTCAGTGGATCAAGATGCTGATCAGCGCATGAGCTGCAGTGGTCAGTGACCCATAGCTGACTGCTAGCGTCAGGGCCAGCGAACCAGAGCTGCCAAGACCCTTCTACACCTCCACGCGGTGATCCTGTATAACAGGCTGCAGCAGGGCAGACTGGCTAAAATGAAAGGATCGAAGAGGGAATGCTAACCCGGTACTCAAAAAATGCTTGCTGAAGTCGGATGTGTTGGATCGAAAGGTGCAAATATTGCAGTCAAACTGTAAACTACAACACAACGCATTCCGTTCTCTGGAATACATTCTGCTACTTAATCCCTTTCAGTGTTTGGTTACGGGAGATTGAGAACGAATGAAGCCAAGCCAAGCCATTTGTCTCAGAACACAGAAAACCTGTTCAGTTGAGGACCTAATGGTTTTAAATGAAAAAGCACAAACGGTGGCTGGTTTCTGGGGGAAAATTATGTGAGGTTGCCACACACTTTGATGGAAATTTTGCAAACTTTACGGTTGGTATGTGCTGTTTACCCCAGAAATTACGCCACCATGCGCATCGTACGTATGTTCACTTGGTGCAGTTATGTCCGGTTTCATTTAAACACGCCTCGTAAGTTGTTTTTATTAGCTGCACCTATGCCGAAGCGAAAGTGTGCTGTCATTAACCGATGGTCGTCAGTGAAGATTTGTTGTGTGGAGAGCATACGGTTGTTCAAGTTGACTTTTATCACCGGTAATTATCCATCGTCTCTGGGTTGGCGTCTTGGAAAACACTACGGACATGGTAAATAGTTAGGTGCCACACAAAGATGTCAGTTTCCCACTTATCTTATTTCGTTTCTTTGAGAATTCAACATCTTTTTTCAGTATTTCCAGGTTCAGATTCGGGCATTTAAATCTAAAAGGACCGTTTTATAACAGGTTTGCACTAATTGCCACTGTCATTTGATCTCATTCATGTTTCTCTTTTTCTGATCATGCGGTTTTGGGAGGACATTTGTATGATGGCGACAAGGTACTTCTCAGTGATAAGCAGCATCAGCACAGATGACGACAGTTGATGACGTGAGCGTCTTGCACTCGATTTCCTGTTTCTTCTTCTTCTTCTTTTGCCGTATCGCTGTCTACCGGGTTATAGCTCAGTGTCGTGGTATGTATTTGTCTTTCGTCTATCTCGTTGCTGGAGTACCATTTTTATCCATTTTATGGTAGGTCTCTTTAACGCTGTCTATCCACCTCTTCATCGGTCTGCCTCTAAGCCCTTGTTCTTGGTGTAATCTTGTCGAAGGTTGCATGAACGATATGGTCTGGTTGGATGCTCACAATGTGGCCAAACGAATTCATTCTTTGTTGCTCTATGTACTGTAGGCAGGGAATTGTTCCAACCATTTCCCGAATAGTCGTATTTGTGATTTCACGTTTGAGGTTCAATAATTAAGCTGATACACACTTGATGCGCAACCGGCTTTATATGAATCAAGAAGAACTTCAAGAAATATTACAGCCTTCATCCGCCGCCCCCCCCCCCCACCCCCAACCCAATTGGCGATAAGCGCTTCTCCACAGCTATCCTTGCTGGCCTCCGAGATAACCAATAAATGGGGCCAACATCTCTACACACAGCTCTTGCATCTAGGAATTCTCGTTTTTCTTATCATCATCATGTAACATGTCCTTTGCAGAACGTCGCACCAATCACAACCGGTCTGAAAGAAACTCGATCTTTTGACAAATCTCTAGCCTGCTCGAGAATCATACCAAATCATTCCTTGACGTCTTGGTGGCATCCCCTTCTTGGTCTGCCTCTGTCTCTTTTGCCTGGTACCAAACCTTCCATTACCGTTCTCTCAAGACCGTTGTGTTTGCTGATGTGATCAAAGTATTTTAATTTTCTGGCCATGATGGAATTTACAAGCCAGCTTTTCTCTATACTCAACTCTTATCAAATGACTGCATTCTTCCTTTTTTCGATCCAAATACTTCTGGGAACATTTCTATATCCTTTCGACTCGAAGGACTCAATTTATACCTTGAGGTTTGGGTAACTGTCCATGTTTCGCTGCCGTATGATGCCACGGAAAAACAAAATTTCTCAATATGTTCACTTTTGTTGGTTTTCTGGTACTCTGCCATATTATCATAGTGTTGTGTAGCCTCTGCATTGTTGTAACAATAATACAAACAATAATAATAATAATAATAATATATGTCAGTGTTTGCCATGCGACAGACCAAACATGACTCTAACAGGTCATGCCAAACGTCATTGTTTGCAAGAGCACATAACTAGCATAACGAAGTCTCTAACACTTCCTCCCCAACGACAATACCTGCTATTAGAGTGCGTTAACATTTCACCTACATCTGACAAAATGGTTCGCTAAAGACGCATATTCTTCATTCTTCATCGTTCGTCAACAGACGGCCACATTAACGGCTCTAACGAAGTCGTGTGCCTCGCTGTCCTTCTAAGCGAGTTGCATTTGCATTGAGATGTATGCCCTGGGGCCAAGTGCATCCATCTTCATGAATTATATGGGATGGGTTAGATTGTGAATATACAACGCCTTAAAAGAAAAGAAAGGCCAACAACTAAATATAGAGTTACAACTCTGAAGGTAAATCATGCTACTGTCGGTTACGACTGAAATGGGCTATTTACTTCGCAGCCTTAGCATGTCTCCTGCTACCTGCAAATCAGGGCAGAGAAGACTATTGTCAAGCAAAACATTTTGATCGGACAAGTTAGCTACGGTCAAGTAAAATATACTGGCCAAGACCCCTATCTCTCTTCCACGCAGCTATAAATTAACTAAAGAGAGGTCCAGATTAGATATTAGGAACTGTGTTTTTAGTCAGATAGTGGTGAATGCTTGGAATGTATTACCACAGGAAGTAGGGGAGGCAAATACAATTAATGCATTTAAGAATAGCTTTTAGAGCAAAGAAATATAAATGAAATTTTTGTATACAGACTCAGCAGAATTTTCTAAACCGGTATAAATACGTTAAGTTAAGTAAAGGACTTCCTTGAAACGTGCCGTTTTTGGGGCAGCCTGGTTAACGAGGTAGGGAATCGACGGGATCGAAGTAGAGTGAGCGACACGCAGATAAAGTCAAAAATAGCAAACCCGCCTGAAAGCCTCATCTGCACGCTCGGGATGTGAAGAAGCTACTGAAACACTCCACTTAACATCCTTTTCAGAAGGGGATACACGAATAATCTAACTCATTGTGTGCATTTAATAACAACAATAACAGCAAAATAGGAACTCGAAATCCAGCAATTGTTTGACGGGAGAGTTATCCCTCCTAGGGAAACTGTCTTTTAGAAATATAATAAAGTAATAATTTATATTCTCATATCCGACACTCGAGACTTAGCAAAGCCATAACAGACAGTCCCATATCAGATACGCGACTGCTAGCTAAGCCATGACAGGCAGTCCCACATACAACACTCGACTGTTAGCTAAGCCATGACAGGCAGTCCCATATCCGACAATCGCCATTTAGCCAATCCATGACAGGTAGTCCCACATCCGACACTAGAGATTTAGCCAATCCATGACAGGCAGTCCCATATCCGACACACGAGATTTAGCCAATTCATGACAGGCAGTCCCATATCCGACACTTTTCTGTTAGCTAAGCCATGACAGGCAGTCCCATATCTGACACTCGACTGTTAGCTAAGCCATGACAAGCAGTCCCATATCGGACACTCGACTGTTAGCTAAGCCATGACAAGCAATCCCATATCCGACACTCGACTGTTAGCTAAGCCATGACAGGCAGTCCCATATCCGACACACGAAATTTAGCCAATTCATGACAGGCAGTCCCATATCCGACACTTTTCTGTTAGCTAAGCCATGACAAACAGTACCATATCCGACAATCGACTGTTAGCTAAGCCATGACAGGCAGTCCCATATCCAACACTCGACTGTTAGCTAAGCCATGACAAGCAGTCCCATATCCGACACTCGACTGTTAGCTAAGCCATGACAAGCAGTCCCATATCCGACACTCGACTGTTAGCTAAGCCATGACAGGCAGTCCCATATCCGACACTCGACTGTTAGCTAAGCCATGACAAGCAGTCCCATATTCGACACTCGACTGTTAGCTAAGCCATGACAAGCAATCCCATATCCGACACTCGACTGTTAGCTAAGTCATAACAGGAACTACCGCATCCAACCCTGCTGTCGGGTATAAAGTGTTCGAAAATTAATTACACAAGCCACATCCATCGACTTTATTAGCCTGGGTGTGGAGTCCACTTCCACGTTACCTATCCTTTTCGTACATTAAGACAAGTACCTATTTCCTGCTTGTGGAAACCTCGGGAGAGGGTAGGGCTACAGGAGTAAACCCAGAGAGAAAATCCGGAGTGGTAGCACCTAAGGCGGATGGTTTTAAAATTGCGAACTCATTCCGGCAGCTCCTGCAGCTGAGCTGGTGCCAAAGTGTCATGCTTTGCATTCCTTTGGATTACAGCAGCGAGGCTGAGATGAGAATCCTGCATTTCGGGCAGCATAGGGTCTTCCTATTCAGGGCCCAGGCTCGCGCCCTGAGAGGCTACTCACAGGGTGCCACGCCTATGGTCTGCAAAGACTGAGACGCCTATGAATGAATTATTTTCTGCTGGGAGGACTAGATAACGGCAGTCGAACCCAGTCCCACTGCCGTGATGCTGATGTTGTGTAAATGAGCTAGCCAGACTCTTGGAATCAAAGCAGACACATTCATTCCCTATGGCTGCAAACCGCTGTATATTTTGATCTGAGTTGCTAAATCCATTTGACTTGTCGAACGAGATGCAGACAACCAATTATCGTGGTGTTAACTGGTCATGTGGTTTAAATGTATACATTACTACAAGCTGATGTGTACTGAAGGCAAGAAAATCATTAAAAACATAAAAAGGTATGGGTCAATAGGTACATTGGGGCAAGAACAACACGAAAACTACGTTAAAACCGAACGGTATTGGTCAATCACTAATAATCATGTTTTTTAGAAAAATCGAACTATCAAGAATATCAGAAAAGAACAGAACAAACTAAAGGATGAATATTACTCCCTTGTCAGGCGGGGACAGATCACCATACCTCGTCTCATACTTCATCACATGGCGGTGAATAAGAGATTAAATAAACGCATGAACATGCCTCTTGAAATTACATGGAGGAAAAAAGTGACGAATGCAGGGCTGCAATATCACACCGGTCTCCCAAGATTGTACACTCTTCTTAGGCAAGGACGACTACGATGGCTCGGTTATATTCGTCGCATGTAAGATGGTAGCATTCCTAAAGATATTCTCTATGGACAGTTGGCAGATGGAAAAAGAACAGTCGGACGACCACAGTTGAGGTTACAAAATGGGTGTAAGCGTCATATGAAGGTTCTATGCATGAGTGTGACTTCCTGCGAAGAGGAAGCTGCAGACCCGATCCAGGTGGAAATGTACACTGAAGGACCACCTCATGCTTGGTGAAGAAAAGCTCTTGCAAAAAAGAGAAGTGAAAAGACAACGCCGTATAAAGAAAGAAAGTAATACAAGCTGTATATCTTTCTTTGTTTATCACTACAAGTCAGATCATCCTAAAGTCATATCATACAAATCTTATCATTCTATAGTCATATCATCCTATAGTCATATCATCCTATAGTCATATCATCCTATAGTTATATCAACCTATAGTCATATCATCCTATAGTTATATCAACCTATAGTCATATCATCATATAGTCATATGATACAAGTCTTATCATCCTATAGTCATATCATCCTATAGTCATATCATCATATAGTCATATCATCCTATAGTTATATCATCATATAGTCATATCATCCTATAGTCATATCATCCTATAGTCATATCCTCCTATAGTCATATCATCCCAGAGTCATATTATCCTAGAGTCATATCATCCTATAGTCATATCATCCTATAGTCATATCATCCTATAGTCATATCATCCTATAGTCATATCATCCTATAGTCATATCACCCTATAGTTATATCATCCTATAGTCATATCATCCTATAGTCATATCATCCTATAGTCATATCATCCTATAGTCATATCATCCTATAGTCATATCATCCTATAGTCATATCATCCTATAGTCATATCATCCTATAGTCATATCATCCTATAGTCATATCATCCGAGAATCATACCATACTACTACTAAAAACTTCGAATATATGCTTCACCACTGTGAAGACGTGGACTAAACAGATTGCTGAGAATGTATTACAGGATTGCCCCATGTATGTTAAATTAAGGAAGATGCACTGGTCCAACGATCTCCACTGAGCTAAAGCTGATCGCCAAACATAGGCCTAGCCGTTCAAGATCAGAGGAGACTAACGTCAATTTTTTTTTATCTTGCGTTCGCCTTATTCTCTATTCCACAAGGCGGTGTGCGTTGCTCTGTGGTTTTTATTTTGCGCCTGTCGGCCCAGTGCATCCGACTTCAGCATGCATTTTATGTAATGGTCTGCTTCCTTACGCATTTTCTAAGGGTTAACATCCCCCGGGTGACGGCCGATGCTGTGAAGGGGATCAAACCCAGCACCTTCGGTTTGTGAGCCGTGTCACTTAACCACTAGCCCACGCCGTCTCAATCTGATACTTGATTTACTTTCCGTTTCCAAGTACCACGTCATACAGCATGCATCCAGTATCCAGGGACATGGATTATCTTGTCATTTGCCTCCAGAATGTCGCACCTATTGCATGTTTCCTGGAAGTTGGGGCAGGTCATCAGGTGGTCTGAGTCCTGTATTTTACCACAATCACATGTGTCGTAATCTGTGTATCATCGTGACACACCAGTTCGGAGTTTGTTTAGTGACTTCAGTCAGATAAAAAAAAACTGATTAGACTACGTCAGTCTTCTTTTCAGTTCACACATACTGATCAAAATCCAACCTAACTTCCAAGTAGTTCTCACTGGAAGCAAGCTGTTTCAAGCCTAACTAATGAGGTGGGGATCGGAAATTTAGTTCCTGCTGAACATTTGCTGCAAAACTGCCCGACATACGAGGATCAGAGAGAGCAGATGTGGCCATCACCAGTGGCAACACTAGACAAACTCTATGGCAGTGTCGACAGCCTCAGGATGGCGGCTGCTTTTTTCGAAAAAATTAAGGTTGACGTCAGACTGCGTACGAAGAAGAAGAAAAATAAGAAGGAAATGTAGTTCCAATAGCTTCTCGTAAAACCTCTCATTGAATACGTCCATGAGAACTCTAGTTGATTTTCTCAAGTACGCTTCGGGATGTGATGAGAGTCACTGTAACCCGCCATCAAAGAAAGTCGTCAAGAGTACCTAACTCAAGTAGGAGTGACATTAGCAACATCAACCCCTACTGGAAGCAACTTTCGATGTAATAGAGACGAGAATATGCCACTGCCATACTGATTGTGGTAAACGAATAATCAGGGTCAGGTGTAACAAACTAAACACCTAATCATGGCGTGGATCACGTCCTGAGTGGGCGGTAGTCTGAGATGTGAAGGAAAGTCCAAGTTCTGGTGGAGCGAAGAATGGAAACTTTCTGACAATGGCAACGTCGAAGCTGTAGTAACAAGAAAGAGAAAAAGCAGAAGGAAAAAAAAGAAGAAGAAGAAGACGAAGAAAGAAGTAGACGAAAACAAGATGAAGATGAAGATGAAGATGAAGTGGGGAACTGAGACGCTAGCCCAGTAAGCCAAATATTCTGGTCTGGAGGTTGCGTCAGGGTCAAGCAAAATATACTGGTCTGGAGGTTGCGTCAGGGTCAGGCACAATATACTGGTCTGGAGGTTGCGTCAGGGTCAGGTACAATATACTGGTCTGGAGGTTGCGTCAGGGTCAGGTACAATATACTGGTCTGCAGGTTGCGTCAGGGTCAAGTACTATATACTGGTCAGGAGGTTGCGTCAGTGTCAGGTCCAATATACTGGTCAGAAGGTTGCGTCAGGGTCAAGTACAATATACTGGTCAGGAGGTTGCCTCAGAGTCAAGTACAATATACTGGTCAGGAGGTTGCGTCAGGGTCAAGTAAAATATACTGGTCAGGAGGTTGCGTCAGGGTCAAGTACAATTAACTGGTCAGGAGCTTGCGTCAGGCTCAATTACAATATACTGGTCAGGAGGTTGCGTCAGGGTCAAGTACAATATACTGGTCAGAAGGTTGCGCCAGAGTCAAGTACAATATACTGGTCAGGAGGTCGCGTCAGAGTCAAGTAAAATATACTGGTCAGGAGGTTGCGTCAGGGTCAGGTACAATATACTGGTCAGGAGGTTGTGTCAGGGTCAACTACAATATACTGGTCTGGAGGTTGTGTCAGGGTCAACTACAATATACTGGTCAGGAGGTTGCGTCAGGATCAAGTACAATATACTGGTCAGGAGGTTGCGTCAGAGTCAAGTAAAATATACTGGTCAGGAGGTTGTGTCAGGGTCAAGTACAATATACTGGTCAGGAGGTTGTGTCAGGGTCAAGTACAATATACTGGTCAGGAGGTTGTGTCAGGGTCAAGTACAATATACTGGTCAGGAGGTTGTGTCAGGGTCAAGTACAATATACTGGTCAGGAGGTTGTGTCAGGGTCAAGTACAATATACTGGTCAGGAGGTTGCGTCAGGGTCAAGTACAATATACTGGTCAGGAGGTTGTGTCAGGGTCAAGTACAATATACTGGTCAGGAGGTTGTGTCAGGGTCAACTACAACATACTGGTCAGGAGGTTGCGTCAGGATCAAGTACAATATACTGGTCAGGAGGTTGCGTCAGAGTCAAGTAAAATATACTGGTCAGGAGGTTGCGTCAGGGTCAAGTACAATATACTGGTCAGGAGGTTGTGTCAGGGTCAAGTACAATATACTGGTCAGGAGGTTGTGTCAGGGTCAACTACAATATACTGGTCAGGAGGTTGTGTCAGGGTCAACTACAATATACTGGTCAGAAGGTTGCGTCAGGGTCAAGTACAATATACTGGTCAGGAGGTTGTGTCAGGGTCAACTACAATATACTGGTCAGAAGGTTGCGTCAGGGTCAAGTACAATATACTGATCAGGAGGTTGCGTCATGGTTAGGCCCACTATACTGGTCAGAAGGTTGCGTCAGGGTCAAGTACAATATACTGTGGTCAGGAGGTTGCGTCAGAGTCAAGTAAAATATACTGGTCAGGTGGTTTCGTCAGGGTCAAGTACAATATACTTGTCAGGAGGTTGTGTCAGGGTCAAGTACAATATACTGGTCAGGAGGTTGTGTCAGGGTCAAGTACAATATACTGGTCCGGAGGTTGTGTCAGGGTCAAGTACAATATACTGGTCAGGAGGTTGTGTCAGGGTCAAGTACAATATACTGGTCAGGAGGTTGTGTCAGGGTCAAGTACAATATACTGGTCAGGAGGTTGTGTCAGGGTCAACTACAATATATTGGTCAGGAGGTTGTGTCAGGGTCAAGTACAATATACTTGTCAGGAGGTTGTGTCAGGGTCAAGTACAATATACTGGTCAGGAGGTTGTGTCAGGGTCAAGTACAATATACCTGTCATTACTACTATGTATCTCCCATGTCGCGTTCACTGGAAACAGGCTGTTTTCAAGGCAGTCTGGTTGACGAGATGGAGATCGATCCCCACAGTAGTAAACGTCACGCAGATGAAGCAAAGCAGCTCGGAGGAGAGCTGTCCACTTTATCAACACGCTCATGATGTAAGGAAAGCTACTACAACCCGACAATTTGCGCCATTTTCAATGCGCACACAACACAAGAGTAAACTTTCTCATTGTGGACATTCAATAATAAGAACAAGATAATGAAGAAGGACCAGGAAGAAAAAGAAGAAAAAAGAAGAAAAGGTGAAAAAGAAGAAGAAGATAACGAAGAACGACGAAGAAAATGGGACAAGAAACACATAGACACACGTACTGAGTGCTAAATGTTGTTGTAATTCATTAAGTGCTTTCATATATGATATTTCCCTGACGAGGACCTATTAATCGTAAGGCTGGTCTCCACTCGTTAATGTCCTAGTGCTGTAACTGAACTATACCTTGTTATGTTATTGTCGACTATCTCAAAACTATAAACTGCAACTTTCAAATTTCTCGATAACCCAGTAGTCTTAGGTGGTTTGCGTATCCAGTTTTCCATACACGTTATTCATAAACTGAGACCTTAACTTAACGTAACGTCTTTATTCTGGCTTAGAAGACTCTGAAGAGTCTGTATACAACCAGTTTCATTTAGTTTTACTTGCTCAAAAACTATTCTTGAATGCATTAATTGTCCCTGCTTCCACTACTTCCTGTGGCAAGTATTCCTTGCATTCACGACTCTCTGACTAAAAAAAATTTCCTAATATCTAATCTGGACCTTTCTTTGGTTAATTTGTAGATATGCAGATTTGTTCTTGTAGGTGGTTGTATTTTGAACGAAAACTTGTTATAGTCTAATTTATCTTGTCCGTTAGTTATCTTATAAACCTATATGATTTATTATAACGTCTAGGTCCCTTTCGCTTTATATCTATCTAATATTGTTCACTCCCAGTCTGTAATCATATTCCATATTGGATCTACCCATGTGGATGACTGTTCATTTATCTATATGCGTTCATTGAAACGTCTCACACTTCATCCCGACGGCAATGTCTGTTAGAGGATTATGAAGGTTCACATTGGAGACGATGCCATAATAAATGAATACTCACTTGATGAAGTATGGCTTGTTATTTCCATCCAGGGCCGTTTCCCAACCATATGGCAGGCCCGAATTTTCTTGCCAGTTCTCGCGAGGAGGTAGCCATGATGAGGTCTGGGTTTTGTGGCTGTGGATTAGATCGAATTGGAATCAATCAGATATACGGTATATAAAGTAAGTTTATCAATATATATATATATAGAGATAGAGAGAGAGAAGAAAGACACAGCGAGAGACAGATAGAGAAAAAAGAAATAAGTAAAAAGAGAAAAAGAGAAAGAGACAGAAATGGAAAGAGGAAGTGAATGAGAGAATAAAAACTAGAAAAAAATGAGATAAATTTTATAAAACAGAACGAGAGCAAAGAAAGAGAAAGCGGGAGGGAGAAAGAATAAGGTAAAGACAATAAGAGAAAATGCACAAACATGAGTCAGAGAAACAGGGACATGAAACGAGTGTGAGAAAGAGGAGAGAAAGAGAAAGAGATAGAATGAGAGAGATATAAATAATAGGGTGGGAGAAAGAGATAATGAGGAAAAGAGGGAGAAATATATAGTTAAAGAGTAAGTGAAACCGATCGATAAAGAGAGAAAAAGTGAAATAGAGTGAGAAAGAAAGAACATAAAAAAAGTTAAAGAGAAAGGGAAAGTGAAACAGAAAAGGAAAGAAGGAAAGTGAGAGAGAAAGAAAGTGAGAGAGAAAAAGCGAGAGATAATGCAAAATACATATAGAAATGAGAGAGAGAGATGGACAGAAAGGAGAGAGAGAAATATATAGAAACAGCGACAGAAACAGAGAGAGAGGTAGAAAGAGAATAGGAGAGAACAAAGAGAGAAGCAGGTAGAAAGAGAGAGAACCTGGACATGTGTACAGCAATGGGTACAGCGAAATACGGGCTGAGTGCAACAAAACACGTGTTGGATAAAAGGAAAAACTGGCTGGATACAACGAAAAATGACTGAATACAACGAAAAATGACTGAATACAACGAAAAAAGGACTGAATACAACGAAAAAAGAACTGAATACAACGAAAAAAGAACTGAATACAACGAAAAAAGGACTGAATACAACTAAAGAAGGACTGAATACAACAAAAACAATACTTAATATAAGGAAAAAATGACTGAATACAACGAAAAAATGGACTGAATACAACTAAAAAGCGTGACCCGATTAACAGAGCTCCCTCATATCAAAGAAAAATAATAAAATAATGACGAAAAGGTAAATAGAAAGACAAGCAGACAGACTGGCTGAAAAGTAGTTAAAAAATAGATTCAACTGATTAGAAAGATTATATAGTTTGGATAGACTTGGAAGATTAAATAGACTAGACCAGTATTTTTCAATCATTGTGCAATTTAAATACATGAGCAAATGGCATTTATTTGCATTTCATAATGTGAAAATAGCAGAGCTATTTGTTTGCTGTTAAGCACTTAAATCAACAATAGGCAAAGATAAATTCACTACATTTAGCAAGTACATGGAAGATGTAATTTTATCCTGGAGAAAATGTATAGAATATGTGCATAATAAGAATGTATATTTAATAATATCTACACGGAACATATATTCAAACAGGTAGCTGGTATCCAGGGCTTGTCATTGGAGAAGGGACAATGAATAACCTTTTATATGCGGATGACATAGTTTTAGTGGCAAAGAGTGAGCAAGAATTACAGGTGCGTGTGACAACAATAAACACAATAAGTGAAGAGTCTGGATTAGAAATAAACATAACGAAAATAAAGATTAATAATTGTGAAAAGTAACAAGAAACCATGTTTACAGATAAAAAGAAAAGATCAATTACTGAGACAGACACTGAGTTTCTCATATCTAGGTCATATAAAAACGGAAGAATTGAGCTATGATAAAGAAATCAGAAAGAGGATAGGTATGGCCAGGAAGGTATTCAGCAACATGCAACACGTACTGATATCCAAACAGGTAAATCAGAATTTGGAAATGAGAATCGTCATGTGTTATGTATACACGTCCCAACTCTATGGTACAGAAACATGGGTGATGAATAACCCGTTTCAAAGTATCACAGCCTTTAAAATATGCGTATATAGAAGATTGGGTTGCATTTCTTGGAAAGAGAAGAAAATAAATTTGGAGGTCTAGAAAAAAATGGAAAAGAGAATTAATGACGAAAATCAAGGTTTGGCAGTTAAGTTATTTTGGTCATGTATCAAGACGTATCTTTTTGTTGAAGACCATACGAGAGGAAAGGATGGAAGGCAGTCGTTCAAGATACAGACAACGTTATAATTGGTGGATAACATCAGGAGACTGACTGGAAAAAAAAAACCTGCCAAATTACAACATCAGGGCAGGTGATGAATGCACTGGAGATCCATTGCAGCCGACCTTCGATGCGGAGAGGGCACTTGAACTGAACTGATGCGGTACTACATTAATGGTTGAATCAATGACAGAATTTGAACAATAACTCTTCTTCCTTCGTAGTGAAGTACTGGTTAGGACAATAACACGGGCAATGAAGACTGTACGGGGCTGAAGTTCACAACACAGTGAAAGAGCTGACGGCAGCTAGCGACCCATAGATGGCTGTATTCCGGCTTCTAGCGGCGGTCCTGGAAACAGCCTGCACTAGTGTAGTCTGGCTAAGAAAATGTTGTTTGCAGTGGGAAGGCAAATCCGGTTATCAGAAAGGCCAGTTGAAACCGGATGTGTCGGGGCTAAGCATGCATATGTCACAGCCTTGCTGTAAACTAAGACTCAATATAATAAAGTTTTTTTCAAGACGAAGGCTGAAGAAGGGGAAGAAGAACAAGAAAAAGAAGAAGAAAAAGAAGAAGAAGAAGAAGGAGGAGAAGGAGTATGAGCAGAAGAAGGAGAAAGAGAAAGATGAGGAGAAGGATAAAGAGGAGGAGAAAGAGAAAGAAGAGGATGGTGCAGAAGGAGAAGGAGAAGAAGAAAAAGAAGAAGAAGAGGGTATAGTTACTAGACGCAGATCCAATAATTGTTAAAGAAAACCACTTAAATCTAGAGTGTTTGTCAATCTTTCATGACAGAAACTGAAAGCAAATCTTGTGAATGTTCTGTTACATACAGAGACAATGTGGCTACCAAGAGAAACATTAATTTTACGAGCAATTTAATTACGAGTTACGAGACACTAAACCTACCATGACCTTGGGCTGCAAAGAAGAGTTTTGTGAATTACCTGCATGTGACACTTGGTCAGAAAAATTATCTTAAGTGGTTATCTCTAAATACTTATATCGCTCTCTATCTCTGTCTCTCTCTCTCTCTCTCTCTCTCTCTCTCTCTCTACCCCTCGAGAAAGGAAAGAAATAAAATAAAAAGAGAAAAGAGAGAGAGACACACTGAAAGAAAAGGTGAGAGAGACAGAAACAGAATTGGAAAGAGGAAGTGAGTGAGAAAATGAAAACTAGAAACATTAAGAAAAAATGAGATAACGCAGAAAGAGAGCGAGAAAGAGAAAGCGGGAGGGAGAAAGAATAAAGGAAAGACAATAAAAGAAATAGACACAAAAATGAGTCAGAGAAACAGAGAGATGAAACAAGTGCGAGGAAGATGAGAGAAAAAGGAGAGAAAGTAAGAGAAAGAATGAGAGAAAGATAAATAATAGAGTGAGGGGAAGAGAGAATGAGGAAAAGAGGGAGAAATATATAGTTAAAGAGTAAGAGAAACCGAGCGATAAAGAGAGAAAAAGTCTGTCCGGTAGGGGCACCACATCGCATTATCCATTATCCACTGTCTGTCGTCATCTCAATCTATCCATTGCGATATTTTCTGTTTCACGTAATGCTCCTGTACTTGAGAATATCATATCATCTGTCCAGCGGATGTTAGGCCGATTTCTATTTTTTCGTCAGTACTTGCGCCTCGCTGTATTACGTTGGATAAACCATGAGAGAGTATAACATGTAAGGAATTAGCAGAGATTACACAATTTTACAATAAGAAGGAGATACTGATACAGTCTGATGGATTTTCAGACAGCATTGCGTACACTGACATTCGTAACGTGATCTAGATATGGTTCGTCCGTTCGTTCCGTTCGTTCTCAATCTGCAGCTATCACATCCTGAAAAAGCTGGTAGCAGGATGTAGTCCAGAGAACGGAATGCGTTGTGTCGTAGTTTACAGCTTGACTGCGATATTTGCACCTTTCGGTCCAACACATCCGACTTCAGCAACCATTTTTTGAGTACCGGGTTAGCATTCCCTCTTCGATCCTTTCTCCTTAGCCAGTCTGCCCTGCTGCAGCCTGTTATCCAGGATCACCGCGTGGAGGTGTAGAAGGGACTTGGCAGCTCTGGTTCGCTGGCCCTTACGCTTGCAGTCAGCTATGGGTCGCTGACCACTGCAGCTCATGCGCTGCTCGGCATCTTGATCCCATCTAGATTTGATATTGCAAGGATCTTTCGGAAACACCTCATCTCCATGGTCTGGATTTTCCCTTCCAATGCAGCAAAACTTATACAAAGGTAATTCCACCTTGTAGAGAAAATATGGAAACGTGTTAACCTGCTTCACAAGACCAATATTCGCAAAGATAAATCAAGTATGTAGGCTCTCAAGATAGAATCAGGGTAGCAGAAAATGGATGTGTCAGACCAAAAGGTGCAAATTTCGCAGTGAAGCTGTAAACTAGCGACACAACGCATTCTGTTCTCTGGACTACATCCTGCTACTTGCAAAGCCCTGTTCAGGGAATGGTAGCGGGGGGTTGTGAATTAACACAGAAGAAGAAGAAGAAGAAGCAGGAAACATGGCTATGTCTTCACGTCTTGTTGCAATAAAGACCAAGGCAATAATTCGTGTCATTTCTTAATATTCCGAAGCGCTTAACAAAAAATTCAGCACTATTTGCTTGGTTCAAAAACGCATTCATAGCATCGTTATGAATGGACCCAGTCTGGGCAAACTATGTCCATGACAAGTTAGTTGACACATCAATGAATGAGGAAGACCGGACAGTATCGGGGGTACCAAAGAAGCACACACATATCGATAAAATATACCCCATCATCGGCAAAGCACCACCTGAGATCAGAAGAGGCGTCGCTGGAGAAATCGAACGAGGAAAACAGGAGCATGATCCAAGGCTCACACTGTTTGGACATCAGGTACAGAGCGCAAGACTCAAATCCAGAAATAGCTTCCTAAATCCAACACGGCCCATATAAACTAATCCTGAAAGTCGCCGAATCGAGAGATGACACGAATTGATTCAGGCCCCAGAGATAGAACTTGGGGAGAAAACTGCCCCCGGATATCATCTACCATACACAAATGGAAGTCACTGAACAGAGTCCAGACTGGTGTATCACGGTGCAAGAGGAATTTGAAGAAATGGTGATACACAGATAATGACAATGTAACTGTGACACAATATTTTGAAATCAATCAATGACCGCCTGCTGGATGAGGACAAGGCAATAAATGAAGCATCAATCCACAGACTGCAAATTGTCAACATTAAACGAGGTTCGAGCAGAGTGGGGCGCATGATAGGACGGCGTAGGAGAGTGTACAACCAGCGAGCTACAGGGACCATCAGCATCCATACCTTACGCCATTTGATGAGAGAGACTGAGCACCTATGGGTATGCTCGGAGTGCAGTGACGTCGATTCATAGAAACAGAAACTGTGACGCAATACAGAACACAGACCACATGATGACCTGCCCTAACCTGCAGGAACTTTGCAATAAGTGCGACATGCTAAAGATAAATGACACGGCAATCCATGTCGCTGGATACTGTATGGATACTGTATGGATGGTGTATGGATACTGTATGGATGGTGTATGACGTGGTGCTTGGACACGGAAAGTCAAGTAAGAAATTGGAAAATGGTTCATAGAACAGACTTCATTGCACCTAGTCGCCCTCAAACTTGCTCAGCCTCTTTCTTTGCTAAATATTCAGACTACAGAGCACAGACTCATTTACAGCCGGGTCGACTGGGAGAAGCAGTTACACTATGAGAAAATTAACAAACTCCTTCGCGTGAGCACGTGATTTGAACGTGTTACATTTCGATTGTAAGAAAGACTAACAACCTCTAGACCACTTATTTCCACAGAAACTGTATCAACCTACTCGATGCTCACTTTTACAGAAGAAAATAATAAATTGACATACTTAATGGTGCCACTGTGAAATTAAAGCATAAAAAAACTACTTTGACGAATTCTATAAAGAAACTAACAATTAATATCATTGTGCTGTTAAAACGAGATCTAGTAATTCTATTGTAGTTAACCGGACCTTACCAGCGTCAGTTAACATTTTAACGCTCGTAACGTGAAAACTAACACAGCTGAGAATATGCAAGCGGTAGAGGAAGGCATGCGAGTAAGATTGACAAATATTACTCGAAATATTTAAAAGAAAGATGCGTGAATTGTATCGAGCAATTTCACCTAATTAAAAAGTTACATTCTGCAGGGTTGTTTTGTTTTTGTTTCGTTTATTTCACAGTGATCTAAATTTGCCACGTGTTAAAGTTTTGTGGATTTCTTGTTCTGACGGTTTATTTCTTTGTTCAACATTAACCACATTATGTTTTGAGCGCTCATCAATCTTAGAACAAATGCACTTTTCTTTAAATAAAATGGAATGGCATTATTTTATTCGCCCAAGCACTTCTGGGAAGGGGTTCTACAATAATAGGGAATATGTGTCGTATAACAAAATATATGAATCAAGGGAGAAGTCATTGTAAACAGTTTGAAAACTTCAGCATTAAAGACATTGAATAAAACAATACATTTAATGGATATATTAGATAGATTGAATCAATTACATAAACTGGATATATTAGATAGATTGAATAAATTACATAAACTGGATATATTAGATTAATCATCATTTAGCTTGTCCTATATAGAACGTCGTTCCCATCACAACCTGTCTGACAGAAACTCGTTCTCTTGCCAAAACTCCAGCCTCCGCCACA
Source organism: Ariolimax columbianus (assembly GCA_036924085.1). Lineage (NCBI taxonomy): Eukaryota > Metazoa > Mollusca > Gastropoda > Stylommatophora > Arionidae > Ariolimax > Ariolimax columbianus. Next base: position 50,300,576 of record JAVGWX010000018.1, read on the forward strand.
GTCATACCCAGGCACTCCTGGATATCTTGGTGCTATCGTCTTCTTGGTCTACCGCTTCCTCTTTTACCTGGCACCATACCTTCCATCACTGTTCTCTCAAGACCGTTGTGTCTCTTGATGTGACCAAAGTATTTACATTTTCTGGCCAAAATGGAATTGATAAACCAGTTCTCCTCTTTGCTCAACTTTTGCCGAATGTCTATATTTGTCTTTTTCTCTGTCCAGTGTATTCTGAGGATCTTTCTGTAAAATATTGACTCGAAAGATTCGATTGTTTGTCTGGAAGTTTTGGTAATCGTCCATGATTTGCAGCCTTATGCTGCGCAGGAAAAACACAGCCCCTAAAGACCTTCACTTTTGTCGTTTTGTTGGTGCTCTGCTGTGATTTCTTCACTCTGTTCAGTCTCTGCATGGCCATGATTAATTTCAAGCTGTCGCCATTTTTGTAAATTATATTAGATTCAACAGATAGAATAAATAAATTAAAATGGATACATTAGACTAGACAGGCTGAATAAATTATATGAACTACATTTATTTGAAAACAGATTGTCTTTGTATATGACAAAGACAATAATAAAATTTACTGCCGCTCACGGGAGAGCTGGAACGTATATCCGCAACCTTAGAAGTACAGATCGACTAGACACTTTAAAAAACCCAACAAAAATAGATTGAATACATTATATAAACTAGATTTATTAGAATACATCGATTTAATAAATTAAATTAAATGGATACATTAGATTGATATCGTATAATTAATTATATAAACTGGATAAATTAGGTTAGATGGATTGAATAGATAATATAAACTGGATATATTCAGTTAGATAGATTAGATTAATTTGATAGCTATATAGATACGATAGATTAGTTTAATTTGATATATTTTATTGAATAGACTGCAATTGTTAGCAACAATATCAGTTGTAATCATCAATGGCTACCAAAAAACAAAAACTGCGATGAGCAGGTCCCTAGGGAGAATTAAACAAAACTATTATTTAATATGGCTAAGGAGAAAGGAACAGACCAACAGAAAACATGTAAAAGGAGAATGGACAAGATCAATACTTAACATGGCTATGGAAAAGTACACATAAATTCCGCCAGACAGTCAAGCGCATGTCCACCAAAACGGCTTTCGCCATGGTGGAATCCAATCGTAGAAATAGCATGGATGAATAAAGAGATGGCAACAAAAGCGTGGCGCAAAGCCAGAAAGAGAAGGCCGCTGGCGCAAAGCCAGAAAGAGAAGGCCGCTGGCGCAAAGCCAGAAAGAGAAGGCCGCTGGATAATGGTGAGGTTGCTCACTTGTGTGACAAAAAAATGTACTGCCATTAATTGTTTCAAGGCCGTGGCAAGGGAATCCAAAAATAAGAGATGGAAGGAATTCCAAACAGGCGTAGGGAATTATAACACACTACAGAAGATATGGCACATGTATCGACAGATGAATGGAAAGAATACAAGAATGGTGTACAACCAACAGGCTACAGGCACCATCAGCATCCACGCCTTGCGCCATCTGCTGAGAGAGACTGAGCACCTATGAGTATAGCCGGAGTGCAGTGAAGTCGACCCCTAGAACACAACAGAACACACAGCAATAGTAAATTGACATATAAGGAAACAGAGCAACAGTAAGGACACTGCAAGATGCGACGTTGTGTCATAGTTTACAGCGAGCTGCGATATAAGCGCTTTTCGGTCCGACTCATCCGATTTGAGCTGTCTCTTTTCTTGTACCGGGATTGCTATTCCACTGCGATCCAATTCTCTTAGACTAGACTAGTGCAGTCTTTTTCCAGGGGCGCTATTTGGAGGTTAGACATAGGCTAAGTCGGCTCTGGTGCACTGGTCCTAATGCAGTCAGCCAGTTATGCATCGCTGACTGCTGTCAACTCAGTTATTTAGGCCCCACTGTAATCTTTATTTCTGCAATGTTATCTCTTGTATGAACTTCAGTCTTTTGTAGTTCGTATATACGTCAGATGAGTTTTTCTTCAAGTGTTGTTTCTATGGATCAATGGGTCCAGATCGTCTGCATATCATATTCGGGAAAGCTCTATTGTATGTGCTTTGGAGTTCCTGTACAGACATGACAACATACCAAAATTAGCGGACAATACTACATCAGTTCTCATAATTGTGCCGCAGTTCCAAGAAATCAGTTTTCCAAGAATGATAAAAACGTACCAAAGTCGAAGATCAGTCAATGTGGACGATTTTGCTGAAAATTATTCATACATACCTTCCGCCTTTGATGCTGATAAATTTGAAAGGTTGTTTTCGAAACCGATGTTGATTGCTTTACGAGATGGCTGACAATAAAAATATGAGCGGAATTGCCAGAAGGCATTTGAGGCAGGGATGGATGGGATGCGGAAGTTATGATTTGTAAATTTTTATTAAAGCGTTCTGGTTAATTTTCATTATCACGCAATGAGAATGGGAGGTGGGGTGTAGGGAAATGCTTACATTGGATGTGTGAATATGATATGGTCAATGTGGGATGTAGGGAAATGCTTACATTGAATGTGTGAATATGATATGGTCAATGTGGGATGTAGGGAAATGCTTACATTGGATGTGTGAATATGAGACTGTCAAGGTGGGGTGTAATTAAATGCTTACATTGATTGTTTGAATATGAGACTGTCAAGGCGAGGTGTAGGGAAATTCTTACATTGAGTGAGTTTATATAAGACTGTCAAGGCGAGGTGTAGGGAAATTCTTACATTGAGTGAGTTTATATAAGACTGTCAAGGCGAGGTGTAGGGAAATGCTTACATTGAATATGTTAATATGAGATGGTCAAGAATGAATGTAGGGAAATGCTTACACTGAATGTATGAATATTAGATTGTCAAGGCGGGGTGTATTGAATGTATGAATGTGAGACTGTCAAGGGTGACTATTTCTTGTTCTATCTAGCCTTTCATTACTAAAAGTTAGGTTTCCATTTACAAATTCTTACACTGTAACTAGATACCTTTTTTCATGAAATGTAATGTCTCTATCCATCTGTCACTAAGACGCTAAAGTCAAAACGCAGTCCTAAATTGACATTGTTGTCATAGTTAAACGGTAAGAGATTTCATTGTGTCAGATCTTAGCTCTTCTTGGTGTCCAGTTTCCTTCTTTGTCGCATTATCTAACTAATGTTAAAAACCCAATTTGTAACTGGGTAAACTGGAGAACATGGAACCAGATCTCTTTACTGCAAGATCAAGAGCTTTCACTGACGATACACATAGGAACTGTGAGGGTGTTTCTTTCTATTTTCTAACTTCTTCGTTCGTCTCCATACTTCGACTTCAAAAACTCTAACAAATGCAACAGTCGATTCAAAGATCTGTGCACTTTTGAAAAATTGTTCATAGAAGAACACTAGTTGTTACAGTGTGGCACTATTTTGAATAGTGTATGCTGGGAAGGACTACAATACGTGTTCCACTGCCAGGGAGCTGAGCCACAGGTAAATACGCCTGTAGTGTCAATCTTGAATTTATTACAACGATGATTTCTCAGTCTGTTTTGTCATGTGGGCAGCCGGAAGATGATCACCTGATCTTGTCCAGAGTTAGTGGTGGGCGTTATTTTGTATATGGTCAGGATAGTATCTTTTCCATTTTGTATATGGTCAGGATAGTATCTTTTCCATTTTGTATATGGTCAGGATTCTATCTTTATCATTTTGTATATGGTCAGGATAGTATATTTTCCATTTTGTATATGGTCATGATAGTATCTTTTCCATTTTTTTAACAGTCAGGATAGTATCTTTTACATTTTGTATACAGTGAGGATAGTATATTTTCCATTTTGTATATGGTCAGGACAGTATCTTTTCAATTTTTTATATGGTCAAGATAGTATCTTTTCCATTTTGTATACAGTCAGGATAGTATCTTTTCCATTTTGTATACAGTCAGGATGGTATATTTTCCATTTTGTATATGGTCAGGATAGTATATTTTCCATTTTGTATATAGTCAGAATAGTATCTTTTCCATTTTGTATACAGTCAGGATAGTATATTTTCCATTTTGTATATAGTCAGGATAATATATTTTCCATTTTGTATACAGTCAGGATAGTATCTTTTCCATTTTGTATACAGTCAGGATAGTATCTTTTCCATTTTATATACAGTCAGGATGGTATCTTTTCCATTTTGTATATGGTCAGAATAGTATATTTTCCATTGTGTAAACAGTCAGGATAGTATCTTTTCCATTTTGTGTACAGTCAGGATAGTATCTTTTCCATTTTGTGTACAGTCAGGATAGTATCTTTTCCATTTTGTATAAAATCAGGATTGTATCTTTAACATTTTGTATACAGTCAGGATAGTATCTTTTACATTTTGTATACAGTCGGGATAGTATCTTTTACATTTTGTATACAGTCAGGATAGTATCTTTTCCAGTTTGTATACAGTCAGGATAGTATCTATTCCATTTTGTATACAGTCAGGATGGTATCTTTTCCATTTTGTATATGGTCATGATAGTATCTTTTCCATTTTTTATACAGTCAGAATAGTATCTTTTCCATTTTGTATACAGTGAGGATAGAATCTTTTCCATTTTTTATATGGTCAGGACAGTATCTTTTCCATTTTTTATATGGTCAAGATAGCATCTTTTCCATTTTGTATACAGTCAGGATAGTATCTTTTCCATTTTGTATACAGTCAGGATGGTATCTTTTCCATTTTGTATATGGTCAGGATAGTATATTTTCCATTTTGTATATAGTCAGGATAGTATCTTTTCCATTTTGTATACAGTCAGGATAGTATATTTTCCATTTTGTATATAGTCAAGATAGTATCTTTTCCATTTTGTATACAGTCAGGATAGTATCTTTTCCATTTTTTATACAGTCAGGATGGTATCTTTTCCATTTTGTATATGGTCAGAATAGTATATTTTCCATTGTGTATACAGTCAGGATAGTATCTTTTCCATTTTGTATACAGTCAGGATAGTATCTTTTCCATTTTGTGTACAGTCAGGATAGTATCTTTTCCATTTTGTATACAGTCAGGATAGTATCTTTTCCATTTTGTATAAAGTCAGGATTGTATCTTTAACATTTTGTATACAGTCAGGATAGTATCTTTTACATTTTGTATACAGTCAGGATAGTATCTTTTACATTTTGTATACAGTCAGGATAGTATTATTTCCAGTTTGTATTCAGCTAGGATAGTATCTTTTCCATTTTGTATACACTTAGGATTGTATCTTTTCCATTTTGATTGTATGTGTCTCTGATAATTGCTTTTGACTCGTCATATAACTTTACGGACTAAGTACGATTTTTGAGTATGACATTGTGTTGAAAGAATGTTGAAAATAGTTTGTGATTGTAAAATTGTCTAGTTTTCAAGATCTGAGAAAAAGGTACTGTCAATAGAAGTAAAACTTGTTTCCTTTTTCATCAACATATGTCATATATTGATATTCAAACAATTGAGAGTGATCCGATGTGTTGTATATTCGTATTTACTGTACGGCGTAGAAACATGGGCAATGAATATACAGGTGGAGAAGAGAATTGATGGATTGGAAATCTATAAATGTAGAAGAAGCGAGTGCATCTCGGGTAAGAAAAAGAAATGAAAATTTGTGAAAGTTTAACAAATATGTGAAAGTTTGACAAATATGTGAAAGTTTGATAAATATGTAAAAGTTTGTCAAGAATGTGAAAGTGTAACAATTATGTGAAAGTTTGACAAATATGCGACAGTTTGTCAAGAATGATTAAATTTGATAAATATGTGAAAGATGTGAAACTTTGACAAATATGTAACAGTTAGTCAGAGATGTGAAAGTTTGACAAATATGTGAAAGTATGATAAAGATGTGAAATTTTGACAAATAATTGAAAGTGAGACAATTATATGTAAGTTTCACAAACATAAGGAAGATAGGAAAATATATGAAACTTTGCTAAATATGTGAGAGATTGACATATTTGAACGCTTTTTTAAAATGTGGACGTTTAACAATTATGTGAATGTTTGGCAAATGTATGACATTATTGGACATAAATAACGTGAGTTTTTAGGACACAAAAAAAGAACATATCTTAAAGAATGCAAAACACATGTTTGGAATAGTATATGTCCCCCAGACAAACATGTGAATGTAAATCACAAACACGATATCGACAAATCACATTAAAACGTGTACCTGTCATCCACTTTGGTCTGAGATCGAAGATTTTGTCCGGCAACACAGGAGAGGCTGCAGCACTGGGACGGTGCCCAGCGTTTAGATAAGTTCTGCCCCATTGTATTCACTGGCGTTGAAGTACTCGGCCAGTTCCAGTCAGACAAAATTTAGAATGATTGTCACACCCTTACAAATGTATCCATCTTGGTAGGGTGATTATTTTTTGTTGTATTTCTTACCAACAAACAACAGTCTCATCGATCTGGGCAGAACAATATACACTGTGTCACTCATCTTTTTGTTTGTCGTTGATATGAACTATTATCTTGTAGTGATGAATGCATGTCTAAAAACTATGCGGCCAGTTCAAGACATATGTTGTTACGGATCCAGCAGCATCAGGGCTCTCGCTCTTCGGCCGAGTGCCATGTATTGGTGTTTAAAACAGATACAAGAAAGCATGAGTTTAATCACTTGTTAAGATTGTATCCATCGTAGTCTATCAGTTTCATTCCTTGTATTATAAATCTTAAGAGCAGATTGAACTATGTTATTGATACAAATACACATTATCATCATGTGGTCCCGTGCGCACAACCGGAAATCACCCGATCAATTCACGACTGAATAACTATAAAGCGGATATCACAACTACCTTGTACGATTTTATCCATATGAAGGTATCAATTCCATCCATGTTTTTTCGCATTCTGTTTTTAGGCAGATTATAGGAGCAGACACATATACACTATCATCTTGTAGTCGTGTATCAATAACGAAAATAAAAAGCTGCCAGTTCAATTGAGAATAATATCAGTGTGAATATGTCAGTAGTTTCTTTACACTATATCCGTGTCAATTATGTTATTATTTTTAATATCTACTTAATCTTCTTCTTCTTCTTCTTCTTCGTCTTCTTCTTTTTCTTTTTCTGCGTTCGTTCTCAATCTGCCCATACCAAGCCCTGACCAGGGCTTCGCTAGTAGCAGGGTGTAGTCTGGAGAACAGCATGCGTTGTGTCGCTAGTTTAGTTTCACTGCGATATTTGCACAATTCGGTCCGACACATCCGTCTTCGGCAGCAGGGATTTTCTTAGCACCGGCTTAAGCTTCCCTCTTTGATTCCTTCTCCTCAGTCAGTCTACTGTGTTGCAGCCTGTTATCCAGAATCACCGCGTCGAGGAGTAGAAGGGTCTTGGATCTCTGATTCGGTATCCCTGACACTAACAGTCAGCTATGGGTCGTTGACCGCTGCAGCTCATGCGCTGCTCAGCATCTTGATCTCTTATTATTATTTGTATTATTATTACTTTTACTACTACCACTACTATTATTATTATTAGTAGTACTACTATTATTTTTAGAGTAGTACTACTACTATTATTATTAGTAGTACTACTATTATTATTATTAGTAGTACTTCTATAATTATTAGTAGTAGTTGTACTATTATTAGTAGTAGTAGTAATACTATTATTATTGTTAGTAGTACTACCATTATTATTATTAGTAGTACCACTATTATTATTATTATTAGTACTACTATTATTATTATTATTAGTACTACTACTATTATTATTATTAGTACTACTATAGTTATTAGTAGTACTACTATTATTATTAGTAGTAGTAGTACTGTTATTATTATTAGTAGTACTACTATTATTATTTTATCGGTTAAACATTGCAGCATTGTTGGGAGTAAGAGGGATGGCGTGTCGTTTGTGGAAGGTGAGAAAGCTTATTCAGCATGCTGTATGTATTATCTAAGCTTATTCAGCATGCTGTATGTATTATCTAAGCTTATTCAGCATGCTGTATGTATTATCTAAGCTTATTCAGCATGCTGTATGTATTATCTAAGCTTATTCAGCATGCTGTATGTATTATCTAAGCTTATTCAGCATGCTGTATGTATTATCTAAGCTTATTCAGCATGCTGTATGTATTATCTAAGCTTATTCAGCATGCTGTATGTATTATCTAAGCTTATTCAGCATGCTGTATGTATTATCTAAGCTTATTCAGCATGCTGTATGTATTATCTAAGCTTATTCAGCATGCTGTATGTATTATCTAAGCTTATTCAGCATGCTGTATGTATTATCTAAGCTTATTCAGCATGCTGTATGTATTATCTAAGCTTATTCAGCATGCTGTATGTATTATCTAAGCTTATTCAGCATGCTGTATGTATTATCTAAGCTTATTCAGCATGCTGTATGTATTATCTAAGCTTATTCAGCATGCTGTATGTATTATCTAAGCTTATTCAGCATGCTGTATGTATTATCTAAGCTTATTCAGCATGCTGTATGTATTATCTAAGCTTATTCAGCATGCTGTATGTATTATCTAAGCTTATTCAGCATGCTGTATGTATTATCTAAGCTTATTCAGCATGCTGTATGTATTATCTAAGCTTATTCAGCATGCTGTATGTATTATCTAAGCTTATTCAGCATGCTGTATGTATTATCTAAGCTTATTCAGCATGCTGTATGTATTATCTAAGCTTATTCAGCATGCTGTATGTATTATCTAAGCTTATTCAGCATGCTGTATGTATTATCTAAGCTTATTCAGCATGCTGTATGTATTATCTAAGCTTATTCAGCATGCTGTATGTATTATCTAAGCTTATTCAGCATGCTGTATGTATTATCTAAGCTTATTCAGCATGCTGTATGTATTATCTAAGCTTATTCAGCATGCTGTATGTATTATCTAAGCTTATTCAGCATGCTGTATGTATTATCTAAGCTTATTCAGCATGCTGTATGTATTATCTAAGCTTATTCAGCATGCTGTATGTATTATCTAAGCTTATTCAGCATGCTGTATGTATTATCTAAGCTTATTCAGCATGCTGTATGTATTATCTAAGCTTATTCAGCATGCTGTATGTATTATCTAAGCTTATTCAGCATGCTGTATGTATTATCTAAGCTTATTCAGCATGCTGTATGTATTATCTAACCTTATTCAGCATGCTGTATGTATTATCTAAGCTTATTCAGCATGCTGTGTGTACGCAGAAGAAGAAGAAGAAGAAAGCGTTAGACTCCACACGTGTCACAGCAGTTTATGACACTATATGTCCAAAAACGGCGAAGTTATAACTTATGGATAAATGCGCTTGTGGCGCTGAAACGTCTGCTTCAAAAGGTGTCGGACATCCGATGATCACAGAAAGCACATATTACCACCACCAACATAATTCATAGAACAACTCCCTGCCGAAGACGGAAGTGTTGGACCGAAAAGTGCAAATATCGCAGTTGAAGATGTAATAAACAAACGAAACAATGCATTCCGTTCTCCGGACTTCATCCTGCTACATGCAGGGCTTGGTAGCTGGAGATTCAGGTCGAACGCAGAAGAAGAAGAAGAAGAAGAAGAAGAAGAAGAAGAAGAAGAAGAAGAAGAAGAAGAAGAGAAACAGCGCAATTGGTATACTAATGACTTCATGCTAACCGCTTCTTTCTTTGGATATATTCAAATCGTGCTCAGATGTAACATATTTGACCGATCTCGTCTCATCCAGCATATTCTGTGTGTGCTATGGTTTAGCAGAAGACTCATCTATGTGCTTGATACAAATACGCACTATCATCATGTAGTAATGTACACATAACCGAAAGATCATCTGAAGAAATAATGAGAGTCATTTGCATTGCTACGGAATAATGTCGCTTGCCTCTGCAGTCGTCACACAGTGTACAGAGTAGGCATTTTTATCTCTGGCGCAAAAAAATTCATCCTTATCGGAATAATTCGGAACCAGCATCCAATGCCCACCACGGAAAGACTAATTTACAATATACGTTACTGTATACCAACAGGAAAACTAATTTACAATATACGTTACTGCATACCAACAGGAAGACTAATTTACAATATACGTTACTGCATACCAACAGGAAGACTAATTTACAATATACGTTACTGCATACCAACAGGAAGACTAATTTACAATATACGTTACTGCATACCAACAGGAAGACTAATTTACAATATACGTTACTGCATACCAACAAGAAGACTAATTTACAATATACGTTACTGCATACCAACATGAAGACTAATTTACAATATACGTTACTGCATACCAACAAGAAGACTAATTTACAATATACGTTACTGCATACCAACAGGAAGACTAATTTACAATTTACGTTACTGCATACCAACAGGAAGACTAATTTACAATATACGTTACTGCATACCAACAAGAAGACTAATTTACAATATACGTTACTGCATACCAACAGGAAGACTAATGTGCATCATACTTATCTACCTACTAACATTTGACTAATTTACAACATACATATCTACCTACTACCAACCACTGCGTAGCGCAGTGGTTAGCGCGCTGGCTTCGCATCTGAGTGGTCCTGGGTTCATTCCCCAGTTGAGGTGATAGTGTTCTTTTCAGACCGCAATGGCTCCCGGGTCGACCCAGCCTTAAATGGGTACCGGTTCAGTCCGGGAAGTAAAAGCGGCGAGGGAGAGGAGATGGCTACAGCCCTCATATAGCCGATCCTTTGCAATGTGAGATCGCTAACACAGACCCCTACGACAGAAATGCTATGGGTTACGTTACGTTACGATACCAACCTAAGAGAACTGAGACGCTAGTCTGACCAGGTACAACATACGGACCTGGACGTCGCGTCAGTCAGGCAAAATATCCTGATCGAAAGTACTATTCCTCTGTTTCTAGATCTGTAGTGCAACCCAATTCGTTAGTCCAACTAAGACAGCTTTCATGTTGTATGAATGGACGCTTAAGCAAACCCCACTGACTTTGGTAATCTTCTACAGGAAGATTTGGTAGGGTATATGAAAGTGCTGAGTTCAGTCCTCCCCAAAATATCTCATTAAGGTAGGCGGAAGTGCTGAGTTCAGTCCCCCACAAAATATCTTAGTAAGGTAGGCATAAGTGCTGAGTTCAGCCACACACAAAATATGTCAGTAAGGTAGGCGGAAGTGCTGAGTTCAGTCCCCCACAAAAATATCTCAGTAAGGTAGGCGGAAGTGCTGAGTTCAGTCACCCACAAAATATCTCAGTAAGGTAGGCGGAAGTGCTGAGTTCAGCCACACACAAAATATCTCAGTAAAGTAGGCGGAAGTGCTGAGTTCAGCCACACACAAAATATCTCTGTGAGGTAGGTGGAAGTGCTGAGTTCAGCCACACACAAAATATCTCTGTGAGGTAGGTGGAAGTGCTGAGTTCAGCCACACACAAAATATCTCTGTGAGGTAGGTGGAAGTGCTGAGTTCAGCCACACACAAAATATCTCAGTAAGGTAGGCGGAAGTGCTGAGTTCAGCCTCACACAAAATATCTCAGTAAGGTAGGCGGAAGTGCTGAGTTCAGCCACACACACAATATCTCAGTAAAGTAGGCGGAAGTGCTGAGATCAGCCACACACAAAATATCTCAGTAAGGTAGACGGAAGTGTTGAGATCAGCCACACACAAAATATATCAGTAAAGTAGGCGGAAGTGCTGAGCTCAGTCACCCACAAAATATCTCAGTAATGTAGGCGGAAGTGTTCAGCTCAGTCACCCACAAAACATCTTGGTAAAGTGCTGAGAACTAATTATTGTGTTTAATCTTTTTAATCAAAATTTGGCATTATAAAAAAGGGATGTATTCTTGACATCGGAGCATCTTGACATCGGAGCATCTTGACATCAGAGCGTCTTGACATCGGAACGTCTTGACATCGGAGCCTTTTGACGTTGGAAAGTCATTGACGTCGGTGTGACCTTGCAATCGATGCTTTCTTGACATCGGAAAGTCTCTGACATCGATTCTTTTTTGACATCGGAGCGTCTTTGACATCGGGGATTGCCTGACATAGGGGCGTCCTTGACGCCAGAAAACACGGTAATTATTTTACACGATGAGCTTGCTAGTCATTTTCACGTCTCTTTTTCTTTGTCTATAACGACATGCTTGAGAGGTTACAGTTGTCCATTTCTTTGAGAACCCGAGAACATCTACAAGTTGTCTGGTGCATGTGTGTATATGTGAACACTTTACCTGTTTACGAAGGCTGCTACCACTAAATTTACAATTACCTGGCCTTGAAGTTACCCCATATGTTGCGGCTAATCCATATAGCGTCTTAACTTTTTCTAATCATTATTATTATATAAATACGGAAGAGATTTGCATGGGTTTAGCAATCTCATCTTGCGAAAGAGATTGCTACTCATACTATCTATGCACTGATCAAAAAAAAAAAAAAAGGTTTTAGCGAAAGGTTGTTTACATGTAAGCCAGTTGCAATGATGGTTAAGGAAAGACATAGAAAACGGTTCATAGAACCGACTTTACTGCATTTAGGCGCCCTAATATGTGTTCATAGACAAATCACAGATTTTGAAAGTTAATGCAATTAATTAACAATGATAGAATTGGGTTGGGAACCACCAATCTTTAAAATGTAGAGTCTTTCACATACGTTGGCAGCAATATAGACATATTAGGAGGTAGGTACATAAACCGATGTTCAGTTAAGAATTCAGAAAGAGAGTAAACTTTTCATTGAGGAATTTATGGAAGTCAAAAGGAAATTAAAACCCCCACCAAAACAAAAATCTTCAACTCCAACGTCAAATCTGTTTTATTATTTGGTTCTGAAACAGGGAGGACATGACAGGAACCTTTGAAAAAGGAACGGAGTCTCGAGCAACATAGATTCCGCGCCGGTGTTGAAATTTCCTTCAAACTTCGTCAGGTACCCGTTTACAGCTGGGTCGACTGGAACAAACAATAATACTATTGACTAATCTATAACATGCTGGGTTTGTCAAAAAGAAAACTACGTGATTCAACCCTGGTACGTAGGGAGTGTCATACAAGGTTACATCCACTAGGCCACTGAATCTGCTAATGATGGTTTCGTGAAAAGGGAAACCGAGGATCGTACTCATCACGTGCTATGACCATCGGTTTGAAGACAATTACGGATAACCACGACTTTGGGTCACGAGAGATTGTAAACATATATACCACTGATAAATGGATTTGGAAATGGGTTCCGTGGCGAAGTGGTTAAGCCGTCGGCCTCGTAATCAGGTGGTGTGGGTTCGACTTCGGACTCCGTCGTCTCTTTCACGGGTGCTTGATGCGGAGTCCCCTGCATCTCGTAGTCGCCCCCTAGTCGTCTTATCCTTGACTTGCCACTGGGGTCGGGCGGCACGAGACGAGAGAGTGAGGATAAAAAGTAGCGCAGTTAATCCTTACTAAAAATATCGCTTGCAAAATTAATTATGCCATCATCGTCTACGATGGACGGCGACCTTTACCTTGATCTAAATGGATTTGCATGCCGGGATAAGAAACCCGACATATTGTCCAGTGTCGTCAATTGTCCTACTGTCCACAATTTATCTTGATGTAACATATTACTCACGGAGATGAAGCCAAGAATAGCACAACTACCTGCAGGACTGAGGTCCACCTTCATCAGCACGCTCGGGATGTGAAGAAAGCTACTTCAACATGCAACTTTATGGCCGTTTTAAGGACGGAGAAAAGAGTAAACTTACTCATTGTGGACATAAACAACAACTCAAAAGTTGGTCGTCTCATAATAATAAATTTTTTTTTTTAAAATATAACATTACGGTGTACATTGTTGAACAGTTAGTTAATAGTTAGTTAGTTGAAAAATGGCGGACGAAACAGGAAGGTGTACAACCAACAGGCTACAGGCACCATCAGCATCAACACTTTGCGCCATCTGCTGAAAGAGACTGAGCACCTATGGGTATGTCCGGAGTGCAGTGAAATCGACTCCTAGAACAGAACAGAATAGTTAGTTAGTTAATTAGTCGTCATCTTTATCGTTCTCGGGACAAGTCCATACGCGCTCAGATCACATCCTCAGTATGTCTGCCAGCAAGTGATGACTGACCGTTCTCGTCATGTACTGGTTAACCAGACGTCTTTGGATCCCCGTGTGGTGTTCCTTCCTCGCCGCCCCTCGTTTCGCACCCAATTCAACCAGTCCCGACAGGACATAGATTCTTGATCAACTTGCGAATCTTCCTTCCAGCCAATTTCCCTCACGGCATGATCCATGGATCTCCCACCCTCCACTACAGCTGTACTCTCCAACCTATCGGCCCGGTCCATTGATCTCCCGCCCTCCACTATAGCTGTACTCTCCAACCTATCGGCCTGTTCCATGGATCTCCCGCCCTCCACTATAGCTGTACTCTCCAACCTATCAGCTCGGTCCATTGATCTCCCACCCTCCACTATAGCTGTACTCTCCAACCTATCAGCTCGGTCCATGGATCTCCCGCCCTCCACTATAGCTGTACTCGCCAACCTATCAGCTCGGTCCATTGATCTCCCGCCCTCCACTATAGCTGTACTCTCCAACCTATCGGCCCGGTCCATGGATCTCCCACCCTCCACTATAGCTGTACTCTCCAACCTATCAGCTCGGTCCATTGATCTCCCACCCTCCACTATAGCTGTACTCTCCAACCTATCAGCTCGGTCCATTGATCTCCCGCCCTCCACTATAGCTGTACTCGCCAACCTATCAGCTCGGTCCATTGATCTCCCGCCCTCCACTATAGCTGTACTCTCCAACCTATCGGCCCGGTCCATTGATTTCCCACCCTCCACTATAACTGTACTCTCCAACCTATCAGCTCGGTCCATTGATCTCTCGCCCGCCGTCCACTATAGCTGTACTCTCCAACCTATCAGCTCGATCCATGGATCTCCCGCCCTCCACTACAGCTGTACTCGCCAACCTATCAACTCTCTCGTTACCTTCCACACATGCATGTCCCGCAACGAGTACGAGGTTAACTCTCTCCAACATTGACCACCCTACCGACTCCAACAACTGGCGCCGTGCATCCTGAGTATCCTCATTGAATCCATTAGGATGCACACATGTGTGCCAATCATTGTTTCAAGCCAGACCATCGTCTTTGTAACAGCCAAGATCTCCATGGTCAGATTGCTTGTGGTCACTGCAAATGCCCCAAACTCCTCTTTGATAATTCTCCCACCCCTCTGAGCCGTGAATCCCCATGCGCTACTCAACCCACGGATAACGCATCGATCTGTGTAGATAATAACATCATAATCCGTGGAATTTTCACTGATCAAAACGTTAACCAGCGATACTACGTCAATCGGATTCAGCTAGACATACATTCCGTCAAGTGGGTCAATCACACGGAAAGTCTGCAGGAAATTCTCAAGTAATTTCATCCATTCTTCACCTTGCGTTATGTCTCCCAACGCACACACCCCTTGCACAACTGCATCAGTGAGACCCATCCACGATTGTTCCCTTACAAGACTTGTGCCTTTCGTCTTCTATAACGTCTCGGGCAACGGTCGATTTTCGTTCTACATCAGCGCAAACGAAGAACACCATTATTGCATGATGCAATCCACCAGAGCGATTTATAGCAGTGTGGAATAAATGCCGTTTACCCTAGCCGTCACCAAAAAGTTTGTTTCGAATTTACTCTAGTAGCGGATAGTAGTGTCTTTTCTTACTTCCCGTAGCGTTCTGAAAATGGCGAACCTTTGTCCTCGTTTAGTGCAATGCAAGACATCTCAACAAGCTCTCCACTGTGGTGATCACAGAGTTGGTCCCCACCTAGTTGGGCAGACTGGTATAATACATCTGTATCTTCCAGTCAGTTCTCCCTGGCAACAGGCTGTTTCACTGCAATCTGTCTAACGAGTTTGGGATTGGAGTTGTGATTCCCATAGCTGTGAGCTTAGTGAAGAAACCTCCCAAAGCATTAAAGCAAGGGGGACCCCGGTTCACCTTCTCAAGTACGCCTCGGAATGGGAGGAAATCCACTGTAATCCGCCACCAAAGAAAATCGTTAAGAGATCGAACTCAAGAACGTTGGACATGAGCAGCAGCAGCAAAAACAACAACAGCAGCAGCAG
Source organism: Ariolimax columbianus (assembly GCA_036924085.1). Taxonomy (NCBI): domain Eukaryota; kingdom Metazoa; phylum Mollusca; class Gastropoda; order Stylommatophora; family Arionidae; genus Ariolimax; species Ariolimax columbianus. The sequence continues at coordinate 50,316,732 of JAVGWX010000018.1, forward strand.
CAACAACAACAACAACAACAGCAGCAACAATAACAACAGAACAACAACAGCAGCAGCAACAGCAACAATAACAACAGCAACAGCAACAACAACAACAACAACAGCCACAACAATAGCAGCAACAACAACAGCAACAACAGCAACAACAACAATAACAACAATAGCAGTACCAACAACAACAGCAACAACAACAGCAGCAGCAGCAGCAACAACAACAATAACAACAATAGCAGCAACAACAACAACAGCAACAACAACAACAGCAACAACAGCAACAGCAACAACAACAGCAGCAACAGCAACAGCAGCAGCAGCAACAACAACAATAGCAACAATAACAACAGCAACAACAACAGCAACAATAACAACAGCAACAACAACAACAGCAGCACCAACAACAACAAAAGCAACAGTAGCAGCAGCAACAGCAACAACAACAACAACAACAGCAGCAATAACAACAGCAGCAACAACAACAACAGCAATAACAATAACAACAGCAGCAACAACAACAGCAGCAATAACAATAACAACAGCAGCAACAACAACAGCAGCAATAACAACAGCAGCAACAACAACAACAGCAATAACAATAACAACAGCAGCAACAACAACAGCAGCAATAACAATAACAACAGCAGCAACAACAACAGCAGCAATAACAACAGCAGCAACAACAACAGCAGCAATAACAATAACAACAGCAGCAACAACAACAGCAGCAATAACAACAGCAGCAACAACAACAACAGCAGCAATAACAACAGCAGCAACAACAACAACAGCAATAACAATAACAACAGCAGCAACAACAACAGCAGCAATAACAACAGCAGCAACAACAACAACAGCAGCAATAACAACAGCAGCAACAACAACAACAGCAATAACAATAACAACAGCAGCAACAACAACAGCAGCAATAACAATAACAACAGCAGCAACAACAACAGCAGCAATAACAATAACAACAGCAGCAACAACAACAACAGCAATAACAATAACAACAGCAGCAACAACAACAGCAGCAATAACAATAACAACAGCAGCAACAACAACAGCAGCAATAACAATAACAACAGCAGCAACAACAACAGCAGCAATAACAACAGCAGCAACAACAACAACAGCAATAACAATAACAACAGCAGCAACAACAACAGCAGCAATAACAATAACAACAGCAGCAACAACAACAGCAGCAATAACAATAACAACAGCAGCAACAACAACAGCAGCAATAACAACAGCAGCAACAACAACAGCAGCAATAACAATAACAACAGCAGCAACAACAACAGCAGCAATAACAACAGCAGCAACAACAACAGCAGCAATAACAATAACAACAGCAGCAACAACAACAGCAGCAATAACAACAGCAGCAACAACAACAACAGCAGCAATAACAACAGCAGCAACAACAACAACAGCAATAACAATAACAACAGCAGCAACAACAACAGCAGCAATAACAATAACAACAGCAGCAACAACAACAGCAGCAATAACAATAACAACAGCAGCAACAACAACAGCAGCAATAACAACAGCAGCAACAACAACAACAGCAATAACAATAACAACAGCAGCAACAACAACAGCAGCAATAACAATAACAACAGCAGCAACAACAACAGCAGCAATAACAACAGCAGCAACAACAACAACAGCAATAACAATAACAACAGCAGCAACAACAACAGCAGCAATAACAATAACAACAGCAGCAACAACAACAGCAGCAATAACAATAACAACAGCAGCAAACAATAACAACAGCAGCAACAACAACAGCAACACCAGCAACAATAACAACAGCATGTTTACAGATGCACGTTCCGGAAGTGTGGTAAGAGTTTTGATCAGGATTTTTCACTTGACCCTGACGTAAGCACAAATAATAAGATTATGCAAGATTTGTTGAGAGGGATCAACTCGTATTTATGTACATCAAGAAACGACCAAGGGAATCTCCAAGACGGACCATCTTAAACATTGTGGAGACAAATCGATATCTAATCTGGACTGTTTCTGGTCATTACACATGGCACGCAAACACGGAAGTATTTTAATGAAGCCGACTTGTCTACGGATGAAAAGTAGAATAGGGCTAGTGTATCGTTTCGCTTATGTTGTAAGAGGTGACTAATGAGGGCCGTTCATGAGGCTGGCAACTTAATCATGTAACAAATATATAAAAAATTACATTTTTCTGTAAGTGCTTTTATTTTTTTCTGTTTTCTCCTTCCTCGTTCGTTCTCAAACTCCCGCTACCAAGTCCTGGACGTTCTCTACCTTCCGCTACGAAGCCCTGAACGTTCTCTCACTCCCGCTACCAAGCCCTGAACGTTCTCTCACTCCCGCTACCAAGTCCTGGACGTTCTCAATCTTCCGCTACTAAGACCTGAACGTTCTCACCCTCCCGCTACTAAGCCCTGAACGCTCTCAACCTCCCGCTACCAAGTCCTGAACGTTCTCACCCTCCCGCTACTAAGCCCTGAACGCTCTCAACCTCCCGCTACTAAGCCCTGAACGTTCTCACCCTCCCGCTACTTAGCCCTGAACGCTCTCAACCTCCCGCTATTAAGCCCTGAACGTTCTCAACCTCCCGCTACTAAGCCCTGGACGTTTTCAACCTCCCGCTACTAAGCCCTGAACGTTCTTAACCTCGCGCTACTAAGCCCTGAACGTTCTCAATCTCCCGCTACTAAAAACTTTTCAGGTGACAATATATTGTCCAAAGAACGGGATGCATTGTGTCATAGTTTACAGCTTGTTTGCGATATTTCAACGTTTCGGTACAACACACCCAACTTCAGCTGGCATATCTCGGTACCAGGTTAGCCTTCCCTCTTCGATCCCTTCTCCTTAGCCAGTTTGCCCTGTTGCAGCCTGTTATCCAGGATTACCGCGTGGAGGTGCAGAAGGGTTTTGGCAGCTCTCGATCCCTTGCCCTAACGCTAGCAGTTACCTTGGGTTGCGGACCCCTGTATCGCATGCACCGTTCAGCACCTTGATCCCAAATGCTTTTATTTATAGTTAGATATGTTTTGGTTTGTTTTTGGACGTCTTCTTCTTCTTTTTCTGTGTTCATTCTCAATTCCCCGCTACCAAGCCCTGAATAAGGCTTTGCAAGTAGCAGGATGTAGTCCGGAGAACGGATTTGCGTTGTGTCGCTAGTTTACAGTTTGCCTGCGATATTTGCACCTTTCGGTCCGACACATCCGTCTTCGGCAGGTTGTTGGACGCCATTTACGTTCCTTGCTAATGACAAGCACCTTCTTGTTCTCGGCGCTTTGAAAATCGTCTCTCACTCTGAAACGAAGAATTCACTGGCATGTATGGGATACAAACAGCTGGGACTGAACCGACATGTGGGCATGTGACTGAGCAAAGGAAATATGAAGAAACTACGTTTTTCTGTAAATTCTTTTGAATGACCTGTCCAATATTTACCACAATTTGAACGATTAACATATCACACTAGTGGAGTATATGCACACACGTTTATCTCTCCAGATTATCGGGAAGCTGGTTAAAATTAGAAAACTAGAAGGACATGAATTTGTACAATGGGGTTGCCAAGTTAAATAAATCAATGCAGCGGCTGTAATCAGATTTCGATGATGGCTTACATCATCAGACGGTTTGGTTTTGATGATGTAACGAGCTGTATTTTGTATTATAGTGAGAAAGAAGCTACGCTGGTCATCAACTCACTTTCTAGTCCCCAACTACCTTTTGTCAGTGGCAAGACTTAAGTCAAGACGGCTGTAGGTAATTCAAGATGCAGGCACTCTGATCTCATCTCTTTGATACCGCTTGAAATCTGCGAGGCTCGAACCCACGCCGTTTTCGTTCATCCACAGTGATCCTAAACGCAAATAAAACCCTTCATTTGAGTGACAGAACAATCGCATGGTATTTCCTGACACAGAAGAATAAAGCGGGTACTTATCATAGCAACGTCACTTCTGAATTCGCTTTTCTTTCGTTTCTCTTTTTTGCTCTCTACGGAGCACGACACGACAACTCCAGCTGGCTCATTGACAAAGAATCTGAATTAAAGCATTAGCGTTCGATCATGTATTGACGATCGATTGTGTACCATCCTTTACCTACCATAACAATAAATCACCCTTAGAAAATTGAAGCCTTATATAAAAGATTATGCGAGCTTTTCAAACGGTATCTCCTTGTATTTCCTTATATACTTACGTACTTAATTTTCCATATGGGTTGCCTCATGGCTTCTATACATTCCATACGATTGCATATGACTCCCTTCATATCCCGCTCCCGTTTTCTTTCTTTCAATCTCACTTCCTATTTTTGTTTATTCATGAATGTGTGTGCCCATATCTTTGTATATGTGTGCCTCTTGATATTTGTTTGTATAACTCGGTTTGCTTTTTGCTGTTGCTTGTCCTAACTTGTTCATGTTTCGTCTATTTTTTGTCTGAGTGAAATCAAATTGACAATTTCTGGTTTGTCACACTTTCCTGTCACATCCTGTTATAGCGGCGAACTTGAAATGCTCATTTTACACCATATCTTGTTGTGTTTCTTTTATTGTAACGTGTTATTTGTTTTCGTTCGTTTTTTTTTCTTTATTCCTGACGAAGACCTTATGTCCATAACGTCGGTTATTGGGGTTTTGTGTGTGTGCACTGTCACTGAGTCCTTACCTACATGTTGTTTTCGTCTTTTACATACGAAGACACAACTAAAAGAAGCCAAGAAGGACCCTCTGGAACCAAGTACAGGGCGATCAATATCCAATCTGGACTATTCCCAGTCATTTTACACCACAAGCAAATACAGAAGAAATGTGAAGTGGGCTAGCAAGCTCATCTTGCGACTCTTATCGTTGCGGAGCCTACACCTAAAGGGCACGTGAAACGTTATGTCGCAGGATTCCTTTAAGCGGGGTCCAACAGGAATAAGAGCGCACTGCTTCTGATAAATAATTAAAGCTAGTTCTAAATGACGACATCATCAGACGGTACTGTTTTCTTGATGCATCTTGCGCTGTATTTGGATGATTATTGTGAGAAAGTAGATGCGCTGGTTATTAACCTCACTCTCTGGTCCCGAGCTACCTTGACTCAGTGGCAAGACTCAGGTTGAGACGGATAGGTGTAACTCAGGATGTAGGCACTCTGGTTTCACCGTCCTTGAGATCAGCGGCCACTTGAAAACTTGCGGGATTTTATCGCACCGCGTTTCGGTTCATTGCTTTGAGAGACGAGTGCCTGACCCCTCGACCACAGAGACGACCAGACAACTATGTATTCTGTAAGCAACCAGTTTATCAACGAGTCGTATAGTTTTGTAACCAAGTGACTAGTCTTGGCTGATAGATCTAGGCCTTGTCATAGGCTATCGTTTTACTGATCAGAGGGCCTGTACTGATCTGGGCCGTTGGTTTCACTAGTTCCGCTTCGCTGCGACATCACCTCCTCTGCCTCTATTGTCTGCTGTTTACTTATATGTGGCGAAGTATTTAAGCCGTCGGCCTCGTCATCAGGTGGTGTGGGTTCCACTCCGGACTCCGCCGTCTTTTTCACTGGCGCTTGATGCGGAGTCCCCTGTATCTCGTAGTCGACCCCTAGTCGTCTTGTCCTTGGACTTGCCACTGGGGTCGGACAGCACGAGACGAGAGAGTGAGGATAAAAAGTAGCGCAGTTAATCCTTACTAAAAATAGCACTAGCAAAATAAATTATGCCATCATCGACTACGATGAATGGCAGCCTTTCCCTTTGCGTTGTTTGCCGATATACACAAGGAAAAGACCATTAACCAACCTTTCACACGTAAAAAGGGACTTGTGCTATTCTGTGAAGTGTAAAAAACAACATTACTAGATACGGTCAGACAAGGGTTAAGACGATAACAGAAAATAAACCTTCGTTACGACCAAAATATTTTCATCGGGGACAACGAACATAACACATATCGCTCATACAAGAAATGGTGAAAATATAAAAGAGACATATGAACACATTCAATTAAATTAACTTAACATAACATCTTTATACTGGTATAGAAGAATCTGCAGTGTTTATATACAACCAGTTTATGTTACGTCATTTTATTTAAAAACTAAGCGCATCCAATCTGTTCTTGGATGCACTAATTCACCCTGCATAAACTATTTCCTGTGGCAATGCATACCAAGCAATCACCACTCTCTGACTAAAAAAAGATTTCTTAATATCTTATCTGGAACTTCTTTTATTTAATGTGAAGCTGTGTCATCATGTTCTTGTAAGTGGATGTACTTTGAAATACTTTTTATAGTCTAATTTGTCCTCTCACTTTATTAACTTATAAACCTGTCTTAAATCAGCTAGATTTCGTATTTTTTCTAGACATTGTAGGCTGGTTTATCTAAGTCTTACCACAAAAATATTATTCTAGAATCCCACTATCAGCTTTGCTCGCTTCTTTGTATCTGTTCCAGCATATGTATATCCCGTTTACGATAGGGACTTCCCACCTGTACACAGTACTATAATCTAGGTCTAACCAATGCGTTATACAGTGTGTCTATCACTTGGTTGCTCCTACGTAAGCGTAAACTACACAAATAAAGGTACTAAGCTGAATTAAACATAAGATATGGAATTTCCTCCCCCCCCCCCCCCCTTTTCCAATTGGCACGTCTGTGGCCAGATATCTAGTGGCAGAAGCAAGCGAGCGGAAGTAACATGGTCAGGAGGGCGTCAGAAGTGGGAGCAGACCGGATAAGTCGATAGTGACCAAACAAGGAAAGAGAAATAGTGAAATGGATATAAATAGATCCGTACTTGAAAAAAGGGAAGAAAAGTAGCTTTAGGCGGTGAAGAGTTCTTAAAGACTAGATGCTATTTTATTCCGGTCTTTCCGGCTTATCCGTGGTTTTCCTTTATGAACATCTTGATTTCCTCTCCGCAGAAACACAATCACAAAGACACACATACAAACACACACACACACACACACACACACACACACACACACAGTTTATGTTAAGATTATAAAACAAATCAATAAATATATATATAATATACAAGTCGAGACCCAGTGGTCTTGAGGTAAGGTGTTCGCCTCGGGTACTGGAGGTCGTGGTTTCAAATCCCGGTGGAGACAGTGAGATTTTTTCACGTGGATCATCCGGTAAATATTTCCCCTGATCTCTCAGTAGTGAGATCAGACACCCGTGTGCAGTGACGCGCACGTTAAAAATATAATAGCAGTTTGAAATTAAAAAAGAGTAGGTCACGAAGAGTCCAAAAGGTTTATTAAGGCCAGATACATTGCCAAATGAGAAACAGAACATACTGGCTTCACACAAAAATGATGCCTATTACCAGTTGAACAGAAGAGAGCAGGTCGTGGTCTCCAGACTCCGCACAGGTCACAACAGACTGAGGTACCATCTATTCAATAAACTGAAGATAGGTGGCATTGACGAGAGGATCATGTGGTACAGGGAAAATGACCGCTGAACATCTGCTGCAAAATTGCCCGAGATACGAGGACCAGAGAAAGCACATATGGCCATCACCAGTGCCAACACTAGACAAGCTCTATGGCAGTGTCGACATCCTCAGGATAACAGCTGCTTTCTTCGAACAAATTCAAGTTGACGTCTGACAGCGTAAGAAGAAGAAGAAGAGTAGGTCTAACTGCTGCTGCTCGAGCAAAATTCAAGTTAAAAATCTACTGAAATTATTCTAAGGATTCTCGCCGCAGAGAAAATGTCGCAAGAATGGGCACTGTGTGGCCATAACAACAGGTCTTGGTTATGTGGTTAGCAGAGCGGCTTAGATGGCGCCTGACAGGCTGCGGGTCTACCTGCTCTAAATTTCGCTTCCAACTCTCTAAAAAAATAGGCGATCGTATAGCCCAGGGGCTAACAGATGCTGGGATTGACCTGGCAAGTCACCAGTAGATTTTCACCTGCTAAAAAAATTGAAACAAAGGAGGTCACACCTACCCACAACGTCTAACGACAAAAGTAGACCGAAGATATATATATATGTTGTTTGGGTGCATACATGATAACTGCCCATTGGTGTCGATAATGACCACCGACATCATCCTTGTTGTTTATTGTCTAATTCGTTTTGTTTCTGCATTGTCTGACATGTTTTGGTTTGGTGTTTGCTGGACCTCGTGTGGCTTATCAGTCCAATGCAGGCATGGAATGTTCTATGGCATGGTTTGCACAATATGCATGTATGTGTGTATGTATGTACGTACATACACGCACGTACGCACGCACGAACGCACAGACAGACAGACAGACAGACAGACAGACAGACAGGCAGACAGGCAGGCAGGCAGGCAGGCAGGCAGGCAGGCAGGCAGGCAGGCAGGCAGGCAGGCAGGCAGGCAGGCAGGCAGGCAGGCAGGCAGGCATGCATGCATGCATGCATGCATGCATGCATGCATGCATGCATGCATACATACATACATACATACATACATACATACATACATACATACATACATACATACATACATACATACATACATACATACATACATACAGATAAATAATCATCACATCACAAAACACGGTGTTTACAGACATTCGTTCTCATTACAGCCGATATGTAAGACACTGATCGTCCGCTGCCACGGTCAACTCTCGAGCGTCTATTATGTTATTTATCCGTCTTCCTTTTGTTCGTTCTAGTGCATTGTCACGTTTGATGTGGCCCAAGTATCTTATTTTCCTAAACGTATTGTTCGTTTACAAGCCAGTTCTGTTCTATATCCATTTCCTGTGGTTTTACTGCATTTTTCTTTTTCGCTATCCATGGTGGTTTTAGCACCCTCTTGTAGCATTTTAGTTCGAAGTATTCAATATTCTTCATTAGTGTTTTTGTTGTTGTCCATGTCTCGCACCCGTATGTTGCCACTGGGAAGATATGAGTCTTATTGATTTTTAAAAGAAATCTAATTTTGTTAGTATTCCTCCATACGTATTTCATTTTACGTAGTTAAGACGTGTCGTGCCGTGTCCATTCTTATGTTTATTTTTTTTCTGACATTCTACTTAGCTGCTTACAGTCGGGCCGAGATATTCTTCTTCTTCTTCTTCTTCTTCTTCGTACGCAGTCAGACAGTAACCATTATTTTTTCGAAAAAAGCAGCCGTCATCCGGAGGCTGTCGACACTGCCATGGAGCTTGTCTAGTGTTGCCACTGGTGATGGCCACATCTGCTCTCTCTGATTCTCGTATGTCGGGTAGTTTTGCAGAAAATGCTCAGCGGTCGGTGCCACCTATCTTCAAATTGTTGAATAGGTGGTACCTGAGTCTATTGTGGCCAGTGCGAAGTCTGAAGACCACGACCTGCTCTTTTCTGTTCAACTGGTAATAGGCACCACTACTCTTTTTGGTGCGGCCTGCTGGCATAGTTGACAGAGTAATGCTCTTAAATCATTAAGTTCAGTATTTTTCTGGCTTTTCAGTGCTGTGACTATGGCCAGTGCATCTGTAAGCAGGACTATGTGGCTTTCATTCCTTTTACCTGTCACCATTTCTTCCACTGCCGCCCTCAGTGCCTCTGCCTCCGCTCTGAAATTGCTTGTGTATTTTCCAGTAGCGAATGACTGTTATTTTTCTGCCATTTCGTAGGCTCAGGAATGCTCCTGCCCCTCCGTACTGTGTTGTATTTGTTACGGAACCGTCGGTGTATGCATGGGTCCAGTCCATGCTTGGGTAGTTTTCCGAAATGTAACTCAGGGTAGTATCTCTTCTTTCTTTTTCAGACTGGCAGTTTTTGTTTCAAATACCTGGTATATTTTCTACCACCTCTGGAAATGTATGCTGCCTCCAGGTAGGTTTTCGTACAGTAGGGATGGGCTTTGGTGTTGTTAGTGCGTTCATGGGGTTTTCGTGCATCTTTGCTTTGGCTATTTCTGCAAAGTTTCTTCGCTATAGTTTCCCACTTCCGAAATTGTTTAGTCTCTAGTGCATTGGGTGGTCAGTCAGTCTTCTGAGTTTCTCTGATTGCAGCTGGGCTCTGCAGTCTCTTCTGTTTGCCATGGATTGCAGTTTTGTAATCTTTTCAAGTTCTACAATTGGCGTTGACTTCATGCCTCCTGTTATAACTCTCATGGCTTGGTTTTGGAGCTTGCTAACTTTATCGAAGTTCGCCTTTGCTGCTGTTGCCCATGCCGCAATTCCATACTCGAGAACTGGTCTCACTCTTCCAGTGTACAGTTTCTTTAGTATACTTTCGTCTGCTCCCCAGCTTGTGCCAGCAAGTTTCCTCATGATTGCCATTCTTTCTCTGGCTCTCATTCGGTTTCTCTCGATCTGACTTTTCCATGTCATGCGCCGATCAAATGTGACTCCCAGATAGTTTGGGTTGTCGTTTGGCTGCAGGTATTTGCCGTTTATACTTAATTTTGTGTTTTGGGGTTTGATTGATAGCGAGAATATTGTGCATGTGGTCTTTTCCTCGTTTATTTTGACCAGCCACGAGTTCGCCCACTCTTCCAGCAATGTTAGGGCCTGCTGCATTCGATTTCTTGCTATGGTGAGATTCTTTTCAGAGGTCCACATAGCCAGATCGTCTGCAAACATTGAGATATGAACTCTTCTTGGTACATTCTCTGTAATATCATTTATATACACCAGGAAGAGTGTGGGTGACAGTACTCCCCCTTGGGGTACTCCCTGCTCGAGTGTCACCTTTTTGCTCATCTGCCCTTGTACTTGGGCTCTGGCTGTTCTGTTTTTGAGGTAGTGGTTGATCCACTTGTACATTTTCCCACAAACTTCACTTCTTCTTAGCTTGACTCTGTCCATCTTTCCAGACTTTGTCAAATGCCTTTTCCAGGTCCACCCAAACCGCTACTGTATGCTTTTGCTCCTGGTAGGCATCTTCTATTTCCTGGGCTATGAGGATGACCTGGTCCTCAGTGGATCTGTGCTGTCTAAAGCCGGCTTGCTGTTGAATTAGTATCCGTTTTTCTTCCAGATGCCACATCAGACTGGTGTTTATCATACGTTCCAACAGTTTGCCGACACAGCTCAGTAGGCTGATAGGCCTGTATCCATTTGGATCGGTTTTGTCTTTTCCTTTCTGGGCCGAGATATTCAAAACCCGTAACGTTCTGAACAAATATATATATATATATATATATATATATATATATATATATATATATATATATATATATATATATATATATACATATTCCTACTCCCAAAGACCGGTGATCTGAAGCGATGCTCTAACTACCGCACAATCCCTCAAATTAGGCATCCTAACACAATCATTCTCTGGATCATCATGAGTTGGTTAGAAGCAAGGACAGCGAGGAAGTACACACGGCTCAGGTTGGTTTTTGAGAGGGCAGAGGCACGAGGGATCACATCCTTGGCTTAGAAATATTATTTAAAAGTGCAGAGATGTCAATGTCGACTTACACACATGTTTCATAAACTGTACCAAGGATTTCGACTATGTGCGACACGAAAAGCTATGGAATATATATATATGTTTATTTATTTATTTGAAGCAGAAACATATTAGATGACGCAAGACAATATTATGGGATTGCATGGCTTTATCAACAAATCCATGAGAAAGATTCTGGGTCTGAAGTGGTTCGACAGGATTGCAATCAAAATGTTGCGTGAAAGAACAGGAAAAAGACAGGGAACAGAAAAGCTAGAGAAAATGTGGCGTTGAATATGCCACGCACTTCGAAAGTCCCAAAACAGCATTACCAAGTCTTATTTGTTTACAAACCCACTGAGGAAAAGGCGTAACGGCAAATGAATCCAAAAGAACACATGAATAAGAGATCCTAGTTAGTTGGTTCCCTGTCGTGAGCGCTGATGGCGACACCATCAGACGGTTTTGTCTTAATGATGTAACTTGCGCTGTATTTGGATTACGGTGGGGAATAAACTGCGCTGACCATCAACCTCACTCTCTTGTCCCTAGTGACCTTGGACTAGTGGCAAGACATAAGTCAAGTCTACTGGAGATAACTTAGGTTCTACCTCCCTTGAGACCAGGAGTTGCTTGAGACTTGCGGGATTCGATCGCCCACTGTATCCATTAATCGCTTTGATATGCGAATGCCTAAACTCTCGACAACATCACCCCGAAGTGTTAGTGATGTGTCCTGGACATGTCGCTTACCGAACAGGTTCCAATCCCTCCAAGGCGATGTGTTAGTCCATTATTATTGGCTCAGGTGTACATTTCCCAATCACACAAAAACCGGGCACTATCAGCAGACAGAGCTACGAACGCCAATCTCGCAGAGTTTAGCCGTGTGTACTGAACCGTGAAAATACAACACATGGTAACCGAAATACTATTTTAAGTAGCCGATGATCACACCAGAATAAATCCAAAATGAAAACCATACCGCGTTTCCGTGGACACAAGTGTAAGCCGTCAACTGTTGCCATATCCAGTCTAATCTGTTGCCTGGCCACTACCAAAATGGACAAAACCTCGAGCACGAGACTAGACCAGTCAATCAATCAGATATCAATCAACCAGGGAGTGTTATCTGGCGTCTTTGTCAATGAACTCATAAAGAAAAAGATGTAAAGACAAAGAAGGGCAAAACAGCACACAGAAAAGAAAACTAGATATGAGTCAATCAATCAAAACTGTTCAGTTCCCTGTGAAGCATACATTTCCAACAAATACACACCAAGTCATTAAATGTTCACCTGCCCATATAAATTTGTCTGTGGCAAATTGTCAACAAAATGAAGTGACCCGTTTCATGACCAACCCTTAGTCGCCTCTTACAAAATTCCTACAAGGTTTCAGGGGTACTACTATATACCTTCCACTTGGGCTCCGGTAACACTTCGGCGTTCCTATTTTATACTGAAGCGAAATTTTAATGAAGACATCACTATACACGTCATAAATAGGTCTAATGAAGGCAGTGCGTAGAACTGGCAATATTAAATTAAAATCAATACAAGTTTTAGAACACAACTGCAAACGCAAACATATCATGTTCTCAGAATTTGAATGTACAGATGTTGACTGCAGTTTTGGACCGAGGCACCCCATAAACCATCATCGAAACATTTCAGCTCCTTCCGGAGAAAAGTCTTCACCAATTACAAGTTACGTTCACATGTCATGTGCCATCCGTTCGAGCTCTGTTCCTGTCTCCGTCATGATTGTCTCAAGCTGTCTTCTCCATGTAAGTTTTGATTTGCGTCTAGTTCTTCTGCCAAAGGGATTTGCTGATCAGAGACTGTCTTGTAATGCTATCAGCTGTATTCCTTAATGTGTGTTCTTCCCAGAGTTTGCACCGTCTCCTCACTTTAAGTTCCACTAATATATGTCTTGTTCCTCCCAACAGTTCCACGCTAGTGATCCTATCATTTCAACCTTTCAATTACGTGAATGATCCATTTTTGTAAGTATAACATTTTGTATTACTGTTTCTTTTATTCTCAATCTTTTACAGCAATACAAATGAATGGATTTTTGACGTAATTTATTTTGATTTCTCAGTGTTCTCGAGGTAAGGTGTCCGCCTAGGGTGTCGAAGGTTACGGGTTCGAATCACGGTGGAGACATACATTTTTTAACGTAAATCTTCTGGTAAAAATTCCTCTGATCTCTAGGTAGTGAGATCGGACTCCTGCACTCAGCGTCGAGCACGTTAAAAATCCCTTAGCAGTCGGAAATCGAAAAGAGTAGCCTTAACGGCCGCTGCCCGGACAAAATTAGATAATTAAAGTTAAAAATCTACCTAAATTATTTCTACCTTACCCCATGCCTAGTAAGCCGCGAGAAGTTTTAAGATACCTACTACGTACAAGCAGAGCTTCTCGCTACCTGGCAACATATATTAACATGCCTGCTTGAATACTAGGATTCCAAATATTTTCTGTGTTTCCTAAAACAATTATGGCCTCTCTCGTCTGTTGTATTTTGATCTTGATAACTCTTTCTATATAAGCAATGCAAACTAAAGAACGACCACCAGAAAGCGCAAGATGATCCGTGTTCATACTATTACAGCGAAGATGCGTCTATTTGTAGTAACACGAAAATATCAAGAAAGAAACTAGGTTTTAGTTTCAGTGCATGAATTTATTTATAATGAGACTTTAATTTTGGTAAATGTAATTTTAATTTAATTTAAATTTTAGTTTATTTTAATAACATTTATTTGGGGGTGGGGGTGGGTGAGAAAGGGGGAGGGGAGAGAGCTATATGAGATCAGTTGCGTTTTATTTCGGTGTTTATTGTTTTAATTTATGAATTAGCGTTATTTTTATTTATTTATTGGTGTTGGTAAAAAATGTATTGCCGACTTTATTATTTGAAAATGGTCATCCTTCACGTCGATTTCTTCATTATTTATTTTTTTTAAATGTATTTATGTTTAGTTAGTTGCGGGAGGAAGGAAAAAAAAGGGGGGTGGGGTTACTATTGTCTTTTTTTTTGGGGGGGGGGGGTTTATGTGAAATTGTGTATTTAATGTGTTATTAATTATGTGGTGTTGGTCATAATGTATTGCCAACGTTAACATTTGAAAATGATCATCTTTCATGTCGATTTCTTTATCTTTTTATTTTCTATTTATGATCAGGGAGTTCGTGATTTTCAACTCAATGAACGAGTGTGCCTGTTTCAATGAAACTTGAATTTGCTAATAATTGTTTTTTTGTGCAACCTTTTGAATGCCCTATACAGGATCCGTCAACGAATGGTACATTGACATTTCGCACTAGTAAAGGCTATGTTAAGAGATTTCAGCTCTCTTGATTGGGGGAAGTTAGTCAAAATAGGAGAAATAGAAGTCCGTCCAAAAGGGGTATGGTCATTATGCAATTAAATAAATTACAGTTTATCTATAACAGTCTGTCTGGATAAAATTTTTAAAAATATATATTTAAAATCTACCCAAAATTAATTGTACCCGCCTCCAGGTGGTTTGTTAAGAGCAGCATAGATGACGCATAACTGGCATGCGGTTCTACTTAGCTCTAGTGTTTGAGTCTTGTGAGTATATCCACCCGCCAATAAAACTATTTGCATTCAAACTATGCAGTCTTCTAAACCAATATAATTGACGTTATGTTAAGTTAAGTTAAGTTAAATTAGGTTACGTTAACAGGAACACCTTCATACAACACACACTCCCACCCACCCTACCCCCACACCAATAATCAATGCTATTTAGATACATCGGATTCAATGCAATAGTCCGACCACGAAAATGTAGTTTACGGATATACCAGAGCTGATGAATTCCACTGTGTGTGAGACGCAGTTGCGTTCGTTCTATAGATCTCTTCATAACCTGACGTTGAAAAGCTTTACAGAATAAGCAAAAGCTACCGTTGTTAACTTAACATAACGTCTTTATACTGGTCTAGAGTACTCTGCACAGTCTGTATAAACCAGTTTCATTTACATTTTCTTGCTCTAAGAACTGTGCTCATCCAATCTATTCGTGAATGCATTAATTACCTCTGCCTCCACTACTTCCTATGCTAATGTATTCAAAACATTCACACCACTCTGACTAAAAAAAAATATGTCCTAATATTTAATCTGGACCTTTCTTTAGTTAATTTGTAGATGTGCCCTCTTGTTCTTGCAGGTGATTGGATTTTGAGAAAACTTGCCATAGTCTAATGAAATCCTTTCCGTTAATTGTTGTTCGTTTTCGTCGACTTTTATTTCTCCTTTTCCATAACCAATAGAGCTGAAACTGTGTACACGAAGTTTACTGGTGTGACCTGTTATCTATCAAACTGACAGAAAGGTTGTAAGAAACTAAAAAAAAAAAAAAAAAAAAGCATGTTGCAGCTCAAATAAAAACTTGTTTCGAAAAACGTAGTATAAATAAAAATCTTTGCTTGTTCTACAATACTTTCATTCATTTTTAGAGCTTACGCCAGTCTAAATAAAGGTCATGCATGCCATTTCAGTGAGGCATGTTCCTTTGGCGTCTGTGATCGTTTATGAGACTTCCAGGAACCCTTCTTGTGCATACCTTAATAAATCCAAGAATGCAAAAAGTTGCCTTATCACTCCCACTGCTGTCTGAACGCCGTGGGGTCAATTGTCCATTTGTGATGCGATGATCATCATGAATAATGACATTGGCTCGCTAGAACATGTCTGGGCTAGCGCTCGTGAAAGGACGCCCACACCACGGCCGACTTTGCAGCTCCGTCTCTCATCTTCCTGAAACTTTTCCACAGCGTCCAACGGTGCTAATATTGGATGCACAACTTATGTACACAGCACACACACGTTTCTGAAAGTTCTCTACACTTTCTTTTCCGCCACCAAGAATTAAATTAAAGCTCGTTCATAACGCGTGTCAACACGACGCCATTTTAACGAACCACTACAGCAGCGCTATTTGTCGGAATACAGTGCAATTAAACTTGGTAAGAAGTTCATCTTTTGTGATTGTCTCGAGTGGTTAGTTACTTGTGCAGTGATACATTGAACGGCGAGTCAACTCTAGTTTCACAAAAATGCTACTAAGGAGAGTTGTGCGTGGTGCTGGCTAATTATTTATCTAAAACAATGCTGTATTGACCATAACAGATAAAGCATATACATGATTTGACACAGGCTCCTACATGGAACCCAACTGCTCTGGCGTCCTTATGAATCTACTGGAATGAACTAAGGAACGACGACCTAACTATCTGTAAATACCGTTTCAGTTTCCTGTGGAGCATAGTCTTAGTCTTAGTCGACCTGTATTTCTACTTTGGCGGATGCCCTTGAACAGTTCTCAGGTCTGGCGTGAGCTGGATGCAGCATGGATGACAATTTCCTGCTTAGCTGGCCAGGCTTGAGCAGCGTATGACTCCGCTGCGTTGGGACAACTGCCGCGGAGGGGGGTTAACCGACATGCTAGTCCATCTCAATAAACTTAAACACTAGAGCACAGTTAACCCACAGCCTGTTGCGCGCCATCTGTGCTGCTCTCAACAAACAATATAATCATGATCAGTGTTATGGCATGTCACACTGTTAGTCGCCTATTAACGCATACTCTATCGGGAGGGGGGGGGTGCGCTGGGGGAAGTGGTGCTATTATTGTCCCAGGCATACACAAAGACCCGGTGGACCAATCGGGACTATAGGCCTTCAACAAATATGAATCAAACTTTGACCTGTTAAAGTTTCTGAGTCTCAAAGTTCCTATAAGATGGGAGGGCCTGTCTCATGTCCAACTCTCCTTAGTCGCTTCTGACGACATGCCTGGCAGGTTACAGTGTTTCTATTATTTGCTCCACGTTCGGTCTCTAGTAACACTCGAGACCTAAATTTCCATGCCATATAAAGCGACTAATCAAGACCGAATATTTGAAGAATAAAAATATAAAACCCACAGAATCTAGTACTGCCGGAGCACATACATGCTGTAACGCATGTGTCCTACAATAATCTGTACTGCAGTGGCGTCGCCTTAAGACAAAGGTAAAGTGGTGACCTACAATAATCTGTACTGCAGTGGCGTTGCCTTGAGACAAAGATAAAGTGGTGATCTACAATAATCTGTACTGCAGTGGCGTCGCCATGAGACAAAGATAAAGTGGTGACCTACAATAATCTGTACTGCAGTGGCGTCGCCTTGAGACAAAGATAAAGTGGTGACCTACAATAATATGTACTGCAGTGGCGTCGCCTTGAGACAAAGGTAAAGTGGTGACCTACAATAATCTGTACTGCAGTGGCGTCGCCTTGAAACAAAGGTAAAGTGATGACCTACAATAATCTGAACTGCAGTGGCGTCGCCTTGAGACAAAGGTAAAGTGATGATGATGTGGCATACCTTTAGCATATACTAGCAACGGATCATTTACTCTCATCCACGTTGGAAATGCTGTGAGTGACACTCTGACAAGATTTGTGCACAGCTGCATTGTTAATTTGGAGCGTTTTTCATCTCTATGCACTCTAACGTTGTTATCGTCGCGTTTTTAGCAGCGAAAGCGACGTGTTTTTTGTGGTGGGGAAAGCAGGGGAGGGGTGGATGGAAGCAGAGGGGGGGGGGGGTTGAGGGAAGCAGGGGCCGTGGGGGGTAGAGTGAAGTTTTTTATCTTGAGCCAAATGTGTTTTGTAGACAGTTTGAAAACTCATGTTGTTGTGAGCTTAGGATTTCTATTTGATATCTCATCATCTAACGAGATCTGTGAGCTGTTGAGATTAGGCGTCGGTTCGCGTCATTAAGTGGTTATCTACAGACCTGATCAACGGGATCAACGCTGCTTCCATGGCAGCAGTAAATGGGTCGCAGGTTGTTTCACTTACCAATAGATTGTTGACAGGCGAACCAGGGAAGGGTGTTCCCGGCTGGAGGAGGTGGGAGCAGCCTCACTAGGTAGAATGTACAAACTATTGATATTGAAAACGAATAGTAAGAAACATGGAACAGGCTTACCGAAAGACTGGTTAGGGGACAAACAATGCAATGTGCACCCATACTCTGTCATCTGGAGTGGCAGGTATATGATGGTGATATTGATGATGGGGATGATGTTGATGATATGATGATGACGGTGGTGATGATGATGGGGATGATGATGATGCTGATGATGTTGATGGTGATGCTGATGATGTTGATGGTGATCATGTTGATGGTGATGATCATGGTGTTGATGATGATGATGCTGATGATGTTGATGGTAATGGTGTGGATGATAATGCTGGGGATAATGACGATGATGGTGATGATGATGACGGTGATCATGTTGATGGTGATGGTAATGGTGTTGATGGTGATACTATTGATGTTGATGGTGTTGATATTGGTGTTGATGGTGTTGATATTGGTGTTGATGATGATGATGGTGATGATGATGGTGAAGGTGATGATGTGATGATGATGATGATGGTGATGACGAAGGTGTTGATGATGATGATATTGTTGGTGATGATGCTGATGTTGATGGAGATGATGATAATGATGGTGCTGATGTTGATGTCGATGATGATAAATATAGTGATGAAGATGGTGGTGATGATGTTGATGATGATGGTGATGACGAAGGTGTTAATGATGATGATATTGTTGGTGATGATGCTGATGTTGATGGAGATGATGATAATGATGGTGCTGATGTTGATGTCGATGATGATAAATATAGTGATGAAGATGGTGGTGATGATGTTGATGATGATGTTTACATGATGATAATGATAACAATGGTTTAGATATCGATGATGATCACGATGATGTCGATGCTGCTCATTATTACCATGCTGATAATAATGATAAGAATGAGGTACTGATCAGAGTGTTACATCATAATACCTCGTATGCGTCTGAGTGACACGGTGGTTGGGGGCGAAAAGTGATCAGGGTCAGGTGAAACATACTGATCGACGTGGAAGCGAAAAGTGATCTAGGCCAGGTGAAACATGCTGATCGAGATGGAGCGAAAACTAATCAGGGCCAGGTGAAACATACTTATCGAGGTGGGAGAGAAAAGTGATCAGGGCCAGGTGAAACATACTGATCGAGGTGGGAGAGAAAAGTGATCAGGGCCAGGTGAAACATACTGATCGATGTGGAAGCGAAAATTGATCTAGGCCAGGTGAAACATGCTGATCGAGATGGAGCGAAAACTAATCAGGGCCAGGTGAAACATACTGATCGAGGTGGGAGAGAAAAGTGATCAGGGCCAGGTGAAACATACTGATCGAGGTGGGAGAGAAAAGTGATCAGGGCCAGGTGAAACATACTGATCGACGTGGAAGCGAAAATTGATCTAGGCCAGGTGAAACATGCTGATCGAGATGGAGCGAAAACTAATCAGGGCCAGGTGAAACATACTGATCGAGGTGGGAGAGAAAAGTGATCAGGGCCAGGTGAAACATACTGATCAAGGTGGGGGCGAAAAGTGTTTGTCCCATAGTAGTTACACTATTGTCGAGTAATGAAGTTGTTAGAGAATTCAGTATATTAAATTATGGTTTGTCCCATAGTAGTTACACTTTTAACTTTAAACTACTGTCAAGGAATGAAGTTGTTGGAGACGTCAGTATACTAAGTCAAGGTTTGTTCAATAGTAGTTACACTACCATGGGGGAATGAAGTTATTAGAGAGCTTTCAGTATAGTAAGTTATAGCTTGTATGAGATATGTTGGCCAGTTCCTTTACTCGCTGCCGTTTATTCCGTTTGTATATGCCAGGTACCCATTTACAGCTGGGTCGACAAGCGAGACGGTTGTGGGATTTGAACTTGCTGTGAAAAGCTAGAGCCTCCCATTACGCCGATCAGACAAATGTTTCCCAAATTCCGAGAAAAGGAAGTTTTTTTGTGAAAGATAACCAAAAAACTAGGAGGTGAACCTTTACATTTGAACTTGGAATGTTCGAGCGACGAAGGAGAAAGGAAAAACTGATAATTGGATTTCATAGGCCAGTGCTATGTACGATGATATATTGGAGAAAAGGGGGAGGCAAAGTTTGCGGGTGCCGGATCATTAGAAAAGACCAATATATATTTATACGTTTAAGAAATGAAATATGTGAACAAGAAGTTGGAAATCTCCTCAAAACGAATCAGGAAAAATATATATTGGGCATTGACCAATTGAATGACGCTTTTGAGGTTGAGGGATAAAATAGTCTGTTTTACAAACGTATGCAAAAAACAAAAACTAAAGAACACAGTGATAACAACAACAACAAAGAAAAATATTAGGAGAACAGATAATAATGTGAGATATGAATTCAAAAGGAGGAAAAGCAAACAAGAATTTAGTCAGGAAATTTGGTTGAGAAGAAGGAGTGATAGAAGCTGATATATTTCTGGGAAGAGAGCCAATTAGTTATATCTAACATTTCATCCAGCAATCCCCAAGAAGGCCATATAAACGGAAAAGCCCAAGAGATATAGTAATGAATCCGATTGACTGTATTATGGAAAACGACAGATTCAAAAATGTTATCACTATGCCAAGAACTTATCCACGGACAGACATAAATTCCAATCAGAATCCTAGAGTTATTAAAATAGCCATCAGACGGTAGAGGATATAAAAAAAAGATAAACCAAGGAACCCGAAATAGATTTAGCACCATTAAAAACGTCACAAATATATTGAGAAAGTCAAAACTACAAATGATTATCTCCTTCCAGAAAGCGCGGAGCTATACATAAAGCCAAGAAAAAAAACCTAAGCATTCAATGCGACTGTAAAAACAACGAGCATATAGATAGCAAATCAAACTCTATCCATCACAGAGTTTACGAACAATTAAGTGTGGATGACATTTTCTTTTTCTTCGGCGTTCGCCCTGAAAAGCACGTTGTGTCGCAGTTTACAGCCAGGCTGCATAGCTGCGCCTTTCGGTCTGATATATTCGGAATTCAGCTAGCTTTTCTAAATACCAGGTCTGTTTTCCAAATTCGATCTCTATTCTTTTAGACACAGCTCACTAGTACAGCCTGTATTCAGGGCCATCGCTTAGAGACGGAGCATGATCTTGGTGACCTCTGGCTAGCTGACACTGATGTAGACATCTATCTATATATAATTCCCTGGCTGCTATTAGCTCATTCACTGTGATATCCCTTTTATGAAATATATGTTCCCTTAATTTCTTCAAGACTTTCTTATTTATTTTATTTTATTTCCATAATATGCGTATATTGGTACTGTCAATATTCCTCTATAACTAGTGAGGCATTGACAATTTCAGCTGACCTGTAATGAGGATACAGGCCTTGAAGATGATATATTTCCGAAGACTTCTAAACGTCACATACAAAAACAGAGCTACAGATGAGAAAATACGAGAAAGAATTTCAGCAGCAATTGGGTCTTTTGAAGAATTCTTGAAAATGATCAAAAGACGGAAACTCATGTGATACAGACTCATATCGAGATCAAACAGTCTTCCTTCAAGCGGTCGGCCACTTTTAACTTCCCGACTTGGTCTGGTACCAATTTTCTAGACTTGGACAACCTTGTCGTAAAGGCAAATGTACATAAGGCCCCAATTTTATTATTCCTATTTTTTTCGGGTTCGCCTTATTTCTCTAATCCACAAGGCGGTGTGCGTTGCACTGCGATTTTTATTTTGCGACTGTCGACCCAATGCATCCGACTTCAGCATGCATTTTATGTAAGGGTTTGCTTCCTCCTGCATTTTCTAAGGGTTTGCTTCCCCGGGGTAACGGCCGGTGATGTGATGTGGATTGAACCCTGCACCATCTTTTTGTGTTGGAGACAGTGCCATACACATACCTCAATGTTTGTGTGAGAGACACAGATTTGTCAAAGTACGGCTACAAAAGCTAAAATCTAAATCTCTCATGTATCGACCATGTAACGTATTGGGTATATGAAGTTAGGCACTTATGTGTTACAACCAGCACCTCATTAGGGCTGATATGGTCAACTATGTGGTGCTTTACTTTCTCAGTGCATTCTGGTAAACAATATTTGAGGCTGGGTCGATTCAGGGAGCCGGTTTATTCGGAAAAACCCAACACCAACTGGGGACCTAAACCCTTTTGCTGGGAAGCCAGTCAATTAACCACAGAGGTAAAAACAAGTTAGTTGCATGTCCTTATACAGAACGTAGCTTCTTACAAGCGCCACCTATTTGGCTGTTATAAGTTTCTTGGCACAAGTGTGCAGTACGGTAGGTTGCCATTACTTTCCGTACGTGGAGGAGCATTAGTCGGAGAACAAAAACCCAGTGACAAGAAAGTGTAGGAAAGCAATATCTAAACACAATCAAGACGCGAATATCAACAACAAACATACATTCACTGCCTAAATAAACACGTATACGACAGGGCTTCGAACGATAACCCTTGAAGCGGGATAGAAAGGAGAATAACCATGCTTTTTAACTGCAACTTGTTGATATGGTTGTCAAGGATGTCAATAGTGTCTTGCACGTGCCATCAAGGTGCGAATAATTAACATGGCGTTAGAACTGCAGTTAATATATGACCGCCCCACTATTGACATGTACCATATAGGAGCAGTGATCTGTTGTCCGTTTTTCTTTAGCAGCGAAGGTGTAAAACCTATAGAAATAAGCACCAGCGAATAAAGGCACAGTACGATGATGCATGCCTTTCACTCCAGTAAATGTATGAGTGGAGTAGGAAGTCCCACAACGGCGTGAGTTCAGTGACAAACTGTTCATGACCGGGTCAGGCACACCAAGTAGTAACACTATAATCGATTGCAGCCGTTGACTGCCTCTTAAAGGAAAATTGCAGATCGAATGTTAATGAAATGTCTACATTATCGTACTAGACCTTCATTCGTCGATTGCTTTCTATAGCTTTCACCTCCTTGCTGCTTAAAATAAATTGATAACAGAAAGGTGTTCCTCTTTGGTGCATGCCAGTATTAGGGCGGCAATATCTTAACTGCAATTATAACGTTATGTTGTTTGTCTGCACCATGATGGTAAGTGAAGAACACTCTTGACATCTTTGGCAACCATATGAACATGTTACAACACAAAGGCATGTTTTTAGGTGTTATGTTCTAATGCATATCCCACTTTTAAGGTTTTCATTTGAAGCACCACCCCCCTCCCCCTCTCCAACCTGATATTTATAATTCTCATAATTTTCGTCTGAGACATCCCAAATGTCCCGAGTGGGATCTCTGTGCATGATAAAGAAAAGAATATCCCCACTGCTCCGACGGAGAGCATGTCGCAAGAGGCGACTAACTGTGTGACACGGCATAACACCGGTCATGATTGGGTAGCTGGTTAAGAGCAGCATAGATGGCGCCTGACCGGTCCACTGTGCTCTAGTGTTTTAGTCCATTACGGTAAACTCGCACAACAGTTAACAACCCTCCGCGGCACTTATCCCAACGTAGATGAGTAATAAGCTGCTCGAGCCTAGCCCTCTAGGCAGGAAATCCTCCTCCCGGCGACATCCAGTTCAAGCCAGAACTGGGACCTGGACAAGGGTAACCGTCCCCGTAGAAGTACAGGTCGACTAAGACTAATAATAAGTTATCACATACACGTCGGGTGTTCAGAATGTAATGCACCACAACCTTTTAACAGCTAATAATAAAAATGCAAACATGACATTTTGCACACTTAAAATATAGCATGTGTCAATTGTGTGTACCAAATTGCACAGCAATCAGCCAAATAATACGACTGCACTAAACTGTTGAAATGGAGCATGTTAGCAACTTACGTTATCAGCAGGGAATTGTGATAGCATTTAGTGTTGAGGAGAAGGAAACGGTTGTGAACATTCACACACGTCTACGTGATGTTTACAAAAGTTTGTAGTCGACAGGAGTACAGTTAGGCACTGGGTTCAGAGAATCAATGAATCAGATCTGTAGATACAGAGCTGCTTAATCGGCCACGCAGTGGATGTCCTGTCACAGCCATCAACCCAGACATGTTGAAATGCGCTAAGTGTATTTTTCTTACTGATAGGCGAATCACTAACGAACAACTGGCCTTACAGCTGTCAATCAGCATTAGTAGTGCAAATGCAGTTATAAAGACTCTTGGATGTTCTAAGATTTCCGAAAGATGGGTTAATCGAAGTCTTACAAATGACCACCGATAGCATAGGAAAACAATTTCTTCTGAAATGTTGGAGAATTTCAGTGCTGATGGAGATAACTGTTAGGGCTAATATCGTTACGGGTAAGCTGCGCACAGGATTTTGAACCTGAGACAAAAAGACAGTTCATGGAGTGACATCACTTGAAATCACTACGAAGAAAAAAATTTCTGACAACTCCTTCAGCTGGAAAGGTCCTGATCAGTGTATTTAAGGACATTGACGATGTGATTCTTGTGGATGCCAAAAGGAGAGACAATCAATTCGCAAGTTTACATTAAGACATGGAAAAATCTAAAGCAACATTTCCGCAGAATTTGGCCGCACAAGTATCCAGCAGACCTGCTTCTCCTTCACGACAATGCGCGCACTCACACAGGCCTGGCAGCACGAGAAGCAATTACCAAATTAGGTTGAACTGTCATACCCCATCCACTCTGTAGTCCCGATTTGGTACCCTCTGATTTTCATCTGTTTGGTCCACTCAAAGATGCACTCCGTGGGACAAGGTTTGAAGATGATGAAGAAGTGATTCATGCAGCCAAGAAATGGCTACATGATCAATACAAAATCTGGTATGGGCTAGGAATACATGCACTTGTTTCGAGCTGGCATAAAGCTGTACAAGTTGATGGAAATTATGTTGAATAATACCAGTGGCTTCATCACATATCCATGCATATTGTGTAGAAATGTCATGCCTTTTGAATCAACATCTCCTGAGAAAAACGGTGTGGTGCATTATTTTCTTAGATGTCAAACTGTATAAATAGCTAACCCAATTGTCGAATATATAGCTAAGGGTGAACCTGGAAAAGATCATGTATCAAAATAATGCGATTAAAGTGTGACTCTAATGAGCCTAGGACTTAGCAGATCGTCGTGTCCATGGATGGTTGGCGCACCGATACTTTGACGTCTAACCGTCCCACCGTCCCCTTATATGGGGACGAACGACGTTGTAGAGCATGGGACTTTAACAAAGTACGCATGCCACAGATAAAACCCATAATCAATAAGGCAAGTTACAATAAGGACAGGAGGAATAGTGGACGTCTGAGACACTCTTTGAAGATATAGCTTGAAACCAATTTCAGGACGGCAGGCATGACGTGGAAAGAACTTGCTCGGGCGGCTCAAGATGGGGAGGCATGACGTGAAAAGAACTGGCTCGGGCGGCTCAAGATGGGGAGGCATGACGTGAAAAGAACTGGCTCGGGCGGCTCAAGATGGGGAGGCATGACGCGGACGGAACTGACTCGGGCGGCTCAAGATGGGGAGGCATGACATGGATAGGAACTGGCTCGGGCGGCTCAAGATGGGGAGTCATGACGCGGACAGAACAGGCTCGGGCGGCTCAAGATGGGGAGGCATGACGTGGAAAGAACTGGCTCGGGCGGCTCAAGATGGGGAGGCATGACGTGGAAAGAACTGGCTCGGGCGGCTCCAGATGGAGAGGTATGACGCGGACAGAACTGACTCGGGCGGCTCAAGATGGGGAGGCATGACGCGGACAGAACTGACTCGGGCGGCTCAAGATGGAAGGCATGACGAGGACAGAACTGACTCGGGCGGCTCAAGATGGGGAGGCATGACGTGGAGAGAACTGACTCGGGCGGCTCAAGATGGGGAGGCATGACGCGGGCAGAACTGACGCGGGCGGCTCAAGATGGGGAGGCATAACGCGGACAAACTGACTCGGGTGGCTTAAGATGGGCAGGCATGACGCGGACAGAACTGACTCGGGCGGCTCAAGATAGGGAGGCATGACGCGGACAGAACTGACTCGGGCGGCTCAAGATGGGAGGCATGACGCGGACAGAACTGACTCGGGCGGCTCAAGATGGGGAGGCATGACGCGGAGAGAACTGACTCGGGTGGCTCAAGATGGGCAGGTATGACGCGGACAGAAGTGACTCGGGCGGCTCAAGATAGGGAGGCATGACGCGGGCAGAACTGACTCGGGCGGCTCAAGATAGGGAGGCATGGCGCGGACAGAACTGACTCGGGCGGCTCAAGATAGGGAGGCATGACGCGGGCAGAACTGACTCGGGCGGCTCAAGATATGGAGGCATGACGCAGACAGAACTGGCTCGGGCGGCTCAATATAGGGAGGGTTGTCGTGTATTTGTTGAAGACAATGGGTGGCCATGTGATTTATTAATTGATTGATATACTATAATATACCCGAGACCCTTTCCTGGGGAGGAAAAATAGGCACAATATATCACTATTCATATCGTACAATGTAACTATATAGTGTTGAGCCTGCGGTTAGCTACCTTATGATGTCACACATTGCAAAAAAGACAAGATCATACATTGTACTTAGCGCAGACTTCCTGCGTGGAGACATATTAATAAAGGATGAAATTGAGAATAAGAGTATATTATAGTTACATACATTTCTCCGAAGCGGGTGTTACCTCCAGTTCATATCGAGAAATTCGCTATTTTCTGCGGATCCTAAACAAATCGGGGTTGTGATTTTAATCGGAGATCGCTTATCCAGTCAACCGATCTGTAAATGGGCACCTGACGCATGAGTTAGAGAAAGTAAAAAACCCAAGGAATGGCACTGGCCACGCCACTTCTCACAGGCTACGGCTGAGAACAATGGAATCTTCAACAATTCAATTTCCCAACTAGCGGTTAATTCAGTTGAATTTCCACTTTGCACTTTTACATTTTGTAAGATATATTATATAAATAAAATATTGTTAGTTGTACAACAGTTGCACTTGTATAATAACAGACGTTCCAATGGAAGATTTGGAGGGCAAGTCAGTTAATATGGTTATCACTTTTTAATGAGATACGAGCTTAAAAACTATTTATTATTGCATTGACATTGTCCCTTATTTCTCAACACAATAGCCAACATTGATGTACTTATTACATCGCTTTATCAGTGCACCAAACAGGCAGCGTAAAAGTCTTTCGCCTGCTGTTTGCAGCCATTTCTTCCTGGTTGTTTTTCTGTTGGGGGTGAAATAAACAAACATAGCCAGCACACGACGTGGCGACAGCAGTGGTGAAGCAGCCTGTTGTCCTCAGCCAAAAAATCACACGACTACCCCTGCAATGGGAAAATTTCGAATGGCAGTTTTTTGTGTGTTTGTGTTACTGACCCAATGAAGAGATTAGCGTGTGGTCAAATGGTTTCAATGCTTGCCTGTTGACACAGAGGGCAACGGATCAAATCCCTTGTCTAACGATAGTGCTGTTTGTTATTAACACGATGAAATAGCACATAAAACCGATCAAGGCAAAATTGTTAATTCTCTTCTATTTACTGTTTGGCTTGGCTTCGTTCGTTCTCAATCTCCCGCTACCAAACCCCGAAAGGGCTGCACATTTCCGTCCAACACATCCGACTTCAGTAAACATTTTTTGAGTACCGGGTTAACATTCCCTCTTCGATCCCTTTTCCTTAGCCAGTCTGCCCTGCTGCAACCTGTTATCCAGGATCACCGCGTGGAGGTGTAGAAGGGCTTTGGCAGCTCTGGTTCGCTGGCTCTGACGCTAGCAGTCAGCTATGGGTCGCTGACCACTGCAGCTCATTCGCTGCTCAGCATCTTGATCCCAATGCGGTATATCAACATATAAATCAAATCAATAAAAATCCGTCAACTTCACACATAGTATATGTTCTCAACCAATACTCGCCAAGTCTTCCTGTCATTCGCCATACTTTCCAGTCCTCTTTCCTTCACTTGTCTTTCCTGACGTTTTTAGGTTTGTCTCGATTGTCCTTCTCCATGAGGGCGTAGGTCTGCCCTACGTCTCTTGCCCAGAAGATTCCAGAACAGTGACTGTCTTGTAATGCTATCAGTTAGTCTCTGTAAAGCGTGTCCTATCTGTCAGCAGCTCTTTCTCTTTCCGTCTAGTCTTACTAGCATCTGTCCGGTTCTTTCACCCAGTTCTATATTAGGGACTGTATCGTACTATTTTATTTCCTTAATTCGACGCAAACATCCATTGTTGAAAGCTTATATCTGGTTAATTGTAATTTTCTTTATCCCTTACGTCACAGAACCATAGAATTGGACGGGCATTGAAGATCTATATTTTAGGGACAGACTTCATTTTGTTAACGATTTTCACAAATTATCAAAAGGAAAAAAAATATCCTCTTGCCTTTGAGGTTTGTAATTTGATATCTCTATCAGTACTTGTGACCGTGTCTACATTACGACCAAGAAATATGAATGAATCTACATCTTGCGTTACCGTGTCTCCCGGTACTATATATACACACACTCAGCGCATATGCCAATATGCCAGATTAGTGTTCGGACGGAATAAGTGATGCGTGACAAAGAAGTTAATTGAAACACTAACAGAGTGGAATCATGCATTTCATAAATCGGCAACATAGAGTGCAGAATAATCCTCTATTGTAAAAAAACTGGATGCAACACGAGAATCTGTCTACTATCTCACAAGGAGCAAGTCGCGAAAGGTTTCTAACAGAGTTCGGATTAGCCGCTTCAGGCTCCACCATGGAAGAGTTGTTTTTTTTAATGGGGATTTTCCAATGTCCTGTATGTTGGTGGTAGAGGTGGTAAAGTCACCTGCATGACTTGGAATTCTTTGTTCAATAATCAGCATTGCACACAACACCGAGTATATATATATATCTGTGTCCAACGTGGTGCATGTCTGCTCGCATTGTATTTGGATAGGAGCCAGCATCTTTCTAGTGTCGGCTTCGACCCGTGGGTGGGGGAGTGGGGGAGGGGGAGGGGGTCGGACGAGGAAGTTAAGCCAAAGACACCTCAACATTATTATCCTGATCAGCTAGAGCTAGTCACTCAGACAAGCTAAACAACACCATCAGCCATTAATCAACTACTATGGTAGTACACTTTCACCCACCGCCGTTCCAACAGATTAACAGCCTGCTGATTGGGGATAGCCTACAAGAGAACTCTAGAAACAGTACACACATTTCAATAAGGGAATAATACAGTGTTGCAAAGTAAGTATTTAATGTTGTTGTAGTTTTAATACGAAGACAAACAGAAACACGCTTGGTTTCGTACAAAATTACTTCGTTTATAATCTTTCTAATTACAAATTCTTCCAAATTGGCTAAAAACTGTTCCAATAGTGTCCCTATATATCACTAAAGTTTGCATCAGTCCTGAAAGTTTCCCCTTTCTAACTTATCGGGAAGTATCTGAATTTTCAAATACAAGATTTGGTCATAACTAACAAGTCAAGTTATATAAAGTCAAGTAATAATTCGTTACTCGTGGATCAGAAGATAATAAAGAAAACGAAAGTACACAAAACCGTCACTTTGTTATGAAACGAAAATAATTATATTCACAAACTTTTCGAATGAAATATTCCATGACATATTCTGTTTATAGTAACGTTTTCCACTTAGAATCGCATGTTTTTAATTTGAAAGATTCCATTACAAATAATTCACAGAAACTGCGATCTCTCACTTCATAGAATGATATCAGCAACAACTATAAATATCCTAAACTCCGGCGGGAACTCTCCTTGCCTGCACACGAATAAACACTGGCCCAACCATTTTCAAACATCCCCTCAGTCGGTGCTCACGACACCCCAGGGAGCGAGTGAAATCATTAGACAGACATCTAGCCACGTCGTGCGAGCAACCCTCACGTCTTGTGTCTGGTCTCGAGTAAACTTGCTGTTTCCAGTTATTTTCAGAGGAGAGTGAGACGAAGGGCGAAGACCTGGGCTCTAGTGTTGACGACCTAGCCCACGGTACCGGCTAG
Organism: Ariolimax columbianus; assembly: GCA_036924085.1. Classification (NCBI taxonomy): domain Eukaryota; kingdom Metazoa; phylum Mollusca; class Gastropoda; order Stylommatophora; family Arionidae; genus Ariolimax; species Ariolimax columbianus. The sequence goes on from JAVGWX010000018.1 coordinate 50,347,076, forward strand.
CATTGGCATCGGGCGACACATGTAAGACAACAAGTCATCTTATCAATGTTTGTTCTCAGTTTCGTATTTCCATCCTTGTTCGCGTGTCAATCTTGTTCTTGGCAGTCATTCGTATTAAGTTAATTTATCGCATGACTGTTCTTTGGCGGCGCTGATTTTGCCTTGGCTATCCTGTTCTTCATTTAATAATTGGATCTCCAATTAGTTCTTATAGTGGTAACCGAGTACTGAAATCTGTGTACTTGTCTTAACTCTATCTCGTTCACCATATATAAATAATTTTGGTGTTGTGTTTCTTATTTACGATTTCTTGTGAATAAAGCTGATGTTTTTTTTTCGCTGTGCAGAACTTCGACGATGACCATTTCAAGGAACTCATTCTGCGCTATCAATACAGTGTCGTCTGCGTAAAGCAAGTTGTTTATGTTCTGTCCACGGACTGGTTTTCCTAGCATTAGTCACAAGATGCATTCGCTGAACTGAGAGAACAAGTCGGGGGACATCACACATCCCCCGCCTCGCTAGCTTTTTAACCATATCCAAAGTTTCATCACAGACCGATTCCTTACGTTATAACATTAATTAATCGAGACCCAGTGCTCTCGAGGTAAGGTGTTCGCCTCGGGTGCTGGAGGTCGCACGCTCAAATCCCGGTGGAGACACAGGCATTTTTTCACGTGGATCATCCGGTAAATATTTCCCCCGATCTCTGAGTAGTGAGATCGGACACCCGTATGCAGTGGCGCGCACGTTAAAAATACCTTAACAGTTGGAAATCGAAAAGATTAGGTATAACGTTCGCTGCTCGGGCAAAATTCAAGTTAAAAATCTACTCAAATTATTCTAGGGATTCTCGCCCCCCAGAGAATATGTTGCAAAAAATGGGACTGTGTGGCCAACGTGTCTTGGTTATGTGGTTAGCGGAGCGCATTAGATGGCGCCTGACAGGCTGCGAGTCTACCTTGCTCTAATTTACGCTTCCACCTCTACCAGTCTCGAAAATTGGCGATCGTACATTCCAGGGGATAACAGATGCTGGGATTGACCCGGCAAGTCACCAGTGGATTTTTACCTGCCAAAAAATATGAAACAAAAGAGGTCACACCTCCCCACGATGTCTAACGACATAAGTGGACTGAAGATAGATAGATAGATAACATTAATCAAAATCTTCAAACACTTTTAAACGGAAAAACTTTTATTCAATGTGCAGTTAGCGACATTCGCGTTCTTCTTTTGGCAAAATGTCTCATAAAAGAGCGATAGAATCGTTCTTTCGGCCTCTAAGGTTTATATAATTCTCATATACAACAATTAAATACCAACATAATAACCGTATCTGACGCTAATAACCAATTCGACATTCATCTCCTTTTCATTCATTTCTCAACGCCGTGTTCGCTGAAAGTAACATTAAGCAGAGAATCCTACACTATGGAATTGTTCCAGCTTGTTCCCCTTTGCACAGCAGTCGGTCGGATTTACCTGTGGTTGAGATCTCCCACACCAAAGTAAAATTATCCCTTTAAAAACAATTATTGAGGAAATCGGTAAAGCTATTTTCATATCACGTGTCTTGTTATGGCTTTATCGTGAAGAGATTTCGTGGATAATATACATACGTATACTCTCTCTCTCTCTCTCTCTCTCTCTCTCTCTCTCTCTCTCTCTCTCTCTCTCTTCCATCTCTGTTATACGTTCACACACATAACGACGGTTAGTCAGTAAATATATTACAAACTGACAATGGATAGTTTACAGCTTCTAAAGGTGTAGTCAGGTGGCAGCAGCATCCAGCTCTGTGATTCCATGTAGATAGCATACCGTGTAGGTAGTATACCATGTAGGTAGCATACCATGTAGATAGCATACCATGTAGGTAGCATACCAAGTAGGCAGCCTACGATATGTGTCGCACGAACGTGCGCAGCTGAGATACAAAATAGTGTCCGTGCTTGCAGAGTGATCACTAGAGGTATAGCATGCTGTTGTGTGTTTGTTCTTATTTTCTGGAAGGTAGGAGGTTTGACTGGGGCTTCCTGCAAGTGATCTTCATAAAGAAATGCGTCCTGATATTTTTAAGAGGATTTTGTTAGGAAAAACTGTGGAAAACTGGATCGACAAATGTTCTCAATGACGCTAAAAAAAGTGCTGATGAAGGCGGACCTGGCCGTAATGTTCAGAATGCAAGAGTTGTATATGTGAACATGCAGGGGAGAATATTGGAGAGTGTAGCAGCTGCAACATAATGTTCGCATAGTTTAGTTTGCAGCATAATGCATGACCTAACCGTGGCGAGAGACGTTTTGTGAATGGCGAGGAGGTTGAGCATAGTGTAAACATGGATGAGACAGTCGATCAAATACTACTATGTTCATGGTTTTGATGTTCTGATCAATTAATGAGATACGTTGGATGAGACAGTCGATCAAATACTACTATGTTGATGGTTTTTTGATGTACTGATCAATTAATGGGATACGTTGGATGCGACAGTCGATCAAATACTAATATGTTGATGGTTTTTTGATGTACTGATCAATTAATGAGATACGTTGGATGAGACAGTCGATCAAATACTACTATGTTGATGGTTTTTTGATGTACTGATCAATTAATGAGATACGTTGGATGAGACAGTCGATCAAATCCTACTATGTTGATGGTTTTTTGATGTACTGATCAATTAATGAGATACGTTGGATGAGACAGTCGATCAAATACTACTATGTTGATGGTTTTTTGATGTACTGATCAATTAATGGGATACGTTGGATGCGACAGTCGATCAAATACTAATATGTTGATGGTTTTTTGATGTACTGATCAATTAATGAGATACGTTGGATGAGACAGTCGATCAAATACTACTATGTTGATGGTTTTTTGATGTACTGATCAATTAATGAGATACGTTGGATGAGACGGTCGATGAAATACTACTATGTTGATGGTTTTTTAATGTACTGATCAATTAATGAGATACGTTGGATGCGACAGTCGATCAAATACTAATATGTTGATGGTTTTTTGATGTACTGATCAATTAATGAGATACGTTGGATGAGACAGTCGATCAAATACTACTATGTTGATGGTTTTTGGATGTATTGATCAATTAATGAGATACGTTGGATGAGACAGTCGATCAAATACTACTATGTTGATGGTTTTTTGATGTACTAATCAATTAATGGGATACGTTGGATGAGACAGTCGATCAAATACTACTATGTTGATGGTTTTTTGATGTACTGATCAATTAATGAGATACGTTGGATGAGACAGTCGATCAAAAACTACTATTTTGATGGTTTTTTGATGTACTGATCAATTAATGGGATAAGTGTATTCAAGATGGTGAAACTCGTGTTGACAAATAAAGGGCAATGTAAGTGTACTAATACATGTTTGGATCTAGGGATAACACAGAACAGACCCAGTCTGGTTCCAAGAATGGCATAAAAGGCTACTAATGTGAGATCCAAGAGCGTAGATAGTACTCATAACACGACAGCAACACTATTCATTGATATTGTCTGTGTAATGAAACAGAACGGTCCGAGTCAGAGCTAAGAATAAAGTTTGCACGAGCAGTAACGACCCTCACCTCACTGAAACAATTGTGGAAAGACAATAAAATCTCGTTAAAAAAAAAACTAAGTTCAGACTAATGCGAAGACTTCATTTAGTGTACTTTTTAGATGTTAGGAATTATTTTTGTAGTCAGAGAGTGGTGAATGCTTAGAATGGTTTGCTACAGGAAGTAGTGAAAGCAGGTACAATTAATGCATTCAAGAATACATTGGATGCGCATAGTTTTTAGAGTTTTTAACCGTTAGCATTTAGTTTTTAGAGCATGGAAATGTAAATGAAATTGGTTGTATACAGACTACTCTGCAGAGTCTTGGGTTGGAGTTGGAGTTGGAGTTGGAGTTCGAGCTGAGCTAGGCTAAGCTAGGCTAGGCTAGGCTAGATTAGGTAAGGCTAGGCTAGGCTGGGCTGGGCTGGGTTGGGCTGGGTTGGGTTGGGTTGGGTTGGGTTAGGTTAGGTTAGGTTAGGTTAGGTTAGGTTAGGTTAGGTTAGTTAGGTTAAGTTAAGTTAAGTTAAGTTAGATTAAGTTAAGTTATTTCTACGTGTGTGAGACATGGACGTTGAATGCTGAATTAGAAAGAAATATGGATATCAGATAATTCAAATGAATGCTTGGAATAACATACAGGGACAGTGTTCCACGTGTCAACGTATGGAGCACAATCTGTCGCACCTTGTCAAGACTTCATATCAGTGGCTAAAAACACGCACGCGCTAGTGATACGTCCATGCAATACGGTCGAGTGGATTACCAAACACGATACTTGCCTCTGGTAAGAGAAAGAGAGGTGGCCCGAAGAGGTGCTGGACAGATACTTCAAAATGGACGTGCAAAACCTTGAAGAAGGTCAAGGTTATGGCAATGAACAAACAGAAGTGGCGAGGAATGGTTCATGAAGCAGTAGTGAGATGTTATGCCATTACGATCTCCTAGGTTCACGGGAAAGACGAGAAGATAGGATGACTGTGGTGTGTGATGTAAAATATACTGGTACAAAAACCACCAACTACAAGTACGTCAAAGTACCTCTGCCTCAAATTAGGTCAATTGTAGTCATTGGTCTATTTTTTTTGTTTTCAGAGAGACCCAGAAGAAATAGCAGACGTCAGCAAGGAAGAAGAGTGGTAATCGATATTGCCGTACTGGATGCATCAAGTACTTCTTGTAGAGTGCAACAGATACTGAACGACAGCTTTTTCGATACGATTACTTTTGTCTAGACTAATCGATATTTACTAAATCGGACAAATCTAAATTTGGACGGTACATAGAGGCTGATAAAATACAGAGAAATGAAAAGGTGTCACATTTCAGTGATTACGCCAGAACATATACTACACAAACATCCTTTTCTACTACCAAAAGGCCTTCATCAGATTTTCAATACCTATGACTATATATAAATAATAAAATATCATAAATAGCCCACACGCGCAGAACAACTGGCTGTCATTCGAACTGCACAATATAAAACAAAAAATAACAGTAGATTAACATTTAAAGGATTTTCTCTCTCACACCCATCCACTGTATCCCATCCATATCTCTGATTTTACCCCTCCCCCTACCCTCGTCTTCATCCTGCCCATCTCTTCATCCACACGCCTCACCACTATAGCGCCAATGTCTTTCCACAAACCCGGTTGCCTATCACTAACCCGCCCCTCCCTCTTCAATCAGAAGATAACGTTACGCCTTTCAGTGTTTTTATATTTAGATTATCTTTTCTTCCTTAAGCTCAGGTTAAGCTAAAATGACGTCATAACCAAATGGGGCGTAGTGACACAATTTCTAATCATATTTCAAAAAGAAACTAAGTAGAAAAAAATTGAAAGCCCCTGTTTATAAATTGAACCAGGGTCCTTTTGTAAATAGGCAAGGATCACACTACTAGGCCACCAAGCCGATCGAAAATAAAGTTTTTTCAAAGGGCATATCTCGAGTTAGTTTGTTTTGGCTATAATTTTGGAGACAGAAACACGTTTCGTTTCGTACAAAAAAATCATCTCGCTTTAATGACTACCAAAAATGAGCTAACTTTATCGTGGTCTTCAACTGTAATATCACAGGCACTAAGGACAGGAAAATAAGCAAACCACAGCTGCTTGCTGATCTCAACTATTTATTTATTTATCGTGTGCTGAGATTATCCGAAAATGATGTCATCATTTAATTAAAAAAACGTTGATAAGGTTTAAAACAAAACTTGAGAATAAAAGAAATATGCCAGGAAATAAACAAGGCGCACTTATTTTCAGTGCTCATCATCATCATGTAGCATGTCCCTTGTAAAACGTCGCTCCTATCACAGTCTTTCTGAAAGAGACTCGTGTTCTTGCCAAAACTCCAGCCTCCGCCACAGTCATACCCAGGTATTCCTGGATATCTTGGTGCCATCATCTTCTTGGTCTACCCCTTCCTCTTTTGCCTGGAGCCATACCTTCCATCACCGTTCTCTCAAGACCGTTGTGTCTCTTGATGTGACCAAAGTATTTGCATTTTCTAGCCAAAATGGAATTGAAAAACCAGTTCTCCTCTATGCTCAACTCCTGCCGAATGTCTACATTTGTTTTTTTCTCTGTCCATGGTATTTTGAGGACCTTTCTGTAACATTTTGACTCGAAGGATTTCAGCACTCAGCTATTTATATTTAGCGCCGAAAATGACCGCACAATTGAATGGAATCTACTAATCAGATTTAAAACAACAAATGATTATGAAAGAATACTAAAGCCCGTCTTGGTTTTAAGGGGCCACGTTACACTGAGCAAGACCACAATCTCTCTTCCATGTAGCGTTCCCTGGAAAAAGGCTGTTTTCACAGCAGCCACGCAGTAGTGACGGTAGATGAAGCCAATCATAGCACAATCGTCTGGAGGACAACGGCTAACATTCATCAGCATGCTCGGGATGTGAAAAAAGCTACTACAACCCGCCACTTAATGTCCTTTTTCAAAGCGCACAGAAAGAAAACCTACTCATTGGCGTTATTGAGTAACAACAGCGATTCGATCAGCCAATCAAATAACACCAGCAAACTACTGAAATACAGACGGGCAACTGCGAATTAGATCAGTGAAGATGCCTCCTATAGAGAAGAGATTATTCTTGTGTGACTGTTGAGACGAATAATTGTGATAAAGGTAGACATTTTGTAAAAACAAGGAGGTAAAAGGGCACGAATGAGAATAACAAAAAATGAGATAATAAATAAGTCATAACAATGAGACGACACGAAACAGGTGTAAACAGGAAGAGAACGTTAAGTTAGAAGATACCTGGATCTTGATCTGAGGAAGAACGAAGAAGAATAAGAAGAAGAAGAAGAAAAGAAGAAGAAGAAGATAATTTTATGTTAATTCGTTTGCGTCAAAATCGGGAGTAACATACTGACCAAGTTCGCCCCTACGTGTCTACTCCGAGTACATGGGAACAGGCTGTGCTTTAGCGGCTTTGCCAACCCTGTAGGAAATGTTGATCCTGGAAGGTGTACGTCTGTTCAGAAGATTTAACGTTGCCCTATAGCCAGTAGAATCAAGGACCACCTTGTTCATTACGTCCATTGACCACCAGATTTTGCCCCAAGAGAACAAATTCTTCATGTGTGAAGAAATCAGCACGAGTAGTTGAAGATTGAGGCCCCTTTCAGGAAGCTCTTCATGTTCTTACAGTACATACTAGTGTTTATCGTCTCAAGACCAGGCGGAAATACCAGTAGCAGCAATCTCAACAGTATCTTAGTGATAGAGAGAATAACAGAAGAAAAAGAACGAGAAAAGAAAGAATAAAAAGAAGAACAGAAGATAAAGAATGAGAGGAGATAGACAAGAAAGAATAACAAATTAAGAGAAAAAAATGAGCAAAGATAAAACAGGAAGAGAAAATGAAAAGTATATGAAGAGATAAAGCTGGAAGAGGTGCAACAGAGAATGAATGAGGAGAGATTGAACAAGAAGAAAGATAGAAGAGACATAAGAGAGATAATGAACAGAGATAGAACATGCAGAAAAAGCACAACAATAATAATACAAATCGATAGGAAAGAACAACAAGATAAAGAATAAATAAGAGAAAGAACGGGTACAGGAAGAATAGAAGAGACAAACTGAAAAGTGATATTACAGGAAATAGAACAGAAGAGAAAGAAAGATAAGAAGAATCGGGAAGAAGATTAGGTGAGAAATAATGAGAAGTGATTTATCAAGAAGAAGATGAACATAAAAGAAAGAATGAGACGATATTGAACAGAGATTAGAACAATAGAAAAGAAAGAATGAGAATAGATAGAAAAGGAAACATAACAATACAGAGAAAGAATGATACGATATAGGGTTGGACGAGGAGCAAAAGAAGAGAAAGAATGATACGATATGGGTTGGAAGAGGAGCAAAAGAAGAGAAAGAATGAGAAGATAGAAGGGGAAACATAACAACAAAGAGAAAGAATGATATGATATAAGGCAGGAAGTGGAACAATAAAAGAATGAGAAGAGATAGAAGAGGAAGAAACAAAACAGAAGAGAAAGAAAGAAAAGTGACAGATCAAGAAGAAAAAGAACATAAGAGAAAGAATGAACAAAGAAAGAACATGCGGTAGAACAAGTAAACAAACAACGATATAAAATAGATCAAGTCGATTAACAAGAAGTAGAGAAAGGATCAAATACAACAAACAAGTCAAGGGCACAGAACATAAAGCACAAGTAGAGAAAAGAAACAGAATACTACACAGGTATAGATGGAAAAGTTGACTAATAACGTAGAAGAACTCCGGTTTATGCTGTCTGTGATCATCGTAAAAATCTAGATTAGCAAAACCCTCGCTCGATAAGAGTTAAAAGACTCAAGAAAGGGACATAAATGTAGCGCTCAGGCGTCACAAAACGAAGATAACTGTGATAGAGTTATCTTTCCTGGTTGAAAAGTATCAGATATTTGTTCCGCTTAGACATGGGTCGTGTACCTTCAACGCGATATGGACCAGCAACTTTCTATAGTTGATGGGTCTTGTACCTTCAACGCGATATGGACCAGCAACCTTCTATAGTTCTTGGGTCATGTACCTTCAACGGGGACATAGACCAGCAACCGTCTATAGTTCATGGGTCGCGTACCTTCAACGTGGACATAGACCAGCAACTTTCTATAGGTCATGGGTCGTGTACCCTCAGCGTGAACATAGACCAGCAACTTGCTATAGGTCATGGGTCGTGTACATTCAACGGCGACATAGACCAGCAACTTTCTATAGTTGATGGATCGTGTACCTTCAACGGGGACATGGACCAGCAACCTTCTATAGTTGATGGGTCGTGTACATTCAACGGGGACATATACCAGCAACTTTCGGCAACCTTCTCTAGTTCATGGTTCGGTAACTTTCTCTAGTTCATGGTTCGGTAACTTTCTCTAGTTCATGGTTCACTAACTTTCTCTAGTTCATGGTTCACTAACTTTCTCTAGTTCATGGTTCGGTAACCTTCTCTAGTTCATGGTTCGGTAACTTTCTCTAGTTCATGGTTCACTAACTTTCTCTAGTTCATGGTTCGGTAACTTTCTCTAGTTCATGGTTCACTAACCTTCTCTAGTTCATGGTTCGGTAACTTTCTCTAGTTCATGGTTCGGTAACTTTCTCTAGTTCATGGTTCGGTAACCTTCTCTAGTTCACGGTTCGGTAACTTTCTCTAGTTCATGGTTCGGTTATCTTCTCTAGTTTATGGTTCGGTAACTTTCTCTAGTTCATGGTGCGGAAACCTTCTCTAGTTCATGGTGCGGTAACCTTCTCTAGTCCATGGTGCGGTAACCTTCTCTAGTTCATGGTGCGGTAACCTTCTCTAGTTCATGGTGCGGTAACCTTCTCTAGTTCATGGTGCGGTAACCTTCTCTAGTACATGGTGCGGTAACCTTCTCTAGTTCATGGTGCGGTAACCTTCTCTAGTTCTTGGTTCGGTAACCTTCTCTAGTTCATGGTACAGTAACCTTCTCTAGTTCATGGTTCGGTAACCTTCTCTAGTTCATGGTGCGGTAACCTTCTCTAGTTCATGGTGCGGTAACCTTCTCTAGTTCCTTGTTCGATAACCTTCTCTAATTCAGGGCTCGAGAACACTCACCAGTACATGAAACGACAACCTACAGCAGGATGTAGACCAGCAACATTCTCTAAAGCATGGAACAGCAACTTTCACCAGGGCATAGACCAGCAACATTCTCTAAAGCATGGAACAGCAACTTTCACCAGGGCATAGACCAGCAACAACCTCTACGGCATGGAGCAGCAACTTTTACCAGAACATAGACCTGCAACGTTCGCTAGCACAGGGGTCGGTAACTTTCCCCTTAAATTAAGATTTGCAATATTCCCATTAACATGGGGCAATCCACCATTTCTTAAACAGAGGTCGACAACCTTCTCCCAGACAGAGATCCCCAACCTTCCCCTGAACATGGCACATACATCTTCTCCCGAGCAAGGGTAGGCAACCTTTTCAGGATAGAGGTCACAACCTTATTCCATACTGAGACACACAGCATCCCCGGGACATTTAACGACAAACGGAGAAGGGACACCAATCTTCTCTCTAACAGTAGACGGCAACTAATTTCCCGGAGAAGTGGCGTCAAGTTTCTCTCAAAGAGTGGACGGCAACCATTTCCCGGAGAAGTGACGTCAACCTTCTCTCAGACAGTGGACGCGACCATTTCCCGGAGAAGGGACGCCAACCATCTCTCAGACAGTGGACGCGACCATTTCCCGGAAAAGTGACGTCAACCTTCTCTCTGACAGTGGACACGACCATTTCCCGGAGAAGTGATGTAAACCTTCTCTCAGATAGTGGACGCGACCATTTCCCGGAAAAGTGACGTCAACCATCTCTCAGACAGTGGACCGACAACCATTTTCCGAAGATGGGACATCAGCCTTCTCTCAGACAATGGACAACAACATTTCTCGGAGATGAGACTTCAGCCTTCTCTTGGACATGGAACGGCAACCATTTCCCGGAGATGGGACGTGAACCTTCTCCCAGACAAATAACGGAAACAATTTCTGGAAATAGAACGTCTACTTTCTTCAAGTCACTAAATACACCGCAACCATTTCCTGAAACAGAACGTCCACTTTCTTCAAGTCACTCACTATACGGCAACCATTTCCTGAAACAGAACGCCTACTTTCTTTAAGTCACTCACTATACGGCAACCATTTCTCAGAAATAGAACGCCTACTTTCTTCAAGTCACTCACTATACGGCAACCATTTCCTGAAACAGAACGCCTACTTTCTTCAAGTCACTCACTATACGGCAACCATTTCTCGGAAATAGAACGTCTACTTTCTTCAAGACAATGGACGGAAACCGTTTCCCGAATAGGAAACAGCGACCAATATCATTTAATGGGCAGATAGAGACATTCATCTGTAACTAATGGATGAAAATATTACCTATGAAACATATTGAACTATTGATAACGTTTATTTTCTTTAAGTAACATTCATATTGTGACTTTAAGAAATCAAAACTTGTCAGCTTCCTGTAGAGTACACGGCTTCAACAAATCTACGTCACAAGTCACCCTGTTTCTTCAATGTCCCGATCTTCCTTGCTTCCATTATGTTTGTTTCGAGCTCTCTTTTTCGTTGTTTGTTCTGGTTTGCCTCTACTTCTCTTGCTTCGTGGGTTCCAGAACAGAGACTGTCTTTTAGAGATTCCGTTCATGTATGCCTGACGTCTCACAACTCGCTGAACCAACTACAGACTGAACAGGCTACAGACTGAACAGGCTACAGACTGAACAGGCTACAGACTGAACAGGCTACAGACTGAACAGGTTACAGACTGAACAGGCTACAGACTTAACAGGCTACAGATTGAACAAGTTACAGAATGAACAGGTTACAGACTGAACAGGCTACAAACTGAACAGGCTACAGACTGAACAGGCTACAAACTAAACAGGCTACAGACTGAACAGGCTACAGACTGAACAGGCTACAGACTGAACAGGATACACACTGAACAGGCTACAGACTGAACCGGCTACAGACTGAACAGGTTACAGACTGAACAGGTTACAAACTGAACAGGCTACAAACTGAACAGGCTACAGACTGAACAGGCTACAGACTGAACAGGCTACAGACTGAACAGGCTACAAACTGAACAGGCTACAGACTGAACAGGCTACAGACTGAACAGGCTACAGACTAAACAGGCTAAAGACTGAACAGGCTACAGACTGAACCGGCTACAGACTGAACAGGCTACAAACAGAACCGGCTACAGACTGAACCGGCTACAGACTGAACCGGCTACAGACTGAACTGTCTGTTTGCAAGTGCCGCGAAGGGTGCTTAACCGATTTGCAAATTCATCTTAATATACTCAAACACTAAAGCAGAGTAGACTTGCAGCCTGTTAGGCACCATCTATGCTGCTTTAAACAAACCATCCAACCATGCTGGTGTTATTCCATGTCGCACATTTAGTCGAATCTTACGATATGCTCTCTGCGGGACAGTGGTGCTATTCTTGTCTTTGTCATACACAAAGACCCCGGCGGACCACTGGGGACCAGATGATCCACGTTAAAAAATTCCGGTCTGCACTGTGATTCGAACCCGCGATCTTAACTTAACTTAACGTCTTTATGCTGGTTTAGAAGACTCTGCAGAGTCTGTATACAACCAGTTTCATGTACATCACATTGCTCTAAAATCTATACGCTTCCAATTTATTCTTAAATGCATTAATTGTCTTTGCCTCCACTACCTCTCGTGGCAATGCATTCCAAGCATTCACCACTCTCTGACTAACAAAAATATTTCCTAATATCTAATCTGGACCTCTCTTTAGTTAATTTATAGTTATGTCCTCTTGTTCTTGTAGGTGGTTGTATTTTGAAATACTTGTTATAGTCTAATTTATCCGTTCCTCTTATGATCGTATAAACCGGTATTAAGTCACATCGAATTCTTCTCTCTTCTAGACACTGTAGGCCAGTTTCTTCCGGCACCCAAGGCGGACACCTTATCTCGAGACCACTGAGCCCCTACGTCCTCTATTCGACCTATTTTTATTCTTACGTGTTTCGTTCCTGCACTTTTGTTGGTTAACAATTTCTTTCTCTTTTTTGGAAATTGGTAACGTTTCTTTCTTTCGGTATTCTTTTAGTGTACATATTTTAACTTTTTCTTTCCATTTCTTGTAGACTAACTTTATTTATTCTCTTCTTTTTTGTTTTTGTGTGGTCTTAGTTTCTGTCCGTTTTCGTTCTTGTTTTCTTTACGTATACATTCTTATCTGTATATCGTCTCACAGCCAGCGTTAACCTCCACAGACTCAACTGTTTGTAGTTCATTGGCCTAAGATGTCCTGGGATGCCAAGAAATGCGTTTACATTGCGGCTGATCCACGTCACACACATGTCATTGATTAACTGACAAACTATGAAGAAAATTAGAATTTGATGCTTGAGTCAACATATTTTTGGGGTTTTTTTCTCTTGTTTTTTTTACGAACTTTGTTTATGTGAAAAGATATGATTAGTCAGGGTCGGATAAAATATCATCATCAAGTTTAATCTTATTTCTGCCATTCTGGAAACAGGCTGTGTCAAAGTAGCCTGGTAACCATGGTGGGGACAGATACTGTGAACATAGTCGTGAGCTTACTTAAAAACCGCGCATTGCACTACAGATTGAAGAACCCTAGTCCCCCTCCTCACGTAGGTTTTGTGAAGTAATGAGAGCAGCTGTAACCCTCCATAAAATTCCGTTAAGAGTTATACTAACATTTTCTTTATCTGCATTTTTTTAATGCTTTTTCTCCGGTTTTGTTGTTTTAATGGTGTTATTCTTAACTTAACTTATCGTTTTTATTCTGGGTTAGAAGACTATGCAGAGTCTGTATACAACCAGTTTCATTTACATTTCCTTGCTCTAAATGTTATGCGCATTAAATCTATTCTTACATGCATTAATTGTCCTTGTTTCCACTACTTCCTGTGGCAATGGATTCAGCGACAAAGCTGATAGTCCGATTCAAGAATTACAGTTATGAGGAAAGACTCAGAAAAATAGCCCTACGGTGTCTAGAAAAGAGAAAAATCGGAGGTGACTTAATACAGGTTTATAATATAATCAAAGGAAAGGATAAATCTGACTATAACAAGTTTTCAAAATACAACCACTTACAAGAATAAGAGAGCCTAGCTACAAATTAACTTAAGAAAGGTACAGACTTGATATTTTAGAAGATATATTTTTAGTCAGAGTGTGCTTTGTTGAAATGCATTGCCACCGGAGGTATTTGAGGAAAGGACAACTAATGCATTTAAGAATAGATTGTGCGCAAAACTTTTTCAGCAATGAAATTTAAATGAAACTGGTTGTATACAGACTCTGCAGCGTTTTCTAAACCAGTATGAAGACGTTAAGTTTAAGTTATTCCAAGCATTCACCACCCTCTGACTAAAAATTGTTTCCTTATATCTAATGTGGACCTTTATTTAGTTAATTTGTAGCTATGCCCTCTTGTTCACGTAGGTGGTTGTATTTTAAGGAAACTTTCTGTTGTCTTCTTCTCCTCCTTCTTCTGCGTTCGTTCTCAATCCCCGGCTAATAAGCCCTGAACACGGCTTTGCAAGTAGCAGGATGTAGTCTGGAGAACGGAATGCGCTGTGTAGTTAATTGACAGTTTGACTGCGATATTTGCACCTTCCGGTCCGAGAGGCACGAGGAAGGTGGCTTCAGTACATTCAGAAAGGCCCTTGAGTATTGAGAACCTGGACTGAATTCTGTTTTGCAGTTAAGCGGAACCTTGAACGCCATCGTGGGCACCATCATAGGGTTTAAGCCAGCCATGAAATGCAACGAAATATAGCATTACAAACAGGATAACCCATCGAAAGCACACGAATTCCACAGAATAAAGTCCTTGATACTAACTGGTGATGGAGTTGTGAATTATAATCCCCACAGGCTCAAGCAAACAGCAGAACACCACACAGCCATCCTGCTTAATCTTGCGGTAATAATAAAATGTAGGCGAAGGCGTCAAAAAGGCCCGTTGCGTCGACTGACCACTACCATGTCCAACTGCCGAGGCTATGTCCATGCGTAGCGTGTCGACCGAAATCGATAGAGACTCCGAAGGTGTAGCCGTGTACTCCGCAGCCGTGGGATGATGGCCACGAGGAGTGTTAGACCAATGTTTGTGTCAAGTCTTCCATGTCTGTCCGTGTCAAACTCCCTGTTTCTACTTGTTCCGTCGCCGAGGCTTCTGACTGTGTCCACCTATTAATCAGAGTGACCATTGTTGTAGTGAAAATACGAGGTTGGGAGAGCTATCATGTAACCTCCGGTGGAAAAAGGGGCGGGCAGGATGAAGTCGGCTTCAGTCCCAGCAGAAATGTTCTTTAGTATTGATAATCTGGACTGAATTTTGGTGTTCAGTTAAGCGAACCGTTGAACTCCGTCATGGACTGGTTTCCCACGACTTGAGCTTGGCATGAAATGCAGCATAACAAACAGGATAACCGATTGAAAGCACATAAAATCCACAGATTTAAGTCTTTTATACCACCTGATGAAGGAGTTGTGAAATATAATCCGAACAGAAACTAGCAAACATCGGAGAGAGTCGAGAGCGCAGCCATTTAGGCGCAGCCACTAAGGCGCAGCCATCTTACTTCTATCAGTAATCGGCCTCTTTAAAACATGTCTCGATCACACGCCCTGCGAAACGCAGGCAATCTTCCAAGCCGCAACTCGTAACCAACTGCTTGAGATGTTAAGGATTGAGGCGTCCATAACGTTGTCTCACATCTCAAAAGTCATATCTATGAATGTGGTCCTGAGTCATCAACCTTCTCTCTATGCGGTCCTCGTTAACCTGCTCTCCATGCAAGTATTGGATCATTAAATGTGTGTTAATGTGGCACTAAAGGTGAAGTCAGTATTATGCCAATGCAATAAAACAAACATGAGAAACACAATCACAATCTGATCACGGCACGGCACAAGATGATTATTTGAGCTGAAACAAGGCATGGGAAATAACCCGTTTAACTGAATAACACAAGCAGCATTCCGCAATTGCTTTTCTTGAAATAAACGTATTGTGGTCAGTATCAGCATTTGATCCAGAAATTGTGGTCAGTATCAGCATTTGCTCTGAGATTGTGGTGAGTATCAGCATTTGCTCCAGAGATTGTGGTCAGTATAAGCAAGCATTTGCTCCAGAGATTGTGGTCAGTATCAGCATTTGCTCCAGAGATTGTGGTCAGTATAAGCAAGCATTTGCTCCAGAGATTGTGGTGAGTATCAGCATTTGCTCCAGAGATTGTGGTCAGTATCAGAATTTGCTCCAGAGATTGTGGTCAGTATAAGCAAGCATTTGCTCCAGAGATTGTGGTCAGTATCAGCATTTGCTCCAGAGATTGTGGTCAGTATAAGCAAGCATTTGCTCCAGAGATTGTGGTGAGTATCAGCATTTGCTCCAGAGATTGTGGTCAGTATAAGCAAGCATTTGCTCAAGAGATTGTGGTCAGTATCAGCATTTGCTCCAGAGATTGTGGTCAGTATAAGCAAGCATTTGCTCCAGAGATTGTGGTGAGTATCAGCATTTGCTCCAGAGATTGTGGTCAGAATCAGAATTTGCTCCAGAGATTGTGGTCAGTATTTGATCAAGACGTTGTGGCCACCCACTATCTCTCTTCCATGTAGGGCTCCCTGGAAACCGACTGTTTTCAAGGCAGTCTGGCTGACCAGATGTGGATAGACGTGATCCTAGTAGTAGTGAGCGCCACGCAGATGAAACTAAGGAAAGCACAACCGCCTGGAGGACCGCGGTCCACCTTCATCAGCACACTCGGGATGTGAGGAAAGCTACTACAAACCGACACCTAACGCCCTTTTCAAGGCGTACAAAAAGAGTAAGCATACTCATTGTCGGCACTAAACAACATCAACAACATCACTATCTGTGTGGGAACGGTGTGGGCTAGTGGTTAAGTGACACGGCTCACAACCGGAAGGTGCTGGGTTCGATCCCCATCACAACTGTTACCCCGGGGAAGCAAACCCTTAGAAAATGCAGGAGGAAGCAGACCCTTACATAAAATGCATACTGAAGTCGAATGCATTGGGACGGCAGCCGCAAAATATAAACCGCAGAGCAACGCACACCGCCTTCGGTATTAGAGAAATAAGGCGAACGCAAAGAAATAAGAAAAAGAGTCACTATCTGTTGCTGTGGCGCCTAACATTTCAGGACCAGTATCCCATCATTTCCACCATGTCGGCATATCATTCTCATCCGGTACGGAGTCTGGCTCCTATATTCTATTACCTGGCACCTATATCCTAAACAAAAGCGCCCTCCCCTTCTGTAAGGACTCGTCGTTTTTCGATATTTCGAAGAGATGTGAACTAATTCCTGCACTCGTGTCATATGTTGTCTGGCAGCTGTGTGCTGTAGGTATTCTTATATCCAGAGGAGTACCAAGAAAGTGGAGATGGCTCTGCCTCCCTGTAGTTGTATGTAATACTTCTTCGCTCCAGGCTTGCCATTACAATGAACAGAAGATGATCCCGTCTCACTGGCCAGGCTGTACACGGCGTTTACAATGTTTCACCTGATCCTGACATAAAGGGGGGTCTTGGTCATTATGTTTCACCTGAACCTGACATAAAGTTTGAGTCACGGTCAGTATGTTTCACCGGATTGTAACCTGAAGTGGGGTCTTGGTAAGTATGTTTCACCTGACTGTAACCTGAAGTGGGGTCTTGGTCAGTATGTTTTACCTGACCCTGACATGATGTGGGGTCTTGGTCAGTATGTTTCACCTGACTGTAACTTGAAGTGGGGTCATGGTCAATATGTTTCACTTGACTGTAACCTGAAGTGGGGTCTTGGTCAGTATGTTTCACCTGACCCTGACAAGATGTGGGATCTTGGTCAGTATGTTTCACCTGACCCTGACATGATGTGGGTTCTTGGTCTTACTCTTGGCCTCAAGTACAAAGCCACATGAGCCTATGCATTGTACGGAGCCAATTGGAAAAGACAAATAAATTATCTGCATTTGATAAACTAAGGGCTACAATCAGTGATCAACAAATGGATTTGTTTTAAAGTGTTACTTCCCCTTCCATATATACTGAGTATAGGATTGTAAGACGGTCTCAACGGCAATACGGGGTCTTTAGCATTGTGAAGGAGTGTAGCTATGGTAACTGTAATGTATATTTTTTATGTTCGATTTCACTAAACGATCGGTAAACTGACCGAGTGTTAATATTTGCCCGATGGAAATCCTTTTTGTTTTCCAAGTATAATTTTTAAGATGCATATATATATATATATATATATATATATATATATATATATATATATATATATATATATATATATAGCTATATATATATATATATAGCTTACTTGTGTCATTGGACGTCGCGTCGAGAGGTAGGTGACCTCCTGTGTTTCATATTTGTTGATAGTCGAATACCCGCTAATGACTTGCCAGGTCAATTCCAATATATGTTTCAAACCGTCAAGTTGGTATTCCCTAGATTATACGATCAACTATTTTTGGAACTTGTACTGGTGAAACCGTAAATTAGAGTAAGGTAGATTCGCATCCTGTCTAGCGCCGTCTACACCGCTCCGCTAACCACATAACCAAGACCAGATGTTATAGCCACACAGTTCCCATTTTGCGACATATTCTCTATGAGGCGAAAATCCCTAGAAACATTTTAGTTGATTTTTAACTTGACTTGTGCACGAGCAGCGACGGTTAAGCTTTCTCGTGTAAATTCCCAACTGCCAAGGGATTTCTAACGTGCGCTACTGAACACGTGCGTCTGATCTCACTACCCAGAGATTAGGGTACATTTTTACAGGATGACCCCCTTTAAGACGGATAAAACAAATGATTATTGAACAACTGAAAACATACATTTTGCATCAAAATAAAAAATGTCGTCCAAATTAAATCTCTTACTGGCTAAAGAAGGTGCAAGACTACCATAACCAGACTCTAGTGTGACCTACGAAGAGTCCCAAAGGCTTATTAGGGCCAGATACATGGCAAAATGGGAAACAGAAGATACTGGCTACACAAAAAAGAGGCCTATTACCAGTTGAACAGAACAGAGCAGGTCGTGGTCTTCAGACTCCGAACAGGCCACAACAGACTGAGGTACCATCTATTCAATAAACTGAAGATAGGTGGCACTGACGAATGCTCGTGTGGTACAGGGAAAATGACCGCTGAACATCTGCTGCAAAACTGCCCGACATACGAGGATCAGAGAAAGCACATGTGGCCATCACCAGTGGCAACACTAGACAAGCTCTATGGCAGTGTCGACAGCCTCAGGATGAGCGCTGCTTTTTTTTCGAAAAAAATACATGTTGACGTCTGACAGCGTACGAAGAAGAAGAAGAAATCTCTTAGATTTACAATTTATCAATGTGTGTCCTACGTGTTATACGGCATCTAAAAGAAAGCCAAAGTCTGCGAACACTCGCTGCAAGTGTACCTTTCTTTTTCTTTGTACATCATCCCTGGTTCGGTTCATTAGCGTCCGGTGCTCTTGGGAGTGAAAGGTGACATGTAGACCATGTCTTGAACGTGGCGCCACAAGAAGAAATCAAACGGTTAAAGATTCTGAGACGTGGCTGGCGAACGGTATAGAACAAGGTGATCTGCTTCAGGGCGTCCTGTTCATCGATTTGTTGGGGAATCTCACTTAGAGCCTTCAAGACTTCCTTACCGTTTCGTCCGGATCCTGTCTAACTAATATCGGTAGTTTTCAGATTCCTTAAATAACTACGGAAGCAGTCA
This sequence comes from Ariolimax columbianus, assembly GCA_036924085.1. NCBI lineage: Eukaryota > Metazoa > Mollusca > Gastropoda > Stylommatophora > Arionidae > Ariolimax > Ariolimax columbianus. The sequence goes on from JAVGWX010000018.1 coordinate 50,366,528, forward strand.
GTTGTCCAGTATGTCGAGATACAACGTTGGTACTTGCGTGTTAATTCACCCCAAACAGAGTTCTCTGGGTTCACATAGTACGTAACGGGACATTCCCTTTCGGGTTAAGGGGATGACAGGTCGAAATAATTTTTTTTAAAATAAAGTAAAAACTTAGATCAAGATAGAAGTGTAGAAAAGATGGTTATATTCAGTTTTGCGAAGAGTTAGGATTAAGGTTATGGTTAGAGTTATGGTTAGAGTTAAGTTTAGGGTTAGGTTTATGGTTAAAGTTAAGCATATGGTTAGATTTAGGGTTAGGATTAGGGTTATGGTTTATCCTGCCGAAGACGGATGTGTCGTACCGAAAGGTGCAAATATCGCAGTCAAACTGTAAACTAGCGACACAATGCATTCCATTCTCCGGACTACATCTTGCTACTTGCAAAGTCCTGTTCAGGGCTTGGTATTGGGAGATTGGGAGCGAACGCTGAAGAAGTAGAAGAAGGGTTATGGTTAAGGTTAAAATTATGATTAGGTTTATGGTTAGGGTTAGGGTTAATTTATGGTTGGGGTTTGGACAGGGTTATGGTTAGATAACATGGTTAGTATTACATCGTCTGACAGCATGGATAATGTCATGCTGTTGAACAAACTAGATGCAGCGCCCCTTATAATGGAACAACTTTGACAGATTCGAGAAATGCATTGCTTGGACGGAAGGAACAAGTGGTAGTAGTTGCGGAAATTCTCGTCTATTCTCGCTGAATGTTTGAGCATTTAAACAGTTTAAAATTTGGCTATTCTACGACGTCACTACTTCAAAATCGGTGCTTAAAATATATTTTTCCGTTCGGGGTTAATTAAGGCGCAAGTGTCCAGATGTTCCAAGCACTTTCAACTCATAGAAATTAGAGAGAAAACAGACAAGCAACTGCGAATACACTCATGTGCAAAATATCAAACAATTAACGTCTTTTTAAAAACAAACAATTATGAACACGATGTTTAAGTAAGTAGCATGCCCTTTGCAGAACGTCGCTTCTTACAGTTGTCGACCTATTCGGCTTTTATAACTTTCTTAGCTGGTGGTTTTGTTGTTGTTGTTATCCCATAGCTGCTGAGCAAGCCTGCTCTTGGCAACCCAATGCGATACTAATATATATATATATATACAGGTCTTCTTCAGTTGTGTTACTTCTCCGTACAGTGTGTTGGTAATTGTCTGCAATGCTTGTAAAAATCTTGTCCTCGTGTCCGCAAGCGCCTTGCACTCAATGAGTAGATGTTGAACTGTTTCATCAGGATGAGAGCAATGTCTGCACAATGGCAGGTACAGGGGATTGATGCGGTTTAAGTGGCTATTTACTCTGGTATGTCCTGTTCGGAACTGAAAGATGACTTTGACCTCTTCTGTAGTTTATTTATGTCATCGTTACTTTTTGGCTGTGACATTTCGCTAAATACACTGTGACCTGTTGTTCCCATCGCCCACCTGTTCATCCAGATTTCCCGAGTATTATTCTTAACCATTCGTTTTACTCTGTGGATACTGCAGGGTTTATCCAATTGTTGTTTCGAGGCTCCTGTTTTTTGCTTATCTGTCAGCCATCTCGTTCCGTAGTAGCCCACTATGTCCAGGGATCCTTAGCTGGTGTGGGGACCGGCAGTTTGCCATTACATTCCGCATACGGATGAATAAATAAAAACAAAACCTGTGTCTCTCAAACTGAACACAGCGGGATTCGAACCTGGTGCGTTCGAGTCGTGAAACGGACCTGTCATCAAAGGCACTATACTCCTTCAGAACACCGATAATCTGTGGGACAAATCATGCACTGATTGATGCTGTTGCCACGCCCTGCCCTGTGCATACGGTAGAGCTCATTGCTCTCTCTATACATATCGGTTTTTTACTACTCGTAGAAGTTCGTATACGTTGTTTGGCTTGCTTGGCTTCGTTCGTTCTCAATCCCCCGCTACTAAATCCTGAAAGAACTTAAGTAGCAGAATGTAGTCCAGAGAACGGAATTCGATGTGTCGTAGTTTACAGCTTGACTGCGATATTTGCACCTTTCGGCCCAGCACATCCGACTTCAGCAAGCATTTTTTTAGTACCGGGTTAGCATTCCCTCTTCGATCCCTTCTTCTTAGCCAGTCTGCCTCGCTACAGCGTGCTATCAAGGATCACCGCGTGGAGATGTAGAAGGGTCTTGGCAGCTCTGTTTCGCAGGCCCTGACGCTAGCAGTCAGCTATAAGTCGCTGACCACTGCAGCTCATGTGCTGCTCAGCATCTTGATCCCGTATACGTTGTTTGAAACCAACAATGTTGCCCTTCTTAGGGATTGACCTGCGATATGCCTCCTTTTTCCTGTCTCTCGGGTACCAATTGGTCTCTACGTTACTCCTTGAAATGAAAGATCATAATACTCTCCCTGGTGATTGACCTGCGATGTGTCTCTCTTTGTCTGTCCCAATGTCGGGTACCAATTGATCTCCATATGCCTGCTGTAGATAGAAGTACTTCGCTTTTCATTCTAAGGGTATGGCCGATGTATGCACAACGTTTGTAACTTATAATAATATCAACATATTGCTGTTGGTTATCTAGCCTGTTTTGTTTATTTGTGTGACATGTTTCCTGTCAATTGTTTAATAGATCTCTTTGTTGTTGTTGTTGCTGTCGTTGTTGATCAATGCCCACAATGAGCAAGTTTACCCTTTTGTGCGCCATTAAAAGGGCGCTATGTAACGGGTTTTAGTTGCTTTCCTCACATCCCGAACGTGATGATGAAGGTGGACCACGTCATCTAGGCGGTTGTGCTATGCTTGGCTTTATCTGTGTGATGCTCACTACTACGGGGATCACGTCGATCCACATCTTGTCAGCTAGAACACAGCCTGTTTCCAGGGAACGCCACATGGAAGAGAGATAGTGGTCCTGATCAGTATATTGTGCCTGTCCATGACGCGACGTCCAAGTCAGTATGTTGTGCCTGTCCATGACGCGACGTCCAAGTCAGTATATTGTGCCTGTCCATGACGCGACGTCCAAGTCAGTATGTTGCGCCTGTCCATGACGCGACGTCCAAGTCAGTATGTTGTGCCTATCCATGACGCGACGCCCAGGTCAGTATGTTGTGCTTGATTGGACTACAGTCTCTGTTCCTCAATATATTCATAACGAGTTTAAATTCAAATGCATTCAGCCTTCCTGCACTAACACAACAGTATACAACACACTTCACAGAATTCTTGTGCAATACATCGATCTTTGCTTTAATCGGGGCTAAATGTGTTCAAGGGATTAAGGCAAAAATGCCATTTATTTGTTAATGATCTTTTCACGCTGATATAACCACAATGAATTTCGTTGCAAAAGGAGTAAACTGGTAGAGGTGGTCTCAGAACAGACGTTGTCATCAAGGAAAAAGTGGTATAGCCTTGACTGTAATAAGTTTAACTTTGTGGTGGGAGAGAGCAGGTTAAGGTTGGATAAACGGCTCCTTCCCTCGCCAGTCTAACCTCCCCTTACATTGACTCGAGTGCTAAGTTACAGCTGGGCAGATATCAATGATAGTTATCATGCGAAGTGTTTCCCTCTGTCTGACCCTCTAACAGGGGCCAGTTGTAATCTGCCCAGTGTAAATTAGTACCCGAGTCAATGCACGGGAAGGTTAGACAACGAGGGTAGGGGGCGGTCTTCCCCAGTTGGTGCGGGATTGTTTTCCGATCGCATATCAGCTCCTTGTGGTCGATCTATTATCTGCGGTGGGTCGCTGACTGACTGGCTGATGTTCGACCATCACATGTGATGAAGACCACTCTCTTTGTTCAGCTGTGTGGACACTTTTTTTCTTTTAATTTTGCCGCTGAAACGGGTGACTTGCGCGGAGAGTTGAATTAAAATGAGGAAAAAAAAACATCTTTTCTCAATCTCACTCTTTGGTCCTGACCCACCCTTGGCCAGCGGCAGGACATCATCGAGACGACTGGAGATAGCAGATGATATCGACTTTTTATCACCATCATCATGTCCAATAACCTAGAAGTTCGTTGAGGCACCGTTATTGCAGTTTGGTGTACCAGCTCTCGCCACACAACAACGCTGTGTCTTGGGCCGCTACACACCTGAAGGAGCTCATCTCTCTCCAGGTGGCAGTTCATTATAGTTGTGTCTAAATTCTATACAACAAATCTGACACTGTCTTCAGCTAGGGCGAAGGGCACCAATCGTGTGATGTTCAGCCGTGTGAACTAGACCGTGAAACGTGACAAATGTTTAAGTGTAGTGCTATTCGTACAGCCGATGTCCATTCCAGGATAATCGGATGGAATAATACATACAAACTAGCCAGTCCAAATAGAAAACAACAATACATTTCCGTGAACACAAGTGTAAGTCGTCGACCAGTGTGAATTCCCGGCAAATCCATGGTCTGCCGGCATCTATAATGAATTAAATCAGCAGAGCAATGTAGACCCACATCTAGTTAAGGCGCCATTTTTGCTGCTCTTATCTTTGCAAATCATTACTCATGGTTTACTCCCGAAGCCTTTCCCGTAAACAGGTATCCCGTAAGGCAGTGGAGGGGGGGGGGGGTGTGACATATATCGTTGCATGTTGTGTCTTTACCATAACCGCAAGCGGTCATAGGTACATCACTCAGCGTGTGAGTCATGTATTGGGCATATCTTCCGATCCGTGTTCTAGTCCATTATAGTCGTCTAAATTTCAGTCACACCAAAACCCACACTGTCTGCAGCTAGAGCGAAGGGCGTCAATCTCGTGAAGTTCAGCCATGTGCATTAGACCGTGAAAATATGACACGTTTAGCCGCAGTACTAATTCAAAAAGCAGATTTCCCTGTAAGGATAATCGGTGGGTACAAAACACACATCAGAAAATGAAAGAATGAACTAATCTAATGGAAAAAAAGATAACGTTTCAGTGAACACAAGTGTATGTCGTTGACTAGTGTGAATTATATGCAAAGCCGTTGCCTGGCGGGATCCCTAATGAATTAAAACACTAGAGCAATGTTAGACTCGCAACCGATTAAAGGGTTAAGACAACTAATTCTACCATGTTTCTGAGAATTTGTACAATTGTTATTGAGTGTGCAAGAGATGTGAGGATTGAAAAGGTTTAAAGGATCCCGAGATACGGTTTTATATGTACATGTGTGTGTGTGTGTGCGTGTGTGTGTGTGTGTGTGTGTGCGTGTGTGTGCGTGCGTGTGCGTGTGTGTGTATGTGTGTGTGTGTGCGTGCACGTGTGTGTGTGTGTGTGCGTGCGCGCGTGTGTGTGTGTGTGTGCGTGCGTGTGTGTGTGTGCGTGCGCGCGTGTGTGTGTATGTGTGTGTGTGCGTGCGCGTGTGTTTGCGTGTGTGTGTGTGTGCGTGCGCGTGTGTGTGTGTGTGCGCGTGTGTGTGTATGTGTGTGTGTGTGCGTGCGTGTGTGTGTGTATGTGTGTGTGTGTGCGTGCGCGTGTGTGTGTGTGTGCGTGCGTGCGTGCGTGTGTGTGTGTGTGTGTGCGTGCATGTGCGTGTGTGTGCGTGTGTGTGCGTACGCGTGTGTGTGCGTGCGTGCGTGCGTGTGCGTGTGTGTGCGCGTGTGTGCGCGTGCGTGCGTGTGCGTGTGTGTGCGCGAGTGCGCGTGCTCGTGCGTGCGTGTGTGTGTGCGCGTGTGTGCGTGTGTGTGTGTAAATAGCATGTCCTTTGGGGATACCGATTCTTACAACTGCCAATTTCGAACCCAGTGCGAAATATATTGATATTGCAGGTGGAGTGCATGGCTGAATAAATTCGATGCCTGTCTGCGGACAAGGAGGGCTAGGGTTCAAATATGTTGTTTTTCTGTTGAGGGTGAAATAAACAAACATAGCCAGCACACGACGTGGCGACAGCAGTGGCGAAGTGGCATGTAGTCCTCAGCCAAAAAATCACTTGACTATGGAAAAAAGTCGAATGGCAGTTGTTTTATGTGTGTTTGTGTTACTGACCCAATGAAGAGATTAACGTGTGGTCAAATGGTTTCGATGCCTGCCTGATGATACAGAGGGCAAAGGATCAAATCCCTTGACTTACGATAGTGCTTTTTGTTATTAATACGATGAAATAGCACATAAAACCGATCAAGGCAAAATTGTTAATTCCCTTCTATTTACTGTTTGGCTTGGCTTGGCTTGGCTTCGTCCGTTCTCAATCTCCCGATACTAATACCTGACACGGGCCTAAGTAGCAGAATGTAGTCCAGAGAACGGAATGCGTTGTGTCGTAGTTTACAGATTCACTGCGATATTTGCACATTTCGGTCCAACACATCCGACTTCAGCAAGCATTTTTTGAGTACCAGGTTAGCATTTCCTCTTCGATCTCTTCGCCTTAGCCAGTCTGCTCTGTTGCAGGCTGTAATACAGGATCACTGCGTGGAGGTGTAGAAGGGTCTTGGCAGCTCTGGTTCGCTGGTCCCGACGCTAGCAGTCAGCTATGGGTCGCTGACCACTACAACTCATGCGCTGCTCAGCATTTTAATCCCCTATTTACCATTAACAAAATGTTTGGCTTCATTCGTGTATATACTACATAATTGTTTGTAAAGCTTACGTTATTTCCCGACCGATGCCGTGCACTACAGCTTGTTACATTATACAAGTAAGTAGCATTTCTTTTGCACAACGTCGCTTTATACAACTGCCAACCTTTTTGGCTGTTATAAGTGTGTTGAGAAAGTGTGCAGTACCGTAGATTGTCCTTACTTTCCGTACGTGGAGGAGCGAGAGAAAAAACATGTCTGCCAAATTAGACACGAGCGTGATTTGAACCGGGTGTTGGGAATGTGAAATGGACGCTTCGCCACTAGACTACACAGCCTATCTTAAATATGCAACTGAAGGCGTATTGGAACAACTCACTTCTCCCGTAGTGTAGGCCTAGGCCCCAGGCGTGCTACTTCCATCCTAGATGTGTTTACGTCACTGGTTATCATTATTATGGCCATTTGCGTCTTGGCAGACGGTCAGTAAGCTGGTCTGTTGAGGATTCCGTGGCGAAGGGGTTAAACCGTCCGCGTCGTGACCAGGTGGTGTGGATTCGACTACGGACTCCGCCGTCTTTTTCACGGGTGTTTGATGCGGAGTCCCCTGCATCTCGTAGTCGCCCCCTAGTCGTCTTGTCCTGACTTGTCACTGGGATTGGGCAGCTCGAGACAAGAGAGTGAGGATAAAACGTAGCGCAGTTAATCCTTACTAAAAATAGCGGTAGCAAATAAAGGATGCCATCATCGTCTGCGATAGACGGTGGCCTTTGCCTTGTTTTTCTTTTTGTGAAGATGGCGGTGACTGCATCTGTTTTTTGTTTTGTTTTTGCCTATCTTGCCTGGAAAGCCGTTAAACAGCCGATATGGAGTAAGTGCCTTGCCCATTTTGCACTTTCCCCTTCTTGTCCAAGCTGATGACATCCAAGAGAAGGACATAGTTCATAAATTTGGGAACAGTAGGGTTGCAGCGAAGGCCAGAAGATAGACTCTAACGCGTCGTCTCCTGCCTTAGGGTCCCTCCCTCCTGATTTTCGGTCGAGGTTTACTCCCCTATTCTTGCGCACTCCCGTGCTAACCCACGAGGCAGTGGAGATTTTCTGTCGGGGTTTTCTCCCTTAGCCTCACGCACGCCGTGCTATCCCACAAGGCAATGAGTGGAGTACAGCTACCAGTCGATCCTTTTGGGTATCACTTGTTTAATACACACTCTAGCTTTAACTGATCAGTGCCACCCAGAGCACGCACAGCGACACATGTTTATAATTAACGCTTCGGTCGACAAACGGCACGAATGTACCTTGGCTATACCTGAAAGTGACATCACTGGTCAAAGGTCAACACGCTTGCCAAATTTTTCAGTCTCAAATAGTCGGATGACGTCATACTTTATATTTTTTTAAATTGAAAAAGAAATAGTTCTGCTAATCGATTCCAAAACCACTTTGACGATTGCAAGGAAAGATCTGGAACTTAGGCCTGCAAACCAGGTAATCATCGAGTTACTTAATTAATATATTAAGTCCTGCCACAAGAAACTGGTTTTGTCTGAATAACGAATTTGCTGTACGCGTAAATCAGATGATCAGCGTCTATTGGATGGACCAGAATAGAGTTCGGACGATGGACAGATCGATACGATATTGAACTGCCACGTCCGCAAATCTGAACGGCGGATGCAGAAAGGCGAAACACATTTCTGATCAATGATGATCTTGTTGCCCTGGTATTCAAGACACGAGCCCTTTTCTGTCATAAAAATATATCCTTCGCTCCGGAAACATGTCCCTTGTCCCAGAAATGGGTCTCATGTCCGAAAACGTGTCTATTGATAGGACATCTACAACGCTATTTAATGTTTGATATTGCAATCGATACCATGTCTTGGAGATGTATCGTTAGCCTGAGAAAATACCCATTGCCGTGTAAACAATATACTTGATACGAGAATGTTTCTTGTCATGCAAATTTATATTGGGTTTGAGAATCTATCCCTTTTCACGAAAATGTATTACATTTTTTTCCGGTAAACGTTTCATAGTCTGGGAATATATTCCCTGCCTCAATTATTCTTCCTCGGTCTCATGATAATGTAGAATGTCCATAGAACGTCGCTCCCATCCCAGTATGTCTAAAAGAAACTCGTTCCCTTGCCAAAACTCCAGCCTCCGTCACAGTCATACCCAGGCATTCTTGGATATCATGGTGTCATCGTCTTCTTGGTCTACCTCTACCTTTCTTACCTGGTACCACACCTTCCATCACTGTTCTCTCGAGACAGTTGTGTCTCTTGATGTGACCAAAGTATTTCCCTTTTCTAGCGAAAATGGAATTGATAAACCAGTTCTCCTCTATGCTCAACTCTTGCCGAATGTCTACATTTGTCTTTTTCTCCGTCCAGGGTATTCTGAGGATCTTTGTGTAACATTTTGACTCAAAGGATTCGATTCTTTGTTTGGAAGTTTTGGTAATCGTCCATGATTCGCAGCCATAAGCTGCCACAGGAAAAACACAGGCTCTCAAGACTTTTACTTTTATCATTTCGTTGGTTCTCTGTCAAAATTTCTTCAGGCTGATCAGTCTCTGCATTGCCATAGCTAGTCTTCTTCTGATTTCTTTTAAACAGTCGCCATTTTTTTCAATTCTCGAGCCCAGATATTCAAAATGCGTGACCTGATCTATTTCCTCACCACCCACTGTAAATTTATGCTGACATTGTGTTTTGTCGGTGGTCATTATCTTTATTTTATTTATGTTTATAAACAGGTTTTGATCTTTACTATGTCCATTAACGGCTGAAAGTAGCTGCTCTAGCCCTTCTGCACTTCTTAATAGTATCACTGTGTCGTCTGCGTATCGTAACTCTGGAATCTCGCACCCGCTAATCGTAAATGGATCGAAACTTTCAATGTTCTCGTCTTTTCGAACATTTCTCATTATACATTCCGCATATATATTGTATAGATAAGGTGAGATGATACATTCCTGCCTTACTCCGTTTGTACTGCTAACCAAGATATGCGGGCAGCGGTTCGTTGATCTTTGTATAATGTTTCAATGTTTCTTCGGTCTACTTATTTTTCTTTGACCAACTGATGCTATGCTTCTAGTCCTGCAAGATTCCAGTAAAAGACTGTGTTGTTTCATGTCTTCACCGGTCCCCGATAGCTTGTCGAGCATGGTCGCCTCCCGCGGGCTAGACTATCTCTCTTTAGTCTGTATAAGTAGGGCAGTCCTGTGGATATGTTCTGATATTTGTTTGGGTGCTCCACAGTCGCATTTAGTAGTGTCTCTGAGACCCATTCTGTGGAGGTGGGCATTAAGTGTGCAAAGTTCCTATCCGAGTCTGAAGATCTTTGTCTGTCCATCTCTGCCATGCTTGTCTATGTCGTTATTTTCTGATTACCAATCTTTGTGCTGGTCTCTCTATTCCACCTTCCCAACTCGTTTGATGAGTGTCTTTGCTTCTTTATAGCTCAGTAGATGAAAAGACTGTATGCCACCATTTCCGGGGTTTTGGAGCTCATCAGCTCTCTCGCTTCCAAGGATCCCACAGTGCGATTTTTTTTGGACATTAATGTGATGTTGTATTTTATTTCGTGTGTGTTATTGTTAATCGGTAATCTTTCCCATTATTTTATAGTAATCTATCCATAGTCTGCGAATCTATTCCTTGCCACGGAAATATATCACATTGGACGAGTAATCTATATGTAATATGGAAATACATCCCTTGTCAAAGAAATATATCAAATTCTTTTACGGTAATCTTTCCATAGTCTCGGAAGAATATCTATTGCCACGGAAATGTATCACATTCTTGTACAGTAATATATCAATACTCTGGGAATAAATTACCTACCACAAAAATATGTACGTGCCTCTATGTACACATCCCTTGCTACGAAAATCTCCCCCATTTTGGAGCAATGAGGCATGGGATTCCAATCCCATCTTTGATATTATCCTCCCACGTGTATTGTTGCTACCTTCTTGCATGATTGCTCTCTACTTTTCCTCGAGTAACATTTTTCTGCACGAACTCGTTAAAAAAAGTGGCATTTTAGCTCCAGTTTATTGGTGATGTGTGTGTCAATAGTTCACTATTTTTATGTTTGGTATTTTTTGTGTGGAAAATCCATCACAAAGGACATCTTTATATCTTAAAGTACCACGGGTTTTAGAGTATACTCTCTCTCTTTCTCTTTCTCTCTCTCTCTCTCTCTCTCTCTCTCTCTCTCTCTCTCTCTCTCTCTGTGTGTACGTGTGTGTGCGTTCGCGTTAGTATATCTGTACGTATGTTATGGAGACCAGAACAGTGCCATACAACACTGAGAGCGTGTCGTATACGACAATTCATTCGCAGTGATGTAGCAGGTCTGCTCCTTCAAAGGGGAGAAGAGACTCTCCAACCCAGTATTTTACGCTGTGCCATTCATGAAGCTGGAACTCACAATGAGTGTAAAGTACTTTGCTGGGCAAAAACACACGTAATAGGTGGTTTTACTACTGGGCCGGTAACGAATTATTGGGCCAGTAACGAGTAGAGGCTTATAACTATTTAGCAGGCAACGAGTAGAGACCTCTTGCTGTTGAGCCGGTAACGAGCACAGGTCTCTAACTATTGGGCTAGTAACAAGTAGAGGCCTCTAACTATTTAGCAGGCAAAAAGTAGAGACCTCTAGCTGTTGGATCGGTAATGATCACAGGCCTCTAACTATTGGGCCAGTAACAAGTAGAGACCTCTAGCTGTTGGGTCGGTAACGAGCACAGGCCTCTAACTGTTGAGCCGGTAACGAGCACAGGCCTCTAACTGTTGAGCCGGTAACGAGCACAGGCTTATAACTGTTGAGCCGGTAACGAGCAGAGGCCTCTAACTATCTAGCAGGTAACGAGCAGAGACCTCTAACTATCTAGCAGGTAACGAGCAGAGGCCTCTAACTGTTGAGCCGGTAACGAGCAGAGGCCTCTAACTGTTTGGCCGGTAACGAGCAGAGGCCTCAAACTGTTTGGCCGGTAACGAATTTACAAATGAACAGGAAGTGATCGTGTGTTCAATTGTGTTACATAGATTTACTGACATTTTCAATTGAAACTTAAGGTGAAACTCAACGATAGGATTATACTGAGAAACGATGGATGGATGGATGGATAGGTGCATTGATGGACAGACAGACAGACAGTCAGTCAGGCACGCAGGTAGACGCGGACGGACGGACGGGCGGTCGGACGGACGGGCGCTCGGGCGGACGGGCGGTCGGGCTTGCGGGCGGGCGAACGAGCGAGCGAGCGGACGGGTGGGCAGGCAGGCAGGCAGACAGGCAGAGACAGAGACAGATACAAAGATAGATGTATGGATGGATGGATGGATGGATTGATGGATGGATGGATGGATGGATGGATGGAGGGATGGATGGATGGATGGATAGATAGATAGATAAAAGCAATCAACAAAAGTGCATGACGCTTATTAAATTATCAATCTCAATTCTCTTTTAAATTATTTTGGAATTTACAGGGAATCAATACTGAAATTATGAAACGTTTTTAGTCTAATGTTATCATGTCGCTCTTCGACCTATTCGTAATCGATTGCTGGCTACTATTTTAACGAACCGGAATTGTTTTTTAGATGTTCTATTTGGCACGACATTGAATACTGAGTGAGTCTCTTTTTCTGGGTTCAAACGAAAGATCTAGAACAAAACTGCATACAGGATACAAGAGCAGAGTTGAACAACTTGTTTATAAGATTCAGATCAGTGGAAGCTCTAGAAGACGGTGTTTATTTTAAGCCTAAATTTGCCCAAATATCCTTAGATGCCAAACAAATTCTCACATCCAATGAAATCAGAATAGGAACGCAACAGATCCCTGGTCACTCAAATACACTGGATAGACAAGGCAGACAGTCAGACTGCTTAGATACCCGAGCATTTGTTTGGCAATAAAGCAACAGCTGATAAACAGTATATTTATGCCGACTCTGCGCTACCAGTGCCAAACATGGCTACTGTTCAGGGCGCGTGAGAGCAGAATTCGACGTGTGAAATTAAGTGTTTGAAGATGACCATCGGTGTTAGCAGGAGAAACGGAACGCGCAATGACGACATTCGAGGTATGGTCGGCACTACATCTTATATCGAATACATTTCCAGGCAGAAAATAAGTTGGTTTGGTTTTCTCATGAGAAAGCACCCTCATCAACTTCCACTGATGGTTTACAATCCTGGTAGGTCTGGCTACAGGGCAAGGGGGCGACCGCGAGGCACGTGGATAGATGACAGCAGAGTGATTGTACAGCGAAACGAGCTTACCTTGACCGGCGCAACGCACTTGGCGCAGGACAGACGACTTAAGCACCCCACGGCGTTAAACGGCATAAGTGGCAAGAAAACTAACTAACTAATCAAACGTTGACCTGTCCATATCTGTTGAAGTTTGTGTCCCTTGGGATTCCGTGGCGAAGTGGTTAAGCAAGCCGTCGGCCTCGTGATCAGGTGCTGTGGGTTCGACTCCGGACTCCGCCGTCTTTTTCACGGGTGCTTGATGCAGAGTTCCCTGCATCTTGTAGTCGTCCCCTAGTTGTCTTGTCCGTGACTTGCCCCTGGAGTCGGGCGGCTTGAGACGAGATAGTGAGGATAAAAATTAGCGCAGTTAATCCTTACTAAAAATAGCGCTAGCAAAAAAAATTATGACATCACCGTCTACGATGGACGGCAGCCTTTGCCTTTGCATGGTGTCCCTTAAAGTTTCTTCTGGATGTGATAGCCAGCCCAATGCCCAAACACACTTAATCGTTTCTTACGACATATCTGACAGATTACAGTGTTACTAGTCCTTGCGCCACTTCGGGCTCCGGCAACTCTCAAGTCCCTTACATGCTATAATTAAAAAAGACATCATTCGTGACTTGGACTCTTGCTGTTCCTAATTAGAATTACATCCGAGAAAATGTGCTTGGTTTTGGTGTCAACTATAATTATGTTTTCCTAATGGCATTCCGGCATCGGTAATTGAATTTTACTTCACCCGTGTGCTCTGTTGCCGGTAGTTGGTAACGTGTTATTGTGGCAGGTCAGAAGATTACCCCGTGAACATTGACATGTTGGGACATTGCCCGCCAAACTCAATAAGTGTGCCAGCTGCTTTTATATTAAAAATTATTTTATCAACTAAAGCAGAAGACAAAGACAATGGCCGTAGGTCCATCGTAGACGATGATGGCATAACTTATTTTGCTAGCGCTATTTTTGGTAAGGATTAATTTTGCTACTTGTTATGCTCACTCTCTCGTCTCGAGCCGCCCAACCCCAGTGGCAAGTCAAAGACTAGGGGGCGACTACGAGAGGGGACTCCGTATCAAGCACCCGTGAAAAAAACCGCGGAGTCCGGATACGAACCCACACCACCTGATCACGAATCCGACGGATTAACCACTTCGCCATGGAATCCAACACTAAGGCAGACCATTTTTATAATCCACTGTTTTTTTTCAGGTAGAGCAGTTTCTCCTCCAACGTAGACTGGCAGAACTGTCCATCATTTAGCTGAATGTCCAGAGGAGTTGGAAAACACAACTTCCTGAGACTGTCCCTCTCTACAGTTTGAAGGTGTTATCCTCTTTATGGCTCTGCCATCCCATTGACGTTGCATCGGCTCTTCTTCTTCTTCTTCTTCTTGTTCTTCTTCTTCTTCTTCTTCTGCGTTCATTCTCAATTTCCCACTACCAAGCCCTTAACAGGGATTCGCAAGTAGCAGGGTGAAAATGGATAACGGAATGCGTTGTGTCGCTAGTGTACAGCTTGATTGCGATATTTGCACCTTTCGATCCGACACATCCGCCTTAGGCGGAATCGGCTCTAATTGACGGTTAAATTAAAACACAATCAGCCTATGTATGTCCAGCATTCGAGACGATATATTCCCTTTGTGGCCTTAGCATCGAGTATGTCGCTCTTTCTGGTGACAACATAGTCGAAAAGTTATCACTGCTTAGAACGAGATACATCTGAGAAAGGTCTACGAAAGATGTCTGTTAAGGGTGGTTTAAGAAGGGTGTCTAAAAAAAAGGTATCTATGAAAGATGTCGTATAGAAATGTCCAAGAACGATGTCTAAGAAAGATGTCTAAAAATGATGTCTAAGAAAGATATCTAAGAAAGATGTCCAAGAACGGTGTCTAAGAAAGATGTCTAAGAAGGGTGTTCTAAGAAAGATGTTTAAGAAAGATGTTTAAGAAAGATGATGTCTAAGAAGGATGTCTAAGAAAGATGTCTAAGAATGATGTCCAAGAAGGGTGTCTAAGAAAGATGTCGTATAGAGATGTCTAAGAAAGTTGTCTAAGAAAGATGTCGTATAGAGATGTCTAAGAAAGTTGTCTAAGAAAGATGTCGTATAGAGATGTCTAAGAAAGTTGTCTAAGAAAGATGTCGTATAGAGATGTCTAAGAAAGTTGTCTAAGAAAGATGTCGTATAGAGATGTCTAAGAAAGTTGTCTAAGAAAGATGTCGTATAGAGATGTCTAAGACAAATGCCTAAAAAACTGTGTAAGAAAGATGCCTAAGAAACATGCCTTAGAACGACTGCTCAAATGTACTACTAGAAACAGGATATTAAGATACATTGATGTCCCTATTGTGTTGCCAGTACACTGTATATTTCCAAAAGCAGGCTTCAATTTAGTACATGACTATTGTTTGTACCACACGATCGTGTCTACAATGTTTCTGTGTCTTTCTATTGACAAGTCCAGGATAAATCGATCTGTTTATTTGACAGTTCAAGCTCAGGGAAAAGTAACACCCGGTGGGTTATTTTGGTCGCAATTGTGTTGTACTGACGATATTCACACCTCAGAAATAAAGGTTAGAACAGTATAAGGAAAAAAAACAGCTTTCTAACAAATTGAATTGTTGTATGTAACAAAATGTTATCATTTGTGTAGGAATTAGTGTGTGATTAAGGGGGTTCCGTGGCGAAGTGGTTAAGCCGTCGGCCTCGTGGGTTCGACTCCGGACTCTGCCGTCTTTTTTACGGGTGCTTGATGCGGAGTCCCCTGCATCTCGTAGTCGCCCCCTGGTCGTCTTGTCCTTGACTTGCCACTGGGGTCGGGAGGCACGAGACGAGAGAGTGAGGATAAAAAGTATCGCAGTTAATCCTTACTAAAAATAGCGATAGCAAAATTAATTATGCCACCATCGTCTACGATGGACGGCGTCCTTTGCCTTTGCCGAGTGTGTGAAATAGTGTGTGAATTAGTGTGTAAATATGTATATGTGGACGTGGATGTATGTAAGTGAATGTATGTGTATGTTTTTGTACATATGTGAAAGTATTGTGTGCATTTATATGCGTGTGTGAATGTATGTGCGTGTGTGTATGTGAATGTATGTGCGTGTGAATGTTTCATAATTCTCATTTTCGGTAAACATAAACAAAATGTCAGTACATACAACTTATGAAAATATAATAACGTGCTAATGTTATATTCAATTAAAACAAGGATCCTTACCTCAGGATATGATATAAGGTTTAACCATTTTACTCATCAGTGTCAATACGGTATCATGTCTAGCTCATTATCACGTTTATCTTCGGTGCTGAGCCATTTAATCATGACAAGTGGTGATGGCTACAACATCAGACGGTTTTGTCTTAATAGTGTTATTTGGATTATAGTGTGGGAGTGAATGCGCTGGTCATCAATCTCACTGTCTTGTGCCGAGTTATCTTGGATCAGTTGCAAGACTGTTGGTCGAGACGACTGGGGGTAACTCGGGATCCAGGCACTCTGGTCTTACCTCCCGTGAGCCCAGGGGTCGATTGAAACTTGCGGGATTCGATTGCCTGCTGTTTCCGTTTATCAATGTGAAAGGTGGGTGCCTTAACCTCTTGACTACAGCGACCCCCTGACAAATACCACACAACACCTAAAGGATTACATTATGGGGTGGAAAGTGTCGTGCCTTCGCCAGTAAAAACACTAAAGGCAAACCTGTAATCAAACGACAAAAAAAAAAACACACACAAAAACAAATTTACAAAAAAACTAAATATGTTACCTCTGGTCCCTCGATAAGTGTATAAAATATAGGATGTACATAATAGTGCCAAATAGCTTGAGGAGTCATCTGTAGACAATTTGTAGACAACTCACAAGACCCATAAAAGAGAACGTGATCAAACAAAAGCAGACGATAGTGGAAAGTCAATTAAAAACCCATTATCAATGCCGGGCGCAGTTCTACAGGTGGGCGTTCCAGAGCTGTTATTGTGTAGGATAGTAGTTAGTTCATGTGTATTCATTACCTCCCTTTATAATATGCTCATGCGATGTGTCATTGTCTTTTATAGGGACGTGTGTTGTGTAACAATTGTGGTAGATAGATAGACTGTGTGTATGTGTGTGTGTGTGTCGTTGCATCGTTGCAGTCAGCGTGACTGTGATGGGATGAGCACATTGTGTGCATGGCAGATTCAAGACTATCAAAGAGACTTCTGTCCGATGAGTTTAGGGAAGCTGCCGAAGAAATATGTGTCGGACTGAAAGGTGCAAATATCGCATTTAAGCTGTAAGCTAGCGACAAAACGCATTCCGTTCTCCGGACTACATCCTGTTACTTGCAGGGCTTGGTAGCGGGAGATTCAGAACGAACGCAGAAGAAGAAGAGCTTAGGGAAGGCAGGCGAAAAAGAGGTCGCCCAAAATGCGATTTAAAGACAGCTTACTGGAAACTGAGATGCTGTCACATAGATGGAGACAACTGGGAGAGCATTGCGGAAAACAGATCGGTCTCGAGATATACAGTAAACGGTGTTGCTAAAGGAGAGAGTCCCCCACCGTATGCAGACAGCGCAAACCAAGCGCCTAATCGGGAACTAAACAGCAGAGAAACTTCCCTCACCGGCAGCATACGACATTGTGTGAAAACCGTGCATTAGAACATTCCGTGCTCACCTTAGACTTATAAGCCACATGAGGTCCAGCAAACACCGGGTCGACAGACATGACAGACAGTGCAGAAACAAAACAGAACAGATCACATACAACAAGGCTGATGTCGGCGGTCACCATAGACAACGATGTACAGTTATCATGAGTGTGTATACACGGTTGTGTGTATGAGTGTGTCTGTGTGCAAGCACGTGCAGGCTGGTATGTGCGTTAGTGTGTGTGCGCATATAAATGTGTTTGTATGAATGTGTGTATGTTAACGTGTGTGTGTGTGTGTGTGTGAGAGAGAGCGTTTACGCGTGTGTGCGTGTGAATGTACCTGTATATACATTTGTGAATGCGTTCTGTTCTGTCCCTAAGACTTCACTGCACTACATACATTCCCATTGTTGCATAGTCTTTCAGTAAATGGCGAAGGGTGGAGGTATTGATGGTTCATGCACGTAGCTGACTGTACACACTTCTGATCCGCCCACTCTTCCGCCTTAGTCCGTTCGAACCTCGTTCGATATCAAAGATCTGCAGTCTGTGAATTACTGGTCATCTAATGCGATATAGTCATCTAACAGACGATCATGAACAAACTTCGAAATTTCACTTATACCCATATTGATTTCTAGTATTCTTGTAATTTGTGCCTGTTAAGCCAGGATGTCGGCTGTTTCGTTGGTCTGAACCACAAAATTACCGGGGCAGTGGAGTCACATCAGCCACTGCAGGTTTGATGCTCTACAGCTGTCATTGAGAATGCGTGTGCGTATGTATATGTGAGCATGTGTGTGAATGTATGGCGATGAATGTATGGGCGTGCGAGTGTGTGTGTAAATGTACGTGTATTAAAATAAGGGTGTGAATGTATTGATGTGAATGTGTGGGTGTGCACGTAAGTGTGTGCATGCATATGTACGAAGCTATGTGTGCGTGTGTCTGTGTACATGTATGTGTGTAAAGATGTGTGCGTGAATGTGTGCATGGGAATGTGTAAATGAATGAGTTTGTGTGAAAATCCGGGAATCAGTATGCGTGTGCGTGTGCCTGTGTGTGTGTGGGTGGGGGGGGGGGGGTGTGATCTACATTTATATATATATATATATACATATGTATATGCCTGTGTGTGGTTGTGTAGGTATGCGTAAATGTGTGTTTGTTGTGTGCGTTAACCTATGAATGTGTGAATGTATGAGTGTGTGAATGTATCAGTGTGTGAATGCCAATGTCTGCACATGTGTGAATACACTTGTACATGTATGCATGTTAAAAATTGTATGTGAATATACGTGTGTGAATTGTATGTGTGTGGCTGTATATTTGTGTTGATTTTTGAGTGTAATATTCTGAGATAGAATGAGATAGAGAGTGAGAGAATGAAATATAGAAAAGAAAAATGCAAGAAAGAGTGACAGTGCGAGAGAGAGAAAGAGAATACCAGAGCAAAAGAGAGTGAAAGAGTGTGAGAAAGAGAAATAGTGAATGAGAGAAAGTGAGTTAGAGACGAGAATAAAGGACAGTGAGAGTCAGTGTGAAAGATAATGAAAACGTGCGAGAGAGAGCGTGAGAGAGAATGAAAGAGAGTGATTGAGAGTGAGTGAGACAGAGAATGAGAGAGAGTGAGAGACAGAATGAAATAGTGTGAGTGAGAGAGAATGAGAAAGACATTGAGGGAAAGTGTGAGAGTTTATGAAAGAGTGTGTGGCAGAGAGTGAGAGAAAGAATGAAAGAGAGAGTGAGAGAAAGTCCGCATGACAGAACGACTTCCTCTCATTTCACTGGCCCCGAATTGAAACATAAAGTTGCAATATAAGATCTCAGTTTATTCCTACTTCAGGCTTGTCTTGAGAATCCACACAGCCTCATCTGTAACTGCTGAAGTCTGGATAGGATACACTTAATTGCCCTACCCTCCACCCAATCAACCCACAAAAGTGTTCACTTATATACCCTACCATCCATTTAGAAGCAGTACTCTGTCAACTATGCCAGTAGTCCGTACCAAAAAGGATAGTGGTACTGTGGGTTCCATCCCACTGCAACATCCAAGGCAACGAGGAGGCAGACAGACTGGCAAAAGAGGGTGCAAGACTACCACAACCAAATACTAGTATGATATACGAAGAGTCAAAACGGCTTATTAGAGCTAGATACCTGACCAAATGGGAAACCGAACATACTGGCTACACACAAAACGATGCCTATTACAAGTTGAACAGAAGAGAGCAGGTCGTGGTCTTCAGACTTCGCACTGGCCACAATAGACTGAGGTACCACCTATTCAACAAATTGAAGATAGGTGGCACTGACGAATGCCCGTGTGGTACCGGGAAAATGACCGCTGAGCATTTGCTGCAAAACTGCCCGACATACGAGGATCAGAGAGAGCAGATGTGGCCATCACCAGTGGCAACACTAGACAAGCTCTATGGCAGTGTCGACAGCCTCATGATGACCTCTGATTTTTTCGAAAAAATAAAGGTTGATGTTTGACTGCGTACGATGAAGAAGAAGATATACCCTACCATACACACATCCTCAACTTTCAACAGTAAATCACAAACCTCGTTTGAACCCAAAAACTGTTATCCTAACCGCCGTTCCGCTTCGTTATCTTCGATTCACATACCTCACGAAGCTTACAAACACAAAACACACATAATATATTCTATCACGCACCTTAAATGAAACTGTATGCCCGTGTACTGTATCACCCTGGGCGCTGGAGTGCACATTGGCGTATCCATTTGTCCCAGGCGTCTTAAATCGTGATCAACGACTACATGCGATCCGACAAGCTCTACATACGCCATGACTGCGAGTGACGTCCAGAAATAAGTAAAATGAACTTTCTTTTACGAAAGAAAGCCAACAAGATTAACTAAACAGAAACGTAGATTTAAAAAAGAACAATAAAGGCAAAAACATATTTGAATAAATCAACAATATATGCCTCATTGAAATCATCAAAACGGAACATTTGGAAGGTCAAACAAATAAAGGGTAATGTTCTCGTCAGCTGGTTAAAGCTTTCAATGAATAATAGATGGCAACTAATAATCAAGCTCGTGGCATTGGAAGGGTCAAATATTATACTGGTCGGGGTCATTGGGTCATATACACTGTATCATGTGTTTC
The DNA here is from genome assembly GCA_036924085.1 of Ariolimax columbianus. Taxonomy (NCBI): domain Eukaryota; kingdom Metazoa; phylum Mollusca; class Gastropoda; order Stylommatophora; family Arionidae; genus Ariolimax; species Ariolimax columbianus. The sequence continues at coordinate 50,387,126 of JAVGWX010000018.1, forward strand.
TTTCTGCCGAAGACGGATGTGTCGGACTGAAAGGTGCACATATCGCAGTCAAGCTGTAAACTAGCGACACAACGCATTCCGTTCTTTGGACTACATCCTGCTGCTTGCAAAGTCCTGTTCGGGGCATGGTAGCGGGAGATTGAGAACAAACGCAGAAGAAGAAGAAATGTGTTTTTGTGACTGCTTATCATGTCCTCATCTGGTCCTTGGGTTCATGATTGTATCTGTATGTATAATCTGGACACATAATATGTCCTCATGTAGCCCTTTGGCAACTGAACATGTCCTCACGTAGCCCTTTGGCAACTGAACATGCCCTCATGTAGCCATTTGGCAACTGAACATGCCCTTATGTAGCCATTTGGCAACTGAACATGCCCTCATGTAGCCATTTGGCAACTGAACATGCCCTCGTGTATCCATTTGGCAACTGAACATGCTCTCATGTAGTGGTTTGGCAACTGAACATGCCCTCATGTAGCCATTTGGCAACTGAACATGTCCTCGTTTATCCCTTTAACAACTGAACATGTCCTCGTGTAGCGATTTGGACACTAAACATGTCCCCATGTAGCCCTTTGGCAACTGAACATGTCCTCACGTAGCCCTTTGGCAACTGAGCATGCCCTCATGTAAGCCTTTAGCAATGGAATACATCCTCATGTAGTCCTTTTGCAACTGAACATGCCCTCATGTAGTCCTTTGGTAACTAAACATATCATCATGTAGCCCATTACCCACTAAATATGTTCTCACGTAGTCATTGGCAACTAAACATATCATCATGTAGCCCATTACCCACTAAATATGTTCTCACGTAGTCATTGGCAACTAAACATATCATCATGTAGCCCATTACCCACTAAATATGTTCTCACGTAGTCATTGGCAACTAAACATATCATCATGTAGCCCATTACCCACTAAATATGTTCTCACGTAGTCATTGGCAACTAAACATATCATCATGTAGCCCATTACCCACTAAATATGTTCTCACGTAGTCATTGGCAACTTAACATACTCTCATACAGCCCTTTTGATCACTGAACATCTCCTCATATATCACATAGGCCATGTAACATATACGCATGTGGCATTTGTGCCACTGAAGACATTATCGAGTAACGCTTGGACTACTGCACAAACTCTAATGCGGCTTTTCGGCCATTGAACTTGTAATCTCGCGATCGTTGGGCCATTAAATGTCATCATTCATCACTCAATATATTGTGGCATTTGTGCCACTGAACTCGTCCTTGCGCAGTCATGGACCGAGGAACTGTTTCTCATTATTCCCGCGGGGCAAGGGTCATGTCTTCAACAATTGCACCAATTAAAATGTTACTCGATTACGGAACTTTTCCCCATGCGGCCATTGGACCACTAAATCCCTACAGAAACGCCGGTTGAAATCGGATGGACTGGGCCACAGGCTTAACGAAACAGTGCAACGTATATCGCTGTATGATGACGGTACAACCTAACAGAAAAAAGTGCAGGTTGACGTCTGACAGCGTACGAAGAAGAAGGACCACTAAATGTATCTTTCTTTGACTCTTGGACCGCTGAACGTATTCTACTTCAACCATTGAACCACTAAACATATCTTTCTTCGAACATTGAACCACCAAACCTATCTTTCTTCGATCATTGAACCACCAAACCTATCTTTCTTCAATCCTTGAAACACCAAACCTATCTTTCTTCGATCATTGAACCACCAAACCTATCTTTCTTCGATCATTGAACCACCAAACCTATCTTTCTTCAATCCTGGAAACACCAATCCTAACTATCTTCGATCCTTGAACCACCAAACCCAACCATCTTCGACCCTAGACCAACTGAACATGTTGTCATTAGGCCTTCTATATAGACTGTTTTTAGGACTCCTTGCCTAAATACAAACATACCAACTCATATAACTCACAATGGAGCATCCATGCAGGCACATTGTCAAGCCCACAAGCCCACACGCTCTGAGATGTGCTGCTGTGACCGAGGACCGTTCATCTGACAGACTGTTATCGCCTCGAGTAATATATTGATTATATGACAAATAGATTCCTCTTCTTAATTTCGATGATGCAGTTCATTTTTTTATATACATTTTTATTTTTAGATTGATGGACGGACATTTTGTTTGCAGTGAGTTGAGATCGATGGGGATGAAATGTTTGAAAAGACAAGTACACAGCTCCCAAAAATTGGTTTAACATTAGATAGAACAATCAATTTACCAGAAGTACAAGAGGAACTGAGATGCTAGTCCGGTCAGGCACAACATACTGACCAGGACGTCGCGTCAGTGTCAGGCACAACATACTGACCAGGTCGTCGCGTCAGGGTCAGGCACAACATACTGACCAGGTCGTCGCGTCAGGGTCAGGTACAACATACTGACCAGGTCGTCGCGTCAGGGTCAGGCACAACATACTGACCAGGACGTCGCATTTGGCGTAATATACTGACCGAGAACACTTATCTCTCTTCCTTAGCGTTAACTGGAAACATGGTGTTTTCGAGGCAGTCAGGCTGACGAGATGCGGATCGATTGATCCACGTAGCAAAACTGGCTGGGGGGATAAAGTCTGCCTTCATCAGCACGATCGGGATGTGAGTATGCTACAACAACCTCTCACTTAAAACACTCGTGTTCATACAGTCAAGGTTCGAATTTGATCGGTTCATGATGGCAATATTTCCGGAGATCCCTGGGTTCATCGCTGGAGGTGCAGAGTTTGTGCCTTGTGCGATGCTCTCGGCAGACAGTATATTGTTCTGCGGGGAGAGGCTAATCCATATGGGGAAACTTTTGGGGATGAAGTAGAGCCCTCACCTTTAACCTTTATTTTTAACTTAAACCACTTTCAGGTCGCATAAACGATCAAACATACTCACTGTGGGCATTACACGAAAACAACAAAAACAATTTTTTTTTTGGTGCTTAGATGTTTGCCTCACTAGTTTCTACTGGCGGAGGCGCGCCATTTTCCAACCCAGACCGTAGTCCATTGGGCGATATCAGGAATGCATAAATCAGTGCTTGGATGCATGTGTGCATCTGTATGTACCTATGCTAGGTTTGTGCGCCCTCAGAAGCTAGCCCAACCAAAGTGCAATGGAAGGGCTTTACCACGAGGACGCGTGTGAAAGTTGTGCAAGGGTGTGACTGTGGGACAGAGTCAAATGAAACAGAGTGAGGTAAGAGGAGAGAGAAGGGGAAGATTTCCCAACAAAAACAACCAGAAATAGGAACATACAAAGTAGGTCATATCGACTCCTGTTAAATTATGTAGGTTGCCAGCTCAACAAAGATGTTTAAATTGTAATATTTAGAGTGTCATAGTGTATATTGGTTTGAGATACCATCTGGAACCATACCACGGGGAAACAAGAAGGCAGACATGATTGCAAAAGAGGAGAAGATTATGGACAAGATGGTTTTGAATTAACAAACGTTGACAAAACGAGTAGTATTATCTCACCCTTGACAAGCAGGGGCAGATAACCGTTACTTAGGTCAGAAAGGGGAACAACTGACTGAGTCATCGCATATGCACGATCCGACAGTCTGTTCCATCACTGCCCACATGTCGACCAAATGAACAAACCGTTGATCATATGTCAAAGGACTGTTCTGAGTACTGCCAGTGATGGATGATACTCTGGCTCAGCGACTTAATAGTAAACTCAAAACTGCACGTAGCTAGCGAGAAACTTCAGAAAGTGGTTGGATCATCGCTGGAAGTCGTCTGACATTGTAAGCATCAATGATGCGATCACAGAAAGAAAAACAAGAAGAAGAAAAAGTAGAAGAAACATAAGAAGAAAGACGAAGAAAGAAGGTGGGGGGTCAAAAGAGAATGAAGAGGAGAAGAATAAGGAGAAGAAGAAGAAGAACGTGAAAAAGAAGACGAAGAAGAGGACAATGACGAAAAAGACAGATGAAGACGAAGAAGACGAAAAGAAAGACAAAAAAGAAGACGAACAAAATACGGAAAAGGCAAAGATAAAGACGACCACCACGACGACGGAGAAGAAGAAGAAGAAGAAGAAGAAGAAGAAGAAGAAGAAGAAGAAGAAGAAGAAGAAGAAGAAGAAGAACAACAACAACAACAACAACAACGAGAACATGAACAAGAAGAACAAGAAAAACAAGAAGAAGAAAACGGAGAAGAAGAAGAAGATGCAATCTGCTGAACAAACTGAAGATTAGAGATATCGATGAGTAATAGTGATCAAATGGCTGATGAATCGATTTTCAAAAGTGGCCGTAATTTTAAAAACAGCAAAAAACGGCGAACATTGACCATCATGAGTACCACTTGTAGACAATGTCTATGGAGATACTGCCACCCTAGGACTGACCCCTGTTTCTTACAGCTATATACACATGTTAACGTTCATACAGTGTTGTTGTTGTTTCGAATACCCAAAATTAGTAGGTCAACACTTTTGTGTGCCGAGAAAAAGACGTTAAGTGGCTGGTTGCAGTAGCTTTCCTATGATCCCGAGCGAGCTGATGAAGGTTGGCTGGGTCCTCCAGACGGTTGTACCATGCTTGGCTTCGTCTGCGTGTCGTTCACTACTACGGGAATCACGTCGATCTCTCACCTCATTAGTCAGTATGCCATGAAAACAGACCGTTTCGAGGGAGGGCTACGATGAAGCGGAGGTGAGGGTCTTGGCCAGTATATTTTGCCTGGCCCTGACTAACGTCTCTTATCAGTATGTTTTGCCTGACCAGAAGTTAATTTTCTTCCCCACTTTAGACAGTGTGAATCAAGCAATCAATAAATCAATCAATAAGTGTTTTACCTGGATCCAAAATGAGAAAAAAACAGCAGTAACACTGTAACATGCCAATAGCTGTTGCGGTATGAAAAGACACATTAGCTTGACGAGGTAGATAGTAGAAGGCACTGTGGCTGGGGAAAAGTGGGAAGAGGTCCTTCCAGAACAAAATGGTATAATGGTATTAATGACAGTTTGAAGATGTCCGTGTGTGAAACAGGTCTTCTTGCCAGAAATCAAGATATGTTCATAGCTACTGTAAAAGAAACTACATTCTCGACAGAACATATCACATGACATCATAAAATGTCAAAATGTAGCCAGATAGGGTTGTATATGAACATGCATGAACAATCAGCTGTAAGAAAGAAAAAAAAAAAGGATCTTTCCATGACGGAACAGAAAAGAAGCGACTCAAGTCAGACTAAGGTCAGTTATAAGGAGCCAGAGGCACGTCTTACAGGATAACACTTTCAGACAATGTAACTAATATAATGAATGACTTCCTGCTAGACTGCCGTTGGAGTAGGAAGCTGCTTACTGAGCCTCTAGAAGATGGAGATCAACATTTACACAAACCTGTTCAATGGCACTGATGAACTCTGCATGACGTAGCCTTTGTCCAGAACACTTGACGTCACGTATTGACAGTTTAAAACATTAGCGAACGGGAAGACGAAGATGAAGTAGAGGAAGAAGAAGTAGACAAAGTAGATGACAAGGAAAGTAAGAAGAAGAAAAAGAAGAGGAAGAAGAAGTAGAAGACGGAGAAGAAGATTAAACGAAGAATAAGATAACGAAGAAGAATATACAGAAGAAGAAGATAAAGACGTAGATGAAAAAGAAGATAATGGTGAAGAAGAAAGAAGAAGAAGAAAGAAGAAGAACAAGTAGCAGCAGCAAGAGCTGCTCATGAAATTCAGAGATCTCAAGAAACGCAAACCACAATCTGCACTCACGTCAACAATCAGATATAAAACGATAAACAATCCCTACACAAAAACGCGGTAAACAATATGCTACTCAAGAATTGCGTCACTGGGCAACGTCTCTGCCCGGAAGTTGTTTTGATTTAGCTTTGGCGCGCAATTTCCAACGTTCTAGAACTTTGAAACATTTTATATATATTGTAAAAGGAAACAGAATAAGGTTGTGCTTGGGGCTAGCAACTTCATATTTAAAAGGAAATGGCACATGATTCGTATATACTCCTCCCGCATTTTACCCAACCTCCTGTACGGCTTCAAGACTTTGACACTATTATACCGGGACCAGTAGTGTCTTGAGGCCTTCCACCTGTGCAACAATTGACGCATCCACCGGATCCACTGACGTGACCTGATTGTCAACAATGAAGAAGTTGGGCGAGCTCCACTAGCAGGCATTGCCTCAACGATTGATCACCGTCGCCTCTCCCTCTTCGGTCACGTTGCCCGCCTCCTGCGGGAAATCCCAGCCCACGTGATGCTCCGACAGACTGTGGGAGTGAGTGGAAGGGAGAAGCCGTGCTCAAACTGGAGACGTCCTCGGGGCTGCCCGAAACACCCGATCAAAACAGATCGCCACCATCCAAACGGAACTGCAGGCCGCTGGGGACTCGACCATCAGAAGTCATTATGGATATCGTCATTATACGCAAACAGTTTCTGGTCGTCTAAGCGTATTCTTGTATTGTTTGGACTGCAGGCTGTTTCGCCACGTCGTGTGCTGGCTTGTTTATTTCAGTCCCAACATAAAAACAACATATGCCTTATCGGGGATTCGATCCGCTGCCTTTCTTCTCAGCAGAAAGGCATCTAAACCATTGGACCACGTGCTAATTAACGAAAAAGGATAATAAAAAGTGGTAATATCACAACAAAATAATTAACTTGTGTGTGTGTGTGTGTGCGAGAGAGAGGGAGAGAGAGAGAGAGAAATAAGAGGATATGTTTGATGGAACGACCAGAGAACAGTAAGAAGAGGCAGAGGATACTGTAGAGGAGAAGACAAAGAAGCTGTGCGGTGGCGAAGAAGAGAAAAAAAACGAAGAAGAGAAATAAGAGAAAGTCGATGAAGATGAAGGAGACTAAGATGAGAAAGACAGTAAAAGGAGACAAAACGAAAAGTGGCAGAAGAGGACGCAGGCGATGAAGAATTGGACGATAAGACGTACGAGTCAGATAAGAGACAAGGTCAATAAATCTCAAAGAAATTTAATTCCCAAAAGATGTTAGTCTTATAAGACAAATTGATACTGAAAACATACTGAACTGTCATAGTTGACGTGGCTTGTGTCACAGCAAGACATGAAGATGTCTGTGACAACTAGACTGAGTGGCATTGATAGTGTAAAGGTGGAATGGGCGAAACAATGCTTTTCAGTTTGATTCCCACTTCAGTCCACTTGCACACTGACTTGGGTGAGGGGGGAGGGGGGTATAGGAACCATAAGTCTAATCTCATGTGCCAAATACGTCACATCTTATGTCAATCCGTGGTTTGGAAATTCGTCTCTACGTCGTCAATTCACCTTTCAGAGAACGAATATGCAACAGAGTGTATGAACTGTTATCAAGATTTTGAGCAGTTCATGAGCTGTAGTGATACAGAGCTGCCAAGACCGTTCCTTGCCACAACGTGGTTATCCTGGATAACAGGCTGCAACGGAGCAAGAAGGAGAAAGGATCGAAGAAGCAAGGCTAACCCATTACCCAAAAATTCCATGGAGAAGTCGAATTTGTCGGACCGAAATGTGCACATATCGCAGTAAAGCTGCTTATAATAATATAACATAATGCTGTACTTATAATAATATAAGATAATGCTGTACATATAATAATATAAGATAATGTTGTACTTATAATAATATAAGATAATGTTGTACTTACAATAATATAAGATAATGTTGTACTTATAATAATATAAGATAATGTTGTACTTATAATAATATAAGATAATGTTGTACTTATAATAATATAAGATAATGTTGTACTTATAATAATATAAGATAATGTTGTACTTATAATAATATAAGATAATGTTGTACTTATAATAATATAAGATAATGTTGTACTTACAATAATATAAGATAATGTTGTACTTATAATAATATAAGATAATGTTGTACTTATAATAATATAAGATAATGTTGTACTTACAATAATATAAGATAATGTTGTACTTACAATAATATAAGATAATGTTGTACTTATAATAATATAAGATAATGTTGTACTTACAATAATATAAGATAATGTTGTACTTATAATAATATAAGATAATGTTGTACTTATAATAATATAACATAATGTGAGATTTGCTGACACCAAATTAGGATAACTTTCCACTTTCCCTTTTCCCTTAATGAAGGCTGTAATCGTCTCGGACTCTCAAGTCTTTCGTTGGAAAGTGAGGACGGGCATGAATGGATAGTGGTCACTGGGGCCTCAAACCTCTGGGAATTTGTGTGGATCTGTTATCCTGGCCATGACGGAGTTTGTCGTAATGGTTAGAGGTGACATTTTGAAGTTTCTCAACGGCTGCCTTTTGTATGAATGCACTGCCAGTGACACACATACTGAAGGATTTTGAAATCATACGAATGTACAGCATATAGGGGCACCTGAGAGGATGGCGCAGAAGTGTGTACAACCAGCAAGATACAGGAAATATCAGTAATTACATTTTTCGGCATTAACTGAGAGGAACGGGGACGGCGTGGGCTAGTGGTTAAGTGACATGGCTCACAGCCAGAAGGTGCTGAGTTCGATCCCCATTACAGCACCGGCCGTTACCCCGGGGAATCAAACCCTTAGAAAATGCAGGAGGAAGCAGACCCTTACATAAAATACATGCTGAAGTTGGATGCACTGGGCCGACAGGCGCAAAATAGAGACCACAGTGCAACGCACACCGCCTTGGGGATTAGAGAAATAAGACGAAAGAAAACATCAAAAACAACAACAAAAACTGAGAGGAACTGAACACCTACGGTATTCTGCTCAGAATGTAAAAACATCAATTCTTAAATTGACAGAACAGACCAGAACTTCTAGCCGTCTCTTTCCACAGATTTGACAACACCAAAAGATGCAATGATCAGCGACAGAGATAAAGCATTATCGAATATCTGTTGTCGAAACAGTGTAAATAATGTGAAACGATAAAAGAAAAGAATAAAGAGAAATCCAGGAAATGAAAAAAAGGCTTCCGGGGAAAGCGAAAATAGCGAAAGTTGAGAGAAACAAAAACAACAAAGGGAATAGAGAGAACAAAACTTCTTCAGAATCTGGTTCAAGACTTGTTTAGCCACTTTGCTCTGGCTTTATTGAGTTACAGTCATGTTTCTCAAAATGTGTTTTCCAGACCCCTGCGGGTTCTCGTTGATGTCTTAGTTGTCAAATGTATGTCTCTACCGTGATAGCGATTCTTAGTTGTGAAATATATGTCTCTACCATGATAGCGATTCTTAGTTGTCAAATATATGTCTCTACCATGATAGTGATTCTTAGTTGTCAAATATATGTCTCTACCATGATAGTGATTCGAGGTTTCGCGGCTAGCAGACCATTTTATTGTCATAAAAACAATATTTTCTCAACGTTAAAGTTGCTCATATTTGCTTTCACTATTACTAGACCCATCTGAGTGTTACTGGGTCCGAAATGTGAGAAAATAATAATAACACTGTAACTTGCAAGACATTATCGTAATAGGCTGTTAAGAAGAGTTAGACATGGGGCTTGGTATCGTTTCCTGTAGAAACTTCAAGCGTCCCAAATTTCTTCAGATAACGGGAAGTCTTTATGTGGTAATTTAGTCTACATTATTTAAAACCAATGCTCAAAAGAGATCTGGAAGGATTTTGATTGATTGATAGTTGATTACTAAGCAATTCAAACATTTTTTTATTGGGACAAATGATTGGTAGAATAATCAGACCAACTTTCATAGTTGAAAGTCTGGATCAAAAATTTAAAAAAAAATATCAAAACGACTTTATCCTATTGCTGGGTGAGCAGAGGTTTTTTTAGGCTGAGGAATACAAGCCGCTTCGCAACTTCTTTCGCCACGTCGTGTGCTGGCTGTGTTAATTGTTTCACCCACCAACCGAAAAACAACATGCCATTCCAGGAATTCGAACGCATGCTTTCCTTGTCGGCAGGTAGGCATCGAAACCATTCGGCCACCCGCTCCAAAGTTTGGAAATCTGTCAGAAAGTGAGAAGATGGCTAGACAGGTCATACATTGAAAGACACAAGTAAATCAGCGTCGACATTATCATGTACTTGTTGCTTCAGAAAGGGGAGAATAGGTAAAAAATAGAGTTTGGTTCTCCTTAACGAGCCTTTATTTACAGTGTAGTTTTGATCTCCGTAGTAGTGAGTGACACGCAGATGAAGCCAAGCATAGCACAACCACCTGGAGGACTCCGGTCCACCTTCACCAGCACGCTCTGGATGTGACGAAAGCTACTGCAACCCGCCACTTAACGTCCTTTTCATTACGCACAGAAGGGTAAACATACTCCTTGTGGGCATTAAACAACAACAACGACAACATCGACGTAGCAGTGCAGTGTGCAGGCAAAACCGAATCACAAAAACCTAGGTCTTCCGACGGACACAACTCGAGATGTTTTCTGAACGTTTGATCGTCGCCGCCTCTTTCTTCGGCAGTGTTGTTTCCCTTGATCGGCGCTATCTCTCTTCCTTCGGCAGTGGGGTTTGCCTCTCATAACGTGTCAGTTATAAATTAGCGACGGGAAAAAAAATTGATCCCCTCATGGAGTCGCCCCCCAGGGTCGTCCACCCAACACCTGGCTGAGACCAGTCGCTTTTTTTACATCTGACCTGAGGCTGTCAATAGATAGTCGTCATAGACGCCATCTCGACGGTTGTACTATCACCCGTTGTCATGGACGGCCAAATAGACGGTTCTACTATCACCCGTTGTCATGGACGGCCAACTAGACGGTTCTACTATCATCCGTTGTCATAGACGTTATCTCGACGGTTCTACTATCACCCGTTGTCATGGACGGCCAGTTAGACGGTTCTACTATCACCCGTTGTCATAGACGCCATCTCGACGGTTCTACTGTCACCCGTTGTCATAGACGCCATCTCGACGGTTCTACTATCACCCGTTGTCATAGACGCCATCTCGACGGTTCTACTATCACCCGTGGTCATGAGCAGCCAACTAGACGGTTCTACTAACGTCCGTTGACATGGACGGCCATCTAGACGGGCCCTGTTTTCCTATATAGATTACCTGACTCGACTTGCACTATACAGCCTTGTCGCCAACTTAATCAGCGAGAGCTTGTAACACCCCACATTAGGACTTTCGAGAAAAAGGAAGACAACCAAAAATGAAACAAATGGAATGACGATTTAAAGAAACTTCATAATTATGGACTGACTATAAAAACAGCCACACAAGATGCACTTCGGCATCTAACGACATTATGTTGTTCGAAGCTACTTGGAGAGGGTTGAAATAACTCAGCATCTTACATCCAGAGGTGCACTTGAGAAGGTACATCGAGGTCTATTTTGCTGTAGTGCAATGTAAAGCTCCTCAACAGACTAACACTATGGGGATTAAAATGTCAATCCTCACCTTGCTGCTCTAACTGCTGTGTCGCAGCCTGTTTCCAGGAGCTCGAACGAGGACGTAAGGTATCAAACGTCTTGGTTTGGCTTGGCATGGCTTGGCTTGGCTTCATTCGTTCTCAATCTCCAGTTACCAAACCCTGAAAGGGCTTAAGTAGCAGAATGTAGTCCAGAGAACGGAATGCGTTGTGTTGTAGTTTACAGCTTGACTGCGATATTTGCACCTTTCGGTCTAACACATCCGACTTGAGCAAGCATTTTTGAGTACCGGGTTAGCATTCCCTCTTCGATCCCTTCTTCTTACCTAGTCTGCCCTGCTGCAGCCTGTTATCCAAGATCACTCGCTGGCTCTAACCCTAGCAGTCAGCTATAGTTCGCTGACCCTGACCCAGCAGTCAGCTATGGTTCGCTGACCCTGACCCAGCAGTCAGCTATGGTTCGCTGACCCTGACCCAGCAGTCAGCTATGGGTCGCTGACCCTGACCCAGCAGTCAGCTATGGTTCGCTGACCCAGACCCAGCAGTCAGCTATGGTTCGCTGACCCTGACCCAGCAGTCAGCTATGGTTCGCTGACCCTGACCCAGCAGTCAGCTATGGTTCGCTGACCCTGACCCAGCAGTCAGCTATGGTTCGCTGACCCTGACCCAGCAGTCAGCTATGGGTCGCTGACCCTGACCCAGCAGTCAGCTATGGGTCGCTGACCCTGACCCAGCAGTCAGCTATGGGTCGCTGACCACTGCAACTCATGGGCTGCTCAGTCTCTTGATCCTGAACGTATCATATGACCCTGATTACCCTTCAATTACTCAAAAGACATAAGTGAACAAATGAGATAATGAATAATGTAGCATATACTGACAGACATGTACATGGGGACATTATTGAGCAGTATTCAGGTAGCAGTACGGTTGTAAAACAGTACGCGTAACAGTAAAAAAAAGTCCAAGAAACTGTAAAAAAAAGAGTTTTCGTAACTGTAAAAAAGTATCCTAGTAACAGTAAAAACAAAGTCCTTGTAACGAGGGAAACGTGTTCAAATGAAATCAGACCAAACTGTACCAAGGGAACATACGTATAAAGTACATAATGACGTCACTTCTGTTGTAAACCGTACAAATCAGCCGTCAAGTTTGCAAAATTTCATTATTCTCCGACTCATAGTTTCCTCGGCAGACCGTTGAAAACATGGCGGATGTGACACGGAATCCGTTCAGAGTTGATCAGCGAGCAGTGATTCGGTTTCTAACAGCTGAAGGATGTTGACCAGTTGACATTCATCGCAGAATGCAGGCAGTGTATGGGGTCACAAGTGTAGCGACAACAACATTGGAGAACTAGATAATGGTGTTTAAAGAAGGACGTGAGTTAACGAAAGATCATCCGAGACCAGGTCAGGCGCATATTGTTGCGTGCCCTTATTTATATATCGCTGTCCAGTTCTTCACTGTTGTCTTCGACACACTTTTGTCACCATGCATTGCCTGCATTTTGCGATGAATGTCAACTGGTGGATATCCTTCAGCTGTTGGAAATCGAATCACCGCTAGTTGATCAACTGTGGATGGATTCCGCATCACATCCGCTATGTTTACAACGGCCTGCTGAGGAAACTATGAGTCGATGAATAATGAAATTTTGCAAACATTACGGCTGGTATGTACTGTTTACACCAGAAGTGATGTCATCATGCGCATCCTACGTATGTTTACTTGGTGTAGTTTGGTTCGTTTTTATTTGAACACGTTTCGTATAAAACAAAGGCCTGTTAACTGTAAAACCAAAGAGCTGACACCTCTATTACCTATCAGACCGGACTCATCTAATCAGGTGTCAGCTTTGACGATCTCTCTGTGACCTATAAGACATGACACATACAAGCATGAGTCAGCTCCGACGACCTAGTCACGTTTCAAATCTGACACATCCAAGCATGAGTCAGCACTGACCGCTCCATAACCTCTAGGACCTAATACAGCCAAGTATGAGTCAGCACTGACCTCTCCATAACCTCTCGGACCTAACACAGCCAAGCATGAGTCAGCACTGACCTCTCCGTAACCTCTCGGACCTAACACAGCCAAGCATGAGTCAGCTCTGATGACCTCTCCATGAACTATCAGACCTAACACATCCAAGCATGTGTCAGCTTTGACAACCTTTCCACGACGTATCAGACCTGAAACCACGCTACAGTAGAGTCAGCTCTCACTGTCCATGACTTATTAGACCTAACAATTTTCAAACATAATTCAGCTCTGGCGACCTATCCATGACCTATCAGACCTGACACATCCAAGCATGAGTCAGCTCTAGCGACCTCTCATGACCTATCAGACCTAGCACATCCAAGCATGAGTCAGCTCTGACGACCTCTCCATGATCTATCAGACCTAACACATCCAAGCATGAGTCAGCTCTGACGGTCTCTCTATGACCTAACAGACCTGACACCACCCTACAGTAAAGTCAGCTCTGACTCTCCATGACCTATTAGACCGGACACTACGCTACAACATACTTCAGCAGATGGTGCACTGCCTGCTGAGGCTTCTTCAAACAGTTGTCAGTTACCACTTTGTACAAAGGTCTACCCTATTGGACATTATGCATACGCCCTCTATGGTTGGAAAAAAAAACCAGAATGGTACTGCACATCGCTAGAGACCAGAAGGCAAATTGCACTGCATTTGTGTGTCCTTCCTTCTTTCTTCTTCTTCTTCCTCTTCTTCCTCCTCCTCCTCCTCCCTCCCTCCCTCCTTTCCTTTCATTTCCTTTCCTTTCCTTCTTTCTTTCTTTCTTTCTTTCTTTCTTTCTTCTTCTTCTTCTTCTTCTTCTTCTTCTTCTTCTTCGTACGCTGTCAGACGTCAACCTGTATGTTTTCGAAAAAAGCAGCGGTCATCCTGAGGCTATCGGCACTGCCATAGAGCTTGTCTAGTGTTGCCACTGGTGATGGCCACATGTGCTTTCCCTGGTCCTCGTATATCGGGAAGTTTTGCAGCAGATGTTCAGCGATCATTTTCTCTGTACCACAAGTACATTTGTCAGTGCCACCTATCTTCAGTTTATTGAATAGGTGTTACCTCAGTCTGTTGTGGCCTGTACGGAGTCTGAAGACCACGACCTGCTCTCTTCTGTTCAACTGGTAATAGGCATCATTTTTTGTGTAGCCAGTATGTTCTGTTTCCCATTTGGCTATGTATCTGTCCCTAATAATCCTTTTGGACTCTTCGTAGGTCACACTAGAATCTGGTTGTGGTAGTCTTGCACCTTCTTTTGCCAGTCTGTCTGCCTCCTCGTTGCCTTGGATGATACAGTGGGATGGAACCCTCCGTACCATTACTCTTTTTGGTGCGGACTGCTAGCCTAGTTGACAGAGTACTGCTCTTAAATCATTAAGTTCAGTATTTTTCTGGCTTGTTAGTGCTGTAACTACGGCCACATCATCTGTAAACAGGACTATCTGGCTTTCATTGCTTTCGCCTGTCAGCATTGCTTCTACTGCAGCCCTCAGTGCCTCTGCCTCCGCTCTGAAATCGCTTGAGAATTTTCCAGTTGCCACTAACAGTGTTATTTCTCTACCATTTGGTAGACTCAGGAATACCCATGCCCGTCCTTTCTGTATTGTGTTTGTTACAGAACCGTTGGTGTATGCATGGGTCAATTCCATGCTTGGATAGTTTTCCGTTATGTACCTCAGGGTAATGTCTCTTCTTTCTTTTTCAGTCTAGCTGTTCTTGTTTCCAATACCTGGTATATTTTCTACCACCTCCGGAATGATACGCTGCTTCCATGTGGGTTTCCGTACAGTAGGGATGGGCTTTGGTATTTGTGTGTCCGAAATCCATCGTCAGGACATGACAATCCCGTTGCCTTGAACTTAGAGTCTAGAGCCTCGGATGAGTCCGGAATAACCAGCAAGCTATTGATACGGGGAATGTGTACAATAAACCATTTATTGGCTGCAGTATGTCAGGAGTAGAGCAGAGTCGTTAACGTATGTTCCACATTGAAGCGACAGTCCATTTCTGGCTACAGATTTGGGTGGGTAGAAAATCCCTAGACCTATCTAAGAAGGATAGGTTCAGCGGTTCAACGGTCTAAGAAGGATAGGTTCAGCGGTTCAACGGTCTAAAAAGGATATGTTCAGCGGTTCAACGGTCTAAGAAGGATAGGTTCAGCGGTTCAACGGTCTAAGAAGGATATGTTCAGCGGTTCAGGGGTCTAAGAAGGATAGGTTCAGCGGTTCAAGGGTCTAAAGGATAGGTCCATCGGTTCAATGGTTTAAGGGGGATATATTTGGTAGTGCAGTGGTCAAAAACGGACATGTTTGCTAGTCCAATTGTAAAAAAGAAAGATATGTTTAGTTGTCTAATGGTCAAATAAGGACATCTTTTGTGGCTCAATGATTGACAAATGGATCATTTCAGGGATCTAAAGTTCGAAGAAATATAACCAACAAACTGTAAAAACAAAGTCACAGTTAACTTTTCAGGGAGAATGTAAGGGTGGTCATGCGACTAAATATTTTGAGAACTACTGTAGTAAGGGGCAGAAAGGGAACGAGATAGGACGAGTGTTTCATTGAGTGTCGAGAGAATTTTTGTTTGTATGAGTGAGATAGTTCATGTGTGAAAGAGTGTTTTGGAGAGGGACAAATTGCCTGTTGGGGTGTCCGTTTGGAAGGGTGAGGAATTGTTTGGATGAGGTCGTGTTTGGGAGGGTGAGAAATTGTTTGCTGGAGTAAAAGAAAGAGTGTTTGTTTGACATACTGTTTCAGGGAGTGTCGGTAAGAGATTGTTTGTGTCAAAGGAAGTGATTGCGAGTTTGTTTGTTTGAGGTAGTTCCTTGGAGACCCATGTGCTGCGAGTTTGTTTGTTTTCGGTAGTTCCTTGGAGACCCATGTGCTGAACTAAGATGATATAATATGATATGGATGAGAAATAATGAAGACGATAACAAATATAACTGTTCGGTGAAGCACTAGGGTTCTGCGATATGCATCTGAGGGTTCCTTGAAAAATTTCACTGCATAAAATACGAATATTTTTAATGTATCATTAGTGTGTAATTGTTGTTGTTATTGGTATCACATTGCTGCTGAGCATGTCTGCTCTTGGCAGCCGAATGCCATTCTAACATATATACAGGTCTTCTTCAGTTGTGTGTTTGCAATTGTCGGCAGTGCTTGTAAGAATCTTTTCTTCATGTCCGCAAGCGCCTTACACTCAATGAGTAGATGTCGAGCTGTTTCATCAGAGTGAGAGCAATGTCTGCACAAGGGCAGGTGCTGGGGACTGATGCGGTTCAAGTGGCTAATGACTCTGGTATATGCTGTTCGGAACTGAAAGATGAGACTTTGATCTTTTCTGTGTAGTTTATTGATGTCATCGTTACTTTTTTGGCTGTGAAATTTCGCTAAATACACTGCGACCTGTCGTTTCTGTCGCTAACCTGTTCAATAAGATTTCCCTGGTATTATTCTTAATAATTCGTTTTATTGCGTACTTACTGCAGGGTTTATCTAATTGTAGTTCGGAGGATCCTGTTTTTGCTAGTCTGTTTGCCGTTTCGTTTTCTGGTAGCCCGCTATGTCCATGGATCTTTTGCAAGATGACATTAATTCCGTTGGCAGTGATGATGTTGCTGATCGCCCTCCGGACCTAAAATATCTAATTTTTGTGGTATGAGGTATGCATCAGCTTCCCCAGAACCGACTCGTGTTAATAAAAATCCCACTGTCTATCGACATCAATCCGTCAAGGCAAACTGTCGGTGCAAGATCTTAACTCAGATATTATAGCCTTGGTCTCCGCTTAATTATTTGAACGGTTTTAGCCTCATGAATCACAAAACTTATATATGGACTCAGCCGGGAATTTTATATGGCCACTATACCCTTCAAACGGTGTAGATATGAATGCTAATGTATCCGTATAGAACAGGAATGCCGATGCTGGGTAGCTAGAGACTGTCTCTAAGGCATATGTCGTTAGGATACTAGGTTTATTCTCTTTGGGGGCCGTGTGTTTTTATAACTAGCAGGCAAAGAGTTCCCCAAAGGGGTTGGTTAAAAAAAAAGTATTTTCCGTTTCTTTCTCATCTGGTAGACGGTGGATATGGATTTTCTCTTCTGCAATATCCGGTGGAAACAGTTGCTTCAATCTTCTCTTGTGTTTCCAAGTGTCTATTTGTACCCTTTTATTGTGGCCATTTTTTTGTCTCTTGTATCTCTTTACCGCTTCAGCCATTGCCAAATGTTTCCTTATATCCACGGTTCTATGTTGGCCTCTATCTCGCACGCCGCTGTGTTGATCTCATCTCCCCACAGTTTAGTCTGAGAGCTTGATTCTGCTCACGGTTAATAGCAGAAATGGTATTGGTATGCACAGTGGTCTGCATAGGAAGGCCATAGTCCATCACTGGTCGTACGTACCACGGTACAGTTGCCGAAGAGTCTGTTTATCAGCTGACAAGTGTACGCAGGCGTCTCTCTTGATTAGGTCTAATCGTTCGGTTGTTTTAACTCTAAGATTGCAGATGTAGATGCCTAATTTCAACTGTCCAGTGCTACTCTCTAATAAACTGATGTATCCTCATTTACTAGTAATTCTCTATTGATGTTAATATTTATTGATCTATTTGGTTCTTTATGACAGCGAGAGAAGATAGGTGTATACACATTTCTGTGTATTTATCTGTATCTTCCACAGTTCGCACCATCCTGAAGTTATTAGTAGCGCTCAGATGACCTTGACCTTTGCCAAAATGGAATATGTCTCATGTTACAACAACAAGAATCAACACCGCAGGAAGAGTTTTTAGTTTTATTGCTGTAGTTAAACTTGTTTGAAGGGGGTGGGGGGGGGGGGGGGGGGGGGTGGGTGGGCACTCTCCTGTTAACTACAGTTACTACTGATTTATCAGGGCGTGTGAGGACGAACACATCAAGATGTTAACGCCAAGATTAATAAGGTCAGATTTGCTTTCAAGTCTCTTTTCCCAATATGGAGGGCGACAGCATTCTCTTCTGAAAATAAAATTATGTTGTTTAACACGTCTGCCCTGCTATATGGCTCTGAGACATGACATGTTGCGCAGGGTATCACATCTTTGGTCAACATGTACGTCCGTCGCATACTGCGTGTTAGATGGCCAGGGGCAATGGCAGACGCAGACCTGTAAAGGAAGAACACACCGGCAGCCAGTACAGCAGGAAATAGAAGAACACAACGGCAGCCAGTACAGCATGAAATAGAAGAACACAACGGCAGCCAGTACAGCATGAAATAGAAGAACACAACGGCAGCCAGTACAGCATGAAATAGAAGAACACAACGGCAGCCAGTACAGCATGAAATAGAAGAACACAACGGCAGCCAGTACAGCATGAAATAGAAGAACACAACGGCAGCCAGTACAGCATGAAATAGAAGAACACAACGGCAGCCAGTACAGAAGGAAATTGGGTAGAACACAACGGCAGCCATTACAGCAGGAAATTGGGTAGAACATGGGAAAATGAACAGAACAGACTCTCAGAAAGAATCGGACAGAATAACCAGACATGCAGTGGATTGGAAACCACAGGGAAAGATGCGAGTGGGAAGATCAAGAAACATATGGCGGCGAACGATCTGGATGGAAGTCTGTTCAATCAGCGTTTCGTGGGTGACACTCAAAAAGACGGCACAAGATTAGCTTCTTCTTCTTCTTCTTCTTCTTCTTCTTCTTCATCTTTGTCTTCTTCTTCATCTACTTTCGTTCTCAATCTCCCGCTACAAAGCCCGGAAAAGGGCTTTGCAAGTAGCAGAATGTTATCCAGAGAACGGAATGCATTGTGTCGGAGTTTTCAGTTTGACTGCAATATCTGCACCTTTCTGTCCGACACATCCGACTTCAGAAGAGATTTTTGAGTACCAGGTTGCCTTCTTTCTTTGATCCCTTCTCCTTAGCCAGTCTGCTCTACTGCAGCCTGTTATCCAGGATCACCGCGTAAAGGTGTAGAAGAGTCTTGGTAGCTCTGGTTCGCTGGCCCTGACGCTAGCAGTCAGCTGTGGGTCGCTGACAGCTGTAGCTCATGCGCTGCTCGGCGTTTTGATCCAGTCCTATGTCCCATGGGGAACCAGGTTGATTGATGATGATGATGATGATTATGGGAACATGCGAGTCATTTTAAAAAGTCGGAACGCAAGTCTATACATAACAGATAAACGTAGTCCCATAACAGACACCGCTATCGGGGATGAAGTGTTAGTCATCATTGTACTAGATCACATCATGGTTATGAGTGTGTGATGATTAGTTCCCTTCTTCTCTGTCTTTCCATCTCTAACAGTAAATCTGGTACCAATATACAGCTTGGTTGACTGGAATTGCAGGTAACAGGAGTTGAACTCCGCACCTCTGCCGTAAAAAGCGACTACACCAAAAGTAAAGGTAAAGGTGAGTCCCATGGCAACAACTGCAGTCGGGGATGAAACTAACTCTTCATGTGCTACGCCGCATCCTAAGTGAGGTGGGGGTAGCCAGTTCCTTTCCTTGCTTCTTTTACCTTTCCTTACTTATACGCCAGGTACCCATTTACAGTTGAGTCCACTGGAGGAGCGATCGCACCAGGCACAAACCGCGGTTCGAAATTTTTTGTTTATGTCAGTCCGGGAATTCGAACTATGGAGCACTGTAATCCCAGTCTAGAAAGCCAGTCCACTGTCGGCGATGCTACACACTTCACCAATATGCTAATCAAGCGATCGCTAAACTATAACTTCACAGAACAACAATAGCACCAACATCAACAACAACATCAACAACAATAACAAATCACTTCGCCTTGAATGTGTTTAATCAACAGGTGGTCCCACTTCCGACAGAGATGAAGTGTTAGTGGCATCATATGATGAAGTTACATCGTTTGTATTTAGACTGGGACCATCCGTTTTCCTATTCTTATTTTATCTTCCATAATTATATGACATGTACCCTTTAACTGATCCACTCGGCAGAGCCGATATGCTGGCTTGAAAACTTTATATCAATGCTGTTGAACCGTCACGTTGGCTTGAAAACTTTCTTACAATGCTACACGGCCGGTATATTGGCTTGAAAACTTTCTAACAATGCTACAGATCCTTTATGTTAGCTTTAAAAGTTTATAACAATGCTACAGATCCTTTATGTTAGCTTTAAAAGTTTCTAACAATGCTACAGATCCTTTATGTTAGCTTTAAAAGTTTCTAACAATGCTACAGAGCCGTTATGTTGGATTGAAAACTTTCTAACAATTCTACAGAGCGGTTATGTTTGCTAAAACTATTGATATATACATTTTTTTTAAGTGTCTCAATAGCAGTTTTATTTTCACAAATGTACAGGTGGCGTGTTCAAATGAAACCGGACCTAACTGCACCAAGTGAACATACGTAAGATGCGCATGATGACATCACTTCTGGTGTAAACAGTACATACCAACCATCAACCGTCAACTTTGTAAACTGTAATTATCCTCCGACTCATAGTTTCCTCGGCAGAACATATAAAAACACGGCGGATGAGATACGGAATCCGTCTAGAGTTGATCAGCGACCGGTGATTCGGTTTCTAACAGCTGAATTAGATATTAGGAAGCGAGGAAAGGTCCAAAGGTCCAGATTAGATATTAGGAAGTGAAAGGTCTAAAGATCCAAATTAGATATTAGGAAATATGTGTTTAGTCAGAGAGTGGTTTATGCTTGGAATGCATTGCCACAGGAAGTAGTGGAGTCAGGGACAATTAATGCATTTAAGAATAGATTGGATGCGCGTTGCTTTTAGAGCGAAGAAATGTAAATGAGACTGGTTGTAGACAGATTCTGTAGAGTCTTCTAAGCCAGTATAAGACATTAAGTTAAGTTAAGGAGACAGTGAAATCACAAACTTTAAGAAATTAAAGCTATTGTCTGTCTCAAGAGAACAGAAGCAAAGTATACGACTAACACAGCCTAACAGGGACAGATCATCATTCTTTGTCGAAAGACAAGGTCACATGACTAAATAAATCCACGCTGCTTCAGAATTGTGCAAATACGTACTGAACGAACACACTAATGTGCATGTTTTACAGGTCTGTTTTCTGTAAGGCCAGTTAAGGAAGATATACTGCCCCAACGAAGCAGCGAGTCAATGCTATTCTCAATCAGAGTAGCTACACGCAATGACGGAGTTTATCTACAACAGCTCGTCAGACAGAGTAAACATCGAATACGTGATCGAAAGAAGATGAAGAAGAGGAAGAAGATCCGTTTACATGCACAATCTCTCCGAGCATTTGCAGTGGTGGGTTGCGGTTGTTGTTAAATGTCCGAAATGAACAAGATTACCTTCTTGTGAACCATGTATTGGAGGCTAAGTGACGGATTGCAGAAGCTTTCCTCACATCTCGAGCGTTTATTAAGGTGGTCCGGGTTTCTCCAGGCGGTTGTGCTATGCTTAGCATCATCTGCGTTCGGTCAATACTACAGGGATCATGTCGATCCTCCACCTCGTTAGTCAATCATAAAAACAGCCCGTTTTCCGGAAAATATGCGTGGAATGGGTGTTGTTGTTTGCGAATGGCCATAATGAGTAGGTTACTCTTGTGGGCTCTAAAAAGGATGTTAAGTGGCAGGTTGCAGAAGCTCTACTCACATCCCTAGCGTGCTGATGAAGCTGGATCGGGGTCCTCCAGGTGGTTATGCTTGGCGTCATCTTCGTGTCATTTACTACTACAGGGATCACGTCGACCCGGCACCTCGTTAGCCAGTGCTGCAATGAAAACAGCCTCGTCTCCAGGGAGGAATACGAGGAAGCCGAGGTGAAGGTCTTGGCCAGTATGTTTAGCATGACCCCGAATAACATGTCCGTGCAGTATATTTTGCCTGACCAGACGTTAGTCTTCCTCCCCTAGCGTGGAAGTGAGAAGGGGGACTTGACCAGTATATTGTACATGACCCTGACTAACATTGCTGGATTAGTATTTTCTATTCTGAACTGACGTTGGCCTGCCTCGCCACTCCCCCCCCCCCCCCCCCACACACCCACCCCACATATCCTCGCAGTGGTAGTTTCAATAGAAATGATTTTACATGGTGAGGCTGCTAGCATCGCCCACAACCTTCTTTAACCGCCTTTTTTCTTATACTGGTATGCGTGGAGGGTTACAGAAAACCGATTCATTTCAACCGGAGCCCCGTTCGGGCCTGCAATAACTGTACAGGAACGGAAGAGAATGAGTGATTGTAGGCATACACGAGAAAGACATATACAGAGAAATGAGAAGAAGTTCCGTGAAATGAGAATGCCAGAGAATGAGACGGGACGAGACCACAGAGAGTGAATGTGCCAGAAAGTGGAAGAGGCGAGACCAGGCCCAGCTGTGACAACGTGACCAAGTGCGACATTTGTCTCCCCTGGTACACGTCACTAACATCGACCGGGATATCAGGTTTATGCTCCCTCTGGATTTCGTTAGCAAGCTCATCGAGGGAGAGGAAGGAGGGAGTGAAAACGGGAGGATTGGATTGGGGGAATAGGAGTACGATTTTTGTAACAGAATAGAAAATGTGAATAGCATGTATGATAATCCTGTGTGGTTATCAACATAACATAACGTAACGTCTTTATTTTGGTTTAGAAGACTATGCAGAGTCTGTATACAACCAGTTTCATTTGCATTACCTTGCTATAAAAGCTATGCACATCCAATTTATTATTAAATGCATTTAATTGTCCTTGCCCCAACTACTTCCTGTGGCAATGCATTCCAAGCATTCACCACTCTCCGACTAAATAAATATCTCTTAATATCTAATCTGTACCTTTCTTTAGTTAATTTGTAGCTAAGCCCTCTTGTACTTGTAGGTGGTTGTATTTTGAAAATACTTAGTCTAATTTATCCGTTCCTTGATTATCTTATAAACCTGTATTAAGTCACCACGAATTCTTATCTTTTCTAGACACTGTAGGCCGGTTTTTCTGAGTCTTTCCTCATAACTGTAATTCTGGAATCCCACTATCAGCTTTGTCGCTCTTTTTTTTTTTTTTGGTATCCTTTCCAGCATGTTTATATCTCCTCTATGATAAGAACTCCGCCCCTACACAGTACTTTAGTCTAGGTCTAACTAATGCTTTATACAGTTTGACTATCACTTCCTTGCTCCTATGTTTAATATTTATTTTTATCATACCTAACATTACATTTGCCTTTTTCACTGCTACCTGGACATGCTCACTCACCTTTCCTGTATGATCTATTAAAACACCTAGGTCCCTTTCCTTTTCTATCTTTCTAATATTGTTCTTGCCCATTCTGTAATTATGTTCCATATTGGATCTACCCATGTGGGTGCCTGTACATTTATCTACATTAAACTCCATTTGCCAGCTTACAGACCACTCTTCAAATCCGACCTCAATATATCCACTTCTGCTTTAGATGAGACACTACTGCATAGTTTTGTGTCATCAGCGAATTTTGCAATCATGGATCCCATATCAATGTCCAAATTGTTTATATATATCAAGAACAAACTTGGACCTAAATCCGAGCCCTGTGGCACTTCAATTTTTAGTTAACATCACTCAGAGGGCTCCTTATTTATGCCCACCCTCTGCCTTCTTCCCGTTAACCAATTTTTAATCCTTTTGGCAACTTCCCCACCTATTCCATGTGATCTTAACTTTATTTATAATCATTGACGAGGTACTCTATCAAAGGCCTTTGCAAAATCTATATAAATAGCAACCACTGGCTCCCGTTTGTCTATCATTTTGGTAACCTCCTCCATGAATTCTGCTAAATTTGTGAAGCCCGATCTCACTCTACTAAACACATGCTGAATATTTATGGTTAGATTAAACTTGTTTAAATGCATTACAATGTTTTCTTTGATTATTGACTCTAACAATTTACAAACTATGTTCGTTAAACTCACCGGTTTATAATTTGCAGGATTTACATGTATGATAATCTTGTGTGGTTATCGTTTTATGAGGATCACGTATAATCTCATTATTATTATTATTATTATTATTATTTTTATTATTTCTGTTTGTCTCCTTCTTTTTCATATTCTTTCTCTTTCTCTTCTTCTTCTCATTATTATTATTGTTATTCCTTCTTCTTTTTCATCTTCTTTTTCTTATGTTTCTTCTTCTCTATCTTCTTCTTCATATGTTTCTAATTGTTTTATATCTTTCTTTTTTTTCCTTCTTCTTCTTCCTCTTATACTTCATCTTTTTCTTCTTATCTTTTTGCTAATTCTTTTTCTTTTTCTTCACACCAGTCTGCTTCATCTTCTTCTGCTTGTTCATCCTTCTTCTTTCCTTTGGTTCTGCTTCTTCTTCTTCTTCTTCTTCTTCGTCTTCTTCTTTATCTTCCTCATCTCCTCCTTCAGCATCATCTCTATTCAATCGTCTCTATTTTACATTTTCGTTAGTGTGCTAGCGCGAGCGAAGACGCTAATGACCGAGTTAACACCACTCAACGACTCACAGCTAACTGCGTGCGTTCGTATCAGTAAACCAGAGCCGTCTAAGACCCTATACCTTCACTAAGTAACGACCCTAGAATCGGGCTACATCCATGCAGCCTGACTGAGAGAATAGGAATCGAAAAGGGCAGGCATATCTGGTCTTAAAAATTGTGATGTTCTGAAAACGTAAGTATCGGACTGTAAGGTAGAAGAAATGGTGACAGGTAAAAGGAATGAAAGCCACATAGTCCTGCTTACAGATGCCATGGCCGTAGTCACAGCACTAAAAAGCCAGAAAAATACTTAACTTAATGATTTAAGAGCAGTACTCTGTCAACTATGTCAGCAGTCCGCACCAAAAAGGGTAGTGGTACAGTGGGTTCCATCCCACTGCAACATCCAAGGCAACGAGGAGGCAGACAGACTGGCAAAAGAAGGTGCAAGACTACCACAACCATATACTAGTATGACATACGAAGAGTCAAAACGGCTTATTAGAGCTAGATACATGACCAAATGGGAAACCGAACATACTGGCTACACAAAAAACGATGCCTATTACCAGTTGAACAGAAGAGAGCAGGTCGTGGTCTTCAGACTTCGCACTGGCCACAATAGACTGAGGTACCACCTATTCAACAAATTGAAGATAGGTGGCACTGACGAATGCCCGTGTGGTACCGATAAAATAACCGCTGAGCATCTGCTGCAAAACTGCCCGACATACGAGGATCAGAGAAAGCAGATGTGGCCATCACCAGTGGCAACACTAGACAAGCTCTATGGCAGTGTCGACAGCCTCAGGATGACCGCTGCTTTTTTCGAAAAAATAAAGGTTGATGTCTGACAGCGTACGAAGAAGAAGAAGAAGAAGAAGAAGAAGAAGAACTGTAAGGTGCAAATAGCAAAGGTTCTAAATACACTATCAATTAACGTAATAATAGGAACTTTGCAAGACGAACGCCGGGAGGAATATGTGTGTTAACGGAACAAAAAATGTATGCAACGAAAAGTAACACTGTAACCTGTCAGGCTTTCGTAAGTGGTGACTAGTGCTGTTTGAGCATTGTGCGGACGAATCCATCGCTTAGAAACTACAAACTAAAATCACGAGAAAGTACGCATCAACATTACATCGTGTCAATCATTCCAGACAACACTGTTGAAGATATGTGTTCCAGTCCTTTTTTCAAACCAAGTCGGCGGGATCAAGATGCTGAGCAGCGCATGAGCTGCAGTGGTCAGCGATCCATAGCTGACTGCCGGCGTCAGGGCCAGCGAACTAAAGCTGCCAAGACCCTTCTACACATCCACGCGGTGATCCTGGTGAACAGGCTGCATCAGGGCAGACTGGCTAAGGAGAAGGGATCGAAGAGGGAATGCTAACCCGGTACTAAAAAAATGCTTGGTGAAGTCGGATATATTGGACTAAAAGGTGAAAATATCGCAGTAAAACTGTAAACTACGACACAACTTACTCCGTTCTCTTGACTACATTCTGCTACTAAAGCC
Source organism: Ariolimax columbianus (assembly GCA_036924085.1). Lineage (NCBI taxonomy): Eukaryota > Metazoa > Mollusca > Gastropoda > Stylommatophora > Arionidae > Ariolimax > Ariolimax columbianus. The sequence goes on from JAVGWX010000018.1 coordinate 50,413,527, forward strand.
CTTTCAGGGTTTGGTAGCGGGAGATTGAGAACGAACGAAGCCAAGCCAAACCAAGTCGGCTATTCGACACTGAGCATTTTTACAATTTTTTTAAGCCATAACTCTTCCGTTTGCCTTCTAATCTTTTTCTAATCTTCCCTTGTCCTGGTTACTACGGCTTACTTCCCCTATCCTGACAGCACGACTTACTTTCCTTGACCTGGGCGCCACGATTTACATCCCCTATCCTGACACCACGACTTACTTTCCTTGATCTGGGTACCACGACTTACATCCCCTATCCTGACACCACGACTTACATCCTCTATCCTGACACCACGACTTACATCCTCTATCCTGACACCACGACTTACATCCTCTATCCTGATACCACGACTTACATCCTCTATCCTGACACCACGACTTACATCCTCTATCCTGACACCACGACTTACATCCTCTATCCTGACACCACGACTTACATCCTCTATCCTGACACCACGACGTACATCCTCTATCCTGACACCACGACTTACATCCCCTATCCTGACACCACAACTTACATCCTCTATCCTGACACCACGACTTACATCCTCTATCCTGACACCACGACTTAATTCCCCTATCCTGGTCACCCTGTCAGACATCATGTTTCCAATGTTCATCCCCATGGATTGCCTTGTCGTTCACTCTCAACACGTCTTCCATAGTGCATGTTTCCAGAAGTATTGGACAGATCATAAAGTGGTCTCGGTCTGTATGTCTCACCCCCCTCCCCTCTCCTGTATCCCCAACCCATTATGTTATTCCTATAGTTATTCCATGTCGCGTTAGGCAAGTACTGTCTAGGCGCAGGTTCCTCCCACAGTTCGATCCACAGGACCCGCATCAGTTTTTTGTCTCCATTTTTCGGTGTTTTCGGGGACTGATCTATAGAGAATGTGTTGACTGTAACAAACTTCGTATAGACTTCAAGTAAGGTCTTTCTTCTATTGTGGCAATATATTATTTCTGTCTTTCTCGTGCCTTTTCTCTAGTACAATCGTATCTCCTTTCCTCTCTATTCATCACTTATGTATGTATCTTACTTATACATCTTTTGTAACACCTCCAGAGTAGAAGACTTTCTAATGCATGCCTCGCTAAGTATGAACTTACTGTTCCTTTGAAAAGAACTCTAGGACCACGTGCCTATAAATTGCATGTTACAGAGATACCGTGAGTGAATAACTCGAGTTCCCCAGAGGGTACTAACATTTTTCTCTATCCCTCTTTATTTCTCTTACTTCCATAGTGTCGGTTTGTATCCATAAATATCTTCACGTCAATAATTTCTGCTATTTCTTTTTTTTATTTGTTCCTATAATTTATCATTACTGCCTTCGATGGTACCCTAGTTTCCAACCCACTCTACTTTTGATCACGACCTCTTTATTCCACACGACTGACTTGTTCGAATGAGACCTTAATTGAGTTGGCCCGGGCAAAACCATAATCAGTGACAAACAGGTATGGTCAAGTTAACGGTTTAAAAGTCAAAGTACGAACCATTTTCCATGGAAGATCTGGTGGCTTTTGTGGACAATATTCAGCTTGCATGAACAAGTTTTATGGTGCCTAGGTTCAGGAGCAAGCACATATGTTTCAATTATATCGTTTGTGGTGCTTCATGCCACTCTGGTCGCCAACCGGGTGGAAAAGATGGATGGGTGGAGATAGAGAGGAGGAGGTTGAATGTGAGAAGAGATTTGTTGTCATCTAATTTGCGTTAACTCTCGACGTTTGACGTGAGACATTACAATATGGGACTCTGTGTGAGATAATTCTGAAAGGTCGTTAACACCGTTATGAATGTGAAACAAGCATGGATGAGTTGAGGTTGGAGGGGAGGAGGAGGGGTGTGTGGGTAGGGAAAGAAGGCTAACATCAGGTTAGGCTAAACATACAAATCAGACATGTTAGTCAGGGTCAGGCAAAATATACTGATCAGACATGTTAGTCAGGCTCAGGCAAAACATACTGATCAGACATGTTAGCCAGGCTCAGGCAAAACATACTGATCAGACATGTTAGTCAGGCTCAGGCAAAACATATTAATCAGACATGTTAGTCAGAGTCAGGTAAAACATACTGATCAGACATGTTAGTCAGAGTCAGGTAAAACATACTCTATCTGACATGTTAGTCAGGGTCAGGTAAATCATACTGATCTGATATGTTAGTCAGGGTCAGGTAAAATTTACTGGCCAAGACCCGCAACTCGGCTATCTCGTAGCCATCCATGGAAACGGGCTGTTTTCAACGCAGCCTGGCTAACGTTGTGAGTGATCGAAGTGATCCCTGCAGTAATGAGCAACACGCAGATGAAGTCAAGCATAGCACAGCCGCCATAGAGAAGCCAATGTACCTTCATCAGCACGCTAGGGATGTGAGGAAAGCTACAACAAACCGCTTCTAAAAGTGTTTTTCAGGGCGCACAAAAGGGTAAATCTGCACATTCTGGTCGTCCAACGACAACAATAGCGCGTTAGCATAGGAGATGGGCTTTTGAAGGAAAGGATGGGGTTTGCAAGAAGGGGTTGAGGATGGGGATGAGATGGACGGGTTGGAGGGCGTGGGAAGGGTGCAGTGGTGAAGTGGTGGGACGGTTGCAGGAAGGGAGAGAACCTTTAATTGCTAAACTACTGTTGTTTCTTTCATATTGTGATGTTCGTCCATTACGTGTGATGAAGTCTGCTCTCGCTGTTCAGCCTTACGAACAATCATTTTTCTTTCCTTCTGTTCGCTGAAATGAGTGACACGCGCGGTGATTTTGAATTAACATTAGGACGATTTGCGCAATATTTAGTTGGAAATGTAGGATGTTCATAACATATGGCACAAGACACTGTAAGTACCAAATAATGTTCCAGATATTCACAAAGTGTTGTCACAGACTGAAAGTTCATGTTGTATTAATATAGTTTAACCAAGAGGCAGATAATCTGAACGCGTCTGCTAATTAATAGTATGAAAATGTTACAATTATTGTTCGGATAACTATTGACATAAACGAAATGTAAGATACGATTTTAAAAAAAGGCTTCATCTGGGGTTAAAAGATACAACAAAATAAATATAAATGAAAACAGTTAAAAAGTCACGAGATCAACGTTAAATGTCGAGAGCCTGCGGCTTAGCTGTTTATTTAGCTCGGTCGTGTCGTCTTGATAGTCGAACGTGAAACGGAATTGCAAGTCGGTAAATAATTAACACATTTCTGTTGTAGTCCAGAAAGCGAATGTGTTGAATACCATGAGGCACTGATAGGATTTTTGTATCGGGAGAAGGTTTGGGTGAAGAAGTTGGAGAGGAGTATATTGACTACGGAGAGAATGCCCGTTATTCAACTCTTTGCATTTCGTCAGAAACCAGCGATATAAATAAACTTGTGAAAAATTTGCCGTGTTAATTATTTTACTACTTCTACTTTCCGTGTCCAAACATAATGTCACACAGCATCTGTCCAGTATTCAGCAGCTTGAACTGCCTTGTCGTTCGCCTCCATCATATCATTCATGTCACAGGTTTCAGGGAGGTTGGGGCAGGTCATCATATGATCTTGGTCCTGAACTGCGCCGCATTCACATGTGTCGACATCTGAGTATCCCCATTTCTTCAAGTTCACTCTGCATCTTGACACACCAGTTCGAAGTCGGTTCACTGCCTTCCATACAGCATAGGGCAGGTAATTATTTTACTGAAAAACAGTGACATAATCATTTCGAAAGTTGTTCAATCCCCCCAAAATTTTCGTTGAAAAATTTCTGCAACCTTTCCACAACCCGTTACCCCAACCATCTAAGTTCACCTTTCCCTTAACTAACAAATATCAACAATGCTAGATAAACATAATAAATATACAATTACTAATTATATGCATCGCCATATTCTAATTATATACGATTCGCTCTTTATACGGAGGAAAACTGTTTACACTGTTATCAAGCGACTCATAACATATTCATGCGCAGCGGGACTATCTTCGGTGCGTGGACGCACAACGCCCAGCTTGAAGGCGTCATACGACAAATGTTGTTGTTTTAGTGACATTGGAACTAATTCGGTACTCTTGGCGACTTTCTTTGGTGAAGGTTACAGTGGCTTTGCTCAGATCTCGAGGTGTATTTAGGAAAGTGGTCCTGGGTCTTTCTGACTGTAGTACAATATGAGGCTCCATGGTAAGCTCTTCAGAATGGGGATCATAATACCGACCTCCACGTCGCTATTCATACTGCCTTGAAACAATTTGTTTTTAGGGAGAACAATAGAACTGAAGTGGGTCATTGAAACAGTTTGTTTTTAGGGAGAACAATGGAACTGAAGTGGGTCCTTGAAACAGTTTGTTTTTAGGGAGAACAATGGAACTGAAGTGGGTCCTTGAAACAGTTTGTTTTTAGGGAGAACAATGGAACTGAACTGGGTCCTTGATCAGCATGTTTCACGTGACGTTGACTAATAAAGTCTGTTTAGAATGTTTCAAATAGTCGGATCAGTATGTTTCACCTAACACTCACTAACATAGTCTGGTCAGTATGTTTCCCCTGACACCTATTTCTCCTTCGATTTCATCTCATCGATCACTCCTCCTTAGCTGATCTGCCCTGGTGCTGTCTGTTATCCAGGATCACCACGTGGAGGTGGAGAGGGATCATGGGAGCTCGGGTCGCTGGCCCTGACATTAGCAGTCGGCTCTGGATCGCTTGCCCTGGCGCTAGCAGTCGACTCTGAGTCGCTGGCCCTGACGTAGCAGTCAGCTCTGGGTCGCTGGCCCTGGCGCTAGCAGTCAGCTTTGGGTCGCTGGCCCTGACGCTAGCAGTCAGCTCTGGGTCTCTGTCCCTGACGCTAACAGTCAGCTTTGGGTCGCTGGCCCTGACGCTAGCAGTCAGCTCTGGGTCTCTGTCCCTGACGCTAACAGTCAGCTTTGGGTCGCTGGCCCTGACGCTAGCAGTCAGCTCTGGGTCTCTGTCCCTGACGCTAGCAGTCAGCTCTGGGTCTCTGTCCCTGACGCTAACAGTCAGCTTTGAGTTGTTGACCGCTACAGCTCATGCACTGCTCATCAAGGCCCCACCCAGACGTATTGCTTCGTGCTACTGGAAACAGGCTGTGTTACGGCAGTCAGAGCAACGAGGTGGGAATCGACAGTTTAATCCCCATAGTGGTAAGCTCAATTGGGAAAATCGCACGGTACTACATCCAGGAGAACCCCAGAGCATAGTAAATCGAAAACATCAAAAACGTTTCCAAGAGTTAACTCAATCGAGCACGAGTATCTTACAATACCAGCAGCAGCATCGACAACAACAACAACAACAGCAGCATCAATAACAACAACAACACCACCAGCAACAACATCCTCAACAGCAACAACAGCAGCAACAACAGCAACAACAACAACAAAATCGTATATTTTCTCTTACATAATATGTCGCATTTCATAATTCAGAACCCTGAACCGATTTTCAGCAAGCATTAAAAAACAACTGACACATTTCAGCTTTTGTAGCGTTCTGCGTCAATACATCGGTACTATAGATGCGTTTATTGATTCATTTACCTAGATTTTTTCTGGGCTTTTTTTCTTTTTCTTAATTCTCGAAATCGAATTCCATATACAGCGTAACACAGAGATACGCAACTGGGTCATGACTTTAAACCTATCGTAGCTTCAATAGAGAGTGTTTACACGCTTGATATCAGTGTTGTCCGTTTGCGGGGACGTCTAGTTCTCTTATTCTAACCAACTTTCCGATAACCTAGAGAGCCGATCATGTGTACAGCGTCTACTAGTGCGACCTTTTAATATATCCAATTATGACGAATCCTGTACAGGTCATTAAAAAGATTTTTCAGAAAAACGTAGTAAAAAAATAAAAATAAAAATATTTACACGTTTTCTGCTTCTTTATGTTCACTTTCTAAAGCTCTACATAATAGTTCAATAAACCGCACGTGCCTTATTTTCTTTCAAAAGACCCAGAAGAAAATTATAGAGTATCGATTTTAAACGAGCTCTGATACTATCCATAGCAGTAACAGTAGTCTGTTTTCAGGTCAGGTCATCCCGTAACCGCACGTGAGGTCTTGGGGCACACATGAAGACATCCTCACAACACCACGCCACCCTTCTCTGTCAGCGGCCGCTGTCTGTGCCTCTTCTAGTCGGAGATTGGTCCATTCTTTTATCTTGTCCTCCCACCTCTTTTTGGGACTTCCTATTTCGTCGTCTGTCTTGCACCTTTCCGTGGAGGATCGTATTTGCAAGACCATTTGATCTCGATAGGTGACCGTACCAAGCAAGTTTGCTTCTTGTGACAGTTGCCAAAGGTTCATCAGAAGGCCCTATTGCTGTTGTAATTATATCTCGTATTTCCTCGTTTGTAACTCGATCTTTGTACACGACGTTCACAAATCTTCGGAAACATCTCATCTCCAAGGCCTGTATCCTTCGCTGAAGGTCAGCTGTAACTGTCCATGCCTCACAAGCATAGGGGAATATTGACAGGACCAGTGTACGCATTAATTTGATTTTCGTGTATAGTGCAAACCGTTTATCTTGCCTGATTTTGTTAAGCCGTCCAAGCGCCGCTATTGTATGTGCTATACTGGCCAACACCTTACATTTTGACATTCTTCATAACTAACAACCGACCCTAGATATTTAGAACGGTCAACCACTTCGAGTTTCCACTAGCTTTTAATTAACCCTATGACCGTTGTCCGTTTCCGTGGACCTCCTTTTCTCATATTTAAGCTAACTCCCTCATAACTTAAGAGAGCTTTTGTGTACACATACTTAACTGGTGCGTCCTGTTAATCTATCAAATTTTGACGAATTCTGGACATGTCATTCAAATGGGTATTTGAAGAAATGGACCGGGGTCCTCCTGGTTGTAACGGCATATGGGTCACTAACAGTGACGAACAGAAAAGGTCGGCGATAAAATCACGCAAGTTTTAAGCGACCCCTGTTTTCACGGGAGGTAAGACCGGAATGCCTGTATACCGAGTTACCTCCAATCGTCTTGACCAATAGTCTTTCCACTGATCCAAGGTAACTCGGGAAAAGAGTTAAATTGATGACCAGCGCATATTCTTGCTCACTATAATCTAAATACTGCGCACATCACATTATTATAACAAAACTTTGATGTTGCGGCCATCATCGCTCGCTATAACGTTAATGTCATACAAGGCGTATCAGTAAGCTCACCACTATGGGAATTGCAATGTCGATTCCCACCCCCTTGGCCAGACTGCTGTAACACAGCCTGTTTCTAGGAAAACAAACGAGAGCGTGAGGTGTGGTCTTAAATCAGCATGGTTTACTTGGCCTTGATTACTCTCTGGTTCCGCGCAATGTCAATTCAGTTGTTGATATTATCGATAAATTTATTGATTTGTTTCCATCTGAAGTTTTCTATCATTCTCTTGTTTGTTACGTTATGAATTCTAATAATTCATTTGCATCTTTCGTGTTTCTCTTTCTCTATCTCTTTGTGTTCGCGTGTGAATGTATGTGCGTGTGTTGCAGAGTATTGTAGCGAACTGGTTAGTGGTACAACTCAAACTTCCTTGCGTTCGGTTTGACGAAATGGTTAGGTTGTACAACGTACAAGAAATAAACCCATTAAAAATTCTTGCTGTGGTCGGATGCACTAGGCGGTTTAGGCGCAAAAACACATGATATTGCATTTCTGTCTCATTAAACAGAGTGAAACAGATACAAATCCTCTCAAGTATGTCTACGATTTTATCTAATTATTGACGATGCTCTGCTACTTACTTTAACGATCGACCACTTCAAGACTACGAATACGACACAATGTCATTAAGATTGTGGCCAAATGCATCAGGTCTTAACTGTCACTTAAGGCGGGTTTTTTTCATTTTACTAATGGCTTCCTTCGGCTTGATTGTATTTTAGACTGATCAGGCAGTATGGAATACCAGAGAAGTACATAATTTTGACAGTGTATGTACGAAGCTAAAGAAAGCACTCGGCGATCTAGAGGTAAGGTGCGCGCCTCGGGTGCCGCAGGTCGCGGGTTCAAACCCTTAGAAAATGAAGGAGGAAGCAGCCTCTGACATAAAATGCATGATGAAGTCGGATGCACTAGGCCGACAGGCGCAAAATAAAAACCAAGCGTAACGCACACCGCCTTGGGGATTACAGAAATAAGGCGAAGGCAAATTTAAAAAATTCACACACACAAAAAAACGACATCAAAGTTAGAATATTAAAAGCCGGTGCTGCTGTATGGAACTGAATCATGGAGAGCGACTAAGCGATACAGTAAGAAATACATCAAATGACAGGACATGGTGAAAGGAGTCAACAACAGCAACTGAAACAACACATTGCGGGAGAGAGGAAAATGGAGCTGGATGGGACATACGATGATGAAGACAGCATCCAACGTAGCTAGGTTGGCTCTCGAATGGAATCCCAAGGGAAAATAAAAGTGTGCCAGACCTAACAGTACATCATCATGTAGTATGTCCTTTGTAGAACGTCGCTCCCATCACAGTCTGTCTGAAAGAAACTCGTTCTCTTGCCAAAACTCCATTCTCCGCCACAGTCATACCCAGGCATTCCTGGATATCTTGGTGCCAACGTCTTCTTGGTCTACCCCTTCCGCTTTTGCCTGGCACCATACCTTCCATCACTGTTCTCTCAAGACCGTTGTGTCTCTTGATGTGACCAAAGTATTTCCATTTTCTAGCGAAAATGGAATTGATAAACCAGTTCTCCTCTATGCTCAACTCTTGCCGAATGTCTACATTTGTCTTTTTCTCTGTCCAGGGTATTCTGAGGATCTTTCTGTAACATTTTGTCTCGAAGGATTCGATTCTTTGTCTGGAAGTTTTGGTAATCGTCCATGATTCGCAGCCATAAGCTGCCACAGGAAAAACACAGGCTCTAAAGACTTTTACTTTTATCATTTTGTTGGTGCTCTGCCATAATTTCTTCAGGCTGTTCAGTCTCTGCATAGCCATAGATAGTCTTCTGATTTCTTTCGAGCAGTCGCCATTTTTGTCAATTCTGGAGCCCAGATATTCAAAATGTGTGACCTGATCTATTTCCTCACCACCAACTGTAAATTTATGTTGACATTGTGTTTTGCCGGTGTTCATTATCTTTGTTTTTTTAAGTTTATGAACAGATTTTGATCTTTACTATGTCCATTTACGGCTGAAAGTAGCTGCTCTAGTCCTTCTGACTTCTTGATAGTATCCGTATTGCAGTCTGCTCCTGGCAGCGTTTTTGTTGCCAGCACATTTGATCTCCCCTTCTTGTCGTTTCACCCACAGAACATTGAGATGAGAATGTGTGGGAGAACGACGATCAAATAGATTTGCCTGGAGAGAGGCAGAAAGAGTACCACCAGGACCGTGAATGTTAGCGAGATGTGTCACTGGCCTATGCACCGAGGGGAGCAACGAGCTTTGATTGATTGATTGATACGATTTCATATAACTACTGACGCGTTCATACTTCCTCTTCTTTCGATCTTCTAGAAAAAGATGGTAGTACTATTCCATAAGGGTCGTGACCTAGTGCCTCAAGTTTCATTTGTCATGAAGTAAGGCTTAGTTTATTAAAAATTTTTGTCCCAAGCCTTTTTAAGACAGGTTTCCTTCATTTAACATTTTTGTCCCCAGCCTTTTTAAGACAGGCTTCCTTCATTTAACATAATTTTCCCAGCCTTCGTAAGACAGGCTTCCTTCACTTAACATTATGGCCCCTAGCCTACGTAAGACAGGCTTCCTTCACTTAACATTATGCCCCCCCCCCCCCCCCGCCTACTTAAGACAGGCTTCCTTCACTTAACAGTATGGCCCCAAGCCTACGTAAGACAGGCTTCCTTCAGTTAACATTATGGCCCCCAGCCTACTTAAGACAGGCTTCCTTCACTTAACATTATGGCCCCCAGCCTACGTAAGACAGGCTTCCTTCACTTAATATTATTGCCTCCAGCCTACTTCAGACAGGCTTCCTTCACTTAACATTATGGCCCCCAGCCTACGTAAGACAGGCTTCCTTCACTTAACATTATTGCCTCCAGCCTACTTCAGACAGGCTTCCTTCACTTAACATTATGGCCCCCAGCCTACGTAAGACAGGCTTCCTTCACTTAACATTATTGCCCCCAGCCTACGTAAGACAGGCTTCCTTCACTTAACATTATGGCCCCCAGCCTACGTAAGACAGGCTTCCTTCACCAAACAGTATTGCCCCCAGCCTACGTAAGACAGGCTTCCTTCACTAAACAGTATTGCCCCCAGCCTACGTAAGACAGGCTTCCTTCACTTAACATTATTGCCCCCAGCCTACTTCAGACAGGCTTCCTTCACTTAACATTATTGCCCCCAGCCTACTTCAGACAGGCTTCCTTCACTTAACATTATTGCCCCCAGCCTACTTCAGACAGGCTTCCTTCACTTAACATTATTGCCCCCAGCCTACTTGCATGTCAACCTGTGTGTAGTCAGCTTCTTGTGGACCCCACCCTTTGGTATATCTGTCTTGAAAGATCTTGTTTGCTGTTACACAAAACTCTTGAGATTACATACTAACACTAGATAACCTGCTAGGAACAGGTAGGAAATGGAAAGTCAACATAGAGCTCACAGCGGACACCATGGCAACATAGGCAGCACAACGGATAGGAAGCCACAATAGACATCACAACGGACACCAAGCAAACAGAGAGAACACAACAGGCACCAAACCAACATAGACAAAACAACAGACACCAAGCCAACATAGACAACACAACGACACCAAGCAAAAGTAGACAGCATATCATATATCAAGGCAGCATAGACAGAACAACGGATATCAAGCCAACATAGACATCACAATGGACACAAAGGCAACATAGACATAACAACGGACACCAAGGCAACATAGACATAACAACGGACACCAAGCAATCATAGACAACACAATGGATACCAAGCCAACATATGCAACACAACGGATAGCAAACAAACATAGACAACACAACGGACACCAAGCCATCATAGACAAAACAACTGACACCAAGGCAACATAGATGTCACAACGGACACCAAAGCAACATATACATCACAACGGACAGCAAGCCAACATAGACAGCACAACAGACACCAAACAAACGTAGACAGCATACGAGATAGCAAGGCAGCATAGACCAAATAACGGATTGTAAGCCAACATAGACAGGACAATGGGTAACAAGCCAACACAGACAGGACAACGGATAGCGCAACACGCCTGTCTCATCAACAACTAGCATCGATTTAATCAGGCAGTTGTAATCGACTTTTCTATTTCGGTGGACTAGTAGTTTCCCTAATAGGTATCGAGATGTGAACGCCCTGGCAGCACTTCATCTTGAAGCGTCTACTTGAACGCCTACCGATGAAGTGGAGTGATGACCTCAAAAAAGGATTTTGTCCAACATGGTTCTTCAAGATTCTACACACCTGGCTGCAGATCATCTTGCACTTGTTCCGTCTGAATGAAAACGTGAATCAATGTTCCCAGATTACAAAGTATCCGGAAATATCGCCATATGTATCGTGCCTTGCTCACCGTTTTCGTACGCTGTTTTTGTTTTCTCTCTAGTGAACACAATCGGTCGAACGATAATTGGTCCTCTTGTGTAAACTCTTCTACGTGTTATCGAAGAGGGTTTCTATTGTTTTACGACATGCATTGGCGAACTGTATGCACTACATGACATAATCGGTTTTTACGACATTCAAAGTATGGTGATGTGGTTCATGCTTTCTGAACTCATGCGGGTTGTGGAGGAACGTGTTGTGTTGTGTGGGGGAACGTGTTGTGTTGTGTGGGGGAACGTGTTGTGTTTTGTGGAGGAACGTGTTGTGTTTTGTGGGGAAACGTGTTGTGTTGTGTGGGGGAACGTGTTGTGTTGTGTGGGGGAACGTGTTGTGTTGTGTGGCGGAACGTGTTGTGTTGTGTGGGGGAACGTGTTGTGTTGTGTGGGGGAACGTGTTGTGTTGTGTGGGGTAAAATAAAAACCACAGTGTAACGCACACCGCGTTGGGGAATAGAGAAATAAGACGAACCCAATATATATATATTTCATCATAAACAGAAAATATATTTACTTTGGCCACATCAGAAGACACAACGGTCTTGAGAGAACGGCAATGAAAGGTGTGGTGCCGGACAAGAATTGCAGAAGCAGACATATATGGAGATGGCACCATGATGTCCAGGAATGCTTAGTTGTGGCTCTAGGGGTTTGGCAAGAGATCGAGTGGTGTAATGGGAGCGACTCTCCGCAGATGATTTGCTACATGATGATTAAAAACATTCAAATAACAGACTCAGGGATTTTTTTTAAAAAAAGAAAACAAATTAAAAGATGAGTTGGTTGAACGGAAAATTTAACCTCGCGAAAGTTATTAAAGTGGGCGCCAAGTATACAAAGGTTGAACAGCTCTGCTCCAGTCTCAAAATAGATATCTATTCAACAAACTAAGAACAGGAAATAAAGATGAATGTGTCTGTATCGATTACAGAATCACTGCTGTGCTTGTGCTACAAATGTATTCAACATACTAGGAACAAAGAAAGCATAAGTGGTCATCACTGATTCCATTTCTGGGTAAGGTCTATGCGGATACTAAAAGCCTCAGGCTAACCTCTGCTTTCTTTAGATATATTAAAGCAGACACTTAAAAGCGTTCCAAGAAGATGGGCCTTTGACACCAGACAAGAGAGCTTCAGAGAAAGAGGAAGGCCAAAATCCAAATGGATTGACAGTGGTGACAAGGATAGGCTAACCACTTATACATATTCAAGTTAATGTCTAAGAAAGAAGAAGAAGAAGAAGAAGAAGAATAACAATTAGAAGAAGAAGAAGAAGAAGAAGAAGAAGAAAAAGAAAGAAAGAAGAAGAAGAAAAAGAAGTAGATAAGAAGAATAAGAAGTAGAAGAAGAAGAAGAAGAAGAAGAAAAAGAAGAAGAACACCAAAAAAGACGAAGAAGTCAAAGTGTTTAACGCGTGTCACCTACTTAAGCATTTATAAATCCCATGCAACCTCTAACAGACATAACATGTATACACAAAGTCACGTTTATTTCCAGCTGATAACGTGACAAGTAATTCCTAGAAAATTCTTCAGAACTAATCCCCAGAAATAAGCCGGACCTTTTATGTGGCTCAATTATTTTGTCACGCTATTCGGATGTAATGGGAGACAAACAACAAAGAAAACAGAGGGGAAACCAAGACATAAAAAAATGTTTTGTTCTGGCTTTTGTTCAATTGACAGAGTCAGGGGTAAACTTAAAATAATTTTTATTAAAGACCGTTTATTTGAAAATTACTAAGTTAGTTTTTCATTTTATGTCTTACGCAAATCACTCATATGTTTCATCATAAATATGAAACACAAGTGGGGCGCTGAATACTTTTACACAACTAACTACTACTGAATACTTAACAGCGACCCAAGATGAGTTATTTTCATATTTCTTCATCTTTTCGCTTGTGCCTTTCAGCGTCTGATTATGAACTTTTTTTTTTTTTTTTTTGGACAGGCCCTAGCACGTGCTTCGTACAAGGGAAGCTTTACTGCTTCTGTTATTTCTGCTATCCATCGTTTGCGTGGTCGGCCCTTGGCTTTGTATCCATCGCATCTGAATAGCATTGCTTTCTGAGGGATACTATCTGGTGTTTGACGTATCCTGTGGACGAATCATTTGAGATGTCTAGCACTGGTGCTGTACCTACTTGGTTCCAAATATCTTCGTTTCTGATTCTATATCATGATTTTTCTTCAAGCATTCTACGTTGGAATTGAATCACTGTTGTTACAATGTTTCTTTTATTTGTGTATATAGCTATGTGGAACGCTCCTACAATGATGAAGACGGGAAAGTTGGAGAACATCACAATGGAGATGAGACTACATATAAATATCCTTCGATTGAGTGAGACACTTTGGAGAGATGAGGGGGAATATAAAGTGAAGAGTATAGTATAATACACGGAGGATGTGTATAAGGGCAAGGAGGAGTAGCCTGCATACTGGTTAACAAGTCAACAGCTGAGCTGAGAGATTACCATACGCAACCACAGATTAATGGCATTGAGAATGGCTTCTCGTCCGGTAGACACAGCCATAATACAAATATATTTGCCAACATCATACACATGGACAAGTCCTGGGAATAAGGGGAGATATCAAATAGGTTACGTCATGTTGAAAACAAGATATAGAAACCAAGATAAAAAATCAATTGCTTACCCTGGTCTGGATACTGATTTAGATCATAATTTGCTTATGATGAAATACCAATACGATGGATGAAACAAGAAAAATCGCAAAAAAGTAGCAAAGTGGAATTTAAGTGCTTTAAATGAGTTGGAGAAAAGAGCTGAATTCCTAAACTAGGTGACTTCTGCTTTAAGGAAAAAACATGTTTTTGAATCATCAGGGGAAGAATAACAGAGGGCGTAAAAGAGGAAGCAGAGAGTTGGGTAAAAAGAAGGAGAAAAAAAGAAACCGTGGGTAACACATGAAATGCTAAACAAAATGGAGGACAAACGTAAATGGAAAAACATTGACAAAGAGCATGGCACTACAACATATAAAAGTATCAAGAATGAACTGGATCAAGAATGCATGATGGGGAGAGACAAATGGTGGATAGAAGAATGCGAGGAAATTAAAGATCTGGAGAGATCAGAGGAATTTGATCAAGTCCATAGGAAAGTAAAACAATCGTTTCATAAAACTAAGGGCAGACAATTATGGATGATTAATGATAGGAATGGTTAACCAATAACAGACACAGAAAACATGAAAGTAAGATGGAGAGAAAATGGAGGGAATGTGTTGAGGAACTGTACGACGATGAGGGCCTGTATCAAGATAACACACCATTAAATAACATGCCATTGACGGAAGAGAGATTAAATATAATGGGAGAAGAATTTAATAAGGCACTTCACTTTCTTTAATCCCGAACAACAAGTCACCATGGATAGATGAATTACCTTTCGAGTTACTGAAAATAGCAGGAGAGACATTCCATGATTTACTTTTTCAACAAGTTAATGACATTTACAGGGCTGCTTGCTTCCACCGAGTCTCTATAACAGGGGGTACGACAGGGCTGCTCGCTTCCACCGAGTCTCTATAACAGTGGGTACGACAGGGCTGCTCGCTTCCACCGAGTCTCTATAACACATATTCTGAGATAATGATAGCCAAAGTTAAGCGGAGTTGTAATAGGGCTGTCAAAGTTAATGGTATGAAAGTTAATGGTATGAAAGTTAATGGTATGAAAGTTAATGGTATGAAAGTTAATATTTTGAAAGTTAATGGTATGAAAGTTAATGGTATGAAAGTTAATGCATCAAATTTGCCGATGACCAAGCGATAGTGTCAGGATCGGTAGCAGCTTTGCAAATGCTGCTAGATAAAATTAATAGCGTGGCCAAAGATTATGCCATGAAAATAAACTCATCGAAGACAAGGACTTTGGTAATATCTAAGCCACACAGGAATATAAATATATCCATCGATGGAGAAATAATCGAACTTCTTCTTCTTCTTCTTCTTCGTACGCAGTCAGACAGTAACCATTATTTTTTCGAAAAAAGCAGCCGTCATCCTGAGGCTGTCGCCGCTGCCATAGAGCTTGTCTTGCAGTTCCACTGGTGATGGCCACATCTGCTCTCTCTGATCCTCGTATGTCGGGCAGTTCTGCAGCAGATGTTCAGCGGTCATTTTACCGGTACCGCACGGGCATTCGTCGGTACCACCTATCTTCAATTTGTTGAATAGATGGTACCTCAGTCTATTGTGGCCAGTGCGAAGTCTGAAGACAACGACCTAATCGAACAAGTACATAAGTTTACATATTTGGAGCAAACCATAATATAAGATGCCCGCAATGAGACAGAAATTAAGACAAGGATTGTTATGGTAAAAAAGGGCTTCAGTGAAAAACATAAATTGTTAACCTCAAAGAATATCGGGATAGAACTGAGGAAAAGAATAATCGCCACTCATATATGGGCAACTGCGTTTTATGGGGCTGAAACATGGACTTTAGTAAAGAAAGATGGGAAAATCTTGGAAGCGTTTGAAATGTGGTGCTACAGTAGAATGGAAAGAGTGAGTTGGACAGAAAGAAGATCAAATGACAATGTACTCAATGATGTGGGTGCACAAAGACAAATATAGCATATGATACAAAAAACGTCCGTTGAGATGGCTGGATCACAATATGAGACATGAAAGTCTTCTACAGAAGATACTTGAGGGGAATCTTCAAGGAAAGAGAAGACCCGGGCGACCAAGACTCACCTTTACATCTCAGGCATGCAGGGACATTAAAGTACAAACTTATGCTGCAATAAAGAAAACTGCAGAGGATAGGGTCAAATGGAGAGACATACTCAGAGACATACTCAGACAACCTTACAACCTGTCTCCGGATTGTTGAATCAGATGATGATGATGATGATGAATGTGCCAATTTTGGCCCTGATAGCACAATGTAGGTAGAAATTTCGTGTTGTACAGCGTTCTTTTCGTATCCATTGTCACGTGTTTACATTGTAATATCGGAGACATTTGCCCAGTGATCT
This sequence comes from Ariolimax columbianus, assembly GCA_036924085.1. Lineage (NCBI taxonomy): Eukaryota > Metazoa > Mollusca > Gastropoda > Stylommatophora > Arionidae > Ariolimax > Ariolimax columbianus. The sequence continues at coordinate 50,430,176 of JAVGWX010000018.1, forward strand.
GACTTGCTTTATTACATCTGTGTTGGATTTCTGTGGCGCCTTTACCATCTGCTGAGATTATATTACCCAGGTACGTGAAATTTTGCACCTGATGTACTTGTTGATTTGGTATATATACATTAATTTTTTCTTTCTTCACTTGCAATCGTCATTACTTCGTTTTTCTCTATGTTCATTTTCATACTGCAAAGATGGCGCCGTAACTGGCTGCGAGTCTACATTTCTCTACTGTTTTGGATGATTATGGATGCCGCCAGACCACGGATTTGCCTGGAATTCACACTAGTTGACGACTTACACTTGTGTTCACGGATACGTGGAGTTGTTTTTTCGTTCTTTTTTTGTGATTTCTTCCATCCGTTTATCCTGGTCTGGACGATGGCTGAATGGCGCTACGCTTAAACTAGTTATACCTGTGTCGTATTTCACGGGTTAGTTCTGCCGGTTGACCTTCACGAATATGGCGTGTGGGAATTTTAGATGCTACTATGATGAACTGAATACAGCTGGGGAGAGATGCCAGACTCACTCGCATGCGGAGTGTTGTCCATACGACCTCTTGTGGTTATCGAAAAGGCACGAAAAACTGCGTTAGATGCCTCCCACCTTTCTACCCTGCGGGTTACCTGTTTACGGAAAGGCTTCGGTGGTAACCCTGAGGCAAAATCTGCATCCTATGCTATCTCCAGTCGTCTCGATGAATGTCTTGCCACTGGCAAAAGGCAGCTTAGGCTCTGTGAGTGAGGTTGACAAAAGGCGCAGTTTCTTCCTCACTTTAATCCAAATCTCCGCGCATATCACCCTTTTCAGCGGACACAGCAAGAGATACGACTGTCCACACGGCTGAACAAAGAGAGTGGTCTTCATCACTTGTGATGGACAAACTATCAACACAGCAAGAGATACGACTGTCCACACGGCTGAACAAAGAGAGTGGTCTTCATCACTTGTGATGGACAAACTATCAACACAGCAAGAGATACGACTGTCCACACGGCTGAACAAAGAGAGTGGTCTTCATCACTTGTGATGGACAAACTATCAAAACGGCAAGAGATACGACTGTCCACACGGCTGAACAAAGAGAGTGGTCTTCATCACTTGTGATGGACAAACTATCAACACAGCAAGAGATACGACTGTCCACACGGCTGAACAAAGAGAGTGGTCTTCATCACTTGTGATGGACAAACTATCAACACAGCAAGAGATACGACTGTCCACACGGCTGAACAAAGAGAGTGGTCTTCGTCACTTGTGATGGACAAACTATCAAAACGGCAAGAGATACGACTGTCCACACGGCTGAACAAAGAGAGTGGTCTTCATCACTTGTGATGGACAAACTATCGATCCGTACATGCCCCATTTAGATTATTGATATATTCCTGCACTTGTTTCTCTGAGGTTGCTATTATTACTTGATCATCAGCAAAGAGAAGCTCATTTAAGTGACCACTGATATTGTTTCCCTCACTAATGTTGTCTTTTTTACATAGTGTTTCTATGTATGTGAGAAACAGTAAAAAAGATAGTACACAATCTTGCCATACACCAGTCCTGATGTGAAATTGTTCGAAATATCTACAGTTGTTCTTACTGTACATTGGCTATTTGCATAAAGGCTTTTACATAGGTTGATCAAATGTTTATTTACTCCATAATGTTCTAATTTTTGTGTCTACATTTGATATCTATTAACTTATATCTGTGATAATAACGGAAAACTACCCAAGCATGGACTGGACCCATGCATACACCGACGGCTCTGTAACAAACACAACACAGAACGGAGGGGCAGGGGTATTCCTGAGCCTACCAAATGGTAGAAAAACAACACTATTAGTGGCAACTGGGAAATACTCAAGCAATTTCAGAGCGGAGGCAGAGGCACTGAGGGCTGCAGTAGAAGAAATCGTGACAGGCAAAAGAAATGAAAGCCATATAGTCCTGCTTACAGATGCCAAGGCCGTAGTCACAGCACTAAAAAGCCAGAAAAATACTGAACTTAATGATTTAAGAGCAGTACTCTGTCAACTATGCCAGCAGTCCGTACCAAAAAGAGTAGTGGTACAGTGGGTTCCATCGCACTGTAACATCCAAGGCAACGAGAAGGCAGACAGACTGGCAAAAGAAGGTGCAAGACTACCACAACCAGATACTAGTGTGACATACGAAGAGTCAAAAAGGCTTATTAGAGCTAGATACATGGCCAAATGATAAACAGAACATACTGGCTACACAAAAATGATGCCTATTACCAGTTGAACAGAAGAGAGCAGGTCGTGGTCTTCAGACTTCGCACTGGCCACAATGAATTAAAGATAGGTGGCACTGACGAATGCATGTGCGGTACTGGGAAAATGAACGCTAAACATCTGCTGCAAAACTGACAGACATACAAGGATTAGAGAAAGCAGATGTGGCCATCACCAGTGGCAACACTAGACAAGCTCTATGGCAGTGTCGACAGCCTCATGATGACCGCTGCTTTTTTCGAAAAAATAAAGGTTGACCTCTGACAGCGTACGACGAAGAAGGAGAAGATATCTGTGATAAAACATAATGAGGGATTGGCGTAAGACATAAAAGAAAAGTAACTTACGTTTTAGTGCATTTTGAAATAAACTTCTTTTAAAAATTTATTTAATTTATTTGCATTGTATAATTTATTTGGTGTTATAAAAGTGAAAACTTTCTTACATAAAATTATAATATAATTCCATTCAATTCAATGCAAGTGCCGTCTCCCAATAAAGGTTTACTGCAATGTTCCTGCAATAGCCTCGTTCTATTGTAGTCGAGGGTACACATACTTACATTAGTCTATCCGTTTTTGTTGCTCTCCTACCGGTACGTGAGACCATACTTTCAACATGTCCCTTCAGTTTTGTTTTCAATAAAATATTGTGTCTTCTTTGTATGAGCAAAATTGATTTGCCTAATTTTAATGTCTGTCAAAAGTTCTCTACAGGGCCTACTTTCGTCAGGTCGTGGCTATTTGTTTGTTTCTTTTTTCCACGAAACGCGACACGTTTTTCTGTATAACCACATTTCGAGGGCCGCAATTTTTTTTTCCAATTGTTTGTTCATAGTCCATAATATTATTTAATATATTACATTACAGTATATTATATTATTATATTATATCAACATGTAGCACGTCCTTTAAAGAACGTCGCTCCCATCATAGTCTGTCTGAAAGAAACTCGTTCCCTTGCCAAAACTCCAGACTCTGCCACAGTCAAACCCAGGCATTCCTGGATATCTTGGTGCCATCGTCTTCTTGGTCTACCCCTTACTCTTTTGCCTGGCACCATACCTTCCATCACCGTTCTCTCAAGACCGTTGTGTCTCTTGATGTGACCAAAGTATTTGCATTTTCTAGCCAAAATGGAATTGATAAACCAGTTCTCCTCTAGGCTCAATTCTTGCCGAATGTCTGCATTTGTCTTTTTTCTCTGTCCAGGGTATTCTGAGATTCTTTCTGTAACATTTTGACTCGAAGGATTCGATTCTTTGTCTGGAAGTTTTGGTAATCGTAGCCATAAGCTGCAGCAGGAAAAACACAGGCTCTCAAGACTCTCTTTTATCATTGTGTTAGTGCTCTGCCATAATTTATTCAGGCTGTTCAGTCGCTGAATTACCATGGCTAGTCTTCTTCTGGCTTGGCTTAGCTTCGTTCGTTCTCAATCTACCGATATCAAACAATGCAAGGGCTTAAGTAGCAGAATGTAGTCCAGTGAACGGAATGCGTTGTGTCGTAGTTTACAGCTTGACTGCGATATTTGCATCTTTCGGTCCAACACATCCGACTTCAGCAATCATTTTTTGAGTACCGGGTTAGCATTCCCTCTTCGATCCCTTCTCCTTAGCCAGTCTGCCCTGCTGCAGCCTGTTATCCAGGATTACCGCGTAGAGGTGCAGAAGGATCTTGGCAGTTCTGGTTCGCTGGCCCTGACGCTAGCAGTCAGCTATGGGTCGCTGACCACTGCAGGTCATGCGCTGCTCAGCGTCTTGATCCCGTATGCTCGTTTTATGCCACAAGATGGGCTGCCTCCATGAATGGACACGTCAGTCGCAGGTCATCAATAGTTCACCACAGTTTTTCTTGTATATTTCTTTCCTCTGGCCAGGTCTTCTCACGGGAGTCTTGGTGCAGTGGATATGTTTGCAGGATGTGTTTTGGAGTCTGGGGTCATCTCTGATATGTGCTTTGTGCAGTCGGTGCTGCCTTCATTTTATGCATGTGTGCATTTAGTCTGCAATGACCTATTCTGAGGCGGAAAATTGTGATATACTGTTTCCACTTCAGTCTATTTATTGGGTAATGTGGGTATTTGCTGTTTCTTCTCTCTATCCACTGTTGTTTATATTTTTTTTGTATGTGTACCTTGACATCTGGCAGTGACACTGGGTGGGTTAATTGTTCTCTTTGTCTTCCCTCCCTGGCCAGTCTGTCCGGCCATTCTTTCTTCTTCTTCATCTTCTTCTTCATCGTACGCAGTCAGACAGCAACCATTATTTTTTCCAAAAAAAGCAGCCGTCATCCTGAGGCTGTCGACACTGCCATAGAGCTTGTCTAGTGTGGCCATATCTGCTCTCTCTGATCCTCGTATGTCGGGCAGTTTTCCAGCAAATGTTCAGCGGTCATTTTACCGGTACCACACGAGCATTCGTCACTGCCACCTATCTTCAATTTGTTGAATAGGTGGTACCTCAGTCTATTGTGGCCAGTGCGCAGTCTGAAGACTACGACCTGCTCTCTTCTGTTCAACTGGTAATAGGCATCGTTTTTTGTGTAGCCAGTATGTTCTGTTTCCCATTTGGTATGTATTTAGCTCTAATAAGCCGTTTTGACTCTTCGTACGTCATACTAGTATCTGGTTGTGGTAGTCTTGCACCTTCTTTTGCCAGTCTGTCTGCCTCCTCGTTGCCTTGATGGGACCCACTGTACCACTACCCTTTTTGGTGCGGACTGCTGGCATAGTTGACAGAGTACTGCTCTTAAATCATTAAGTTCAATATTGTTATGGCTTTTTGGCGCTGTGACTACGGACAAAGCATCTGTAAGCAGGACTATATGGCTTTCATTCCTTTTACCTGTCACCATTTCTTCCACTGCCACCCTCAGTTCCTCTGCCTCCGCTCTGAAATTGCTTGTGTATTTTCCAGTTGCGAATGACAGTGTTATTTTTCTGCTATTTGGTAGGTTCAGAAAGTCTCCTGCCCTTCCGTTCTGTGTAGTGTTTGTTACAGAACCGTCGGTGTATGCATGGGTCCAATCCATGCTTGGGTAGTTTTTCGATATGTAGCTCAGGGTAGTATCTCTTCTTTCTTTTTCAGTCTGGCAGTTTTTGTTTCCAATACCTGGTATATTTTCTACCACCTCTGGAAATATATGCTGCTTCCAGTTAGGTTTTCGTACAGTAGGGATGGGCTGTAATGTTGTTAGTGCGTTCATGGGATCTTCGTGCATCTTTGCTTTGGCTATTTCTGCAAAGTTTCTCCGCTTTAGTTTCCCATTTCCCAAATTGTTTAGTCTTTGGTGCATTGGATGGTCAGTCAGTCTTCTGAGATTCTCTGATTGCAGCTGGGCTTTGCAGTCTCTTCTGTCGGTCATGGATTGCAGTTTTGTAATCTTTTCAAGTTCTACAATTGGCCTTGACTTCATGCCTCCTGTTATAACTCTCATGGCTTGGTTTTGGAGTTTGCTAATTTTATCGAAGTTCGCCTTTGCTGCTGTTGTCCATGCCGCAATGCCATAATCGAGAACTTGTCTCACTCTTCCAGTGTACAGTTTCTTTAGTACACTTTCGTCTGCTCCGCAGCTTGTGCCAGCAAGTTTCCTCATGATTGCCATTCGTTCTCTGGCTCTCATTCGGTTTCTCTCGATCTGACTTTTCCATGTCATGTGCCGATCAAATGTGACTCCCAGGTAGTTTGGGTTGTCGTTTGGCTGCAGGTATTTGCCGTTAAGACTTAATTTAGTGTTTTGGGGTTTGTTTGATAGCGAGAAAATTGTACATGTCGTTTTTTCCTCGTTTATTTTGACCAGCCATGAGTTCGCCCACTCTTCCAGCGATGTTAGGGCCTGCTTCATCCGATTTCTTGCTATGGTGAGATTCTTTTCAGAGGTCCACATAGCCAGATCGTCTGCAAACATTGAGCTATGGACTCTTCTTGGTATATTCTCTGTAATATTATTTATATACACCAGGAAGAGTGTGGGTGACAGTACCCCCCCTCCCTCTTGGGGTACTCCCTGCTCAAGTGTCACCTTTTTGCTCATCTGCACTTGTACTTGAACTCTGGCCGTTCTGTTTTTGAGGTAGTGACTTATCCATTTGTACATTTTCCCACAAACTTCACTTCTTCGTAGCTTGACTCTAAGTCCCTCTTTCCAGAATTTGTCAAATGCCTTTTCCAGGTCCACCCAAACCGCTACTGTGTGTTTCTGCTCCTGGTAGGCATCTTCTATTTCCTGGGCTATGAGGATGACCTGATCCTCGGTGGATCTGTGCTGTCTAAAGCCTGCTTGCTGTGGAATTAGTGTGCGTTTTTCTTCCAGATGCCATGTTTATCATACGTTCCATCAGTTTGCCGACACAGCTCAGTAGACTGATAGGCCTGTATCCATTTGGATCTGTTTTGTCTTTTCCTTTCTTTGGTACTGTCCGGCCATTCATTCCCAGGTATGCCGCAGTGAGCTGGAATCCACTGGAGGGTGATTTTATTGTGGTCTTAGAGTTTATTTAGCTGGCATATCAGTTCCCTTCCCAGACTATTTCGAGGTTCTCTTTGTGTAGCCTGCAAAATTTCCACACAAAAAACACAATTCTGTTATCCTTTAAGCCCTTTTCATACAGTAATTTGTCGAGGGATCCCGGGCATCAGTTGTTTTTTTTTCTATAACGGGGCTGTTTTGTTATTCCATGGCTTAGGTACACATTCACATTCACATTCACATTCTCAAAGAGTTTAAAGTTATTCTACTACCACATAAATAATATGAAATGTTTACCCCAAATCTAGAGAACCGCTGATCAGGAACAGAGAAACCAACGAAAGAGTGATCTCTGTCCACAGAAGAAAAATAAAAGAACAAACCCATTCCACCCAAAAAAATGTACATCGATCTGTAAGCGTCTCACGCGCTTCCAGTCTCTTAAGTTTGACACTCAATTAGAGCGGAGAATCTCCCCCAATAATCAATGAGACGTAAAAACACATAAGCCGCCATTACCGGAAGTGCTCTTCGAGTCCTTGTGGTATTTTCATCTCAACGGTGTGAGATAGACAACTCTAGTCCCTTAAGTCGGAGAACAAATGCTAGAATATCTCAGAAGAACAGAGCAAGGGTACGTGTTCTGGACATTCTATTACCCTTTCAACGCGCAACAGTGTCACCTGCAGCTGTTGTTGTAAACATATTAAATGAATCAACAAAGGTTTAACAACTATAATAATTTGTCCCAGTTTCGGACGACCTTGTCAAACTTCTTTGTTCATGTCCGTCAGTATTTACCTTGATGTCCAGGTCCAAATTAGCGATTGTCTTACGCTAATCAGCTGTGAAGTACAAGTCTAACACAGCTTTCGTCTAACGCTAACCAGCTGTGAAATACAAGTCTTACACAGCTTTCGTCTTACGCTAACCAGCTGTGAAATACAAGTCTTACACAGCTTTCGTCTTACGCTAACCAGCTGTGAAGTACAAGTCTAACACAGCTTTCGTCTTACGCTGACCAGAAGTACAAGTCTAACATAGCTTTCGTCTTACGCTGACCAGAAGTACACGTCTAACACAGCTTTCGTCTTACGTTAACCAGCTGTGAAGTACAAGTCTAACACAGCTTTCGTCTTACGCTGACTAGAAGTACAAGTCCAACACAGCTTTCGTCTTACGCTGACCAGAAGTACAAGTCTAACACAGCTTTCGTCTTACGCTAACCAGCTGTGAAGTACAAGTCTAACACAGCTTTCGTCTTACGCTGACCAGAAGTACAAGTCCAACACAGCTTTCGTCTTACCCTAACCAGCTGTAACGTACAAGTACAACACAGCTTTCGCTTTACGTTAACCAGCTGTGAAGTACAAGTACAACACAGCTTTCGTGTTACGCTAACCAGCTGTTATGAAAACATGATTCTGGTAATTAGCGCTGCGGCTTCAGAGCAATGGTTTTTACGTGATGAGTTTGTCAGACTAGTGTTCGAACTTTTTTTTCGTCGTCTCTTACGTCATGCATCCATTTATTGTGTAATAAACAGAGATGAAAGCTCGAGTATTCACATAAATTATTTAGCAATATTCATTATTATGTACTAAACCAAAAGGTCTTCGGTGATTACAAGACCAGTCAATAAGAACAAGCTACTCATAGCGATGATGATAGTGATGTGTAAAGAAATGTTGCGTTATTGAAGATAAGATTATTCTCTTAGAAGCTACTACATCATTTGAAAGAATAATAGAAAGAAAATGGACGATGCGACTTAGAACTATGGAATGTACCAAAAAGAGGGATACACAAAAAAATATATAGATATTAGACAAAGATGAGACAAGAAAAGAAAAAGGTAGAAGGGAGAGCAGAAAAAGGATGAAGTGAACCAGGCAACATAAAAAACAAGCGAACTATCAGGTTTGTTGGGCACCCCATTAGGAAGTTAGCGGTTTTCGAGTTTAATCCGATTTTTTTGACTAGATGAGGAAAGGCTGCTAGGTGAACAGCACATTGAACGTCGATTCAGTCAGTTTCCTCATTTCTTTGTAGCTCCAATGTGTATATAATACTACTGCTCCAGTTAGCATCCTTCTGGGAAGCACGTACCGAAATATTTATGTGCTCTTTTTGCGATGGTTTGTGTGACATTCTGCTTTACATGGTATGGCTTGGCTTGGTTTGACTTGGCTTGGTTTGACTTGGCTTGACTTGGCTTGGCTTGGCTTGGTTTGACTTGGCTTGGCTTCGTTCGTCCTCAATCATAATTTAGTCCCGAGAAGGAAATGTGTTGTGTCGAAGTTTACAGCTTGACTGCGATATTTTCTCCTTTCGATCCAACAAGCATGTTTTGAGTACCGAGTTAGCATTCCCTCTTCGATCCCGTCTCCTTAGCTAGTCTTCCCTGCTGCAGCATATTATCCAGGATCACCGCGTGGAGGTGTAGAAGGCTCTTGGCAGCTCTGGCTCGCTGGCCCTAACGCTAGCAGTCATCTATGGGTCGCTAACCACTGCAGCTCATGCGCTGGTCGGCATCTTGATCCCCTTTACATGGTGTGATTCCCAGTCGTATGGATACCCTTTATAAGCCTCCTTTCGTTGTTGTTATTGTTGTTATGGATCCAGCACACTCGGACTCTCGTCCTTCGACCAAATGCCATCTAATGGTATCTGTACGAGTGTTTGCTGATGTTTAGTGCCATACACATTGTTCTATTTATAAGGCCTCGGGGGAAGAAGCATTTTTCTATCATCATTGAGAGTCGATCACTAAAAGAGATGATGAAATACGGTTTCGTATGAGCGTGTATACAGCTGGCACTCTGGAGTATGTTGTGATTTGATTCTGATCAGGTTATTGTTTAGTGAGATGTGTTGGGTTTTCAGTCGGTGAATGGTGCTCACATCCTCCCTCATGAGTTGACTGATGCTGTCATTTGGATTAGGGCTTGCCATATGTGTGGACGTCTTCCTCCCTGTATTTTCCCTGACCCATCTGATCAACATATTTTTGTTTTGCTGTTCTTGTGAGCTGTTTGGCTGGGTTGTTGCTGTGTATGGATGTGTTTTTGTCTTGATCCCTAATTTGCTAGTCTGTCTGCCTTGTCAGATGTGTTCGAATCTCCGCGGATCAACTCCTTTTAAGACTTGCATAGAAATGAGAGGAGACGACACTGACGCCAAGTATAACATAAATTACAAATACCGCGCGTTAGCATAACAAGTCAGTCCCTTTTCTGAAATCCACGAGGTAAGTGATATAGAGGCATTCACAAGTATACATGGGGAAGAGAGTCGAAGACATAAATAAAACAAAGAAATTTAACATGAAGAGTTGTTGTTGTTGCTGTTGTTGTTTAGTCGATGTATACTAATTTATTGCACTTGGACAGAAATAAACAAAACCCACATTTCGACCATAAGGTCTTCGTCATATAAAAATAGAACATAACTCATAGAACCCACTTCATTATACATGGGTATCCCCATGGGTGCTGAGTGCCTATGGAGACAATGGAGACAATATAACAAGAATTTATTCTATCCTACGGCGACCCCAAATGCTGCCCTGACTTCGTCTGGTACCCACTTACAGCTGGGTCAACTGATAACAGCAGGCATACCATAACAAATCTAGAACATGCCGGTCTGTTAAATCAAGCAAAATGTGATTTGAACCTAGTTCGTTTGGGATTGCAAACGAAACTCAAAATCCATTGACGGAAACAAGTAATGAACCATAGCAAAATCAATGATAATTGAATTGACAACGAATACTAAACATCCCTTGGCCGCAGCCATTAACAAGAGAGTGGCTCGGAATGTGTCAATCACGAAAATGTTCTAACAGATTAAGCCAAACCAGAAATCTCCAACACCATCTCTCACAAATACAAATATTACAAAATGCGCAAATGAAAAAGTAAATTACACACGCGCATATATATATATATATATATATATATATATATATATATATATATATATATATATATATATATATAATAGCTGCTGTATTACTGGGCAACCCATCCGTCAGCGGGCGTTACACCGTTGCGGGTTCAAACTTTTCTTCCAACGTTATCTTTCTTGGGCCACGGTGGACCAGTGGATAATGAGTCGGCCATCTGTGGCATAGTGAATGTTGTTGCAGGGTACAAGGGAGTCTCCTCTTGTCCCCAAGGTACCATATTGCTGTCGCTGTACTCTATCGATTGTCCGTTCTTCGCAGTTAGTGGCCCGCCCAGCGATGTTTGATCTTCTCTGCATCAATAACCGCATCTTCCATCTGGGACAATTAACCATAAGTCAGAGATATGTAGTCATTTTGTGCGCTAGGCTATAAAGCCCGAGGCCGACCATGCGTCTCTCTCTCGAGGGACTCTTGGATCACTGAGTTTAGACTCCATTTCCTTCGCGAGTGCCCATGTTTCTGCCGCATTGCATATTGCAGGTAATATTGTGGAGTTGAAGAGAGATATGCGGAAGATCTGGTCATTCTTTATAGAAGAGAAAGCCACCCACCCAATATGTGCGACTCCGTCTTGTCAACTCTTGATGTTGATATATATATATATATATATATATATATATATATATATAATAGCTGCTGTATTACTGGGCAACCCATCCGTCAGCGGGCGTTACACCGTTGCGGGTTCAAACTTTTCTTCCAACGTTATCTTTCTTGGGCCACGGTGGACCAGTGGATAATGAGTCGGCCATCTGTGGCATAGTGAATGTTGTTGCAGGGTACAAGGGAGTCTCCTCTTGTCCCCGAGGTACCATATTGCTGTCGCTGTACTCTATCGATTGTCCGTTCTTCGCAGTTAGTGGCCCGCCCAGCGATGTTTGATCTTCTCTGCATCAATAACCGCATCTTCCATCTGGGACAATTAACCATAAGTCAGAGATATGTAGTCATTGTGTGCGCTAGGCTATAAAGCCCGAGGCCGACCATGCGTCTCTCTCGAGGGACTCTTGGATCACTGAGTTTAGACTCCATTTCCTTCGCGAGTGCCCATGTTTCTGCCGCATTGCATATTGCAGGTAATATTGTGGAGTTGAAGAGAGATATGCGGAAGATCTGGTCATTCTTTATAGAAGAGAAAGCCACCCACCCAATATGTGCGACTCCGTCTTGTCAACTCTTGATGTTGATATATATATATATATATATATATATATATATATATATATATATATGTGTGAAGAAAGACCAACGTCTGCGTCTGGTCAGGCAAAATATACTTTTCAGATATGTTAGTCAGGGTCAGGTAAAATATACTAATCAGATATGTTAGTCAGGGTCAGGCAAAACATACTGGCCAAGATCCTCACTTTGGCTTCCCTGTAGCCCTTCTTGGAAACGGGCTGTTTTCATGACAGTCCTGATAACAAGATGGGGGATCGACGTGATCCACGTAGTAGTGAGTGAAACGCAGATGAAGCGAAGCATAGCACAGCCGCCTGGAGGACCCCGGTCCACCTTCATCAGCACGCTTGGGATGTGACGAAAGCTACTGCAGCCCATGTCTAAACTTCCTTTTCAGGGCGCACAAAAGAGTATACTTACTCATTGTGGCATTCGAAACAACAACAACATATATAATACATGAACCTTAAGCACGTAAACGCAATAACAACACATACCAATACAGCTGCCTTGAGTGATTATCCATTAGACAGGCCTCTCGAACCTTGTACATCCCAAAGGAAGGTTTGAAATAGTGTTCTTACCTCAGGTAACGAGCTCATTCAATGTATTATATTTTCACTTGTACTGACGTCAGCATGATCAATACACCGTAAAAAAAGCAAATTTAATAATAACTGTCTAAGATTTTTTTTCATTGATTTATTTAAACCGTATATACTATACAACAAAAACATGCATTACCAATGCTTAATGGCGTATTTACTAAAGGTGATGGGCCAAACAGCGTCAGCATGAGTTACAATGCTATTAATTACACACTGGCATCAGTGGCGTTCCTAGCTATACCCATAACTGCCAGATAAGGTCAAGTGGGAACAGAGACGTATTTAACTGAACGACAATCTTTCGCTGAACCTTCTAGAGACCTTCCGCGTAACCTTACAGTTGCGTGGATTTGCAATTGAGAAATCTTGTATTTGTTACAAGATAATAATAATAACTATAATAATGATGGAGAGACGTAGAGAGAAATGGTTGGCACAATATAGCAAGGTTTGACGTGAATTGTTAAAGATTTACTATCCGCTGGGAAACGAAAAGTTCTCAGTAATTGATTTATAGTAGGGAGCAGTGGCGTTACTTAGAGCGGTCCTCGACTCCCCTTACCGAGGACCACTGTACCTTCATGTATGTCGTAAAAGATGACTAACAAGAGCTGTGCATGGAGCCAGCAACTTCATTGTGTAAAACAAATTGCTACAGAAACCATAACTTAAAAACTGAAGAGCACGCAAAGCACTTTCATGCATGTCTCCATAACGAGACTAACCATATGGCCACGGCATTACCAGACGCTTTATTTTGAAATTTATAATGACTGTACTACCAAGATGGCGGTATGGTCTTGAATAGCGTTTTGGGGATTAACTGCCCCATTAGTAAAGCAAAAGTCGGTTCTTGTAAGTTAATTCACCCATTCTGAAATTTTATACCATTCAATGACCACACGGGTTTCCGTACAAACATAATTATACGTGTCTAGCTGCAGGAGGTCAAAATTATGTGATGTCCTTCCTGCAGAATATTGTCAAACGAGTCTAACTGACGGACTTTATTCCGATGTCGCCACAGAAACTCACACATTTAGGAATCTATCATGTGTCTGTGTGTTCCGTTTTGGTTAGGGTTAGGGCTATGTTAGGTGCCCTCTAATCATGTGCCAGAACGAGCAGGAATGTCCTGCTGACATGTGCGACATCTATAACGATCTTGGCGAACTGTGAAAGACAAAGTCATAACATGATTTTTAGGACATATATTTCATATAACAGCCATTGTTGTCAATTCTGGAACCCAAATACTCGAATAAGCTGTGAGTATCGAACACTTTACTAGAATGACACACACAAATTCTCTGTACGAACAGCAACATCGTCATGTAAATCAAACTACTACACACCGCAATACTGTAGGAGCGCACTCGGTACTTTAATACAGACTTCCTTCAAGGATACTGGTTACAGTGGCGTCGTTATATTTTATGAAGAACTAAACGATAACACACTAAGATGACTTAAAATAGTCATTGAATTGCTCAGAAAACGCAATTCGATTTAATCGATAACATTGATTGAATTTACAGATCGATAAATGGATAAGAATGGAATTTGAAGCATTGCGGGATAGGAATAATTAACATTCATTACAATTGGCAGATCATTACAGTAGAAGTAAAGATCCCGTCATGCCATGCGGCGCATGCGATCATTATACCGTTGTTAAACTCATAGGACAGATTAGGTATGTCCTATAAAAAATAAAATAGTGACAGAAGACAACTGCTGCCTTGTAGGTAAGTGGGATAGTCAAAGACTAGGGAAGTAGCACAGAATATATACATGCTGAGGATGGATACAGAGGGACCCCCGGCGCATAAATTTGCGTTGCACAACAAGTCCTATAACGATAGCCAGATATGGCTTTGTTGAAGCAATTGATGTGAATGTCTGATCGAAACGAAAAAGAAGAAGATGAAGAATAGGATAAAGAAGCAGAAGATATTAGAAGAAGAAATATGTAGTGGAAAATCAAAGGAAGATGATGAAGAAGGAGGAGGAACAGACGCAAATGATGATGATGAAACAGAAGAGGGAAATGAAGAAGAAGAAGAAGAAGAGTATGAATAAGAAAAATAAGAGAAGGAAGAAGACAAATAAGTGCAGGAAGAAGAAGAAGAAAAAAAAGAAGAAGAAGAAGAAGACAAAGAAGAAGCCGCATCATTGCAGACCAAACATAATAAGCAAAATAAAATAAAGTCAGAAGAGACAGGAAAGACAAGATCAAAGACCAAATATACTACCGAAACAGGCTAAGACACGAAAGAAATAATAACTCCGAGTCCAATAAACAAACCAATTTATTTGATCAATAACTACAACAAAGATTAAGTGTTTCACAACTTGAGCGTTTTATAAAGTGGGATTGCTTTTTTTTTCCTTACAGTAAGCCAGGCAAAAAATGTTGAGCTGAGTCAAATGCAACGTGCCGTTAACGGGTACTGAAGCTTTACCATGTTAAACGAGCGCCCTATACACCACTCTACTTCTCAGGCGGTTCATCATCCATTAGGGCCCTTTTTTAAAAGAGCGTTCTAATTAACATATCCGCCGACATGTGTCCCACAAAAACGGAAAACAGAAATACGATTGGAGGTTCAGAAAACTCCATGTCACTTGCAATAGGAAATCAGACGTAAAAAAACCCACGCAGCTAAGTGGCCCAAATCCTCTTATCTGCCGAGTGTTTTTCGGGGGTTTAATTGGAATTCTGTCTATTTTCTTCTGAAATTTCTCATCTGTGGATACTGTTTTATCAGTGGCGTATCTACATTTCAAATAAACTAGGTAAGATTCAAAGGAGAGGATTCCTCGATTTATCGGGAGAATGATATTTTTCTAAATCGTTTCGATTGTTATACTAATTGTAAGGTGACGTGCACTTATGGCTGGGAGTTTCTGACATTGATTATGTGGTTACGCGAATGTACCAACGGTAGACGAGTCTGCATTCGTGCAAGAATTGTCTGATAGTTTATTAAATGCAAGCAATACTTTGTTTTCTAGTAAAGTACAGACAGGCGTAACGTAACTACTATACGATTAAACTCACGTCCTTCTTTAAACATCGTTTTCCATATCTACACTGTTGTCGTCGACACACTTTTGTCACCATACACAGCCTGCATTCTATGATGGATGTCAACTGGTCGACATCCTTCACCTGTTTGAAACCGAATCACCGCTCGCTGATCAACTCTGGAAGAAGAAGAAGAAGTAGAAGAAGAAGAAGAAGAAGAGAAGGAAAAAGAAGAAGAAGAAGAAGAAGAAGAAGAAGAAAAAGAATCACACCCGCCTTGGTCTCAACGGTCAGCTGAGGAAACTGAGTCAGAGGATAATGACATTTTGCAGACTACTTGAAGGTTGGTACTTTCCCAACTATAAGTTCAATTAACCAGAAGTGAAGTCTGCATGCGCATCGTACTTATGTTCCCTTGTTGAAGTTTGGTCCGGTTTCATTTGAACACGCCTTGTATCTAAAGGTCAGTTGAACAGAAGAGAGCATGCCGTGGTCTTCAGACTCCGCACAGGCCACAACAGACTGAGGTACCACCTATTCAATAAACTGAAGATAGGTGGCACTAACGAATGCACCTGTTGTACAGGGAAAATTACCGCTGAACATCTGCTGCAAAATTGCCCGACATACGAGGACCAGAGAAAGCACATGTGGCCATCACCAGTGGCAACACTAGACAAGCTATATGGCAGCTGCTTTCTTCGAGCAAATATAAGTTGACGTCTGACAGCGTACGAAGAAGAAGAATAAGAAGTATCTAAAGGTCACACATCTCTATTTGAAGAAAGTAAAACCAAATAAAATATGAACTTCAAAATCATGTATTATTGCACCTGCACTGTCCCTTACCTTTCAACATAATTTCAACCAATATTTATACACTTATCATATCGCTTTACAAGGACACCAGACCCTGCAGGATATACGTCGTTGGTCTGCTGTCTCAGCCACTTTTCTACTTCTCGTTCAACCTCTTCGTTATTTGAGAAACGTCTCCCGCCAATGTGGGGTTTTAACACATCAAAAAGGTAGGAGACGTTCGCGGATATGGCTTGGCTTGGCTTTGTTCGTTTTCAATCTCCAACTACCAAACCCTGAAAGGGCTTAAGTAGCAGAATGTAGTCCAGAGAACAGAATGCGTTGTGTTGTAGTTTACAGCTTCACTGCGATATTTGAACCTTTCGGTCCAACACATCCGACTTCAGCAATAATTTTTTGAGTAACGGGTTAGCATTCCCTCTTCGATCCCTTTTCCTTAGCCAGTCTGCTCTGCTGCATCCTGTTATCCAGGAGCACCGCGCGGAGGTGTAGAAGGGTCTTGGCAGCTCTGGTTCGCTGGCCCTGACGCTAGCAGTCAGCTATGGGTCGCTGACCACCGCAGCTCATGCGCTTCTCAGCATCTTGATCCCCGTTCGGGGATATAAAGTGGATGTTCAAGACGTTGACACACTAGTTAATTAATTTTCTTCTTGGTTAATCGAGAGGTGTATGGTAATCTGAACAGGACGACCAGGTCAGACTTGATCAGCTGTTTTTGAGCTACGTTAAAAAAATGTATGGATTCAGTTATGCATCGCCTTACACGAAAAACACTTCTCAAAGTTAACAGAAAGCATTTCCTTATGAATGTGCTTTGCATAAAGTCCAACATCCCTACCAAAAACCCCCAACAAACTTGCTAAAGCTCTCACAGGAGAAGCACAAACTGACTAACGCTCTCACAAGAGCAGAAACTGACTAACCCACTCAAAGAAGCACAAACTGACTAAAACTAACATAGAAGCCTAAACTGATTAAAGCTCTCATAGAAGAACACAGTCTTAGGCTCTCATAGAAGAACAAACATACTGAAGCTCTCATAGAAGAATAAAGCTCTCATAGATGAACAAACTAAAGCTATCATAAAGAATAGACTAAATCTCTCTTAGAAGACCAGATATAAGCTCTCACAGAAGAACCGACTAAAGCTCTCTTAGACGAACAATCAGACTAAAGCTCTCATAGAAAAACAAACTGACTAAAGCTCTCATTGAAGAACAGACTAAAGCTCACTTAGAAGAACAGACTAAAGCTCTAATAGAAGAACAGACTAAAGCTCTCTTATAAGAACAGACTTAAGCTCTCACAGAAGAACAGACTAAAGCTCTCTTAGAAGAACAGACTAAAGCTCTGATAGAAGAACAGACTAAAGCTCTCATAGAAGAACAGACTAAAGCTCTCACAGAAGAACAGACTAAAGCTCTCTTAGAAGAACAGACTAAAGCTCTCATAGAAGAACAGACTAAAGCTCTCGTAGAAGAACAGACTAAAGCTCTCACAGAAGAACAGACTAAAGCTCTCTTAGAAGAACAAACAGACTTAAGCTCTCAAAGAAGAGCAAACTGACTAAAGCTCTCATAGATGAACAGACTAATGCTCTCATAGAAGAACAAATTGACTTAAGCTATCATAAAAGAAAAAACTGACTACAGCTTTCATAGAAGAACAAACTGACCAAAGCTCTCATAGAACAAAAAAACTGACTACAGCTTTCATAGAAGAACAAACTGACCAAAGCTCTCATAGAAGAAAAAACTGACTACAGCTTTCATAGAAGAACAAACTGACCAAATCTCTCATAGAAGAGCAAACTGACTAAAGATTTCATAGAAGAACAAACTGACTAAAGCTATTTTAGGAACATAAACTCACAGTTTTCAAATGATTATGAAACGACCGACTCTTCCAAATGACCGTAAACGTCTTCAAACTAGCTACGCCACTGACTATCAATATCTCCCAGCCTGGACAATCCTGACACAAAAACACCGCCATAGACGCTAGAAGATGGCGAAAAGAAATTATGAGTAGGACATCATGGCAGCCGCTTAAGGCGATGATGTGAGTGTATCTGTCTTTTGTAGTTCTCTGTATGACGGAATCCACAATTTTGTGTCATTTGGCGAGGTAAAAAAGGTGGGAAGGACAAACTAGAGTTTTGGCAATCTCTGGCTTCAAAAATATTATCTCGGACGGTTAAATTACAGTTTCTCAGTGTATCTCATTTGGGACGAGCCAACAGACATCCGAGAAAAGGAATTTGTGTTTATCTTGTTTGCGCAGTAGACTCAGTGGTCTCGAGATAAGGTGTGTGCCGAAGGTTGCAGTTCGAATCCCGGTTGAGACTGCGATTTTTGTTTCCACGTAGAAATAATTTCAAAAAGATCTCTGGGTTAAAAATTCCCTGGCCGTTAGAAAAGGAAAAGAGTATTCAAACAAGCTATAAGTTGTTATTAACGGCTGCTGCATGCACACAACTAAAAAAATTCACTAAAAAATATGCTACCTGGCAACAGACATTAACAACTTGCTCGTTACAATACCAGTATTCCAAGCTTGTTTGCACTTTCACAGTGGGTTTACAAATCTCGACTAGTCTGTCGGGGTCTATATGTATGATAAGTTCAAGAATAGCACCACTGCCATAGAGAGAGCATGTCGTAAAAGGTGACTAGCTGTGTGGCTTCGCAAAGTACAGTCCATTGTTATGTAGTTTGTTGAAAGTAGCATAGATGGCGCCTAACAGGCTGGGGAGTCTAGTGTTTGAGTCTATTAAGATGGACTCGAATATCAGTTAACCACTTTCCATAGTGGAGTAATAAGCTGCTCGAGCCTAGTCCGCTAAATAGGAAATCCTCTACCTGGGTACGTTCAGCTCACACCAGAGATGGGACCTGGGTACGTTCAGCTCACACCAGAGATGGGACTTGGGTACGTTCAGCTCACGCCAGAAATGTGACCTGCACAAGGGCATATCCCCCTGTAGACGTACATGTCAACTAAGGTTAAGACTAAGAGTAAAAGTAAAGTAAAGTAATCCATAGCATTACTGCCGTAGGAGTGTGAGGTGTTAGCGAACTCACATTTCAAAGGCTCGGCTATATGAGTACGGTAGCCATCTTCTCTCCCTCGCCGCTTTTACTTCCCGGACTGAACCGGTGCCCATTTAAGGCTGGGTCGACTCGGGAGCCATTGCGGTCTGAAAAAACATTACCGCCTCAACTGGGGAATGAACCCAGGATCACTCAGATACGAAGTCAATGCGCTAACCACTGCGCTACGCGACTCCCTAAAGGACTAAGAGTGGGTTTACTATAAATAGCACAATGAAACCACTAGCCCGCACATTTCAAGTCGTAAAAGGGGGATATATTTGAGTTGACAATTGCGGTTGGAAACTTCAAAATTTAAAACATAGTACTTCTGAGAACTGCGAAGAGCGTTCAAATGAAACCGGACCTAACTGCAACAAGTGAGCATATGTACGATGCGCATGATGACTTCACTTCTGGAGTCAACAGCACATACCAACCGTCAAGTTTGCCAAATGTCATTATACTCCGACTCATAGTTTCCTCAGCAGACCGTTGAAAACATGACGGGTGTGATACGGAATCCGTCAGGAGTTGATCAGCGAGCGGTGATTCGGTTTCTAACAGCTGAAGGATGTCGACCAGTTGACATTCATGGCAGAATGCAGGCAGTGTATGGTGACGAAAGTGTGTCGAAGGCAACAGTGAAGAACTGGACAACGATGTTTACAGCAGGACGTGAGTTAATGAAAGATCTTCCGAGACCAGGTCAGGCGCATATTGTTGCGTTAACTCGCGTCTTTCTTCTCAACGGTCTGCTCAGGAAACTATGAGTCGGAGTATAATGATATTTGGCAAACTTGACGGTTGGTATGTGCTGTTTAAATCAGAAATGATGTCATTATGCGCATCGTACGTATGTTCACTTGTTGCAGTTTGGTCTGGTTTCATTTGAACACGGCTCGTACCTTACGCAAGCACATTCATGTTTTGACAAAGACACTAGCTGTAGTCCTGTGTTCAAGAGGTGGCTGAGAAGATACGTTCAAGTGCCGTGTCCACATCGACGGAAAGATGCACTGGATCTCCAAAATTATGTAATCTTCTCTTGTCTGTAGGGTAGCATCGATAAGGCTTTCTCTGCCTCACACACGCAATCCGTGACCATAGACAAGAAAGAAAACAAAAACACACAGACGCGCAGGAACGCACGCATGCTCGTACAAACACACATTGTGTGTGTGTGTGTGTGTGTGTGTGTGTGTGTGTGTGTGGATATATTAATGAATGTATGGTATGCGTGGTGGATGTGAGTGTGCGTGTATGTGTATGTATGTGTATGTATGCATGTATATCTCATTATCAAGGTGGCGCAAGAGGATTACTAGCAACAATGGGCTAATCACTCAGTTGTTATTTTCAGAAGATCTCTCCTTAAGTAAATGCTCCTGACTCGCGCCTACCATAGTGAAGACTGTGACACTGAACATTCTTTGATTTGCTGTAAAATAAAATTGCAGCCGAAGAAGTTCCATCACACCAGAAGCAAAGGTAAGCCACGCATCGACGGAAGTAAAATGTCGGAGCCTGCGCTGATCAAGAGATTTCACAATGCTTTTCAGAAAACTTTAAATATCATGACACCGCTGTTACAGAGACCTGGCAGCATCTTATAAATGTCATACTCAACACTGCACTTGCAACATTTAGAAGAAGAACTGTTAAATCAGATGACTGATTTGAAGCGAAAGTGGATTATATGACATCCGTCACTGAAGCCAAGCGCGCTGCTCTGATTAAATACAAGCAGCTTCCAAATGCAGGTACTCTGTACAACTTCAAGTCCGCCAGTAGCCAGGTGCAACAAACAGCTCGTTGGTGTGAAAATAAGTATTGACTACAGCTTAGTGAAAATTGTCAGACTGCAGCACAAACAGTGAACATAAGACAAATGCAGATGGTATAAAGAAATCTACTGACCCTGCGAGTAGGAAAACAGCACCGTTCAAATCGATTACTGGTGATAACATAACAGATAAAGGAAAGCAGGTGACGCACTATTCTGAGCTCTACTCGTGTGCCAATATAGTCATTCCCACAACCATTCAAGCTGTCACAGGTTATCCCAGTATGGACGAGCTTGACATCGAACCATCTATAGAAGATCTGAATAACGTTATTGACAGCTTGACCCTGGGAAAAGCACCAGGCAGTGACGGGATCCAAACTGATTTGATAAAACGCTGTAAAGTTACCCTTTGGAAAGAGGTAACAATACCTCTAGATATGAGAGATGCACAGATTGTAACATTAAACAAAAACAAAGGCGATAGAGTGACTGTGATAGCTATCGAGGTGTCTCTATGCTTAGAGTTATAGACACAGTCTTCGGCAGAGTTATCTTACTAAGACTACAGAAATTGGCTGAGCTTGTGTATCCGGAATCACAGTGTGGATTCAGGTCTGGAAGATCAACGATCGACATGATTTTCTCTCTTCGACAACTTCAGGAAAAGTCACATGAGCAGCACCAGCCCTTTTATGTTGCCTTCATTGACCTGACAAAGGCATTTGATTTGGTTAGTAGGGGTAATCTCTTCACAATCCTCTCTAAAATAGGCTGCCCAAACAAACTGCTGCGACTAATAATATCGTTCCACGAGGGGATGACAGGAACAGTCCAATTTGGTGGTAGCATATCACAACCATTTGGAATTCTAAGTGATGTTAAGCAGGGATTTATTCTGGCCTCGACACTGTTCGGAATCTTCTTTGCTCTGTAACTGAAACATGTATTTGTTAACGCAAATGAAGGAATCTGTTTTAACACTAGGTCGGATGGTAGGCTGTTTAACCTTGCAAGATAAGGGAGATCACCATCAGGGACTTGCTTTTCGCTGATGATGCTGCAATTGTCACCCACAGTCAGTAGGAGCTTCGGAGATTGATAGATCACTTCTCCCAGGCGTGCAAAGATTTTGGTTCACAATAAGTTTCAACATAACAAATGTTCTGGGACAGGAAGTAGATACAACGCCAAGTTTTAACTCGATAATTATGAACTGGCAGCTGTGCATCAATTCACATACCTGGGATCCCTAATCAATGACAAGCTGTCTCTCTGGACCCTTTAAAAGAGAGTCGCATGGGCAAAGCTGCTGCTACATTTGCTTGCCTCACATCGCGTGTTTGGAAAAATCAGAAACTGAAAATAAAACCAATTCCATGGTATACAATGCATGTGTTGTAAGCACAATTCTATATGGCAGCGAGACTTGGATAACTTATGCCAAATAAGAGCACGGGTTTAACACCTTCCACCTACGGACCAGTGATCCATTCTTGGAATTATATGGAGGGACAGAGTGACAAATCCAGAGGTGCACTCTCGCACTGGTCTTCCAAGCACTCTCCTTAGGCAGCGAAGACTATGATGGCTTGGTCATGTTCGTCGCATGGAAGATGGCCGCATTCCCAAAAATATCCTCTATGGACAGTTGGCGAATGGCACAAGAACAGTCGGCCGACCACAGTTGAGGTTCAAAGATGTGAGTAAGCGTGATATGAAGGCCCTGGACATGAATCTGACATCCTGGGAAGACGAAGCTGCAGACCGATCCAGGTGGAGATGTACCCTGAATGTCCAGCTCACACTTGGTGAAGCGAAGCTCTTGCAACACAGAGAAATGAAAAGACAACGCCGCAAGGAGAAAGACGACAAAAGCTAAGTATACATTTTGTTGTGTTATTATTATTATTTTTCCCACTGCAAGTCATATCATCCTATAGTCAGTCATGACTGAAAGGGGCTACTACTAATATTGCCATTAATGAAATGGTTGGGACTTGTAACTTTGGTTCGCGAACATTATCACAATTTGGCTGGATTACCTCCGCTGCCTCCTGTGGGTTTCAAGAAAACCGAATTAATCCTAGTGTGTATCACTATGTGGGTCGCTTTGGCCTGGCTTGGCTTTGTTCGTTCTCAATCTCCCGCTACTAAACCCTGACAGGGCTAAGTAGCAGAATGCAGTCTAGAGAACGGAATGCGCTGTGTCGTAGTTTACAGCTTGGCTTGGCTTTGTTCATTCTTAATCTCCCGCTACCAAACCCTGACAGGGCTAAGTAGCAGAATGTAGTCTAGAGAACGGAATGCGCTGTGTCGTAGTTTACGGCTTGGCTTGGCTTTGTTCGTTCTCAATCTCTCGCTACAAAACCCTGACAGGGCTTAAGTAGCAGAATGTAGTCTCGAGAACGGAATGCGCTGTGTCGTAGTTTACAGCTTGACTTCGATATTTGCACCTTTCGGTCCAACACATTCGACTTCAGCAATCATTTTTTGAGTACCGGGTTAGCATTCCCTCTTCAATCCCTTCTCCTTAGCCAGTCTGTTCTGTTGCATCCTGTTATCCAGGATCACCGTGTGGAGGTGTACAAGGGTCTTGGCAGCTCTGGTTCGCTGGCCCTGACGCTAGCAGTCAGCTATGGGTCGCTGACCGCTGCAGCTCATGCGCTGCTCAGCGTCTTGATCCCATGTGGGTGGCTTTGACTTTCCCTCTTTGACAACGCATTGTGAATATCTGTAACACTATTTGGTACTTACAGTTTCTTGTACGATTTGTTATAAACATAGAGATATAGTTCTGGTCATTCTTCATTCCCAACCTATTGGATATCATACCCCCGGCTGCCTTGCGGGATACCTGTTTACGTCAAAGGCTTCGGGAGTAAACCCTAAAGAAAAATATGCATACTGTGTTATCTCCAGTCGTCTAAATAATGTCTTGCCACTGGCCAGAGAGAGCATAGGTGGAGAGTGTGAGGTTAACATATGGTGCACATTATCCTCACTTTAATCCAAATTTGGGGGTCTCTGTGGCGAAGAGGTCAAGCCGTTTGCCTCGTGTTCAGACGGTTGGGGTTCGATTTCGAGCTGCGGCGCTTGGTCCATGATGTCAATTTTTTCCGGAGATCCCTGGGTTCATCGCTGGAGATACAGAGTTCGTGCTTTATGGGATCGTCTCGAGGAGAGAGACAGAGTTCGTGCTTTATGGAATCGTCTCGAGGAGAGAGACAGAGTTCGTGCTTTATGGGATCGTCTCGAGGAGAGATACAGAGTTCGTGCTTTATGGGATCGTCTCGAGCAGAGATACAGAGTTCGTGTTTTATGGGATGGTCTCGAGGAGAGAGACAGAGTTCGTGCTTTATGGGATGGTATCGAGGAGAGAGACAGAGCTAAAATGGGGAAAAAATGAAGTCGAGCTTAAATTTTATATTTTAAATCCAAATTACAGCGCAACTCACCCATTTCAGAGCAAAAGGAAACGATTGTACACACGTCTGAACTAAGAGAGGCTTTTCATAACACGTGATGGATGAACATCATGTGTGAATGCAATTTGTGAATGTATGTGTGTATGTATATGTACATATGTAAGTATTTATATGTTTATGTGTGTATGCATGTATGTGTGGATGGATGGATGTATGTCTGATTGCTTGTATGTGTGAATTTATGGATGTACGTATTTGTGGATGTATTTATTTGTGTGTATGTGTATTTATGTATGAATGTATATTCAACGCGTTGGATGTGAACACCTACAACTGGGGGAGGAACACGCCAAGAACAGATCCAACTGGCGGCAAGTGTTATGTGTTGGCCTGCAGGCAGGGGAGACCAACATGCGTCAAGATTCTCTCTCTCGAGACTGACAGGTTGTCAATCAATGTAACTATATATATATATATATATATATATATATATATATATATATATATGTAACTGTGTGTGTATGTATATGTGCGTATGCATGTGTGTATGCATGTATGTTGGTAAATGGGTGTGGTGTGTATGAACGTATATATATATATATATATATATATATATATATATATATATATATATATATATATATATATATATATATATATATATATATATTATAATACAATAGTATGTCGTATGACGTTCACTGACTAATTAAATCTTTGAACAACGAACCACTTGCCATTTGAGCACTTCCTTCTTTGTTTTCCTAACCAGTCTGTCATGCCATGGCAGATCATACCATTTGCCTATTTTCACCTCTTCTCGCCCTTGCGGCACGTTTCCTATGTCTACTTTCCCAACTATAAGTTCAATGAACCGCCCGATCTCTCTCCACACCTGTTTGGTGATCTAGTTACCAGTAATATTTCATGCAGTTTTCTTTCTGTATTATTATTGGCCGTAAGGTTGACGTAATATTATTCTCAGATGCACATTTTGGTTCCTGCTAGCCATTTCTCTATTTGTTCATTCATTGTTCTAAGCTCACATCAATAAAGCATTGCATGTTCTACGCAAGGCTGCAAGACTCTCTCTCCTTCTCTCTCTCTCCTTCTCTCTCTCTCCTTCTCGCTCTCTCCCTCTCTCCCCCTCTCTCTCTCTCTATCTCTCTCTCTCTCTGCGTGTTGGCTTTCTTTGTTTTGAACGAGCAAGTTATTGTGTTTCATATTGTCCAGAAGCTTCGTTTTGCTAATGTGTTAAAACCATTTTTTTTCTTGCATCTACAATACCGATTCCGTCGTTTGTAATAATTATCCCAGAGCTTGTTTTAAATTTTTGTAATCTACCTTAATTTTGCATTTAATCGGTGTTTTCGCTTTTTTCTAAAATAGTTTATATATATATACACACATATATATATATATATATATATATATATATATATATATATATATATATATATACATATATAGTTCTTAGTCATGCAGGTTCCCAGCTCTACTATGAGCTGGATATAGCCGGGAGACGGATTTCCTGCTTAGTGGGCTAGGCTTGAGCAGCTTAATATTCCGCTGCGTTGCGTGGTTAACAGATGTGTGAGTTCATAGACTCAAACACTAGAGCAAAGTAGACCCGCAGCATGTAACGCGCCATCTATGCTGCTCTAAACAAGCCACCTAAGAATGTCCGGTGTTATCAAGGTCATAGAGTTAGTCGACTCTTACCACATGTTCTCTGTGAGGTAGTGGTGCTATTCTTGGCTTTGTCATTCACAAAAACCTCGGCAGACCAATCGGTGAATTTATAAATATATGTACGTGAGTGTGAGTGTGTGTATATACGCACACATGCACACACACAAACATGCAAGACAGGCAGGCAGACAAACAGGTAGACAGAAATATGCAGGGGCAGGAAGGAGCATATGGGGCAGGCAGTGGCGTGTAGGGACAGGCAGGGGCATGTTATGGCAGGCAGTGGTATGTAGGGGCAGGCAGGGGCATGTAGGGACAGGCAGGGGCATGTTGGGGCAGGCAGTGGTATGTAGGGACAGGCAGGGGCATGTTGGGGCAGGCAGTGGTATGTAGGGGCAGGCAGGGGCATGTAGGGACAGGCAGGGGCATGTTGGGGCAGGCAGTGGTATGTAGGGGCAGGCAGGGGCATGTTGGGGCAGGCAGTGGCGTGTAGGGACAGGCAGGGGCATGTTGGGGCAGGCAGTGGTATGTAGGGGCAGGCAGGGGCATGTTGGGGCAGGCAGTGGTATGTAGGGGCAGGCAGGGGCATGTTGGGGCAGGCAGTGGTATGTAGGGGCAGGCAGGGGCATGTTGGGACAGGCAGTGGCGTGTAGGGACAGGCAGGGGCATGTTGGGGCAGGCAGTGGTATGTAGGGGCAGGCAGGGGCATGTTGGGGCAGGCAGTGGTATGTAGGGGCAGGCAGGGGCATGTTGGGGCAGGCAGTGGTATGTAGGGGCAGGCAGGGGCATGTTGGGGCAGGCAGTGGTATGTAGGGGCAGGCAGGGGCATGTTGGGGCAGGCAGTGGTATGTAGGGGCAGGCAGGGGCATGTTGGGGCAGGCAGTGGTATGTAGGGGCAGGCAGGGGCATGTTGGGGCAGGCAGTGGTATGTAGGGGCAGGCAGGGGCATGTTGGGGCAGGCAGTGGTATGTAGGGGCAGGCAGGGGCATGTTGGGGCAGGCAGTGGTATGTAGGGGCAGGCAGGGGCATGTTGGGACAGGCAGTGGTATGTAGGGGCAGGCAGGGGCAGGCAGTGGTATGTAGGGGCATGTAGGGACAGGCAGGAGT
The DNA here is from genome assembly GCA_036924085.1 of Ariolimax columbianus. Taxonomy (NCBI): domain Eukaryota; kingdom Metazoa; phylum Mollusca; class Gastropoda; order Stylommatophora; family Arionidae; genus Ariolimax; species Ariolimax columbianus. The sequence continues at coordinate 50,457,621 of JAVGWX010000018.1, forward strand.
ATGTAGGGGCATGTATGGGCAGGCAGGGGTATGTAGAGGCAGGCAGAGGCATGTAGGGGCAGGCAGTGGTATGTAGGGGCATGTAGGGGCAGGCAGTGGTATGTAGGGGCATGTAGGGTCAGGCAGGAGTATGTAGGGGCATGTATGGGCAGGCAGGGGTATGTAGAGACAGGCAGAGGCATGTAGGGGCAGGCAGTGGCATGTAGGGGCAGGCAGGCAGAGGCATGTAGGGGCAGGCAGGGGCATGTAGGGGCAGGCAGGGACTTGTAGGGGCAGGCAGGGGTATGTAGGGGCAGGCAGAGGCAGGCAGGGGCATGTAGGGGCTATAGAGGCAGGCTGAAGCATGTAGAGGCAGGCAGTGGTATGTAGGGGCATGTAGGGGCAGACAGGGGCATGTAGGGGCAGGCAGGGGCATGTAGGGGCATGTAGGGGCATGTATGAGCAGGCAGGGGCATGTAGGGGCAGGCAGGGGCATGTATGGGCAGGCAGGGGCATGTAGGGGCATGTAGGGGCAGGCAGAGGCAGGCAGGGGCATGTAGGGGCATGTAAGGGCAGTCAGGGGCATGTATGGGCAGGCAGGGGCATGTAGGGGCAGGCAGAGGCAGGCAGGGGCATGTAGGGGCAGGCAGGGGCATGTATGGGCAGGCAGGGGCATGTAGGGGCATGTAGAGGCAGACAGTGGCATATAGGGGCATGTAAGGGCAGGCAGTGGCATGTAGGAGCATGTAAGGGCATGCAGGTGCATGTAAGGGCAGGCAGTGGCATGTAGGGGCAGGCAGGGGCATGTAGGGGCATGTAGGGGCAGGCAGGGGCATGTAGGGACAGGCAGAGGCATGTAGGGGCATGTAGGGACAGGCAGGGGCATGTATGGGCAGGCAGGGGCATGTAGGGGCATGTAGGGGCAGGCAGGGGCATGTATGGGCAGGTAGGGGCATGTAGAGGCAGACAGTGGCATGTAGGGGCATGTAAGGGCAGGCAGTGGCATGTAGGGGCATGTAGGGGCAGGCAGGGGCATGTAGGGGCAGGCAGGGGCATGTATGGGCAGGCAGGGGCATGTAGGGGCATGTAGGGGCAGGCAGGGGCATGTATGGGCAGGCAGGGGCATGTAGGGGCATGTAGGGGCATGTAGGGGCAGGCAGGGACATGTAGGGGCAGTCAGGGGCGTGTAGGGGCAGGCAGGGGCATGTAGGGGCATGTAAGGGCAGGTAGTGGGATGTAGGGGCATGTAGGGGCAGGCAGAGGCATGTAGCGGCATGTAGGGGCAGGCAGGGGCATGTAGGGGCATGTAGGGGCATGTAGGGGCATGTAAGGGCAGGCAGTGGCATGTAGGGGCATGTAAGGGCAGGCAGTGGCATGTAGGGGCATGTAGGGGCAGGCAGAGGCATGTAGGGGCATGTAGGAGCAGGCATGGACATGTAGGGGCAGGCAGGGGCATGTAGGGGCATGTAGAGGCAGGCAGGGGCATGTAGGGGCAGGCAGGGACAGGCAGGGCAGGCAGACACACAGAGATAGGCAGGGACAGTCAAATAAACAGAGATGCATGCAGGCAGGTACAGGCAGGCAGGGACAGGCAGGCTAGGACAGGCAAACAGGGACAGGCAGTGGCGAGCGGACGTCTCCGTACAGTGTGCTGTCAACGCTCTAATTTCTCCCATGATAGAAACGAACTCCGGTCCTTACCATGCTTTGAACCTATGCACTCAGACTACGTGACCGCTATAAGCCACACGGCCACCGGTGCATCCAACTGACAGATGAAGCTAATATAATGGGTGTTAATGGATTTATCACGCTCACAACCAGTGTCCTTCTCGGTCGCACTAATGGGTCTTCTAGACCTCTCACAGTACAAGATCGGCCAAGATAGGATTGGCATGTTTGTGTACACCGCATGCGGGAACATAATCAAGAATGTAATCAATATTCACGATCGATTACATCGATATATTGGACAATCGTGTTTGAGGCAGTGTTCTATCAGCTTCAGTGACTTCACCTCATGTCTTGAATATCGGTGATCAGGACCAGCATTGCGTTTCTACACAGACTGATCAGCAACAAATGACGTTAATGATGGATGAATCAGTTTCTATGTCTCACGTCTTGAAAACTATGTGAAACGAGAAAAATTCCAAAAGGTAAATTCTGTTCCAAGTACAGCTCAGTAGAAGGAGGTACATATTCACATGTACAGATCAGAATTGAAAATGCAAAAGTGGCATTCTTGATGCTAAGCAACATATGGAGATCCAGAGACACACCAAAGTTAGAAGATTCAACGCAAGTGTCAAGTCTGTGCTTGTGTATGGAGTGGAGACATGGAGATCGACCAATGCCATACAACAAAAACTCCAGTCCTTCGCTTACAGATTCCAACCGTGGATAATTGGCAATAAGTGGCAGGACATGGTGAGGAATGATGACATATCGGAAAGGGGCCAACAACGTATATTGGATAAACAAATTAAGTGAAGAAAAATGTGGCTGGACAGGACAAACGCTGGGGAAGGCACAGTCCAACATAGCCAGACAGGTTTTTACATGGAAGATGTCGACCAATTGACATTCATCGCAGAATACAGGCAGTATATTGTGACAAAAGTGTGCCGAAGACAACAATGAAGAACTGGACAACGATGTTTAAAGATGGACGTAAGTTAACTAAAGATGTTCCGAGACCAGGTCAGGCGTATGTTGTTGCGTTAAAATATGCCATCGCCAAAATTGATGCAGCAATTCGGGTGGACCGTCGCCGGAGCTTAAATTCGACACACGTTTGTCACCATATCCTACCTGCATTCTGTGATGAATGTCAACTGGTCGACATCCTTCAGCTGTTGAAACCGAATCACCGCTCGCTGATCAACTCTCAACGGATTCCGAATCACACCCGCCATGTTTTCAACGGTCTGCTGAGGAAACTATGAGTCGGAGAAAAATGAAATTTGGCAGACTTGACGGTTGGTATGTGCTGTTTACATCAGAAGTGATGTCAACATGCGCATCGTAGGTATGTTCACTTGATGCAGTTAGGTCCGGTTTCATTTGAACACACCTCGTATGTACTGGAAGCTCTCAAGAGAGGTAAACTTCCACATCTGAGGAATGAACTAAGCAGGTTAGGTTCCAGTTAACGAACTGTACTTCAATAGTCACTATAATATTGTTTACCCGTGAATAGGGCAGGCGAACTGTCTTACAAAAAAGTGGTGGAGAATATGAAGAGTTAGCTACCCCTCGCAAGCGACATAACTCAGCTTTGACTAGATAATGTAACTTGTGATGTATTTGGATTATCGTGAGGAAGAAACTGCGATATCCATGGTTAGTTGGTTGGTTGGTTATTGATCCAGCAGCCTATATGCTTCTGCCCTTTGGCCCAGTGCCATATAGTGGTATCTGCAAGTGTTTGTAAGCTGTTGTTTAGTTTCGTACAAAGTGTTCCACTTGTCTGGCCTTGTAGGAAGAAGCTCTTTTCTTTCGAACACCCGCAAGGGCTGGACATTCAAAAAGATGATGTTCAACAGTTTCATAGGGATGTGTGCACAGCCGGCCCTCTGGAGTATGTTGTGGTTGGATTCTGTTTAAGTTGCTGTTAAGTTGTAGGTGTGGAGTGCGGTCGGAAAATGGTGTTTTGGTTTCTCCTTTTCAGGAGGTTGATGTTGTCTTTGATATTTTGGATGGCCATACGTTTGTAGATTTCTATCCTAGTATTTCCCTTTGCCCACCTATTCAGTCAAGCCTCTTTGTTTGCAGTCTTCAGTAGTTGATTGAATGTCTGTAGGGTTGTTGGTTTGTATTGTTGTTCTTGACTTGCTCCCTTCTTAGCCAGTCTGTCTACCTTGTCACTGCCAGGTATATTTGAGTGACCAGGGATCCATTGTATAACTATTCTGACTTCATGGGATGTGCGAAGTTGGTTGGCATCTAGAGATATTTGGGTAAGTTCACGCCTGCAGTGACCACCGTCTTCCAGAGCATTAAGGGCAGATAATGAGTCTGTAAAGATCACGATGCTTTGGGCTTTTGATGGGAAAGCATCAAATACAATCCTCAAGTGCTACAGTGCTACTTCCAATGCTGCTATTTCTGCCTCATAATTTGAACATATCTCCACACAGGCATCAAACAGCTCATCAGGTGGCGATAGCCATCGCATCAAACTCACACTATGGCCCCGAGCTACTTTGGGTCAGTAGAAAGACATAAGTCAAGTGAACTGGAGGTAATTCAGGACGCAGACAATGTGGTCCCCTTGAGACCATGGGTGGATTGAAACTTGTGAAATTCGATGGTCCACCGTTTCCGTTCATCGCCTTGAGTGGCGAAAGCCTTACGTCTCGACCACAGAAACCCCCCTTCCCTCCCCCCACCCCATTCATCCAAGAAAGACAAATGAAATCACATACTTTAAGAAAAAGAGAATGATAGAAATCAGAACCAACCCGACCACTACTACCCCCTTAACCCCAAGGACTACTTCCCCATTCTTTGCCTCATGACTGGTCATAAGACTAAATAAACAAATAACAGGCTTCCTATGTCTGCTTCACGTATGTACATATGTGGACTAAGCGAACAGACAGCGCAGCATGTTTTGCAAGACTGCCCTCTGTATAGTCAGTTTCGGAAAACGCATTATCAAAATGACTCAACACTAAACTGAAAACTGCAAGGAGCTAGAGAAGAGATCAACATAAAGGTCAAGTTCATTATAGGAACACGTCTGACAGTGCAAACATCCACGAGCAAGCACAAGCACAATTAGAAGATTTAGAAATAGTAAGAAGGCAAGTCAGTAAATAGGTCACACACTGATATGGGATAGCTGGGAAATGTAGATGATAGTTTCTAAAGCTGTCATTAGGTGGCCGAAACATCTAGCTTTATGATTACTGTAGGAGAAGGGGTAGGTGTCGCATACACGTGCGCAGCTCAAATAAACAATGGCATCTGTGTTTACATCGTGTACTTTCAAAGAAGAGCGTGGTGTCGTGTCTTTGTTTTTTATTTCTAATTATTATTATTATTATTATTATTTTTTTATTTATTTTTTTGGAGGCGGTGGGAAAACGGATTATTTATAAAGCATATTGGATAAATGGATAAATTAGACTATAACAAGTTGTTTTTTCAAAATACAGCCCCACACAAGAACAAGAGAGCATAGCTACAAATTAACTAAAGAGAGGTCCAGATTAGACAGAGAGTGGTGAATGCTTGTAATACATTGCCATGGGAGGTAGTGGAGTTAATGCATTTAAGAATAAATTGGATGCGCATAACTTTAAGAGCAAAGTAATGTAAATGAAACTGGTTGTATACAGAATTTGCAGAGTCTTTTAAACTAGTATAAAGACATTAAGTTAAGTTATATTGATAAGGAAATGCTTCCTAGATGCGGTAGAAGTTTTTGTTGCGTAAAGCGGGGAATAACTCGGTTGATGAAGCCAGACCTGGTCGTCCTGTTCACATTGCCGCATACCGATAGATTAACCAACAGAAAATTGACCAGCGACGGTTGCAACGTCTTGAGCAACCACCCGACATTCCCAACTTAGCCCCGAGCGATTTCCACCTATTTGATGCACTAAAAACCCACCTTGCCGGAAGACATTTTGAAGTCCTGTCGAAGAGATTGAACAGGAAATTTAAATGTATCTGAGAAACAGACCAAAGAATCCTTTCTTGCAGATTTTGAATAGCTGATAAAGCGATGGGATTGTTGTTGCTGTTGTTGTTGTTGTTGTTGTTGTTGTTGTTGTTGTTGTTGTTGTTGTTGTTGAATGCCCAATATGAGTAGGATTACTCTTTTGTGCGCCTTAAAAAAAAACGTTAAGTGGCTGGTTGTCGTAACTTTCCTCACATCCTGAGCATGCTGATGAAAGTAAACTGAGGCCCTCCATGTGGTTGTGTTATCCTTTGCTTCATCTGCGTGTCTATCACTACTACAGGGATTACGTCGATTCCTCAATTTGTCAGACAGGCTGTATGAAAACAGCCCGTTTTCATGAAGAAGTACGAGGAAGCCGAGGTGAGAATCTAGGCCAGTGTCTTTTCCCTGTTGGTGAAAACTGTCTTGAGAAATAAGTTACAACGAAAGAGCAATAATCTCTAGTTCTCAAGTTCGTATCTCATTCACTTTTTTCTATTGTTCAAAATCACATTGTGTAAACTATTTACTGACATTCCCTCGTACATACTTACGACAGATGTTTGCCAGAGAAAACGTTATACTATTCTTAATATTTTAGTTCTTTTTGTTTCCCAAATCTAGTAGGTGGAAGTGAAGAGGTTAGATAAGGCAAACATTAAATTGCAGAAGGAAATCTTATACAAACGTTTGTAGAAAGTTGTTGCATTTCGTTGTTTGACTAGAGACAGTATTTTTGTATCTTCAATTGAGAAATTGGAAAAGAATGAAGAAATGGAGAAGAAGCAATAAGGAGAAGAACAAGAAAGAGAATAGAAGAAGAAGAAAAGAAGAAGAATAGAAAAAGAAAAAGGAAGAAAATGAAGAATAAGAGGAAGATAAAAAAGAGGTAGAAGAAGAAGAACAGCAACCGAAGCAAGAGGACAGACAAGAACAAGAATATTACACTGAAAAACGAGATGAAAAATAACCGCATAAAACAAGTTTAACTACTACGTGGAAAATGAAGGGAAAATAAATAGAATCTCTTTCGAAATATTCACATAGGGGTCTGTCGGAAGTGCAGTAATACCGATTGTTTTAAAAGTAATATAACGTAAAATTGTCCGACTCTAATAATAATTTCTACGAGAAGGCCACCCCGTGTAACAAATGATTGAACCTCAATCGTCTAGGAAGTCAATCGATCTGCGTGGCCAGTGATAAAAACTAATTGGGCGACATTCCAATCAATTGTGTGATCCGAGGTCAAAGGTCACTATTTACACGGGTCACGCACAAACATCACCGACTGTTAGTAGATGTATTCTCTGCAGAGGGGTTAGGGCGGTTGTCTCTCGCGGTAAAAGTGCAGGGGTTCTTGACACATATCCTGATTTAGCCAGCTACATAGTAGGTACTGATGATAGGGGAGTTTGGGAGGATATGCTATCTAGGAGCATCTGACGAGGAGAGTGGTAGAGAGCCGGCTTCCTACAGAAACGGTACTGGGTTTTATTGTACTGTTTGTCTATTGCTTGTTTTTTGCCTGATTGTGTTTCTTTGCTTGATGTTGCCTGTTTATGACCAGGTAATTTTATTTTTTGTTTTTACTTTTCTGGCAAAATGATTTGGTTGAATTTCCTCTATGGCCAGGTAATTTGTTTGTAATAACTTGCTCTTCTGGTCAGGTAATTTATTTCCTTAATTTTGTTCTTATGTGAGGTAATTTGTTTACTAAATTTTGCATTTATCGGCAAGTAATTTGTTTGCTTGGTTATTATCTACATATGATCAGGTAATTTGTGAGTTTGATTTCATTCTTTTGAACTTTATTATTTTGCTCTTGTCCTCAAGTAATTTGTTCGTTTGATTTTACTCTTCTGATCAGGCAATTTGTGTGTTTCATTTTACGCTTCTATCCAGGCAATATGTTTGAATTTACTCTTCTGGCCAGGTAATATTTAATATTTTGCCCTTATGACCAGGCAATTTAGTTGTTTAATTTTACATTTCTGACCAGGCAATGTTGTTTGATTTTATTGTATGTGACCAGGTAATTTAAAAAAATTCGTTTGATTTTGCTTGTTCATGACCAGGAAATTTGGCGAAGTTTAAAATATGGTCTTTGCATCCCAAAGTCATACTGTCAAGGAAGAAGATCCCCCATGTAACTGGTGCCGATCTGTCAGATATCCACTTATTCTGTAGCGAACCCTTCTTCCTCTCTCTCTCTCTCTCTCTTTCTCTCTCTCTCTCTTATATATATATATATATATATATATATATATATATATATATATATATATATATATATATATAAAACAGTCTGACACGATGTTTGTCCGGCGTGCGAAGGCCTCAGATAGCTACAATAGAGCCGTTAGAAGTGACTCAATATATATTCTAACACTGAAAACTGTCGGCATTTTCGATTGTTTCGCTTATCGAAGACCATATCTTTCCATCTAACAGAGAATTCTTCCTTCCTGTTTTCCTTTTTTATGTCTTTCTTTCTTACTTGCTTCCTGCCTTTCCTCCTTCCTTTCCTCCTTCCTTTCTTCCTTCATTCCGTCCGTTCTCTTCCGTTCTTTCTTCATTTCTTTCCTCTTTCCTTCCTTTCTTTCTTCCTTCGTATCTTGCCTTTCATCCTTTATTCATTTCTTCATTCCTTTCTTCTTACTTTCTTAGTTCTTTTCTTGCTTACTTCCTTCCTTTCTGCCTTTCTTTCTTCCTTCCTTCCTTCTTTCCGTTATACCATCATTCCTTTCTTTCTCTCCTTCCTTTCTTTCTTCATTCTTTCCTTATTTTTTGTTCTTCCTTTTTTTCCTTCCTTCCTTGATTTCTTTCTTCATTTCTTCCTTTCTTCTTTTTCTTCGTTCTTTATTTCTTCCTTATTTGTCCCTTCTTTCTTTCTTTCTTTTGTCTTTCTATTCTCTTCCTTCGTTCTTCCACCCTTCGTCCATCATTCCTTTCTTCTTCCCTCCTTCTTCCTTCTCTTTACCTTCTTTCTTACTTTCTTTCTTCCTTATTTTTTCCGTTTCTCTTTTTTCTTACTTTATTTCTTCTTTGTATCTTCCTTCTTTCATGCTTCATACTTACTTATTTCTTCCTTTTTCCTTCTTTCCCACTTTCGTCTCCGTTTGTACTTCTTTTTTCCTTTCTTCTTTCTACCTTCTTTACTTTATTTCTTCCTTCCTTACTTCTTTACTTTCTTCTTTCTTTCTTCCTTTTCTCTTTTCTCATTTCCCTTTTTCCCTTTTCTTCTTCTTCTTCTTGTTCTTTTTCTCCTTCATCTTCTTCGTTTTATTTATATTATTACTATTATTATTTTTATACTTTTTACAAACGTGAATACTTTTAAAGAACACTATGGTTAGCCTAGGATCCCCATAAAGATAGTCCAGCAATGGAGTCTCCCTATTTCTTCATCTCTGACGGCAGAGTTTGTTATGGGCCTGTTTACTTCAATACCTTTCACTTCGCGGCATTTGCAACGATTATTCCGTCATGATGAAGTTGCTAGCCACCGCAGCATCCATCTGTAGTTGCCTCACTGGACCAGAAACAGATGCATACACATTAACTATAGCGTGTCAAGAACGGCAGGTACTTAAGACTATCGATGTTGCTTTAAACATATAAATTAACCCTTTAAATGCAAGCATAGAGCCGGGTTATTCCCCCTGGCTACCTCATTGATTCATTGGATTTCGACTTCGTTAGAGCAGTGCAGAGGGAGGGCAGATTAAAAGAGGACAAAATGTGGGAAAACTGAATATATGGAGCTTTAATCTCCTCGCGTGCGGAAACAGATATAATGGACAGAAAGGCAGATAATAGCAGCACCTGGAAAAGACAGAAATAGCCAAAGCTCGACCCATCGGGACACAACGTGAGGATAATGGAAGACGGAACGAGTCAGAGAACGAGTGAGAATGAGAGAGTTGGTCGTGAGAAACAAATAAGAAGAGGGAGTGAGTGAGTTGATCATGAGAAGAGGAAGTTAGAAAGAGTTGATCACGAGAAGAGAGAGGAAGAGACAGTTGATCATGAGAGGAGGGAGGAAGAGAGAGTTGATCATGAATAGAGGAAGTTAGAAAGAGTTGATAATGAGAAGAGAGAGGAAGAGAGAGTTGATCAAGAATAGCGGAAGTTAGAAAGAGTTGATCATGAGAAGAGAGAGGAAGGGAGAGTTGATCATGAGAGGAGAGAGGAAGAGAGAGTTGATCATGAGAGGAGAGAGGCAGAGAGAGTTGATCATGAATAGAAGAAGTTAGAAAGAGTTGATCACGAGAAGAGAGAGGAAGAGACAGTTGATCATGAGAAGAGGGAGGAAGGGAGAGTTGATCGTGAGAAGAGAGAGGAAGGGAGAGTTGATCATGACAGGAGAAAGGAAGAGAGAGTTAATCATGAATAGAAAAAGTTAGAAAGAGTTGATAATGAGAAGAGAGAGGAAGAGAGAGTTGATCATGAGAGGAGAGAGGAAGGGAGAGTTGATCATGAGAAGAGAGAGGAAGAGAGAGTTGATCATGACAGGAGAGAGGAAGAGATAGTTGATCATGAATAGAGGAAGTTAGAAAGAATTGATCATGAGAAGAGAGAGGAAGAGAGAGTTGATCATGAGAGGAGAGTTCGAGAGAGAGTTGACCATGAGAGGAGAGTGCGAGAAAGCGAGTGAGAGTGAGAGAGAGCTGATCATGAGAAGAAGGTGCGAAAGAGAGTTGATTATGAGAGGAGAGTGCGAGAGAGAGCTGATCATGAGAAGAGGGTACGAGAGAGAGCCGATCATGAGAAGAGGGTGCGAGAGAGAGCGAGAGAGAGCCGATCATGAGAAGGGTGCGAGAGAGAGCTGATCATGAGAAGAGGGTGCGAGAGAGAGCGAGAGAGAGCCAATCATGAGAAGGGTGCGGGAGAGAGCTGATCATGAGAAGGTGTGAGAGAGCGAGAGAGAGAGAGCCGATCATGAAAAGAGGGTGCGAGAGAGAGCTGATCATGAGAAGAGGGAGAGAGAGCTGATCATGAGAAGAGGGAGAGAGCTGATCATGAGAAGAGGGAGAGAGAGAGAGCTGATCATGAGAAGAGGGAGAGAGAGCTGATCATGAGAAGGTGCGAGAGAGATAGAGCTGACCCTGAGAAGAGGGAGAGAGAGAGAGAGCTGATCATGAGAAGAGGGAGAGAGAGAGAGCTGATCATGAGAAGAGGGTGCGAGAGAGAGCTGATCATGAGAAGAGGGAAAAAGAGAGAGAGTTGATCATGAGAAGAGGGAGAGAGAGCTGATCATGAGAAGATGGAGAGAGAGACCTGATCCTGGGAACAGGGAGTGAGAGAGTGCGAGAGAAAGCTAATCCCGACAAGAAGGAGCGAGATGGAAGAGAGGGAGACAGAATGAAATGGTGACAAGATGGAAGGAACGGAGACACATAAAGAAATACTCGTAAGAAGGAAGAAAGGGAGACATAAACAAATGGCCATGATAAGGAAGAAAAAGGGAGATATACGGAGAGGGAGAGATGGTTATGAGAAGAGATTAAGGCGAGACATAGAGGGAGGGAAATGATTGAGAGAGGGAGAGATTGAGAGAGGGCGAGATTGAGAAAGAGAGCTGTCCATATAACAATGTAAAGTAAGAATAATGTCCTTTACAGAAAGCCCCATCTTACATCAACCAACCTATTTGGCTGTAATAGGTTTCTTGGCAGATGTGCAGTGCGGTAGATTGCAATTACTTTACATACGCGGGGGAGCGATCGCACCTCGAAAATAAACTGTGTTTGCAAAACTGGTCACGGAGAGATTCGAAACCGGTGTATCGGTTTTCATAAAAGGACGTTTTATCCCTAGGCCACGCTGCCTAACGGCTCGTTCTGAGAAGGGCAAAATACAGAGAAAGAAAGAGAAAGCGATAGAAAGAAATGAGTACGAGATGAAAGAAAGAGAGAGAAAAGGGAGATATAAACATCGGAATTTAGGCAGCGAAGTTGGCAGCAGGAGTGTTAACGGTTCGATCTAATCGCCTTGGGATAAAACAAATTATCAGACACGCTGGTCGAGGACCGACGCGGTAGATAATCGTGTATTGGGAAGTACCGGAGAGAACGCTGTGATCTTCCGTTTATACAGTCTGGAAGTGACGGAGAGGTCACTAAGCTTCCGTTTATACAGTCAGGAAGTGACGGAGAGGTCACTGTTAGCTTCCGTTTATACAGTCAGGAAGTGACAGAGAGGTCATTGTAAGCTTCCGTTTATACAGCTAATAAGGGGGAAAAAACATGAAAAAAAATGTAAAAGTTGATTTAGGTTGAGTTCAATAAAAATTTTAAAATGGGTATGGTCAGATACCGCACCGAGACGAGAACACAAACAAAACCTACGTTACGATGAAAAAGACTTCATCAGGGACAACAATACTGAACTAACAAATCAACATATAAAGAACAAATGGTCAACTTATCTGATAGTAGACCCAGTCTGTCTAAGCGACCAGTTGGGCCAGATGCTTGACTAGAAAATCAGTTAATAAGTGACGGAGAGGTCACTTTAAGCTTCCATTTATACAGCCAGGAAGTGACGGAGATGTCACTGAAAGCTTCCGTTTATACCGTTGGAAAGTGACGAAGAGACCAGTAATATACCATTTCACCAACATTTCAATGTCTTCCCCAAAATACGAACTTTAGCACATCCTGGTTACCCTAATTCATGTTTGCGGGAGAAAACGCATTAGTTAATGAGCTGACAGCACCTAGTCAATCATAAATGCCTGCTTGCATCAAGGTCAGTGAATCACATTGCAGCGCGATGTGACCTGCAATAGAACACGTCACGGCATCATTTTCAAGGAAGAAAAATAACCAATGTTCACGACTTGGAAATAGCGACGGCGCGATACCTCATAAGCACGAAACATTCGTTTTTGGAACGTTATTTGTCTCTCTTAGTTGTAAATTCTCTGAGCTGCAGATCGGTTAGAGTACTTATATTTTGTGGCAAAAGGGAGCGGGTTCGATTCTCGGGGTGAACATGCACGCGCTATCTTGATGCAATTGGCTACCTTGAATTGCGTCATAGAGAGCCAAGGCGATTAAGAAGAAAAAAATGATAACGCTTTCACCTTCCCATCGGTCCCCCCCCCCAGACATAGAAACTTAAAAAGGATTTTCTTCCTGCTTTTAATAAACAACCCTATTCCTGTCTGATTGCATTTGCGGCGGTGTCGGTAGCGCCGGGCAAGGAAATCATGCAGAAATGTGAGCTGTGAGTAGTGAGAGGACGACAAAAAGAAACCAGACGGTGTAGTGAAAACAAGCCAAATAACAAGGTGGGTTTTAAACAAAATCAACTACAGCAGGCAGTGAGCGCTTGGTCCTGCCATTACTTTCCCATTTTACAGTTCAGGTTAAGAAACTACGATTATAAATACGGAATTCTTAATCTCAATTGAGAGCCATTCTATGTCGCCTCTTACAATATGCTTGGTAGCCAACACAATCGACCGTGAACATTTACTTTATTGTGCGAGTGCAAAAAGCGACAATCAGATTGTTAACTTCTCTTTGGTAAAAAAAACAACGGTCCGAAGTAATCCGTAAATACAATACAACAACGGGAAGGAAGACTAACGTCTGGACAGGAACAGCATACCGATCAGACATGTTAGTCAGGTTCAGGCAAAACATACTGGACACAACCTTCACCTTGGCTTCTTTGTAGCCCTTTTTTGGAAATGGGCTGTTTTCATGGCAGTCTGGCTAACAAGGTGAGGGGTTGACGTGATCCCCGTAGTAGTAAACGATATGCAGATGAGGCCAAGCATAGCACAACCGCCTGAAGGAGCCCAGTTCACCCTCATAAGCACGCTAGGATGTGAGGAAAGCTGACAACCCGCCTCTTAACGTCCTTTTTATGGGACCCAAAAGACTAATCCTACTCATTGTGGGCATTTGACAAAAAAAAAAAAACAACAACAACAACAACAACAACAACAATGCAATAACTGATTTTAAAACGGTGAACATTGTTATGGTTTGGAAAGGTTATTTCCTGTTGTTTTTTTTTTAAATTTGGATCAGAATTTAACGTGGTTAGTTTTTTTTGTTTATAGATTTGTTTTATGACAATACAAAACTTGCCGCTCTTTTCGGCTTCTGTCCATAAGTAATAACTCTCTAAACCGCTCCTAGCTAAACGTGGCAGCGAATGAGTTAAAAGAAGGTCAGTCCAACATAAAAAGAACGATCTTCAACTCCAATATGAAGTCCATTAATTTGTATAGTTCTGAAACATGAAGGACAACAAAAGCAATAACGCTGAAGGTACATACTTTCATAGACTGGTACCAGCGCAGAATAGAGACACTGAAATGATATAAGAGATTATGTTGAGCAGATGGAAAGAACCAGACAGAAATCGGTAGAACACAAAGATATGAGAAAACGCTGGCCTTGGACAGAACACACAACAAAAAACCCAGCGGTTAGCTTTAAAAGACAGCTTTTATCCTGGAACCCCCCACGCAAATATAGTAGAAGCAGACCAAAGGAAACATGAGAAAAGAGAGATAGAGAAGAGCAAAAGGGAAACGGGGAAGACACGAACAACTGAAATGTATGGTCAAGGCTAGGTAAGCTTGGCATGTAATTGTTGAAAACTATGCTCAACAGGGAGCAGAACAGATTTTAGTGGCCAATTGGTAAATTTGATTTAAAGTGAGACATGTTTATCCTCAATCCATGTTTTGCTTGAGGCTCAAGCCGCAGCACAATGGTTGAGCTGACAGAAGCCAGGGATTCATTGCTGACTTTGTTTCAAGGTCAGCGATACATAGCAGAACAAGATCCTATTCCGCCTCTAAGAGGCGGCCCTGGAAGCAGGCTGCTCTAGTGTAGTCTGGCTAAGAGAATAGGCGCCGCAGTGGAAAGGCAAAGCTGATACCCATAGAAGCCAGTTGAAAACAGATTTGTCAAGGCGGAGATGTCGCTGCCAAACTGTAAGCCTAGACACAACTTCACAGCGTCCTGTTAAGGGACGAATGCAAACGAAGACTAAAAGGAAGGAAGAAGAGGCGGAGTAGAACGAGACGAAGAAGAGGAAGAAAAGAAAGAAGAAGAAGAATAAGAAAACGAAGAAGAGGAAGAAGAAGAAGATGAAGAAGAAGAAGAATTCAAAGTTTCCCTTTGAAACACAATCACAGAGTTGGATTCCCTCCTAATTTTACTACATTGATTCATTCGATCATTCGATTTCGATTTCTAAATGGGATTGGAAGGAAAAGCCAAGGAGAGGGGCCCTATGGGAGGGAGCCTATGAGAGGAGAAAAAAAGGACAAAGAAAGGACAGAGAGAAGCAGAACATAAAATGTAGAGAAACTCAATGTATAGAGTATTAATCTCCTCGCATTGGGAAACGGATAGATTTGACGGAGCGACATATTATAGGAGAAACCGGAAGAGGACAGAAATAGCGAACGCTGGACACGGGGAAACACAACGTGGGGGGGGGGGGGGGGGGGAATGAAATGCGGTGAACCAGTCATATATATATATATATTTGTGTGTATGTGTGTGTGTCTGTGTGCGTGCGTATGTGTATGTCTGTGTGTGTGCATGCGTGTGTGTGTGTATATGTATATGTGCGTGTGTGTGTGTATATGTATATGTGCGTGCGTGTGTGTGTCTGTGTGCGCGTGCGTGTGTGTGTCTGTGCTTGCGTGTGTGTGTGTCTGTGTGCGTGCGTGTGTGTGTGTGTCTGTGTGTGTGCGTGCGTGTGTGTGTCTGTGTGTGTGCGTGCGTGTGTGTGAGTATGTATGTGCGTATGCGTGCGTGTGTGTATGTATGTGTGTGTCTGTCTATATGTGTGTCTGTGTGTGTGCGTGCGTGTGTGTATGTGTGTCTGTGTGCGTGTGTTTGTGTGTGTATGTCTGTGTGTATGCGTGCGTGTGTGTGTATGTCTGTGTGTGTGCGTGTGTGTATGTCTGTGAGTTTGCGTGTGTGTGTCTGTGTGTGTGTGCGTGCGTGTGTCTGTGTGTGTATCTGTGTGTGTGGGTGCGTGTGTGTATGTGTGAGTGCGTGCGTGTGTGTCTGTGCCTGTATGTGTGTCTGTGTGTGTGTGTAGATGTATGTGTGTCTGTGCCTGTGTGTGTGTCTGTGTGTGTGTAGATGTGTGTGTCTCATTGTGTGTGTATATCTGTGTGTGTAAGTGTATATGTGTGGTTGTGTGCGTTCGTGCGTTTGTACGTGCGTGCGTGTGTATGTGTGTGTGGTGGTATTTATATATATATATATATAATAATAGCTGTCCATCGTTGTCGATGAGGACCGCCGACATCATCCTTGCCACAGATTTCCCTGTTGGGTGTGGGTGCGCATGTGGCTGAACAGGCCAATGCGGGCACGAAAACATCTGCTACATATCGGGCACACCAGGTTTGTAGAAGGTGATGGTGTTTCCGCTGTTCGGGATTTCCGGGTCTTGCGTCTGCTCTGGGCTTTCACAACACGGTTGTCTTCGCCGATGGCTACACCCGATTTGACTGCGCTTCTCCAGTCAGATCTGTTTTGCGCAAGACATTTCCAGGTGTCGATGTCTATCTGGCAACTTTTCAGTGAGTCCTTCAGACCGTCTTTAAAACGTTTCTTTGGGCGCCCTCTCTCGCGCCATCCCTCTCCTCTTTGGGAGCCGCTCGTCTGACATACGGACGAGGTGTCCGGCCCATCCTAGTCGTGCTTTTTCTAGCAGTGCATGGATGCTGGGCATGTTAGCCCTCGAGAGAACCTCGATGTCAGTGACACGATCTTGCCATCGGATGTGGAATATTCGCCTCAGGCAACCTGTGTGGAAGTGGTTTAACCTCATTGCATGCCCAGAGTATACAGTCCAGCTTTCGCAATCGTATAGTAGGGTTGGAATGATGGTTGCACGGTAAACTTCGAGTTTGGTCTTGATGCTGATGGCACGACGTGCCCACATGGAGGTCTTCCATGCGGTAGTGCTATGTTAGACGTCATCTGCTTGTCACTCACTACTAAGGGGATATCGTCGATCCCCCTTCTCGTTAGCCAGGCTGCCATGAAAACAGACCTTATCCGGGAAGATCTGTCCAGACGTTAGATGGGGGGGGGGGGATGTCTTGGCTAGTCTATTTTACTTTACACGGACTTGAACATGTTCCATATATATATATATATATATATATATATATATATATATATATATATATATATATAAAGAGAGAGAGAGATAGAGAAAGAGATAGACACACAAAGAGAAAGAGGGAGATGGTGAGATCGAGATGGAGAAAGTGACAGACGAGGAAGAGAGGTATAGATTGAGAGAAAGAGACAAATAACTAACAAAGAGGAAGATAGAGAAATGGCAGGGGTGGAGACTGACAAGAAGATACCAAGAGAAAGAGGTAGAGAGAGAGAGAGACAGAGAGAGAAGAAAAAGAAGTGAGAAACATAGTGACAGAGGAAGGGTGATAGAGGCATATAAAGAGGGAGAGTCATGGGGAGGAGAGAGAGAGAGATACGTAGGATGGAAGGTGAGGGAGTAGGACTGAAAAGGAGAGAGGGAGAAAGAGAGATAGAATAGGTGAGAGACAGAGACGGAGAAAGACAAAATAAGAAAAGAGTGAGAGATAGAAAAGGGAAGGGTGTGAGTGTGATCGAAACACAGAGACAGGAAGAGAGAAAGAGTGAGAGAGAAGGAGAGAGAGAGGGAGCGGGTCAGTGGTGACGAGAGAAATATAGGGGGAGACAGGTAGAGAAGAAGATAGAGAGAAGGAGTGAAAGTGATAAACAGAAGAGAGGGAGAGAGAGACACAGTGGGAATGAGAGACAGAGAAGGAGACAGAGACAGAGGCATTGAGTTTGAGAGTGAAACAGAGAAACAAACAGAAACAGATGATAGTAAGAAAAGCGAAATTGAAAACAATGAGGCAAATATTTGCATTTGGGCAACGAATATGGTCGCAGTGTGTGTCAATGGGAGTAACTAACCGAAGTTGGACCAGAAAATCTATAAAACTGTTAGGCATTGGACGGGAATTAAGATTAATCGTTTGTTGGGAGGGTTCGGATTAGTCAATGTAAGCATTTACATTAGTAAGTATAATCATTCAGTGACGTTTTAGTCTCTGTGGACCATGACATGCGAGGTGGTCTGTGAGTTTTGTTCAGCTCTGTCTTCTGTATTTCTACAGTCTTCTTTGACTGTGAAGTACCTGCTCCAGATCTTACAACCATGCTAAAGAGGTTGGCTTGGTGGGGTGTGAGAGTCCCTGCCGCAGATCGTACAACCATGCTGAGGAGGTTGGCTTGCAGGGGTGTGAGAGTCCCTGCCGCAGATCGTACAACCATGCTGAGGAGGTTGGCTTGCAGGGGTGTGACAGTCCCTGCCGCAGATCGTACAACCACGTTGAGGAGGTTGGCTTCGAGGGGTGTGAGAGTCCCTGCCGCAGATCGTACAACCTTACTAAAGAGGTTGGCTTGGAGGAGTGTGAGAGTCCCTGCCGCAGATCGTACAACCTTACTAAAGAGGTTGGCTTGGAGGAGTGTGACACTCCCTGCCGCAGATCGTACAACCACGCTGAGGAGGTTAGCTTGCAAGTGTGTCCCTTGATCTTGTCAGTCTGTCCCTTTTCTCTGCAGTCAGAAGATCTTTACGGACGTCGGCAGCCACTATGCACCTTCCAGCTAGCTGACTCTCCAAATAGCTCGATCCCAAGATATCTGTTCCCAGCGCTCTGATGGGATGTTGCATGACTTCATGTCCCTCTAGCATACGTCCTTAAATAACAGTTTGATTTGTCCAATTCTTATTGCTGGAATGGCCATCTCCAAACAGCTCGATCCCGAGCAATCGGTCCCTAGCCGTCAGATTGGATGTTACAGGACGTCATGTCTCTCTTGCATACGTCCTTGAATCGAAGTGTGGGACCGCCGATTCTTCTAGCTCCAGTTGTCCGTAGAGGATATCCTTTGGCAGCATCTCATCATGCATGCGGAAACATACATCAAGCATCGAAGACGTTGGCTCAATAACTAGTACATGTTCTGAGTGTTACTAGATATATCATGAAACTATTTACGATGACAAGTCGGTACTCATTTGATTTTGTTCCAGTGTCAAGTGTTAGGTTAACTTGGCGTGCACATCGAGTAGTAAAGGTTGAGGTAGTGAAGAGGTATGTGCGCTGGGTTTCAAGTCAAGAGATCGGAGTTCGGTCCCAACTTAGAATGTGATTTTCCAGATTGTAAACCGGGGCGTGGGTCAATCTAGCTTCCCAAATTGGGTACAAGAATAATCTGGGAAAATAAAGGCGGTTTGATGTTGAGCAAATCATCCGTAGTGTGCGATTGGTACAGAAAAACATGAGTCTAACACCATATGTCTCGCAAAGGCGCTTTAACGGGGTTTCTGCGAGAGCTTTAATTGAAAACCTTAAAGTGGGTAGAATTGATAAAATCCAGGCCATTGTATTGTAACTTGTGAATATGGTTGCTACGGATGTCAAGAGTGTCCTGCACGTGACATCACGGTGTAAACGAACAACATTATGACATCATTTCAGTTAAACGATGGCCATCCAACTATTAACATGCACCAAAAGAGTAGTAGCGTTTGGTTATCAGTTTGTTTTTTCTTCAGTGAATGGGGGAAACCAATATCAACTCACCAGCGAATGAAGGTCCAGTACGGTGATGCGTGCCTATCACTCACAATCATTCTGCGATGTTACTTTACGAAGTGGTCAACGGCGGCAATCGCCTCTGGGGTAACTACTTGGTGGGTCTAACCCAGTCGTGAAGTCTGCCAGAGAAGTCAAGCCGTTTTGGAACGACCTAATCCACTAATACACTTATTGTAGTGAAAGGCATGCATCACCGTACCTGACCATCATTCGTCGATGAATTTCTATATCATTCACCGTTTCGCTGTTTAAAATAACGAATAACAGAAGGCTGCTGCTATTTGGTACATGTCAATAGTGGGGTCCATCTTTTAACTGCAATTATACGGTCATGTTGTTAGTCCTGGTAAGTGCAGGATACTTTTCACATCATTAACGGGGACGGCGTGGCCTAGTGATTGGGTGGCACGGCTCACAACCGGCAGGTGCTGGGTTCGATCCCCATCACAGAACCGGCCGTTTCCCCAGGGAAGCAAACCCTTAGAAAATTCAGGAGGAAGCAGACCCTTACATAAAATGCATGGTGAAATCGGATGCACTGAGCCGACAGGTGCAAAATAAAAACCACAGTGCAACGCACACCGCCTTGGGGATTTGAGAAATAAAGCGAACGCAAAAAAAACAAAAAACAAAAAAAAAAACATTCTTAACAACCATATTAACAATATAAAAGCATATTTTTTTTTACTTATTTCAATCTTAAATTTAAGGTTCCTATTTGAAGCCCCTTCGTACATGGAGCTGCAGAGTCGTTTAATTGCTTGCTAGCACGTGAGTTGGGATAGAGTAATATTCTATCTCCGTAATTGACACCATCCTCTTCTTCTTCTTCTACTTCGTTCGTTCTCAATCTCCAGCTACCAAACCCTGAAAGGGTAAGTAGCAGAATGTAGTCCAGAGAACGGAATGCGTTGTGTTGTAGTTTACAGCTTGGCTGCGATATTTGCAACTTTCGGTCCAACACATCCGACTTCAGCAAGCATTTTTCGAGTACCGGGCTAGCATTGCCTCTTCGATCCCTTCTCCTTAGCCAGTCTGCCCTGCTGCAGCCTGTTATCCAGGATCACCGCGTGGAGGTGTAGAAGGGTCTTGGCAGCTATGGTTCGCTGGCCCTGACGCTAACAGTCAGCTATGGGTCGCTGCCAGCTGCAGCTCAGCATCTTGATCCACACCATCATGTTCGCCTAGCACGACCTCTATCCAAATAATATGAGATACTGCGCGATGTGGTGTTTAACACTTCACTTCTGACGGTAGTAACTGTTACGACACTACAGGCATCGTTACCTTTACAGTTGTAAGGTCCGTAACAACATAGTCTACATTATGATGTTGCTAGTCTCTGTCAACAACCTCCACTGATCGCCTTTTACAACATGTTTGATAGGGGCGACAATCAATTCCACGTACTTAGAGTTGACGGCGTGGGTTAGTCACTAGCCGAAGGTTCTGGGTTCGATGCCCATCAATGCACCGGCCGCTACCCCGGGAAAGTAAACCCTGAAAAATTTTCAGGAGAAAGCAGACCCTTACATAAAAGGCATGCCGAGGTCGAATGCACTGGGCCGACAGGCGCAAAATAAAAATATAGTGCAACGCATACCACCTTGAGAAATAGAAAAATAATGGGAACGCCAAAGAAAAAACCAAAAAAACCACCAAAAAAACAATTCCACGTATGTATAATAGTTCGTTTCAAAGTGAAAAAGGTGCTTCTCTCTCTCTCTCTCTCTGTGTCGTTAAAAAGTGTACAAGTCAGTAAATAGGTCACACGTGTCTATGTTTTAAAAAAAAATACTAAATGAGATACGAACTCTAAAATAATTTTTTTATTGCACTTACTTTGTCCTTATTTCACAACATAATCTTCATCAACATTGGCACACTTATCCCATAGTTTTATCGGTGCAACAAAAACTAGAAAAAAGGCTACGTCTTTAGTCTGCTGTCTCATCTCCATATGCACTTCCCGCTCAATATATCCGTCATTCGACATTTGTCGTGCCAATGTTGGATCATGCATTTTGATTCAGGCTAAACCATGCGAACACCATTTTGCAGTTTTTAAACTGTCTATTGTTATTCACCTGTCAATTCGAATCACCCCGCCCACCCCCAGCCCAAGAAAAACCCTACCTACAAGATGTTTCTGTAACATCATGAAACGGACGACTTGGTCTGGCTTCATAGGCAATTTGTGTGCGATCTAGAGAAATGTATCGACTTAGTTTTGAACCACTTTACGCGACACACACTTCTCTCATTTTACAGGAAGGCATTTTCTTTCAAACATCCATGGCAGATATTCTTCCCATCCTCCCTCCCCCCACCCTTTAACCCCCACCCCCGCATATCCGCCCAAAATAGACAAGAAAAGGTTCAAATACATTCGGAAGCAAAACCTCACAATAGCACGTAGTTCTTTGATCGTACACTGTGTGCAGACACTCTCCATTGTGTAATTATAATGCGCATGTGCATGCGACATCTAACGCCGGCTACCTACAGTAACCACACAGTTGCATGTTCTGATGCCAAATAATGACACCTTTAGAAACTACCAACTACATTTTTCAACTATCCTATATCAATGTGTGCCCTACTTTCTGACTCATACTCGTAGTTTGGGATCAAGATGCTGAGCAGCGCATGAGCTGCAGTGGTCAGCGACCCATAGCTGACTGCTAGCGTCAGGGCCAGCGAACCAGAGCTGCCAAGACCCTTCTACACCTCCACGCGGTGATCCTGGATTACAGGCTGCAGCAGGGCAGACTGGCTAAGGAGAAGGGATCGAAGAGGGAATGCTAACCCGGTACTCAAAAAATGTTTGCTGACGTCGGATGTGTTGGACCGAAAGGTGCAAATATTGCTGTAAACTACGACACAACGCATTCCGTTCTCTGGACTACATTCTGCTACTTAAGCCCTTTCAGGGTTTGGTAGTGGGAGATTGAGAATGAACGAAGCCAAGCCAAGCCATACTCGTAGTTTGTCCTTGAAATACATGCATGCCGTTAATTCTGTCCTTGCTACATCATTGATTCATTCGAGTTCATTCGAGAGAGGAAGGGCAGCGGGAGAGCAGGCTAGGATAACAAAATGTGGAGAGATTAAATGTTTGGAGCATTAATGTCCTCGCGAGCGAAAACAGATAGAATGGACAGAAAGAGTAGCAGCGTAGCGAGTAGCAAAGACAGTAGCAACGTAGCGAGTAGCAAAGACAGCAGCAACCGCAGAAGGCTGACATAGCCAAAGTTTGGCAAGTGGGGAAACAGCGTACTGATAATGAAATAATGAGTGGCAGAGAGCGAGAGAGAGAGAGAGAGAGAGAAAGCGATAGGAGGAGAATGAAAGCAAACATTTACATTTGGTCAGATGGATAGCTGCATGATGTGCCATCCGATTGAATGGAGCTTCGTGGGATCAAATACATTATGAGAACTGGGAGACAGCGGATCGAAATTAGATTAATCGTTTATTGGAAGAGATCGGAGAGGTCATTGTAAGCATCCATTTTTGCGTGTTATCGGATATATCCGCACATATTAGAGTAAATTGTCTGCGTCATTCATTCATTCATTTATTTATTCATTCATTCATTTATTCATTTATTCATTTATTCATTTATTCATTCATTCATTTATTCACTTTTAAACTCCCTGACCACCTCTGCAGCTGGTCAATTTTAAAGGAAACTTGAAGGAGACGAAGACTAACGTCTGGTCAGCCAAAAGATACTGATCAGACATATTCGTCAAGGTCAGGCAAAACAGACTGGCCAAGACCCTCAGGCCAGTCTTTTGGTCTGTTACCAAGTCAGTCTTTAGGTCTGTCAAGAAGTCAGTCTAGACCTGTCAAGAAGTTAGTATTTAGATCTGTCCCCAGATCAGTCTTTAGGTCTGTCTAGAGGTCAGTCTTTAGGTCTGTCTAGAGGTCAGTCTTTAGGTATGTCTCCAGATCAGTCTTTAGGTCTGTCCCCAGATCAGTCTTTAGGTCTGTCTAGGGTTCAGTCTTTAGGTCTGTCCCCAGATCAGTCTTTAGGTCTGTCCCCAGATCAGTCTTTAGGTCTGTCTAGAGGTCAGTCTTTAGGTCTGTCCCCAGATCAGTCTTTAGGTCTGTCCCCAGATCAGTCTTTAGGTCTGTCTAGAGGTCAGTCTTTAGGTCTGTCATAAGATCAAACTTCAGGTCTGTCCCCAGATCAGTCTTTATGTCTGCCAAGAAGTCAGCCATTAGGTTTATCAAGAAGTCAGTCTTTAGGTCTGTCAAGAAGTCAGTCTTTAGGTCTATCAACCCTTGGTCTTTAGGTATGTCACCAGATCCGTTACTAGGTCTGTCAAGAGGTGAGTCTTTATATCTGTCAAGAGGTCAGTCTTTAGGTCTGTCACCAGATCATTGTTTAGATCTGTAAGCATGTCAGTTTTTAGATCTGTCAAAAGGTCAGTTTGTAGGTCTTTCTCCAGATGAGTTCGTAGGTCTGTCACTAGGTCGGTCTTAAAATCTGTCAACACTCGGTATGTTGTTCGGTCTATAAGACTGTTTCTTTCGGCCTGTCACTCAGACAGTTACCAAAATTGTCTTTCAGTTTGTCACCCGTTCAGTCGACAAGTTTGTCACACGGTCAGTCAGCAAGTTTGTCACTCGGTCAGTCAGCAAGTTTGTCACTCGGTCACTGAGCAAGTTTGTCACTCGGTCAGTCAGCAAGTTTGTCACTCGGTCAGTCAGCAAGTTTGTCACTCGGTCAGTCAGCAAGTTTGTCACTCGGTCAGTCAGCAAGTTTGTCACTCGGTAAGTCAGCAAGTTTGTCACTCGGTCAGTCAACAAGTGTGTGTGCCCCCTTGTTTGGCACTCGATCTGCCACCCAGTATGGGTGCCCCCTTGTTTGGCACTCGATCTGTCACCCAGTATATGTGCCCCCTTGTTTGTCACTCGATCTGTCACCCAGTATATGTGACCCCTTGTTTGTCACTCGACCTGCCACCCAGTATGTGTTCCCCCTTGTTTGTCACTCGATCTGTCACCCAGTATGTGTTCCCCCTCGTTTGTCACTCGATCTGTCACCCAGTATATGTCCCCCCTTGTGTGTCACGAGGACGTCACTCAAATTGTCACCTGATCTGTGAAACACTCCTTCACCAACCACCACCCCTGTCCTCTTCATCTGGCAATAGAAAGCTACACAAACAAAACACTAATAACACACTTTGACCAGTTGAACGGCCCAAAATAAAAAAACGCATGACACGAACAAGATCAATAGTTGACAGCTCAAAGTAAGTACAGGCTTCGAGCAGCTGTAACTCTTTCTAGGGGCATCTCAGGAAGCAGGTGTCTGAGCAGATAGAATATCGGCCTTAAGAGGTCGAAGTCACGATATCAAAACTTTTGTATGGCATATTTTTTTCAAAATTTCAGAACAAAATGAAATCGTTTCTTGCACACGGTGTGGTGACTGCAAGAACAAACGGTCTTGTTAATTCAGCGTTATACATATCAGAATGAAAATGCATTGTTGTTATTATTTCCATTGTATTCATTTGAATAAGTTATGTCAGTTATGCCGTTATAAACACCGACGGATCGGTGCTGTGTAGTTGGACATCACGCTGGGATTCCCGGCTAGACTGAGAGGACAGGTCGTTGCCGAGCGGAGTGAGGCATACATGTCAATAACCCCAAGTTTAAGAATGGAGATGGAAGCAGTGATCTCAGTGATTAGATGGCTATCTTAGACCCCTTTAACAAGGGCAGTCATCGTGTCACACGCGCAAGCCATAGTTCAGAAGGTACAGAAGGCATGGCTAAGGTACGAGTGGATAGCAGTTATTGAAGCCTTGAACCTCCAGTGGTTGACATATATCTAATAGTCTGGTCATGTTAGGATTCAGGGCAACGAAAGAGCTGACATCTTGGCTTCACAAGTTCCCATCATGGACACGTTAGTAATCGATATGAGTGGCATTTTGAAATCGATCAACGACCCCCTGTTGGATGAGAACACCGAAATAGATGATCCAGCAATCCACAGACTGCGAGGTGTTGACATTAAACGAGGCTCGAGAGGAGTGGAGCGCACGAGAGGACGGATCAGGAGAGTACAAATAGCGTGCTACAAATACTACTCCCCTCCAGACCATTTTCTGAGACGGACTGATCACCTATGGGTATGCCCGAAGTGCAGTGACGTCGATTCTTAGCAACAGAAGAATAAGAGTCAGTCAAATCATATTCTTTATGTAGACATTATGTAGACATTATGTAGACAGTATATAGACATTATGAGAATTAATTACGTTTACAAGTAAAATGTGTTGGCATAAGCGCTTTTACATAACGTGGTATCGCGCACATTGCTTTGCAGAAACAAAGATAAACTAGGAGACACAGATGAAGCTAGCAAGAACATAAAAACCAAGAGAAGTATTTATTGCATTGGGAAACTTAACATAATCAAAACAAAATTGCAAATCATTTTCAACTACAATATCTTCCTCTTCTTCTTCTTCTTCGTACGCTGTCAGACGTCAACCTGTATTTGTTCGAAGAAAGCAGCGGTCATCCTGAGGCTGTCGACACTGCCATAGAGATTATCTAGTGTTGCCACTGGTGATGGCCACATCTGCTTTCTCTGGTCCTCGTATGTCGGGCAGTTTTGCAGCAGATGTTCAGGGGCCATTTTCCCTGTACCACAAGTGCCACTTATTTTCAGTTTATGGAATAGGTGGTACCTCAGTGTATTGTGGCCTGTGCGGAGTCTGAAGACCACGACCTGCTCTCTTCTGTTCAACTGGTAAGAGGCATCATTTTTTGTGTAGCCTGTATGTTCTGTTTCCCATTTGGCCATGTATCTGGCCCTAATAAGCCTTTTGGACTCTTCGTAGGTCACACTAGAATCTGGTTTTGGTAGTCTTGCACATTCTTTGTCTGGCTCTCATTCGGTTTCTCTCGATCTGACTTTTCCATGTCATGCGCCGAGCAAATGTGACTCCCAAGTAGTTTGGCTTGTCGTTTGGCCGCAGATATTTGCCGTTAAGATTTATTTTGGTGTTCTGTGGTTTATTTGAAAGCGAGAATATCGTACATGTTGTTTTTTTCCTCGTTTATTTTGACCAGCCATGAGTTCGCCCACTTCTCCAACAATGTTAGGGTCTGCTGCATCCGATTGTTTGCTACAGACATTTTTTTCCGAGGTCCACATAGCCAGATCGTCTGCAAACATGGAGCTGTTGACTCTTCTTGGTATATTCTCTGTGATATTGTTTATATACACCAGGAAAAGTGTTGGTGACAGTACCCCCTCTTGGGGTAGTCCTTGCTCCAGTGTCACCTTTTTGCTCATCTGCCCTTATACTTGAACTCTGGCTGTTCTGTTTTCGAGGTAGTGGCTGATCCATCTGTACATTTTTCCAGATACTTCACTTCTTCGTAGCTTGACTTTAAGTCCCTCTTTCCACACCTTGTCAAATGCCTTCTCTAGATCCACCCAAACCGCTACTGAATGCTTTTTCTCTTGGTAAGCAACCTCGATTTCCTGTGCTATGAGAGTTATCTGGTCCTCAGTGGATCTGTTTTGTCTAAGTCCTGCTTGCTGTGGAATTAATATGTGTTTTTCTTCCAGGTGCCACATCAGTCTGGTGTTTATCATACGCTCTATCAGTTTGCCTACACAGCTCAGTAGACTGATCAGCCTGTATCCATTTGGATCTGTTCTATCTTTTTCTTGTTTTGGTAATGCTATAAGTACAGCATCTTTCCATGCCTGCGGTACAATTCCCCTTTTACAGCTTTGGTTCAGGACTGATAGTAACTTCCTCTTTGCTGTTTGGCCCAACTTCATCAGCATTTCGTTTGTTATCCCATCTTTTCCGGGCGATTTCTTTTTCTTTAAAGCTGTCATGGCCTCATCCATTTCATTCATTGTTAGTTTTGCCATCATGTGCTCCTCTGGTGCCATCTAGATGTTGTCGTGGCTCTTTTGTTCTTCACTAATGTCTGTATGCCTGTCTGTAAGGACAACAATGTGGTTTGCTCTGGCATAATGTTCTATAAAGGCGTTTGCTGCTTTTTTCCGGTAAGCATGTTGTCGTCCTGCTTGATGGTAATTTGTTTATTTGATGGTGTTTCGTCATTCATGGCTCTGACTAAATTCCATAGTTTGTTCCCTTCTTTATCTAAATTGAGGCTCTCTGTTTTGTTTTTCCAGCTGTCTCTTTTTATTTGGTGCAGTGCTCTTTTGTATTTCGCAGTGATGGCCTTGAGGGCGATATTTGCATCCATAGATTGCTCTCTCTCTCTCTGCCATGTTCCTAGCATTTGAGACTTTATCCTAAGCTTTCTGCAGTTCACGATTCCAATATGGCTTGTAGTTTTTCCTTGCCCCTATTGGGATGGTTTCAGTGGCTGCTTGCAGTATTGCTTTGCTTAGGCTTTCCACCATCGGTTTCATATTGTTATTACGTGTGTTGATGGTTTCACACAGTCCATCTGTCAGCATTGTAAATATGTCCCACTGGGCTCGTCTATAGTTCCAACGTAGCAGGGCTTTTATTTTTCTGGGGGTCTACTTCCATATTAATTTATAGCCTAATTGGCCCGTGGTCGCTACCAGCCGATCTATTTTGTGGTGAATATCCCCCGTGGAGAAGGCCAAGTCTGGAGTGGAAATGGTATGTCATGTCCTAGAATAGAAGCTAGGGCTGTCGTCTGGCCTATTGATAAGATAGAGATTTGTGTCTATCTCCCAGTCTTCTACTTCATCACCTCTGTTGTCTGTATCTGAATATTCCCATCTCTGCGAGTGACTGTTGAAGTCTCCAACCACTATGCAGCTGGAGTCCTTGATTTCCATACTCGAGAACGACAGGTCTTTGTTTGGTGGGCCTTACAGGTTGAATATACGAGTTTTCGTTTACTGTGTCATTATGTCGACTCCTACAATTTATGCTTGTCCCGTTTGATCTACTGATACTGTGCTACTCGGTATGCAGTTTCGTGTCATTATCAGAACCCCTCCTTTGTGACCTTCTCTATCAAGTCGGAAGGTCTGGTATCCTCTGATTGAGAATCTGTGGTATTTGTCAAGGTGCGTTTCTTCAACTACAATATAAAGCTCGTTCTATCGAATGGGTTTGAAATATTGAGAATAATAACAACAACACAACGAATAAGCTACACAGTTTTATAAATGAGTGCCTGAGAAAAATAAAGAGAATGAAATGCTTTGATAAGACCACTAATGTGGAACTGTTGGAAAGGACCAGTTATGTACCAGTGGAACACGACGTGAGAAGAAGGCGATGGCGTTGAAAAGAGCACACATTAAGAGAACCAATTGATAACATTACAAGAGAGCCTCTGTTCTTAGATTCACAAGGCAATGAAAGTTGGGGCCGACAAAAAGGAACATGGAACAAATACCTCGAGTCAAGCAGACACAAATAAACTTGACGCTCCGGCAGACTCTTCCAAACGTCTGTCTCAGTTCTTCAAAAATTGGAAAGTCCGGTGGATACCAGTTCACTGCAATATTTCAGGCAACGAGGAGGTGGACAGACTTGCCACAGAGGAAAGGACACTGCAGCAACAGCGATGCAGCAACCAAATACGATTAGACGAAAGCAGCCACAAGTGCCACGTACAAAGCAAAATGGAAAACAGATACCCTTGGCCACATAGATAACGATGCCTACCACCTTCTCTCCAGGCGAGACCAGGTGATCATTCTCTGGCTACACACAGGTCGCAACAGACTGAGGTGTCGTCTATACAATAAGTTTAACATTGGCACTACGGACATGTGCACCTGCCACACAGTTCCCATGACAGCAGGACACATGTTGCAGTCTTGTCCATCGTATACCGGTAAAAGAAGTAGCATTTGGCAACAGCCAGTATCCTTCCACGAGAAGATGTACGGAAGTCCACGGAGCCTCAAGTCGACTACTGCCATCGTTTGAGTAAATGAAGTCGAGGTCTGACGATGAACGAGGAAGAAGAAACGTCAAACAGAAATAAAAATACGTTAGAAGAGGACAGGACTGGGACGAAGGGCACTGAAAAGGAAATCTTGGCATGTATTTGTTGTAGCCTATGCTCGAAAGGGAGCGGACAGGTTTTGACAGCTTTTGACTGATTGATCTAATCACCCTCTCTGCATTCTCTTTCTCACAATCTAATCCCTTATCTCTATTTTTTATTGCATCTCTATTTCTCTCATGTGTATATTCCTAACTGTCTTAACATGTCTCTTTCTCTACGTCTTGCTGTATTACTTCTTTCCATATCTATTACCCTCTTTCGTGCACTTACTCTCCCCCTACCATCTCTCTCTCTCTCTCTCCCTCCCTCACTCTCACCACCTTTCAGTAAAACTCATCAGTGGCAGGATTTGTTTCTTTAATCACTACACACATCGTTCGTCGTATCGAGAAAGCAGACGTTTACACCAAAGACACATAAACGACAAAATCAGACATAAACAGACTACACGTCAAAGGCAACTAAGAACCAATTGGAACCAAAACAAATAGATACATGCACCTACATAACTGGTCGACGCTGGAACTGGATAAGTCATGCCAGAGTGAGAGAGAGAGATAGAGAGAGAATATTGATAGACTTCTAACAGACAGTCGCTCTAGATCTACCAACGAAGACACCGACAATACTCGCAATGACTAAACTAAATCCGTCTTTAACATCTATCATTCAAGACTTTTTATAATTAATTGTTATGGCTTCTTTATCATTGTTCATCTCTTGCTTGATATCTTTTACGTTCAGTTCAATGGCCATATCAGCATTGAAGGTCGGCTGTAACGATTTACAGAGTACTCTATCATGACTTAATAATGCAATCTGACAGGAGTTTTTTCTCCCCCCTCTCCATCTCCTGATATTATCCGCCCACGTGTAATGTTTCTCTCTCTTGAACGACCGCCTTCCACCCTACCTTCCAGTATGGTCTTTAACAAGGAGGTATGTCTTGTTATATAGTCAAAACAACTTAACTGTCTAGTCCTGATTTCGGTCATCAATTCTCTTTTCATCCCCACCGTTCTTAATACCTCCACAATTGTTTTCTTCTTTTTTCCACAAAACGCGACATAAACTTCTATATAGCCACATTTCGAAATCTTCGATTTTCTTTTCGAATTTTTCCTACTTTTCCAGATTTTCTTACTTTTTCAACCTTTCCAACTTTTTCTACTTTTCGAATTTTTCCTACTGTTTCTTACTTGTTCCAATTTTTCCAATTTTTCCTACTTTTCCAACTTTTATCCCAAACTGGCAAAGTCATCAGTGATCATCACACCGAATGACGTAATTAAGGGCAGCAACAAATTATCTGTACCGGACCTAAGGACATCTTCCGTACAATGCCCGATTACTGGATCACGATTTCCATGTTAGCTTCTATGGTTCTCCACAAAGTTGTCTTAGGTAGGTCTCCATTTCGACTTTCCTCTGTAGTAAACAGTACGTCGGCTCTTCTTCTTCTTCGTTCATCTTCAGATCAAGGTCCCAGTTTCTCTTACAAAGGACACCGTTGTTTGTAAAGCTGTTTTATCTTCATACAGCTTGTGTCTCATATCTGTCTCACGAGGCCAGTATTGTTATTTCTGTTCATGCTAAATCGTATAGCTTTTTAGGATGTGTTCCATATGGACTCCTGCCATCTGTCTCAATCCTCATTTTGTTGTAAAGATGATCCTTGCATATATGCCGAGTTGACCATCTCCTGCTTCGATGTTCGTCCTGAAGTTAACATTGTGACGTTGTGTTGCAGTTTGCAGCGAGGCTGCGATATCTGCGCCTTGCGGCCCGACACATTAGATTGCCGCTGGTTTTTTATAGTAGCGGGGTTGCCTTCCCATTGCAACTTCTATCTCTTGACCAGACTACTCTAGTGACTAGTGCAACCTGTTTCTAGGACCACCATGTAGAGACTGAATAGGGTCTTAGTCAGCTATGGTTCGCTGACCCTGATGTAAGTAGCCAGCTATGTGTCTCTGGCTACTGTCAGCTCCTGCACCGCTGCTTCTTAACCTACAGTCTTTAGTCTGAAGATGGCGACTTGTTCTTGTCTAGTCAAATCATAATACGAGACGTGTTCAAATGAAACCGGACCAAACTGCAACAAGTGAACATTCGTACGATGCGCATGACGTCCCTTGTGGTGTAATAAATAGCACATACAAACCGTTAAGTTTGCAAAATTTCATTATCCTCCGACTCATAGTTTCCTAAGCAGACCGTTGAAAACATGGCGGGTGTGAAACGGAATCCGTCGAGAGTTGATCAGCGAGCGGTGATTCAGTTTCTAGCAGCTGAAGGATGTCGACCAGTTGACATTCATTGCAGAATGCAGGAGGTGTATGGTGACAAAATTGTATCGAAGACAATAGTGAAGAACTGGACAACGATGTTAAAAAAAGGACGTGAGTTGACGAAAGATCTTCCGAGACCAGGTCAGGCGCATTTTGTTGCGTTAACTCACGTCCTTCTTTAAACATCGTTGTCCAGTTCTTCACTGTTCTCTTCTACACACTTTTGTCACGATACACTGCCTGCAGTCTGCGATGAATGTCAACTGGTCGACATCCTTCAGCTGCTAAAAACCGAATCACCGCTCGCTGATCAGCTCTGCATTGATTCCGTTTCACACCCGCTATGTTATCAACGGTCTGCTGAAGAAGCTATGAGTCGGTGGATAATGACATTTTGCAAACTTGACGGTTGGTATGTGATGTTTCCACCACAAGTAACGTCATGTGCATCGAACGTATGTTCACTTGTTGCAGTTTGGTCCGGTTTCATTTGAACACGCCTCGTAATTGTCTTCTTTTGTGAAGTCGGGGAGTAGATACGCCCATCTTCCCATAACGTTTTTTTTAAATTATGTTTTTGTATCTCATCCTTCGTAATGTTCAGTTCTGTTTGTGAGGAATCTCCTCGACCCTGTCTGGAGAATCATTGTTTTCGCTATTGCAGTGGGAGGGGATCCACCGAATGACCAGCAGTTGGTGTTCTGCTGTGAGCAGAGCTGTGTTAGGGAGCACATACATTGTTCGAGATATTAAACAACAAACACGAACACAACACATCACAGAAAAACAAACACATTGCAACAACACATGAAGACACACTCCTCATATGATGACAAACACACACACATCACGAAAGACACACACGCACACACATCACAGAAAGACACGAACACACACACACACATCCCCCAAAAAAACATACATCACGAAAAGACACACAAACACACACATATCACAAAAAGACACACAAGCACATACATTACAGAAACACACACATACATCATAAAAAATGCGAACCGATCCCCCAAAAAAACGCACACCCATCACAAAAGAGACCCACACATTACAAAAAGACGCACACATCACAAAAAGATGCACCCATCACCAAAAAAAAGACACACAGACAGAACCATCACAAAAACACTTAAGCACACACATCACAGAAAGACACACAAACACATACATCACAATAACACTTAAACACACACATCACAAAAACACTTGAACACACACATCACAGAAAGACACAAACACACATATCACAAAAACACTTAAATACACGTCACAAAAAGACACAAACACACACGTCACAAAAAGACACACATATCACGAAAGACACACAAACACACAGAAATACACACATCACAGAAAGACACACAAACACACACATCACAAAAAGACGTACACACACACACACATCACAAAAAAAGACAAACACACACATCACAGAAAGACACAGAAACACACACATCACAGAAAGACATACAAACACACACATCACAGAAACACACAGAAACACACACATCCCAGAAAGACACACAAACACACATATCACAGAAAGATACACAAACACACAGAAACACACAAATCACAAAAAATACTTAGACACACACATCGCAAAAGGATATAGAAACGCTTGTATGACCTTCCTCCATTACGAATCCTAGGGTTACTTATCCACCCTACGTTACATCTGCTCAGTAAGGTTCTGTCTAACCGACACTCAAATAGTTTGAGTAGCAGATGGCTACAGTTCTCACATAGCTAATGCGCCGGTAAGATTACCGCAATAGATACCATCAGTTTACCTGGCTACCTTGCTTAAGAAAGGCAGAGAAAACGGGAACTGGACACCTCATATCATAAAGCGCTGAGATCCAGTACAATAAAGTATCTAACTGTTCCTGCGTGACAGTGGTGGCTGCTATAGGCTCACTTGCAAGTTTATTCTATACTTTTGGGGAGAGGAGACTAACGTCTGGTCAGGCAAAACATACAGGTCAGACATGCTCACAGACTCACACCTGGATCCTGAGTGGTCCGCCGGTGTCATTTTGTATGACGAGGACAAGAATAGAACCACTGCCGCACAGAGAGCGTGTCGTAATAGGCGACTAACCGTGTCACATGGCGTGACACAGGCAATGTTTGCTTATGTGGCTTGTTAAGAGCAGCATAGATGGCGCTTAACTAGCTGCGGGTCTACTTTGCTCTAGTGTTTGAGTCTATTTAGATGGACTTGAACAACGGATTACCACCCTCTTGTCCCAACGCAGCTGAGTAATAAGCTGCTCGAGTCATCCCGCTACGCAGGAAATCCACCAACCGCCAGATCATGCCAGACCTGGGACCTTCACAGGGACATCCGCTCCTGAAGAAGTACAGGTCCACTAAAGACTAAGACCAACACGTCGATCACATCGCAGTTCTCTCTCTTAAAACGGGCTGTTCGTTCGGCAGCCTGGCTAACGAGGTGGGGATCGACGTAGTAGTGATCGACAAGCAGATGCAGACAAGAATAGCACAACCGCATGGAGGAGTTCAGTCCACCTTCATCAGCACGCTCGGGGTGTGAGGAAAACTACTGCAACCCGCTTCAGGGGTGCACACACGAGTAAAATGACTCATTGTGGACATTCAACAATAACAATAACAACAACAATCTATACTTTTCATCTCGTCATGCTCTACCAGCCTAATCCATCCACCCCCCTCCATTTCCCACCTTCAGCTCCGCCCTCCCAACCACACAAAGCCATCCAAACTGGCAATAGGCATTCCACCGAAGACTAAGGTAACTTTACAAGGCATTTTGAACTTTGTGCTTGACCTTTTGTGTGCAAACTTGTCTTCCAACCCCAAGAGGCCACAAGAACGCAGCTTACCATCACAAAGATATGCTTCAATAAGGGCCTCTTGGTTTATTCTTGGCGTTGTATTTTAGAAAGTTCTTAGGATAGATAGAGGGCATTCACTTACGTGAAATCCGGGGCTTCAAATTCTTCTTCTGCTTGTTCCTTTTTCCATCCGGGGAATAAGACCACGATTACAATTAGCCTTCTTTATGTACCCTGCGCCAAAGTTCTTTGCCTACGTGTACAGTGGTTGTTTCTGTAGCAGTTTGTTGTACACGATCTGATGGCTAGCCACATGCACTACTCTCATTGTTGATGATTTTGTTGTGAACGCAGCCAATGAATATCTTTACTCTTTTGTGCGCCCTGAAAAGGGTGTTACGTGGCGAGTTGTAGTAGCTCTCCTCACATCACGAGGGTGCCAGTGACAGTGGAACGGGGTAGTCCAAGCAGTTGTACTATACTTGGTTTCATCTGCGTGTCGCTAACTGCTGCAAAGAAAACATTAATGACTCAATTCGTTGGCCAGGCTGCCATGAAGGACAGCCCGTTTCCATGGAGAACTGCGGGAAGGTCGATGCGTGAGGTCTTGGCTGGTATACTCTCTGACCCCGACTAACAAGTATTATCGGTATATGTTGCCTGACCCTGACTAACATGTCTGAACAGCGTCTTTTGCCAGCCCATGACTACCATGTCTGATCAGTATATTTTGCCTGACCAAACGTTAGTCATCTCCTCTAAACTTTCCTAATAAACACCTTTTACGAAATTTATAGTTGTCCATCACAAATGATGAAGACCACTCTCTTTGTTCAGCCGTGTGGACAGTCGTATCTCTTGCTGTGTCAGCTGAAATGGGTGACTTGCGCGGTTATTTGGATTAAAGTGAGGAAGAAACTGCGCCTTTTGTCAACCTCACTCACAGAGCCTAAGCTACCTTTTGCCAGTGGCAAGACATTCATCGAGACAACTGGAGATAGCATAGGTTGCAGATTTTGCCTCAGGGTTACCACCGAAGCCTTTCCGTAAACATGTAACCCGCAGGGTAGAAAGGTGGGAAGGCATCTAACGCAGTTTGTCGTGCCTTTTCGATAACCACAAGAGGTCGTATGGACAAAACTCATCGTGTGAGTGGGTCTGGCATCTCTCCCCAGCTGTATTCAACTCATCATAGTAGCATCTACTACGAAATTTGCAGTAGTCCTATTCGTTCCTCCCCAGAAAGAGAGCCAGGTGAAACATACTGATCAACACATCTACATCACATCCTTGTCAATCCTTCTGGAAACAGATCGAGCATTTTGGGATCGACACTGTAATCCCCATTGCCCTATGTTTACTTAGAAGCCTTGCATTGCACTACAACCAGGAGCATTACGATCAACATTCTCAAGTACGCCTCAGGGTGTAAGACGAACCACTGTAACCTGCTACCATATAGACGTCATCGAGAGAAAACTCAACTGATGATGATTAGCAACAAGGAGCCAGGAGATCCACTCAGTTAGGTCCCCTAATTAGAGGTAAATAAAAGGGCATCCTTCTGCCTTCTCGTCTTTTCATAGTTTGTTGTTGCTCTTTTCCTTGTTATGAAGCCGTATTGCGGGGAACTGAGACGCTAGTCCGGCCAGGCTAGGACGTTGCGTAGTGCCAGTTCACAGCCTACTGAACATTCAGGCCTTCTGACTCACAGAGAAATCCCTTTGAAATGTCACATTCCAAGGCTGACTAAATAACGGAACTTACATGTGTCAACTATCAGTGCAACTATAATAGCGTATTCGGGAAACAAAGATGGATATGCAGTCGGTTTAAGGGTGGGATTCTGTGATAGGGTCAATCTCAGCAGTGATTTGTTGTGTTCTGTACCATGAATTTGGTGTATTTATTTTTGTAGAGCATGGGTTGATTATAAACCTTGGCAGAATATGAGTCCCGTTATTTATTGGCTGTGGAATGTTGCATTTCAAAAGGATTTTCCCAATGAGTCAGACGCCGTATCTAAAGTAGGCCAAAGCTAGGCACAATATACTGACCAAGACCACTATCTCTCTTCCATGTAGCGTTTTCTGGAAACAAGTCGTTTCCAAGGCCGCCTGGCTGACTAGATGTAGATGGAGCAGCACGCTCGGGATGTGAGAAAGCTTCTACAACTCGCTAATTAGCAAAATAGGAAACTTACTCATTTCTGGCATTAAACAGCAGCAACAAAAAGCCATACTGCTTGGTCGTATGGATTTGCGTGCCGGGTATGTGTGGAAGCATTTCTGTGATATGTTCAAATCCCGTATATTGTGAAGAGGAATCGGCTATTCATTTTTTTAAGAATGATATAAAACGGGACTCGTAAGCTATATCAAAGAAAGAAAGTCCAATATTATAATTATAACAATAAGCTTAGTCTGTCAGACTGCATTCTCCTTATGTATCCCTAGATTCCATTCTAGAGAGGAAATAAGAAGGCCACACAGCGCAAACATTGCATTGTGTAAAAAGCGAGAGCTGTGTATGGGAATAGCAACTTTATCATATTGAAAACGTTGTTGCAGAAACCATTTCAGCAAAAGCGTACATATTCTTTATGCACATACCATTTTTAAGAGTTTATCTATAACGGTGGTGGTGTGCTTTATAAGGAACGATTTGAGAACACAGAGATTACTGCATACCATAGACTGCTCTATCAAAAATTCGAGCAAAGAAAAAATACTGCATACCATTTGATCTACATCAAAAATCCAAGTAAAGAGAGAAACAGGCATACCATTTGATCTACTCCATCAACAATCCGAGTAAAGATATAATCTTGCGTATCATATGATATACTACCTCAACAATCCGAGTAAAGAGAGAATTCTGCATTCCATATGATATACTACCTCAACAATCCGAGTAAAGAGAGAGTTCTGCATTTCATATGATATACTACCTCAACAATCCGAGTAAAGAGAGAATTCTGCATTTCATTTGATATACTACCTCAACAATCCGAGTAAAGAGAGAATTCTGCATTTCATATGATATACTACCTCAACAATCCGAGTAAAGAGAGAATCATGCATTTCATATGATATATAGTTGTCCATCACAAGTGATGAAGACCACTCTCTTTATTCAGCCGTGTGGACAGTCGTATCTCTTGCTGTGTCCGCTGAAATGGGTGACTTACGCGGTGATTTGGATTAAAGTGAGGAAGAAACTGCGCCTTTTGTCAACCTCACTCACAGAGCCTAAGCTACCTTTTGCCAGTGGCAAAACATTCATCGAGACGACTGGAGATAGCATAGGATGCAGATTTTGCCTCAAGGTTACCACCGAAGCCTTTCCGTAAACATGTAACCCGCAGGGTAGAAAGGTGGGAAGGCATCTAACGCAGTTTGTCGTGCCTTTTCGATAACCACAAGAGGTCGTATAGACAACACTCAGCGTGTGAGAGGGTCTGGCATCTCTCCCCAGCTGTATTTAGCTCATCATAGTAGCATCTAAAGTTCCCCCACGCCAGATTCGTGAAGGTGAACCTGCAGAGCTAACCCGTAAAATACGACACAGGTATAAGCGTAGTGCCAGTCAGCCGGCGTCCAGACCAGGATAAACGGATGGAAGAAATCACAAAAAAGAACGAAATAACAAGTCCAGACGGAAAACAACACCACGTTTCGTGAACACAAGTGTAAGTCGTCGACTAGTGTGAATTCCAGGCAAATCCGTGGTCTGGCGGCATCCATAATGATCCAAAACAGTAGAGAAATGTAGACTCGCAGCCAGTTATGGCGCCATCTTTGCCAGATTTAATTAAAAATCACGCGTTATAGACCACTGCATCTGAAAAGAGAGAATCGTGTATCCCATAGACCGCTTTATCAGAAGATCCAGAAAAGAGAGAATCGTGTATCCCATAGACCGCTTTATCAGAAGATCCAGAAAAGAGAGAATCGTGTGTACCATAGACCGCTTTTTCAGAAGATCGAGAAAATAGAGAATCGTATATCCCATAGACCGCTTTATCAGAAGATCGAGAAAAGAGAGAATCGTGTATCCCATAGACCGCTTTATCAGAAGATCCAGAAAAGAGAGAATCGTGTATCCCATAGACCGCTTTATCAGAAGATCCAGAAAAGAGAGAATCGTGTGTACCATAGACCGCTTTATCAGAAGATCGAGAAAATAGAGAATCGGATATCCCATAGACCGCGTTATCAGAAGATCGAGAAAAGAGAGAATCGTGTATCCTATAGACCGCTTTATCAGAAGATCGAGAAAAGAGATGATCCTTCCTACCTTAAACTACTAGATCAGAAGGACTATGCATTCTATAGTTCAGGGTTTTCCAACACTACATTTTGGATGTTTCGTCGAGAGTGGATAGACTACATAGATTCGATGAGAGGATTAGATGCATCTACCTAAATACTCAACGTAAATGATACATATGTATCTCTCTATCTACAGTCCACTTGTGTCGTTCGTTATACGTCGTGTAGAGGTGTGACCTTCTTTGCTTCCTATTTTAGGACAGGTGACAATCTATTGGTAACTTGCCAGGTCAATCCCAGTATCTGTTTCCAGCCGTTATATTGCTAGCCAATTGAATACACGATCGCCCATTTTTGTGACTGGTCGTATTGGAAGCATAAATTATACCAAGATAGACCAGCAGCCTGTCAGGCGCTATCTAAACCACTCCGCTAACCACATAATCAAGATCTGATGTTATAGCCACACAGTCCCCTTTTTGCAACATATTCTCTGTGGGGCGAGAATTCATAGAATAATTTGAGTAGAATTTTAAACATGAATTTTGCCAGAGCAACGGCCTAGTCTTTTCGATTTTCAACTGCCAAGAAATTTGAAACGTGCGCGCCACTGCACAGGGGTGTCTGATCTCACTAATCAGATATCAGGGGACATTTGTTACCGGATGATCCACGTTAAAAAATCACGTTCTCCACTGTGATTTGAATCGCCGACCTTCGGCACCCGAGGTAAACACCTCATGGAAGAGATTAGTGAATAATTCAGGGTGTTTTCACGGGTTATTTAAGGTAAAAGAATAAAAAAATTAAAGAACAAGAAAAAGAAGAAGAAATAGGGAAAAGAAAAAGAGTGGGAAAAGAAGAGGACATATAGAACGATCAAGAAGAACAAGAAGATCAAAAATGGAAAAATGAGGAAGATGAAGAAACGAAGGAGGAGGAGGAGGAGGAAATGATGAAGACGGAGGAGGAGATGACGAAAAAGAAAGAATATGATGATGATAACGATGTTGTGTTGAAGAAGAAAAAGAAGATGATGAAGAACAAGTGGAAGAAGAAGAAGAAGAAGAAGAAGAAGAAGAAGAAGAAGAAGAAGAAGAAGAAAAGAAATAGACGGCAAATGAAGATGAACAATAGAAGTAGAATTAAATATATAGACGAAGGAGAAGATGAACAAGAAAACAAAGAAGTAGAGGAGAAGGCAGAATAATTTCCCCACCCACCCCCAAGCCGCTTGTTTGAGATTAACGTGGGACATATAGGTGGGCTCTATATTAGCCTGGACCGGGGCATAGATGACGGCATCTCCTCTCTGCGCACATTACTCGTCAATTGGCGCATCTGTTATTCAAATCCGTCCATTTATATCCCCGAGGGACAGCCGGGTATCATTTTTCAAGACCACCTCCTGAACACACACACCCTTCATTGCATACATGCCTCTGTGGTTCTGAGGGATGAGAGAGAATAATATTCACATCCATATCTTTCTCACAGCTCGCCAAGGGACATGGCTGTTCCACGATTTTGGAGGCCTGGAATGAACTTGCCATGCATTTGGTGGATGCATCATTCTCTTTTGCATTACGTATTTCGATAGCGATATATAATCATGCAAGCACTCTTTCCAATCTGTCACTCTCTTTTTCAATCCATCTGCCTTTTCCGTCCTTATTTCAATCTTTACGTGTATCTGTCACCGTTGTCTCTATATTTTTTTCATTCAGTCTCTCTGTATTTGTCTATTTATTTGTCACGTTATCCGTCCATTTGTCTCGGTCCATCTATCTCTGTTTCCGTATACATGTCTCTCTACCTCTGTCTTTCTATCGGTCTATCTGCCTCTCATTGCCTCTGTCTCTCTATCAGTCCATCTGCTCTTAATTTTAGTAACTCTTGCGTCTAGGTTGACCGAAACATGATACAGATACGTCTCATTTCCGTTAAGTTATGTTCTCGCAAGAATGAACATCATTGAACCCCTGGCAGACACTGAGGTGCTGGACCACTTTCAGCAGAATGGCTAAGGGTGTGGCTACTGACGGATTCCGTAGCTAGCTGGTTGCAAATACTCCTGCTCCGTCCCCAAAGGCGCCCCCTTTTGCTCGACTCAAGCTGGATTTCAATATTGTGGATTTTCGATTAATTGACTGGTTTGCGTTGAATGTCATCCATATAATTATCCGCAAACTGTATAATGTCACGCGTATTCGTATCCACTAATGTAGAATGCCACCCCTATTATTATCCACTACTTTAAAATGCCACCACCATCTCATTATTGACTAATTTGCAATACCAGCATTATCTTTATCCCCCAACTTTAGAATTT
This sequence comes from Ariolimax columbianus, assembly GCA_036924085.1. Taxonomy (NCBI): domain Eukaryota; kingdom Metazoa; phylum Mollusca; class Gastropoda; order Stylommatophora; family Arionidae; genus Ariolimax; species Ariolimax columbianus. The sequence goes on from JAVGWX010000018.1 coordinate 50,498,715, forward strand.
AATCCCTATCCTTATCCACTCAAGTAACTTCCGGTTTGTAGTCTAGTAGATGCACTCAAAAAACTTCTGGTTTGTGGTCTAGCAGATTCACTCAAATAACTTCTGGTTTGTGGTCTAGCAGATTCACTCAAATAACTTCCGGATTGTGGTCTACCAGATTCAGTCAAATAACTTCTGGTTAGAGATCTTGCAGATCCACTCAAGTAACTTCTGGTTTGAGGTCTAACAGATCCACTCAAATAACTTATGTTTAGAGGTCTAGCAGATCCACTCAAATAACTTCTGGTTAGAAGTCTTGCAGATCCAATCAAGTAGCTTCCGGTTTGTGATCTACCAGAATCACTAAAATAACTTCCGGTTTGTGATCTACCAGATCCACTCAAGTAACTTCCGGTTTGAGGTCTTACAGATTTACTCAAGTAATTTCCGGTTTGTGGTTGTGCAGATCCACTCAAGTAATTTCTTCAACTCTGCGCTTCTGTAATGGATTTGTGAGTATTCATTTCTTTTAATTGACTTGTCCATATTGGTAGATGTTATAGTAGCTTAATGATTCGAGAGGACGGGAAAGCCAGTCCCCATGTATAGGCCATCAGTAAAGTCCATTTGTGATACACATTGCAAGGTACACCGTTTATTATTTTCTACGCTGTCGAACCCCGGCGTGAGGCGACTACAGGCTGTTGGGCATGAGGCAGATAACCTCATCATGTAGAAACTCTAAACCAGGACAATAAGGAAAACAGATTTGTGTACTTGTGATAGAATTCAATATATCAATCAATCAATGACTCAATAAATTAATAAATCAATTTAAAAAATATAAATCAACTAATCAATTAATTAGTCAATCAATTATTCAATCAACGAATCAATCATTAAATCAATTAAATAATAAATTAATCAAAGAACTAGTAAATTAATTAGACAATTAACTAATCATTTAATGAATCAATGAATCATCAAAGAGGGTCAGGCAAAAACATACTGATCAGACATGTTAGTCAGGGTCAGGCAAAATATGCTGGTCAGACATGTTAGTCGGGGTCAGTTAAACATACTGACCAGACATGTTAGTCGGGGTCAGGTAAAAGATACTGACCAGACCTGTTAGTTAGGGTCAGGCATAACATACTGATCAGCAAAGACCATCAACTCGACTTCCTCGTAGTTCTCCGTGGAAACGGGCTATTTTCATGGCAGTCTGGCTAACGAGGTGTTGGAATTGACGTGATCCCTGTAGTAGTGAGTGACACGCAGATGAAGCCAAGCATATCATAACCGCTTGGAGGACCCCACTCACGTTCATCAGCACGCTGGGGATGTGATGAAGACTACTGCAACTCGACACTAAACGCACTTTTCAAGGCACACAAAAGAGTAAACTTAGTCATTGTAGACATTCACAACAACGACAACATCATATCATTTCAGTATCTATATTATGTACGCCCTTTTAATGAAGTCTGTTCCCTTTTTGATTTCGTTGCTCAATAGAACGGTTATAGCATAGAACATAACGATTTCTTTTTTTATGTTAGACTTACTATATTATTATTTCTGTAATTTTCCCTCATTCAATTAAAACTTATCTCCCATTTTGTGTTGTTCTACTGAAACCATTATCTCGTTTGCTACTCTGTCTATATTATTGTCAAGATATTTGGATGAGTCCTCATTATGTACGTGTGTGTATCGCTGCTCGATGTGATTCTGACTCACGGAAAAATCCCTTTGAAACGTCACATTCCAAGGCTGCCTAAATAACGGAACTTACATGTGTTAACTATTTCTGCAACTATAATAGCATGTTCGGGAAACAAAGAGGGATATGAAGTTGGTTTCAGGGTGGGATTATGTGAAAGGATCACTCTCAACGGTGATTTGTGTATTTAGTACCGTGAATTTGTTTGATTTCTCTGTGTGTGGCATGGATTGAATATAAACCTTGGCACAATGTTGTTGGTGTTGGTGTTATCCTTTAGCTGCAAAGTAAACCTGCTCTTTGCAGCCCAATGCCATTCTTATATAAACAGGTTTTCTTTGGTTGTTTATTTGCTTCGTACAGTGTGTTGGCAATTATCGGCAGTGCTTGTAAGAATCTTTTCCTCATGTCCGCAAGCGCCTTGCACTCAATGAGTAGATGTTGAAGAGTAGAACTGTTTCCTCAGGATGAAAGCAATGTCTGCACAAGTACATGTTATGAGGATTAATGCGGTTCAAGAGGATATTGTCTGTCTTAGTCAATGTATACCCTGCGCGTCGCGTACTGCGAGTTTTGTCCAACTCTGCTCCCTGCATTTTGACACTGTCTGCTATAATTGTAAAGGCCTATCCGCGAGTGACAGTCTCTGTCACAGTCTATTCAGCCATGCTGTGAGATTAATATTATTATTATTATTATTATTATTATTATTATTATCCAGTATACTTATTTTATGTTGCATCTGATTACGGATATGTGACAGAAGAGCCGGGACATTGGCAAAGTTCGCATCACAGTTGGTTTATCCAATTCTTCTGCATTTTGTTTTCGGTTGGTGGGTGTTATCTTCACAATTAGATTTATATCCAGCAGAAACAAAAAATTGTGATAAGAGACATTCCAGCCGCACCATGGTAGGAGCTATGATTTGATACACAGAGACAACGTCAAGCATTGGGGTAACAATTTGAAGGCCATAATTTTGCCCAGCATCTCTGAATTTTCGCCAAGTTTCTCAATGCCACAAATAGATTACCAAACGTGTCTTCCACGTTCATTGATTTGCATCAGCATACGTGCCCCCTGAGGAATCCAGGACACTCTCAAGGTATGTGAATGCGCTCGCCTCATCATGTGTGGTTTGTCTTAATTGAACTGGGCTGTTTGTGCCCGTGTGTGTGTGAGTGTTTGTGATTGCGTAGATGTACATATCTGCATGTGGTTGTCTGTGTGCGACTTGATGTGTGTGTGTGTTTATGAGTGTGTGTGGTTGCGTAGATGTATATATCTGCATGTGAGTGTGTCTGTGTGCGTCTTGATGTGTGTGTGTGTGTGTGTCTGCAAGCGAGTGTCCGTGCTTTAGTGTATGTGTATATGCGTGAATCTGCATGCGAGTGTATCTGTATGTTCTTGCGTGTGTGTCTGTGTGTGTCCGCATGTGAGTGCCCGTCTGTCTATGTTCATTTGCATATGAGTGTCTGTGTGCGTCCGGATGTGTGTATGTGCGTGTCCGCGTCTGTCAGCAGGCGAGTGTCTGTGCGTGAGTGTGTGTGTGTGTGTGTGTCTGCGTGTATCTGCATATGATTGTGTCTGTGTGCTCCTATATGTTTGTGTGTGTTTGCATGTGAGTGCCCGTGTATGAATTTGCGTGTATCTGCGTGAAACTGCACGTAAGTGTGTTTGTGTGTGTGTGCTTCTGTATGTGTGAAAGTGAATAAGTGTATATCTGTATATATGTATGTGCAAGTTCACATGCGTCTGTGTATCTCTGTATATGGGTATGTGTGTGTATATATATATATATATATATATATATATATATATATATATATATATATATATATATATATATATATATATAAATATATATAAATATATATATAAATATATATAAATATCATGTAGCATGCCCTTTATAGAACGTCGCTCCCATCACAGTCTGTCTGAAAAAAACTCTTTCCCTTGCTAAAACTTCAGCCTCCGCCACAGTCTTACCCAGGCATTCCTGGATATCTTGGTGTCATCGTCTTCTTGGTCTACCCCTGCCTCTTTTGCCGGACATCATACCTTCCATCACTGTTCTCTCAAGACCGTTGTGTCTCTTGATGTGACCAAAGAATTTACATTTTCTGGCCAAAATGGAATTGATAAACCAGTTCTTCTCTAAGTTCAATTCTTGCCGAATGTCTATATTTGTCTTTTTCTCTGTCCAGGGTATTCTGAGGATCTTTCTGCAACCGTTTGACTCCAAGGATTCGATTCTTTGTCTAAAAGTTTGGTAATCGTCCATGATTAGCAGCCATATGTTGCCACACAAAAAAACACAGGCTCTCAAGTCTTTCACTTTTGTCATTTTGTTCTGCCATAATTTCTTCAGGCTGTTCAGTCTCTGAGTTGCCATATATATATATATATATCTGCATGTGTGTGTGTGTTTGTATGTATGTGACTGTGTATGCTCTATGTATGTGATAGGTGTGTCAGTGGTTGGTGGGTGTCTGCACGTATGTAACTGTGTCTATGTGTGAGAATATGTGTGTCGATGTGTACAACCCCTGGTCTCTCGGGAGGTAAGACCAGAGTGTCTGTATCTATGTGTGTGTTTACGTGTACGTGTGTGTGTATGTACATTTACGCGTGTGTGAGACAGAAAGACAGACAAACAGACTGACAGACGGTCGGACGGACGGGGACAGACGAACGGACGGACGAGGACGGACGGACAGACAGTCGAACAGACAGATATAGAGATATATATATAGAGATAGATAGACAGACAGACAGACAAACAGACAGGCAGGCAGGCAAACAGGCAGGCAGGCAGGCAGGCAGGCAGATAGGCAGGCAGGCAGGCAGGCAGGCAAACAGGCAGGCAGGCAGGCAGGCAGGCAGGCAGGCAGGCAGGCAGGCAGGCAGGCAGACAGACAGACAGACAGACAGACAGACAGACAGACAGACAGACAGACAGACAGATAGACAGATAGATAGATAGATAGATAGATAGATAGATAGATAGATAGATAGATAGATAGATAGATAGATAGATAGATAGAGAGTTAGATAGATAGATAGATAGATAGATAGATAGATAGATAGATAGATAGATAGATAGATAGATAGATAGATAGATAGATAGATAGATAGATAGATAGATAGATAGATAGATAGATAGATAGATAGATAGATAGATAGATAGATAGATAGATAGATAGATAGATAGATAGATAGATAGATAGATAGATAGATAGATAGATAGATAGATAGATAGATAGATAGATAGATAGATAGATAGATAGATAGATAGATAGATAGATAGATAGATAGATAGATAGATAGATAGATAGATAGATAGATAGATAGATAGATAGATAGATAGATAGATAGATAGATAGATAGATAGATAGATAGATAGATAGATAGATAGATAGATAGATAGATAGATAGATAGATAGATAGATAGATAGATAGATAGATAGATAGATAGATAGATAGATAGATAGATAGATAGGCAGACGGACGGACGGATGGAGGGACGGACGGATGGACGGACAGACATACAGACAGACAGACAGACACTGATCGTGTGGAAGCAGCGACATCCCGCACACATCGCTATGCTGGGCATATAGTACGCTTGCATGACAACAGATGGACACACAGAACAACGTATTGGTGAGCACGTAGCTGTTCACATCCATTGGGTCGTCCACCTATGTAATGACGAAATGGACTTACCAAAGACCTAAACCCGCATTGGAAAAGATTGGAATGAGTACATAATATTGCTGGCTACCTGGCATACAACACATTTGCCAGAAAAACAACGATGGTAGTGTGCTACATACATATATACAGGGCTTGACAAAAGAGCTGGTCTGCTTGTCAACAATTTTGCTGGACGAGTAGAAAAAAATCAGTTTTAAATCGTTATTTCATAACAACTCTCGCACGATTATAAGTGATATGGTTTGGCTTGGCTTCGTTCATTATCAATCTCCCACTACCAAACACTGAAAGGGCTTAAGTAGCAGAATGTAGTCCAGGGAACGGAATGCGTTGTGTCGTGGTTTACAGCTTGATTGCGATATTTGCACCTTTCGATCCAACACAACCGACTTTAGCAAGCATTTTTTTAGTACCGGGTTAGCATTCCCTCTTCGATTCCTTCTCCTTATCCAGTCTGCCCTGCTGCAGACTGGTTCGCTGGCCCTGAAGCTAGCAGTCAGCTATGGGTCGCTGACCACTGCAGCTCATTCGCTGCTCAGCGTCTTGATCCCAGACAACACATGAGAACACGTCACACTTAGCGAGTGTGTGTGGGAGAGAAAACCAGGGAGAGAAAACGATAGAAAGCAAAAAGGAATACTCGTATTGCGTAGAAATATGAGCATCTGTGTACAACAATGGGACAGAAAACAAATTGGATTTAGAAGATGGCATTAGAGCTGGCCCACTCGATACTGCCTCCGTCGTGTCACATGATGAGATGGAGAATAGCCCTCATTTCGCATCCACATTCAAAGAACAGATCTTGATGGTGCAGTATAAGAATGTCTTTCGCAACGTTTTATACCTCCTGAATTCATTAATTTTCTTACTGCTTTTTTCTTTTCTACACTCCTTTGATTGTTCTTTCTTGTTTAATGAAAGGCTGGCCCAGTGGACGGGATGTTGGTCTTCTAGCCCCGCTGCTATGCGTTCAAATCCTTAGTGAAGCATTGTTTGTGTTATCACTATTGAAGGTAAAATAAAATATTACCCTGTGTAGTGCGTGACAACTACAGGGACAAGCGGCATTTATTCCTCCTCTACGTAAATCCTTCGATGGATCTCAACAATGAGAATTAAAAGCCCTGATGATCGATCTCATTTTGTTGCTTTCTCATCAGCTTTCTCATCAGCTTTCTCATCAGCTTTTATTGACAAGACCGTTGTCTGTTAGCGTGTACTTCTATTTCTCCCATTTTAACATTCCCCATAACCTAGAGAGCTGAAGATGTGCACACATCCTCTAATTAGTGAGACATGTTTATCTGATACAATTGTGTCAGATCCCGGACATGTCTTTCAAAAGTTTGTACCGGAAAATGCGGTATATTTAAAAGTTATTTACTTGTTTAAGCTATTTTTCGGTTTCTTTGATGTTCATTCTAAATTAATAATAAACGAGACTTAGCTTCAGAGTAAGATGAAATATACAACATCATGTTTCGACCGCACGCCGTCTCGTTATCCAGGAACCAGCTTATGTTACAGCAGTTTGGTCAACGTGGTGAGGGTTGACACTACGATCCAGGAGGACTGAAGTTTATAGTTTGGATATAGTAATCACTTCAACCTGCTAGCAAAGAACAGCTAGGGAGTGCAAAACTCAACAGAAACAACTTTCAATAAACAACATCCAGACTTAAGCCCAAACAGGGAACATCAGACAAATGTTTGATGTTATAAAGAAAGCTATTGGTCCCGTAAGCAAGAAAACAGCACCACTCAAAACCGTCACTGGCGAAAGAATAACAGAAAAAGGAAAGCAGATAGAGCAATGGGTCGAGATCTGTTATGAACTCTACTTTTGTGATAATACCGTAACTCTCAAAGTCTTTAAAGCTGTCAACTGTTATCTCGGCATGGGCGAGCTGGACATGAAACCATCTCTCGAAGCTTCGGACAACAACAACAACATACGTACTTGAATAACTGCTGTTGTTTATTAATGCTTTAATCGTCGTTTAGCGAAGTCATGTGATTTTTCAACCACAGACACAATCACTTCATTTAAATCTAAACGCGTGAACAATTATACAAACATTCGGCATATAAGCATAAACTGCTCTCGAGCGCTGAAAATTATTTCAACCTTAAATAAGTTACAGTCTGAGATACCGCACGCGTCGCGTATGTCCAGAACACTGGGGTGAGATTTTTCTTGATAATAGATATATCTTCAGTTATTACTGGTATCTTGTTGTTATTTACAAAATTCTGCATTCGCATGTTTTATGTAATGTAAGACTATCTTACACAGAACCGACATTTCTACAACATAAATCTCACCGTGTGTAATTATTAAATCGTAGTTCCCTCTAACATTCTGTTCTCCGTATATTTGTAGGTCTTTCTCTCTTTCTCTTCCTTTAAAAATTCCATGTAAAAGCCTATCTCGAAATGGTGAGCCGTACATTACAATCGGGGCCTTTTGGAGACGAAAACTCACTTTGTATTGCCACATATAGATCAGATGGCCTTGCAAATACGGTCATGCACGACAAGGTGCAAGGCGGACGACGAAAACATCGTCCCCAAAAAAGTAACTAGGTTAATACAAAAGAATGGACCAATCTCCGACCAGAAGAGGCACAGGCAGGGACAGTTAACAGAGAGAGGTACCGTGGGGTTGTTAGGGTATCTTCATGTGTGTCACAACGACCTTACCGGTTAGGGGATGACCAGACCTGATCTTATCCAACCCAATTGTCGTCGTTATCTTGTTGTCACAGTATCTGCTGTTGGTCTTTATTCCTCACAGTGTTCTTCCCCCTTTATGCCCGTTCTCCTTCCTATGTGTGTCTGTATATATATATACCGAAAGAGAGAGAGAGAGAGAGATAGAGAGAGAGAGAGAGGGCGTTAGAGAGAGAACAGGAGAATGAGAGTGGCAGAGAAAGGAAAATAGAGATACAAGGAGCAAATTCAAACTGATTGTGTCTGTGACGTCACAGTTAGCGGTGTCCTTTGCGATCAGACTGGTTCTAAGCCGTGCTTCTTGGAACCCTAGTGTTCTTTAGAGCTTCTGCGAAAGGTCACGCTCCAATAAAATTAAAGTCTTCGTTTTTCCCTTAAACAAAGATCGCAGTTGTGTACAGAAGCTGCTCAGTCCAGTACACCAGTGCTACACTCATACAGTAAGCCTTCTTATCTTTCATCTATGATATTTTATCAAGTTATTATCCAACATTGCCAAAACATTTATATGTTTATAGCACGTACACTTTATTTGTATTAAATCGAAAGATCATCGGGATCAAGATGCTGAGCAGCGCATGACCTGCAGCGGTCAGCGACCCATAGCTGACTGCTAGCGTCAGGGCCAGCGAACGATAGCTGCAAAGACCCTTCTACACCTCCACGCGGTGATCCTGGATAACAGACTGCAGCAAGGCAGACTGGCTAAGGAGAAGGGATCGAAGAGGGAATGCTAACCCGGTACTCAAAAAATGCTTGCTGAAGTCGGAGTGTTGGACCGAAAGGTGCAAATATCGCAGTCAAGCTGTAAACTACGACACAACGCATTCCGTTCTCTTGACTACATTCTGCTACTTAAGCCCTTTCGGGGTTTGGTAGCAGGAGATTTAGAATGAATGAAGCCAAGCCAAATGCAGGTTACAGTGCTACTATTCGTTATTTCCCATCCAGGATCCGGCTACACTATGGCGTAAGTAATTATTAGTATTTCTTTACTCTATGAAATTCGGGGTGTTCTTTTTGTAAGTTGTCTCCGAATCAGTTATTTATTTGTGTACCTGTCCAATCAATAAATCAGAAAACTGACCAATCCATGTGGAGCACAGGTCCTCAACAAATAACCACAAATACTTCCTTTAATGTGTCATCTGAGCCAGTTATGTCTACGTTTTTCCTGCTATCTTGATATTGGCATCCAGCTATCTCTGGCGTTTGAAATGTGGTGATATTGTAGAGTGGAAAGAGTGGGTTGGTCTGAAAAAAAGAACCAATAAGAATGTACTCACTGAAGTGGATGCACAAAGACATATTGCATTTGATACAAAAACGGCGGTTGAGATAGCTGGGTCACAATATGAGACATGAAAGTCTTCTACAGAAGATACTAGAGGACAATATTCAAGGAAAGAGAGAACCCGGGCAACCAAGACTCACATTCACATATCAGGCATGCAGGGACATTAAAGTTCGAACGTGTTCTAAAATAAAGAGAATTTAAGAAGGTAGGGCCAAATGGATAGACACGCTTAGACAGCCTTACACACAGTCTCTGGAAGGATCAACGATATGATGATGATACCTCTACACTGAGTGTATCGGACTTCCTCTATTTCCTTTGACCTGTACATTCCAGAACACAGATTGTTTGGTAATGTTAGCTGGTTTCCGTAATGTGTGGTCTATCGAGCGCCTTCTACGTATTTCATGCTAAACTGGTTTTTGTCTGGTTCTTTTCAATAGTTCTACGTTGGTGACCTTCTCCATAAAGATTACATCCTCCTTTTATAATGTATCGAGAAGCGAACAGGGGTCTACTGTGTTTTCTGTCTGTCGAATGGATAGAGGGTGTCCACAGGTAGTGAATAACAAATTGTATAAAGCATAAGTTAGACCTCGATTTGCCTCCTGTGTACAAGTATGGAGTCCTTATCGTAGAGGAGATATAAACATGCTGGAAAGGATACTTCTTCTTCTTCTTCTTCGTACGCAGTCAGACAGGAAAGGATACAAAGAAGAGCGCTGATAGTAGGATTCCAGAATTACAGTTATGGGAAAGATAAACTACAGTGTCTAGAAAAGAGACGAATTCGAGGTGACTTAATACAGGTATATAAGATGATTAAATGAGAGGATAAATTAGACTCTAACAAGTTTTTTTTCTTCAAAATACAACCACCGACAAGAACAAGAGGGCAAAAGCTGTAAACCAACTAAAGCAAGGTCCAGGTTAGATACTAGGAAATTATTTTTCTAGACAGAGAGTGGTGAATGCTTGGAATGCATTGCTACAGGATGTAGTGGAGGCAGGGACAATTAATACATTCAAGAATATATTGTGTGCACTTAGATTTTAGAGCAAGGTAATGTAAATTAAATTAGTTGTACACATACTCTGCAGAGTCTTCTAAACCAGTATAAAAGACGTTACATTAAGTTAAGAAGCACATTCCGCAAATGAATACTGCTGCTGAAAATGTAGGTTACATATTGGCAAGATAAAGGCACAATATGATGGACAGTTTAAAATTATGGGATACGGGAGACGGAACAAAGCGATGATAAAGTCAGAAGGTGTTGAACAGTGGAGTGGATGGGAGGACAAGAGAAACACACGAGAAAGTCGCTACATAGTTTAACAAAGTAACAATGGATGGTGACAAAGTTAATCACAGGAGAAAGGCACTAGATAGTATAATGTTTAACAAAGTGACAATGGATGGTGACAAAGTTAATCACAGGAGAAAGGCACTAGATAGTATAATGTTTAACAAAGAAACAATGGATGGTGACAAAGTTAATCACAGGAGAAAGGCACTAGATAGTATAATGTTTAACAAAGTGACAATGAGTGGAGTTAAAAAGAATCACAAAAGAAAGTCGCTAGACAGTTTTACACATCAACATGGAATGGAGACAAAATGAATCCCACAAGAAAGTCGCTAGACAGTTTTACACATCGACATGAATGGAGACAAAATGAATCCCACAAGAAAGTCGCTAGACAGTTTTACACATCGACATGAATGGAGACAAAATGAATCCCACAAGAAAGTCGCTAGACAGTTTTACACATCGACATGAATGGAGACAAAATGAATCCCACAAGAAAGTCGCTAGACAGTTTTACACATCGACATGAATGGAGACAAAATGAATCCGACAAGAAAGTCGCTAGACCGTTTCACACATCGACATGTAATGGGGACAATATGAATCCAACAAGAAAGTCGCTAGACAGTTTTACACATCGACATGGAATGGAAACAATATGAATCCAACAAGAAAGTCGTTAAACAGTTTTACACAGTGATTTGGAATGGAGACAAAGAGAGTCACACACGAAAGTCGCTATACAGTTTTACACAGTGATTTGGAATGGAGACAAAGAGAGTCACACACGAAAGTCGATATACAGTCTACGGACTGGAATGGAGACAAAGAGAATCACACACGAAAGTCGCTAGATAGTTTACACTATGGACTGGAATGGAGACAAAGAGAATCACACACGAAAGTCGCTAAACAGTTTACACTATGGATTAGAATGGAGACAAAGAGAATCACACAGGAAAGTCGCTATACAGTTTACAATATGGACTGGAATGGAAGCGAAGAGAACCAAATAGAGTAAATTGGTCAGACAATTTAAAATAGTTTGAAAAAGAGCATGTCAGAATTGATGAACAACTGTAGACACAAAAGTGAACGTCATCGCATAGCTCTACACATGATGATGATGAATTTGATCCTCAAAAAAAGATGTATTCTCTTCCCGTCTCTCCTCCTAATCATGTCCAGATTCACATTCTATTTTTATTTTCCTTATTTCATCCTTGGGCATTTCGGCAGAAGCAATTAATTTCATGTTGGGATTACGAGTGGCAAACGACAGGTAATATCAGTTCAAACAAGGATGCCCTGAAACGTTCCTCTCCATTTTTTGTCGGACCTGACTCTTCCTGAAGTGATGGACAAACAAACGAGATGTTCAGGTGACGCCTTTGATTAGCACGCAATTGGTGAGGCTCCCTATAGTAGGTCTCGTGATTGAGGGATGTGTATGGTGTTTGCAACTTTTTATACGTAACCTAGGCGAGAATGTTAAGAATATGCTTGATAAGAGGTCGCAATAATTGGGAAAACAAGTAAATATTGAAACTGTTTTTTGTTTGTTTCTTTTTGTAGAATCTTTTATTTATACTAACATGCATTTTTGTATTTTAGACTAAAATTTGGTTTTTTCACAATTCAATGAATCACTAATTTCCACGTTTGGTTTCAGGTCCTCTCAGTCAACAATTAGGACAGACTATATATAGAAAATAAGTAAATATTTAAACTCTTTTGTTTTGATAGAATCTTTTATTTATACTAACATGCATTTTTACTTTGTAGACTAAAATTTGGTTATTTCACAATTCGATGAATCACTCATTTCTACAGTTGGTTTCAGGTCCTCTCAGTCAACAATTAGGACAGACTATATATAAAAAACAAGTAAATATTTAAACTCTTTTGTTTTGGTAGAATCTTTTATTTATACTAACATGCATTTTTACTTTGTAGACTAAAATTTGGTTATTTCACAATTCGATGAATCACTCATTTCTACATTTGGTTTCAGGTCCTCTCAGTCAACAATTAGGACAGACTATATATAAAAAACAAGTAAATATTTAAACTCTTTTGTTTTGGTAGAATCTTTTATTTATACTAACATGCATTTTTACTTTGTAGACTAAAATTTGGTTATTTCACAATTCGATGAATCACTCATTTCTACATTTGGTTTCAGGTCCTCTCAGTCAACAATTAGGACAGACTATATATAAAAAACAAGTAAATATTTAAACTCTTTTGTTTTGGTAGAATCTTTTATTTATACTAACATGCATTTTTACTTTGTAGACTAAAATTTGGTTATTTCACAATTCGATGAATCACTCATTTCTACATTTGGTTTCAGGTCCTCTCAGTCAACAATTAGGACAGACTATATATAGAAAACAAGTAAATATTTAAACTCTTTTGTTTTGGTAGAATCTTTTATTTATACTAACATGCATTTTTACTTTGTAGACTAAAATTTGGTTATTTCACAATTCGATGAAATCACTCATTTCTACAGTTGGTTTCAGGTCCTCTCAGTCAACAATTAGGACAGACTATATATAGAAAACAAGTAAATATTTAAACTCTTTTGTTTTGGTAGAATCTTTTATTTATACTAACATGCATTTTTACTTTGTAGACTAAAATTTGGTTATTTCACAATTCGATGAATCACTCATTTCTACATTTGGTTTCAGGTCCTCTTATTCTAAAAGCTAAGAATAGTTGCACATAGCACGACAAATATTTTTGACTTGCTTGATGAAATGTATTTAGAACTTCACTAAAGATGAGACCCGTCTGCCACCAAATGAACTGATGGACTGATTATTTTGCCAACACACGTTATTTCTAAAGGACACATTTCTTGTTTTTTACTAGAACCGTTTTGTTCGCTTTGGCAATCGTCTCTTAGGTTCTGACGGACGGCAAATGGGCGGACAATTTCACGTGCAAATAACACACACACAAAATATAAAGAAACTAATTTTATGTAATATCTTTTGAATTGACATGTCCAATGTTAGTTAGTTTTCTTTCCACTTGTGCCGTCTAGCGTCGAGGGGAGTTTGAGTCGTCTATCCTGCGCCAAGTGCGGTGCGTCGGTCAATGTGAGCCCTTGTCGTTGCACAATCACTCTAATGTCATCTATCCACCTACCTCGCGGCCGCCCCCATACCCTGTAGCCAGTTCTACCAGCATTGGAAGCCATCAGTGGAAGATGATGAGGGTGCATTCTCATGAGATGACTAAACCAACTTATTTTCTGCCTGGAAATGTATTCGGCACAAGACGTAGTGCCAACCATACTTCGATTGTCGTCATTCCGCATTCTGTCTCTTCTGGTAACACCGATGACTTTCCTGAAACACGTAATTTCACAAGTCGAAATTCTGCTCTCGCACGCCCTTGACAGAGACCATGTTTGGCACTGGTAGCACAGAATCGGCATAAATATACTGTTTATCAGCTGTTAACTTGTTGCCAAACTAATGCTCGGGTATCTAAGCAATGGGGACAGCTGATAAGTCACCGCATATGCTTTCTGGCACCTTGTCTCGATTTCCATGTCGATCCCACCATCTGCTGAAAAAATACTGCCCAAATACTTTAACTCATGGACCTGTTGAAGAGCAATACGATGTAGACTTATCTTGAGTGGCTCAGGAGTTCTACTGATCATAATAGTTTTTGTTTTGTTCTAGCTAATTCGCATTTTGTATTTATTCATCAAAATTTGGCAAATGAGATAGCCGTACTAGGTAAGGTTATGTACAACATTTTACTTCTCTGGGTTATTAGGAAAAGTTGGGGAAATAGAAGTCCCTGTTCCGGACACTCATCGGGACAACAGCTAAGTCAAATTAAATAATTGGTTTTTAGAAAAAAAGATTTTTAGAATGCATGCAATTAATGAAAATCAGATTGTATTGTGAGATGCACTCCTACAAGATATGGAATCAATTATTTATCTTGCTAGCAGCAGAAAGTACATGGGATGAGGTAAGATTGAGATTACAAACGGCGAGATAATTTTTCGTTGCATTTTGGGAACATTTGGAAATTTAAGGAATATTATTTCCATCTTAAAAATATAAATCTTCAACGCCTTATTGTAAGAACCGCTCTGTTGTATGGTTCTGAAACACGGAGAACAATAAAAACAACAACAAAAATGGTACAGACTTTAGTAAATGGATTCTTGTGCAAAGTGGAGAAGCTGAAATGGTATGATAAGATCGCTAATGTAGAGCTATTGGATTGAACAAGATATACATCATACCAGTGTGAGATGAGGAGAAGGCGCTGCAGCTGTATTTGACTCACATTTCGGAAATTAGCTGATATCCTTACAAAACTGTCTGTTCTAGAATTTCCGAGTCAAAAAATATATGGGCCGACTAAAATACACATGGAAAAGAGAGGAAAAGATAAACGATACGAACTGTGATTGATGGATCAGTACATGAGGACTTGGGGAGTATTTGATGGCAACACGCGATTCACGTGGAGCGGACAGACTTTGGTGGATAGCTGCCACAGACCATGTCCAAGACAGGAGACAGACAGCACGGTAACTGTCAGCGATATGTTTGAGACGAGAACACGTAATCCCGTGCTGAGAGCAAATCGTGAGGTAGGTAGGTAGTTCGCTTAAGTGGCAAGGAACTATCCCGCCAACCTCCAATGGACAAGATTAGTTGCGAAACCGAGGCTGTACGCAATTAGGGTGATGTCTTTTCTAGTTAACCCAGTTAGGTGGTGCATGGTCGGGATTATGATGGAGAGTGTCGTGTCTCATCATTTATGTGATCTATCCCTTCTTGAACAGAAGGCGCTCCTACTTAAATTTGTACATACTCCATAGAGTCGTACTGACGTACTGGGTAGTTTATTTTTGATGATTCATTCCTTATCTAGGAAAGAGAGAAAAGTTGAAGATAAATAAGAAGATCACGACGAAGAAGAATACTAGAAAGAAATGGACGTTTCACATAGATGAGAGTGATTTGTGGTGTAAAAGAAGGATTAGCAGGAAATGATGATAATGCTGATGATGAAAGAAAGAAAAGTGCAACAGTAAGAAAGAAACAAACAGAGAAACTGGACAAGAAGAGCAAGAGAAAGTAGAAGATTGAAGAAAAGAAGAAGACGAAATAGAAGAAAATGAAAAAGGAGAAGGGCAAGAACAAGGAAACAAAAACAAAAAGGAACAGAAGGTATATTGGAAGAAGAAGAACAACAAAAAC
The DNA here is from genome assembly GCA_036924085.1 of Ariolimax columbianus. Classification (NCBI taxonomy): domain Eukaryota; kingdom Metazoa; phylum Mollusca; class Gastropoda; order Stylommatophora; family Arionidae; genus Ariolimax; species Ariolimax columbianus. The sequence continues at coordinate 50,514,744 of JAVGWX010000018.1, forward strand.
AGTTGAAAGAAGCAGAAGATAAAGTGAAGAAGACGAAAGAGGATAACCTAGAAGACGAAGAAAAGGAAGAAGAAAAAAAAAAGAATATGAAGAACAACAGCGTGAAGAACTCAGAGCGAGAAAGAAGTGGATGACAAAAAGTTAATAATATGAAAACGAAAGGACGAAACAGGATTAGTAATAATAGAACGGTGAGAACAAGGGCAATACAAACAAGAAGTCAAGAAGAAGAAGAAGGAGGAGGAGAAGGAAGAAGGAGAAGAAGAAGAAAAAGAAGAAGAAGAAGTAGAAAAAGAAGAAGAAAAATAAAAGAAGAAGAAGAAGAAGCAGTAAAAGAAGAATAAGAAAAAGAAGAAGAAGAAAAAGAATAAGAAAAAGAAGAAGTAATAGAAGAAGAAGAAGAAGAGGAAGAAGAAGAAGAAGAAGAAGTTGAAGAAGTAGTAGAAGAAGTAGTAGAAGAAGAAGAAAATGATGAAAAAGAAGAATGGAGAAACAATGAGATCATGAACAAGAAAATTAAGAATTAGCTGGTGAAAAAAAAAACCATATTGAAAAAGAAACTGATTACAAAAAACGATAAATGAGAATATGTAATCACAGCAAGATTGATTACTGAAAAAAAACTTGTGGTCGCCAGGCTTGTGGTCGCAGACACATGGTCTAAAGGCATGGTCCCTAGTGATAATGGTCGCAGTCATCTCTGAAGTACTCTTGGGCTTGTGTTTGAGAATCCCCTCACTTCAGCGTTACCTTCTTCTCAGAAAAGCGCAGGTTTATTTACTCTCGTCCGAGTATGCAAATATCAACACGCGAACAGAGCAATCTGCCTTCTGAAATGGATTCGGGAAGGACTCATTGTGTGACGAGGGAAGTACGCTCCTTGAGACACTGAAAGCAGGTTCATGAGGTGACTTTTTCAGCGTTCGCCCATAAAAGGACTTAGTGATGTTCTGCCGTTGTTTACAGCAAGGGTGTGGTATCACACCTTTCGGCCCTGACCAAAAGAAAGCGGTTATTGCCCATCCCAAAGCGATGATGGTCACAACATTAGACGGTTTTGTCTTAATTATGGGATGTGCGCTGTATTTGGATTATAGTGAGCAAGAATATACGCTGGTTATCAATCTCACTCTCATCCCAAATTAGCTTGGATCAATGGCAAGAATTTTGGTCGAGACGACTGGATGTAACTCGGAATTAAGGCACTCTGGTCTTACCTCCCATGAGACCAGGGGTCGCTTGAAACTTGCGGGATTCAATCGTCAGCCGTTTCCGTTCAACACTGTGAGAGGCGAGTGCCTTAACCTCTTGACTACAGCCACCCCCACACGTTCGGACCCAACACGTTCTGGCTAGAGCACAGCATATGTAAAACTCGTGTCGTCCATCTTTGATCCCTATTCTCTTAGCAAGACTGGATGGTTGCAGCCTGTTTCCAGAACCTGGCAGCGTAAGGCGTTTCCACAGTGGTTAGCTATCTAGACTGTTACTGCATGCATCCACACCATTCACGACACAAACCGCATTCAGCAAATAACACAGCAACAATCTCCATCAACAGTGTCAGATTAAATAACACATTCAAGCAAAAATAACATTATTACAAACAACTAGTGAAATTCATCTTAACTAAATAATCATATATTATATTTATTAATAGAAATGGTATACTACAGAGGACGTTTTAAGCACTAGCTTTTGCTAACTCTTCCCAACTGCTTACAAACCAGTTCTAGTCACTGCACTCCCCTCCCCTTATCTGCACACTCAACACACTTTTACAAACTCGTCTTCAAGATTGTATTATGTGCATTCACTTACACTCAGATCCCTTCAGGCAGGTGATCTTTATAGTACACATTCAGATCCCTTCAGGCAGGTGTTCTTTACATTATACATTCAATCTGTTCAACGAATACTCACATGTGGTCCAACACTCAATCGATCTGAGTATACACATACTCCGGAACATATATTGTTCCCTCTGTGTCCTGCACACACCACACACACATTCAGTTCCCTTCTTGTCACAGGGTGTCAAACACACACCTTATAGAGCGATTGACCAAGACTCAAAGGTGTATGCTAGTTCAGTCACCCTGCAACTCATACCATCCCTCATACATTCATAAAACAGCCTGCTAACTAGTAGCAGCCTATCAATTGTTCTTCTAGTAAGTCGGTAAGCTAAACTCTCAGTCCCTCTCTCTCTCTCTATGGTCAGCCTGCTTGAGTTAATCCTTGCTTAATATTATATAGTCTCAAGCAGTATCAGAGCTGTCCAATGGTCTTTTGTTGGGTGTCTGACTCAGCCATCAGTCTAGTTTGGATCTACCTCCAACTAGTTGTTATTGGAAAGAATCACTCTGAATTCCTGTCACTATAAAACGTCGCAGCAAGACCTGATGGCTTTTGTATGTCACTAGCCCAACCCCCCCCCCCCCCCCCCCCACTACCCAAATCGGAACGTCAGAGTGGCCAGCTCCTAACCCTTACTTGTACTAGACAAATTCTTCACCTCAACTACCCGTTTTCCTTTGACGACGTAGTGTCGACACGATGAGTGACCTTGGCACACATTCAGGTATCTTTCTTCCCAGAGTGGCCGTCCCCATCACACCTGCCCTTAACCGCCTCTAGAAGGTGGAATGGAGGATCAGTCAGATATGGCTCGTTGGCTCTGATGTAAGTAGCCAGTCATGAGAGGCCAACATGTCACCTTATTCACTGATCTGTCTGCGAGGACAGGACAATCGAAAGATGACAGCTTCCTTACTTAAACTTAACGTCTTTATACTGGTTTAGAAGACTCTGCAGAGTCTGTGTACAACCAGTTTCATTTACATCACCTTGCTCTAACAGCTATGCGTATCCAATTAATTTTTAAATGCATTAACTGTCCCTGCCTCCCCTACCTCCCGTGGCAATCCATTCCAAGCCTTCACCACTCTCTGGCTAAAAAAATATTTCCTAATATCTTATCTGGACCTCTCTTTAATCAACTTGTAGGTATGTCCTCTTGTTATTGTGGGTGGTGGCTGTATTTTAAAAAACAACTCGTTATAGTCTAATTTATCCATTCCTCTGATCATCTCATAAGCCTGTATTAAGTCACCACGAATTTTTCTTTCTAGACCCTGTAGGTCGGTTTTTCTGAGTCTTTCCTGGTAACTATAATTCTGGAATGAAACTATCAGCTTTGTCCCTCTTTTTTGAATTCTTTCCAACATGTTTATATCCTCTCTATTATGAGGACTCCACACCTGTACACAGTATGCTTCTTCATCGGGTGGACACAGATGTTCCCTAAGAGGTGACTAAGAGTGCAGTCTAATCTCGACTACGCCGAGTATTACCTGGAATCGAGCTGTTTCCATGGCAGCCTTGCTAACGAGATGAGCGATGTCGAGATCCCTGTAGTAGTGAGCGACACGCAGATGAAGTCAAGCATAGCACAATCGTTTGGAGGATCCCAGTCCACGGCACCAGCACGCTCGGGGTGTGAGGAACGCCACAAGAAACCGTTACTTAATATTCTTTTTAGGTCGCACATGAGAGGTAAATCTGCTCATTGTGGACAGTCAACAGCAACAAATCCTGTACGGTGGGGACATGAGACAAAAGTTTGTTCAGGCAAAACATGCTGATCAGATATATTTGTCAGGGCCAGGTAAAATATACTGATCAGATGTATTGGTCAGGCCAGGTAAAACATACTGATCAGATATTTTGGTCAAAGCCAGGTAAAACATACTGATCAGATATATTGGTCAGGACCAGGTAAATTATACTGATTATATATGTTAGTCAGGGCCAGCTAAAACATACTGATTAGATATGTTAGTCTGGGCCAGGTAAAATATACTGATTAGATATGTTAGTCAGGGCCAGATAAAACATACTGACCAGATATGTAAGTCAGGGCCAGGTAAAACATATTGAACAGATATGTTAGTCAGGGCCAGGTAAAATATACTGACCAGATATGTTAGTAAGGGCCAGGTAAAATATACTGACCACGTAGTTCTTCCTGGAAACAGTATGGCAGGATAGCTAACAAGGCGTAGGATCGACGTGGTTATAGTAGTAGTGAGCGACACGTAAATGAAGCCTAGCATAGCACAACAGCCTGGATTACACTTGCCCACCTTTATGCGAAGAAAGCTACTGCAACCTGTCACCTAACGCAATGTTCAGAGTGCACAAAAGAGTAACCAAACATATTGTGGGAATTCAAGAACAACAACAACAACAGAATCATATTTGTGTATGACAGTCACGATAATATGACCACTGTCAGAGTGTTGTGTGAGTAATAGTAACCATTTTACGGTGCAGGCCTCTACAATTATAGTTGTGTTTACCCTGCAAATTGCAACTGGCTACAAACCTGTGTAGAGTGAAAAAACCTCAATGTATTTAAGAATCTCGGGAAACTACAGCTCGAATATTACTAATTATAATCAAATACGTCAATCGCTTTCACAGGGATAAGAAAAGGGGGATAGATATTTGGAGCATCAGCAACCACCTGCTGGATAATGGTACTGTAATAGATGAATTAGAAATTCAAAGACATTACTTTGAAATCAACCTGGAGTCTAGCACATTAAAGCCTATGAGTGGACAGAGCAGGAATATTTCCAAATCAACGGTTTAAAGAAGGCAGAGGTATCCGTACTCTTTGCCATTTATCGAGAGAGACTGGCCATCTATGGGTATGCCTGGAGTGCAGTGAGGTTCATTCGTTAGAACAGCACGGGATCAAGATGCTGAGCAGTACATGAGCTGCAGCAGTCAGCGACTCAAAACTGACAGCTAGCGTCAGGGCCAGATAACTACAGCTGTCTGTCAAGACCCTTCTACACCTCCACTCGGTGATCCCGTATAACAGACTGCAATAGGGAAGACTGGCACAGGACCCCGGATCGAAGAGCAAAGGCTAACCTAGTACTCAAAAATGCACGCTGGGACGGCGTGGGCTAGTGGTTAAGGGCACGGCTCACAACTCGAAGGTGCTGGGTTCGATTCCTATTACAGCACCTGTCGTTATCCCAGAGAAGCAAACCCTTAGAAAATGCAGGAGGAAGCTCACCCTTACATAAAATGCATGCTGAAGTCAGATGCACAGGGCCGACAGGCGCAAAATAAAAACCACAGAGCAACACACACCGCCTTGGGGAATAAAGAAATAAGGCGAACACCAAAAATAATAAAATAAAATAAAAGATATATTTTATAGTATATATATATATATATATATATATATATATATATATATATATATATATCTTATGTACACAAACAAAAACTGTATGTTGTTGCAGATAAATACGGGTTGTAGATCCATTTTAAATAGAACAAGTCGAGTAAAAGCAACGTCTAGGTATCCTGAAGTCGGATGTGTAGGACCGAAAGCTGCAAATATCTCAACGAAGCTGTAAACTGCGACACAGCGCATTGCTTTCTCAGGACAACATCTTGCTACTTGCAAACTCATTTTTGGGGCTTGATATCGGCAGTTTGGGAACAAACAACGAAGAATATTTACAAAAGCAACCATTCGTTTTACATGATGGGGTTGATAGACCCATGCACAACTCTCTTTAGTCCCATCCCACGACATGCTGGAAAGAATGCAATTGACTTAGTCTTTCGTGCCCGTGCACCTCTCTAGAGTGTGTTTAATATAAAAGAGCGTTTAACGTGTCATGTTTTTATTTCCCAATGTGTCAGTTTTTCAATGCCTGTACACAAATACGCTTACCTTGTACACAAACTGTCTAAATGTGGTACGTGTGTCTGCAAGTCAATTTGGAATGAACAGTAACGGTTGGTTAACGCCCTTCAACTAAGGGATTTACAGGTACGAAAGTGTTAAATATAAATAAATATCTCTTCCAGCTACAGGTGAGATGTCTAAGGAAGGTGTTCTAAACACAGGATAAGCGCGGAAGAAGATGAAGAAGAAGAAGAAGGACGAGAAGGAGGAGAAGGAGAAGGAAAAAAAGGTGAAGAAGGAGAAGAAGGGCAAAGGAGGAAGGAGAAGAAGGAGGAGGAGGAGAATGAGGAGGATGTGGATAAGGAGGAGGAGGTGAAGAAGAATGAGAAGACGGAGAAAAGGAGAAGAAGAAGAACAAGAAGTAGAAGAAGAAGAAGAAGAAGGAGTAGAAGAAGGAGGAGGAGGAGGAGGAGAAGAAGAAGAAGAAGAAAAGAAGAAGAAGAAGAAGAAGAAGAAGAAGGAGTAGAAGCAGAAGAAGAAGAAGGAGTAGAAGAAGGAGGAGGAGGAGAAGAAGAAGAAGAAGAAGAAGGAGAAAGAAGAAGAAGACGAAGAAGAAGAAGAAGGAGTAGAAGAAGGAGGAGGAGGAGGAGAAGAAGAAGAAGAAGAAGAAGAAATGAAGAAGAAGAAGAAGAAGAAGAAGAAGAAGAAGAAGAAGGTGAAGGTATGTATCAGGATTATCTACGAGTCGCACAGTCTCTTGTGAAATTGATTTTGACAAAGGCAATTAAGGGGAATCCGATCGTTCGTCAATAAATGTATACATAGGATAAGGGGTGGACGGTGACAAGACATGATGAGGAACGAATACCTATGGGAAAGGAGCCATCGACAACCAATGGAGCAACAGGTTAACCATTGGAAATGGGAGTTGATCTATTAAACATAGGAAATGGGATTTGATATATTAAACATAGGAAATGGGAATTGATCTATTAAACATAGGAAATGGGAGTTTATATATTAAACATAGGAAATGGGATTTGATCTATTAAACATAGGAAATGGGAGTTGATATATTAAACATAGAAAATGGGAGTTGATATATTAAACATAGAAAATGGGAGTTGATCTATTAAACATATGAAATGGAAGTTGATCTATTAAACATGGGAAATGGGAGTTGATCTATTAAACATGGGAAATGGGAGTTGATCTATTAAACATGGGAAATGGGATTTGATCTATTAAACAAAGGAAATGGGAGTTGATATATTAAACATAGAAAATGGGAGTTGATATATTAAACATAGAAAATGGGAGTTGATCTATTAAACATATGAAATGGAAGTTGATCTATTAAACATGGGAAATGTGATTTGATAGATTAAACATAGGAAATGGGATATATATATATAAACACACAAGCCTTTATTTGGTTAAGCTATAGAGACTAAAGACGAAATACATGTTGAACACTTGAATGAAACTTAAAATTGATTCTGTCAAAAATGTGACTTCAGATACATACTTCGGTCAAGAAGTGATTGAAGAAGTCTCGTGAAAGGTATCCAGGAATTAAATGAAAGATCGCGGCAGGATGATTTAGCTTCAATCATATTAAGCCAATAATTCAAAAGATTAAAAACATCGACGTTAGAGAAGAAAAAACATCTTCAGAAAGGAGATACCTATGGTTGGTTGTTCAATTAACAAGAAGAGCCGAGGTCCGCAATCAGACATCACGACAAAATCTCGAAGCCCAGCCTTTGCAGACTCGACTGGAGCAATCTCATCTTCAGTAGTTTGACCACGTCTTTAAAGAAGATCGCTATCACGGCTGTCATGGGAAGTAAAGAGTCGATGTTCCAGACCCCGAGAACGACCCAACATCAGCTGGAATGACAACATAATTAATAGCTGGCCATCGTTGTCGATGAGGACCGCCGACATCATCCTTGTCACAGATTTCCCTGTTGGGTGTGGGTGCGCATGTGGCTGAACAGGCTAATGCGAGCACGAAAACATCTGCTACATATCGGGCACACGAGGTTTGTAGAAGGGGATGGTGCCATTTTCTTTTGTATAGGTGAACGATTGAGGCGTCCTTTAGCTCCTGCGGAATTTTACCTTCAGCCCACATGTGACAGAAGAGTTCAGTGATCCTTCTGGTGAGGGATGGGCCAGCTGTCTTATATACCTCTGCTGGTATCGCATCAGCTCCTGGAGCTTTTCCTATAGATAGTGAACTGATTGCCCTGTCGACTTCCTCCTCAGTAATGACTTCATCCAACGCCAGGTTCAGTTCCACCTGCGGCATTCGCCGGATGGCCTCTTTATTTATGGACGATGGGTGGTTTAGTTTTTTATATGGCACATTTATATCCAGGAATCACGTTAATAGTCAGTTAAGTCAGTCTAAAAGAAACCGTATACTAGACTATAACCAGAAAGTAGAAGACAACAGCGGATAGAAGGATAGGGAGCTCTGTATGTCAAACTTCTACACACCAGGGTAGAAGAGGACCGTATAAGTTAAGTAAGTAAGAATCCCTGTGGTCTTTACACGGACTCCTTAACGGTCCATGCACCCTGGATTCTTCCATTGGATGAACTCCTCCATGAATGGGAAGCCAGCCATGTGTGACATGTCTCCAACACGAGTGTGTACGTGCACTGTCTGTAGTCTGTATCCTTGGTTCTGAGGCTAGATATTTTGTTCATACATTTTAATTTACCATAAACCAAAAGGTTTGCAGAGTTGGCAAAGTCCAAACTTTCTAGACTGCTCTATTTCTACTATCGTCTTCTTCAGAAGCCTATTCTCGTAGTTTACAGTTTGTACAGGATCGTGTAAACCCAGTTAAACCAAACCCCCTTCGTCGCCTCGTAGGACATATCAGCAAGTAGCAGTGTTAGGGTTCTTAGCTGTCCCTTGCAGGCTCGGAGTGCTTACACAATTGATATCTTTTTAAAGCTTTTATATTACTTCACTTGTTAGTTACATGGTCAGTGAGTCAGTGAGTTAGTTAGCCATTTAACTAGTTAGTTATTTGGTTAGTGAGTGAGTGAGTTAGTGAGTTAGTTAGTTAGTTAGTAAATGGTCGGTCAATTAGTCCGTCAGTGCTTCACTTATTGTCAAATCTTATATTTGAAAAAATACTAACACTTCCATAAAAGCTAGAGAGTTGATGCTGTCAGGACAGGTACAAACCCGACGCTAATACACTTTGATGGTATGTTGGGGACAATATTTGGACTATTTTAAGATATTCTCAACTAAATGATGCAAATTTCGTCAAATTTTTTTAATGATGCATTCATAATCATATTGGTGTATGATTTGTGTGTGCGTACATGTGTGTGTCCGTGCAAATCTGGCAAAGATGGCGCCGTAACTGGCTGCGAGTCTACATTTCTCTTCTGTTTTGTGTCATTATGGATGCCGCCAGACCACGGATTTGCCTGGAATTCACACTAGTCGACGACTTACACTTGTGTTCACGGATACGTGGAGTTGTTTTCCGTCTGGACTTGTTATTTCGTTCTTTTTTTGTGATTTTTTCCATCCGTTTATCCTGGTCTGGACGCCGGCTGAATGGCGCTCCGCTTAAACTAGTTATACCTGTGTCGTAGCTCACGGGTTAGTTCCGCCGGTTCACCTTCACGAATATGGCGTGTGGGAATTGTAGATGCTACTATGATGAGCTGAATTACAGTTGGGGAGAGATGCCAGACTCACTCACACGCTGAGTGTTGTCCATACGATCTCTTGTGGTTGTCGAAAAGGCACGACAAACTGCGTTAGATGCCTTCCAACCTTGCTACCCTGCGGGTTACATGTTTACGGAAAGGCTTCGGTGGTAACCCTGAAGAAAAATCTGCATCCTATGCTATCTCCAGTCGTCTCGATGAATGTCTTGCAACTGGCAAAAGGTAGCTTAGGCTCTGTGAGTGAGGTTGACAAAAGGCGCAGTTTCTTCCTCACTGTAATCCAAATCACCGCGTAAGTCACCCATTTCAGCGGACACAGCAAGAGATACGACTGTCCACACGGCTGAACAAAGAGAGTGGTCTTCATCACTTGTGATGGACAACTATTATACCGTGCGTATGTATGTAATATGTGAGTGTATATTTATGTGTGTACGTATGTGTGTTTGCTTTATAACGCAGACGCACGTAAATGTATGACAAGAGACGGTTTAAGCACACGATTTGGCGATTAATAATTGTTAGTGATTCTTATTTTTTCTTATTTTGTCATCTCACTTTGTACCGGGTGCCCAATGTCGTAGTATGTATTTGTCATTAAGCCTCTTTCGTGGGAGGGGGGGGGGGTGGGAAGCAAGGTGGTTAGTGCACTGGCTTCCCAGTCAGATGAACAGGGCTCCATCCTGTGGTCGACCCAGCTACAGAAATTGCGTGATGCCGACCACATCATCCACTATGTGTCGTAGGTTACAACATACTATGGGCTTAACACCATATTTCCTATATGCCGCATGGGTGACGGTATCTTTACTTTACTTTGCTCTCTCGTGGTCCTTACTTTACTTTCTCGTGGTACTTTCATTACTCTCTCGTGATCATTACTTTACTCTATCGTGGTTTTTACTTTGCCCTATTGTGGTCCTTACTTTACTCTATCGTGGTTCTTACTTTACTCTATCGTGGTCCTTACTTTACTCTATCGTGGTTTTACTTTACTCTATCTTGGTCCTTATTTTACTCTCTAGTGGTGCTTACTTTACTTTATCGTGGTTCTTACTTTACTCTCTCGTGGTCCTTACTTTACTCTATCGTGGTTTTACTTTACTCTATCTTGGTCCTTATTTTACTCTCTAGTGGTGCTTACTTTACTTTATCGTGGTTCTTACTTTACTCTCTCGTGGTCCTTACTTTACTCTATCGTGGTTTTACTTTACTCTATCTTGGTCCTTATTTTACTCTCTAGTGGTGCTTACTTTACTTTATCGTGGTTCTTACTTTACTCTCTCGTGGTCCTTGCTTTACCATCTCGCGGTCCTTACTTTACTCTCTCGTGGCCCCTACTTTACTCTCTCGTGGTCCTTACTTTACTTACTTGTGGTCCTTACATTACTCTCTCGTGGTCCGAGTGACATTTTTCCCGACTTTACGACAGGTGTCGTTTACACTGTCTATCCACCTTTTTCTTGATCTACCTCTCGCCCCTTTTCCTGACCTTCTCCTGTAGAAGGTTGCATAAACAGTGTGATCTGGTTTTATTTTCACAATGTGACCAAACCAATTCATTCTCTCTTGCTCGATGTATTGTAGGCAGGGAATTGTTCGATCCTTCTCCTGAATATTCATATTTGTGAGTCTGTTGCATTTCGCAGGTGGCTAATTTTCATTCTTGGGCCTTATTCAATGTCCGTGTCTGACACTGGTAGCACAGGGTTAGGATAAAGATATTACTTATCATCTGCTTTTTTACTTGGAGGGAAATTGTGGGGTGTCTTAGTAGTGGAGACAGCTGGTAGGTTACAGCGATTGTCTTCTCCACTCTCGGCTATTCTGTCTGCCGATTCTGGCGTCCTCAGTAAAAACAGCTCTCAAAATACCGCAATTAGTGTACCTGTCCTGTTCTGTTCTAAGAGTCGACTTCACTGCACTCCGGGCATACCCATAGGTGCTCAGTCTCTCTCAGCAGATGGCGCAAAGTGTGGATGCTGATGGTGCCTGTATCCTGTTGGTTATACACCTTCCTGTTTCGTCCTCTCAGGTTCCCTGATCCACTGAATCCTAATTTGATTCCAAAGTGCCACAGTCTGTGCCTTGCAGGCTCACCCAAAGCAGTGTCGTTTTCCAGCAGGTGGTCCTTGATAACCTTCACTATGTCACCTTTATCAATGTCCACTGTGCCTGTTATGGGTGCGTGTGACGCCAAAATATCAGCTCGTTCGTTGCCCGGAACCCCGGAATAACTAAGACAGTAGATCCACACCAGCCCCTGGAGTTTTGAGGTCTCCAGCGCTGCTATCCACTCATGTTATAACCCACCATTCTGCACCTTCCGAAGTAGTGTTTGGGAGTCTGACACGATGACTGCTCCTGTTGAAGATGTCTCAGACAGCCACCTCAGAGCTTCAGTCACCGCCTCCATTTCCCTTCTCATACTGGATGTTGTAGTTCGTATGCGGCGCTTCGTTCAGCAACGATTCGGTCTTTTATTCTAGCCGAGAAACCCCAGCCTGATGTTCCACTACTTCGCACCGACCCATCAGTGTATATGATGGTATCACTTTCATGCGAGTTGGTTCCTATCAGACGGTTGACTTCGAGCTTCGTCTGGCTATTTCGCCCCTTCCTACATTCACTGCCCATGTTATGATGACCGTGTGTTAGTGTATCCCCAGTGTGGACCCATTCCTCTCCCTTAACCATCGTCTCGACTGCAGTCACCTCTCCTATAGTTCGTTCCTTGTACCTTGTACCTTGTATTGTACCTGCTTCATTTGAGTTTCCTTCACTTGTTAGCGCATTTTGAAATAAAACAAAAACGAGGTTTTATTATAAATTTACTTCACCTGTCTACATTATTGTCAGTATTGTTTTACATTTTGAAGCATTTAAATTTAATCTTTTATATTATCATTCTTAAACATCTATTACTGCTTATCATACCCATTTGTCATGCCACTAATGTCGTGACCCGCAGGATACCACTTCACAGGCTTCCTGTAACCGTATGGCTCTAGAGCAGTGTTCTTAAACCTGGGTATCACCGTCCACTAGTGAGTGATTTTAGCTTTCAGGTGGGCGATTTTAGCTTTCAGGTGGGCGATTTTAGCTTTCAGGTGAGCGATTTTAGCTTTCAGGTGAGCGATTTTAGCTTTCAGGTGAGTGATTTTAGCTTTCAAGTGGGCGGTAGCAGAATAATAACATGCTATATTAAAACATAACCTGACAAAATTATCGCAGAATATCAGCAAACCAATCAAAGTGCCACATTTGAGAACGTGTTTTTACTGTGGTAGCAGGGGATGGCGTGGGCTAGTAGTTAAGTGACACGGCTCACAAACCAAAGGTGCTGGGTTCGATCCCCATTACAGAACCGGCCGTTACCCAGGGGAAGCAAACCCTTAGAAAATGCAGGAGGAAGCAGACCCTTACATAAAAATGCATCCCGAAGTCGGGTGCACTAGCCCGACAGGCGCAAAATAAAAACCATAGCTCAACACTCACTGGCTAGGGAAATGAAGAAATAAGGCAAAAGCAATACAATGTGATAGCATATGGCTATACAATATGGACAGTAACAACAACCTTCCAATCGAAATGTTATAGATAAGTCCTCAGAATACAGTGGACTGAAAAAAAAGAAAAATGCAGACATTCGACAAGTGGTGGGCCTGAGTATGACAGTGGCGGAAGCTGGTGTTTTGGCAAGGGAACGAGTTTCTTTCAGACAGACTGTGATGTGAGCGACGTTCTACAAAGGACATGCTACATGATGATGATGATGATATATATATATATATATATATATATATATATATATATATATATATATATATATATATATATATGCATATCCGAGGACTGGAAAGAAATTTCTCAGGATCCAGTTATTTGGAGACAGTCAGTTGGAAAGGGCATAGTGGCTGCTGACGCTCTTGGGGGCATTCTGGCTGTAGAGAAAAGAGAAAGACTGAAGAGATCAAGGAACACCCCGGCGATTCATCCTCCTGAGCATGGTTATGCAATCTGTGGCAGGAACTCTCACTCGCAGATCGGCCTTAGAGCCATGGAATACAGTCTCGAAATACAGGAAATAGAGCTGAACAAAACTCACAGGTCGCCACGCGCATGGTCTTTGAGACTGGGACGCCTATGATATATATATATATATATATATATATATATATATATATATATATATATATATATATATATATATATAAATCAACACCCCGACTTCCGAAAAGAAGACAGCTACTATAACTTAACTAGAGAAGAGCAAGTCATCATCTTCAGACTGAGAACTGGGCATAACAGATTAAAGGGTCATCTTTGCAACAAAATGAGGATTGGGACAGATGACAGGTGCGCATGTGGGGAGCATATCATGACCGTGGAACACATCCTGCAAAGCTGCACGCTCACGCAGGAAACGAGAGAACAATACAGACCTCGTGAGACATATATGAGACAAAAGCTGTATGGAGATGGAACAGCCTTACAAACAACGGTGTCCTTTGTAAGAGAAACCGGAATCTTGATCTGAGGGTGAACGAGAAAGAAGAAGAATATATATATATATATATATATATATATATATATATATATATACATATATATATACATATACATATATATATATATATATGTATATGTATATAATATGTATATATTTATATACATATATATATATATATATATATATATATATATATATATATATATATATATATATATATATAAGAAGGCTACATATGTACACAAACAAAAATTGTTTTTTGTTGCAGGTAAATAGTTGTAGATCCATTTTAAATAGACAAAGACGAGTAAAAGCAACATCTAGGCATTTTATATTTACCAAATATATATGTATGTATGTTTTGAATTGTTTTGACACCGGAAGTGTTTACCGGGGTCGAAGTTCATCAAAACTGGTTGTCATGTGAATCTTAGGTCAAACAAATTGTTTTCAACGTGCCCTCTGTGTGGTTTGACATTGAGAAAACTAGTCCAGGGAAATTTAACGAGAATGTTTAGTTTTGTGAATAAGTACCTCATTCATGTCACGTCTAAAGTGGATTACACTCAATTATGTACTTGGAATACATTACTGAAGTATAAAGTATATATTTGGCTAAAATATATATGACCAAAACTGAGCGATTGTATGGCATCGTGTTCTTGTATTCCTGTGCGGAGGTGAGAATTGAACCCGACCAGGACGTGAAAATGTAGAGGGAACAAAGTAAGAATGGAGAGGGAACAGGGGGTGAGAATGGAGAGGGATGGAGGTAAGAATGGAGAATGAACGAGGTAAGAATGGAGAATGAACGAGGTAAGAATGGAGAATGAACGAGGTAAGAAAGGAGAATGAACGAGGTAAGAAAGGAGAATGAACGAGGTAAGAATGGAGAATGAACGAGGTAAGAAAGGAGAATGAACGAGGTAAGAATGGAGAATGAACGAAGTAAGAATGGAGAATGAATGAGGTAAGAAAGGAGAATGAACGAGGTAAGAATGGAGAATGAACGAAGTAAGAATGGAGAATGAACGAGGTAAGAATGGAAAAGAAGCAGAGGATGAGATTGGAGAGGGAGCGGGAGAGTGGGAATGGAGAAGGACCAGGAGGTGAAAATGGAGAAGGACCAGGAGGTGAGAATGGAGAGAGAACAGGGGGTGGGAATGGAGAAGGACTAGGAGGTGAGAATGGAGAGGGAACAGGGGGTGAGAATGGAGAGGGAACAGGGGGTGAAAATAGAGAGGGAATGAGGGGGTGAGAATGGAGAGGGAATGAGGGGGTGAGGATGGAGAGGGAACAAGGGGTGAGAATGGAGAGGGAATGAGGGGGTGATAATGGAGAGGGAACAGGGGGTGAGAATGGAGAGGGAACAGTGGGTGAGAATAGAGAGGGAATGAGGGGGTGAGAATGGAGAGGGAACAAGGGGTGAGAATGGAGAGGGAACAAGGGGTGAGAATGGAGAGGGAACAGGGGGTGAGAATGGAGAGGGAACGGGGGGGGGTGAGAATTTTGAAGGAACGAGGTGAGATTTGGGAGGGAACAGGGGATGAGAATGGAGAAGGAGCAGTGGGCGGGAATTCGGAAAACAAGATACAGAATAATATAAAATGCATACATTAGATCAAGCATTCCGAAATATTCATAACAGATAGAACAGAGTCATTAGGAAGGACCCCAAAAAAACGGAGATATACAGTACTTGAATGAATGTTTATATAATGAGACTTCAAGTACCAGACTCGACATTGACTCACAAATAGGTTTAGACCGTCTCAATGATTCCAGTTTACTGAAATAATTCAATTATTCCGGCGTCTATATTATGAATGATGATGATTTGCCCTAATGGAACAATTATCGTTTCAAGTATTGGTTTTAGTGGTAGGATGGATAGGGGTGGGAGCAGAGAGAGAGAGAGAGAGAGATAGAGAGAGAGAGAGAGAGAGAGAGAGAGAGAGAGAGAGACGCAATGAATGTCTGAATGGGAGAAACAGGTTGAGAAGTACGTTGAGAGTACTTGATATTAGACAGGAGAATTGGAGAAATGTATTATGTAGGTACTTGATATTAGACATAGAAAATGTGAGAAAGGTTTTGGTGTGAGTACTTGATATTAGACAGGAGGAAGGGAAAAAGGTATGATGTCAGTACTCTATATTAGACAAAAGGATAGGAGAAAGGTATGGTGTGAGTACTTGATTCTGTGCTTGAGGATAAGAAAATCATCCTCTGAATACAGGATTGTCTTTAACATGAGGACAGAAAGACATAAATTAGTACACAGATGCAGCAACCAAACATGCTATGTAATATTGTTTTACGAGGGGCATTCAAATCAAACCGGGACTTTTTGTTCTAGTTTTGCCTGAATGGGTTATAGCGTGCTGGAACTACTATCATTAGTTACGTAAACGCACCTATTACTGATAAGTGGTCCACTTGTCACGTGCCAGTCACGTGACAGATAAATAAAATGGCGGACAACACTGTTAGTGCTTGCATGGAACAGTGTGTTGTGATCAAGTTTCTGGTGAAAGAAGACGTGAAACTTGGGTGAACCTTTTTGGATGTGATGAAACCTGATAGCATCATTAAACTCCTAAATTGAAACGAGCATCCAAGCAGTGGGGGCATTTCGGAAAAATGAGTCTGCAGGTAATGTGATGGCGGGTGTTTTTTCTGGGACAAAATTGGCATAATTCAGATTGATTTTTTCCCCCGTGGTGCCACTTTGACAAGTGAACAGTGCATGCACATTTCGAATTATGTACTTAACCTTCTGTGGAAGAAACCGCTTGGTTTGATCACAAAGGGCGTCCTGCTTCTGTAAGATCACACTCGATCTCATACGGCTCACCGCACTATGTGTATCTGCAGCAACTCGACTGGGAGGTATTGCCACATCCTGCTTACAGCCCAAACATCGCTCCAAACGATTTCCCCCTGTTTGGACCCCTAAATGAATTCCCGGAAGGTCAGCATTCTAGCATTGATAACGAAGTGAAATATGTGCTGAAGCAGTTATTTGCTTCCCAGTAGAAGTGCTCAGCTTGATTGAGATGTGGTTGCCAGTTCACATCTTCCGAGTGTTATCCTTACAACTTACAGCCAGATATTGGACCTCCAGTGGGTTGAATTTGGCCGCCAAACACATGAAAGAAAATCTGAATTACAAGGACAAAAATACTACATGATTACGCCAGGATTACGCCAGGATTATGGAAGAGGCCAAGATGCAGCAGTTCATGCGCTGCCAGCAGCCAGCGACTCCTATTCCGTCTCCACATGTCGGCTCTGGATTCAGGCTACACTTGTCACTAGTGGAGTTTGGTCAAGGGATAGGGATCGCAGTGGGAAGGCAAACTATTTACTCAAAATCTAGCTGAAATCTGGTGTTTTGGGCCAAAAGCAGAAGATATCGCAGCTTCGCTGCAAACTATGACACAACCTCCTTTTCAGGAAAAACGCCGAAGATGGATTTCTGAAAGAATGGCTTTATGTACTCAATGAGATATTCTTGCTTTATACATGTTTACGGTAAATGCTTAAGAGTAAATCTGCATCCTAGGTTACCTCCAGTCGTCTCGACTTATGTCTTTCCACTGGTTCAAGGTAGCTTGGGACCAGAGAGTGAGGTCAATGACCAGCGCAGCTTCTTCCTCACTATAATCCATATTCAGCGCAAGTTACGTCATAAAGATAAAACTGTCTGACGGTGTCACCATCTACGTTAATGATGAGCAACTAATTAATTAAAATTGTTGATACAGAGCTGACTTCTATATGTACTCACACACGCTAACAAGCGCATATTAGACATTCATGTGCGCAGTTTACATCGATGAGGACACACATCCTAAAGGCAATGTTGGCAAACGTCCTGTAGCAAGATCTCATGCGATAACAGCATGCGTTTACCATCATATCAAAGTGCATGTATTTATAGCTGCACATACTAAATGTCAACAGGGAAAAGTCTGTATGTACCTCCCTTAGTCCTAGTAAGCGGCTAGAAGAAACCACACACATACGTATTACTAATAGTCAAACATGTGAGTCCGAAAGGTAAATCAGGAAGGATACGGGAGGCATATTCTAAGGTCGAACAGATCAATTCGCAGAACTTAACATCCGGCACTGATCCCCCTGACTGAATGCCAAGATTCCTGTGTTCAAGAATGCATTTTATGGTGTGTCTAATTGTTATGTAAAGTTCTACTCCCGGGGTTTGCCGAAATTGGCAATGCGACCCACGACTTTTAAGGGTTGAATACCCATATATTACTCCCTACTTTGATTTCCTTTGATCAAACGGAATCATTTGTGTTGTTTTTGTAGCCAGATATACTGAAGTCAGAAGCAACTAGAAGGACTCAAGATGCAGCACAGTAAACAAGCTGACAGAAGCCAGCTACTTATAGAATGTTTGTTGCAACAGTGTCAGCTAACCAGAGCTGACTTAAACCCTATTCTGCCTCAAGCAGGTGGCCCTGGAAAAAGCTTGCTCTTGTGTAGTCCGGCTCAGAGGAAAAGGATCGCAGTGAGAATGGAAACACGGTACTAAAAAAATGTATTTAAAAAAAACCCAGTTGATATCAGATGTGGCGGGCTAAAAGGTGCAAATATCGCTGCCACGACTAAACGTCACAACGACCTTTCCAAGACGAATGCTAAAATAGAAGCAGAAAAAGAAGATAGAAGAGGAACTGACAAGTCTACATCATACACCCTTTTCTATAACCGAGGTCAACACCGATAATCTTGTGCGCAGAGCCGAGTCTCATGTTAAAATCTACGGATATTTCATTAATAGTGACTCGCCTGTTGAAATGGACTAGTTAGCCGATATGCTATTTCTGCTTGCTGGTCACCCACGCCGCGGTTCATCAGTAATGTTTTGTCTTCCATTTTGAAATTTTTCTACGCATTCATTCGCTTTCCTCTGATTCAGACAGTTGTCTCTATACTGAACCTTCATTCTTTCGTAGATTTCAGAAGATGTCACACCCTTTTATCACCAAATAAAACGAATAAAGAATGTTTTACCACGGCACAAGTCGATAGTCGGGCGGCCATGTTGCACGCTATATTGCGCATGCGCATACTGCTCGATTGCCACACTCTCTATATTGAGTATTTCTAAAGAGCCATTGTGTGTCCTGAAATAAGATTTTCCGTTCATAATAAAATTGCTCATACTTAATGACTGTGCCTCGTACATACATTGAATATCATTAGTTGCCCGTCTGTCTATTGCAAGCCATGAGGCGACATCGTCAGGATAGAGATATTTGCGATCGTCTAAGGTCTGACACTGAGGCTTGCGCTTCAATTAGATTTAAGTGAGGACAATTTGCGCTATCATCTACCGCAAATTTATAGCACAAACTGTTCATAGTACCATTTCAAAAATACAACTTTATACTGGCATGACGCAAATAATGTGTGTTTCTTTTACCATTTTAAATGCATTTGCTTTTATTATAATCCAAATGCAAGTTGCCGAACTAAACAGCAACAAAATTTACCCAAATAAAAGATATCGATACAAAATCAATACCGCAAATTTATAGCACAAACTGTTCATAGTACCATTTCAAAAATACAACTTTATACTGGCATGACGCAAATAATGTGTGTTTCTTTTACCATTTTAAATGCATTTGCTTTTATTATAATCCAAATGCAAGTTGCCGAACTAAACAGCAACAAAATTTACCCAAATAAAAGATATCGATACAAAATCAATACCACAAACTAGACAGACCATTTTTTCCCAACTCGATATTCCCTTAACCCGTCTTCAATCAAAAATACACAATTATCGATACCTCACGCCCAATACAATACAGCCCCAACCCGACGCCCGCATTCTGCTACCGGATACAGTCTAGACCAGGACATGTCCTCCTAAGGACATTTCCACATTTCTAAATCACGACCTTCGTCAACCGAGTTACCCAGCAAAGTGATGCAGACACTCCATTACAGAGAGAATCCCTTCCAGAACCTTGTTCTTCTGGCAGTCCATCTATTGGGGGCAGAGAACTGGATCAATTGATGTGGCTCTTAGACGGAAACAAACGGCGAATCTAGTTGTATAAATACACGTATAGTTTCTCCTGGGTAGAAACATACCTTCTGGGTTAAATTATATAGACTAAAAAAGATTATGTGCAATAAAGATTTCTTCTCGGTAACTCTTTTTCCTTTCTCTCATTGTGAATCTACGTGTCATTATTGTGGTTGGAGCAAGAACGCGCTAATATTACGTGTGTTCTCGTGCAGTAGTTGATTATGTAGCAAATGTTACATGATGAGGTTGCTAGCCCCATCCACAACTCTCTTATGTCACTGTTTTATGACATAGCGGTCCAGTGGACATATTTACTCCGCAGATGTGGATCCAGGATTCACTCGAAGAACTGAATTACATGGGAAATGCATTTTATGCAACAGGTTTTTGACAATGTAATTAAGATATGGAGTTGTTGTAGTATTCTATTCAGCCCATCCTGTCAAATGGATGCCAAATATGGGCTGTCAGCAGCAACAAAAAATCGATCACTTGAAGCTGAAACAACGTGGCTTGACAGAATAATTGTAAAAATAGGAACATTTCTTGGAATAATTAATACGATTAAATGAAAAATGACTTGATAATTATTTAAATTTTTATGAACTCTTAGAATAGTTAAAATAGTTTGATGTATTCTTGGAATACCTAATATGATTTGGTGAATTATTAGACATACCTAATATGATTTTATTAATTATTGGACATACCTAATATTGATGAACTCTTGCAATAGCTTACATGATTTGATGAATTCTTGGTACACCTAATATGATTTGATGAATTCTTGAAATAGCTAATATGATTTGATGAATTCTTGGTATACCTAATATGATTTGATGAATTCTTGGTACACCCAAAATGATTTGATGAATTATTGGTATACCTAATATGATTTGATGAATTCTTGAAATAGCTAATATGATTTGATGAATTCTTGGTATACCTAATATGATTTGATGAATTCTTGAAATAGCTAATATGATTTGATGAATTCTTGGTATACCTAATATGATTTGATGAATTCTTGGTACACCCATGATGATTTGATGAATTCTTGGAACACCCAAAATGATTTCATGAATTCTTGGTATACCTAATATGATTTGATGAATTCTTGAAATAGCTAATATGATTTGATGAATTCTTGGTACACCCAGTATGATTTGATGAATTCTTGAAATAGCCAATATGATTTGATAAATTCTTGGTATACCTAATATGATTTGATGAATTCTTGGTACACCCAAAATGATTTGATGAATTCTTGTAATAGCTAATATGATTTGATGAATTCTTGGTATACCTAATGTGATTTGATGCATTCTTGGTATACCTAATATGATTTGATGAATTCTTGGTACACCCAAAATGATTTGATGAATTCTTGGTATAGCTAATATGATTTGATGAATTCTTGAAATAGCTAATATGATTTGATGAATTCTTGGTATACCTAATATGATTTGATGAATTCTTGAAATACCTAAT
Organism: Ariolimax columbianus; assembly: GCA_036924085.1. Classification (NCBI taxonomy): domain Eukaryota; kingdom Metazoa; phylum Mollusca; class Gastropoda; order Stylommatophora; family Arionidae; genus Ariolimax; species Ariolimax columbianus. The sequence continues at coordinate 50,536,257 of JAVGWX010000018.1, forward strand.
ATGATTTGATGAATTTTTGGTATACTTAATATGATTTGATAAATTCTTGAAATACCTAATATGATTTGATGAATTCTTGGTATACTTAATATGATTTGATGAATTCTTGAAATACCTAACATGATTTGATGAATTCTTGGTATACCTAATATGATTTGATGAATTCTTGGTACACCCAAAATGATTTGATGAATTCTTGGTATACCTAATATGATTTGATGAATTTTTGAAATAGCTAATATGATTTGATGAATTCTTGGTATACCTAATATGATTTGATGAATTCTTGAAATAGCTAATATGATTTGATGAATTCTTGGTATACCTAATATGATTTGATGAATTCTTGGTATACTTAATATGATTTGATGAATTCTTGAAATACCTAATATGATTTGATGAATTTTTGGTATACTTAATATGATTTGATGAATTCTTGAAATAGCAAATATGATTTGATGAATTCTTGGTACACCCAATATGATTTGAAGAATTCTTGGAATATGATTTGTGGTGTAAATTAAATGTAAATGGTATCCTTCAGCAAATTACACGGCAGGTCATAAATGAAATTGTTAGAGACTTCAGTATACTAAGTCACAGCTTGTATGACGTAAGGTGGCCAGTTGCCTTCCTCGTTGTCTTTTTTATCCATAACCGTAAGACAGGTACCCATTTACATCTGGGTGGACTGGTGTATGACGACAGTGGGAGTTGAACCCCCATGTCTTTGCCGCAAAAAGCGAGAGCTCTAACACTACACTAATCAAACGCTCTAATTTAAAATAAGTTAACTAAAATAATTAACGCAACATAACTTCGTTTTAGAAAGCTTACGATGATGTAAAATACAAAAGTTGGTGCTAAATATGTAGTGTTACGTGAGAAAAAGAAGAAAAACAGTTCCGGATGACGTTTCGACCAATTTAAATTGTTATCATATGCGAGACAGAAGGCGAGAAGCACAAAAGGGGCCAGTAAACTAATGAGCATAACTTAAGACTTAATGCTTCAAAGTTACAAATAACGATATTTTATTTATTTAAAAAGTTCAAATAGGGTCTTGGCACTCTCCAGATGACGACAATTCGAACGCTCTAACCAATGTCATTGTATATACCGCAAATCAGTGTCGTGTATGAGAATGGAGATGGAGGCGGTGACTGAAGCTCTGAGATGGCTGTCTGAGACATCTTCAACAGGAGAGGTCATCGTGTCAGACTCCTAAAGACTACTTCGGAGGGTACAGAATTGGTGGCTACGATATGCGTGGATAGCAGCGCTGGAGACCTCAAAACTCCAGGGGCTGGTGTGGATCTACTGTCCTGGTCATGCTGGGGTTCCGGGCTACGAGCGAGCTGATTTTTTTGGCGTCACACGCACACATAACAGGCACAGCGGACATGGATAAAGGTGACATAGTGAAGGTTATCAAGGACCACCTGCTGGAGAACGACACTGCTTTGGATGAGTCTGCAAGGCACAGGCTGCGGCACTTTGGAATCAAATTAGGGTTCAGTGGATCAGGGAGGACGAAACAGGAAGGTGTACAACCAACAGGCTACAGGCACCATCAGCATCCACACTTTGCGCCATCTGAGAGAGACTGAGCACCTATGGGTATGCCCGGAGTGCAGTGAAGTCGACTCCTAGTACAGAACAGAACAGGACAGTGTCGTATAGCCTTTTGAGTCTGAGGAAAAACTCTAGAAACACATCAATCAATCAATCAATCAATCAAAGTCCGTCGCTTCTCTCGGTGCATAGGACATTGACCACATCTCGCCAGCGTGCACAGTCTTGGGATGCTCTTTCTGCCTCTCTCCAGGTGTAATCATTTAATCTTAGTTCATTCTGCCTCTCTTCATGTGTAATCATTTAATCTTAGTTCTTTCTGCCACTCTCCAGGTGTAATCCTTTAATCTTAGTTCCTTCTGCCTCTCTCCAGGTGTAATCATTTAATCTTAGTTCCTTCTGCCTCTCTTCAGGTGTAATCATTTAATCTTAGTTCCTTCTGCCTCTCTTCAGGTGGAATAATTTAATCTTAGTTCCTTCTGTCTCTCTTCAGGTGTAATCATTTAATCTTAGTTCCTTCTGTCTCTCTTCATGTGTAATCATTTAATCTTAGTTCCTTCTGCCTCTCTCCAGGTGTAATCATTTAATCTTAGTTCGTTATGCCTCTCTCCAGGTGTAATCATTTAATCTTAGTTCGTTCTGCCACTCTCCAGGTGTAATCCTTTAATCTTAGTTCCTTCTGCCTCTCTCCAGGTGTAATCATTTAATCTTAGTTCCTTCTAACATTTTCTTATCTTTATATTTTGTTGGTCTATCTCTTTCTCTCTCTCTCTCTCTTTCTCTCTCTCTCTCTCTCTCTGTTGCTTTCTCTTTTTTCCTTTGAGAATTCCATGTAAGAGCCTCTATGTCTATGTTTGATGGTGCCGTACGTCAATAAGAGACGTTGGGCAGGGGGAAAACTGTGAGAAAACTCCTAACAAGTACCACCAGACAATCCCTGTCATGAAACCATCAAGTGAAATACAAATAATAATAATATAATATAATAATATTGTTGGGGATCAAGATGCTGAGCAGCGCATGAGCTGCAGTGGTCAGCGACCCATAGCTGACTGCTAGCGCCAGGGCCAGCGAACCATAGCTGCCAAGACCCTTCTACACCTCTACGTGGTGATCCTGGATAACAGGATGCAGCAAGGCAGATTGGCTAAGGAGAAGGGATCGAAGAAGGAATGCTAACCCGGTACTCAAAAAATTCTTGCTGAAGTCGGATGTGTTGGACCGAAAGGTGCAAATTGGGCGGCCAAGCTGTAAACTACGAGACAAAGTATTCCGTTCTCTGGACTACATTCAGCTACTTAAGCCCTTTCAGGGGTTGGTAGTGGGAGATTGAAAACGAATGAAGAAGACGAAGAAGAAGTAGAAGAATATTGTTGAAAGAACTGTGATAAAAGGTATGGTGCCAGGCAAAAGAAACAGAAGTAGACCAAGAAGCCGATGGTACCAAGATATCCAGGAATGCCTGGGTATGACTGTGGCGGAGGCTGGAGTTTCGGCAAGGGAAAGGTTTTCTTTCAGACAGACTGGGGTGGGAGCGACGTTCTATAAAGGACATGCTACGTGAATAGGGAGCCGCGTAGCGCAGTGGTTAGCGCACTGGCTTCGCATCTGATGGGTCCTGGGTTCATTCCCCAGTTGAGGCGGTAGTATTTATTTCAGACCGCAATGGCTCCCGGGTCGACCCCGCCTTAAATGGGTACCGGTTCAGTCCGGAAGTAAAAGCGGCGAGGGAGAGGAGATGGCTACCGCCCTCATATAGCCGAGCCTTTGAAATGTGAGATCGCTAACACCTCACTTCCCTATGGCAGTAATGCTATGGGTTACTTTACTTTACTTAGATTAATAATAATATTCGTTTCGGTATTATTGGCCGGTTGCGTCGATCGACCGCTGCCATGGTAACATTCTGCAGTTTGTTGCCTGAAGGGCAATCTGGCAACTGTCGCTGAGTCCACCTAGAGAAATCCTCTTTAGTGTTCGGGGATCAAACCCTAGTCCCTTGTGGTTTCTTGGTGGGTGTGTCGATAAAGAAAACAAAAGAACATGGCGACCGGTAAAAGAAGAAAAGAGAAGATGGAAAGAACTGGAGAACAATTCACAGGAAACGACGGCTTGGAGTGAAGATCCGATTAATGGCGTTTGTACCACACAGCACATCCCAAACACCTGCCTTCCCTACCAAGCAATCATATTCAACGGATTCAAAACAAAAGGCAGACCACGAAAAAGGTGGCTTACAGAAATGTCTGAGTCGGTAAACGCTACTGTACATGAGGCACACAGACGGGCTCGTTCTAGAGATCTTTGTACACGAAAGTGATGAAGGCGAAAAGGATGAGCTACAAGTAAAATAATGAAAACGGTACTCACTTAATGTAATAAATCCGACCATTTGGTTTGAGCTTAGCCTCCCAGCCACCCTCTAGTTCTGTGTTCAGCTTGTGCAGTAGATTCCTCTCGATGGTCATTGTTAATCCAGGCGTATCAACTTCCATAAGTCAATGTATTAACACATCAAATTTTAAGGTTGTCGTGTGTCAAAAAGGGTCATTTCAATTGTATGATCTAGTATAATCGTACTGGAAGCCACGTAACTGCAGTTATCTGCCGCTTCTCTCTTGGGCACAATCTGAAATAATATTTGAAATTGATTGATAAAGTTGTTTCTGAAATGAAGACAGATACAATGATTTAACTAAAGAAGAGCGAGTCGTCATCTTCAGACTGAGAACTGGTATCATGATGCTGAGCAGTGCGCGAGCTGCCGCGGTCAGCGACACATAGCTGACTGCTTACGTTAGGGCGAGCTAGTCAGAGCTGCCAAGACCCTTTGATACCTCCACGCGGTGATCTTGGATAACAGGCTGCAACTGGGCAGATTGGCTAAGAGAATGGGATCGATGGGGAAAGGTTAACACGAAACTCAAAAATGTCTGCTGAAGTCGGATGTGGTGGACCAAGAGGTGCAAATATTGCAGTCAAGCTGTAAACTACAACAAAACACTTACCGTTCTCCGGATATCCTGCTACTTGCAAAGCCCTTATCAGGGATGGGTAGCGGGGGATTGAGGACTAAAGAAGAGACTGAGCACTAGGCATAACAGACTCAAGCAACAATTTTACAACAAAATGTGGATTTGGACAGATGAAAGGTGTCCATAAAGGGAGCAAACCATGACTGTGGAACACATCCTACAAAGCTGTACGCTAACGCAGGAAGAGACAGAAACAGCAATAGTGGCGTCGCCAGACATATATAAGACAAAAGCTGTACGGAGATAAAAACAGTTTTACAAACAACAAAGAAACCGGGACCTTGATCTGAGAATGAACGAAAAAAAAAAGAATATTCTTCTTTCTTCTTCTTCTGCGTACACAGTCAGACAGTAACCATTATTTTCTCGAAAAAAGCGGCGGTCATCCTGAGACTCTCGCCACTACCATACAGCTTGTCTTGCAGTTCCACTGGCAATGGCCACATCTGCTCTCTCTGATCCTCGTATGTCGGGCAGTTCTGCAGCAGATGTTCAGTGGTCATTTTACCAGTACCGCACGGGCATTCGTCGGTACACCCTATCTTCAGTTTGTTGAATAGGTGGTAGCTCAGTCTGTTGTGGCCTGTGCGAAGTCTGAAGACAACGACCTGCTCTCTTCGGTTCAACTGGTAATAGGCATCGTTTTTGGTGTAACCAGTATGTTCGGTTTCCCATTTGGACATGTATCTGGCTTTGATAAGCCGTTTTGACTCTTCGTACGTCATACTGGTATCTGTTTGTGGTAGCCTTGCACCTTCTTTTGCCAGTCTGTCTGCCTCCTCGTTGCCTTGGATGTTGCAGTGTGACGGAACCCACTGTACCACCACCCTTTTTGGTGCGGACTGCTGGCACAGTTTGCAGAGTGCTGCTCTTAAGTCATTAAGCTCAGTGTTCTTCTGGCTTTTTAGCTCTGTGACTACTTCGAGAGCATCTGTCAGCAAGACTATATGGCTCTCATTTTCACTGTGTGTTACCATTTCTTCCACTGCCGCCCTCAGTGCCTCTGCCTCTGCTCTGAAATTGCTTGTGTACTTACCAGTAGCGAATGACAGTGTTATTTTTCTGCCATTTGGTAGGTTCAGGAATGCTCCTGCCCCTCCGTTCTGTGTAGTGTTTGTTACAGAACCGTCGGTGTATGCATGGGTCCAGTCCATGCTTGGGTAGCTTTTCGTTATGAAGCTTAGGGTAGTGTCTCTCCTTTCTTTTTCACTCTGGCAGTTTTTGTTTGCAATACCTGGTATATTTTCTACCACCTCTGGAAATATATCCTGCCTCCAAGTAGGTTTTCGTACAGTAGTGATGGGTTTTGGTGTTGTTAGTGCGTTTATGGGATCTTCGTGCATCTTTGCTTTGGCTATTTCTGCAAAGTTTCTCCGCTTTAGTTTCCCATTTCCCAAATTGTTTAGTCTCTGGTACATTGGATGGTCCGTCAGTCTTCGGAGTTTCTCTGACTGCAGCTGGGCTCTGCAGTCTCTTCTATCGGTCATGGATTGCAGTTTTGTAATCTTTTCAAGTTCTACAATTGGCGTTGACTTCATGCCACCTGTTATAATTCTCATGGCTTGGTTTTGAAGTTTGTTAACTTTGTCGAAGTTCGCCTTCGCTGCTGTTGTCCATGCCGCAATGCCATACTCGAGAACTGGTCTCACTCTTCCAGTGTACAGTTTCTTTAGTATGCCTTCGTCTGCTCCCCAGCTTGTGCCAGCAAGTTTCCTCATGATCGCCATTCTTTCTCTGGCTTTCATTCGGTTTCTCTCAATCTGACTTTTCCATGTCATGCGCCGATCAAATGTGACTCCCAGATAGGTTGGGTTGTCGTTTGGCTGCAGGATTTTGCCATTTAGGCTTAATTTGGTACTTTGGGGTTTTAATGAGAGCGAGAATATTGTGCACGTGGTTTTCTCCTCGTTTATTTTGACCAGCCATGAGTTCGCCCACTCTTCCAGCGATGTTAGGGCCGTTTGCATCCGATTTCTTGCTATGGTGAGATTCTTTTCAGAGGTCCACATAGCCAGATCGTCTGCAAACATTGAGCTATGGGCTCTTCTTGGTATATTCTCTGTAATATCGTTTATATATACCAGAAAGAGTGTGGGTGACAGTACTCCCCCTTGGGGTACTCCCTGCTCGAGTGTCACCTTTTTGCTCATCTGCCCTTGTACTTGGACTCTGGCCGTTCTTTGTTTGAGGTAGTGGTTGATCCACTTGTACATCTTCCCACAGACATCACTTCTTCTTAGCTTGACTCTAAGTCCATCCTTCCAGACTTTGTCAAATGCCTTTTCCAGATCCACCCAAACAGCTACTGTGTGTTTCTGTGCCTGGTAGGCATCTTCTATCTCCTGGGCTATGAGGATGACCTGGTCCTCAGTGGATCTGTGCTGTCTAAAGCCGGCTTGCTGTGGAATTAGTATTCGTTTTTCTTCCAGATGCCACATCAGTCTGGTGTTTATCATCCGTTCCATCAGCTTGCCGACACAGCTCAGTAGGCTTATGGGCCTGTATCCATTCGGATCTGTTTTGTCCTTTCCTGTTTTTGGTACTGGTACCAGTATTGCATCTTTCCATGCCTGGGGTACAATACCCCTTTTCCAGCTTTGGTTCAGGACTGATTGTAGTTTTTTCTTCGCTGTTTGGCCCAGCCCCATCAGCATTTCGTTTGTTATCCCGTCTTTTCCGGGAGATTTCCTTTTCTTTAGTGTTCTCATAGCCTCTTCCATTTCGCGCATGGTTAGTTTGGCCATCATGTGCTCTTCAGGAGCCGTATTTATGTTTTCGTGTCCCTTTAGCTCTTCGCTAATGTCTGTATGCTTATCTGCAGGGACCTCGATGTGGTTTGCTCTGGCATAGTGATCGACAAAGGCGTTTGCGGCTTTCTTACCTGTGATCAAGTTCTCGCCCTGCTTGATAGTAATTTGTTTATTTGACGGGGTTTCGTCATTCATGGCTCTGACTAGCTTCCATAGCTTGTTCCCTTCTTTGTCCAGGTTTAAACTTTCCGTTTTATTTTTCCAACTTTCTCTTGCTGTTTGCTTGAGAGTGTGTTTGTACTTCGCCGTGGCGGCTTTGAGGGCGATGTTTGCCTCCATGGATTTTTCTCGTTCTGCCACGTTCCTAGCATTTGTTACTGCATCTTCCACTTTCTGTAACTCATCATTCCAGTAGGGCTTATAGTTTTTCCTAGCTCCTCTTGGGATGGTTTCAGTGGCGGCTTGCATTATTGCCTTGCTTAGGCTCTCTACCATGGGCTTCATTTTGGTGTTTCGTGTGTTGATGGTTTCACACAGCCCATCTGTCAGGATTGCAAATCTGTCCCAGTCGGCTCGTTTGTAATTCCAACGTGGGAGCGGTTTTGTTTCCTGTGGGCCTACATCCATGTCAATGGTTAGCCTGATCGGCCTGTGGTCGCTACCTGCCAGTTGGTTTAGCACCTGGCGGTCTATTTTATAGTGTATGTCCTGTGTGGAGAAGGCCAAATCTGGAGTCGAGGTGGTATGCCATGTTCTTGAATAGAAGCTAGGGCTATCCTACGGCCTATTGATTAGGGAGAGATTTGCATCTATCTCCCAATCTTCCACTTCGTCACCTCTGCTGTCTGTGTCAGAGTAGCCCCATCTCTCCGAGTGGCTGTTGAAATCTCCAACTACTATGCAGTTGGAGTCTCTGACCTCCATACTCGAGAGCGATAGGTCTCTGTTTGGTGGTCCGCACAGATTGAAAATGCGGAGCTTCTTGAGCCATTATGTCAACTCCTACAATTTCTGCTTGTCCGGTGTGATTGACAGGTACCGCGCTACTCGGTATGCTGTTTCTGGTCAGTATCAGGACCCCTCCTTTGTGGCCTTCTCTATCTAGACGGAAGGTCTGGTATCCTCTGATTGAGAATTTATGGTTATTGTTGAGGTGCGTTTCCTGGATACATGCCACGTCAATCTTACCTTCATGCAGGTGGTGTGTTAGGGAAAGTTTTTTGTTAATGACTCCCTCCGCATTCCACTGTAATATTTTGAGGGTCTTGAGGTTTTGGCCAATAGATGTTGCCCCATAGCCATGTGCCTTGACTCCACGACACATGGGTGGGTGACCACCAGTAGTCAAGGGTGGGCCCCTTCGAGGCGTGAGGCCCGGCGCTATCGCTGCCTGGCGGGTCTCCTCAGGATGAGCGCCATACGTTTTTCGAATAGGTTGTACTGCCATCATACTGTGATTTACGTTGCACTGTTTTGTTAGGCTTGCGGCCCCGTGCATCCGATTTCAACAGGCGTTTCTGTAGGGATGCCCTCCTTAGCCTTTGGCTGTCCCCAGCCTATCTGCAAGGCAGCAGTTGTTTACGATCAGAGTTTTCTCTCCTATGGAAGTTGTCTTACCAGACTATCGAGTCTTCACTACTCGTGTCTATAGGGTGCAATGATGATATGTGATATATGAGATGGACTGGTTTACCCGGAAGAGAGGCAGTCCAGTGTGTCTGTATCCCAGGATCGTCACGTCCTGCCAGAAACGTAGCATTTGCATTTGAGTGGGGTATCTCTTTTTCCCTTTATTTTCTTGGCTTCTATGCAGGGATGGTACGCCTAGCATTCCCCGCCACCTGGGGTGTTGACACAGTGGGGCAGGTGTGCAATGTCCGCTGGTCTGCATCTCTTCTGCGTCCAGTATGATAGTTACATGGCTGATAACGTACAGAGGTAGATATCGTAGCCGGAGTGCATTCAGCCAGAGGACAAGCCTGGTAATGTCACAGAGATGTTGTTCGCCTGGTGTGCGGACAACTCTCATGGTCGGTGGTTGAGTCTTGACAGTTCACAGTGAGGTGGCTGCTCTACTGTTTTCGACACCCCGACCAGGTACTAAGTCTTTGGTTGGTGTTTTTCGCACCCCATCGCCGTATAGGGTGAGTATCAAGCAGTTGTCCGCCCGCTTTGACTTGCGGGCGGCAAGGGCCTCTTACTGTGGCTCTACCTGATAGGGCTGGGGCGCAAGCCCCAGGTCCCGAGCATGTAGGAGCCTCCCATTGCAGTGGTGCTGAGATTTTGGGCGGGATTGCGGCTTACAAGGGTTCGGCCGCAATCCCCCACATGGTAGCCTCGCGCCCTTGGCTTATCAGCCTGGTACGTGAACCAAAGTGTCTGCGGCTCCTCTCGATTTGAGCTGGTTTTCCGTAGCAACGCCCAGTCATTTGTAGGGTAAAACTGACCTGTCTTCAGATGATCTATTTCCAGCAGTCAAGCTGTAAACTACAACAAAACACTTACCGTTCTCCGGATATCCTGCTACTTGCAAAGCCCTTATCAGGGCTGGGTAGCGGGGGATTGAGGACTAAAGAAGAGACTGAGCACTAGGCATAACAGACTCAAGCGACAATTTTACAACAAAATGTGGATTTGGACAGATGAAAGGTGTCCATAAAGGGAGCAAACCATGACTGTGGAACACATCCTACAAAGCTGTACGCTCACGCAGGAAGAGACAGAAACAGCAATAGTGGCGTCGCCAGACATATATAAGACAAAAGCTGTACGGAGATAAAAACAGTTTTACAAACAACAAAGAAACCGGGACCTTGATCTGAGAATGAACGAAAAAAAAAAGAATATTCAATTACTTATAGTTTTTTTTAAATTGATCTATAATTGATTTATCTTTTCCCTGTAAGAAAAGCGCTTGGCCAACACTAAAGCCTGTGCTTTCATGAAGGCCTGTATTCAAACGCCTGCAGTGGTGGTGTCTGCGGCTATGGTTTTACACGATGAAGTCGCCATCCCCACGCACAACCCATTCACGTGATGCAGTCAATTTCCTCATCATCATGTAGCATGTCCTTTATAGAACGTCGCTCCCATCACAGTCTGTCTGAAAGAAACTCGGTCTCTTGCCAAAACACCAGCCTCCGCCACTGTCATACTCAGACATTCCTGGATATCTTGGTGCCCTCGTCTTCTTGGTCTACCCCTTCCTCTTTTGCCTGACACCATACCTTCCATTACCGTTCTCTCAAGACCGTTGCGTCTCTTGATGTGACCAAAGTATTTACATTTTCTAGCCAAAATGGAATTGATAAACCAGTTCTCCTCTATGCTCAACTCTTGCCGAATGTCTGCATTTGTTCTTTTCTCTGTCCAGGGTATTCTGAGGATCTTTCTGTAACATTTTGACTCGAAGGATTCGATTCTTTTTCTAGAAGTTTTGGTAATCGTCCATGCTTCACAACCATAAGCTGCCACAGGAAAAACACAGGCTCTCAAGATTTTTACTTTTATCATTTTGTTGGTGCCCTGCCATAATTTCTTCAGGCTGTTCAGTCTCTGCATTGCCATATCTAGTCTTCTTCTGATTTCTTTCGAGCAGTCACCATTTTTATTTACATTTACATTACGCAAATACTATATTATTGGTATACTATAGACAGTCGACAAACAATAGTAACCACTGTAACCTCGAAGGCACTTCGTGAGTGTTGACTAAGGAGGGTCTCGCCTGGGACTAGCTACGCTATCCAGCAGAAACTTTAAGCCACAAAAACCTTAAAAAATGGCTTGGACATGTTTTTGTTGAAGGCCTATTCTCCACGTAGAGCTTAACGGTTTTGATTGATTCGTCTTCTTATTATTATTATTTTCTTCTTCTCCTTCGTTTGTTTTCAATCTCCTGCTACTAAGCCCTGAACAGGACTTTGCAAGTAGCAGGATGTAGTCCAGAAAATGGAATGCGTTGTGTCGCTAATTTACAGCTTGGCTACCGTTTTCCCCCTTTCGGTCCAACACATCCAACTTCAGCAGGTATTTTTGAGTAACGGGTTAGCCGTCTCTCGTCGATCCCTTCTCCTTAGCCAGTCTGCTCCTGTTGCAGTCTATTATCCATGATCACCACGCGGAGGTGTAGAAGGGTCTTGGCAGCTGCAGTCCGCTAGCTTTGACACTTAAAAGTCATATATGGGTCGCTGCCACTGCAGCTAATGCACTGCTCAGCGTCTTGATCCTTCTGATAAAAGGCATTTCCTTTAACGGATCACAGGATCCTTTGCTGGGGACAAAAGAACAGGACAACTGCATCTCCATGCACTTCGCAAAAAGAGACTACAGAGGGTTGTGATTAAAATTAGCAACATCATCATGTTAAACAAATAACTACAGAAGTCACCAGTGCCAGTGCGCACATTGTGCTTTGGTGCAGGGCTGCTGTGCTGTGATTCTACTTCTTCATAGTTCACGTTTTTGGTCACCTGGTCCTGTCGCCATGACGAAGTCCACAGACTTGTCTAGGTTTGGAAGGCAGCCACATAGCTTCTGCCTCAGTTCTGCTTCTTTTGGTCAGGTCTGGCGTCGTAAGTCTTTGTAAACTGGGCAGTCTTGGAGGATAGTGGTGGGATTATGCTTTAAAAGAGCAAAACAAAGAAGAAGAAGAAGAAGAAGAAGAAGAAGAAGAAGAAGAAGAAGAAGAAGAAGAAGAAGAAGAAGAAGAAGAAGAAGAAGACAGGCTGACATGTGCCAAAATCGTTCGTGTGAATAGCTGAAAAAGCAAGAATAAAATGTCTTTCTTCAACGTAAGAGGACTAATTTTCTTGATTTTTTGAATTAAACTTCGGAGACTGTCAAGAGAAGGTGGAAAGCTACGCCAACTTGATATATAGTATAACGTATAAAGGAGATATAGCCAATCATTCATTTATGTGAGGTATGTGTTGAGAAGTGCCTGGCTCGACCTCGAAGATGACTATAACAGGGTCGATTTTGGTACACTGATGTGCTGTTTGAAGGACTGTGGAATAAACCCGTGGCTCGTTAGCCGGATATCAGCTGCCCTGATGGAGAGAACAGTTGCACTTCGCCTGGGTTCTTGGACATCAGAGCCAATGCGGATATGTCCAGGATTGCCCCAAGGATCGCCACTTTCACCGGTGCTGTTCAACATTTACACATTAAAAGTGGCCAACATGCAACCAGCACAGCTGGGGCGGACGTTGACATTCGCAGACGATATCCTAATCTACAGGACTGGTTCTGGTAGGCGTGAAATGGTTAGTGATATTCAAGAAACCTTGCAGGCGATCTCAAAGTGGTGTGGAGACTCCAGTGCACAGATTAATTTGAACAAGGCCGGTGTGATGTGGTGTTCATTGAACAACGGCATCGTGAAAGACAACCTCCCTGGCATCACATTTGATGGCTTTGTCATAGACAGAAGGTACAGGTTGAAATATCTCGGAATAACATTTGACCGCAGCCTGTCATACAAGTACCACGTCGACCAAACTATACAAAGATGCAAGAGAGGACTGGGTGCACTCAAGACAATGGTAGCTGCCAACTTGGAACAACGGCTGCTATTCATACTCTTTCGCCAGTTGATTATCTCGGTCATTGATTATGGATTGGGTATACTCACCTTATCAAGATCACAGTGTGAACGGCTGGAACGAATCCAAATTGAAGGAATGCGGCTCGTGTTGGGTTGCACCAGAGATACCCCGATAAAACAGATGAGGTACATGCTGGGACTGCCGTCAGTAACATCCAGGCATAAAGTGGCACAGACAACGGCTTATTTGCGAGTCATAGCGGACAACAGGCACCCGCTGTACAATAATACTGCAGACATCAAGGGAACCAGAATCAAAAGAGGAATGTCATGGATGGCACAGGCAGAACGAACTATAGGAGAGGTGTTGCAGTCGAGACGATGGTCAAGGGAGAGGAATGGGTCCACACTGGGGATACACTAACAGAGTACCACACGATCATCATAACCATGGGAAGTGAATGTAGGAAGGGGCGAAATAGTCAGACAAAGCTCGAAGTCAACCAGCTGATAGGCGCATCACGCATGAAAGTGATACCCTCATATACACTGACGGGTCGGTGCGAAGTAGTGGAACATCAGGCTGGGGTTTCTCGGCTAGAATAAGAGATCGGATCGTTGCTGAACGAAGTGGCGCATACGAGACTGCCACATCAAGTATGAGAATAGAGATGGAGGCGGTGACTGCAGCTCTGAGGTGGCTGTCTGAGACATCTTCAACAGGAGCAGTCATCGTGTCAGACTCCCAACCATACTTCGGAAGGTGCAGAATGGGTGGCTACGACAAGAGTGGATAGCAGCGCTGAAGACCTCAAAACTCCAGGGGCTGGTGTGGATCTACTGTCCTGATCATGCTGGAGTTCCGGGGAACGAGCGAGCTGATTTTTTGGCGTCACACGCACTCATAACAGGCACAGTGGACATGGATAAAAAGTGACATAGTGAAGGTTATCAAGGACCACCTGCTGGAAAACGACACTGCTTTGGATGAGTCTGCAAGGCCCAGGCTGCGGCACTTTGGAATCAAATTGGGATTCAGTGGAAAAGAGAATCTGAGAGGACGAAACAGGATTGTGTACAACCAACGAGCTACGGGCACCATCAGTATCCACACTACATTCCCGGAGTTCAGTGAAGTCGACTCCTAGTACAGAACAGAACAGAATAACGTATAAAGTCCTCAAGAGGTTAACAAGGTGTAGATAAGGGAGCAGAAGAGAAGCAGACTGCACAGTTCATAAACCAAAGAGACGAATGTCAATGGAGGTGGTAATATTTAAACCTCGGACAGGCCCAAACATATTGTGATATATTATATTATACAAACTATACCTAGTCTACAAACTATACCGATTCTACAAACTATACCCATTGTACAAACTATACATATTCTACAAACTATACCCAGTATAGAAACTATACCTAGTCTATAAACTATACCAATTGTACAAACTATACCTAGTCTATAAACTATACCCATTCTACAAACTTTACCTAGTTTACAAACTATACCCATTCTACAAACTATATACACTCTACAAAATACACATATTATTCAAACTATTATTATTCTACAAACTATACCCATTCGTTCATATTATATATATGTACACACTATACATATTCTACAAACTACATCCATTCTACCAACTATCATCATGTAGTATGTCCTTTATAGAACGTCGCTCCCATCGCAGACCGTCTGAAAGAAATTCGTTTCCTTGCTAAAACTCCAGCCTCTGCCACAGTCATACCCAGGCATTCCTGTATATCTTGGTGCCATCGTCTTCTTGGTCTACCCCTTCCTCTTTTTCCTGCCACCATACCTTCCATCACTGTTGAGGCGGTTGTGTCTCTTGATGTGACCAAAGTATTTGCATTTTCTAGCCAAAATAGAATTGATAAACCAGTTCTATATATATATAAATATAATCTACAAACTAGCTATTCTACAAAAAAATTGATGTTCCACAAACTATACTATTTTACGAACCATATATATTCTACAAATTACACATATTCTACACATTATACAAATATACAAACTATACATTTTCTACATACTATACATATTTTACAAATTACAGATATTTACAACCATACTTATTATACAAACCATACATTTTGTACAAACTATGCTTATTATACAAACCATATATACTCTACAAACGATACATAGTCTACAAAACATACATATTCTACAAAATATACATATTTCACAATTATATCTATTCTACAAACTTGCAGACACAGATATAGATAGATGTGCATAGATTTTCAAAAAAGTATAGCATCACCGCTTTAATAAGTAAAACGACTCGTATTTACCACCGTCATATGGACGCGACACATGGACAATCAGTAAAAATGCGACAAAAGTACTGGAAACTACATAGAAGCAATATATTGATTTTCTCAAACGACCAGAGCATCCTCTTGCAATAAGAGGATTTACAACGTTTCACGTGTCTCGACTCGTCATCTCTTGAGTGTAACACGGAGATCAACTGTGATAGGATATGCGAGAATCAAACGTCAAGCGACACCGCGTAGGTTCTACACTGGCGGCAGAACCATAAAGCAGGTACGATGAAGTAGATTTAATGTAGATAAATGTACAGTCATCCACATGAGTAGATCCAATATGGAACATAATTACAGAATGGAAGAGAATAATATAAGAAAGATAGATAAGGAAAGGGACCTAGGGGTTATAATAGATCATACAGGTAAGGTGAGTGAGCAAGTTCAGGTAGCAGTGTAAAAAGCAAATGTAATGTTAGGTATGATAAAAAGAAATATTAAACATAGAAGCAAGGAAGTGATTGTCAAATTGTATAAAGCATTAGTTAGACCTAGATTGGAGTACTGTGTACAGGTGTGGAGTCCTTATCATAGAAGGGATATAAAAATGCTGGAAAGAATACAAAAAAGAGCGACAAAGCTCATAGTGGGATTCCAGAATTACAGTTATGAGGAAAGACTAAAAAAAACCGGCCTACAGTGTCTAGAAGAGAGAAGAATTCGTGGTGACTTAATACAGGTTTATAAGATGATCAGAGGAACGGATAAATTAGACTATAACAAGTTGTTTTTTTTTTAAATACAGCCACCCACATGATCAAGGGGGCATAGCTACAAGTTGACTAAAGAGGTCCAGATTAGATATTAGGAAATATTTTTTTAGTCAAAGAGTGCTGAATGATTGGAATGCATTGCCACGGGAGGTAGTGGAGGCAGTGACAGTAAATGGATTTAAGAATAAATTGGATGCGCATAACTGTTAGAGCAAGATGATGTAAATGAAACTGGTTGCATACAGACTCTGCAGAGTCATCTAAACCAGTATAAAGACGTTAAGTTAAAGGTCTTCACAACGACGGCAGACTGGGCAGAGAGATATAAAATATAATTCAAAAGACAAACGAAGTCCAATACCAGCTAGAACCGATATGTGAACATTCAAGTGTCGCTATGTCCACTAAACAGACGCTGATAAACACATGTCATCTATTCGTTATGTTATCAGTGTTTAACGTGAACGATACGATACTAGATATGCACAGACCTAAGATCAAAACCTGTGAGACGCGCTGTGTAAGAAATGCAGCAGGAAAGACAATTAGCGATACAATTCGCAATAGCACGCTGAGGACAATGGTTGGGACTACATAGTCTAGCTAATGTATTGAGGGACAGAACAAAAAATGGTTTGGCCATTTGACAAGGATGCAGTATGATCAACTAAGAAGTGAAATCTTTCTACAGACTACGAGAAATAGGCCGGCCCCGGCGACAATGGATAGAGCGAATAAGAGAAACACACGGGGCATGAGCTGTAGCGGTCAACGATCCATAGCTGACTGCTAGCGTCAGGGCCAGCGAACCATAGCTGCCAAGACCCTTCTACACCTCCACGCGGTGATCCTGGATAACAGGCTGCAGCAGGGCAGACTGGCTAAGGAGAAGGGATCGAAGGGAATGCTAACCCGGTACTCAGAAACTGCTTGCTGAAGTCGGATGTGTTGGACCGAAAGGTGCAAATATCGCAGCCAAGCTGTAAACTACAACACAACGCATTCCGTTCACTGGACTACATTCTGCTACTTAAGCCCTTTCAGGGTTTGATAGTGGGAGATAAGAAAAAGAAGGAGACTGCTAGCGTCAGAGCTGCAAAGACCCTTCTACATCTCCATGTGGTGATCCGGGATAACAGGCTGCAACAGAGAAGACTAGCTAAGGAGAAGGGATCAGAGGTAAGGCTATCCCTGAACCCAATAATGCCTGTTGAAGACGCATGTGTCGGACCGAAAGGTGCAAATATCACAGTCCAGCTGTAAATCTACGTGACCTCGTAATCCGTTTTCCGAACAACATTCTGTCACTTTCAAAGCTCTTTTCAGAGCGGAAGAAGAAGATTAAGAAGAGGACGTGGAAGATCAGAAAGAAAAAGATGAGAAAAGAAGAAAAATAGGGAGAAAAAGAAGAAAAAGCTGAAGAAGAGAAAGAAGAGGAATCACAAAAGGCAGACGAAACAAAAGAAGAAGATGAAGAAGAAGAAGAAGAAGAAAGAAGAAGAAAAAGACGAAGAATAAGAAGAAGTAGAAGAAGTAGGAGGAGAATGCCATACCAGTATCATCTGTTTCATTCTCCAAAAACATCTAAAGAGCTGGCCTCAGATTTAGCTTTGATATGGTAATGCTCAAGTCCCAGCGGGTACACACACAAGAAGCCACTAAAGCCATCACAAGTATCATCTCTGGACAGAATCGAGTGGGCCCTTTTAACCGCGGGCAAACCAACGTATTATTTAGATATAATTCTGTTGACGTCTGGAAGCGCGCGAAGGTGATGGGAGTCCAGAAAAACAAGACGATGAAGAAGAAGAAGAAGAAGAAGAAGAAGAAGACGAAGAAGAAGAAGAAGAAGAAGAACAACAACAACAACAATAACAACAACAACAATAACAAAAAGATCAAGAAGAAGAAGAAGAAAAATAAGATCAAGAAGAACAAAAAGAATACGATTAAGAAGAAGAAGAAGAAGAAGAAGAGGAAGAAGAAGAACAAGAAGACGAAAAAGAAGAAGAAAAAGAAAAAGAAGAAGAAGAACATTAAGATGAAGAAGATGAAGAAGAAGAAGACGAAAAAGAATAAGAAGAACACCAACAACTACAAGAAGAAGGACGAGAAAGATAATGAGAAAAGAAGAAAAAAAGAAGAAGATAAAGAAGAAGAAGAAAAATAAGAGGACGAGGAGGAAGAAAAATAAGAAGAAAAATGAGCATAAAAATCAGAAAAAGAAAGATAAAGATTATATCAAGTACAATTGCTGGAAAATCTCTATATGACACCATTAATCTTAGACAAACCATCGTGTCCTTTCAGATCATTAATTGTCTTGCTTTCTGAAAGTTTGCGAAGAAGGGGGAGAAGGCGAGAAAAAGAAGGATTGTAGAAGATGATTCCACTAAATGAGGTTCTAGATCGGGGGTGTTCAACGTGTTGTGGCTCATACACTCATTTCATTACATGTTAATGTTGTTCCACTAAATGAGGTTCTAGATCGGGGGTCTTCAACTTGTTGTGGCTCATACACTCATTTCATTACATGTTAATGTTGTTCCACTAAATGAGGTTCTAGATCGGAGTTCTTCAACTTGTTGTGGCTCATACACTCATTTCATTACATGTTAATGTTGTTCCACTAAATGAGGTTCTAGATCGGGGGTGTTCAACGTGTTGTGGCTCATACACTCATTTCATTACATGTTAATGTTGTTCCACTAAATGAGGTTCTAGATCGGGGGTCTACAACTTGTTGTGGCTCATACACTCATTTCATTACATGTTAATGTTCCACTAAATGAGGTTCTAGATCGGGGGTCTTCAACTTGTTGTGGCTCATACACTCATTTCATTACATGTTAATGTTGTTCCACTAAATGAGGTTCTAGATCGGGGGTCTACAACTTGTTGTGGCTCATACACTCATTTCATTACATGTTAATGTTCCACTAAATGAGGTTCTAGATCGGGGGTCTTCAACTTGTTGTGGCTCATACACTCATTTCATTACATGTTAATGTTGTTCCACTAAATGAGGTTCTAGATCGGGGGTCTTCAACTTGTTGTGGCTCATACACTCATTTCATTACATGTTAATGTTCCACTAAATGAGGTTCTAGATCGGGGGTCTTCAACTTGTTGTGGCTCATACACTCATTTCATTACATGTTAATGTTCCACTAAATGAGGTTCTAGATCGGGGGTCTTCAACTTGTTGTGGCTCATACACTCATTTCATTACATGTTAATGTTCCACTAAATGAGGTTCTAGATCGGGGGTCTTCAACTTGTTGTGGCTCATACACTCATTTCATTACATGTTAATGTTGTTCCACTAAATGAGGTTCTAGATCGGGGGTCTTCAACTTGTTGTGGCTCATACACTCATTTCATTACATGTTAATGTTGTTCCACTAAATGAGGTTCTAGATCGGGGGTGTTCAACGTGTTGTGGCTCATACACTCATTTCATTACATGTTAATGTTGTTCCACTAAATGAGGTTCTAGATCGGGGGTCTTCAACTTGTTGTGGCTCATACACTCATTTCATTACATGTTAATGTTGTTCCACTAAATGAGGTTCTAGATCGGGGGTCTACAACTTGTTGTGGCTCATACATTCATTTCATTACATGTTAATGTTGTTCCACTAAATGAGGTTCTAGATCGGGGGTCTTCAACTTGTTGTGGCTCATACACTCATTTCATTACATGTTAATGTTGTTCCACTAAATGAGGTTCTAGATCGGGGGTCTTCAACTTGTTGTGGCTCATACACTCATTTCATTACATGTTAATGTTGTTCCACTAAATGAGGTTCTAGATCGGGGGTCTTCAACTTGTTGTGGCTCATACACTCATTTCATTACATGTTAATGTTGTTCCACTAAATGAGGTTCTAGATCGGGGGTCTTCAACTTGTTGTGGCTCATACACTCATTTCATTACATGTTAATGTTGTTCCACTAAATGAGGTTCTAGATCGGGGGTCTTCAACTTGTTGTGGCTCATACACTCATTTCATTACATGTTAATGTTGTTCCACTAAATGAGGTTCTAGATCGGAGGTCTTCAACTTGTTGTGGCTCATACATTCATTTCATTACATGTTAATGTTGTTCCACTAAATGAGGTTCTAGATCGGGGGTCTTCAACTTGTTGTGGCTCATACACTCATTTCATTACATGTTAATGTTGTTCCACTAAATGAGGTTCTAGATCGGGGGTGTTCAACTTGTTGTGGCTCATACACTCATTTCATTACATGTTAATGTTGTTCCACTAAATGAGGTTCTAGATCGGGGGTCTTCAACTTGTTGTGGCTCATACACTCATTTCATTACATGTTAATGTTCCACTAAATGAGGTTCTAGATCGGGGGTCTTCAACTTGTTGTGGCTCATACACTCATTTCATTACATGTTAATGTTGTTCCACTAAATGAGGTTCTAGATCGGGGGTCTTCAACTTGTTGTGGCTCATACACTCATTTCATTACATGTTAATGTTGTTCCACTAAATGAGGTTCTAGATCGGGGGTCTTCAACTTGTTGTGGCTCATACATTCATTTCATTACATGTTAATGTTGTTCCACTAAATGAGGTTCTAGATCGGGGGTCTTCAACTTGTTGTGGCTCATACACTCATTTCATTACATGTTAATGTTGTTCCACTAAATGAGGTTCTAGATCGGGGGTCTTCAACTTGTTGTGGCTCATGCACTCATTTCATTACATGTTAATGTTGTTCCACTAAATGAGGTTCTAGATCGGGGGTCTTCAACTTGTTGTGGCTCATGCACTCATTTCATTACATGTTAATGTTGTTCCACTAAATGAGGTTCTAGATCGGGGGTCTTCAACTTGTTGTGGCTCATGCACTCATTTCATTACATGTTAATGTTGTTCCACTAAATGAGGTTCTAGATCGGGGGTCTACAACTTGTTGTGGCTCATACACTCATTTCATTACATGTTAATGTTCCACTAAATGAGGTTCTAGATCGGGGGTCTTCAACTTGTTGTGGCTCATACACTCATTTCATTACATGTTAATGTTGTTCCACTAAATGAGGTTCTAGATCGGGGGTCTACAACTTGTTGTGGCTCATACACTCATTTCATTACATGTTAATGTTCCACTAAATGAGGTTCTAGATCGGGGGTCTTCAACTTGTTGTGGCTCATACACTCATTTCATTACATGTTAATGTTGTTCCACTAAATGAGGTTCTAGATCGGGGGTCTTCAACTTGTTGTGGCTCATACACTCATTTCATTACATGTTAATGTTGTTCCACTAAATGAGGTTCTAGATCGGGGGTCTTCAACTTGTTGTGGCTCATACACTCATTTCATTACATGTTAATGTTGTTCCACTAAATGAGGTTCTAGATCGGGGGTGTTCAACGTGTTGTGGCTCATACACTCATTTCATTACATGTTAATGTTGTTCCACTAAATGAGGTTCTAGATCGGGGGTCTTCAACTTGTTGTGGCTCATACACTCATTTCATTACATGTTAATGTTGTTCCACTAAATGAGGTTCTAGATCGGGGGTCTACAACTTGTTGTGGCTCATACATTCATTTCATTACATGTTAATGTTGTTCCACTAAATGAGGTTCTAGATCGGGGGTCTTCAACTTGTTGTGGCTCATACACTCATTTCATTACATGTTAATGTTGTTCCACTAAATGAGGTTCTAGATCGGGGGTGTTCAACGTGTTGTGGCTCATACACTCATTTCATTACATGTTAATGTTGTTCCACTAAATGAGGTTCTAGATCGGGGGTCTTCAACTTGTTGTGGCTCATACACTCATTTCATTACATGTTAATGTTGTTCCACTAAATGAGGTTCTAGATCGGGGGTCTACAACTTGTTGTGGCTCATACATTCATTTCATTACATGTTAATGTTGTTCCACTAAATGAGGTTCTAGATCGGGGGTCTTCAACTTGTTGTGGCTCATACACTCATTTCATTACATGTTAATGTTGTTCCACTAAATGAGGTTCTAGATCGGGGGTCTTCAACTTGTTGTGGCTCATACACTCATTTCATTACATGTTAATGTTGTTCCACTAAATGAGGTTCTAGATCGGGGGTCTTCAACTTGTTGTGGCTCATACACTCATTTCATTACATGTTAATGTTGTTCCACTAAATGAGGTTCTAGATCGGGGGTCTTCAACTTGTTGTGGCTCATACACTCATTTCATTACATGTTAATGTTGTTCCACTAAATGAGGTTCTAGATCGGGGGTCTTCAACTTGTTGTGGCTCATACATTCATTTCATTACATGTTAATGTTGTTCCACTAAATGAGGTTCTAGATCGGGGGTCTTCAACTTGTTGTCGCTCATACATTCATTTCATTACATGTTAATGTTGTTCCACTAAATGAGGTTCTAGATCGGGGGTCTTCAACTTGTTGTGGCTCATACACTCATTTCATTACATGTTAATGTTGTTCCACTAAATGAGGTTCTAGATCGGGGGTCTTCAACTTGTTGTGGCTCATACACTCATTTCATTACATGTTAATGTTGTTCCACTAAATGAGGTTCTAGATCGGGGGTCTTCAACTTGTTGTGGCTCATACACTCATTTCATTACATGTTAATGTTGTTCCACTAAATGAGGTTCTAGATCGGGGGTCTTCAACTTGTTGTGGCTCATACACTCATTTCATTACATGTTAATGTTGTTCCACTAAATGAGGTTCTAGATCGGGGGTGTTCAACTTGTTGTGGCTCATACACTCATTTCATTACATGTTAATGTTGTTCCACTAAATGAGGTTCTAGATCGGGGGTCTTCAACTTGTTGTGGCTCATACACTCATTTCATTACATGTTAATGTTCCACTAAATGAGGTTCTAGATCGGGGGTCTTCAACTTGTTGTGGCTCATACACTCATTTCATTACATGTTAATGTTGTTCCACTAAATGAGGTTCTAGATCGGGGGTCTTCAACTTGTTGTGGCTCATACACTCATTTCATTACATGTTAATGTTGTTCAACTAAATGAGGTTCTAGATCGGGGGTCTTCAACTTGTTGTGGCTCATACACTCATTTCATTACATGTTAATGTTGTTCCACTAAATGAGGTTCTAGATCGGGGGTCTACAACTTGTTGTGGCTCATACACTCATTTCATTACATGTTAATGTTCCACTAAATGAGGTTCTAGATCGGGGGTCTTCAACTTGTTGTGGCTCATACACTCATTTCATTACATGTTAATGTTGTTCCACTAAATGAGGTTCTAGATCGGGGGTCTTCAACTTGTTGTGGCTCATACACTCATTTCATTACATGTTAATGTTGTTCCACTAAATGAGGTTCTAGATCGGGGGTCTTCAACTTGTTGTGGCTCATACACTCATTTCATTACATGTTAATGTTGTTCCACTAAATGAGGTTCTAGATCGGGGGTCTTCAACTTGTTGTGGCTCATACACTCATTTCATTACATGTTAATGTTGTTCCACTAAATGAGGTTCTAGATCGGGGGTCTTCAACTTGTTGTGGCTCATACACTCATTTCATTACATGTTAATGTTGTTCCACTAAATGAGGTTCTAGATCGGGGGTCTTCAACTTGTTGTGGCTCATACACTCATTTCATTACATGTTAATGTTGTTCCACTAAATGAGGTTCTAGATCGGGGTCTTCAACTTGTTGTGGCTCATACACTCATTTCATTACATGTTAATGTTGTTCCACTAAATGAGGTTCTAGATCGGGGGTCTTCAACTTGTTGTGGCTCATACACTCATTTCATTACATGTTAATGTTGTTCCACTAAATGAGGTTCTAGATCGGGGGTCTTCAACTTGTTGTGGCTCATACACTCATTTCATTACATGTTAATGTTGTTCCACTAAATGAGGTTCTAGATCGGGGGTCTTCAACTTGTTGTGGCTCATACACTCATTTCATTACATGTTAATGTTGTTCCACTAAATGAGGTTCTAGATCGGGGGTCTTCAACTTGTTGTGGCTCATACACTCATTTCATTACATGTTAATGTTGTTCCACTAAATGAGGTTCTAGATCGGGGGTCTTCAACTTGTTGTGGCTCATACACTCATTTCATTACATGTTAATGTTGTTCCACTAAATGAGGTTCTAGATCGGGGGTCTTCAACTTGTTGTGGCTCATACACTCATTTCATTACATGTTAATGTTGTTCCACTAAATGAGGTTCTAGATCGGGGTGTTCAACTTGTTGTGGCTCATACACTCATTTCATTACATGTTAATGTTGTTCCACTAAATGAGGTTCTAGATCGGGGTCTTCAACTTGTTGTGGCTCATACACTCATTTCATTACATGTTAATGTTGTTCCACTAAATGAGGTTCTAGATCGGGGGTCTTCAACTTG